>CM035343.1:15809961-17179336 GCA_020226455.1 Prunus salicina | reverse complement strand
AGAGCTTAACATGTAACTAAAAGTAAATGTAAGCACAGAACACAGGTCTGTCAAAAAGAGAGATGATTAGATGCTTCAACATTAACAAACATCAAACACTCCACAGGAAAGATCAACTTTATATGTCTATTAGCTTCATAGTAAGACAATATTACTTGACTTCTTTCTTGTTTCTCTTTGAAACAGTTTAAATATTATACACGAAAACTTGCATGTGGAAGAAGAGTACCTTGACAATCACCAGCTTGACATTATCATCCTTCTCATAAGCCAGAAAAAGTTCCAACAGACGAGAAATCTACAAATGATAGAAACAGGAAATTAAAACAACTAAGGACTATGAGTAACACAGAGCACATTTACCGAGGACAATAGTACAACGCAAATTTTTCCAAAAGGAGTTTACCTAAAACTAGCAAGTAAAATCTTAAGAAATCAGAAACTCTTCAATAGAAGAGCACATAACAGGTGGACAAATCAATGCCCACTGATAAAGAGATATAAGGACAATAAACTTCAACCACTGGACTGGCGGTAGTCTCTTGACCCTCAAAAGTCCTACCATTCATCTCGCTCTATAAACACCACATAATACAGTATAACATCCAAATTAAAATGCTACAAGAGTTCGGGAAAACCTCTACAAAGCCTATATGGAATTCCGTCCGGACATGTATGTTCTAGACAGTTTGGAAAGGAAGGAACAGGAGAGTATTTCAATGAGCAAAACAGGAATTTCTCAGCGTGATGATTTTGTAAATTTCTTAACTATCTAGTGTAAGTTAAGGATTCTTCAGATACCTCAATAAGAAGACAAAAAGTAATGGGACAATAATATCAAGGAAGTGATAGAGAGTAAATGCTAGTTCAGAACAGAAACAAGTGAATGCCAGTGACTGCTTCACTTGAAAAATGAAGCTTATCCTTGAAATGTATAATTTAATCCACAAACTTTAGTTCAAGAAAGTTAAGATATGAACCAAATTGATAAGGAACGCAAAATATGAAGCACAGAGAATAGATACAAGAAGAAAACATGAACAAAAATGAAAATAGACTATCCTCAGCCAAGAAAAAAGAAATCAAAATAACATAAGTTAGTTAATTACATGGCATTTAAGGTATATAACCTCTGTATTCAAGAAACTAAAGTGGTAAAGTACATCACCATAGGACGATACCATTTCAAAGTTAAGCGCGTTCAATTGCCGTGGCCTGTTCAATGTCAATGTCCTCACAAACAAATTTTGTTGTACCAGAACCTATCAGATAAAAAGAACAAAACATAAGCTTCAATAACAAACACGCTAGTTTAGTGAAGCGCATAATGGAAAATGTCAAAAACTGCAACAAAACGTATTAAACGATCACAAATACTCAAAATAAGTAGCAATCAGAAAGAGGGAATGGTACAAAGAAATATAATCTAATCCAATTCTCCGACAACAACAATTACCAATTCAAAAAAACCAACTAAAATTTGGAATTTAAACATTAGACATACTGAAGCGATGAAGGAAAATGAATTTCAAGAGCAGAAGGACGCGGTACATGAAGCTCAATGTTTCATTCCTAATTTTTCGAAGAAAAAAATTCCTTTCTGAGAAATGAAACAGAGAAAATATACGCACATATGTATTGTAGAGGGTATGGAATTTAGAAAATTTGTTTACCGAATCTTCTTCGCGTCGGGTAGAGCCGAAAGAAGCCATGGTTGTACTGGAAAATGCACTGAAACAACTGAGACGCAAGCACACGAAGCTTTCTATACTGAGGGGTGATTATCGAAGAGACAGAAAACGGGAGAGAGAAGGAGGAGGTGTGGGTGGCGAGAGAAGAGACAGATGGTGGAAGGTTGGGTGGCGGGATAAGAGACAGGGAGGAGGGCGGAGCTGGGTTTGGTGGCGTGGCGTGGGTGGGGTTGGCTTTGGCGGCTGTGGGATTCAGTTTCCGTAATTAATTTTTTCAATTTTTTTCAATTTTAAAAGGGAGACTTATAAATAAACCCAAAACGAATACAATATTTATAAAGAAGGACAAAATTAAAGTGGTTGGACAATAATGCCCTTATTCTTTTCTAGATTTCCTAGGGGGTCCTTTAGCCGTATGAAACTAAAATCTTTCTTCTTTTCATATGTTGCTGCCATATGGAGCCAAGAAATTTAGCGACTGTTCTGCTGGATGGATTCTTCACGTGGTCTTCATGCATCCATCATGTTATCTATGTTGTGTAGCTCTTCTTCTCCTAAGCTATTCCAGTATGAGTTGTCATTACCTTCTGCTGTAATCTGTTCTGTTATCTGGTTGTAGATTTCGTCAAAAACTTTTGCTCCTGTAGTGCTGATCATGTATTCATATATATCATTTGGTCTCCTGGATGTGGATTCTGAATACACCTTGATAAACTTGGACTAGTACAGGAGGGTCAGACGATCATCATTAAATAGCTGTTGCTCGACTATTATTGCTCCTCTGTATTGTTGGATGTCTTGCTTAGTAGGCATTCCTGTTTATGCTAATTCTCCCGGACTAAGTAATTCATCAAAAGAAATAATAATCCTATGTTGTGCTAAATCTGGGTAAATGCTATCTTTCAACCACTCTGGGGGTATACTAGTGAAATCTAATTTTACATTTTTCCAGAGAGGAAGATAAAAACTTATAATTTCTCTAAATTTTTGGGAGAACGAATCTAAATGCTCGCCTTTTTCAATATAAAGTTTCCCTAAATAACCATATTCTGCTAATAATGCTGGAGTAACTACGATTATTTTTTGTTTATGCTCTAAATGCAGTTCCCTATATTCAATCATGTTAATGCTGGCTAAGTAAATAGTGTAATGGGAACAGTTTTTGGTAATAATTGTGATGCCAAGATGTGGATTACTTTTTAAATTGAAAAGAAAAACTTGAATATAAAGTTGAAGAGATGTATTTTGCTCATATTCTAAATTAATCATATGACTCTTAACATCTCGTGGTAAAAATCTATACCTTTCTCTAGCTAGAGTTTGAATAAAATATGGATTTTTAGATTTTTACTCAAGTAAAAATTCACTATTATGCTCAAGTAAGTTGGGCTTATTAGCCTCTTTTTCTTGTAGATTATGCTCCATTAAGGTGGGCTTATTAGCCTCTTGTAGATTTTGGCATCTTATATTAATGACTCTAAAATGCTTTACTATGCAATCGTATTCCTTCTTTTGCTCCAAATATTTTTCCTGCAACAAAGCAAGTTGTTGTTTTGCTATTCTATAATCATAATTATAGGCTACAAATTCTTGCTCAAGGGCTCTAATAAGTTTTTCATGCCCTCTTCTCATGCTTTCAGTATTTGTTCTAATATTCCAAAAGTTATCTAAAAGAACTTTTTGTTTTTCTGCTAATGATGCTTGAGTACGATACTTTAAAGCAGGATTTCTAACTTCTTGTACAGAAATTCCATTATAAAAATAAGTATTTACTACTAATCTTGCTTGACTACTTATGCTTAATGGATTACCACCTGGTGATGGTGTACCATTATTTTTGCTACCAGATGATGATGGTCCAAAATACTACATACCTATTAATGAATAATACGAGATAAGATATCTGCTAAAGTATTATCCATACCTTTAATATGCTCAAATATCGGCTTAAATCCATTTCCTGTAATAGAATCAACAAAATTGACCCATCTTCGAGCTGCTTGTTTATTAGTAGTAATTTTATTATAATGAGAAACAATATTTTGATAATCTGTTCTAATAGTAAATATTTCATTATGTAAAAACAATGAAAATGCTTCAAGGGAATTAATTACGCCTAATATTTCTAAGTCAGTAGCTGGAAGTCTAGCTTGTATATCATTAAATTTTCCTAATGCATATCTACAAACTTTTTCTTCCGATTTTGGTTCTTCCTTATGTTTCTTCTGATATAATATTCATGCACATCCTATTGATGATGCGTCTGTTTCAACTATCTTGTAATGATTATCTAATGTTAATGCTAAAGGTTTAAGTTGGGTTATATCTTGTTTTATGCTTTGAACTAACTTAATATCTTCACTATTAAAATATTTTTGTCCTGTTTTACTAGTTTTGCTATGCAATGCTGCAATCTTTCTTCCTAAATCAGGGATAAAACTTCTAGCATAATTTAATAAACCTAAAAATGCTTGTAATTGCTTTTTATCCTCTAACTTATCTGGAAATTCTAACACTTTTTTAGCTATGTGTTCTTGTAATTGTATGGTTCCTAACTTAATATACATACCTAAAAATTCTATATCTTGTTTTTCAAGTTCTACTTTATTTCTACTTATAACTATACCATTATCAATAAATTCTTTCAAAATAATTTCTAAGTGTTTTCTATGTTCATTTTTATTTTTACTATGAACTAATATATCATCTACATATACACTACAAAAATTATCATACTTCTTAAATATTTGATCCATCTTTCTTTGAAAGATCAATGGTGCATTTTGTAATCCAAATGGCATTACAAGCCATTCAAAATGTCCTTCTGGACAGGTAAATGCTATCCAATGGATTGATTCTTCTTCTAATCTAATTTGCCAAAATCCTTATTTACAACCAAACTTACTAAAATATTTACTTTCTTGAATTTTATTCATAAGCTCATCTTTATTTGGTAATTTATAACTATCTTCATAAGTATTGTCATTTAATCTCCTATAATTATACACTATTCTAGCTTTACCTCTCTTAAGTTCTGAATGTTTTCTAACTACAAAGGCTGCTGATCTGTGTCTAGACTTTGAAGGTCTAATTACTTTTAAGTTTAAAAGTTCTTTTATTTGTTATTCAAATTCTTGCTTATCTAACAAGTTACAAGGCATATATGCCGTTTTAATTGTTAAGTCTGGATTGATAATGTCTAATTTTGCTAATATTTTATTCTTATTCCAATGTAATTGGGGATCTTCTCCTATAATTCTAGTTTGTTCACCTAATTGTAACAATTCTTCTAAATTTTTTGGTCTATCTATTTGCATAATTTCTAAAGGTTCTACGTTTCCTATAATTGGATACTCATGATCAAATATTATATCATCATATTCTAGATTATTTTGTTCATCTATTTTTTCCCCACTTAATTCTTCTAATTCTTCCATATTATATTTAAAATTTTGTTCTTCTATGTTAATACTATTGTAAGACTCTAATATATTACTTTGATCAGTTGTGGTTATACCTTTCTTAAAAAATGTAATGTCTGGAGGTGTATATAAAAATCCTCCTTGTAAACTTTTTAAGAAATTTAATCCTAAGATAAAGGGATATGATCCTACTGGGGATATAAAGGTTAAGGGTAAATTAAACTGCTGTCTTTCTATCCTAATTGGTATATTATTAATACAGTGTGTTAAGTATACAGGTCTTGTATCAAACTGTATGATTCTTACTGGTCTAGCTAATTTTTGCCTAAATTGTTCTGGTACTAACTCTTCTTTTATTACATTTTTTGTGCTTCCTGTATCTATCATAGCTGTTGTTTGAATTTTATTTTCTTTTGATAATTCTAACTCACAATTAATTGTTATTAATGAACTAGTCTTATGTTTTTCTATACTAGGGCAATTATTCTTTTGATTATCTATTTCAACTGTATTTATTTCTATTGATTTATTATTGAAACAAGGTTTACAATAAACTATTCTCTTAGTGTAATATTTTTCTACCACTACTTTCTTACATTGATTACATTCTTGAGGCCATCCTAAATTAACATATTTAAATTCTTCATGATCTATTTGTTCTTCAAACATACACATATGTTCATCTAATTCACTATCGGAATTACTAGAGTAATCTAATTTTGATTCTGAGTCTAAGGCATTAACACTATAAATACTTTCATTATCACTTAAATTTTCATCTATACTATAGATTGATTCTAAGTCCTCATCATCTTCTAATTGAAATTGCTCAATTAATTGTAATTTTTCTCTAGGTTGTTTTCCTAATTTGGGACACTTAGGTCTAATATGTCCTACTTCACCACAAAGATAACATTTACATGTACTTTTATTAGGTACTTTATACTTTCTAATCCATGGTTTATTTGTTCTTTTCCTCAATTGTTTAGGGATATATTTTCTTCTTCTAAAGGTTTTGGAAGGTTGTATTCTAAAAATTTTATTTTGCTATTTATAAGGTTTATATTTTCTATAACTTTTTCTATATGGCTTCTTCTGCCTAAATTTCCTATGACATCCATATTGTTTAGGTAAATCTATATTTTTACAACTCATGTAAAACTGTTTTCTAATTTGTCTTTTTGCTTTTATTTGACTACATTCTGATCGTAATATATCATATACATGTTGTATTCTTGCACCTATGGATACATCTAATTTCCTAGGGTGCTTCTGCCATTCATTCCAAATTCTTTCTCCTATTGGGCCTTTAATTTTTGTCATATAAGTATCTAACAGATTAAGATCATCAATTCTACCTGTTCTTCCTAAATACTTGAAAAAGTCTGAAGTATATTCACTAATGTATTGCAAATCACAAATTTGTAGTTGCTCTAAATTTCTTATGGCTCTAATTTGTTCTCGTTCATTTCTACCATCTAATCTATTATGATCTAAAAATTCATATTTAATTAATTTAACAAAAGCATCTATATTAAACATTTCTTTTGCTGCTTGATGTTCTATTGGATTTTTAGTTTTCCATGCTTGAAAATAATCAAAAACCATTCCATCTAAAGTATGCTCAAAGTAATCTAACATATCTTTATTATTACTAAAATCTAACATTAATGCTGCATGTACACATCCTTTTTCCCATCTTTCTATAGTTTTTTTCCCAATCCTGTGGGTCTACATGATCTAAATTTAATATATTTCCTGCTAAACTAATTTGTTCAATTCCTTTATAAGGGATCCTATTTTTTCTTATTCCAAATGTTTCTTGTTGAAAATCATTTCTACCGGTTTCTTCATTATTTTGTCTATATGGTTCATTAGTTTGCCTAAGATTTTGTTGATTTGTTCTACTTGCAGGGGTTACAGATGGTCTAAATGAACTATACTGATCTTCTACTGGCATGCATTCTACTTCAATTAACATATTTTGGTATTCTTTTTCTACTAAAATATTTTCTAATCCTATATTTAAAATTAAATCTTTCATTTTTTTATATATGATAATCTATGTAATCCTAAATTATAAGTTTTATATTTTTCTATATATTCTTCTTCATCTAGATTATCTATGTCATCTATGAGTTTATCAACTATATTATCAAAATTATGTTCTATCATATTTATTTCTAAGTTATCAAATGCCATATGTATTTCTTCTTCTAATTCACTTTCTAAATCTTCTATATCATTTATTTGTTTATAATTAGTAAATCTCACTACTACCTCACCTATACGATTTTCAAAAATTTGTGCCTTGCAATACTGTTTATAGTGGAACATCCATCCTGCTTGGTTCACTGACTGTTTTTGGACGCTCTCGAGACACGCTTGAGAAGTTGAGATGTTGATTGCAAAGCTTGAAATGCTTGAGAAGATCAACGAGCTTCTCAAGATCATCAGCCGCGTGACTGCACTATTTTATATATATATAAAGGGAACTGCCTAGCGAATATGTGCTGCGTGTCAAAATAAGTATAGCCACGTGGCTATACGATTTTTTAAACAAATAAAAAAAATCACGTATAGCTAATTAGCAATACTGTTTATATTATTTATAAAAAAAAAGATGTCTAGCGATAAGGCGCCATGTGTCAAACTACGTATAGCCGTGCGGCAATACTGTTTATATTATTTATATAAAAAAAGATGTCTAGCAATAAGGCACCATGTGTCGAACTATGTATAGCCGTGCGGCTATACTATTGTGAAACCCCATATTTTTAAATATGTATATTAATATTTCATAAAATTTAATATTTATAATTATTAGTTTTCAAAACTATATAATTGATAATATATATATTAATTGTATGGCAAGCTACGTGAATCTGGCCATTAACTAGTATAGCCTATCAAATCTTATTGCATGGCTTTAACTATATCAATTCATTTCAGCCTTATTTAATATTTATTATATATATATATATATTTAACACACTTTACAAAAGCATTTAGAAAGGTTTTTGTTTGCTTACTAAGCTTTCTGTTAAAGATTGACATGTTGCAAATATGGAGTCCTCAAAACCAATTAAATCATGAGGTGTGATATGTTGGTATGAGGGTGTAAGCACAATAGGTATTCTTATATAAATAAACTTAATTGGAGAGTGCTCACTAAGCACTCTACAAAGCCAACACATAAGGCTATTTGGGGTGGCAGATTATTTTCAAGCCATCCAAGTAGTCTAGCAACCTATAGGCTAGTTATGTGGCACAATATTAAGCTTTCATCTATATCTTGGCTGACTCTAGCTTGCTATAAATAGCACTACCTAATAGTTCTTGTATCATAGGTTCTTCAAGTTGCGTTAGTTTCCTAAAAATAGGAGACAAAGAAAAAAAGAGTGAGAACTAAAGTGTGGTGAGATTTTGGAGAAGCTCAAAGTGTTTGGACTTGGAGTTGGGAGTTATACAATAGCTTTGGATTTGAGGTAAGGGTTTTTCTTGGGGAAGCTTTACATAAATTGATTTAATTATATACTGTGAATACTATAGCTTGGTAATATTATTTGATTATTATCCTTGATATTGGGTGTTTGCATGTTGTCACCAAGCATAATATAGTGTTCATAGTATTTAATTAAATCAATTTACGTAAAGCTTCCCCAAGAAAACCCCCTACTTCAAATCTAAAGCTATTGTATAACTCCCAGCTGCAAGTCCAACACTTTGAGCTTCTCCAAAATCTCACCACACTTTAGTTCTCACTTTTTTTTTCTTTGTCTCCTATTTTTAGGAAACTAACGCAACTTGAAGAACCTATGATACAAGAACTATTAGGTAGTGCTATTTATAGCAAGCTAGAGTCAGCCAAGATATAGATGAAAGCTTAATATTGTGCCACATAACTAGCCTATAGGTTGCTAGACTACTTGGATGGCTTGAAAATAATCTGCCACCCCAAATAGCCTTATGTGTTGGCTTTGTAGAGTGCTTAGTGAGCACTCTCCAATTAAGTTTATATATATAAGAATACCTATTGTGCTTACACCTCATGCCAACATATCCCACCTCATGCTTTAATTGGTTTTGAGGACTCCATATTTGCAACACGTCAATCTTTAACAGAAAGCTTAGTAAGCAAACAAAAACCTTTCTAAATGCCTTTGTAAAGTGTTATATATATATATATATATATATATATAATAAATATATAATATTAAATAAGGCTGAAATGAATTGATATAGTTAAAGCCATTCAATAAGATTTGATAGGCTATACTAGTTAATAGCTATATAGTTTTGAAAACTAATAATTATAAATATTTAATTTTATAAAATATTAATATACATATTTAAAAATATGGGGTTTCAAAAATAGCCGGTTTTTGACGTTGTACTTGGGAACTCCTTTCATTAAATCTGTCCATGAGTTGTTATCTTTCAAGGTTGGTTCTTGCATGGTGTAAAATGGACATTGTTCAGAATTTCTAATGTAAAATGGACTACTCTACATGTGGTCACATAGTGAACCTTTTTTTTTAATATGGCAAAAACTAGCACTAGAAAGTTGGAAGAGTAGAACTAAAGAACTGCTGAAAGAGGGTCGGATAATTGAAAGGTAATAAAAGAGATGGCTTTTTCACTGCCAACCTCTAAAACACTTATAAAGGGTAGAAAGGGAAAAAAAAAAGGAGAAATCAGAACAGAGAAATAAAATGTATCAAGAAAAAACGGAACTTTCAAGAAAAAAGAAATAGGAATCAAAGTTTTGGGAGGGAGACACCAAACACTTTCTGTTTTTTGACGCTCTGGGGACACGCTTGAGAAGTTGGTTGCAAAAGCTCGAAAAGCTTGACATGCTTGAGGGTTTGGCTTCTTCCTTAAGACCATTGAGAGGTAATGAAGAACATCCCGAAGGATTTACTTATGAAACAGTCTGAGGCCAATATGGTCCTGGAAAGTTCGGAGTATTTCGTGAAAATTATTTGGACCACCTGTTGATGTTGTTGTTGCTTATCATTTACACAGAGATCTTGGGATCCATATATGGATTGGCACATAGAGACATAGAGATAGAGAGAGGAAGGGAGGATTTATCGGCGTCAAGGGGGGAGGTGGTTGTCGCCGACCATATGGGATGGCTGACAAGTCGAGTGGGTGGGTGGGTGTGGGAGCTTTGGTGGTTGTTGGGTTTTTGTTTTTATGTTTTTAATTAATTTTTGTTATTTATTTATTTATTGAAAGTTAATATTCTTTAGAAGTCATTTGATAAAAGGGTAAATTTGTCTTTAAAATTTTGAAGATAAAGAGGATGGAGAAATATCACCACTCTTTTCATGGGATACAATACAACAACCAACTCATTTCCTCTCTCTTAATTCTAAAGTGAACAAAAAAAGCGCAATTTGGCACACTAATTAATTTATAAAGTAAAGTGGCAAAGGACTTAATTAGTGTAATGATTTGGAGTAATTGCTCTTTCGGAGTCTTATCATCCGTGTTGTGTATGCGAGTTAAAGATCCTAGAAATTTTTTATTTTATTTTGTTGTCCACATGGAATCCAAGCCCATGTTTGCCTGCCACATATATTGACGATTTTAGCCTTTACATTAACGGTAATATTGACGGAATCACAAGGTAGGCTCAATTTGACGAATAATAAAGAATAGAGGGATGATTTGAATGAAAATTTTTGTTAAGTGAGCAAAATGTAAAAACTAATTATAAGAGGCAAATATAGTTCGTTCGTTATTCTCTTCGTCATCACCATTCGACTGCCCCCTCAATCTCCAGAGTCCAGTCTCGTAGAATCATAGAGAGCAGAGAAGAGAAGATCTTTATTTTTATCTATTCAAGAAAGGGAAAAATGGGATTGCAATTTGAGGAGGACGAGTTCTTAGCATGCTGTGGAAGCACCAAATTCGCCAAAGAAATGGCGAAGGCATCCCCTTTCTCATCTCTCGACGAAGCTGTGACGGCGGCCAGAGAAATTTGGTTCAACCAGGTTGATGTCAATGCTTGGCTCCAAGCATTCTCTGCTCATCCTCAGATCGGACACTCGTCTTCTTCTTCTAACGCCACCTCTGCTCAGTTCAGTTGCTTAACCTTTTCTTCTTATTTATTTTCTTTATTTGTTACTAATTCACAAATTTTTGTTTAAATTTTGACAACCTTAAACGAAATCTACATAACTTATGTAAAGATTTTAAGGGTACTTGAATTTTGACACCATTGCTGATCAGATGGATTGTTAGCACTTTTTTTCCCTTCTTCCTAACCTTCAATTAAGGCAATTAAAATAAAAATGGTTATTTTGTATCTTACAGAGAAGCCCAGTTCGGGTTTTAAACTCATCAATATCTTCCTGGGTTTTGGTAGATTGAGTTGGTTAATGTCATCAATGGGTTTGCCCTGGCTTGCTGAAACTTACTGTGTTTACTTATTTATTTGACCTTATTTCTTTCTGAATTTGTATTTAACTTACTGTGTTCTAATTTAACTTTTTAATGATGGCTCAGTACTCCTGGGCACTAGTTACTCGGTGCTTTTAGTGATAGTTCATATTCAGTTAAGATTCTAATGCTGTTGTTTCTTTAGTTTACATTTTAATGTTTTAAACAAATGGGTTGACCATTTCAGTCCTCAGTTTCTTACACCAAGTTGTGTTTAGGCTGGATTTCATTTACCATCAAGACCAGGCCTTTAAAGTTTCATTTTTTGCCAGACGCCGTGTAGTTTTTTTTGTCAGTATATATAAATACATATATGAACAACGAAAAGACGACTGCCCTTGTTGAGTGCTGCCTAATTGATGCTATTTAACTGCCTTTCTTTCTCCTTCCAGTTTTTTCAGATATGCACTTATATTGAAATAAGTGGTCTAGACATAATTTTGCAGGTGGAGTAAGGGAGAGCAGGCAACTGCCTTTGCAACTGCCACTAATTCTAGCTTGCAGGTTTGTGTGCTTCAGAAACTTAATGAATATTTTTTCAAGCCTTTATTCCCCCTTCAAAAGAAATCAAATGTACTTAAGGTTTTGCTGTGCTTGCTTCTTCCTGTTTTAATGGTTTGCAGAAGTGAGAAAAAGAAAAATAATTTGATGTTTCCATTTCTGTTTGTTTATTTGAATGTTATGATCCTGGATTTTGTAGGAACTGTCTGAATGGAATGCTAAATACAGGCAGAAGTTTGGGTTTGTATTTCTAATTTGTGCATCTGGAAAGAGTACTGATGGGATACTTGCTGAGTTGAAGGTAATTTTTCAAGCACTTTTTCCAATATCTCCCCAAAACAGTGTTTGGCAGCAAATAAATTAGTATGGGATGCTGGAATAACCCAGCTCAACCCAGCTCATTTTTGCCTCAATAAAGAGCTTAACCAACAATTTCAATGCATTTGGACAAGTAAGAGATCAATGATGAATGTGTCCCTCTCTGAAGAAATTGTGTACATGAGATATCCTGCGTTTTAGCAGTTGCCATGAAATCAAACAATGACAAACATTGTTCTTCTATTAGCAATGCAGTAAACAAAGACCAACGCTTGAAGAGCAGTTGCTATTGTCCTTATTTTTGGCCATGTTCAAATACATATTATCCTTGGCAACACACAAGGAACTGTAAAGGCCATGTGAGATATTCACCAGACCTTGTGCTGATGTTGATTTTGTGATGCCTGTGGAATGGGGAGAATGATACCACTTCTGCGAAGACCATGCTCTACAGATTTTGCATAAATTGTTTCTCAATTAATAAATTTACTTTTCCTCATTGCAGAAACGATATCCAAACAGGCCGATAGCTGAGTTTGAGATTGCAGCTCAGGAGCAGATGAAAATAACGGAACTCCGTCTTGCGAAGCTCTTTTCAACCAAAGAAAATGTTACCTCCACGTGCAACAAGAATCCCACACTTGCAAAGAAAGTGGAAGGTACTTTTGATTTCTTTTCCAGTTCTTCCATAATTGTAATTTCAATTCCTCATTATGCTTTTATGCAGTTTTGGGCTTTGCTTGTATCACAGTATTAGGATTGTCTATTTTACATTAACATACTATGACAACTTTCCTGAGTAGTCATACTGAAGATTTAGGCATCACTTATTCTAGGTTCACATAATGTGCACTCTGTAAAAATTGGAAAAGGCTGAGTATGATATTACTTAACATTTCGTTTACCAATATTTCCCTCTTAATTCAACCCAAAGCTACTTGAACTGCTCTGTTAATTTGTGCCCATTTCTTGCTCTCTAACAGATATCTGGTATGTTTTTCCAGCTGACGTACAACTATAAACTTTTGAGAATTCTTAATTCAACTTTCTCATTTCTCCAAAAGAATCACAATTTCTAAATTAATGTTATTGATTTTTTGGAACCCTAGAAGATCGTGTGAGTGTTATCGTAGCGCATCTAACTGCTGCTTCCGATGCTTCATCTGTAAAAAAATCTCAAGCTCCACCTCGAACCCGTCCACCCATCACAACCCATGTCTTGGATGTTTCTCGAGGATCTCCAGGTGCCGGTATTGAGGTATGTTTGGAAATGTGGAAGGGTCCTCAACCTCGTCCCATGTTTGGTGAGTCAGATGTAAGCGGGTGGGTGTGTCAAGGGTCTTCAACTACAGATAATGATGGTCGAAGTGGTCAGTTGATGAGCATAGTTGATGTAGTGAACCCAGGCATCTACAGGATAAATTTTAACACAGGTAAGTACTGCCCAGGTGGGTTCTTTCCTTATGTTTCTATCGTGTTTGAAATCAGAGAGTCACAGAAGTGGGAACATTTTCATGTTCCTCTGCTGCTGTCGCCTTTCTCATTCACAACGTACCGTGGAAGCTAGGCTTATGTGTAGTTCAGCCGAAAAATGAATTGCCTGTAATTTTACTTGATATTTTCTGGTTGGATGTGTGTAGTCAAAAGACAGCTTTGTTGATGTGAGCTAAAATCTTTAAGAAGTTAAACTCTAGTGGAAAACAATATCGTTCTCCATGTGGTAGTGCTGATAAGACAAATGAAATAATGTTGTTGAGGGAAAATGTGAACACGATCTCCCAACACAATTTCACCAATATTCGAAATAATTCAGTTCGACCCATTGAAGATAACAATCTCTCTTAATTACAATCCCTTATGATGAACATAAAAAAAGAAACACCCCTTAATTAAAACTATGAAGAAAACACAATTTGGCGGAAAAGTGGATTTGTTTGGTTTTGTGGCTGCACTTGGAACGAATACCAAGTTGCCCACGTATCCTTTTGATGGAATCAAGCCAACTCGTAGTTCATTGGGAGTAATTTTTTATTTATGGTGATGGATATTTGGACGGAGATTTGGGTATGGAGATGTTAGTGTTTGGGGATGAATTTGGTTAAGGTAAACAAGGAATTCAAATTTGATTGCAGTTGTGTCCAGTGGGATGCTAAACTGCCAATGTACTCTTGACAGGATCAAATTGGCATGGTTCAAATTTGAGATGGCCCAAATCCATCAAGCGTGGAAACCGATCTTGGGTGAATTGATTTTCACACCCAATTTTGATGGGTTTAGTCCACTTCACATGGCTTCGCTTAGCTGGGTTTTAACTGCGGAGTCCATAAACCTTTGTGGACCAGACGCCATATCTTGCTTGAATTAGATTCCTTGCACCACTAAAATTCTTGTTGGCTTTCTTTACTGTTCGGGTGGCGGGGTCTAAACCCCACTACAAATCTACACATGTGCGCATAAATTACGGATATTACATACATATAATTTACACAACATGTGTATACTTGCTGCAACTTAGAGCTATTGAGGTAAGAAGATTGTCGAAGAATTCCTTTCGGCTTCTTGACGTGCGACTGTAGTGGTGGGTTTAGAACTCTGTCTTATTTAGTCGTTGATGGTACCGAGACCTGCCACACTCTCTTCTTCCCTTTCTCTTTCTGTCGTTGTAGACTGGGCTACCCGAACAGAGGATACGGCCAGCGACTTATTCGATCAAGACACCAGCAAAGCCAAACTTTTGTTTAATTGGAACAGCTCGTCCGCTTCGATTTGCTGACAAACTCAACTTATTTTTTACTTCTTTTTCTGGCGTGCTTTTTTTTTTTTTCCCTGTGTGTGGGTACATTAGAGGAAAGAAATTCCACTGGGTTTCGATCCTAGGTGCCATATTCCACTGGGTTTCGATCCTAGGTGCCATAGGAGGAAGGAGTAATCCACCACTGTGGAGGGAACCATTTGCAGTTTATTTTTATGTTGAAAATTTAACGCCAAACAAATGTAAATAGCAGTTTCCTTCATTTTGGAGAATTACTCTGTTCAATGGATCAGTGCATCTAGCACTGCCCGAGCTGGCCAACGTCGGTTAATTTGCTCCTCATCCTACCAGGAGAAACCTCAGAATCACATTCGTTTGTCATTTTTTTTCTGATGCAAGCTTGCTTCGGTACGGAAAATTATAAGCTGGCTAAGGTCATTCTTGCTGATTGATTCCCCCACACATTAAATGATCTGATGGTGTGTTTACTAATTAGGAATTGAAATTTGAATTAGAAATTTAATTTTAATTATAGAGGATTCTTGTATTTATTTCACATCAATGAATTAAAAAGGTAAATAGGGCCCACACAGAATTAGGAACTGAATTCCTGATTTTGGAGGAATTTAATTCTTGGGTGGGAGATGGTACTCTTGTTTTTTTTGGTCGAAAATGCAATTCATTGCAAACCCCCAAAGGGATAGAGAACAGTACAAGCAAAGCCGAGCAAAAGCAAACGGCCAGAAAACTAACTGAAAAACAAACAGAAACAGATCTAGCTAAAACCAGTACAGTATAGCATGAAGATCATGTTCTCGAGCCAAAACCTAAAACATCAAAAATCAACAAAAAAGCATTTAGCCCACATAAAGGCGTATAGCCCACAAGGAGGCATTACGCCCACATTCAGCATAAAGCCCACATTCAGCATAAAATGCATAAAATAAAACAAAGAAAACCTAGCCGCCGCCACAACCAAAGAGAAACTCCAAGCCGTCATCACCAGCAAAGAGAAATTACATGACTGTAGATGGACAAACCACCAATCACCACCATGAAGAACCAAATACTCGTAGGTCAGCAAACCAAGCCAAACATCCCTCAAAACATAGCCCACCCGAGATTCACTAACAGATCCAAAATTAACCCAACCAATACATCCAAAAGATAGCAGCCAACAAAACAAGAATGAGCAAACCCATTCCACAGCTAGGAGGAAAAGAACCAAGAACCTGGAAGGAGGTGGTGCAAGCACCCGAGCTAGAGCTCTACACACTTTCCAATTAATACGCATCAAAACGCGTTCAAAGTTTGCAGCTACAAACCAAGGATGATAAGGCCAGATCAAAGGGGAGGTGAAGGAACACCCCCCCCCCCCCCCCCCCCCCCCCCCCAAGATGTGGCGCTGAAGGGTTTTTGTTTTTCTGCTAGGGTTAGAGAGATGCGGCGCCAGCAATTTCAAGTGTCCGTGGGAGGTGGTACTCTAATTCATGAAGAACTAACTCATTAGGAATTAATCTTTTTTACTCACTATATCCACACAATTTTAAAATTTTCCATATACTTGAACCCAATAATAAGGACATATTAGTAATTAATACCACTCATACCCCAATTTCATGTGGTTTAGCAAACAACTTCAATATGAATTCAAAATCTAACTCTCCTCAATCCATATGGTTTAGTAAACAACTTCAGTAGGAATCCATACTCTAATTCTTCTCAATCCAACTCCTCCTCAATTCAATTCCTCATAATTCGATGTCAACATGTCATGAATCTAAATATTTAGTTTTAGCTGTATTGAATAAAACATTCTCCTTTTTATTTTTTATTTTTTTGGGTCCAAGCCCAAAGTTTTATTTTATTTTATCTGAAACATCCTTTTGGCAGAACTTTTGGTACTTAACACTGCTGTTTATGCGATGAGGTAATTGTGACTCACAATTTTTAATTAGTTCGATCACTGTTTTGAGATGAAATCGATCCACTCCGTACTATGCCCACTCACAATTTGTGAGGGCATAGGCATTATAGACAAGATTTGCATTTACTAATAAGACTGTTTCAACCGTAGCACATTTCTTTCTTCTGTTTTCTTTTTTTCTTCTTCAATACAAGTCATATTAGAGAGGAGAATTTTGAACACAAGACCTCGGTAATAGGTAAAAGATATGGTTATGAAATCGGGTGAGACTAAGTCCAAAGTTGAAGGGGGCTGTTAATGGAATTAACCCCAGTTGAAAAACATACCTCAATGAAATACCTTATTTAGAAATATTATATGTTATTCAACTTAAAAACCGGATCTTGAATTGGCATTTGGGGCTTAGAATTTAGAGCATTGATGCAAGTCTCTTCAAGACCACCCACTAGTTTATAGTAAGCATATGCATGCTTGACATGTGTCAATTATACATCCACAACATATAGAGAGAGAGAGAGAGAGAGAGAGAGAGAGAGATCACCTGCACTGCTAGATCGTTTAAACATCTCTATATATATGGTACATTTGAGCATTGTCCATTTAGAGCATTCTATAGTTGATTAAATTTTTGTAAGGTTGTTGTTAAGTGAAAAGGCAAGATGCAGGCTGTGAAGGACAAGATAAATGAAATGGGCGCACTGCGCAAGGTCAAGGCCGAGGCCAGGGCCGAAGAGAGGGTATGTATCTTACAACACTCTACACTAAGATAATGCACATGAATCATATTTCTGGGTTACATCACCAAAATGACTTATACATATTGGTCAACATGTAGTCAGTAAATATCGTCCACATAATCTTAGCATATACGAATATATAAAAAAAAAATCTCTCTCTCTCTCTACATATTTTTTTATTAAATTATTTATGGATTCTAATTGTATATGTATTGTAGGCTGAGAAAGAAATAGCCAAGGCGAGATCCGATGTAGCTCATGAGGTGAGATTGGCTAAAGAGGCCGAGGCATCAATGTCATTGCATGTGGCGAAAGCTGGGGACATTGCTAGAGCTGGAGAAAAGGTTGCGCATGATCATCACATGGTAGCTCATGCGCCTCAAAATACTACTAACACAGCTCATCAGGCTCGTTCTTCTGACAAGACATCGGGAGGTCCCCCAGCTTACAACCCAATGTCTTAATTTTTCCTTTTTTGCAATCATTCATTCTCTATATATGTATCTAAGTATTTGTAAGCTATTATTCATTCATATGCATGCGATTTGTTTTGTTCATGCACATTGTCTATGTATGTTAATTTGTTTCTTATAGGAGTTAATTCGACTTCTCATTTAATTTTAGACAAAATCGTTCTATGTTGTGTAATATTGATGTTTAATGTTAGAGTGCTGCTATTTCCACCCCCTTGTCCTATTTCCCCATCCACCTTTTTTTCCCACCCACCATATAAATTTGAAAAAAACAAAATCTTATCTTTCCACCCACCATTATTCCTAAAATACCCTTAAATTATTAAAGTAAACTAATAATAAAATAACATTTAAAAAAAAAACAAAAACAAAAACAAAAATCCTCTCTCCGCCCTTCTCGACGCAACCCCACCCCCTCAGCAACACTACACTAGCCGTCAGCCTCTCCCCCACCTCTTCACCCTCCTCCACCATGGCTCGAGCAAAATCCTCAAAAAACTTAGTTATTTGTGCAGAGCTTCTTCAATCTTTGCTCAAAATTGGGGTTGAGGGTTGGGAGCTACAAGACGAAGCTCAATTAATACCCAAAAAATGCAAATTCACCTATACACAAAACTCTTGCGAATTCACCTGCACCCACCTTACGAATTCACCTCTAGTCTAATATCAATAAAATACTAATTCACCACAAATTCAGAAGAGAAAAAAAAAACAGAAACAAAAATCTAGAAAGAAAAAATAGTAAAAAAGCAGAGAGAGAGGCTTTAATCTCATACACCAAGTGAGTTTTTATTTTATTTTATAAAGAGAAACAATTGTATTAAAAGGGTGGATAAGGCATCCACAACACTTGAATTTATTTTATTTTTTTTAAATTGCAACCACAACCAACAAAAAAAAAAGAGACCACACGAAAGAATCGGAAAAAAATTGCCGCCGAGTTCGAAATTGCTCCTCCTACGAGCCAATACTCGTGACTGTTGCAATTGCTGCCGAGGGACTTCGTCGGCAACTCAGAGGACCTGGTCAGGAATGGGGAGAGAGAAGAGAGAATTTTTGTTTTAAAAAACATTGTTTTATTTTTATTTGAAATGCTTTAACAAAGTTTTTAACTTAGGTCCTTAGAAGTCATTTTACAAAGAGATAATTTATTTTTAAAATTTTAAAAATAAGGTGGGTGGGAAAATAAGACAGGTGTGTGGAAATAGCAGCACTCTTAATGTTATGATATTTATATCTTTATTCTCATGTATTAATGTTTCCCTAAATGTGCTACTTATTTTATAAAATAAAATAAAAATTTTTATGTTATAGGAAAAGGTTGCGTCTCAATTGAGACGCATAACGTAGGAATGTGAAGAAGAAGAAGAGAATAAAAAAGGAAAAGAAACTTTCGATTTAGGCCATCAGCCAACTTTTCTTTGCCTAATTCATCAAAAATTTGGCTGATATGGTTGCGTAAAATCAGGCTGCATGAAAAAGGATATACAACAATAAACAACGAAGAAGGAAAAGGGAATAAAGAAAAAAAAAATCCCTTTCTTTTTGTTACCCGACTTTCCTTTTCCTAATATGAGAAACCTTTTCCTACACGAACAAGGTGGTACGAGTAGGCTATAAAATCACGTCAAGTCTATCAACCTTTGAAACTCGAATTACTCAACCATTCCAAAGCCAGAAAAGAAAAACTCTCCCAAGTTCTCAACTCAAAGTCTTAGTTATTACAAAGAGCAAATCAATTATCTCCAATGAGATGAAGAAGATAACCTTGAAGAGTGATGACGGTGAGACCTTCGAGGTGGAGGAGGCTGTGGCCATGCAATCGCAGACCATCAAGCACATGGTGGAGGATGATTGTGTGGATGGTGCGATACCTTTGCCAAATGTGACTAGTATCATCCTAGAGAAGGTGATCGAGTACTGCTAGAAGCACCATGAAGAGGATGTTGATGGCGAGAACAAAGAGGACATTAAGAACTGGGACGCTGGGTTTGTGAAGGTGGACCAGAGCACTCTGTTTGACCTAATCTTGGCTGCAAACTATCTGAACATCAAGAGCCTGTTGGATTTGACTTGTCAGACTGTGGCAGACATGATCAATGGAACGACACTTGAAGTGATTCGTGACACCTTCAACATCAAGAATGACTTCACACCTAAGGAAGAAGAGGAAATTCGTAAGGAAAACCAGTGGGCATTCGAGTGAGAGAGTTGGAGATCCCCTTTCATACATGTTATTATTACATAATTTGACTTAGGTGATGGCTTAGATTATATATAACCAAGATTTATGCAAAACCTCTTTCGTCAAATATTTTTATATCTAATGATATAAGAGTTATGTCTCCTTTTTCTGTGTGTTAATAGCACGAAGCTTCTTTGTTCTTGATATAATTCTTAACAAATTACATCTCTTAGAAATTAAATTCAAATGTAAACTTCATCATACTAATAGATAAAATTCGATGTAGCAATATGCAACTACCACATGCAAGGAAATCTTCGTCTCTCCAAATTGTTGCAATCAACACAAAGCGAATTATTTCATTTATTTTTCTTAAAAAATTTAGACATGCAGAACTTGATTGCTACCTAAACAATAATGTAGGACTGGTATTTTCAAAAGTGAAATGATAAGGACAAAAGTGAAAAACAGGTTAAACTAAGGGACCAAAATATAATTTGCCTAAAGTGAAAAATAGAAAGCAAATCAGGAACTTTCCTTGGTTGTAAAAGAGGTTGGGCCTAAGTGAGATTGGAAGGTCCATGGGCATGTCCATATATGGGTCCAATATTACAAATTACTTTTACCAAGAGACATGAAAGAACGCAAAAAACACTTAACTGGACTGGACAGTAAAATATCAGGACGAACAGAAAATTTTCCTCATGCGTTGGACCAATGAACCTCAATACTATATAAACATGAGTGTCTGATATGGACTTAGCCGAGTTGGTTAGAGCAGATGTGCTCCTCACTTTGTACTCTAAGTTTGAATCTTCCTCTCCGTAATTTAGATTATATTAAAATAAAACTATCGCTTGTATCAAGAAAAAAAATTCCAATTGGACCAATGAACCTCAATACTAGCCAGATACGTTTATACTATGCATAATAAATTCATGTGTCATAAATGAGTCATCCATAATTATTTCAACACCATAAATGGTCCAACCAACCCACATCTATCTGGCTTTACAATTAAAACATCGTCAACTCTATATATACCAGAGCCACCTTAAAATCATCAAATCTCCCAATCTCTTCCAACAAGAATCACTAGCTCTTCCTCTTCATGACAAGAAAGAAAATTGACCTTGCATACATAAAAAATGATGCTGCAAGAAAAACCACCTTCAAGAAAAGGAAGAGCGGACTGATGAAAAAGGTAGGTGAACTCAGTATTCTATGTGGAACTGATGCATGTGCAATAATTTATGGTCAACATCAAGCCAACCCTGATGTTAGTCCATGCCCTGATGGAGCCCTACGAACAATCACAAGGTTTAAGAAGATGTCCAAGATGGAAAGGAGTAGGAACATCCTGAATCAAGAAAGTTTTCTTAGGCAAACGATACTTAAAGCTGATGAGAAATTGAAGAAACAGATGAGTGACAACCGAGAGAAGGAAATGATGATACAAGCCATTTACGGGAGCCTTCCAGCTGACTGGTTGCAAACATTGAGTCATGTTGATTTGAATGACTTGTGGTTGTCAGTGGAGAAGAATATAGAGGCAATTGAGGAAATGATGACCTCCCTGGAAAAACCATGACCATGAGGCTTTAAGAAATTGGATGTGTATCTCTGAATTGGATTTAAAAAAAAATTATCCTCTTATTGAATTTCCAATGTGTTTGATTTGTATTCTTTTTCTTCTTCAATGCATCTTGAACTCAAAACATTCAAAATCTTAACCACTATCATGCCCTCTAAGTAAGATGGACACTGTTGGTCATTTCTTCCAATTAAAGAATGAACCCACTTTACCTTGTATGCAATCTAATTAAATACTTACATTTTTTCTTGCAAAGTTTCAGAAACTTATTAATTAGCCACTAGGTAATTTGGATTTAATGCTAGAAAACGATAAGCATGGTTTAAAACTCATAAATATGAGCTTTGGTTTAAACTCAATTGGAAGTTTATTATTGTGATAGATAATAACCCAAGTTCACCGAATCAGGATAAGTTCAATGACTAAACTATAGCATCTAATTTTACAATAATGTAATTAAAAAACTTCAAAATTACACAAATTGCCACTCCGTCTTAGTCAATCACACAATTTAAGAGGGCATAATTGAAATTTGTTTTAATTAATAATAAGTATTGAAATATTTTATTAAAGAAAAAATTAATTACTATTTATTAGTAATATAATTTTAGAAGTTAATTAAAATATTTAATACTAATTATTCACTAAAGAAATAATAATTAAAACATAATTACAAATGACAGTAACTAAAAATTGGCAAGATATTTCAAAAGTATAGCTGCGCGGCTATCCTCTTTAAGAAGAATATTTCAATGGTATATCCAGGCGGCTATAAGTTTTAAGAAAAAAATTTCAATAGTATTGCCGCCTGGTTGACACTTAAATAGAAAGTTTCATAAGTATAGCCGACCGGCTATACTCTTTAAATAGAAAGTTTCAAACATATAGCCGTACGGCTATACTGTTAAATAGCATAATATGAATTTCTCCTTTTTAATTACTTTAATAAGTAGTTTTGTTTTAATTAATATTTAGTTGGTGAATAATTAATATTTAAATATTTTATTCAAGAAAAAAGTTAATTACTATTTACTAGCCCATTGGCACATGCTCACACATATGCCAATTGGTTTTATTTTTTATTTTTTATTTTATTTTTAGAATTAAGAAAAGATAGTTATCTATATATATAAAGTAAAAGGCAGAGAATGGTGAAACATTCAAAATACCAGAAAATGCCCTTGGTTAATTCAAACATTAAGAATTGAAATTATTAATTAAATGAGGATAATATGGTAAATTCACATTTTTTCATATTAAAAAAATTAAAAAAATTAAAAAATAAAACAAAATCAGATAATAGGTCCTATTTTTATGGAACATAACTACCCATATTATATTTTCTTAATTTTAAAAATAAAATAAAATAAAACCAATTGGCACATGTGTTAGCATGTGCCAAGGGGCTAGTGTTCCATAAAAGTATGACCTATTATCTAATTTTGTTTTTATTTTTAATTTTTTTAATATAAAAATGTGAATTTACCATATTATCCTCATTTAATTAATAATTTCAATTCTTAATGTTTGAATTAACCAAGGGCATTTTCTGGTATTTTGAATGTTTCACCATTCTCTGCCTTTTGCTTTATATATATATAATATATAGATTAAGTAATATATTTTATCAAGTTAATTAAAATATCTAATATTAATTATTCAATAAAGAAATAATAATTAAAACATAACTACAAATATAAGTAACTAAAAAAAATGATAAGATATTACTTAATTACAAAAAAGAAAAAAAAAATTATTGACCTGAAGATATTACTTAACTACAAATATAAGTAACTAAGTTTATATATATTTTGTATAAACTACTTACCATGTCAAAAGTACAGTCGCACGGCTATACTATACAAGTAGAATATTAAATAAATATTTCAGAAGTGCAGCCGCACAGTTATACTCAACAAGTAGAATATATTTCAAAAGTATAGTCGCGCGGCTATACTCTACAAGTAGAATATTAAATATATAATTAACAAGGTGATTGAACCCTCGAATCATAATATTATAAGAAGCAAACACTGGCAAATAAAGACAACGCTACAACCAAACCGATTTTAGCCTAAATCGTATTTTGCACTAAAACCGATTTTTCATATTTTGATTTGGTGGGAATTTGATTTTCTAGTATTTTTATTTGAATCCAAATGGGGGGGTACTTCCTTATTTACATTGTAAACTTAAGTAAATGGAGTAATATAAAAATAAATGAAAGTAAAAGAACAAAGACATTTACTTAAATGTCGAAAATGGAAATAAGGTAATTTGTATACCAGTTCAGCAAAGGGGCAATTTGAAGCACCTACAATGGTTTTTCCAACTAGGGGAGGTGCAGTGCACCTCCTTGCGCCTTAATAGGTCCACCACTGAATATAGAGGCCCCTATGCCTACGGAGCAGAGACTAACTAAACTAACAAGAAACAAAACAGCTAGATCAACCATGAAACTCATAGAGAAATGAAACAAAATCAAAGAACTTCCAAAGTACAGTCCTGCAAGATTGTTCGATATACACTAACGTGGGTATAATTCAGTAATTGATGCTTCGTTAACAGAAAATGGCAACGACTTGCTAGTAGTTGGATCAGATGATTCAGTGGTTAATGATGGCATGTTCAGCTCTGTTCTACTATGCATGACAAATGCTGGCATTTGAGGTAATGCCATAGTAATAGAGTAACTGCTTAGCATGAGAACTATGGATTGCATTGTGGGTCTCTCATCTGGATTTTCCTGAACACAGAGTAACCCGATATGGACACATCTAGTTACTTCAGCTTTTGCATAAGAGTCTATTAGATTTGGATCCAATAATTCTAAGGGTGTCCCGTCCCTCCAATGTCTCCAAGCCTGCAAATTTTTTATTTATTTTTAGTAACAGATTCATTCTAAAAAGGTTAACCATGAACTTATACTCACATAGCTCAAGAGGTCTTCGCCACGGTCTGAGTTATAGAAACTAGTGTTCTTCTTGCCAGTTACAATCTCTAAGATCAGGACACCAAGACTGTACACATCGGACTTCACAGAGAACTGTCCGTGCATTGCATATTCTGGAGACATGTAACCACTACAAACCAGCAGCATCAATAAAGTTCTAATATTAGTCCAAATACAGTGTGAACATGTTAAAACTCATCTAGCAATCAGTGTGTCAATTAACTTGTAATTCATAAACAGGGTAACCAATAGTGCCTATCTGATAACACTAGCGGAAGCATATATGAGAAAGAACCCTGCATTAAAAGAGCTTCTCCATCTTGTCTGAGTTGAGGTGAATTCTTGAGATATCAATTTGATATCTTTTCTTTCTAGTGATTACTTTTCAGGATGAGAAAATCAATCAACTCGTTTATGCAGATTATGTGAACATAAACAAAGTTCTGTTATTACTTACAGTGTTCCCACAATCCTTCTTGTGCTCCCTTGAGTTTGGTCAACTCCAACTATTCTTGCCATGCCAAAATCTGCAATTTTTGGGTTCATGTCCCCATCTAACAATATGTTGCTTGCTTTAAGATCACGATGTATGATTTTAAGCCGAGAATCTTGATGGAGATAGAGAAGCCCTCGAGCAATCCGGCCAATAATCTTGTATCTGCTTGACCAATCCAATTTTACTTGGTTCTCAGAGTCTGCACACATTTGTCCAATAGAAGTATACAGGTTAGAATAAGTAAAACAACAGACATACAAACATAAATACGGAGGAATTCATTTCATTTCACTAAAATTAAGACAAATTAATAGACATACAAACATAATTCTGAAAGATATTTTCTTTTCCTCAGTGGCTTTGCCTCTTGGGAATGTTGCGCTTGGTTTGTGAATTAGAAAGTGAAGTGTAATTTTATCATCAACTAATCAAATAGCATATGGTATCACACGTGATGTTAGAAGGGCACAAACCGAATAGAAAGTGGTCAAGGCTTTTGTTCTCCACAAGTTCGTAAACAAGTATCTTTTCTTCTCCTTCAGAGCAAAATCCCAATAGCCTCACTAAATTTCTGTGCTGAAGCTTAGCTACCAAAACCACCTCATTTTTAAACTCTTCGGCACCTTGCCCGGAGCCTGTAGACAACCTCTTCACAGCTATTTGTTGCCCATCAGGAAGTGTACCCTGAAAATATTGCAACCAATAATCTTTACAAACATCTAAGTACAACTTTCGTAAGTTTAATACATTTTGATGAACTCTGGCATGACTTAAATTCACCAGATTTGGTAAGCCAAAATCCCAACCTTATAAACCTCACCAAAGCCACCTTCCCCTAACCTGTTCTGACCAGAGAAATTGTCTGTGGCTGCTTCAATTGTACGCAAATCGAACTGCAATGACTCCACACTATTAATTTCGTTCCCCACTACACAATCAAGAAGTAGGAAGTATTAATTAATTATGGACTAATAAAGTACTGAACACGATTAGGAATCAAATCGTTCAAGAGAGGAGAATACATAAGTTGGGTCTGGAAGGGAAGTTATAAAACTTTTCAATGTATTTTTTTACCATTTTGTTGTTGTATAACATTGTATTTTTTCCTTGCTCTCCTTCTAAAGAAACAGCAGCCTACCAAGAAGAGCAATATGGCAATTGGAACCACAATGGCCACTATAATCAAAGTTGAGATTTGGTCATCATTTCCTGCACAGAGTATAAGACACAAATTAATGGTCATTTGTGTAAATTAGTTCTACGAACGTTGCTTTCTAAATATATAATTAACCAATTAGAACAAATACATGAGATATAGCTTAGCCCAGCTGCTATTAATTAATTTTACCTTGAGACCTTGTAACTGAAGCAGGAGGTGGAGGAGGAAGAAGCACTGGCGGAGGAGGGGCAGTAACAAATGTATAAAATGGATACACTTCATATCTAACATTACAACTAGGATACAAAACTGTTCCTCCTTGCTTCCCATTACAACAAGCCGGAAGAATTGCAATAGCTCCTATAAGACACCGATCACAGGCGGTGCTTGACAGGTCCGGCGTGCATTGCACGAGGCTGTACAACTCCTGAAACCCTGTAAAGTTTACTTTTTTTGCCGCAAACTTTTTAGTTCCGGAGGCCATATTTGCTGCCACAGGCACCAAGCCATTGATTGTTTCCGCCAGTACCTTATTAAACCGGTTTGGATCAGTAATATTTCCCACGTTCCCCATAGAAACACTTGGCGCTTCATCCATATTGCCGAAAAAAGACACGTTTGAGTAGCGTAACATGCAATCATCATACCAAATTATAGTGACTTTTCTTAAGGGGCAGTACTTTTGGACCGTTTCATTGGCTGCAGTAGCCACACAAACTTGGCATGCATCAGATGTGAGATCAGCACGGCATAGAAAGGAGCCATAAATTGCAGCGTTGGGATCTTGGGAGCCAGCGGTGGTGTTGTAGAAACCGAGTTCACGGGTGGCGTTGGAAGTGAGAGAAGAGAGGAGGAGATTAAGATTGAATTCGTAGGTGCTGTTGGGAGTGAAACTGGTTGTGTTAAAACAGAAGTGGTAGCGGTATTCAGCTTCACTCAAACTGCTAAGGCTAAGCAAGCCAAGCACAAGGGTCATGAACACACTGAGATTGAAGGAAGCCATTTTGATAATCAATCAATAACCTCTTCCTGATGATCACGATCACCTCCTTCTACAATGTGTAAATAGGACGGGTTTAGCTGAGCTAATCTACCTTTAGGCCGAGTTTGGCGTGTTTGCTCTGGTCAATTGTTGTGATGTACTCATAAATTGACAGGAGTGTTAAGGTCGAAGTCAACTTTAATACTTTATTGAAGGAAGGTGTGAAGAAGCCCCTGTGATGTTGAAACATGTGGAAAGTAAAGTTATTGAAAAGTCATCATTGATGAATACGAAGCTTATTATTGTGATAGATAATAATAATAACCCACGTTCTTCAACCCCAAAAAGAAAAAAACATAAAAAAACACCCCAATTAGTTCACCTAGTCGGGATAAGTTCAATGACTAAACTATAGCATCTAATTTTATAATAATGTAATTGAAAAACTTAAAAATTACACAAATTGCCACTCGTAAGTCAATCATACAATTTAAGAGAAGGGCATCATTGAAATTTGGAAATGAGGAAATTACACAAAGGCCCACTTGTTAATTCATTAAACTGGAACGCGCTCCACGCGCGACGATTTGCTCTCCGTTCTACAGTCGTTGGCTGGCTCTCACTAGAAATCGGCCCTTGCGGTGATTTCTGGTCGTTCTTCTACTGGTGCTTGAGTGGGTAACGCTGTAACTTCCTCCGGTCATGGAGAAAGGCTCTCCTGGTGTTTTCCTTAGGAATTACCACCTCACAAAACGAGTTCGAGCTTCAAATGACAGTGAGTTTGACACTGATTTAGTGGGTGAGTCTGAGCCGATCCCAATGATGTCGACTGATGCTGGGGAAGGCTCCGACCAGGTACCTCATTCTGATTTTGGGATGGCAAGCTTTAGGGATAAATTGATGAATAAGGTGAACATGAATCAGAATGTGGGCATTGATATTGACTCCTTGGATGCTGATTATGAGGACCTGAATGATGCGGATGATGTGGATATCTCTCGTGGTGAGCGTGGCCCATGTATTCAATTTTCAGACAGAGCAATGGACCGATTTTGCAAGC
Organism: Prunus salicina; assembly: GCA_020226455.1. Taxonomy (NCBI): domain Eukaryota; kingdom Viridiplantae; phylum Streptophyta; class Magnoliopsida; order Rosales; family Rosaceae; genus Prunus; species Prunus salicina. The sequence continues at coordinate 17,150,633 of CM035343.1, read as the reverse complement.
CATGGCAGAATGCTCTTATTGTGAAATTGCTGGGTCGATCTCACACATATAACTATCTTCGTGCCAGACTGCAGCAAAAGTGGAGTCTGAAAGGGGAATGGAAGCTTATTGACTTAATCAATGATTATTTTGTGGTCAAGTTTGAGCTTGAGGAAGACCTAAACTTTGTTCTCACAGGTGGGCCTTGGATAATCGCAGGGCAGTATCTTGTTATGCAGAAATGGAGGTCTGGGTTTTGCCCTGCTACTGCTCATGTCACTCGAATGGCTGCTTGGATAAGAGTGTCTGCGATTCAGCTAGAGTGTTTTGATGTATGGTCCTTAAAGAGAATTGGCAACCTTTTAGGGAAATTACTCAAGATCGATTCCCTTACCACCTCACAGAATCGTGGTAAGTTTGCTAGACTCTGTGTGGAACTTGATTTAACCAAGCCATTGGATGCCTTTGTTCAAATTAATCAGAATTGGTACAATATTGAATATGAAGGATTGCCTGATATATGTTACTTGTGTGGGATGTATGGGCATAAACGAGAGCATTGCAGTTTGAAAGAGCAGAGGGTTAATGCGTTGGGTGGGGAGCATCCAGTGGTAGGAGGACAAGCTAATGTGGGCTCTAGTTCTGTGGAACCTATTCAAGGGGATACTGAGCTCGAACAGAGTTTGCGTGGCCCCTGGATGAACGTTGCTCCAAGAAGAAGACCTAAGGCAGATGTTAAAAGTGATGGGAGGATGGAGTCTGGTGCTAAATCAAAGGGATCGAGGTTTGATACTCTTAGGATGATAAGTGATAATTTTGGAAGGGATGATGGGGAGACCAGTTTAGAGGGGAATAAGGGTTCTTTTAGTGCTAATGATGCTGCTCAGTTTAGTTTTGCCCATGGTAAAAAGACCTGGACTAAATCTAAGAATACCAAGTCTGGTGGAACTAGGCATGCTCTCAATGATATTTCTAATAAGACCACCAAGGATATTAATGCAGGTGACGGAAGTGTTTTGAGGGCTTCCCTTCCTAGTCAAGCTAAGTATGGTTCCTTTCTTAGTGCTCGAACAAAGATTGTGGATGGTAAGAAGGTTGTAGCCATGACTCCCGCTTCAGAACAACTTGATAGTTGGAACCATGGTCAACATATTCAAAAAGATAAAGGGGTGTATATTTTTGGCCACCAGCCTCCAAATATTGAGCCACTGGATGTAAGGATTCAGAAAGGCTTCGACTCTGATAGTGTGGATGCTATCTTGCATGCTGATGATGATGATCGTGGGAATCAATCTGAAAAGATGGATCTCTCTGAAGGTCATATTGACTTTGTTGGTGGACAAGTGGTAAGGGATGCTTTCAACATTGTTGAAGGCATGACTTCTAATATGTAAGTAAGGGTTTAGCCCTTGGTTTTCCTTCTTTTAATTGCTATTTCTAATGAATGTTGTTTGTTGGAATGTTCGGGGTGCAGCTTGCACCAAGTTTAAAACCAATATGCTGGACATGATTAGTACTCATCATATTGATATGTTATTTATCTATGAGCCTCGCATTAGTGGGCAGAGAGCTTTGAAAGTGATTCAGACGTTGGGTTTTAAGTGTTTTGAAGTTGTTGATGCGATTGGTTTTTCTGGGGGATTATGGCTACTATGGAATGATAGTAAAGTTACTGTGGAAATTATGGGTACTTCTGATCAATCTATTTCAGCCTGTGTTTCTTGGCCTGGTCAGCCCCCTTGGATGTTTACTGCTATCTATGCTAGCCCCAGCAGGGTTAAAAGAGAAAAGTTATGGGAGTATCTTACGTTTGTTGCGGAAAGTCATGAATTACCATGGTTACTAGCTGGAGATTTCAATGACATTCTATCTATTGATGAAAAATTGGGATGGGCTTCCTCTGGTAGGTCTAAAGGTTTTAAAAATTGGTTTGACAGTCAGGAGATGCTGGATTTGGGTTTTGCTGGACCCAAATTTACCTGGACAAATAAACGGGTGTTGGAAAGGTTGGATAGAGCAATCTGTAATGTGAAATGGAGAAGGCTTTTTTCTGATGCCAATGTGAGGCAGCTCCCTCGTACTAAGTCTGATCATAGTCCCATTAAAATTTTCTTGCAATTTGGCTTTAAGGTCGACCCCCTTTAAAGACCCTTTCGTTTTGAAGCTATGTGGTTAAAGCATGAATGTTTTGATGACTTTATTGCTGAAAATTGGGATAATTCTACTGGTTCTGCTATGGAGAAAACCCTTAAATTAGTTGAGCCCCTTAAAACTTGGAACACTCAAGTCTTTGGTCATTTAAGACAGAAAAAAGCAAGATTATTGGCTAGAATTCACGGCATCCAGCAGGCTCTATGCTTAGGGCCTAATAAGTTTCTTAGCAAGTTGGAAGGTTGTCTTATTACTGAATTTAATAATGTTTTAGATCAAGAATCTTTGTTTTGGAAACAGAAATCCCGAGTCCAATGGTTGCAGGATGGTGATAGGAACACTAAGTTCTTCCACCTCACTACTGTTGTTCGGAGAAGGAGGAACAAGATTGAGAGACTGAAGGATAGCAATGGGGATTGGGTTGAAGATGCTGAGGGAATTAAAAGATTGGCTGTCGAGTACTTTCAAGGGCTATTTAATCAAGGTGCCTATGCTCCTACTGTGATGTCTATTATCAATCTTTTTCCTAGTCTTGCTCCTGCTGATTTGGAGGGGCTGTATAAATGTGTTGATTTGCTTGAAGTTAAAGAAAGCTTGTTTGGTATTGGTAGTCTTAAAGCCCCTGGGGCTGATGGGTTCCCTGTGTGCTTCTATCAGAACCAATGGCATATTTGTGGCCCTGCTATTTTTAATATGGTTCAGCATGTTTTTACTGATTGTCAGATCCCAGATAAGCTTAATGCTACCTTAATTACTTTGGTGCCTAAGGTGGCCAATCCCCAAACTATGATACAATTTAGGCCTATTAGCCTTTGTTCCACTCTTTACAAGGTCATATCTAAGATTATTGTTGCTCGCCTCAGGCCTATTTTGCCCAAGCTTATAAGCCCCAATCAAGTTAGCTTTGTCCCTAGCAGGCATATCACCGACAATATTCTTATTGCTCAGGAAATAATGCATAACTTTAAAAATTCAAAAGGCAAGAAGGGTTTTATCGCTTGGAAAATTGATCTCTCCAAGGCTTATGATAGATTGAACTGGAACTTTATTGAGCATGTGTTGGTGGAGTTGAGGCTTCCTGTTGATTTGGTTCGTCTGATCAAGAGCTGTGTTACTACTGTGAGATATCAAATTTGTGTTAATGGTGAGTTGACTACTCCTTTTGTGCCTCTGAACGGAATTAGGCAGGGAGATCCCTTATCCCCTTATTTATTTGTGTTATGTATTGAAAAGCTCTCACATATTATTTTTGATGCTGTCGAAAAGAAGAAGTGGAAACCTATCAAATCGTCACAGTCAGGTCCTGCTGTTTCCCACCTATTTTTTGCTGATGATTTAATTCTTTTTGCTGAGGCTAGCTCCAATCAAGCCAGAGTTATGAGAAGTTGTTTGAAGTTGTTCTGTCATGCTTCTGGTCAGGTTATTAATTTTGAAAAATCTGCCATTTATTGCTCTCCTAACACTTGTAAGGAGCTTGCTAAGGAGATTAGTTATATATGTGGTTCACCCCTTACCAACGATCTTGGTAAATACTTAGGAATGCCCCTTTTACATTCCAGAGTCACGAAAGCTACTTATGAATCTTTGGTGGATAAGGTTAAGCACAGGTTGGCCTCTTGGAAAGGTAAATTTTTATCTTTAGCTGGTAGAGCTACTTTAATACAAGCTGTTACTGCTTCAATTCCTATATACGCTATGCAAACTACCAAATTACCTGCTAGTGTGTGTGATGATTTGGATAAACTCAATTGAAACTTCTTTTGGGGAGGAGGAGAGAAAAAGCAGAAGATCCATTTATGTCAATGGGATCTGGTTTGTAGGCCTAAATCCAAGGGTGGTATGGGTTTTAAGAAGACTGCTGCCATGAACCAAGCTATGTTGGCTAAAATTGGGTGGAGATTGCATAGCAAGGATAAGGGCTTGCGGGCTAAAATTTATGAAAAAAAGTATATGCAGGGTTCTACTATTCTTGACCCTTCATTAAAATCTAAGCAAGGCTGCTCTAGTACCTGGAGAAGTATTCTCCATGGAACTGCCTTGCTATCCCAAGGGCTAGCTTGGAGGATAGGAAGAGGGGATTCTACTCTTTTCTGGACAGATAAGTGGGTCACGGATGCGCCTTTGGCTCAACAAGAGGGGGTGTTGCAGGTGACTGATTTAAATTGTGTTGTTTCTGACTTCTCCATGAATGGCTGGTGGGATGTTAACAAATTACGCTCTACTCTTCATGATGATCTTGTTCAGAAAGTTCTTAATGTGCCTGTTGGTTTCATGGGTTCTAGGCCTGATTCTCTTATTTGGAGGCCTTCTCCTAATGAAGTCTTCTCAGTTAAAACCGCTTATTGGCTGTTCTTTGAAGGTCCTTGGTGGCCTGATTACGATTGGAAATTTTTATGGAGCCTCAGAATCCCTCCTAAACTACATTTTTTCTTATGGCTGACTGTCCAAGGAAAACTCCTTACTAATGAGCAGAGAGTTAAAAGGAATCTAGCTGGGGATTCGGCTTGTACTGTCTGTGACTATCCTGCTGAATCTATTTTGCATATTTTTTCATGACTGTAATCAAGCCAGAGATGTCTGGAATGATTTGCTCATCTATCCATCCAATTTTTCTTTCTTCCAGATGGATTTCAAACCTTGGCTCAAGGCTAATTTAATGTCAAAGGTTAAGTGGCAGGCTGATATTTCTTGGTATCTAGTGTTTGTTGCTGCTTGTTGGCATTTATGGAAGTGGAGGAACAAGTCCATCTTTCAGCCTGAGGATGAGTTTCCTGTTAACCCGAGACACGACATTTTGGTTGTTGTCCATGAATGGTTCATGACCTCTCAAATCTTACATAAAACCAGTGCTAAAATCCAGGTTTCCCTGGCATGGGTGCCACCTAGTCTTGGGCAGTATAAGCTGAACGTGGATGGAACTAGGAAAAGTGCTTCTGGATGCATTGGTGCGGGGGGAGTTATACGTGATTCCTTTGGGGATTGGACCTGCGGGTTTGTTGCTAATCTGGGCAAAGGTCATATCCTTGAGGCTGAAATGTGGGGCTTGTTTTTTGGGTTAAGACTTGCTAAGGATAGAGGTATTCGCAATTTGTTGGTGGAAATGGATTCTGCTACAGCTGTTAAATTGGTGAGGAATGCTACTACCCTTGGTTTACATCCTATGGCGTCTCTGGCTTCTTGCTACTGGGAGATTATGGGGAAGTTTGATGCCTGTGCTCTCTATCACATTTATAGAGAAAGAAATGTGGTTGCTGACTAGATCGCTCGGTGGAGCTACAATCTGGACTTAGGTGTTTGTCTTCTTGATATTGCTCCTAGCTGGATTGGTGCTAGCCTTGTTGATGATCTGCTTGGAGTCTCTAGGACTTGGCTAGTCTGTAATAGTTAGTTGCTATGTGTTTTGGGGTTTTACCCCCCCAGCTCATCAAAAAACCACAATAAGTATAGTCCATATAAGATTTGACCCATAAAAACCGATGACCACACCACATGTGATATATTTTAATTAAAGTGCCAAAAATTAATTACCTAATTATTAACCTAACCAGTAACAAACATATATTAATATATGTATTCCGGGAAGTGGAGCATGGTCCAAAGATAGGAAGCACCTTCTGAAAAACATTTGAAATTTTGATTGGATTCTAATAAATTCATTTGCTTCATTTTGCTAATTGTGGGTTAGAGCCTACTACATCAAAGCTAAACTGAAATTTCCAATAAAATATGATTTTTCTTGTAAGAATGTGAAGGTGACAATGTTCCACATTGGAAGTTAGAAAACTTTGTAAGGGCTTATAAGGTGTTGGCTACTCCCTCCATTACCAATTGGTTTTGGGTTGAAACCTTAACTTCCTACACTTTCCACCTTGCAAAAAAGAAAACAAACATTGAATGAAGAAAAGATGAAGTTCTTTTATTAGGGTTAATCGTTTTATTAGTCCCCCAACTTGGACCGGATTTACATTTGAGTACCTCGATTTCCAAAATGGTACCTGGGTCCTTTAACTTTAGTTTCGTTTGGACAACTAGTTCCACCGTTACTTCTGTCAATTTTTTGGTTAAATTTAAGGGTAGATGTGTCTTTTCAGGTTGGTTTTAAGGGACAAAAAAGACTTTTACTCTTTTAGATTTGGTTAATCGTTTTATTAGTCCCCCAACTTGGACAGGATTTGCATTTGAGTACCTCAATTTCCAAAATGGTACCTGTGGTCCTTTAACTTTAGTTTCGTTTAGACAACTAGTCCCACTGTTACTTCTCTCAATTTTTTCGTTAAATTTAAGGGTAGATGGGTCTTTTCAGGTTGGTTTTAAGAGACAAAAAAGACTTTTACTCTTTTAGATTTTCTGAGAAAACCAGGAAAACCCTTGGGCGAATACACCCACTTCATCTGCCATGATGCCCAGACCATCGGAGTGGCGGACGGCATCGGTAGCTAGGCCAGGAAAGGTGTCAACACCGGTGAGTACGCGAGGGGACTCATGAACCACACCAAGAAGCACAGCCACGGATATAACCCTATCATCTGCCGTCATCGTGGATCCAAGAAAGGTGTTGAACGAAGTCTTGGGGTGGTTCTGGTGGAGCCAGAGTACGGCCGTGTCAAAATCTGTGTCGCAAAAACGGATAGAGTCGACACTAAAGATGAGCTTAAGGGTCGTAGGGGGATTGTGGGACCAAGCCAAGGGAAGAAGTTGCTTCAGATATTTAAGGTAGGGTGGATTAGTATACCTCCAAGGTCTATTTCAGAGGGAAGGCAAGTTGCAGAATGAGGATAATAAAACCAACTGAAAAGACCCATCTACCCTTAAATTTAAAGAAAAAATTGACAGAAGTAACAGTGAGACTAGTTGTCCAAACGAAACTAAAATTAAAAGACCATAGGTACCATTTTGGAAATTGAGGTATTCAAATGCAAATTCGGTCCAAGTTGGGGGACTAATAAAACGATTAACCCAAGGAGGATAATAAAACCAACTGAAAAGACCCATCTACCCTTAAATTTAATGAAAAAATTGACAGAAGTAACGGTGGGACTAGTTGTCCAAACGAAACTAAAGTTAAAGGACCACAGGTACCATTTTGGAAATTAAAGTACTCAAATGCAAATCCGGTCCAAGTTGGGGAACTAATAAAACGATTAACCCCTTTTATTATTATTAATGCTGCAAAAACACAGGTGTTTTCGTTGTGGCCATTGGAGGACCCTTTTTTTTTTTTTTTTTTTTTTTTTTTTTTTTTTGCAGAGATGCAATTTTGAAAGACTAAAAGCTTTATTTTAAAAAAGATGACAACCAAATATCCTTATAATTTAAACAATACCAGTGTCATTCATAAGTCATAGAAAACAAAATAGCATTATAATTAACCAACAATTGTTGCCGATGAAGTTTCATAAGAGCTAATTCATAAATAAATAAATAAATATAAATAAAAAGATTACGAAAAAGAGGAAAAAAGAAACGAACTTGCTTTTTGTAACACCTTGTTTAAATAAGAAAGAAAACCATGTTAAAATCTCTGTTAATGCCCACAAAATGCAAGCCTAATAATGTTTTTGAAAGCCTATGAATTCTTGCTCAGTTCCTTCGTTTTTGTTTTTATTTTTTGGCTTGGCCCAAAATGCAGGGCTTTTAAAAAAAAATTAGCACGCTGCACAGCCTGCGCAAAAGGATCAGGATTAGTACGCTGATTCTTACAAAGATGAACAAACACAGCACACTCAAAAATGCATGGTGCCAAAGTCAAAGTAAAAGGAAGAATTTCTCTAGGGGTGTTTTAAACTGTAGAACACTAGTAAGAACCAGGTTAAGGAGATAGACTGCTGAAGTGACAGCATCCTCCCAATAGGTGAGATGCATACGGGCACCAATAAGGCTAGCACAATCTATTTGTTGACGTGAGACTCCTAATTAATCAAGGAGAATTATTTCCTTGATTAATTAAGGGATTTACTTTCCCATTCCATTTAGGTGACAAATCTGTGTATAATTAGGAGATACTTTCCTAATTCCTGACTGTATCTTATTCCTTGTAAAGCACTCTGTAAACCCATATATATACCTCCTTATGGAGAAGAATAAATTAGATGAATATATTGAAAACCCGTATTCATATTTTAGCATGGTATCAGAGCAATCGATCCTAGGTTGTCTCTAAATCCTCGTATTGAATTTCTCGAACCCGTATCCTCGTATCCCGAAACCCTGAATCCTGAAACTCTGAATCTTGACACCCCGAAACCCTAAACACACTCTGAATCCTGAATCCTGTCTCCCGAAACCCTAACCACACTTCCCTAACCACAACCCCGACACCCTCCCCATTTTGCTTCCGCTGCCATGGATATCGTTTCCCAAACCACCGAATCCACTTCCTCATCCCCCCAAATTGTTACTTTTCAGAGTGACAACGCTCCGTTTCCTACCAGCATCACCTTGACAGAGACCAATTATGCCTTATGGTCTCAGGTCATGGAGTTACGTATTGCTAGTCGCGAAAAATTGGGGTACCTCACCGGCGACACTCCGCAGCCCCCTAAGTCCTCCTCCACTTACAACCAATGGTGTACGGCGAACTTTCGGGTCAACGGGTGGCTCATCGACTCCATGTCTCCAGACTTGATGGGTCGGTTCATCCGTTTTAGTACCGCCAAAGAAATCTGGGATGCCGTGAAGAAAACCTACTTTGATGGGGGGGATGAAACTTTTCTGTTTGATCTCAACAAACGGGCGTTCACCATTAAACAGAATGGTGCTCCCATCCACAAATACTACAGCCAACTGCAGACCATTTTTCAGGAGATTGATCATCGCACCCCGAATCGCATGCACTGTGACGCCGACATCACTGAGCGCCAAACTGAACTGGATCGTCTTCGTGTTCACCTTGTCCTTGCCGGGCTCGATCCTCAGTTTGATCAAGTCCGGGGGGAGATCCTGCGCAAAGACCCCAAATTGGACCTTGACCAAACTTTTGCATATGTACGTCGCGAAACTCAACAACGACTGACCATGGCCAGTACTCCAGACACTGCAGTTCTGGCCACTCAACGTCCGAGGGGCCCTCCACCCTCTACCGATGGCGCTTCTCAGACTCAGACCACAAGCTCTCGTCCGGAAACCAAATGCACTCATTGTGGTGGGAGCAAACATACTCGTGCTCGCTGTTATGAACTCATTGGGTACCCGGATTGGTGGGACCACTCCAAAGCTCCTCGCAGGAATAAGAGCACCTCCCTTCACACATCTTCCGTCACGGATCCTGTAAGTCCTGCTGCTCCACCTGCACCGGCTCCTGCCTCTGCCTCTGTAGCCACATCAGGTACCCAAGGTTATGTTTTGCATAGTTCCTCAAAGAAACACACATGGGTCATTGACACCGGAGCCACTGATCACATGACCTTTGATCCGGGACAAATTATTTCTCATACACCGCCTTCTCAATCGGTGGTGTCTAATGCCAATGGTACCCCCTCCCCGGTGATTGGGGAGGGTTCCCTCTCTCTCTCTGACTCCCTCACTTTGGATTCTGTGTTGATTGTTCCATCCTTACATCATAATCTCTTGTCTGTTGCCCAAATTACTACGGCTTTGAATTGCACTGTAACTTTTTGGCCTACTCATTGTGTTTTTCAGGACATTCTCAGCAGCAAGACGATTGGTTGTGGTACTAGGAGGGGCAAACTCTATTATTTGGACCTGGCATCTGACAGTGAAGCCAGCCTCAGTCAAGCTTACAAAATTGGGGGAACGAGTGTGGAGAAGAAAACTTCCGAAGTATGGTTATGGCATCGCCGTCTTGGACATGCTTCGTTTGGATATTTACAGAAGCTATTTCCTTCATTATTTTCAGATTTAGAGAGTTCTAGTTTTAAGTGTGACATTTGTGAACTGGCCAAGAGCCATCGTGTTCCTTTTCCCTTAAGTTCCAATAAAAGTTTAATTCCTTTTTCCCTTGTTCATTCTGATGTTTGGGGCCCTTCTAAAATTACCACTCCCGGGGGAGCTAGATGGTTTGTCACATTCATTGATGATTGCACACGCATGACCTGGGTTTCCCTTCTCAAAACTAAAGGGGAAGTCAGTTCCAAGTTTCAACAGTTTTATCACATGGTGGAGACACAATTTCATACCCGAATTCAGGTTCTTCGGTCTGACAATGGCGGGGAATTTCTCAACCATGATCTTAATGAGTTCTTCCAAGCTCACGGTATCATCCATCAACGCTCATGCCCGTCCACTCCTCAACAAAATGGTGTGGCTGAACGAAAGAATCGACACTTACTGGAAGTAGTTCGTGCATCCCTCTTTGGTGCACATATGCCTCGGTCCTTTTGGGGCGAGGCCGTCCTCTCTGCGGCTTACCTTATCAATAGGATTCCCTCTAGTATCCTCCAATTCCGAACCCCCCTTCAAACACTTCAACACCATAGCCAAATACCTCCCACCCAAAACCTGGAACCCCGCATATTTGGTTGTGTGGTCTTTGTCCACTTACATGATCACCAACGCAGCAAATTCGATCCCCGTGCCGACAAGTGTATGTTCATTGGGTATGCACCTCATCAGAAAGGTTACCGGTGTTATCATCCGCCAAGTCAGAAAGTATATACTTCAATGGATGTTGCGTTCCGGGAACAGGAGAGCTATTTTTCGGATGCACAGGAGGATCCTTCTTCCATTTCTGAATTTTTTCCTCCACCTTCTTTCCCAGATTCGTTCCAGACTCAGAACGACCGGTCGTTGATCTATAGCGACCGGTCGCCCGACGAAAACGCCCGGTCTCAAACGACTCTGCCTGAAAGCGACCGGTCGCATCCTTCTCACGACCGGTCGCCACTCACGTCGCAACGCATGATCCCGACTCTGCCTGAAAACGACCGGTCGCCTGACCCTCACAACCGGTCGCTCCCCCTATTTGGTTGCTGAAATTGTTCCGCTTCAGTCCGATCCCAGCCATCACACTCAGGAGGAGAGAATTGAAGAGTTTATGCCTGCTCCGGAAAATTCTTCAGCTCCAGTACCACACCAATCATCTGCTGAGGACGTCATTCAGGTAACTTCTCTACCTGAAACTGATAACATTAATGAAATAACTGATTGCATTTCAGAAGGCGCAGAGCCTACATATCAGATTCCAAAACGAACGAATCGTGGTAAACCCCCAGTACACTACGAAGCAGATATTAATGCAAAGGGGAAATATCCCATCAACAATTATGTATCTCTCACCAGATTATCTGAGTCACGGGTACACTTTGTGAAGCAGTTAGCCGAAATACCTGTTCCCAACAGTGTAACTGAAGCACTAGAAGATCAAAAATGGAAAGAAGCCATGAATGAAGAAATGCGAGCTCTCCAGAAGAATGGCACATGGGAACTCGTGCCATTACCTCATGGAAAGAAGACAGTGGGATGCAGATGGATCTATACTGTGAAACTCAAGGCAGATGGATCTGTTGAAAGATATAAAGCTAGATTGGTGGCAAAGGGATACACACAGAGATATGGGATAGACTACCAAGAAACCTTTGCTCCAGTAGCCAAGATCAAAACTATCAGAATCCTCCTGTCTCTAGCAGCAAATCTCGATTGGCCATTACATCAGTTTGATGTAAAGAATGCATTCTTACATGGAGACCTGGAAGAAGAAGTATATATGGACTTACCACCAGGATGTAACTTCACTCGTGACAAAGGGAATCAAGTTTGCAAGCTCAAAAAGTCATTATATGGGTTAAAGCAGTCTCCCAGGGCATGGTTTGGTAGATTCACTAAATCCATGAAGTTTTTTGGATATACACAGAGTAATGCGGATCACACTTTGTTCCTGAAGCGTGATGGAAAGAAACTTACCGCACTGATTGTTTATGTGGATGACATAGTTGTGACTGGAAACGACACAGGAGAGCAATTGAAACTACAGAAGTATTTGTCTCAGGAATTTGAGATGAAGGATTTGGGTGATCTGAAGTACTTTCTTGGAATTGAAGTAGCAAGGTCCGCAAATGGTATATGTCTGTCACAGAGGAAATATGTATTGGATCTACTTGCTGAAACAGGATTGCTTGGATGTAAGCCTGCTGACACACCAATCGAGATGAATCACAAGTTGTGTGAAGGTATGGATCAAGAACCAACCAATAAGGAACAGTACCAACGCCTTGTTGGAAGGTTAATATATTTAGCCCACACAAGACCAGATATTGCATATGCTGTGAGTGTGGTTAGTCAGTTTATGCATTCACCCAGTGTGTCTCATAGGAATGCAGTTGATCGAATCTTAAGGTATTTAAAGTTAGCCCTGGAAAAGGATTAATGTTCTCAAAAAATAGAGATCTTGAAGTTGTGGGATATACAGATGCTGATTGGGCTGGATCCATTACTGACAGACGCTCTACTTCAGGCTACTTCACCTTCGTGGGAGGTAATCTAGTCACTTGGCGGAGTAAAAAACAAAATGTGGTTTCTCGGTCTAGTGCAGAAGCAGAGTATCGAGGAATGGCTCATGGAATTTGTGAATTGCTATGGATCAGAAGACTCTTGACAGAACTGGGTTTCAAGCCAGGAAAGCCAATGGAGTTGCATTGTGACAACAAGTCAGCGATTGATATTGCCCATAATCCAGTTCAACATGATCGAACCAAACATGTTGAGGTGGATAGACATTTTATCAAAGAAAAAATTGAGAAGAAGATCATCCGCCTACCATTCGTAAAATCAGAAGATCAATTAGCTGATATCTTAACCAAAGCTGTTTGTAGCAGAGTGTTTTATGACTCACTTACCAAGTTGGGCATTGGTGACGTATATGCACCAACTTGAGGAGGAGTGTTGACGTGAGACTCCTAATTAATCAAGGAGAATTATTTCCTTGATTAATTAAGGGATTTACTTTCCCATTCCATTTAGGTGACAAATCTGTGTATAATTAGGAGATACTTTCCTAATTCCTGACTGTATCTTATTCCTTGTAAAGCACTCTGTAAACCCATATATATACCTCCTTATGGAGAAGAATAAATTAGATGAATATATTGAAAACCCGTATTCATATTTTAGCACTATTTCCATAATTTGTTTATTCTTTATCTCTGCAGCACCATTCTCCTGAGGTGTTTGCGGACAAGTAGTCTCATGCACAATACCATGATCCTGAAAATAAGACTGTAACAAATAACTGACATATTCACCTCCATTATGGGAATGAACAACTTTCAAAGTAGCAGAAAATTGAGTCTGAACCATCTTTTAAAACTCACAAAAACAGTCATAGACATCATGTTCTTCATAAGATACAACCACATCATACGAGTACAATCATCTACAAATATAAAAAATCATCTATCACCAGAATTAGTAGACACAAGAGCAGGGCTTATGCACCAACATAAAGAGAGCATAAGTTTTATTTGACCTCAGTTGATAAGTAGCACAGTGACTTTTGGCTAAAATGCAAGTATCACACCAAAAATTGGAAATATGACAACATGAAAATAGTGACGAAAATAAATGTTTCAAATACCCCAAAAGATAGATGCCCTAGGAGGTGATGCCATAACAAAATCTGATTCCATGTGTTTCAATCTGAACCCTTAAGAGATAAAACCCTCCCGGTGTAGACATCATCTACGTAGTACATCCATTTTCTTTGTACCACGACCAATGATCTCTTAACTACTGATATCCTAAAGAAGACAAGAAAAAATGATATAGTAATACAATGCAATTTAACTGCTCAATAATTTGAGGGACATAAAGAAAATTATTAGGCAGTGCATTACAGGAAACAATCCCCAAGCCATTCAATTCATCAAGGACTTTCTTAATCACCATTTTCGCATCAAGGATTTAAGACTCCTAAAATACTTTTTGGGCATAGACATGGCACGATCCAGAAGAGGGATATTTATTTCACAACGCAAATATGTACTTGAATTACTTGATGACACAGTTTTGCTGGGAGCACGTCCTTCATCCTTCCCCATGGAACAGACACTAAGACTCAAGCCAAATGAAGGAAAATTACTCCATGATCCCACTAGGTACTGCCGCTTGGTTGGACGTCTCATACACCTTACAGTGACTAGGCCCGACATAAGCTTCGTTATCCATGTGCTCAGCCGCTACATACATGAGCCGCACTAGCCACACCTTGACGCTGCCTTATGGGTGTTGCGGTACATTAAAAATTCACCTGGACAAGGTATCTTCTTTCCAGCACAAAATGATCTCAAACTCAAAGCCTTTTGTAACTCAAATTAGGCTACTTGTTCTACCACAAGACGTTCTGTGATGGGTTATTGTACTTCCATTGGCAATTCCTTGATTTCATGGAAAACAAGGAAACAAAACACCGTCTCACGATCATCAGCCGAAGCAGAGTATCAGGCCATGTCAGACGCTTGTTGCGAACTCAAATGGCTTAGATACATACTCAAGGAATTGAATGTTCCACATCCTGAACCTACAAAACTTCATTGTGACAATCAATCGGCTCTACATATTGCCAAGAATCTTGTCTTCCATGAGAGAACAAAACATATTGAGCTCAACTGCCACCTAGTGCGACAACATCTTGTTTCTGGACTAATTTCCACAGTGCACACACCCACAAAGATGCAGCTGGCTGACCTGTTTATGAAACCACTAGGCAAGGCACCATTCTCTTTTCTACTTGGCAAGTTAGGAGTGTATGATATCTACTCACCAACTTAAGGAGGCATGTTAAGATATTCGATCATCATCATCTACATAATTGTCATAGTTGATTCTTGTAATTGATATTTATTTAGTCTGAAAGATATGACTGCAATAGTTTAGGAACCATGTTTGGTAAATAGCTAATTCCTAGGATATGTATTGTTGTATCATGCCTATATAAGGACATCTATGTACCTTCGTTAATTACATCAATGAAATCCAATCCCCATATACAATTTCTCAAGTTTGTGGGCCAGGGTTAAGGCCGCTGCGATATGATTATAGTGGTGGGTGTGGCGATTGAGTCTGCCACAATCCTAGGATCACGGCTCCGATACCAACTTAAAATATGTATTTTAGGGTAGAATAATTCAAAGTGACTTATTCTTCTCTCTAGGGGATATTTATATGTGTACAAGTATGCAAAAAATAGGAAAGTAATTACAATCCCATATAATATGGGAAACCCACAAATATACGGGATTACAATTCCTAATTACAATTAATTATATGATTCACGCCAACACAAGATGAGAACTCAATAACGAGGCAAATCACAAGTTAGAGAATTAGGGAGAGGTAAAAGATGTAAAGGTTGGACTTGATTTTGATAGAGATTGACAAAAAAGATAAATTTAGTCGCTCAGTGTCAAAGAGAGAATCAGGAAGACGGAAGGAGAATGGTTGTGTTGGAATAAAGAACGTATGAGTCAGTACATAACATGGGCTTAGGAATTAGGGTAACTTTTAATTATTATATTTTAATTATTTATTTATTAAAAATAAATACAACACTTATCGAGCTGGATTCAGGGATCGGGATAACAATATCATCCCCACCCAATATTCGATCCCGTATTTTTAAAATCAGGGATCTGCGTACCCACCCTGTCTCCTTCCCTGCCACCAGAAAATTCCCCCTCGTTAGGGTCGAGGACCCGAAAGGAATTGTTGCCATCCCTTTAGGGAATTATCCATATTATAACACAAGAATTTCAACTTAAACTAACATTCAACTCAATATAAAATTTCACTCAACTACTCAAAATCATATATAATTTGAAAAAACTAATAAAATCATATAATAAAAAAATAAATCCAAAGCTTCACCATCTTATCTACTCTTAGATGGGTTGACAACCATACCCAAGTCATTGTTGCTAATGGTGAAAGATATCGATTCTGACACTGAGACATAAGGAAGAGCTGGGTAGTTCAAGAAGGGCGGGAGTGTGGGTGTTCAACTAATAGAAGGATGGGGATGCGTTATTGAGGGAAATTAAATGAAGAGGCAAGAAAGAGTTGGAGTTGTGCGGGGTATATATGAGATGAGTAGTTCCTGGTAGAGACTCGAGTTGAATTCATAAAGATCTATAGTTTCTAACATCTTATCTTGTAATGAAAGTGATTACAAAGTTTAGATAACTTACTAATTGTTATAATATATATTATTAATTAAAACAAATACATCACTTATTGAGCCGACTTCGGGAATGGCGTTAGCAATATCATACCCGGCCCGTCTCCGCGTTCGGGCCGGTGACCTGACCCTGTTAGTCAACCACATTTCCATTCCAGTCTGGTAATTGATGGGCATATCTAAGTTCAAAACTTGCCAACCAAAAACTTAGAACCTAAAAGCTAATATATAAGGCAGACACAAACTCTGGGTTTTCATAACCTTTGATATTAAGTACATTCTGTGTTTTCTTCTTTACTTGTCTATGCAGATCCAGTTTTCTTGATTCTTGCCAAGCAATTGTCTTTTGGCCTAGTGTGTGGCAAGTACATCAATGGGCCGTCCGGATTAGTACGTTCCATCCTGCAGCTCCAAATTACAGAAACATAAGAAGAACATATATTCAAAAAACAAAAACAAAAAAAATAAATAAATTGTAATTTTAGTCATGGAGAAGAATTTGGTTGCAAGATGACTCACTTATAGTTAAGGAGGAAATGGTGAAGGAAGATAGCGATTTCCAGCTTAGCAAGATCATTTCCGGGGCACAGCCGGCTTCCAGCCCCAAAGGGAAGAAAAGTTAATGGTTTGGGTGTGTAGTTCTGAGACAGCAGAGAGCAGTTAAACAAGTGAGATCCAAGATATAAATTACTGTTTGCCATAATTATCAGTACGTCAAAAGTGCTTCTGAACTTACATCCCATCGATCAGGGTTGAATTCCAATGGATTTGGATATATTTCAGAATCATAGTGAATGCTCCTGAACCAGACCAAAACTTTCCAGCCTTCAGGAACGATATAACCTGAAATCAAAGCCATTAAGTAAATTTTTTAAGGTGGTTCCACATTAAAACAGATAAATTGAACAAATATACAAATTCTGTTTCCTCTAAAACAAAACATTTACACTCACCGTTTATATTGACATCTTTCTTTGCCTCTCGAAAAACGGTAAGGGAGAATGTTACGACACGAAGAGTTTCATCAATCACCTATGGAGTTTAAAAGGGTTAGCTGGAATATGATGGCAGGGGCTGAAAAAAATGGAAGTGAAGTCACTTATGTACCTGGGAAAGATACTCCATTTCTCGGTATTCTTTAAACGTCATGCCCTTCTGTGTTGGTGGCCTCCTTTTTACAATCTCTTCTTGCTCTGCCTGCATTGACCAAACATTTTAGCAAATCAGAATTCATTAAAGGATAAATCAGAGTGGATTGAGTATGGACTCAAAGTGAAGGCTATAGAAATTACTATGTATGATGAATTGTCACATTGCACCAGTAAATAAGTTCCCAATATTAAAAATAAATTTGACAAAATAAAAGAACTTGATCCAAAACTACGTAAATTCATGTACCTTAGCTTTCTGGAAAAATTTTGGGTGTTTTTGTAGGAAAACGGCGGCCCACATTATTGTATGGCCAGAAGATTCATGGCCTGCATTCAAGTACATTAACAGAACATCTATAATTTCCGCATCTGTAAGTTTTCTTCCATTGTCATCAACAACATCTAGCAGAGCATCCATCATATCTTTCTTCTTTGCCACGTAGTTTCCAGCCTTCCTTTGAGCTCTTCGGTCGTCCACAATGGATTGAAATGTAGAGACAAGGTTTTTCCGAGCCTGAAATGACTCGGTTAGATGCTAAAACAAAATGCAAATACTAATGTCCATGTTACGAAAACAATAATTCTCTCACCTTAAGTGCTTTATGGTACGCAAATCCCGGAAGATTGATTGCCATGGCTCTAACTCCATAGTTAAGAATTGTATATTCCTTCTCCAGAGCTTCCATGACTGGCTCGCTCTCTGAGCTGAGAAAGATGTACATGATAATCCTGAAAGTAAGCTTTCTGAGTTGAGTTAAGAACTCTATTTCTCCCATTTTGGACCATTTCTCCAAAGATGATATGACCCTCTCTTCAATATACGTTGTGTACACGGACAATGCTTCATAACCATTGACTGGAGCTGCTGTTAGCTTTCGTAGACGTTTGTGTTCTTCAAAAGATATACTAGTGAATGAGTTCTTTCCAATTAGTTCCTCTGTGGAAATAGGCCAGCCGGGTTTAAATGCATCATCATCTGTCAAAACTTTTTTACTTGCTTCAGGGGTTGTAACGATGATACTTGGGCTCCCAAACATGAAGGTTTTGTAGATTCCAGTACGACCAAACCTGCATTGTTCATTGATAAGGCAATCTTGTTAGATGTGTGCGAGTGTGTGTTTCACTTTTTAACTCGAAGTGACCGAAAGTGGAAAACATAAAGAAACTCTTCCATTCACATCATCAAAAACATTGGTATAACTGCCAACGGGGTCTAGTCCAGTGGAAAAGGTTGTCCTGTAGATTAGAGGTCTCAAGTTCGATCCTCACGACATCATATTACCATATCAAAATGCCCCCAGCATTTTATTTTGTAAAAGAATTGAGAGTAATGGTTACCAGAATATCAAGAATGTACTAGATATTGAAAATTGATATCCGGTACTAGATAATTCATTTGGCTCAGAGAAAGTAAAGAAAATACATATAATTGTAGACGAGAGAGAGAGAGAGAGAGAGGTGTGAACCTGGAAACCGTGGAGTTCAGGAAGGCTTCAGGGTTGGAGGACTTGAAAGCTCTGAGAAAAGACCACATGTTGCCAATGAAAGGCCAGCCCAAGTCACCAGGAGGGAGAGAGTACTTCTTTTCACCCAGCGGGGTTTCATAGTACCAGGAATTTGCATTCTGCAGAAGCCATTTGAAGGCCACAAGAGCACCAAGGCTGCACAAAAGGACCATCCACATGGAGGAACCAAGCTCCATTCCAACTCCCAAAACCAAACCCAACATGATTGTATACCAAACTCTGCTCTTTTACTTTGTGATCACTATAATCAGAGAAAGAGAGAAAACAGTTGCACACTCAGAGAGAAGAAGCTCAGTCTACTTGTGCTTCTCTTTATGTTTGCACGCCCTTATATATAAATACTCTTGGGCATATGGCCCTGAGTGCTAATTCCTGGAAATAGTTAGTTGTTTTACCAAACCCAAAAAAAGTTCGTGTTGTGATATATGGAGAAAATAAAAATAAAAACAAAATAAAGGATATGTGAATTGGAAAATAATTACATGGTGTATGTGGTCGGCTTTACTCTTTATCCATATTTGGTTTTGTCGTGTGGTAAATGGTTTCAATTCTTTTTATGTGTACGACTATTTTTCTTTTTTTCTTTTTTTCTTTTTTTGGCCGTGTGACTTGTTTTATCATCTTAATGCCATATAAAGTAGGTTCAAATTGGGTGATCGGCATTTTTGGTAAAGATCCTTTTATGGAAGAAAATAAGTACAATGTATATAGATTATGAAAAGAAATAGTGTAATATACATAAAATCGAAAATGAGTGTACCATAAATTTGAAATGACTAAATACATCGGATAACAACAATACTGTTTCATTTCCAACATGAAAAAAAACCAATAAGGATAAACAATAATGCATAGGGAGATATGGTAAATCATATACATGGTAATTACTTTAGATTGAATATATTGTGAGGGTTCAATGTCTCTTCTATATTGTGAGGGCATATGGCACTGAACATTTTGAATGTGTTGGTAAAGTGATTTATCATTGGTACTATATATCGGTACCTAACACTTACTATTAGTTATATGAAGTGCAAAATTAGTCAGTATTACACAATTTATTATTATTTTTATATAATTTTTATTTCGTTAATGTTTGTATATTTAATTTGCATCGATCACATCTTCTCTGATTTGATATAGTCAGTATTCTACTAAAGTAATGTGTTTTCTTCTGCGGTCCGTTTTAATGAGGCGGTTCGAAAGTATTAGAGAAGAAAAAAAGTTCGGTATTTCTTATTCTAGTTAAATGTTGAAAAAGTTAAATATTTTCTTTCCAATATTGAAAGATGTCTTATGTTCAAATTCCCCCACCCCATTGATTGAAAAAAACAATAGATAATTTCAAAACATAAGTATTTAGAAAACTAAGATTTATAGTTTTAGATTTTGTAAAAATTCCTTTGTTTACGACAATTAATCATTACGTAATTTAGAGGCGGAATTTATTTGATAAATTTTTTTGTATGAATTCCCTACAACATGAGTGGCTGTGATGAGACAAGCATTTGGGTGAGGGTGGAGGCAATCGTCGTGGTGGGAATGATGGTACGTAGGAGTTATGGTGGTATGATAGCCTATTCTAGTTCTTGCACTAGAAGAGCATCATTCGTAGAACTACTTTGAGATCAAGGATGGTCCCATATTCCCTCTTTTTTCTCTCTCTTTTTTCCAAAGTTGGGAATGGGGAGGGGGAAAATTCACACACCAAGACCACTTGGGAACACACCAAAAACTAGGCCAATCCAACTAAGACTCTAGTGGTCCCAGTTTCATAATGTTTTGAAAATTCTCTGAATTTTCATACATTCTTTGTGTGATCAAGAAGTTTTTTATTTATTTATCAAAGATATCGAAAGTAATAATCCACGGAGGTCAACAAACTAACATATGAAAAACAAGGCCAAAAGTCACTTTTAGTCTCTGTAGTTTGACACTTCAACTATTTTTTACCATGTAGTTTCAATTCCGTCAATTTTGTCAAAGTAGTTTCGTATTTAGCAATTTAAGGACAAGTTAGCATTCTTGTCAATTTCTTTGGCGGTGCAAGGGGCAATTTCATCAACTCAAAACTCTTGAGCATAAAAGCTTGTCTGAAACTCTCCCCATTTCATATTAGGGCTTGAAATTGGCCATTTGGGTTTAGATTTCTTCAAAAATTGAGATTAGTGGTTGAATTAGGGTAATTTTTTAATTATTATATTATATTATATATATTAATTAATTAAAAATAAATACAACACTTATCGGTCCCGGTTCAAGAATGGGGTTAACAATACCATCCCCGGCCCATATCTGATCGAGTATTTTAAAATCAAGGATCTCCGTACCCGCCCATGTTTTCCACCCGAAAATTCCCCCTGTTAAGGCTAGGGACCTGACGGGGATTGTTGCCATCCCTACTGTCAAGAAATGGTATCCCAATCCCAGCCCGAATCCCCTGTTTTTTAAAACTACTCAAAATCATCTCAATTTAATTTGAAAAAACTAATAAAATCATATAATAAAAAAATAAATCCAAAATTTCACCATCTTATGTACTCTTAGATGGGTTGATAACCATACCCAAGTCATTGTTGCTAATGGGGAAAGATATCGATTCTGACATTGAGACATATGAGCTGGGCAGTTCAAGAAAAATGAAAATTAGCCCCAAGCTTATTCATAGGACGAGACTGTGGATGTTCAATTAAACAAAACAAATAGAAGGATGGAGATGTGTTATTGAGGGAAATTATATCCCAGAAATGAAGAGGCAAGAAAGAGTTGTGCAGGGTATATATGAGATGAGTTGTTCCTGGAGGAGACTCGAGTTGAATCCATATAGATTTGTAGTTTCTAGGGGTGGGCTCGGTTTGGTTTGGTTCGGTTATGAGGCCAAACCGTGCGCCGAACCGTGAACCTCGGTTTGGAGAAAATCCAAACCGTGCGCCGAACCAATGAGGTGGGAAACCGATCATCTCGGTTAACCGGTTACCTCGGTTTGGTTTGGTGCAAAACCCACTTGAAAACATGTAGACTCTAAAATTCATTCAAACTCTAAAATTCATTCAAACTCAAACATTCATTCAAAACCTACTGGAAATTCATTCACCATTCACATCACAACATATTCAAATTCATTCATTCAATCAATCCTTTCAATTCAAACTCAAACATTCATTCAAAACCTACTTGAAATTCATTCACCATTCACATCACAACATATTCAAATTCATTCATTCAATCAATCCTTTCAAACTAAAACATATGCATCATTCATCATTCACATCCATCCAAAGTTTCAAAGTAAACTATATGCATCATTCACTGATCGGTGCATAATTACATATCTTTTTATACCCTTCTAACTTATGATTTGGTTATGTTTTTGAGTTAAACTTGTGCTTTTAATAAAGTTTGTGTATGTTTCAGTGTAATAAGGTTGAGACTCATTACATGCATTTTGAAGACAATTTAGCTTAAAACAGTGTCTGCAGATCATTCAATTTCACGGATTAACCTGTACTTGCTCAAGAAGAACCAGATAATGAGCCATACATCATTGGAAAGATACGGAAGTCTAGTTTCCGTAGCATTTTACGGTTCATGATTCGGAGTCTTCTAGAGGAAGTTATACATGATTTAGTAGATCAAGGTCAAAATTCGGCAGTATCTGCGTTACTGGGCCATAAATGACATTTGAAGGTCTTTCCGA
The DNA here is from genome assembly GCA_020226455.1 of Prunus salicina. Taxonomy (NCBI): domain Eukaryota; kingdom Viridiplantae; phylum Streptophyta; class Magnoliopsida; order Rosales; family Rosaceae; genus Prunus; species Prunus salicina. Next base: position 17,128,004 of record CM035343.1, on the reverse strand, counting down.
TTTTTCCTTGAGTTGGGCTGCATATGCTTGGAAAGATAAGACAAAGGGCTTGAAGATCCATATTTTTCCAGAATTTTATGAATGTATTAACAAGCCCAAAACGAACCCAAAAGAAGAGTGCAATGCATTGTCATGCATGACATATGCATGATGAAATGCACTATCTAGTGGGAATTGTTGGTGAAGTGCACTATCTTGTGGGAAGGTTAGATGAAGCATATTCAAGTCTTATAATTGAAGTGGGAGTTGCAACACTAAGTTTAAAGAAAGAAAAATTGTTTTCAAATGTAATGGTGTGTTAGGTGAAGTTGATGAAGTGAGTGGAAAGCAATATTTAATTTAGATTTTCAACTTCCTTAGGCCTATAAATAGTGAGGTTTCCCAAGTTTGTAAACACACCCCAAGGGGGGGAGCTCTCAAACACTTCTCTAGAGCTCCCCTCCCTTCTCTCCCTCAAATTCTCTTAGTTTTCCTTTCTAGTTCTCAATTGTTGTAATAAAATTCTTTTGCTAAATGTTTCTTTGAGTTTTTCTAAGTTCTTCTTAATTTTCCATTGTAATGTAAATTCTTTTCTTTAGTATTCAAGTTTGAGTAGTTTCCAAGTTTCAATTATGATTTTTGTTCTTATTCATTATGCTTATAAGTTAATATGCTAGTTTGAATGATTGATCACCATTAAGGCTTGCATGTTAGCTATCTTGGTTTGAATTAAGAGTAGACACCATGCTTTAATTCGAATTGAACTATGAATAGGAAGAGTATGTATGGACATTCGACAACAGGGATTAGATACATACTTGGTTGTTTAAAATGTTCTTCTATGCTTAATGGGTTCCTAATGCTTAATTTAGGTTAGACAACAAATGATCAAGTTAGGGAATTAGGAACACAAGGTTAGGACCAGACACCATGGCTTAATCATACTTTAGCTAGAATCAATCCGTTAATCTAAATTGAACTTGGGAACTTATTCGCTTGAGTTAATTCTTTTCTTTTTTTCTTGTTTGATTTATTTTCTTTCTTTTTTTTCATTTCTGTTTTGTACAGGGAATTGAATTAAATCAATCTATCATCAATCCTCGTGGGATCGACCTCGCACTTACATATGCTAAACTACCAACGGCTCGTGCACTTGCGAGTATCACAAGTTGATGATGCAGCTAAATCTATTTTGGTGCAGCTGAATTGACGCAACATTCACCATTCACATGTATTATAATTATTTAATTACATATAATTTAACATATCCGGTTTAGTTCGATTAACCGATGGTTTTTAAAATTAGGAACCGAGCGTCGAACCATGACCACCGGTTCGGTTTGGTTCATAAACCGTTGATCAAAAAGAGAAGGAAAAAATCAAACCAAACCGGACCGATCGGTTTGGTTCGGCCGGTTTGGCCGGTTTTCGGTCCCATATGCCCAGCTCTAGTAGTTTCTATCAAACATCTTGTCTTGTAATGAAAGTGATTAAAAAGTTCAGGTAACTTTTTAATTGTTATATTATATTATATTATATATTTATTAATTAAAAATAAATACATCACTTATCAAGCCGGGTTCAGGTATCCCAGTATCTGCCCCCATTTTTCCCCTGAAATTTTCCCCCTTAAGGCAGGGACCCGACCCTGTTAGTCAAACGCATTTCCATTCCTGTCTAGTAACAGATGGGCAGATCTAAGTTCAAAACTTGCCAACCAAAAACATATTACGTAAAAAGCTAATATATGAGGCAGACACAAACTCTGGGTTTTCATAACATTCGATATTAAATACATTATGTGCTTTCTTCTTCACTTCTCCTCTCATGTCTATGCAGATCCAGTTTTCTTGATTCTTGCCAAGCAATTGTCTTTTGGCCTAGTGTGTGGCAAGTACATCAATGGGCAGTCCGGATTAGCACGTTCCAATCTGCAGCACCATATTACAGAAACATTAGAAGAACATACAGAAAAAGGAATCCAAAAACAAAATGCATTTTGTAAGTTTAGTCATGGACTTTGGTTGCAAGATGACTCACTTATAATTAAGGAGGAAATAGTGAAGGAAAATAGCGATTTCCAGCTTAGCAAGATCATTTCCGGGGCACAGCCGGCTTCCAGCTCCAAAGGGAAGAAAAGTTAATGGTTTGGGTGTGTAGTTCTGAGCCAGCAGAGAGCAGTTAAACAAGTCAGATCCAATATATAAATTACTGTTTGTCATAATTATCAGTACATCAAAAGTTCTTCTGAACTTACATCCCATCGAAAAGGGTTGAATTCCATTGGATTTGGATATATTTCAGAATCATAGTGAATGCTCCTGAACCAGACCAAAACTTTCCAGCCCTTAGGAATGCTATAACCTGAAATCCAAGCGAATAAGTAAATTTTTTAAGGTGGTTCCAAATCAAAACAAATTTGTGACCACTGAATATGATGCGGAGTAAAAGTACCATGTATCGCAGAACCATGCACTCACCGTTTATATTTACATCTTTCTTCGCCTCTCGAAAAACGGTAAGTGAGAATGTTACGACACGAAGAGTTTCATCAATCACCTATGGAGTTTAAAAGGGTTAGCTAGAGTATTATGGCAGGGTCTGGATAAAAATGAAATTTAAGTCACTTATGTACATTGGAAAGATAGACCATTTCTCGATATTCCTTAAGCGTCAAGCCCTTCTGTGTTGGTGGCCGCCTTTTTAAAATCTCTTCTTGCTCTACCTGCATTGATCAAACAAAGATGTTAGCAAAACAGAATTCCTTAAATAGGCAATAATTTTTTTTTAAATATGGACTAAATCAGGGTTGATTGAGTTTGGATGCGAAGTGAAGGCTAGAAATTACTATGTATTCTGACATTGGGTAAAGAAGTCCCCAATATTAAAAATATGACACAATTAAAGAACTTAATCTAGATGGACTATCCAAAGCTACGTAAATTTATCTACCTTAGCTTTCTGGAAATATTCTGGGTGGTTTTGTAGGAAAATGGTAGCCCACATTATTATATGTCCAGAAGATTCATGGCCTGCATTTAAGTACATTAACAGAACATCTATAATTTCCGAATCTGTAAGTTTTCGTCCATCGTCATCAACAACATCTAGCAGAGCATCCATCATATCTTTCTTCTTTGGCATGTAGTTTCTGGACTTCCTTTGAGCTCTTCGCTCGTCCACAATGGATTGAAATGTAGAGACAAGATTTTTCCGAGCCTGAAATGAAAATGACTCAGTCAGATGCTAAAACAAAATGCAAATATTAATGTCCATGTTATGGAAAAAAAAAAAATTCAACTTATAAGTTCCTCACCTTAAGTGCTTTATGATATGCAAATCCCGGAAGATTGATTGCCATGGCTCTAACTCCATAGTTAAGAATTGTATATTCCCTCTCCAAAGCATCCATGACTGGCTCGCTCTCTGAGCTCAGAAAGATGTACATGATAATCCTGAAAGTAAGCTTTCTGAGTTGAGTTAAGAACTCTATTTCTCCCATTTTGGACCATTTCTCCAAAGATGTTACGACCATGTCTTCAATATACTTCATGTACATGGACAATGCTTCATGACCATTGACTGGAGCAGCTGTTAGCCTTCTTAGACGTTTGTGTTCTTCATAAGATATACCGATGAATGAGTTCTTTCCAATTAGTTCCAATGTGGAAACAGGCCAGCCGGGTTTAAATGCATCATCATCTGTCAAAACTCTTTTACTTGATTCCGGCGTTGTAACGATGACACTTGGGCTCCCAAACATGAAGGCCTTGTAGATTCCAGTACGCCCAAACCTGCATTGTTCATTGATAAGGCAATCTAGTTAGGTGTGTGCGTGTGCCTGTTTCTGTTTCCCTTTTAACTTGAAGTGATTTAAAGTGGAGCATAAAGATAAACTCTTCCATTCACATCATCAAAACCACTGGCATAACTCTGTTTCTTGCTGCAAATTTCATTCACATTTTCTTTCTCAATTATTCTTAAGGGACCCAATAGCACCATACAAATGCAATTAATGTTCTTTGAATTCAGCTTCCTAAGGCAGATTACATGGAAGACAAGATAAGAAAAGCAAGCGACTGTAATGAAATCATATTTGCTGTTACTAAATCCCATCAACTGTAGTGGTGGGCACACATATTCTACTTGTTACTTCATGGTCTAGTTTCAAGCGCACGCATATGTTATTTAATTGGAAACTTTTCCTATTGCTTCTTATCTAATTGAAAAGAAAAACAAAGAAGAATATTAAAAAGAGAATAACTTCCTATCAAGGCAGTGATGTCTCAAACATGTGGAGAACTTATTCCTAATTATGTTTCTGCTTCCATAACCAACGTGGGTTCTCTGTTTTCCATTATGCCCCCACTAAAACCCATATAAATGTCAAGTGCTTTCTTTGGTCAGAAAATTCCAATGACTTGAGGACAAGGGAAGCATATTAAATTATACGAAAAGAAAGAGATTCTCATGCCATGGAAAATCTAAAACCCCCTTCCCCCTTTTTTTGTTCCTTTTTTTCTTTTTGTTTAAGGTTTCTTATTAAACCCTAAATTTCATATACACTTTTGGGTTGTTTCTAGTCTTAAGTTTACGCCATTGTGGGAGGACATAGAGGGGAGAAACACTTACATGAAATAGGTTTGCTATTCCGGCCAATCACGGTATGTCACACATGATAACTTTTCAACGTAATAGATTGTAATTGATTAGAAATAGCAAAATAGTGCTATGTCACACTTGAATAAAACCCTTTTCTTAAAATTTCTTATTAGACCCAAACTTCGTATAACATGGACAATTCACTTGTAATCTTACACCATCATTACCATTGTCTATCTAAGTTCAGCTGTAAAAGAGGTGTGGGCCATAAAAAGAAGTGGGCCCTCTTAAACATAGAGGTGGTGGGCCCTCCTAAACATAAGTAAGGGTGCAAAATTCGGGAGTATTTGCATGATTTGTGCCGCTGGCACTCAGCCACACTCTGTAAAGACTGCCCTCCACAAGTGTCAAATATGCAGAGAGGTTAGTTATAAAAAGACAACAAAGCTCGGTGTTATGGATGTGACAGTCAAAATGACAAAAACGGCCAACTCTACTGTCGAATCAACTGTTTTTGTGATCTCTCTTGATTCCGCAATTCACTAAGGTACATTCAAGACAGACCAAGAACACAAACGTTCACCTACGTTGGGGGGCACTTTGGTAATTCCAAACCAACTTCAAATTACCAAAACGCCTCCGTCATTTTCTTTAGAAACGTTTAACTTGATATCCGGTATTAGATAAAACTTTGGCTTGAAGAAAACAAAGAAAATACATATAATTGTAGCCGAGAGAGATTGAGAGGGATGTGAACCTGGAAACAAGGGAGTTGACAAAGGTTTCAGGGTTGGAGGACTTGAAAGCTCTGAGGAAGGACCACATGTTGCCAATGAAAGGCCAGCCCAAGTCACCAGGAGGGAGAGAGTACTGCTTTTCACCCAGCGGGGTTTCATATAACCAGGAATTTGCATTCTGCAGAAGCCATTTGAGGGCCACAAGAGCACAAACGCTGCACAAAAGGACCATCCACATGGAGGAACCAAGTTCCATTCCAACTCCCAAACCCGACATAATATATTCTTTGCCTTTGTGAACAAAGGGAACCAAACTCTACTCTTTTAGTTTTTGATCACTGTACTCAGAGAAAACAGTTGCACACTCAGAGAGAAGAAGCTCACAGTCTTCTTGTGCTTCTCTATGTTTGCACACCTTTATATATAAATACTCTCGGGCATGGCCCAGGGGAGATAGTTTGTTGTTTTACCAAACCCAAAGAAAAAAGGCTAAATTGGAAAAATCAAAAGTTGGATTGGATTTATGAAGAAAAATAAGAATAAAAACAAATAAATGAAGGAAATTAAAATATTGTGGTATAATGGGTTATTACATGGTGATGCAGACATGTATAAGGTGGCCGGCTTGCTCTTTATCTATATTTGGTTCTGTCGTGTTGTAAATGGTTTTGATTCTTTTTATGTGTGTACCATTGATGTGTTTTTTTTAAAAGTTATTTACAGCAACACCCTGACATTTTTGGTGTTTTCACAAAATTCTGAGGTTTTGAAAATTACACGATCATCTACTTATATTGTTTTCACAATTTTTCTTCCAAAGATTGATGATTTTATGTATAAAAAAAAAATTCTTCAAATGACAAATTTAGCCTTTAAGATTAGATAGCACATACATTTATTGAGGTTAATTTGTTATTTGCAAAAAAAAAAAAAAGTATGAAATCATAATCATTTTGGATGAAAAATTAATTTAAAGGGATTTTGTGAAAATAAATTGAAATATCAAGAAATGTTCGTATAATTTTTAAAACCTCAGGAGTTTATATGTATATAGATAAAGAAATAAATACAACGTATATAGATTATGAAAAGAGTGAGCCTAAGAAACATACTTTGGGCCGAGGCCCACACGAGTGGCCTGAACAAAAAAAGGAACCGAGCCCTTCAAAGCAAGAGGGCATTTTTGCCTCACTGAGAGAGCAAGAGCAATTGGAACAAGTTCTTCAAACTGGGAAAGGTGCCACACCGAGAGAGCAAGCACAAAAAACCGAACCAGGCTACAGTCCATCGCCAAGATTGTCAAAAAGCAAACAAGGGGCACCTTTTCATCGCCCATTTTGACCAATCGTAAAGCAATGCGTATGGCGAAAGCTACCGGATTTTATTGGAGGGGTGTCAAGAACACGACCGAGATTATTTTTTCGCGTCATGTAGTTTGTAGTTTTCATATTTTTTTATTTTTAGAATTAGAATAATTATAGTAAATTTGACGAGGATGGAGATGGGGATAGGAATGTCATACCCACTCCCGATTCAACCTATTATCATCCCTAGTAAAAAATTTAATGAATTTGATTTGTGGAATGTTGGTGGTCCTATGGTTGTGATTGTGGTGGTGATGATAGTTATGGTGAAGATGGGATGGTTTGGTGGCGAGCATGATGTAGATGGAGGTTGTTTTCTAGTGACTGCAATAGAGGTACTTGTCTTTTTGTTATAGAATTTTTCAAAACGTACATGTCCATGTGAAATTTAGGGGGCAATCATGGTCAGGATTTATGAGCTCTAATTCCCAAGCTTTTATTTTTTTAATAGAATAAATCTTAAGTCTTTCTCATAATTTTTTAACAAAATTAAATTATATAAAAACTTATGCATTTCAATAAAGGAGGAGATACATATTTAAAATTTAGTGTTAAATGTATAAAATGTAAAAATAGGAAATTACAAGTAGGCACTAAATTAGAGTTATTTACATCAATATTCCCTGAGGTTTTCGATGTTTTCATAAAATCCCTTGAGGTTTTAAAAATTACACGAACACCCTCTTAAGTCTGAAATTGTTTTTACAAAACCCATTTTCATTGATTTTCGTCTAAAGATTGATGATTTTATATATAAAAAACAAAGTTAACCTTTAACATTATATTGCACATACATTTGTTGAGATTAATTTTGTTATTTGGAAAGAAAAAAATATATATATGTATGAAATCCTCAAATTTTGGATGAAGGATCAATGAAAAGAGGTTTTGTGAAAACAAATTAAAACCTCAAGAGGTGTTCGTGTAATTTTTAAAACCTCTTTATAAAAACACCGAAAATCTTAGGAGGTGTTAGTGCTAAACTATTCTTCTTTTTAAACAAAACAATAGTAAATATACTCTTTTTTTGAAGTTAGATGCCAGGCAAGTCAAAATTGTTTGTGGCAAAAAATGTAGTGAATGTACAATTTGGTCGGACAACCGAAAATGTTTTCTATTTAGTTTATTGTCACGTAGTCATCACGTTTGAAATTACAAGGGTTTTAGCGCTTAGGATCCCAAACATTTAAACTAAACAATAAACCCCTAAGCCTTAAACAAATCCCGAACATTAACAAAAACTAGCCTCTCCACAAGCGCTTCCGTGCCTGCGAGAGGCTTTTATTTAAAAAATTTAAATTTTATTTTAGAATAAAAAAAGATAATAGGTAGTTGTGTTGCATAAAAATAGGATATATTATCTGATTTTTCTTTTAATTTTAATTTTTTTTAATATAAAAAATTGTGAATTTACCATATTATCCTCATTTAATTAATAATTTCAATTCTTAATGTTTGCATTAACCAATGGCATTTTCTGGTATTTTGAATGTTTCACAATTCTCTGCCTTTTGCTTTATATATATAGATAACAAATGAAAGTAGTTCTAAGTTCTAACTGTGCCTCAATCACGAAGGTGTTGCTATCATCCGTAATGCGAAGGTAAACAATATTTTACCATTTACATATATAAATAATATTTTATTATTCACATTGATTAAAAAAAAATTATTAATAAAATTAAGGTTAATTACATTTTTTTGTCACTAGAGTTTGGCTCAAAATCAAATTTTGGTCATAGTGATTTCAATTTTTCCAATTTCGTCACGGTATTTGCAGTAGTTCACAAATTTAGTCACATGCCTCAATTTGGAGAGGGTCATGCATAGCCCCATAAAGTGATTAAAATCCTTGATTGAGCAACCAACACGTCTACTCAAACCTACAATACAAATTCGCCAAGCAACGGCATAAACGGCATATCAGTATCGAAAGCCGAAACCTAAAAAATACAAAGAAAGTCTCCTAAAGAAAAAATAAAACACATCCAACTCCCAAAGAGTTCGTGAAAATTATTCGATAAAAAAACTAAGAAGACATGCCATCGCTCCACATCCTTCCGTTCAATTCAATGATAGCCATATTGCCATATTGACTAAACCCGAACCCAACGCAATCTGACATCTTCACCGCATTGCAGTCCAAACCCATGTCCAAGACTAACAAATGGGGCGAAATCGTTGTGCATGTGGGCCAACTATCACGATGACGACATCGTTTTATGGCGACTGCTTCCACACCACAAAACAAAATAATAAAGAAGAATAAGGGGGAAAATCGAGAGAATGAGATGAGAAGCAAAAGGGAGAAAAGCCGCCAACCCGATTGGCTAGGGTTTCCTCAGAGCTTTTCTCTCTTTGTTTAGAAGTCCGGATTTCATTATTTTGATTTGATTTAGTGCATTTTTATTAATTTATTGTTTAATCAAATCACAATAAGCATGGTCCTTAAAATTGAGGAGGAGCTCCTCCTTTAAACCAATGAAGTTTTGACACTTGTCAAATTCAAGCAACATTGACAAAATTTTAACAATAAAGAAAAAAGAATATTAAAAAATTTGACAAATAGAAAGATTTTGGCTTTTCATTAGTGACAAGAGAAGACATATCCATCCATTTCCTTTTGCCTAAAGACGTTAATATGGCCACTAGATATGGAGAAAGAACCACTCTTCTGCTAGGACTGTGGATCTAAATCTTATGAAAATGGCACCACGAACTCCAAAAATGTCAAAAATGTCACGCCTATCAACTTGTTTAGATGCATTTATCATTCATCCACGCTTTGCCTTCCACTACCTAAAAGGTCCTCTAAATATGTCTGTTACTTGTGCTCAAAGGTCTAGGGGCTTGTTTTGCAAATTCAAACAATGGCCATGGTCTAGCTAGCCAGCCGTCTAGGCCTGCAACACAAAAAGTCAGTGAACTTGATCATGATGACATAATAGAAAAAAAAAGATTCCAACAATGATTTACATGTTGATTTTGATTTTGATTTTTTCATATTAAATTTTACTTAACACGTACGTACGATCTCACGTAAATTTCATAATATTATAAGTTGCATTAATTCCAGACCAAGTGAAGCAAAGTTCAAAGATAGGTTATGTAAGCATTTGAAATTTTGATTGGATTCTAACTAATTCATTTGCTTCAGTAGTTATGGGCAAGCTTAAAAAATAAAATCCACATTGAATGAAGAAAAGATGTTCTTTGTTTATTATTAATGTTATAATGGGAGGATGCATTCGAAGTTCGTACCTTGAAATTTTTTTCTTCAATTCAAGTCAATGTATTATGTAATGAATGTACCAAATCCAAGACAAAAGAAGGATAGCTTGAATTTTTATGGACGGCAAGTAAATGCTCGAATCAAGACAAAAGAAGGATACAAGTAAACATGTACTTTTTATTTTATTTTTTGGTGCACTAGTATACTAGTATACTAATAGACTATTCAAGTTTGGTAATTCGATTCGAGAGGATAACATTAAAATAGCGATATATTTGGTATTATACATGATAAAAGGGTTGAATGAACTGAAATATTCTATCGTGAGGAACTTGAAACTCTATTGATTAAGAGCATTTACTCTTGCGCCTTAAGTTCTAGGTTTAATTCTCCCTCCCTAATGCATTGAAAACATAAACTAAAATATGTTATTACATAGCACATCAAAATTGGACATAATCTTATATTTGGGCCTAGTAGGATTAGAGATAATCAAATTCAAGCTGTTTTTAGACCACTAAATATTTGACTAAGATTTTAAATCATATCCATCCAGATAACGTTAATCAAGTGATATGTTAGATTTTATTTTATTTTATTTTCTGTTACAATATTTCTTTTAGATTTTGGTAACGGGAAATTTTTTTTTTCTGTTATTCTATACAAGTCATAACAGACGAGGGACTTAAAAAAGGTCTATATCTTATGCTCCCTAAAGTGACAGCAAAAAGATGGGTTCATGTTCGTTCACATCCTTCCCGGATCATGTTTGTCCACTGATTGTGATTGATCTTTAATATATATTATCCAACCATATATGAAATATATATCAACCAATCAGTCATAAAATAGGTGGCAATACACTTAACTTTTCTCACGTTTGTGGATTTTTTGTCGATAATAATATAAAATTCTAATGTATATAGATCTTTTGCTTGGATTTCTCTGCTATGATTTGCTTGACTTTTCCTCTTCACATGACACCTCAATTAAATTTCATCCAAGAACACATCACAATTTTTTTTTATTAAGATGTCATATGAAGAGAAAAAATCAAATAGATCATATATAGCTGAGAAAATTCAAAATTCACACTTTTTTTCTAGGACACTCTAATTTTAATTTGGATACTCTCTAGCATGCAGGGACAGAAAATTGAAGCTGATCTCATCTCACAGTGTGTAACATTTTATCAGTTTTTCAACATAAAAAAACTTTGGTCACCTGCTATTCACTCAAACGCAAGTCAACTAATTAGATCATTTAATTGCAACTAAAATCCAACATGTTCCCCAAATGATCTGTAGAAATTTTCAATTGGCTCTTTGATCGTGATGAGTTTGACCAACCTTCTTGCTTTGCTGTTGAGATGATAGGCTATTTTGATAGTCAGACGACTGAATCCTTATGTGTAGAGACGCTCGCCTAATCCTCTAGGACATAACTTGGTTTTTGTATTTATTATATAGGGACGGACCTAGCAAGGTACTAACCTGGGCTATAACCTAAGTACTTTTCTTGTCTTTCAACTCAAAATTACATTTAGCCCAACTCTGCTAGCTAGAAGGTTGACTTGCAAATCTTTGCAAAGGATAAAAACAGTGTAATTAAACATAATAAATTTTTTCCCGATTAGTGTGAAATTAATGTTAACTGATATTGGAAACTATTTTTTTTCTTTTTGACAACATTGGAAACTGTACATCGGACTAATTATGTTCTACATCAATTCTGAGTTGATAAACACGTGATCGACTATTTTTAGATTTTTTGAAAAACCATTCATATCACTAGCTTTCCTTTTCTTCATACTATAGCTAAAAGAATTACTTCCATTACATTTTGTCATAGAGTTCCTATGAGAAAACCGGTCAAAGGCTTTTATTGTTATGAAATAGAGAAAACTATGATAATAATTTTGGTGTTTATGCTTATATGAATAATGAATTATCGATCAGTGAAATTTAATGAATTAATTAGTTGTTGACATGTTGTCTTGTATATATTATTTAATAGGTTATACTTTTATAATGTTGGGTCAACATAAAAAACCTAAAAGAATCAAAGATTCTTTGGAATTTTTTTATTATCAATGAAACTCACTCATATCATTGAGTTTTCTATATTCTTAGTAGGTTTGTACATCAGTTAAATTTAGTCCACCCCATTTTAAAATTCCCTTTCATCATCTAAAAATTATTGTTGTTTCTATATATAGAAACATATATAATAGAAAGACTAAAACAGAAAATTAAATTTTTCAACAAAAGAAGAGCCAATTAACAAGGGCTAGTCATATAGGTGAAACTTTTTTAAAACTCCCAAAATACCCTTAATTAAAGAATGGTTAACGAAAGGGTTGAATGAAGTAGCCAATAGCCACATACATATTTTCGTATTTTTTTTATTAAAAAAAAACAAACAAACAAACAAACCCACATACATAATTTACTCTATGCAATCAACTTATCATAATGTTAATTTACATATAATTCACAAAAAGCCAAAGTCTTTACAGGAATTAATTTCTTGAACCAAACTTTGGCACCAACGAATTTAAAGGTACTAACAACAAAAGTCAGTACAGCCACGTCTTGGATGACACAGAAACCCACTTCACCACCCCATATAAAAACCCTAAAGCTATGCTATAAGACAAAACCTTGTGAAGCCAAAGATATATATGTGGAAGAAGCTGATTGAGGGCAGAGAATACAATATGACGATGGAGCAAATATCAGAGACAAAGGTGTTGGCTTTGCAAGGTGTCACGCAAGGCGTGTTTGAGTTGAACAAGGCTACTTCAAGTTTGTGAATAGTCCATTCCTGATTGTGAAAAAGGTGCACATGTCCTTTTTAGGCATACCCAATGTCTAAACCATCTATTGTTTTAGGTTATTCTTGTGGGAGGCACACTTCAAATGAGTAGAACATGACTTTTATATTTGGGATCAGATGACTAACTTTTAAAGGCTCATTTGATAATCATTTCAGTTTTAGGTCATTTTTTATTTTTAAAAAATTGAAAACATAAAATTTGTTTAAAAGTTATTTGGTAATTGATTATAGTTTTATGTGGAACTTGGAAATTGAATTTTTTGAGGGTCAAATTGAGAATTTGAGATCATATAATGAAAGTGGATGTTATAAATAGTTAGTAGTATTTTTTGGTGAATTTTTTGGAATTAAAATGATTTTTTTTTGTTGTGAATTTTGGATTTAGAGGTCCCAAGGCTTGACCATATGCAAGAGTCAAGTGGCCGGGTCCAACTCCGGAGGTCCCAAATACTAAACTTTGGTAATTAGAGCGCAATATATATGTGGTGATGTAAAATTAGTGAATGAGAAAGGAGAGCAAAAAATAATAATAATAAATTCAAGTTGTTTTTCAAAAATAAAGTTTGATTTTGAAAACTAAATTTCACTTTTTTCAAACTATACCAAACATGTTTTCAATTTTCCAAAAAAGTACAACTGAAAACTAAAAATGAAATAATTATCAGACAACTCCTTAACAACTAAACAAATGGGCCAGGTAGACCCTCTCAAACCCACACAAATGGGCTTTGAACTGTAGCCAAATTTTAACACCTCTCACATACTTGGAAAAACAATATATCTTAGATGGAAAGTATTACAGCTCCCTCTAATCATGTCGTAATTGTTTTTCCTTTCTTTTTCATTCAAGTGATTTCTTACACCATGTAGTACAAATGGCCAGAATTTTTTTGTTATAACTTTTTTAATTGTTTATTGTAGTGATTCTATTAACTTGGAATTTTTGCATAAACAATTTTATACATGCCATGCGTGTGATGGCCGTTATTGCTCGGCAAAACTTGCGTGTAGAAATTATCCAGTTAAGAAATTAAGATTCACCCATAAATGTTGAAATGATCCAGATAATAATCAGATTTAGCTAATTTTTTGCATCCATAATTTTTAAACGAAGACCTAAAAAAGTGAACGATTCTATAGTGAGGTCCTTATATATGGCCTTTAGATGAGGTCATATCTCTTAACCGTTAAATCAAACTAACCAATTTGATTCAACGACTAAGAGATAATGCCTCACCTAAGAACGATATATAAAGCCCTCACTGTACAATTCTTGATGAGGCCCAACCCAACAATATATAGGATCCCCATAAATAGGACCCTTAACACAAGGCTCTGCTTAGAAGAGGCAAATAGATTTCGAGTAAATTTTGAGATTTTAAGGGGAACTTTTAAAATAGGTTAGAAAGAAGCCAGACAGATAAAAATACCAGACAGAAATGCATTTCCATTCATTGTCCCGAGGAACTGTTAGGTTTATTTTACAGAATATGTAAAAGCTTCCACGGAATAAAAGTCCATGCACACAGTATCACTTGATTATATCAATACAGGAAGCGCTTCCAGTCTAGTCTTTAAGGTCTCCCATGGTTAACAGGTAAGGATCCAACTTCAGGTGACTGGGTGTAGGAAATAGAGATCAGCTCAGACCTGAACTTATCTTCTCCATCAGAAACTATCGTTTTAACCAGAGCTTCATCATTCAGCTTTCCACCATTCAGCTTTCCAGATGAGAGATTAACCAGAGCTTCACCATTCAGCTTTCCACCATTCAGCTTTCCAGATGAGAGATTTGAAGTGAGAATCTTCTCTGGTTCAGGGTAAGAAATGGCGATAAGCGACTCACGAGTCACTTCTTCAGGAGCCCCGTTTCCAAGTCTGGCTTTATCCATAAAATGTCAGATCTGCTTGGTCTGCATGCATCCAAACATACAATGTTAACTGGAACTAAGATAAAAATGGCTGACAAGGAAAAGAGATTATAAATAAGAATAAAGCTTCAATAAAAGATAGTGCACCAAAGTTCCAAATATCTCAATTAATAATGTCACAAAGTCGTTCATTTTACGATGGAAATGCATCCCCATTCACCAGCCAAAATCAGGGGAAATATCAACAAATTATGGGAGGGCTAATGGCCATGATGATTCAAGTACTTGTACTTTATGATCTTCTTGGGATATACACCACTTCAGTAAATCTTCGCTTCAATAAATCAAAGCCAATATACAGCCACAAAGTTACATGTTATCGCAAAACAACAAATTATCAATTATTACAGCCATATAAGAAAATAGTATTGCACAAAAGTTTCAAACAGAAGAATTCAGAAATGCATCCTCAAAACCAAGAATTACTGCTGAGCTCCATATTATTCAAACAGCAAAGGGTCCAACTGGCAACTACAAAAACAACAGGATATCATACAGAATCACATAAACAAACAGCAACAGAATTTAATGGAAATCGACCTTGAAATATTTCTTTTATGACTACAGTAACTCCTATATTAGGCTCAAGACATCATCGTAAGTTCGGTTTGTTTATGTTTGCTAAAGGTCTGTTCTCAATTGTTTCAGGGGTTGCTCTCTAATAATGTAACTACTCTGAATAAGGAGAATCTAATAGCTAGAAGCAATGGTTCAGTCCTTACACAAATAAAATATATTGGATTGCTGTGAAAACAGATAATTGTAAACCACAAGAAGCTAGTGAGAACTAAGCCCCAACAAGCTAGAGACAATCAAACATAGAGTCCCACCAAATTGTACTACAAGTAAACCAACATATCAGATAACACCACAAACCAACCATTCCTACCAGCAGAAATATGTGATTTGATGTTTTCCGGCTTCATTCAGTCGCATCAACCAAAAGAAAGGGCATCCTACTAGGAGTTGAAACCAACTGCCAGCTAGAATACACCCCATGATTGAGGCCCTACCACATGGTTTAAGCTATTAAACCTCAAACTACAAGATATATGAACGAAAACAAAATCAAGGAAAAGTGATTGTACTGAGAAGACAGACATAACTTGTTACATATAACATAGAACAAGAAGTAAAAATTTAAAATTCTTGGTACAACCAGCAACAAGAGGCGGAAACTGTGCTTAGCACCATGTAAAAAGAGGCCAAAACCCATCTCTCTCCAAATAATTTTGTATGTGTTTCAAGCTACATAAGTATATCTCCTTTCAATAATTCAATTAACCTCAAATCATCACTTCAAAGAAAACAATTTCTAGATTTGACCTTCAAGCATAACCATAAAAATTGAAGAAAAAGACTTCAAATTTTAACAATATGGAAAATTAGCCACCAACCCATCAAAGCGATGAGAAAAATATGCAAAACCCATGTCTTGTTTTCGAGAATGATCAAGAAACAGATTCAGTTCAAGGAAGAACCAGAGAAAAAGCAAAGAGGAATTCAAACTAAACAAATTTTGAATATGAACATCGATTCAGAGAAAAAGAGAAAAGAGAAGCCTGAAGAAAACACTTGAGAGAGAGAGAGAGAGAGGACTTACCGAAAAGTCGGAGGCGCTTGAGGAAGAAAGGCGTTTGGTGAATGGAGGTGAGAAAGTTTGACCTTGCGTATGTATATGTCTCTACACTCTGTCTTTCTTTACTGATTTTATCTAAAAGAAGATGAGAAGGAGACGTTGCAAGTTGGCTTTAGAGAGAGAGAGAGAAATACCGCCTCTTTTTCTCCGTCTCCAATTCGATCTCTGCTTTGATTTTGATTTGATTGGTTTCCCAAAAAGAAAAAAAAATGGTTTTTTATAGAGTCGCTCGTAGAACGTTCTCGAGGCGTTGAAAACGAAAAGAAGTTGGTCAAAGGAAAAAAAAACCCCCAAAAGAAGTGTTTTTTTCGTTTCAACTAAAATATGTTTATAACTGAAAATGAAAATGAGTCTTTCGGTTTTCAGCACACGTTTTATGTGTGCTTTGATTGCAAAACAAAATTATAATTTCCAAATTATAATTTATTATTATTTTTCTTGAATAACGAAGTATAACTAAAAAAGGATTTTATTTCTGAACATGTCAAATTTCAGTCTAAAAAATTAGCAACCAAATTCATGTTCTAGATGAACTAATGGTGTGTTTACTATCTACTTTAACATAACAACAAGGATATTTTAGTAATTAACATCACCCCTACTCGAATTCCATATAGTTTAATAAACAACTTCTATAGGAATACAGATCTAACTCTCCTCAATCCATATGATTTAGTAAACAACTTAAATAGGAATCCAGAATCTAATTCTCCTCAATTCAATTCATTCTAATCCAATTACGATTAGTAAACGTGCCATAAATTATTGACTACCGTATTAGATTCTAGATAAATACAACGTAGAGTGTAAATGGATAATCTCATATGAAAAATATCATCTTTTAAGCAATACTATTTTTCTCTCAATCATTTAAATGAGTAGCTTAGAAACAATATAATATGGCTTCAGGATCATTAATTTCCTCTCTCTTTTTTTTTTCCTTTCCTTTTTATTTTTATTTTTATTATTTTGGATTCAATTTTAATTAACTAAAACATCCCTGTTGAATTTTGTCCTTTTGTCTCAACTAGCTAGATGCTTCTTCTGTTGTGATAAGGTATCTTATTAATTTAATTATATGGAGACCTCAAAGAGCAATGTTACGTAGCTAGCTCCAGCTGGAGGCCTCAAAGAGCAATATTACCTAGCCAGCTCCAGCACAGTCAGTTCAATAATATTAGTCCAAAAACTGGACTTGAGTTGGGTTTTAGCTTCACTTGGTGAATCTGAACTTCAGCTTGATTTTTTTATTTTTAGAAATTTTGGAGTTGCGTTTATAATTCAGTCAAAAAAATCACTAGTTACAAAGGACCAATACAAACTAGCCTCAAAGGGCTATAACAATAATGAAGCGATCTAATATCAAAATTAAGACAATTTTGTGTGTCTCCCCTAATGATCATGCAAGATCGAAGAAACTCTGACATTGACATCCCAACTAAGATTGCAAACTTAAAACAATCAAAAAGAGATAAAGCTTGAAAAACCAAGGCATAACAATATAAATAAAACTCTCAGAGAAGAGAAGTGGAAAACACTCATAACAGGAGAGGTGTATTGTGAATTTCAGACAACCTAAAAAATGGAGATTATAAAGATTAGTCTAAACACAAATTTTACTCGCAAGTGCACAAGGTCAATCGTAATATAGTATGGCAAATATGAGGTCATTCCCAAAGGATTGAGTTCAACTTCCAATTAGTCTAACCTAATTTACTTAACAAAATACTCTAACTAATGTAATTATATAAACAAGAAATTAAACACATAGCATACTCACGTAAACACAAAAGGGATTTTTGAAAGAATGATTTAATTAACAACGAAATTAAAAGACAAAACAAGTAGAAAGTCACGAAACACAAGGATGAGAAATTCAAATTGATAAAAGCACTAGGACAATGAATTCACTACTAGTAATCCGATCTATCCTCTTATTCACCTATACCTATTAACTAACCATTTGATGTCGTCGCTTAGTTTTCATTTTTCATGAATTACCTATGGTATTTAGGTCAAATATCAACACATAGAAACTCATTAAGATCAGTAAAAACCTCTAACAAGTATGTAAACCCTAGGAATATGGTATTTACCCGAATTACAAATCCTAATCACAAGAAGCAAGCCTCAAATTAAGTATGGTATTTACTCTAATTTGCATCTGATTAACTCAAGATAATCAACCAAGTTATTAAACAAAGTGATTAAGAATCCAACATCAAACGGCAATTAATAGATAGGTAAAATAAGAAAACTAGATTATCATACTAGGCTACATCATGCCCTAGCAAAAGAAAATTAGTTACACATAATCGTAGAATTCAATATAAACAAAAACATGAGGAAGAAACAATAAAACTTAGCCAATTGCGGTACTCTTCCGGCGTCTCCAATTTCTCCTAGTCTTTACATCCTCCCAAAAGAGTTGTTTCTCATGCTTAAATAAAACACCACACGTCTATTCCTACTCTAGCTGGGATTTTACAACAGCCCAAAAATAAAGAAAAACCTAATTAAAACATAAATCCAAAATGGGTAAGTAATTGACTTTTCTTCCTACTTTGACTAGGATAACACGTTAGTTACATACGTTTGGAATCATTCCTCCTTCAAGAAAATTCAGGAAAAATATGTAAATTGTAGGTCTTTGTCTTATCTTTCCAGTCATATATCGCACACTTTGAGAAAAAGAATCAGAAAAGTCTTCAAATAACATTCTTCCACAGCAGTACAGTTTTGAAGGGATTGCACCTTATGCTGACTTAACTTCAAAGACTGCTATCATTGACTACTCCGAAAATTCTAGAAAAATTCCACAATCATCTTCAAGATCTTAACTTTCATCTCCAACAAATCTCACTAGTGGACTCAGAAATTTTGTCACAGAGTCGCAGTTTTGGCCAGAATGACTAAAAAGTTTAGAAGCTCAACAGGCTAAAAAAACTATGTAATCAAATTGGAAAAAAAAAAACTATGTAATCTAATTTATAAAATAAAAAACAACTATATAATCTAAAATGAAAAAAAGAACTTTGATTAAGGGGGAGTTTATTTCATCTTTCCTATCGTTTGAAGAAAAAAAGGGAGTTTATTTCATCATAAAAATATAATAGGAGTAATTTCATTTATTATTTATTTAATAGTAAGTCGGAAGTTCAAGGGGTTTTTGAAAGAACTGTGCATTCATTTTCAATAGATGCCTTTTTGGAAGACCCAATTTCAAAGCTTTAATTTATTATTTATTTGATGATAAGTTGGAAGTTCAAAGGGTCTTTGAAAGACCTGCGCCTTCTTTCCTATTCCTCCTCTTTACATCACTTTTTTTTTTTGGTTTCATTAAATAGAAGGTCAAAACCAGATTACATCAAAATGAACTCAAATAATTGAGTTCACACAAAATGCAATAAAAATGACATAGAGCCCACTACAAATAAAACTAGCGAAATGCATAAGGCACACATAAAGGCATGAAGCCCACATAAAGGCATGAAGCCCACATAAAGGCAAAAAGCCCACAAAAGGCAAAAGCCCACAAGATACAACATAACATTAGGAAACCCTAACACCAATAACAGGTATATGCCGCACAATCCAACAGCCACAAGCCGCGCCACCAAAGCAAGCCAACAACCACCAAAGAGAAACCAGTAACCAACAGAAAATGGTGGTGAGCAAGCCACCAAAGCTGCACCTAGTAGGAGTAGCGCTACCATAATCCAACTGATAAGTGCTATGTGCACTTTAAGGGCATTCCAAATCCACAAGTTCCACCAAAGATAAACAGAGGAAGAAATATCCGTGGAGTCAAAGAGCCGATGATAGTGGTTAAGTCCGAACGATGTGACGCAGCCTCCAACATTGAGGAGAGAAAATGCATTGCAAAAACCTGTAAAGACCACATGGCAACCGATAGATTGGGCAGACAAACTGAATCCACCAAGACCCACCCCAGATCCCAGCACAGGCTGGGAGGGAGAGGGAACGGGGTCAAAATAGGGGATTCAAATCCCAGATCTGCAAAAAAAAACAAAACCAAAAACAAAGGCCCAAAACTAAGCCACCAAAGGGCAGAAACCTGTAAAAAAAACAATAGAAAATAAAGCCGAAGCCTTCACGGCCGAGAAGACGAACCAAAAAAAGCTTAAACAAGAGGGGCTGGCTCTGCAAAAACAGAGCATCACCCGTGTAGGAAAATTTTTTGGGGGGGAGGAGGAATGGAAGAGGGAGGAGAAAGTAGGAAAAAAGGGGGTAAAGGAGAAAAACAAAAAGGAAGTCAAAAAGAAGGAGATGGGAGAAAAGAAACGAGAGCAAAAGTTAAAAAAGCAGAAAAAAAAAGGGACGGTAGAAATTTGGAAAGAGAATGGAAAAGAGAGGAGAGGAAGGGGGACGAAGGAGAGAGGGGGAGAGGGAACCAGGGAAAAAGGGAAGGGGGAGAATAAGGTGAAAAAAACCAAAAAAACCAGAACAAAGAACCAAAAGAAGGAGGAGAAAAAGGGGGAAGGGAGGATAGGAGGAGCAAGGAGGCAAGGGGGGGGGGGGGGGAGAAGGGTCGGTGACCACTTCTCCCCTGGCGGCGCTAGAAGAGAGGGGGGCTAGGGTTCAGGAAGCAGAGAGAAAAAAGGCTTGGGAAGAAAAGCCTACATTGCTCTCTTCACACCCAATTTCAGTGCCTCCATTGCTCTCTCCCTCCATCTCTCTTTCTCTCCATTATTCTTTCTCCTTCCATCTCTCTTCAATAGCCTACACTCGCTCTTAAGTGGATCTGCCACTGAGCGGAGCACAACTAGCCTTGGTTTTGGTTGAGCAATTCATCGAATAGGTTGAGTGCACCACCCAACCTCACCAGAGGGGCAAGATGCAGCGCCTACAAAGGCTATTTCGGCGAAGGGAGGTGCAACTGCACCTCCTTGTCCCTTAATGGGTTTGCCAATGACTGGTCTTGTACTAAAACTCCACCAAAAATATGTATTTCCATTACTTGTTCCATAAAACTAAAAATTGAGAAAATAAGTAATAAATCCTTTTTAAATCAAATTATCCTACAAAAACTAAGTATAAAGAGTACATAAATGTGTAAATTTACGGACTTATCAAGGTAAAAACTACACATAAAACACAAAAGTGTATGCAACTCATTCCAAACATATAAAGAAACTACAAAAAAGATGGTGGTGGAGATCTAATGCTGAGACATAGCTGCCTATGACGGGTGGAGTAAAATTATAAGAAAACGAAGACATATAGGGAAAACCTTATGTCTTTGAAAATGGAGGAAGAGAGAAGGAGAGAGGGGAGGAAGAGAGGAGGGGAGAGAGAAGGAAGAGTTATGACTTCCTCCTCCCTCAAAGTTAAAACAGCGCTAAGAGGGTTTTTTGGGAGAAAGAGGATTAAGGTTTTTTCAGAAAGGTCCTAACTTGAGGTTGAGTTTAGCGTATTTAATTCATTATTAAATAATTTCTAATGTAAATGAAACATGTGGTTATCGTAATTAACAGAAAATTAATATGTGGAACATGCATATAAAAATACAATAATTTTATGAACATAACATGTGCATATATAATTCAAATAAAAAATATCAACTGACAAAAGACTATCTGGCAGAAAATCCTAAAAGTGACTACGGGTCATAAAAATATTTTTATAGAAATTACTTTAATTTTTAATAAAAATGTTTAAGAATAGATAGAAAAATAGTTTCTCAGCAAAAGTGCTTTCTATTCTACATAAGTAGTTCTAAACAGTGCCCCAAGTCTGTTTGTACCAAAAAAAAAAAGGATACCAAGTATGTTGGGTGCCATGCCACTCCTTTCGAAATTCTCTAGTCTGAAACCTTATATCTGCAACTTTGGTCAGTGCAATGTGTGCTGTAAATATTAATTTGGACAGCTGAAAAAAAAAGAAAAAATGTCGGTGGCAATGTGTGCTGTAAAATGGAACATGGAACATGCTTTTGAGCTATGGTTCCCAGAATCAGAGGTCTTTGTGGGCTGCGTAAATAATATGTCGGTGGCAAGTACATTCATGGGAAAAATAGAAAAAAAGCTGAGTGGAAAACAAAAGGAAGATTGAAGTTTCAATGTATTTCAACTTCATTCAGTCCGATTTAGAGTTAGTTCCGTCCGATTTTCTTTATTTGCTTGTATTTCAATCTGATGGGACTCCTTTTCGATTCCTTTAACTTGTACTGTCAACTCGAATCCATTTCTACAACAAGAAGTAGAAGTTCTTTGAGTCCGATTACATTTTTAGCATTCTGTTCTTTTAGTTCTTACATCATACAAGTGGAATATTGAAGCGTTAATAAACCGGGCATAGAAAACAATCAATTTATGTCAATTCTCTACTTAAAGCGCAATGACTTGAAAAGAAGTTAGGATTTCTTAAGACGCAAGACTTTCACTTTATTTATGTTTGAATCACACTTTTTTTATTGGGTTTAACAGTAACCACTAGTGGCACGCCTACAACCAAACCATATAAAACACATTTTGAGCCCGTTCTAGGGGCCAGATTACTTAAAATCAATCCAACTAAGTGCTAAAATACAAAGCCACGCTTTTGGGGTGAACAGTAGGAAATAGACATCAGCTCATACCTAAATTTCTCTTGATCAGAATCTATCGTTTTAACCAGAGTTTCACCATTCAACTTTCCAGACGAGAGATTTGAAGGGAGAATCTTATATGGTTCAAGGTAAGAAATGGCGATAAGCGACTCACGAGTCACCTCTTCAGCTGCCCCGTTTCCAAGTCTCGCTTTATCCATAAAATGTCTGATCTTCTTGCTCTGCATGCATTCCAAACATAAAAATGTTAACTGGGAAAAGGATACAGCTGCTTCAATAAAATAAAAGATGTGCATGAAAGTTCTAAATGTCTCAATTAATCTAGGCCGAAGAAAACACTTGAGAGAGAGAGAGAGAGAGAGAGAGAGAGAGAGAAGTTACCAAGAAGTCGAAGGCGCTTGAGGAAGAAAGGTGTTGGTGAATGGGGCTAGCTGTGTTATGTATGGCCTGTACTGTGTTGTCTTTCTTCAATTTTGATTTATTACCGAAAGAAAAGAAAACACTTTTTTATAGAGACGCTCGTAGAACGTCCTCGAGTCATTCAAAACGAAAAGAAGTTGGTGAGAAGAAAACGAAACCCCAAAAGAAGTGTTTTTTCGTTCCAACTGATTTTTTTTTTCCTCGTTATAACCGAATTGCAAAAGACATAATATCAAATCCAAAATCTGTTTATTTATTTATTTCTTGAATAACAAAGTACAACTCAAAAGCAGATTTTCTTTGTAAACATGTCAAATTTTAGTCTAAAAAATACTGAATTATGAAAATTAACAAAGAAATGGTATTTTTACACTCATCAAATTCTAATACAAAAGAAAATTAAAGTCCTAAATACGTCAAGGTAGCATTTACCATATTAAATTCTCTCAATCATTTCGATGTGTAGCTTAGAAACAAATTCTATTGTAAAGTATAAATGAATACTTTTGTTTTAGATGATAAAAAAAAAAAGTGGTTAAATATGTATTAGAGTTCATTAATTTTTTTTAATATGGCTTCAGGATCATTAATTTCCTCGTTTTTTTTTGTTTCCTTTAATTTTTTAACATCCCTGTTGAATTTTGTCCTTTTGTCTCAACGTGGATGCTTCTTCTATTGTAAGAAGAAGGTATCTATTACTTTAAGAGATATTTAGTCATATACCTATTCTTAGCACTAATAATATAAATAAACCCTATACCATTTAATTTCTATAAACAAACCCAAAAAAAATCCAAAAAATGACAGCCGGTCATATTGAATTTAATTTTGATTATTAAATTACTTTGATACCCTTTTGAGTATTTTGGGTTATTCATGAGGTTTTGGAGTTGGGTTTGTTTTAAGAAATTGATAGCAGTTTTGTAATTTATAAGAAATTAAAAGCCTCTTTGTTATGTTGTAAATGAGCTTTAGATGTGTTTCTAAAGTCAATTTCATATTAGGTATTTTTATAATTTAAGCCCTATATTGAGTATAATGGTGAATCTCCCTTAATTTAATTATTAAATAATTTCTAACCTGGATGAAACATGTGGTTATCATAATATACGAAACGTGTGGAAGAGTTAGAAAAATAATCGACGACCAAAAGAAGCCAAGTCCACAAAAGCCCAAACACAGTAAAAACCCAGAAATGGTCGGCAAAGAAACAAGACACAGCAGCAGGCAGTTAGACAGCTCCAACTCGACTGGAGCCAATACACAGCCGCCTGGCAACAGGACCCACCAATTCAATAACCAAAATCAAGAGCATGTTAGGCAACTGTTTCTGAAATTGAAAAGGTTAAAAACGTTTTTTTATATATTTTGGGCGGACCTTTTTTTTTTTGTTAATTATTGTTTATAACTTGGCGATATATTTTTCTTCACATTTTAATCTAAACAAAATTAATATTCTACAAAATAATATAAAATTTATTTCAATTAAAATGAAAATTTGTACGCCATCATCCCTTGAATTATTTTCTGAATTAGTGCCCATCACCTCTTGTCTTTTTTTAATTTTTTATGACTTGGTCCCATCTCCTCTATCTACTCATCTTAACTTTTCTTGAATTCTGTGCATTTCCTCTATCTCATATTTTCATTGAATTATTGTCTCTGCTCATCCTCTTTTATCTTGTTGCCATTATTTTCTTAACCCGAATTTTGGCCTAGACAAGTTTTTGGGCGGAATTGCAGCATCATCCAACCCAAGTGAAGACAAACATAAAAGAGGGGTCCTTGCGTGCGTATCAATTGTCAGCCACAAAGGCCCAGATGAGTGCAACATTGAAATCGGACGAACATAGTTCATTTTCTTTTTTTAAATAATTCTAAAAAACAACTACATCTGATCAATGTCTAGGATTTAATCTAACCAATTTCAACGTGAAAAAACAAGATCCAATGGCTGAAATTAAAATCCAACTGTCAAAATACTTTTTTAATTATTTGTTAAATAATAACTAAAATAATTTGTTCCTTTCTCACTTTGTTATTTTTGTTCATTCTTCTTTCATTTTTGTTGGATATGACCTGAAGATGTGTAAATTGGTGTAGGGGTCTTTTTGTTCCAGCAGCCTGACGAATGGGCTTGGGCTGCCGTAAGAAGAAAACGAACAAAATTCCTCAAGTGCCTGAGTTCGAAAACCAGGCTCCCAAAAGAGTTTTTGAAGAGTTTAATGAAACTTTAGAAAAACACTCTTACGTTCTTTTCACCAATAGCCAAATAAACTTAATAAATTGATGAGTGGCTTGGCTTGAGGAGCTTGTGGCATGGGAGCTAAGCTTTCACAAGTTTAGCAATTTGAGAGAGAGAGAGAAGCATGCGTTTTTCATAGAGAACAAAGGTTTAAATGGAGGCAGAGGAAATTTAAGAAGGTTCCTATCTCAGGGAAAGAAGAAAACAACCGAAGAAGAAGATTGAGTGGCTTGAGTAAATTCCCAGTTGCTTGACAAAGCTTGGTCAGGTTCTGGATGATGATCTTACTGGGTAGAGGAAGTGTTGAGCCTATTCTTAACAACTAAAATGAGTTATTAAAAACAGCAACTTTAATTCTCGCAAGTGCACGAACCGTTTATAGTATAACTTATGTAAATACGAAGTCGATCCCACGGAGAATGGTAACTTGGATCCAAGTTAAATTACTTAGAATGCTAGAAAAACATCAAACAAAGAAACTGACTAACTAGCTAAAGGCAAGGTCGAATTCAACAATGCCTCTTGCTAATTACTCAAGGTCTAGGACAGAATCCTAGCACCACACACGCACTCGAAAAGGGGGTTTTTGTTGTTGAAATGAAAAGAAGAACGTGAAATGAAAGTGCTCAAAAGTAAACACTGGTAGCAATCAACAAGTTGTGAAACAAAGATTGAGAGGTGTTAGAGCCTTGGAATCTACCACTAGTTTTCCTATCCAAGTTATGAATGCATAGAAATTGACTCAAGCTTCATCAACAATAGATTATCGCATACAAGCCTATGATATCTAGGTGCAGGATGCATGATTCTCCTAAGGCGTGTGATTATGCATGGTATCTACACAACACGTGATCTCTAATATGCAACCTAAGCATGGTATCTACTTAGAATAAAGCATACAAGAGTCATTAAGCTCCTTGAGAATATGATAATCACACAAGTCCTAGAACATGGTATCTGTCCTAGTCAACCTATGGTTATTAACCCCTTGAATGATTCTTAGGCCATTCATGTGTTGCTTGTGAAAGGAGAGTAGAATTGGTGAATCTAAACCCCTTCCCAACCTGTGCTAGATGCATAAAATCTTAGTTAGCTACTCCAAGAAAACATACATCAATCACATAATAAACTAGAGATTAACAACTTGATAATGAAAGCAAGGAAATCAATTAACTATAAAATCATCCATAACATTGAATATTCATGACTAGGGCTTCATCCTAAACCCTAACTAAATGGATTAGTTAGACATAACTATGAGTACAGAAAATAAGAAATACATAGATAGGATAAAGAGAGGAGAAGAACTAGATGATGGCAGCAAGGAATTCCCAGGACAGCTCCAGCTCTCTTCTCTCTTGTGGTGAATCTGAATGTGTGTTTGAGAGTAATGGATGAAGTGAATGTGTGTGTCTGTCTCTCTATTTATAGAGAGAAATTTCGTCCTCCCCTTTGGCTGGTGTAGCTCTCTCTTAATTGCTCAACATGCAAGGCTCAAAAGAGGATCCAATGCTCAAAAGAGGATCCAATGCTTAAAAGATGATTCAATGCTCAAAAGAGGATCCAAGGCTCAAAAGATGATTCAAAGCTCAAAAGAAGATCCAATGCTCAAAAGATGATTCAAAGCTCAAAAAAGGATCCAATGCAATTCTGAGCATGGTTCAGTGTTTGATGAGCTAAGGACTCTAGATGTCTTCAATTGGGCCGAAATTTGGATATGTGATACTAGACACCCATTGGAACAACTTCTGTGAAGAATGTCACCTCATCCAAGTAGTGTAGGTTGCTGAAATAAGGCCTGAAAGATAACCCACGAAATTGGACTGACAAGGAGTGTGGCCCAAATTGGTTCTGTCATTAAGCTCATATTCCTCTTATCCCAATCAGCCCTTATCAAGCATGGATTGCATCAAATGTGATCTCTTGTTGTCTTAACCTACAAAACACGCAAACATAGGTAAGAGACTCAAAATAAAGAGAAGCTAAACAAAATTACTAAGCAAAGAATGCATGCAAATGTGTGAAATTATGACCTTATCAGAAGCTCCCTTTTATAGGCACAAAGAACTCTAATTTTATCTAACCTCCCTCTCCCTTTTCCGTTGCTTCTTCCCACTCGATCCTATTTGGTGAAATTTTCCCATCCAAGGCACATGGGTAAGGAGCTCTTTGGGGTTCCAAAGGTTTTGTGTGGTTGGACCTCCCCATGAGGGTGAGGCGCCACCTGCTTTCCTTCTTGGTTTTCAAAATGGAGCTTACAGTGGAAAAGAAGATGGGTAAAGTCTTTTGTCCGATGGGTATTCTTCCTACATTCATGGATTTCCTTCGGTCCTTGCCATGGCTCTTCGTTGACCATCTTGGAGTTCTGACAAGGGTGAAACATGATGCCAGATTTTTCACAAGTCACTAGGCTGGGCTTGTACAATATTGAGTTATTAGCATATTATTTCTAGCGTCTAATGGGTTTTTGTCAAGCTGCTGGAAATAGCTTATTTAATTTGGGGCATTTTATTGATGTGGACTTGTCTAAGTGTTATAGCAGACTACTAGATGTCCTCATAAGGCATTGGATGACCTTTTTCCCCTATCTCATGCTAACCCATGTGTTTGGGCCTGAGGAACGGGCTTGAGTTTTAGCGCTCCCAAGCGGCCTAAAACTTTTGTTCCTCGAACCCTCAATGGCCCTGTGATTGCTTGTTTCCTTCCATACCACAACATTCTCAGCAAGCCCCGGGTAATTACATGGCTTGGGCCCACTTAAGCTTGTAGCATGACTTGGTATTAGAATGACATCGCGTGTTTATTTAACATGCTTGTGCTTGTGTTTTATTGTACCACAATAAGCTATGAGCGGGCCAAGTAGTATTAGATAGGTTGGTGAATCGTGAATTTATGAAGCCGTTGCATTTTGGTCCTTTTATGCATGCTTGCTTGGCGTGACTCATGGTCCACGGCTTATATAGATGCATCCCACGATTTTTTTTACATCCCAATTGGGTTCCTTTTGTGCTCAATTTATTTGTACTGGGTTAGGAATAAACCTGGGCCTAGTCCTTCGATTTTTGGGCCTCAACAATTGGAAACCACAAGAAGATGAGACATTATGCAAAAGGTAGGTTTCTATCATTGAAGATGGGGTTGTTGGCACCAATCAACCAAACAACACATTTTGTTGATGATTGTCATCATCATAATCAAAATCTAATAGCATTTGTAATACCTTTGCCAGTGGAAGCTATGGGAGCGATTTTCGTCCAACGAGAATATTCGTCTAAGATTCTCCTTTCTTCTTCGTCGTCTCTTTCTCCCTGCAAAATAAATCTGAATAAAAGGACCACATCCTGGGGGTGTTGGCCAAAGGCCCTCCGATGCCTAAGTTAGTTCAATTGATTCGTAGAGAAACAATAGCTAAGAAGGGTATGGAGTTGTATGTATGGTGTGAACTGAGCGGCCAGAGCCGTATGTGGTGGCCGGAGCCTTGTGTGTGTGTGAGAGAGAGAGAGAGAGAGAGAGAGAGAGAGAGAGAGAGAGAGAGAGAGAGAGAGAGAGAGAGAGAGAGAGAGAGAGAGAGAGAGAGAGAAAGAGTATGGCAGGTAGGGTTTGTGAAAGTTAATTTATGCAGAGTTTCATAGAGGAATTTAGACTTACCTCAACCTTTGTGCGTAGCCATGTATTTATAAGGGGCCTAGGAGGCTAGGATTTCATAAGAATAAATCCACAGATGGAAAGGAATTATTCTTCCCTGATTTGGCGAGATTGGCTTAATTAGGGATTTGATTTATTTGATTTAAATCAAATCCCTAATTAAGGTAGGAATAAAATCAATCCCAATTAAATGAGGTAACTCTCAATTAAATTGGGTAACTCCCAATTAAATTGAGTAACTCCCAATTAGGTCAAATAATCCCCAAATGGAAGAGAATATTTGACTTAGGCTTTTGATTTAATTTGGTTACCACAGAAGCCATCAAAAGTTTTAATTGTGAAGCAAAAGGATGAGATTGAAGATTTTGGTGAGTTTGGTTGGAAATCCTAACTCTTCTTCAATATACTTTAGAAAATAGTAAAAACAAATCATAATAAGATTAGGAAGATCTGGTGTAGAGTTTTGGGGTTTTTTGGGCTAAAAATATGATAATTATTAGGGTTTCCACCCCCAAGCGTAGGAGATGGCTTAAAGAGGGTTTATTCTCATTTTGGCATTAAGTGAGGCATCCATCAACTCAAATGCGAGTGTAATTATTTATTCACTAAGGGAGTTGACTATTCATAACTCTTGGAGAATCAAGAGATGAAATATCTCTTTCATGAGAATGATCTTTGAAGGAAGTTGAGGTTTCACCCCAAAATTAATTGGCTATAGGGGAGTAGCTCAACTCCTTATAAGCCCTTGCTAGATTTATCAACTTTCCAATGTGGGACTCTTTACCTTCATATTCTCACATACCCCCGCACGTGTGACTTTCAAGCCTAACACGTGGACAACACATATTGGGTGACGTGAAGCACGTGTGACCGTTGGGCTTTCACACATGGGCTAACCCGGCTCTAATACCATTACGGAAGTTGAGGTTCCACCCCAAAACAATCCCATATTGAAAAGTTAAGGAACCTAACCTGAGTTTATAAGGAGTTGGGTTACTCCCCTATTGCCAATTGGTTTTGGGGTGGAACCTTAACTTCCTTCATACTTCACAGGTTTGAAAGAAGGTGTACAAAGGGTCTACTGACTTGGGTTTAGGTGCAAAACTCTTTGAGTGTTTATTCTTGTACTTCAATTTTTTGTCTTCTCTCATATAGCAAAGGTGGCAACATCCTATGGATGTCGGCTGGTTTTTACTGAACCACATTAAATTCTTGATGTACTCTTTTGTTTCACTCATTGTCATCTTGGCACTTTATTTATTTTTATCTTTCCATCAGTAATTGCCCTGACGAGAAGAACTAATTTCCCAACAATCTGAAAACATAAGCCCAACAACCACCTTAGGAACAACACAATCTCCTCATTGTCAAGGCAGTCAAAATAGATTGAGCGAAAATGAATTTTACCCTTTATCAAAACTAGCTTGGCATAGAACACAAAGGGTGCTAGGCTGATGAGTAGGGGCGGTCCAACACCTAGGGCAAGGTAGGCTGCTGCCTACCCTAAAATTTTCAAAAATAAAAAACACCCATATAGAATAGGCTAACCCAAGTGAAACATAGAAACCAATGCCGACCCATGTGAAACATACAAAACCCATGTGAAACATACAAACCAATGCCCACCCTAAACCCATGTGAAACATACAAATCAATGCCCACCTTAAACCCATGTGAAACATACAAACCAATGCCCACCCATGTGGAACATACAAATCAATGCCCACCTTAAACCCATGTGAAACATACAAAGCAATGCCCACCCAAAAAGTAAGCCAGATATATGCATAACCTAAAATTTCTCTTCTCTTTAATTATCTTCTCTTTAATTTCCTACCCCCAAATTTTAAGATTTTGTATATGACAACATTGAATTTAATATATTCTAAATAGGTTAGAAGTTATGTGTTCTAATCTATTCTAGAGTTTACTTAAAGAATGAATTATAATTTGCTGACTTTGTTGAAATTAATTAGGTCTTTGATTTTTGGAATTTTGTTGAGATGTTTGATTTGATATTGGTATTTTTTAGATGTTTTGATTTGTTGTTGGTATGTTAATGTTTGATTAAAGGCATTGATGTTATTATGTGAATTTATTTGATTGTTGGGATGTTGGATTAAATAGGTTATCTTTTGTTATGTCAGATCACAATCTGAAGCCCAAGAAAATAAAGAATTTGTTGGAATTTTTTTTTAAGAGAAAGAATAGTTTTTTTTTTTTCACTACTTTTATTTGTGTATAGAGATGCATTTGAGGGTAAGGCTCATTATGTCCTCCTACTAGGTGTATATTTTTATGTTTATTAATGAGATTCACTCATAACCTCGAGTTTTTAATGTAAGTTTCGTCCAATTGGATTTCAAATCCTGGATCCGCCACTGCTGATGAGGGGTGTAGCTTGTCCATGATGTACATTCTTATGTTGATGGCTAATGATAGTAAGTAGACCTGGTAATATCGTAAACGATCCGTTAACACGACACGAATTCGTAAAAAAATTTCAATTTTTGGGTTCGAATTATCAAGTCGTGTTACTACCGTGTTGACCCGCTAGCCACACAGTAAGCTAACGGGTCGTTTTAGTGTTCATTCATGAAAACACGAATCAACCTGTTAAACAGGGGCCTTTTTGTTTTCAATCTCTCCGAATCAAAGCCAACTCTTCTATGAGCAAACAATCCAATCAAATTATATCCAAAACAATCAAATCTCCTCCATGCAACATAATCAGCCCCAAAATTTCAAGAAAAAAAAACCCATAATCACACAAATATGCAACTGAGAAAAAAAGATAGAGAGGAAGAAGAAAAGAAAAAAAAAAAGCAGAGAGAGGAAGAAGAAGAGAAAGAATCAGAATGAAGGAGAAGAAGAGAAAGGGAAAAGAGAGAGAAAGTTGCATAGGGAAAGATGAGAGAAACCAAACACCACATACCCAGCTCGACCACCATCACCACCCAATCTAACCACCACAACCATTAATTAGTGGAACCAGAGAGTGAGAGTGACAAAGAGGGAAGGAGGAGTGAGAGTGAAAAAGAGAAAGGAGAGAAGAGGAAGAAGAAAAGGGGTCTGGGAAGGAAAGAAAAAGAGGAAAATGTGAAAATAGAAAGGAGATATTTTATTCTAAGATTTTAAAATTAATTAAAAAATAGTTTATTTTCTTATCATGTGGAACGTGTTGTGTCGTATGATTAGCGAATTTTAATGGTTCGTGCTTGTATTTGACATTTTCAACCCGTTTTCTTATTGTATCGTGTCAACCCATTAAGAAAAACGAATTGACATGAAAACTGAAAAAACGACACGAATGCTAGGTCTAACAGTGAGAGTAAATATGGGGGTGAGATTGAAATTGTTGCATAAAATGTATGTCTCGACGTCTGGCAGCCGAGCAGGAAGTCCTAAATTTCAATGTGAAATTTTTCACTAATACCTTGGTATTTAAAAAGAGTAGCTCACTGATTTTTATGCACATTTAAAAAAAAATACATTTTACCGAGTAGCTAACACTCCCAGAAAGGGAGATTCATGGGTATGTTTCTTGAGGGTTTCTGGGTGTGCAGGTACACAAAAATCCAAGTTAGAAAACTGAACTTCGTAAATTTGATTGACCAGCTGATTACAAATCTAGTTACTTATTTCTCATCTGAAATTTTGGTTATACATTTGTGTAGAACTACTTTTCCAACTAGAAGATGAGGGTGTCAACTTAAAATAACCCTCAATCTAAACCAAACCTGCTTACATTTGATCATGGACCCTAAGCAGCAACAGCGTCAGGGTGAAAAGTGGCTGAAAATTCAAAGACCTTGGTACCACCATCTCCTCAGCTTCATAATCTAATTGCGCCAGCTGTTTTGCTTCTTCGCTTCAAAGGAAGCTCCGTCGTTTAGCATGTCCTGAGCATCAGTTTCCATTCCCAGTTTGGAGAGGGCGAGAGCCTGCATGTAGAAGGCAGTTGGCCACTCGGGCAAGCACACCTGAGCTTGCATGGCATCTCTCAAAGCTAATTCTGGCTGTCCATTCATTAAGTAGGCGAGGGCTCGCCTCACAAATACAGTACCCGAAGGAACAGACATCATGGAAACCAACTGTGCAAGTAACAATGATCAAATATTAAAATACAACTATAAGGATAGAAATAGACTGATATTTTCATTTTTTTTTTTTTTTTGCTGAAATTTATTGACATGTCTGCAAGTGCTCACGGTTCAGGTCACCTTTTCCTTATATTAAGCCTTAAATGTGTTTGTATTCCAAAAACCAAAAATTGCTTAAATGTGTTTATAAAGAAGTAGTTCGTTCCCCAGAAAATCTTTTCTGTGGTCTGTGGTTCATCATGTCCCCCAAATAGAAAGATTCCTTTGGACTCTCTATCAAATGGTACCCGGACAACAATCGCATCAGTGGCACCTCCCATATGGAAAGTAGGAGTTTCTGGATAATTTGTTCGTCATTTTCTGCTCGTATAATTTGTAAAAGGTACTATTCCACTTTAATGGAAAATAAAAATCTTACAGTCAAAAGATGCTTTAAGGAACATGGCATCCCCATTTCAAGATTTTAATATCAGAAATTGCTAACTAGAGCAGTACATCATAGGAATCAAATTCTGCTTTAAAGAATACTAGTAAATGTAACGAACAATAGAAATTAAAGAAAATACCTTTGAATAATACTCCACAGCATTTTTAAAATCCTTGTCTCTAAACGCAATATCCCCAAATTTCTTGGTATTCAACATATCTTGTACTTGTTGTGTCCACTCTTGAAATGACAGCTTTAGAACACATTTGCAGTGAAAGGGATCATTATATAAGATTACAACTCACAAGCATTTATAAATGAAAACTAAAAAAAATAGTCCTAAAGAAAAGCAAACTACTAAGAACATAGTTTAAGACAGAAAACTATATTTAAAGAGATGTGTTAAAGAGGCTTAGCAAAACTGATGTCGACCATCAACCAAGTTTTAGGTAAAATAGCGGCATTTGCTCAAGAAACTTTACTTAATGGAAGAAGGTTGCCTTCTTTAATTCTTTAATATGGTAAGATTATCATATTTAAGTTATATGTGTGTGTGTGTGTGTGTGTGTGTGGTTCACCTACGTAGAGAAGAAAGGAAACTCACTTCATTTTCTGCACCCTCTTCATCTCTATAACCAGTTTTTAGCAAAATCTCATGAACTGCAGAAAGGTCCATCCGTACACAAGCCTTTCCAAGGGGAGAAAGCATGGTTGGCAGCACCACTGGAGTTTTAGTTAAACCCATTAGAACAAGTGAGGCAACCTAAAATACCAATGTGAGCAAATGAAAATCTTAGTAAGCATAAAACATAAGAAGTAATTACAAACCAAGTTATCACAAAATCCTAGCGTTTCAATCAGGCACAAAGGCTCTTCAAAATACCTCTGTCTGCTTTTGGAGGGGGGCTACAGCTGAAAGAAGAAATGTGATCTCTGGTCGATCTTTAGCCTCATATTGAAGACATTTTGAGGCCAGTTCAACCAACTCAGTTGCATCTTCATTGGCATATTGTCCTTCTAAGGATGAATCCATTAATAATAACAAATTTTTTCCCCTTATCAAGTCCAGTGCCTAGGAAACAAGAAGAAAGATAATTCCGCAAAGTAAGAATTTGTACACGACATGTGTGCTCCAATCATTAAAGACAATGAAACACCATAACAATCGATGATTCCATAACATTGAAGAACAAACAGTCTTACACATCATTAATTGCAAAGAAAGCTATATGTAGTGCTTAGACTTGCAGCAAGTAGACAATAGTTAGCAGGGTAGCTACACCACAGTTGGTTACTGTGTTGATGGGACTTGTTGCTACTTTATTCACGACCAACTATATGGCCCTCAATAGCTTCTCAACAATGAGGCTAGGCTCAAACAGTTGTTTAAAGCATCAACTCATTTGAAAAGACAGTGTAGCCCTTGGTATAACCATAAAATTAACAATGGTCAATTTTGTTGGTCAAGTCCATCCCTCGCACATTATGGAGCATCCATTGGTTTTTCATTTTTGTTTATAGCTATTAGCTACCTATGTACTCCATTATTTCTGCTCAAGTATTTAGTCTTGATTCCATATGCAGATGGTGTAAGTACTACCATCCCAAGTTAACATAAATGTAGGCATATGATTAGTCTATAAGAATTAAATGTCAAAATGTGATCCAATTTAGACAACAACAAGACAATGCTTGTACCTACTTGTGGAGCTGCAAAAATTATGTTTGAAACAATAGGAGGATGACTATATAGGGAAACAATCTTGTATTACTTATAAGTCAAACCATTGTCTCTTTAGCATTACCCTCAGCAACACATCTTTAATTCTTTTTTTTTTTCAACCAAAGATCTATATGGTCTATGGGATGACACTGCCACTGGAGGCTCGTAATGTTACACTCTTTTCCTTTGTGTTTGGAGGAATTTTAGCGGGGGTTGATTACAACCACTGCCTCTGGAAATATTACCCCTCTTACTCTTGCCTTATTGCCTTTCCATCACTCTCTTTAGATCCTCTAACAGCAGATCGTCAGCATGATTTGACAATAAATATAAATATCACATGATTGAACTAAAGAGTGAAAATTCCATGAAGCTTGAGATAGTGAAGAAAATTAAAGATAAAATATGTGAAGAATGTATACATGGCTAGGAGGGATATGTTTTCCACTCAAAAGGTCAAGAAGAACAGTTCCATAACTGTAGATCACACTCTCTGGAATGACCCTACCTGCAAAAACCATTAATTTTATTATTTAGAAAAGATAGTGGTTTTGTTTTGTAACTATTATCTGAAACATACCGTAAATTATCCTATCATTCTGCTACCAGTTCACTTTTCGAGAGTTTAGGGATAGTTCTTTTTCTGCAATATGGTCTGATTGGAATTCTGCTCTCTTTTTTTCAGTTTCATTGCTGTGATACGTTGTATTGGAAGTCTTATCTGTTGGTGTCGTTGGTCTTGTCAGTGGAGTAAGCAGGTTTTAGTTCATCAGGCTCAGTGGATATCTTCTCCACCACATTTTACTTCCTCTTTCAATTAGTGAAA
Organism: Prunus salicina; assembly: GCA_020226455.1. Classification (NCBI taxonomy): domain Eukaryota; kingdom Viridiplantae; phylum Streptophyta; class Magnoliopsida; order Rosales; family Rosaceae; genus Prunus; species Prunus salicina. The sequence goes on along the minus strand of CM035343.1, from coordinate 17,091,722 downwards.
TTCAGTTTTATATCCAAAACAAAAGGCAAAAAAAAGAAGAAAAAGAGACTTAATTGCATTTTAATCATCAATGGCATTATTATTTTTAACAAGACTGATCGTGTAACAAAATCAAGAATGGGAAGTCAAAATATTTCCTCTATGTTGAAATCAGGCAAGAGACTTCACTTTCTTTGGAAGGCAGGGAAATTGAAGCTTGCTTAGGGGAACTAGAGAATAAAGCCTCTGGGTCTTTCGTATTGGTAAATGGTAAGCTCAAACCATAGGAAGCACATGATAACAAAATGTGAGTTTCAGGGAATATCTTTCACATCTTGATCTAATTTCACCAGTTAGAACCTATCATGTTAAGCTTTACTATTGCTCTCTGTAGTATCTTTGTTTTTTTCCTTATTTTCTTTTGGGTTTTAACTTTTAAGTAGAACCCATCATCATTTGACTAGTTATTTATTTTATGCTCTCATGAATATCGCTAACCATTATGACACAATATCAAATATCATCATATTGAAATCTTGTCACAAATAAGAATCTAATGCTATATGCTGAAAAAATGGCATACCTGTCCGCAAAAATTCAGGTGGAGTATAAGCCAAGTTAGTGCTATAGCTTTTTCCATCTCGGCTATTTTTTATCAGACCAAAGCTAGACAACCTCGGGTCACCATCCTGTGATCCAATCAAAAATTAAGTTGAACAATAATTATATTAACACCATCAAATATGCTCCGTCAATGTGAACGAGAGAATCAGCCACAGGCACTCAACCAGTTCAGAAAAAGAAAGTTTCAGTAAGGCCCTATCTTGATTCCAATAATTAGGTTTTGAAGTCAATGAAGCACTAAAGCATTGTGTTTGAATATTGTGTACCTCATCAAAGAGAACTCTGTATGCATTTAAGTCATGATACAGTTTTCGGTTTTCTGTATTGCAATGATCAAGGGCTTGTGCAATATAGTATGCAACTCTCACACGCATATCCCATGGCAATGGCTGTTTCTCCCCTACAATAAAGAACATGTGAAAGAAATTAATAAACAGTAATACCTATAGCACAGACCCTAGCAATAGCACCAAATACTATGGGCATCTCATTTAACATATGTAACTTACATATAGAACACTTAAGATACACAATACTTACACCAGAAAAAGGACTATTGCTAGAGCTAAGTGACTAGTTAGAGTCCTTGGATACAGCTAACCATGTTCATTTATGATTGGTGATCACTTCCAAATAAAGTTGCAACTCAACGATTGACCCAAGCAAAACTAAATCATATTATATGTTCCAAAATTATGGGGCTTATAGAAAATTAGCAACACTACTATTTATCTAAAATAAATAGTTTATAAGCAGAAATATGCATAAAGAAGATAAAAATATACAGTGAAAGAGGTGCTTTGAGAGAGTATCATTAGGCATGTACTCTGCCACCAACAGCCTCTCATCTCCCTCAGCACAACACCCGATCAAATTCACCAAACGTTTGTGTCTAACCTTGCCAACCCCGGCAGCCTCCGCCTATATACAATCCAAAAAAAACCCCATTAGTTTACACCCACTTACGCAAAAACACAAGCACATAAAATACACAACCTCAGTGGCAATGACATACCAAAAATTGATGTGGGTCGGGCCAAGATTGCTTAGAAAAGCGTTTAATGGCCACCAATCGATTATTGCGAAGCTTGCCTCTGTAAACAACATTGGGCGCCTTCTCCCCACTCTCGGAGACTATAAGTTCTGAGTTGAACCCATTGGTGGCTGCTCTTAGTTCTGCTAGACTGAACTCTTTGAAAGCAGGAACTGCTTGTTCATCTTCTAATTCCTCTCCATTAGCTTTCACATCAAAACAGTTATTGTTCAAACACTAATCAATTGTTTTGCTTGTTTAAATCATGTTATGACCATAAAATATTGAAACTTTGAAACCCAGAAAGGAAATGAAAAGAGTAAGAGAAGCAAAAGATAAAAACCTGGATCTGTGACAGGAGGGTCTTGGTCTGGGGAAGGAAGGTGTGCTGTTTTGGACTGGAAGCAGCCCATTGCTGAGTGCTACATGCCACCACTGCTTGCTTTCTTTTTGTTTCTTTGTCAAAGTCTATGGAACTTGGACCAGCTGAAGTGAAGTAGGTGTTTTTGTGTGTGAAAATGGAGGAAAAAGTCAACAAAGAGAAGTGGGGACTGAGAGTGAGAGAGAGAAAGTGAGAGAGTTATGTTTTGGTGGTTTGTGGGGTTGAGCCGTTCAAGTTCAAAATGGGAAGCTGACATCAAATCAAACTCAGGATTCAGAGGAAGACGAAGACGCACATGGTCAGCTGACAACAGCACGCGTAGCGAGACCGAGGAGGATCCATCCAACGCGCATTGAGAATTTTCAAAAAGCCTGAATTGAAAAAATTGCTCTTTTCACCTAAAAGCCAGAAGCCCAAAACAGAACACACGTAAGTCAAAAGTTTGTCCATGGACCTGCGTGTTAAGCCAGGCCAACTCCAACACATTGTGCCAATTAGCCCCAAGAGGTGTATTTGGGCCGTAAATAAAATAACTGAGGCCCTCAACCAGCCGAACATCGGCCTGATTTTTCCGGCAGCAAACCCAACGGGCAGAATTGATCTAACAGTCCAGATTTTTCCAGATTGATTTTAACGGGTCAAAAATAATAATAATTTAAAATCCAATCGTCAAAATAATAATTTAAAATTATCTAAATTATATCCAATCCTATAACTCATAACAAACTTTATAAATAGTCATTCATTTGTTAATAATCAACCAAAAACAAACTTTTCCATTCTCACTTTGTTAATTGCGGCCAACCATCAAATTTTTTTTTTACAAAGAATGTAAGGCCATCTCCAACTATATTGTGCCTAAACTCAAATTTTTACCCTCCAAAATATAACTATTCATGTATTTTCAAGACTCAAAATTTTTTTCCCTCCAACCTTGCAAACTCATAATTTGAATCGCAACTTTATTAAAAATGATTAACCCGTAAATTTTGTTTCTCGTTAATTTTTTTTATATTATTTTTGTTTCAACATTCGTGATTTAATGTTCTAAACATTTTAACCTAAAAAAAATTAAAATTCCAAAACATAATAGAATTTCACTTAAGAATAAAACCAAGTACAACAACATTTTATTTCATGGACTTTGAAAGTAAAAACAAGCAGCACACAATTTATATTAAAAATAATGGAACCACACGATTTTTTTAAAAGCTGCAGCAATCCCTGGAGCTGCTACTTTTTTGTATGCCCGGAATAATTCGAACCCTTCATTTAAGCCATTGCCATAATTTTCTTCCATTTTTACTTTTGCTTTTACTTCATTGGATTCCTTTATCCTCATTCAATAATGTTCTGAATTTTTGCCACCTCCACTCGTGTTCTTCAATTATTTTCTGAACCCTTTCACATCTCATATTGTTTTGTTTCAATCATGTTCTGAACTGTTGCTCAACTTTGTCTATCTCACTTTATTAGATTCCCTTATCTTTCCCTATCTTTTCCTATCTTCATTCAATTATTTTCTGAATCATTTATCATCTTGTCTTGTTTCAATCATGTTCTGAACCATTGCTCATCTTTGTTCATCTCACTTTATTGGATTCCCTTATCTTTCCCTATCTTTTCCTATCTTCGTTACATTATTTTCAAACATGTAGGTCATCTCATTTTCTTGTCTACTTAAGAAGTGTTATTCTACCGAATTGACCACATAATCTCCTTCAATCTCATTCTCCTTCTTACAATGAATTCACGTGAGAAGGCTATACAAAATTTCTTCAATGATGATTCTGATGATGATGACCTTCATCAACAGAGGGTTGCAATAGCCATTCAACACCAGACGTTTTTATTGGAGCAATATGCTCAACAATCCAAACATGGTGATTATATTGTAGACCGTGAATACAAGAATTGGAAGAGAGGGAAACATCATAAGAGTCTCATGGAGGACTACTTTTGTAAAAGACCACTTTATCCCCCAGTGGACTTTCGCATACAGTTCCGCATGAGAAGAGAGCTTCTCTATCGCATCTTGAATGATATTGTTGCACATGAGCCATACTTTGTGAGAAATTAATATTATTTTATTTAATATTAATTTTCTATTTGAATGGAAATTAATAAAATCCATTGGGTTAAAGACATGACCCTTGGGTAAAGACATCTTCAATTGGGGGGTAACAACTCTTCAAACTAAGGGATGCATTGTTTGGAATGACAACTCTTCAGACCAAGGGATGCATTGTTTGCCTTTTCAGATTAGGATACCTCTTTGGAAAGGGTATTTCATCATCTATAAATAGAGCAATCCTCCTACAGTTTTATTCATTCAATCAATTCTCTACATACATACTTTCATATATATAGAGCATTAGAGTTTTCATAAAGAGAGGTTCCTGCATAATTTTGGTTCAAAATTCCTTGTGAATTGTAGTGCTTCTTTCATAAGGAGGGGAGTCGTTGTATCCTAGGAGGTGAACGCTAGTGAACCATAAGCACCAGTGTGGGGTGTAATTTGTCTTAAGGTCAGAGTGTCCAACACTTGCCTCAACTCAATTAAAGTTCTTTTAATTCCATTCTGCTGTTGTAAAAATCTGTTTTGTTTGTAGTGTTTATTTATTTATTTAATAGCAATTTAGCACTCATATTTCCTACAATCTTAAGACGAATTATATGTGTTAATTGCTATATACATAAATCTATGTTTGTGCATTTAAATGTTAACATTGCAAAAGGTTTGATTTTGGTACAAACAGCAAAACATCTTTTAATTAGTTGTTTATTCTATTGAATTGGTTTCCTGTTAGTTTCTTTTGTTTTATACAATTCAAAGTTAAGCAAATCTAAGTTGTTAGTTTTGTTTTGTTTTATACAATTCAAAGTTAAACAAATCTAAGTTATAATAATTAGGACCATTCAATAAAGTTTGCCACAAACACTGATTGCCTTATGTTTCTATTGTTAGACAAAGTCTACATATAAAACATCGTTTTAAAAAAAATAAATAAATTGGAATATGTTTTCTGTTTGGCATCATTTTTTATTATTTTCTTTATAAAATTCTGATTATATTTATCTACATACATTAATTTCTCTGTACCTGTGAATTATAGCATTCTGTATTACTGTTATCTTGAATAATTGCATATTGCGTTTGCTATACTTTTTATCAGTATTATATTATTAATTTCTGGTTGTGTTTTGTTGTAACACACTATTGCGATTCATTATTTATATATTAAAGACTGCCAAATATTTGTTTATTGACATTGAGATTGTTCACTCAATTAAGGAAAATGTCGAATGAGATATAGAAAGTGGGTCCTTCTGTGAAGACAAGTGCACCTGCTGTTGTGTTGCCTTCATCCCATAATCATGTAGAGAACCTGAAAAATTTAATGGGGTAGATTTTAAGAGATGGCAACAAAGGATGCTGTTCTACATCACCACATTGAATTTGGCTCATATCTTGAAAGTAGATCCTCCTGTACCTGGTGATACAATAGAAATAGTGGCTACTTCTGATGCATGGAACCAGTCAGATTTCCTTTTCAGGAACTACATCCTAAATGGTTTAAGTGATGCACTATACAATATGTATAGTCCAATTCAGATTGCCAAGGCTTTATGGGAGTCACTAGACAAGAAACATCGGACCAAAGATGCAGGAATGAAGAAATTTATTGTTGGTCAGTTTCTTGACTACAAGATGGTAGACTCCAAGACTGTCATAAGTCAAGTCCAAGAACTCCAACTCATTCTACATGAGATACATGCAGAAAAGATGGAATTGAGCGAGTCTTTCCAAGTGCATGCTATCATTGAAAAATTACCACCCTCTTGGAAGGATTTCAAAAACTACCTTAAGCATAAGCGTAAGGAGATGGGACTTGAGGATTTGATAGCAAGGCTAAGGATCGAAGAGGACAATCGCCGTGCTGACAAAAAGTCTAGATCCATAATGGAAGCTAAGGCTAACATTGTGGAAAAAGAGTCAAGAAATAACAAGAAGAGGAAGCACTCTGGAGAAGGCTCAAGTCAAGGGAACTCCAAGAAGTCCAAGGAGTTTAAGGGAAAGTGCTTCAATTGCAACAAGCAAGGGCATCGAGCTATGGATTGCTGAAGTAGAAATGGACAAGGCAACTGATCGATGCATGATTACATATCTTTTTTGTACCATTCTAACTTATGATTTGGTATGTTTTTGAGTTAAACTTGTGCTTTTAATAAAGTTTTGTGTATGTTTCAGTATAATAAGGTTGAGACTCATTATTCACATTTTGAAGACAAGTTAGCTCAAAACAGTGTCTGCAGATCAGTCATATTTACGGATTAACCTGTACTTGCTCAAAAAGAACCAGATAATGTGCCATAAATCATTGGAAAGATACGGAAGTCTAGTTTCCGTAGCATTTTACGGTGCATGATTTGGAGTCTTCTAGAGGAAGTTATACATGATTTAGTAGCTCAAGGTCAAACATTCGGGCCTCAGTCCAGTTTCCGTGGGTCACTTTGCAGGCCTCCGTTCAGCTACTTGCACAAGTCAGATGGGGTGACACCCTTGATAGAAGTTGTCCCAATGGGTGTCTACTATAACATATCCAAATTTCAGCCCAATTGGATAAGTCTGAAGCCCTCAGCATGTCAAAAACCGAACCTGGTTCACAGACAAACCTTTGCTGTCACATGTGCTTAAAGCAGCCACACATGGAGGCAAAGCATGGGCAGCTGTTGAGCCATGTTCTTAAAGCTGTCACACATGGAGGCAAAGCATGGGCAGCTGTTGATCCATGTGATTAAAGCAACCACACATGGAGGCAAAGCTTGTGGTAGCTGCAAAGTATGAGCTGCCACACATGGGAGACAAAGCACATGAGAGACAAAGCATGAGCTGCCACACATGGGCAGCTAAGAGACCAGCCAAGGGGGAGGACGAATTTGAAGCCTATAAATAGAGAGTTTCAGCTCATTCAAAGGAGGATATCATTCCATAAATTACATTTCCATTGTACACCATCAAAGAGTTGTCTACCATCAAAGAGTTGTTTACACCATCAAAGAGTTGTCTTCTTTATCAAAGAGCTATCTTCTTCTTATTTTCTGTTTTGTATGTTCTTGCTATCCATTCAAATTATGGATAGCTAAATATTTTAGTTAGGGCTCGATTGAAGCCCTAATCATGTTTCTTTAAGTATTTCAATATGTCTTTGCTATAAACTACTTTTGTGATGCTTATTGATTAATTTCAGATTATATTTTACTCTTTACATACGTTATGTTATGCTTGATCATCATATGCATGCTATGTATTGAGTTTGTTACATAGGTAAATTTAGATGACCGAGTCTTGTACCTATGAAAGTAACAAAAGAACTAGTTATAAGTTCTTGAAATTAATCATCATGAATAACTAGAATAGATACCATGTTCTAGAATTTGTGTGTTTGTCGATTTCCATTGTGTTATGCATTCTTAAAGTACAACTTAGTAGATACCATGCTAAACACTTTAAGAATGAAAAGAGTTAGAGTAGATACCCATGCCTAACTTGTTGTTTAGGGAAATCAATAACTTAAAGAGTAGATATCATGCCTTTAGGTTGACAAACATAAGCATCCAAAATCTGTTTTGTAGCATTGTGCATGTCGTTTGCTTAAGGAAAAAGATTAGTGGTGAACATCGAATCCCTAACTAGTTTTCTCATTGTTTTAACCTCAATCAATTCTATTTTTAATCAAACGCTGTTTTCAATATTTAGTATTTAAATTTTCAGTTTTCAATACCATCATAAGAAAATCATCATTTTGAACACCTTGTCTACACCGAATGCCATTTAGTTTAAGGAAAATAAATTAAGCACAAATTAATCCAATCCTCGTGGGAACGATCTCGTATTTGCTTTCTATACTATTTATCTGATCTTGTGCACTTGCGAGTTAAAACGTGCATATAGTGCTTAATTTTTAGGTTACTATTTGTTCAACAAGTTTTTGGCGCCGTTGCCGGGGATTGTGTAACTAGTTTGTGCTGAATTTTATTTTTTTATTTGTTTTCTTTTACAGGTTGAATTTTGTTTATGCAAGGTCGTCGATCCCAAAATTTAGGTGTTGTTGTCTACAATCCTGAGATTGAACGAACTCTTACACGTCTTCGTAAGCAAGCTGAGAGGGAAAACGATGTGAACGAAATGGGGGATGAACATGTTCGATGGCCAATGAAGGACTCTTTTGTCCCTCAAAACCTTAATCAACCATCATGCATTGCCTACCAACCAAATGTGCAAGGCAGCTTCAATTTATCACCTCAATTGCTTAACATGGTGCCACACTATAGAGGCACACCTTTTGAAGATCCATACTTGCACATTAGGGATTTCTTTGATTTCTGCAAGACTCAAAACATACAAAGCTTGACAATAGAAGGAATCAGGTTAATTCTTTTTCCTTTCTCCTTAAAAGATAATGCTAAGTTGTGGTTGAATTCTCTGGCTGCAGGTTCCATTACTACTTGGGAACAATTGGCCACTAAATTTTTGAAGAAGTTTTTCCCAGCCCAAAAGACAAGACAACTTAAAAGGGAGATTCAAACCTTCCAACAGAAGGATGGAGATCTTTTCTTTGAGGCATGTGAGCATTTCAAGGAGTTGCTTCTCAAGTGTCCACACCACAATCTATCTCAAGATGATCAGGTACAAGCTTTTTATGAAGGTTTAAATGATACTAACAAAAGTCTTGTTGATTCAGGTTGTGGAGGTGTGCTTATGGAAAAGAGTAGTGATGAAGCCATTGTGCTATTTGAGACCCTAAGTGAAAATTCTCAGCAATTCTCATCAAGAGGGAGACAAGGAGTGAAAGGTAAAGGTGCATATGAAGTTAGCACAAATGATGGAGTCCAGAGTCAAATGGCAGCAATGGAGAAGAAGTTAGATATACTAGTGAAAGCAATGTCAGCTCAGAACATCTCTCAAGTTCAACAAGTTGCTAAAATCGAGGTATGTGCTATATGTTCTCATTCTAATCATACTACTGAGACTTGTCCTATGTCTTGTTTTACAGATCATGAGCAAGCTAATTATGTGGGGCAAAACAACTATCATCCCAAGAACAATCCATATTCGAACACATATAATCCAGGATGGAAAGACCACCCAAATTTTTCTTGGAGCAACAATCAAAATGTGCTTAATCCACAAGGGCAACAGAAGAACTTCCAACATGGAAGTAATTATCATACTTCATCACAGGTGGCACAACCAAATACTGGCCAGAAGAAGAATAATAATCTTGAAGGTGCTATACTCCAATTCTTGACTGCACAGCAACAGACAAATGCTCTAACTAGTCAGAACATTCAGAAACTAGAAGCAACAAGCCAAGCTATTCAGAGATTAGAGGCACAAGTAGGGCAATTGGCAAAGGAGTTGAGTGAGAGGAAGAAAGGAGAGTTTCCATCACAAACCATACCTAATCCAGGGGGCCAGGAGCAGCTCAAGGCTGTGACAGTCCTTAGAAGTGGCAAGGTAGTTGACAACAAGGTGGGGACAGATAAGAAAGAACAAGAAAATGTTGAATCTTCTCCAGCCACAAAGGTAAGTGAGAAGGAGAAGGTGATATTTCCACCCTCAAAGGTTAGTTAAGCAAAAGAAAGAAAAACATCTTCTTGATATTTTTGAAACTTTGAGAAAAGTAGAAATCAACATTCCTTTACTTGATGCAATTAAACAAATTCCTTCTTATGCTAAGTTTTTAAAGGATTGTTGCACACACAAAAGACAGTTTCAGGAACATGAGAAAGTTGCATTAACTGAGGAGGTAAGTGCGGTTTTATTGAGAAAATTACCACCTAAACTAAAAGATCCAGGTAGTTTTACAATTCCTTGCAGGGTTGGTGACCGTCTATTTGAACGTGCTTTGCTTGATTTAGGAGCAAGCATCAATTGATGCCTTATACAGTTTATGAGGAGTTGAGGTTGGGGGAGCTCAAACCAACCTCAATTACATTGCAATTGGCAGATAGAAGCATCAGAAGACCTAGAGGTATTTTAGAGGATGTTTTGGTTCAGGTAAATGAATTTATTTTGCCTGCTGATTTTGTTGTTCTGGATATGGAAGATTCTCCTATGCCATCTTCATTACTATTATTCTTGGTAGGCCCTTTATGATAACTGCTGATACAAAGATAAGTGTAAAAAAGGGTACTATACGCATGAAAGTTGATGGTAAGAAGATAGAATTCATGTTGTCTGACACTATCAAATTGCCACATGATAACCATGATTGTTTCAAGATTGATGTGGTAGGAAGTGTTGTGGAGCAAGTGTTTCAGGTACATAGCATTGAACCATTGGAGGCATGCATAGCCCACAGCCTCACAAGGATGAATTATGAACGTGGATGTGATGTTACAGAGATAGACCTCCATGAAGCTGTGCATTCTCTTGAGGCTTCTATGCCTTATCCAAGTAAGTATGTACCTCGCTTTGAAACTCTTGTGTCTACTAATACTACTCTTGTCCCTTCCATTGTCAGGGCACCAGATCTAGAATTGAAGCAACTACCTGAACAACTGAAGTATGCTTACTTGGGAGAGAACCAGACATTACCAGTGATAGTTGCTGCAAACTTGAGTTTGGTGGAACAAGAGAAGCTATTGAGAGTTCTTAGGGAGCACAAGACTGCATTAGGGTGGACCATTGCCGATATCAAAGGCATAAGTCCATCCAAGTGCATGCACAGGATCCTCCTTGAAGATAATGCAAAGCCTAACAGAGATGCTCAGAGACGGCTTAACCCACACATGAAGGAAGTAGTGAGAACAGAAGTTCTTAAGCTCTTGGATGTTGGCATTATCTACCCCATCTCAGATAGCAAATGGGTGAGTCCAGTTCATGTTGTGCCTAAGAAGAGTGGAATCACAGTGATAAAGAATGAAGAGAATGAGCTTGTTCCTACCAGGCTCACAACAGGTTGGAGAGTTTGCATTAATTATAGAAAGCTCAATAATGAAACCAGGAAAGATCATTTTCCTCTTCCCTTTATTGATCAGATGTTAGAAAGGTTAGCAGGTCATAGTCATTATTGTTTTCTAGATGGTTATAGTGGTTATAATCAGATTGCTATAGCACCAGAAGACCAGGAGAAGACCACATTCACTTGCCCCTTTGGCACATTTGCATACAGAAGGATGCCATTCGGTTTGTGTAATGCACCTGCCACATTCCAAAGGTGCATGATGAGCGTATTTTCAGACATGGTGGAGAGATTTATAGAGGTATTTATGGATGATTTCAGTGTTTTTGGTTCTAACTTTGATAATTGTCTTAACCATTTGCAGCTTGTTCTAAAGAGATGTGAGGAATGCAACCTAGTGCTGAATTGGGAAAAGTGCCATTTCATGGTACAACAAGGTCTTGTTTTAGGTCATGTAATTTCTAGCAGGGGCATTGAGGTGGACAAGGCAAAGATTGACATCATATCAAAATTGCCTCCTCCTACATCTGTGAAGGGTGTGAGAAGTTTTCTAGGGCATGCAGGGTTTTACAGAAGATTCATAAAAGATTTCTCTAAAATTTCTAGACCTCTTTGTGCATTATTGTCTAAAGATGTTGAGTTTATGTGGACAGAAGGGTGCATGAAAGCCTTTAATACATTGAAAGAGCTACTCACATCTGCACCCATTATGATGGCACCTGATTGGAACCTCCCATTCGAGCTTATGTGTGATGCCAGTGATTATGCTCTGGGAGCTGTTCTGGGTCAGAGAGTTAAGAAGGTACCTCATGCTATTTTTTATGCTTCTAGAACTTTAAATGATGCTCAGCTTAATTATTCTACTACTGAAAAAGAATTGTTAGCTGTTATATTTGCTTTAGAGAAGTTTAGGTCCTACTTGATTGGTTCCAAAGTTATTGTTTTCACTGATCATGCTGCTTTGAGATTTTTGTTTAGTAAGAAAGATGCTAAGCCTAGGTTGATTAGATGGGTGCTCTTACTGCAAGAATTTGATCTTGAGATTAAGGACAAGAAGGGTAGTGAGAATGTGGTTGCAGATCACTTGTCCAGGTTACTTCATGATGAGGAAGAAAACAAGCTTCCCTTGAGTGAAAACTTTCCAGATGAGCAGTTATTTGCAATTGATTTACAACTTCCATGGTATGCAGATATTGTTAATTATATAACTACTAAGGTTTTTCCTCCAGGTATGTCTAGCCAAGAAAGGAAACGATTAGTGTCTATGTCTAGGCACTATTATTGGGACGAGCCCTACTTGTTCAAATTTTGTCCAGATCAAATTATCAGAAGATGTGTTTCAGAGGAGGAGCATATGAGCATTCTCCAACATTGTCATCAATTTGCATGTGGAGGACACTTATGAGCGAAGAGAACATCACTTAAGGTATTACAATCTGGGTTCTATTGGCCTAATGTGTTTAAAGATGCTTTTTGGTTTTGCAGGGCTTGTGATAGATGCCAACGGACAGGGAATATCTCTTCTAGAAATCAAATGCCATTGCAAAACATTCAAGTGGTGGAGCTCTTTGATGTGTGGGGTATCGACTTCATGGGTCCATTTCCTAACTCCTTTGGTTATTTATATATTCTTGTGGGTGTGGATTATGTATCTAAATGGGTCGAGGCTGTCCCCTCAAAAACTAATGATCACAAAGTTGTTGTGAAATTCTTGCAGGATAACATCTTTACTAGGTTTGGGACACCAAGGGCGATAATTAGTGATGGAGGTAGCCATTTCAATAACCAAGTTTTTGCTTCCTTAATGAAGAAATATGGGATCACACATAAGGTTGGCACTCCATATCATCCTCAAACCAGTGGTCAAGTAGAGATAAGCAATAAAGAGATCAAAAGCATCCTAGAGAAGACAGTGAATACTATAAGGAAGGATTGGTCTCTACGCTTGAATGATGCCTTGTGGGCATATCGGACTGCGTACAAAAGCCCAATTGGCATGTCCCCATATCGTTTAGTCTTTGGAAAGGCATGTCACCTACCAGTGGAGTTGGAGCATAGAGCATATTGGGCTATTAAAAAATTCAATTTTGATATGCAACAAGCAGGTGACAAGAGGAAGTTACAGCTGAATGAGCTAGAAGAGTTGAGGTATGATGCATATGAGAATGCTAAGTTGTATAAGGAGCGGACCAAGGCGTATCATGATAAGCAGCTAGTTAGGAAGGAGTTTCATGTGGGACAGAAGGTGTTGATCTACAATTCAAAATTGAGACTTTTCCCTGGTAAGCTCAAGTCTAGGTGGTATGGTCCTTATGTTGTTACAAAGGTTTTCCCTCATGGGGCTTTGGAGGTTCATAGCAAAGAGAAGAATCAGACATTCATGGTGAATGGAATAGAGTAAAGCCTTATATTGAGATGAGCTTTGAGCATAGAGAGGATATGTGACTCTCCAACCTGTTCAGTACATTGCATGAGAGTCCAATAGTCTGGCTAACGACTATAAACCAAGCGCTTATTGGGAGGCAACCCAATGTTTAATTTTATTTATTTATTTATTTATAAATTTATTTTTCGTAAATTCTTATGAGCTTACCCCGTGCAATTTTTTTTTCTATTTTGCAGCCCATTCAATTACCCATAAACGGGGAAGTCGTGACATCCAAATACATCTATGCTCGACCTAATTGCTTCAAGGGGGAGCATTCTAATCCTTTCCCTTAATTTGTTTTCTTATTATTTGAAGTTTATGTTTCTTTTTAAAAAAAAAAAAAAAGTTTTTTTTCATATGAGTTGACTTATGGTAACTCCAATGAGCACCTCTGTTAATACAGTGTCTAGGAGTTCTATAGGACACTTGGGTGTCTAAGAAGTTTGGGTTTTAAGCGGGACCATTGTGACCTCTCCAAACTTCCCGGATCCCCTGGCTGTGTTTTCTGAGGTTCTTAACTGGTAATCCATGAGTCACTTGTATATTCGTGTGTTTTATTCAAAAAAAAAATTATATATATATATATATAATAATAATTATAATTTATAAAATTAAAAATTAAAAAATAAAAATAAAAATAAAAAAAAAAAAAAAAAAACCTTCTCTTTCTCTGAAACACTACCTACATTAACCCTAAAAATAAACTCTCTTTCGTTCATTTGATCTAGCCGCCCTCTAACCCTGAACATCTCAGCTTCCTCTTCCTCCCGAACCAAACCTTCTCCAAATTGTTGTTTATTGTAGATCTTGTCAATGGAGAAACTCCAGGAGGCCGTCGGTGGAAAGCTCAAGAGGAGGAGTCCGAATTGAGCATGGTGAAGGTGCCTAGCCCAATGGTTTTGTTGAGCTCACTGCCAGCTATCCCACCAGAAGATCCTAAGGAGAGGACACCATTATGCAACGGGTGTTTGAGGTGATTGAGGTGCTCGTGGTTGTGTTTGCCATGGATCCCTCAGAAGTTGTCATAGATGCCTTTCTGTTTCATAAGGTATGCTGATAGAGGCAATTGAAGACATGGTTCCAAATTGGGATCTGGATTGTGGATTGGAAGAGATGCAGATTGCAGCGCTGGCACATTGTCTAGATACTTGGAGGGAATATCTGCTAGATCGGAGGTTTGTGGCAAGAATTGTTGTGCTGAGCAGTCACATGTACTGTACAGGTAACATTCGAGACGAGTTTGGCATTTACTTAAGTGTGCTTGACGAGTTTCACTTCCAATTAGTGTACATGACCACAAGGCTCCGAGACTTCGTGGAGCAGATGGATGAGTTGATGATAGATGGATCCCTATATGATTCGTCTGTTTCAGACCCTTCGGAAAGTGAGTCAGAAGAAGAGCCATGGGTGAGCTCAGCCATCGATAGCATTTTGAGAAATGCTATGTTTGAAGGATGAACCGTGCAGTGCCAATGTTACCCTTAATCCATGTTTTCTGTTTTCTTATATGCTTTCACATTGGGGACAATGTCCAATTCAGGTCTGGGGGTATCAATGGAGGTTTTCAATTTTTGTTTACTTGTATTTCAATTTTTTGTTAATTTGTGTTTTCAATTTTCAATTTTTGTTCACTTGTATTTCAATTTTTTGTTAATTTGTGTTTTCAATTTTCAATTTTTGTTCATTTGAATTGTGTTTTCAATTTTCGTTCACTTGTTACTAATTTTTTTAGAATGTCATACAACCAATGCTATGGAGCTGCCATTGAGATTTTCATATCAAACATTTTACACTTCACAAAGCTTTTGCTCTTAGAATTCTGGTGGCTAAAGTACCATGCTCAGGTTCTTGAAGGATAATAGTGGAGACTACCCTAGTGAGCTATTTCGAGCCTAATTGCTTTCTTGAGAGGGTTTAAAGTGTTTCTATTCCTCATCTCTACTTATTTTCTTCAATTCTCTCTAAAATGATCTCATTGTTCCATTTTGATTGAATACTAAGGATGATTCTATTTGCAGATATCAGGTGCATGCTCTCACTCATGAATGAACTCATTGAAATGATGCTAGGCTATGTGTGTATAACCATTCTCTGTGCTTTCTTTTCACCCTACCCATTCGTGTGTTCCATCAGCTCTCTTGTAGCCAAACACTTCAAGCCATTTTCTTCTATCACCCTCATGATTCCCCTAACTTTGTATCTCAATCTGAGATATTTAAACTTATTATAGCCATACCCTATAAAGCTTAGAAATATACCAAGGTGTGCCAAGATAAAGTTTGAAGCAAGGAAGTTGCTGCCACATTCCTAAATGTAAATTGGTGTGAATCTGTGCAATAAAGTTAAAAAAGAAGTAGATCAAGTCACAAAAAAAAAAAAAAAAAAGAGAAAGTGTTTCGATTTGATCTAAATGTGAAATTTAAGGTTTATGCCAGATGATCCTATGAAGTTGCAGTCATACCATTCTAAATCAATGATACCTTGCAGTTCAATGAAGAATGCAACCTTGGTATGTTCTTAAGTTAATTGTGTTCCTTCCAATTCTTTAACTTCCCTTAACCTTAGCCTTTCATTACAACCTTGTGAAAGACCTAGCTGATCTTTGAGGATGTATTCATGGGTGCTGGTATGTATGTGTGTATCTCTATTCTTAGTATTTGATTCCCTTCATGAGATCTAACCAAATATTGTGCTTCTATTTCATATACTCATTTTGCTTATTTGAGAAAATAAAGCCATAGGTTCTGAGTGATTGAGTGCTATATGTGAGAATTAGAGTTGAAGCATGTTCTTCCTTCAAGAATTGAGTATGTTTACTTTGAAGCCGTGTGCCTTTGAGCTATAGCTTCCATTGTACACACTTATTGATCATCTATCTTGGCAACTCTATGGTGTTGGAGGTATGACTAAAGTTTTCTTTCATTTTCATTAGTTGTTTTCAAAGTTAGTTTTCTAACCTTTTGTTTTGTAGAGTCAGTAAAACATTTGTGGGTATCGTAACTGTTAAACCCTCAGGAGACACAACTCCTCCTACTAGGGATGCCTAGAGGTTTAAAGGCTTGTTGCATGTGCTCAATGCAATCGAGTTACCTACGAAAGTGGTCTAGTTTTGTTTTTATCTTTATTTTCATTTTGTTTTACTCGAGGACTAGTAAAATCTAGGTTTGGGGGTATTTGATCAGTGCATAATTACATATCTTTTTTGTACCATTCTAACTTATGATTTGGTATGTTTTTGAGTTAAACTTGTGCTTTTAATAAAGTTTTGTGTATATTTCAGTATAATAAGGTTGAGACTCATTATTCACATTTTGAAGACAAGTTAGCTTAAAACAGTGTCTGCAGATCAGTCATATTTACAGATTAACCTGTACTTGCTCAAAAAGAACCAGATAATGTGCCATACATCATTGGAAAGATACAAAAGTCTAGTTTCCATAGCATTTTACGGTGCATGATTTGGAGTCTTCTAGAGGAAGTTATACATGATTTAGTAGCTCAAGGTCAAACATTCGGGCCTCAGTCCAGTTTCCGTGGGTCACTTTGCACGCCTCCGTTCAGCTATTTGCACAGGTCAGATGGGGTGACACCCTTGATAGAAGTTGTTCCAATGGGTGTCTACTATAACATAGCCAAATTGCAGCCCCATTGGATAAGTCTGGAGCCCTCAGCATGTCAAATACCGAACATGGTTCACAGATAATCCAGGCCTCAGTCCAGTTTTCATGGTTCAGTTTGCAGGCCTCAGTTCAGCTACTTGCACAAGTCAGATGGGGTGACACCCTTAATAGAAGTTGTTCCAATGGGTGTCTACTATAACATATCCAAATTTCAGCCCAATTGGATAAGTCTGGAGCCCCCATCATGTCAAAAACCGAACCTGGTTCACAGACAAACATTTACTGTCACATGTGCTTAAAGCAGCCACACATGGAGGCAAAGCATGGGCAGCTGTTGAGCCATGTTCTTAAAGCAGCCACACATGGAGGCAAAGCATGGGCAGCTGTTGATCCATGTGATTAAAGCAACCACACATGGAGGCAAACCTCAATCAAATTCTATTTTTAATCAAACGCTGTTTTCAATATTTAGTATTTAAATTTTCAGTTTTCAATACCATCATAAGAAAATCATCATTTTGAACACCTTGTCTACACCGAATGCCATTTAGTTTAAGGAAAATAAATTAAGCACAAATTAATCCAATCCTCGTGGGAACGATCTCGTATTTGCTTTCTATACTATTTATCTGATCTTGTGCACTTGCGAGTTAAAACGTGCATATAGTTGCTTAATTTTTAGGTTACTATTTGTTCAACAGCAACCAAAAGAAAAAGGGCAAGACTGAGGCACACATGACTGAAGAAGACAAGCTTTCAACTGATTTGTCAGATATTAATCTTTCTGCAGTCGTGTCTGAAGCGAACTTGGTGGGCAACACCAAGGAGTGGTGGGTGGATACTGGAGCTGCATGCCACATATGTTCTGAAAGGAAGATGTTTTCTACATATGAAGCAAATGATCAAGGATAGCCTTTAATTCATGGGAAACTTCTCCACCTCCAAAATTCATGGTCAAGGGAAAATAGTTCTAAAGATGACATCTAGAAAGGAAGTCACTCTCAATAATGTACTTCACATCCCTGAGATCCGGAAGAACTTGGTTTCTGGATCACTGCTTAGCAAGAATGGGTTCAAGTTAGTCTTTGACTTTGATAAGTTTGTACTTACTAAGAATGGAATGTATGTGGGGAAAGGGTACCTTACTGATGGACTCTTCAAGATGAATGTAATGACTGTTGTACACAAAGTTAATAATAATAAAGTTAGTTATGCTTATATGCTTGAGTCATTTGATTTATGGCATGGAAGATTATGGCATGTTAATTATGACAAATTGCGTCAATTAATTAACATGGAACTAATACCTAAGTTTCATATTGATTTCCACAATAAATGTGAAACATGTGTTGAAGCAAAACTAACTAGATCATCATTCTAGTCTATAGAAAGAAGTACATAACCTCTAGAATTAACTCACAGTGATATTCGTGATTTGAAATTTGTACAAACGAGATGTGGTAAAAAGTATTTTGTTACTTTTATTGATGATTGTACAAGATATTGTCAAGTATATATGCTAAGAAGCAAAGATGAGGCCTTAGAAATGTTCAAACATTATAAAAGTGAAGTTGAGAATCAACTTAGCAGGAAAATAAAGATATTAAGAAGTGATAGAGGTGGTGAATATGAATCACCTTTTGGTGAATTTTGTTCCCAACACGGAATTATTTACCAAACTACTACTCCATACTCACCTTAGCAAAATGGTATTGCTGAACACAAAAATCGTACTTTAAAAGAAATGATGAATGCTTTGCTAGTAAGTTCTGGAGCACCCCTAGAATTTGTGGGGGGAAGCTTTACTTTCTGCTAATTACATTCTCAACAAATTGCCTCATAAAAAGTTAGACAAGACACCTTATGAGTTATGGAAAGGTCACAAGCCTTCCTATAAATACTTGAAAGTGTGGGGGTGTCTAGCTAAAGTTGCGGTTCCAACCCCTAAAAAGGTTAAGATAGGACCCAAAACTATTGACTTTATCTTTATCGGTTATGCCATTAACATTAGTGCATATCGTTTCCTTGTACACAAATATGATATATTAGATGTACATGTGAATATGATTATTGAATCCAGGAATGCATCTTTCTTTGAAAATGTATTTCCTTATAAGGATGCACAAGAAAGAAATACACGTAAAAGAACCTATGATACTATTAATAGCGATAGCCAAGAAGGTCATCAAGAAAATATAGACCAAGAGACTGCAGAACCAGAACCTGAACACGAACCCAAGCGTAGTAACAGAGCTAAGACAACCAAATCCTTTGGTCCTGAGTTTCTAACTTATTTGTTAGAAAATGAGCCTCAAACTTACAAAGAAGCCATGACTTCACCTGAAGCTCCTTTATGGAAAGAGGCTATTAATGCCGAAGTTGAATCCATCATGTAGAATCACACTTGGGAACTTGTGGATCTTCCTCCTGGAAATAAACCATTGGGTTATAAATGGATTTTTAAGAAGAAGATGAAAGTTGATGGATCAATTGACAAATATAAGGCAAGGCTTGTTGTCAAAGGTAAACAAAAAGAAGGGATTGGATTACTTTGACACATATTCACCAGTTACGAGAATAACATCAATAAGAATGTTAATTGCAATTGCAGCATTGCATCATCTAGAGATACATCAAATGGATCTGAAAATGGCCTTTCCAAATGGTGAGTTAGATGAGGAAATTTATATGGAACAACCTAAAGGGTTTATTGTTCCTGGACAAGAAAGAAAGTATGTAAGCTTGTTAAGTCTTTGTACGGGTTAAATCAAGCACCAAAACAATGGCATCTAAAATTTGACAATACACTAATGTCAAATGGTTTCAAGATCAATGAGTGTGATAAATGTGTTTATACGAAAAGCACTCAAGATGGTTTTGTCATTATTTTTCTTTGTGTTGATGATATGTTAATTATTGGTAGTAATATTGGGATGATTAAATCTACCAAGAAAATGTTGACAAAAAATTTTAACATGAAAGATTTGGGAATAGCATATGTGATTCTAGGAATTAAAATTTCTATAACATTTGATGGACTAGTTTTATCCCAATCACATTACATTGAGAAAATACTTGCGAAGTTTAGCATTGAGAAAATACTTGCGAGGTTTAGCAAGTATGATACTAGTCCAGTAAGAACACCTTATGATCCAAGTCTTAATCTTGTGAAGAATATAGGTCATGGTGTATCACAACTAGAATATGCTCATATCATTGGCAGTCTCGTGTATCTTACGAATTGCACAAGACCTGATATAGCTTACTCTGTTAATAGATTAAGTAGATACACTAGTAATCCTGGAAGGGATCATCAGAAAGCTATAGTTAGAGTTCTAAGATACTTAAGATACACCAAAAATGTTGGATTGCATTATACAATATATCCAGTTGTACTTAAAGGATATAGTGATGCTAATTGGATATCTGATACTAAGGACTCCAATTCTACAAGTGAATATGTCTTTACAATTGGAGGTGCGGCTATATCATGGAGATCTACTAAGCAAACTGTTATAGCTAGATCTAATATGGAATCTGAGTTCGTAGCATTAGATAAAGCTGGTGAGGAAGCTGAATGGCTATGTAATTTCTTAGAAGATATTCCATGTTGGCCAAAACCTGTACATGCTATATGTATACATTGTGATAGTCAATCTACAATTGCAAGGGCACAAAACAATATGTACAACGGCAAGTCTCGACATATACGTCGAAGACACAACATCGTTAAGCAACTACTCTCTAGTGGTATAATTACCATTGACTAAATAAAGTTAAGAGATAATTTGGCGGATCCGTTTACTAAAGGTTTGAATAGAGAGCAAGTTTATAGATCATCGAGGGGAATGGGGTTAAAGCCCATGTCAAATGAGTCGTCATAGTGGAAACCCAACCTAGTTGACTGGAGATCCCAAGATCTAGGTTCAAAAGGGACAACCAAATTATGATAACTCAAAAATAACACTGCAGAGATATATTCTCCTACCCATATCCTATGATGATACAGTGTTGTATGAAATGTGTTTAGGTTAAGCTATGGTTTTAATGATTCCTATACCTTGATTATCTGAGTAAGATATGAGAGGATATTACTAATAGGAAATCACATATATAAGTGTGAAATTGGGTCGTTTCCATGAGAATTTTCAGGGCTAAATTCTCTAAAGCACTTATGAATGCCAGGAGTTTCTTAGGGCCAAAACGAGCACAACCGATCAAACCAGATATGTCTAGAAGGGTATTGTGTGAGTATTATTATCTGGGTTTACACGAACGGCTAAACAGTTCAAGACATCACGTTCACTGATTAGCCAAGTGAATCCGATAATACTTCACTATGGAAGGTTCAAAGCCAAAAGCTACCTATCCAGATGCTATATTCTTCTAATAGGAACTCTCTCTAAGTCTGCATTATCATTTGCATACTGTTGAAACTAATTTCCATTCATGTGGGGGATTGTGAGAAATTAATAAGGTACTCTTTCCCCACATACATTCCATTCTTAGTAAGTATAAACTTATCAGACTCAAAGACTAACTTGAACCCATTCTTGCTAAGCAGTGATCCAGAAACAAAGTTTTACTGGATCTCAGGGACGTGAAGTACATTATTGAGAGTGACTTCCTTTCCAAATGTCATCTTTAGAACTATTTTCCCTTGGCCATGAATTTTGGAGGTGGAGGAGTTTCCCAAGAATAAAGGCTCTCCTTGATCATTTGCTTCATATGTAGAAAATATCTTCCTTTCAGAACATATGTAGTGTGCAGCTCCAGTATCCACCCATCATTCCTTGGTGTTGCCCACCAAGTTCACTTCAGACACGACTGCAGAAAGATTAATATCTGACAAATCAGTTGAAAGCTTGTCTTCTTCAGTCATGTGTGCCTCAGTCTTGCCATTTTTCTTTTGGTTGCCTTGTCCATTTCTACTTCGGCAATCCACAGCTCGATGCCCTTGCTTGTTACAATTGAAGCACTTTCCCTTAAACTCCCTGGACTTCTTGGAGTTCCCTTGACTTGAGCCTTCTCCAGAGTGCTTCCTCTTCTTGTTATTTCTTGACTCTTTTTGCACTATGTTAGCCTTAGCTTCCATTATGGATCTAGACTTTGTGTCAGCACGACGATTGTCCTCTTCGATCCTTAGCCTTGCTATCAAATCCTCAAGTCCCATCTCCTACACTTATGCTTAAGGTAGTTTTTGAAATCCTTCCAAGAGGGTGGTAATTTTTCAATGACAACATGAACTTGGAAAGACTCACTCAATTCCATCTTTTCTACATGTATCTCATGTAGAATGAGTTGGAGTTCTTGGACTTGACTTATGACAGTCTTGGAGTCTACCATCTTGTAGTCAAGAAACTGACCGACAATAAATTTCTTCATTCCTGCATCTTCGGTCCAATGTTTCTTGTCTAGTGGCTCCCATAAAGCCTTGGCAGTCTGAATTGGACTATACACATTGTATAGTGCATCACTTAAACCATTTAGGATGTAGTTCCTGCAAAGGAAATCTGACTGGTTCCATGCATCAGAAGCAGCCACTGTTTCTATTGTATCACCAGGTGCAAGAGGATCTGCTTTCAGGATATGAGCCAAATTCAATGTGGTGATGTAGAACAACATTTTTTGTTGCCATATCTTAAAATCTATCCCATTAAATTTTTCAGGCTTCTCTACATGATTATGGGATGAAGGCAACACAACAGCAGGTGCACTTGTCATCACAGAAGGACCCACTTTCTGTATCTCATTCGACATTTTCCTTAATTGAGTGAACAATCTCAATGTCAATAAACAAATATTTGGCAGTCTTTAATAGATAAATAATGAATCGCAATAGTGTGTTACAACAAAACACAACTAGAAATTAATAATACAATACCGATAAAAAAGTATAGCAAACGCAATATGCAATTATTCAAGATAACAGTAAGGATTAACTACACTTTAGTACCTGGAGGTTTAGTGTCAGTATCGAAATGGGCCCCAAGATTTCATTTTAATCAATTTCGTACCCAACATTTCAAAATATTATCAATTTACACCATTCGTTACGTTGACTGTTAAAGTCAGACGTTAACTGCTGACGTGGCAGTCGTGGGACCCACCTCATAACCAAATAGTAGTTAGAAAGAGACGAAACGAAGGGCAATTTCGGAAAAATAATAATAAAAAAACTCTTTAATTAAATTAGATTTTTAAAAACAGAAAAAAAAATATTCCTCTCTCTCTCTCTCTCTCTCTCTCTCTCTCTCTCTCCTCTCCCTCTCCTCCACGACTAGAAACCCCGTCCCCTAATTGGCTAAAATAGCAGCAAGGCTTAGAGACTCATCGCCGTCGCCATCGTGAACCACCGGCCACGAGACCGGACCCATTTGAACCGCCGTCCTACCCTCGTCCTGTCCTGACCAGTTTCACCCGTCGCCGACCACAGAGCTCGCCGGAAACTGCAGAAAATTGGCCGGTTTTCGTTCGATTTTTCTGAGATAGGTCGGTGCACCGAGTGAGGTGTCGCCGGTTTTGGACCAATTAGTAGTGGCAATCATCATAAGGCGGTCTCGCTGAATCTCCGACATGGTTATAGAGCTCGGGGGCGTCGAACCAGGTTTGGCCTTAACCGGCTTGTCATCGGGCTGGTGGGGTTGCTCGACCAGGTACTCGACGACATGGTGACGCTTGAAATCGTATGCCCCTGTTCCGTACACCTTCATCATTGCAAATGTGCTCACTGATTGAGGACCCCAAATTAGGTTTTGGGATAGGAGGACTGAAGATGAGGTATGGTTTGAGGGAAAGTTAGGGTTTAGTGGAGTATAACAGGGAGACTTGCAAAATTTGGGATTTTTGAATTTTGGCTCTGATAAAGAACCGGTTCATGAAGCAACATATTTCCCCAGGGTGAAGTGGTTTACTCCTTGATGTACTAACAGATTTGATTCCATGCTCTGACTTGTAGTCAGCTACGACTTTGCTCTTAGACTTGAAATTCTGAATCTCTTCTTTCTGCAATAAAAGAATATTTGAAAGAGTTGACTCACTAAGCATACCAAGATTCCTGGCTCCAGTTAGAACTGATTCAGAAGTTCCTTCCAAGAAATGCACATCTAATGCATATGAAATTAAGGAATCTGCATATGATTTGCCATCTGCTATAATTTTCTCAATCTCATCTGAAGTACAGTTTTCCTGTGAGAGAGAAAGTAGGGGTTTTTTTTTTGTTTTAAAAAATCTAATTTAATAATATTTTTAAAGAGTTTTTTATTATTATTATTTTCTGAAATTGCCCTTCATTTCGTCTCTTTCTAACTACTGTTTGGTTATGAGGTAGGTCCCACAACTGCCACGTCAGCAGTTAATGTCTGACTTTAACGGTCAACATAACGGCTGGTGTAAATTGGTAATATTTCGAAATGTTGGGTACGAAATTGATTAAAATGAAACCTTGGGGCTCATTTCGATACTGACACTAAACCTCCAGTTACTAAAGTGTAGTTAATCCTAACAGTAATACAGAATGCTATAATTCACAGGTACAGAGAAATTAATGTATGTAGATAAATATAATCAAAATTTTATAAACATAATAATAAAAAAATGATGCCAAACAGAAAACAGATTCCAATTTAAAAAAAAATGATGTTGTATATGTAGACTTTGTCTAACAATAGAAACAGAAGGCAATTAGTGTTTGTGGCAAACTTTATTGAATGGTCCCGATTATTATAACTTAGATTTGTTTAACTTTGAATTTTATAAAACAAAAGAAACTAACAGGAAACCAATTCAATAGAATAAACAACTAATTAAAAGATGTTTTGCTGTTTGTACCAAAATCAAACCTTTTGCAATGTTAACATTTAAATGCACAAACACAGATTAATGTATATAGCAATTAACACATATAATTCATCTTAAGATTGGAGTGTCCAACATTTGCCTCGACTCAATTAAAGTTCTTTTAATTCCATTTTGCTGTTGTAAAAATTTGTTTTGTTTGTAGTGTTTATTTATTTATTTTATAGCAATTTAGCACTCATATTTCCTACATACTTTACCCAAAAGATAGATGCTTGGGCACGACAAAGTCTATCCCTAGAGTAGAAGCTAATGGCCGTTATTCGAATGCTCGCATATGGATGCTCGGCAGACTCCACCGACGAGTATTGTAGATTGGGTGAATCTACAGCCCTTTAATTTTTGCAAAAGTTTTGTTTCATTATTGAAGATGTGTATGGCCAATGGTACCTCTGTTCCCCAAATCTGGTCGACCTTTACAAGCTCTTGCACAAGGCTAGTCGCAGAGGATTCCTAGGCATGTTAGGCAGTCTTTGACTGCATGCATTGGGAATGGAAGAACTGTCCCACTGCTTGGGTAGGCCAGTTTACCGACTACAAGCATAAGCCAATTGTCGTTCTAGAGACAGTGGCCTCGTATGACACTTGGATATGGCATGCCTTCTTTGGAGTCGCCGGATCGAACATTGATATCAATGCCCTAGCTTGTTCCTTGTTGTTCAATGATATAGTCAATGGAGTGTCTCCCCATATCCAATATGTTGTCAGTGGAAATGAATACAATCTGGGTTATTACTTGGCTAATGGTATCTACCCTCGTTGGGCTACATTGGTTCAAACGATTTCCCAACCGTATAATCCAAAAAAAAAAAAGACTATTTGCCCAAAAACAATAGGCTTATAGGAAGGATGTCGAGCTTGGTATGGTGTTAATGGGCTATGGCAGCTGGCTCAAGCTGGACTTTATGAAAATCCTTGTCCTTTTTTTTTTTTTAAGGCTTATTTATTGTTTCACCCTTTGGAACGGACACTCAGTCTCACTTTAAACTATCAAACTAAAATTGTCTCATTTAACCCCATGAATCTCTAAAAATTGCTGAAATTTTCTCACTTTACCACTTCCATCCATTTCCATCCACAAAACCGTTAAATGTGATGACATGGTCTATCCTTATCTTCCCTATTCTCTCTCTCCTCTCTCCTCTTGAACCCAACGTCCATCGCACCCTACCCCCACCCCCACCCCTACCCCTCTCCTCTATCCTCTTTTCTCTATTCTCTCCCCTCCCCTTGCCAGACCCAATCCGCACCCCAAACCTAACCCTCCATGGAATTACTCAACACACCTAAACCACCACCACTCAAAATTTTTTTTTTAAAAAAAAAAATCTCATTCACAGCCACTCCCTATATTTCTCTTAACAGAGAGAGAGAGAGAGAGAGAGAGAGAGAGAGAGGCACGGAGAAGAGATAAGAGATAAGAGGGGAAGGGGTGGGGTGCGATGGGGGTTGGGTGGGGGAGGAGAGAGAGGCAGAGAGGAGATAAAATAGATAGCGAAAACTACTAGAATGCTCTTGCCACGTCAGTACCCTTAATGGTTTTGTGGACAGAAATGGACGAAAGTGGTAAAGTGAGAAAATTTTAGCAACTTTTAGAGATTATGGGGGTTAAGTGAGAAAATTTTAATTTAAGGGGGTAAAGTGAGACTAAATGTCTGTTTTAGAAGGTGAAACAGGAAATAAGCCTTTTTTTAATATAGCAAAATAATCAACCATTTAATTAATCACTATTGCAAATTCATCATGAATATTAGCCAAGGAGGACCATCGTGCAGCCAAAAGTACAAATTTGTTGAAATTACAAGCATAAGAATTAAAGTGGAGGAGTCCAAAGCAAAGACTACTCTACACTAAGGAAAAAAAAAAAGTAACTCCACCAAAATTGATAGGGCCTCACGAACCATAGACACAACAAATTTCCAATGCTGAATCATAATTTCGGCATAGTCAAATCCCAAGATTATCAAATCTTGAGAGTGATTATCACTTGAATTCATATATTAAAGTCAAAAAATGGTTATCCAAGACAAGACAGCTAATGGAAAGGTCATCAAACAAGTTTGAAAATCTGCAATCAAATTTGATTAAATTCAACTTGCTGACACAACACCTGGACCCAACACCAAAAAGCAAAAACAATAACAATAACAAAAAAACAAAAAAACAATAAAAATATAAAATATAAAATATCTAGAAAGAAGATGTATATTTGCTCCTGCTTATTCATAAGTTGATTAATCTTTATCATGTTAAAAAAGTGATAAGCAACAAGCAACATGTTGCAATAGGAAAGAGCCGTGACTGAATTTCATAGCAGCAGCTGCTTTTCACATTCACTTATTATAGAAGCGAATCTGGACTTCAAGTCCAACCCTATACCAGCTAGGGTTTAGCTTTGAAAATTATGTATGAAATGACTGGTTGAATGCGATCAAAGAAAAAAAATATATAGAAAAGTTGTAGCTTTAAGCATGACATTGACTTTAAGTTGTCTCCTTGGACACAAGCCACCCACCACCATGGATCCACTTGAGCACTTGTAATATTTAAAACATGTGTTTGATCTGATAAAAATATCGCAACTTGCTAGATCTGGTATAGTTTACTTCAAAGTTTGTCAAATTCGTGTGGAGTTATGCACCGGATAAAGTAGGAAAAAGTTGTTGCCAACTTTGAGTTCCACATTAGAATACAAGGAATGTGTCATATAAAGGAATTGTATTTGGGCATCATGATCCGCTCTATTAAAATATAAGCTCTCTATTTAAATACAAGGTTTTAAGATGACATATACGTATGTGACTTCGCCATCTACTCTGGGTTAAAAAGCCCTACAAGACTATCGTGTATCAAAGAGATTTGAACTTATCATTTCAATTATAAGAAAAGAAATATTGTTAGATTAAGAACTAGTTGGTGTATAAGACGGCGATGAAAGAAATTAAAATACTTCAATATGATAAGAAAGAACTGATATTAAGGTTTTGAGCACTCAAAATTTCATGTAAACGAGGTTTAAGGGAAACCAGGAAAAAAGAAAAAAAACTTGCCCACGTTTCTTACTTTAATTTTATTATGATGTTTAGAAAAATCAAAGAAATTGATAAGGCTACAGGTGCACCAAAACCAATTCAAACAAGTATTGGTTCTTAAATACAGAAATACTTTGAAATTGCTTGACGTATAACTAATTACTTGCTCTAATGATACTTATTTTCTTAGTGTTATAGGAGAAGTTTCAAAGTTGAATCCCACGACCCGAACCAAAGTCTTGTAAGTACACCTGGCATTAACGTGCCAATACCTTGACTAGAATTTAAGCTGTTTTTAGGTGACTAATTTTTCTTGATAATCTATTGATGCATGCATCCTCAAGAATTAATGAAGATTAATCCGGGTGTTTAAAAATCAGATTACTTTTTCCCCCTCTTTATTTAGAACTTTCTGGTGTGTCCCTCAAACCAGAATGTCCATGTACTCTGAACTAAAGAGCGTCCACTGCACTTTTAAGCTTGAGTGGGCCGGCTGCTTCTAGCTCTTAGCACCAAATGAACTCCTGGTCATATTTGGCAATTTTTAGCGTAGAAATTTATTTATCCATTGCACCCAATAATTCTATTCTAATAAATAAATTGTGTTTCAAATATAATAATTTAAAACATAACATAATTGGAGAAAAAAAATGTATTTGTTCAGGCCAAATCGACTGGCTGCAAAATGAAGTCCACATGACCCAAAAAACTAATCTTTATTCACTCCAATTATCTTCTCTTTTTATTTATTTATAGAATAATACTAATCTTACCACATTTTTATACCACAATTTCATACAACATGATGTAGCAGCTGATGTGTACATACCACATCATGTAAAGTAATAGTTTCTGTTTTTCTAATTTTATTTATTAAAATATACTTCATTCATTTAATTGATGTGACATATGATATGGACATATCACATCATGTGATATAGAAATGTGGGATAAAAATGTAGTAAGTGTACCATTACTCTTTTTTTAAAATCCAAGACAGTGACATTTTTAATTAACTTTGTCCTATTTGTCCCTTATTCAACCCCATTCTCATTCTCATTCGTTGATATTAGGGTGGGTCGTCCATACTTTTCAGTTTTTAATAAATAAAAAATTCGGGATAAGTCCAAAATTAAGAACAAAAGTTGGATTTAATGTTTGCATTTATTGTCATTCATATAAGTCCTTTGACTTTTCTGCCAAAATAAGATTACATTCTTTTTTTGTATTTTCTGGTATAGATATTTTTTTGGGAGACTTTGGAAAAACCAAAAGGAGAGAAAAATTTTGTAAAAGAAGCCAAAATGGACAAAATTGCCCTTATTTATTTTTGGATTTCCTAAGGAATCCTTTACATTTGCATGTCATTGATTTTAAAATTGAGAGGTTTTTCTGTCATTTTTTAAAAAGCTTTGGCTTTTTCCAAAAGTGAGAGTTTTTTTATGGCTAAAACCTAAATTTACTTATTTTTTTTATAAGAAAAAAAATCTAACTGTTTACTTCAATTAATGTCTCACAAATATCTTACCATACTTCTATCACTACCATCTCCATGGCCAAAACCTTTTTAAAATACTTTGCTATTACCTATGATAAAAATATCGGCCATGTAGATAATATTAGTTCTTAAATTTACAGATATATCGACTCGTATTTTGATATCAATCGTGACTACCAATTTGTCCAGGGTTAGTACATGGCTAGGTTAATTAGAGTTTATTTTGGTTAGATTTAATTTAATTAGGGATTTAAAACACTTACTAGCATTCGGGGGTGTCATCCTTACTTGTTCTTCCTCTTCTTTATTTTGGATCAATATTAGTGAAAAAGTATGAGTTCCTCTGTTGAAGGCCGATATCATGAAAATCTTGAATACGAGATGAAATTACTTCACTTTCACTATCAGTATCGGTGTCTTAGAAAAATACAGGGACAGTCTAGGGTTATGACTAACCTTGTGCTATAGCCTACATTGGGTATTTTTTTAAGCCCAAAATATCTAATATAGCCCCACCCGAGCCTACTCCTAACACCCCTTCAAGTAAGGTAGTTTATCCCATTTTGAAATTCTGGATCCGTCCATATATATATATATATATATATATATATTTTCTCTTGAGGGATCCCTCATATAACTTATTTGAGGGACACTCTTGTAGGAAGCACTCCGTATTGTATTTCACTAATCCAAACGTTTGTTTTGTAGATACTCATTCTTAGATCATCTCTACAAAAAAATCACTTGAATCCGATATCATATGACCACTCAATTGAATTATTGAAATTTTAGTACTTTCTTAAAGCACCGTATTCATTGATTTTGTAGGACACAATTGGATATCGAAACGGTTTCTGATTTGTCTAATTTTTTGCAAGGATGATCTATGAATGTAGAATTAAAAAATAGATGGTTTCAATCGTTGAAAAAAATATTTATAGGAAACCCTAAAAAGGTGTCTCTCAAATAAAATTATTTAAAGAATATATCAATAAAAATGGACGGTATATATATTATATAAAAAATAGGGTTCATTGGAAGATATTTTCATAATTGGCTACTCTCCATTTTCCTTTGAGTCGGGCCTTGCATATGTTTTACGGTCAAATTAAGTCCTCAAAAGCAGCCAAAAAGAAGTGGACAATCACGCATAATATCATATATGTTTGTTGGCCCATCAAACTCACATAAAGAAACCACATACAAAAAAACAAAATGGAACACCCAAAATTTCGGTGAAAAACAGTCGTGCAGAAAATTAACAATTCATAGAACAGTACATGCATGTTTCAAACACGTCGATATCAAAGACAGCCTCACGTGAAAATGATGTGTTGTGTTGTGTTGTGCTGTGATGAGGAGGATGACTGTATCCAACTATGTCACGCTTCTTTTTACCCTAAAGCCTGAGCCCGTCCTTTCTATTTTGTCCAATCCAATCCAATCCATTTCCATGTTTCCTTCCTGTACTTTTCCTTTTCACCTACTTAGTCGACCAATTTTCCTGTGAACAGCTGGGGCTCTTTGTCTTAGTTTCCACGTACCTTTCCACATGTAATCCTAGCCGTTCATGTAATCTTGCCATCTTCTATATATACCACCCCGCACTCCTAATTCCTCCCCACCTCCGAACAAACACTTCATCTTTTTGTTCCTCCAATATATTTGATTCTCTCTCTCTCTCTCTCTCTCTCTCTCTCTCTCTCTCTCTCTCTCATTGTTTTGCTCCTTCAAGGTTTAGCCAAATACATGGCAATGGCCTGCTTAAATGTTTGCAAAGACGACCAGGTTAGTGAGATATATATATGCTACTTCCATATCTGTGTGTGGTGCATGCAGCAGTTGTGTGTGTGAAAACACGTGTATATAAAGATGAAAGATCTTAATTTATATATGTGATCGATGTTATGTATACCCCAAAAACAAAAGCAAAAAATCTTATTTTCTATATAATACTTCTGTAAGATTCACTTGTGTAAGAAGCTGTAATGTAAAACGAAAGTGCACTGACGACAAAGATATCAGAAAAAACAATTTTTATGTGAAGCCCAGCACTACAAGCCCTAATTAGCCTATAAGGATCGAAATGGAGAGGGAATCCTACTTCCTCCCCACAATAAGATCTTGTCATCCTCTGTACTCTCTCTCTCTCTCTCTCTCTCTCTCTCTCTCTCTCACACACACACACACACACACACACACACACACACGCGTCTTTTTGCTCCTCCTTTTGGTTATGGCATGCTTAAATGTTTGCAAAGATGACCAGGTTAGTGAATATTACCGTATATGATGATTTCTGACGAGTGATGTTACATGTATCACGAAATTGATTGAGGCATAGACATCGTATATACGGCAACTCGTTGCGATGTCCTGACCACTGGACGAAAGGGACCAAAAAGCCATTCCTCATATACCTCAGCTCCGAGAATAGAAGCGGTTCGTTATATACGGCAACTCGTTGAAGTTTTGCATGCTTCTATGATCAGTGGGTAGTGAATGATATTCTAGGAGTGAGAGGGCAGATGGTTCCAAAAAAAAGAATAAAGATCTTAATTATATACAATAGTTCTGTAAGATTCACTTGGTAAGATATGGAGTACTAGTGTAAAACGAAAGTGCACTCATGACTAAGATATCACTGAATTCAAATTGTATTTGAAGACTAAAATGACACGGTGCATTATTCATGAGTGCTAAGATACAGATATTACCTTTTCCTTTTCCAATTGGTATATTAATTACCTTTTGTTGATGTTTTGAAGCATGAATAATTTGCTAACAACTATGAAATAATTGAAATTCTACGTGATAATTTTAACAATATAACATGTGAAACTGTAACACCATCGAAATTTGGTCATCAGGGATTTTAACGGAGTGCGTATCAAAATCATTGATTTGAACATAAATAAATATTGCATTTAGATGGATAATTTTAGCGCTAACTTATCGTCACAAATTCAAATTTTCAGGAATATGTTGAGGAAAAGAACCAAAAGATCAAAGAAGTTTGTACCCTAGATGGAACCACTGATTGGTACGGTCGCCCTGCAGTCCGAGAGAGAACTGGAACATGGGTTGCTGCAACTCTCATATTAGGTATTTAACCCTATCCTTAATTATACTAGTTAGCAACACGATTGGTTTAACTATCTATTTTGCTTTATCTTGTTTGGATGAAAGACGATCATGTTTGGTTGTCTTCCATTTTAAACGATGATGTAATATTTTCTTAATTACTACAATTTATGAGGTTCCTATAAAAGAAATTTGAATTTTATGTATTTCTGAAGTAATTTTATTTTCTGATTAGTTGGACCACCAAATTAATCATGTGATACTTTTGAGGTCTTGTCTCTTTTCCTTCCCAATGATGTGATACTTATGATTCATAATAGACGACTTTAGCTAAAATCAAATCAACAATAGCTGGTTTTTTTGACTTCTAAGCACAACTAGTTTGCCCAAATGGTCCAAGGAGAAGGGTAGGGGGATGGAGAATTTATGTGTTATGATCACATCGCCACGTGTTCTCTTGTCAACGGAGTACCATATATCGTTCTTCTTCTATATGTGCCCAGCATATTATTACGTGACCATTGCCTGTTCTCCATTATTAATCAAGAAGTGCTTATAATCATCATTTTAAACAAAGCACACAAATTGATTTATGTCTAATCATCTACTAATTATGATCAACCACCCTAAACAATTGGTTAATTATTGCGTATCAGAATCAGCTTCTTCTTTTTTTAATTTTTAATTTCGTAATCTGATCATGATCTGATCATCAGTGAATCAAGGGCTGGCAACGCTGGCATTCTTTGGAGTAGGAGTGAACTTGGTGTTGATGTTGACGAGGGTGCTGGGCCAAGACAACGCAGAGGCTGCAAATAATGTCAGCAAATGGACTGGAACTGTTTACCTCTTCTCTCTTCTTGGCGCTTTCCTCAGTGACTCCTACTGGGGGAGGTACAAGACTTGTGCTATCTTTCAACTTATTTTTGTCATTGTAAGTTATTTGCTATACTTGCCATTCAAAAATACTATTCATCATATTTTTCTGATTTTTATTAAAAATTAAAGTGCTTCATAAAAAAAAAACTTGGAACGACTTTATAGAAGGGTTTATTTGGAAGTGATTTTGAGAGTCTCCCACGTACTTCTTCATATAATTACGTTAAGTGATTTTAAGCGATTATGGGGAGAATCACCTCCAATGTGTTTCTCCATAAATTTACTTAAAACTACTTAACATGATTACATGGAGAAGTGATTCTTCATAAAAGCGATTATTGACCTATCCAAAATCACACTTCTCAAAGCTTTTATGATTCAGAAGTATTTTTAAATTTTTCTGCCAAATACTATATAATGCTTTTAGCCTTTTAAGATGCCATGCCCAACAAGCCCTCAATCTCAAATATTTGTATGGAATATATTTATTCTATGTGAATGATAAGGATCACATGGTTTATTGAAAAATAATAATAATAAAGATTGGTGTGACTACCTCTTTTCTCTTCTTGGCGCTTTCCTCAGTGACTCGTAGTAGGAGTCTCCTACTGGGGGAGGCACAAGACTAGTGTCTTTCATTATGTACATCATATGATCATATTTTTCTGTTTTATGCCCAGTTACTCCTCGAAGTTTTTATGATCCAAAAGTACTTTTAATTTTTTCTGCCAAATACTATATAGTGCTTTTAGCCTTTTAAGATGCCGTGCCGAACAAGCCCTCAATCTCAAATATTTGTATGGAATATTTTTATTTTCTGTGAATAATAGGGATCACATGGTTGATTGAATAATAATAATAATAATAAAGATTGGTGTGACTACCTCCTCTCTTCTTGGCGCTTTCCTCAGTGACTCACTGACTCCTACTGGGGGAGGTACAAGACTTGTGCTGTCTTTCATTATGTAGATCATATGATCATATTTTTCTGTTTTACGGCAAGTTTGGAATTTGCTTTTGTAGGAACCACTTTTGCTTATAAATGCTTTTATTGGACGTGCTTCTATTTGAAGAACGTCAAAAATTTTATAAAAAATTAAAGTGCTTTTTTTGAAAAAACACTTGAAAGATGAGAATTATTCTAAAACTAAGCACCACATTTTCAACAAGATTAATTACATCTTTCACGAAGATGAGATTCACTTGCATATAAGTGGTAGAAATAATTTATACCCTGGCGGAGCCACTCCTAGGCCTGGAGTGGCCCTGGCCACCCATATTTGTATCTCTCTTCTATTATATTATATATAACATATAGAATTTGTAATAAATAACTTATAATTTAAGTTATAGTGTACTCTTAAACAAATTAGACATGACTAAATTATAAATATTTAGCTCTACACATGTAATTATTGAATACTTAGGTGTTTTATATAGTTGTATTTTTCACGTCGGCCCCCCTAACTTTACAATTCTAGCTCCGCCCTGCTCTTGTGATTAAAAAATAAATAAAATTCAACTCTATAGATTGTCTTCGCTTTCCTCTTCTTTAGGTATATTGTGTTCAACATTATCTATATTTTTCTCGCAAGTATATACTCATGGAAATTTGTTTGTTTGTTTGTTCTTTTTTTTTTTTTTTCCTTCCACAGGGTTTGTCGATGTTATCACTATCGACCTACATATTCTTACTCAAGCCTAAAGGCTGCGGTGATAAAAGTACTCCATGTGGAGACCACTCAGCCTTTGTAATCGGATTGTTCTACATCTCTATATACCTTATTGCCCTAGGAAATGGAGGCTACCAACCTAACATAGCTACATTTGGGGCGGACCAGTTTGATGACCAAGGGGACCCCAAAGAAGGGCAGTCAAAGATAGCCTTCTTTAGCTACTTCTACTTGGCCTTAAATCTTGGCTCTCTCTTTTCAAACACAATCTTGGGCTACTTTGAGGATAAAGGAATGTGGACTCTAGGGTTTTGGGCATCCACTGGCTCTGCTGCCATGGCATTGGTCCTGTTTCTTTGTGGTACTCCAAGGTACAGGCATTTCAAGCCTCAGGGCAACCCTCTCTCTAGGTTTTGCCGGGTGATGGTTGCTGCAACAAGAAAATGGAAGGTTGAGATGATGCCAAGTGGGGAGGATTTGTACGAGGAAGATGGGAAGGAATGCTCTCCAAATGATAGGAACATAGTTCACACCCATGGATTCAAGTAAGTTCATATGCTTTTCTAGAATTTTTTTTTTTTAGGAACAAATTATATTTTTAATAGATAACATCAATAATCACACGAATGTGTGTGGGACTGCTTTTGTATGAAACACTTTTATGTTATATTTTTTATTAAAACCACGTAAAAAAAAAATCACTAAAATACCAAAAGAACTCCAAATATAGGTCTCTTAATTCAGTAATTTTAATAAATGCTAAACACAATCCACATGTTTTGATTATTTTCACCAGATTCTTGGATAGAGCAGCAGTCATCACATCAAAGGAGATGAACGAAATGGACAAGGGAGCTCACAATCCATGGCGCCTCTGCACAGTGACACAAGTAGAAGAAGTGAAATGCATACTGAGACTCCTCCCAATTTGGTTATGCACAATACTTTACTCTGTTGTTTTCACTCAAATGGCATCACTCTTTGTAGAACAAGGTGCCTCAATGAAGACCACCGTTTCAGGGTTCCACATTCCCCCAGCCAGCATGTCAAGCTTTGACATTCTCAGCGTAGCGGCTTTTATCTTCATCTGCAGGCGGTTTCTCGATCCACTTTTTGGCAGGCTTAGAAAGAAAAGACTCACTGAGCTTCAAAGGATGGGGATTGGTCTTGTCATTGCAATCATGGCAATGGTTTCAGCTGGAGTTGTGGAGGTGTTCAGGTTAAAATATGCAGTCAAAGAATGCAACGATTGTGAAAATCCAAGCTCATTGAGCATATTTTGGCAAGTTCCTCAGTTTGTGCTTGTAGGAGCATCAGAAGTGTTCATGTATGTTGGTCAATTGGAGTTCTTCAATGGACAAGCACCTGATGGGTTGAAGAGCTTTGGGAGTGCACTTTGCATGACTTCAATATCACTTGGGAACTATGTGAGTAGCTTGCTTGTTACAATTGTGATGAAAATTTCTACTAGAGATGAAATGCCAGGATGGATCCCTGGAAACCTAAACAAGGGTCATTTGGATAGATTCTACTTTCTCTTGGCAGCTTTGACAACGGCTGATCTTTTGGTGTATATATTATGTGCCAAGTGGTACAAGTATATCAAGTTTGAAGCAAAGGGTGGAAATGACAATGGCGTGCACAATATTGGGCAACCTGAACTTGGAGTCTGATAAATTGATTTGGTTTCATCAATTTTCGCTCGGGTTTGGTGGAATTGAAGCTACGTCGGGTAATAAATAAAGGGTCTGAAAAGAGGTAAACATTATTGTATGTATCGGTTATATCTTTTTGACAAAATGCATACATAAAATGCATAGTGGTCTTAGTGTGGAGTAGGTCTTATGTATGTTGTGAGAGAGATCATATATAGGCGAGTGAAAATTCTTAGGGACATGGGTCTAGTAGAGTTGCAATGATACCAGAGAAATGCCTTTTTCATTTCTCCATGTTGAGCACAAGGTGTTGTAACACAATAATATGTAAAATATAATGTAATCTTTACAATGTACCCTACTATGTGTAATACAATGTCTTTGCTTACTTGAAGTTTGCATGTGGTACATTTGGTCTTCCTTATTTATTTTTCTATTTGAAAAAAAAAGTGGTATTCTTATTTTCCGACCACTTCTTTTATAAAAATTAAATTAGAATTTTGTTATGTTATAAAATTACCTAAATGGACATTTCTGTCTTTGGATGAGGGAAAATAACTCAGAATTTAGCTAAAAGTCTGGAATTTAATAGGAGAAATTGACAATTCACTTGTTTGACAACTTAAACACGGAATTTATTAAATGACGCGTGGAAAAAGTCGTGGAAATTGGGGCATCAAATTCCTAAGCTTAATTTCCACCAAAATAGGTGTCATTTCACAATTTCCATGGTGCCATTTACAAAATTCGACATATATAAATCCAAACAATGAAATCTTCAATTGCTAGAAATTGAAATGATGGAAATCTAAGTTCCATCATTTAAAAATTCTATGTAATTTTCAATTCCTTCATCCAAACAAAAGGATGGTAGGAAATTACTAGCAATCTATCTAACAGCCCCACCCTCTCAAGTGTGCAGGTTGTACGACCGCATAGGGCCCCAAGCAAAAGGCCTCCAAAGGGAGATATAAGCCAACAATTAACGAGTTTGTATAAGTTGAGCTAGAAGTATAGGTGAAAAAAAATTAAAAAAATGCGCTGAAGGGTTTCGAACTTAGAAACCAAATAACATAATAACATCAACAAATTATGAACCCAAACCATATTTGGAGAATTCTAAACCCCAACATGTAAGATGGTTTTAGATAAAAAAAACTACCTCTATGACATGGTTTATAGAGAAGTTAGAGAAATTCAACTCCAACCACAATTTCGAATGAGGCCAGTTAGTGTGTCTACTTTCTTGCATTCGAGTTCAAATTCTCATTCTTCTAAATTAGAGTAGTGCATCGTGTGGAGGGTGTTGAAGCTTTGAGATGATAGTGGTCCGTGACCTGAGTCGTCTCACCTTGGATCTAGTTTTTGGGCCCCCTGAAGGTTGCTAAATCTACCTGAAGTGGACTAAAGACTGACCTGCGAGCTCTGGGCCAAATGAACCGGCCCGTGACCCAAACCCATATGGTCCGCGCCAAGCTCGCTCTGCTGTTGTATATTCCCATCGTTGAGCTCTATGGCAATGGCAGAACCTCTACGATGCTTTGCTACCAGTCATCCAACCAATAAAAATCAAGGTAAGAACTGCTTCAACATTTTTTAGATTTGAACTAAACACATGTTTAATTTTTCATCTTCTTTGATTCCCTCTTGAATTTTTCAGCTAAAACTAATTTCTTTGATGAATTTCATAGATTTTGATTTCTGGGTCCTTTTAGAACTCCATGTTTGAAATAGTGAATATGTGAATTAACACATACAAAGCAAAGCAAACCAACCCATTTCATTGCCACACAGAGAGAGGCAGAAATGGGGACGAGAGCAAGACTGCCAAACCTCATTCGGAGCCTCCAAAAGGAAGCCCAGCCAAAACCCACATGCCAACAATCGCTGCCTTCGCTTAGACGCGCCTTCTCTCTCTACGATCAGATCAATCTCATTGACAACGTCCCTAATGATCAGCTTCGATTTCAACGGTATTCTCCTGCTGTGTCTTCTTTCTTTGGTTTTTGGCTCTTCCACAACCACCACTAATTACCATTTTGCCACTCTCTGTGTGAAGGTACACGGACTCAGGGTTCACAGTGAATGGGGTGGACTATGAAGGAAGCTTGCTTTGTGTTGGAAACATGTTGATGTCTTGGGCTCCCAAGAAATTCTCTGAAATCACTCCTGATAGGTCTTTACTCTTTCTTTCTTTCTCTTTGTTTGTTCATAATGAAAATATTTACTTAAAAGAATAATATTTAGAACAAGTGAAGGATATGGCTCAAGGTTGTTATTAGCATTTCAATTTTATTTTTCTTTCTTTTATTGAGAAAATTGCACCCCAAAAAATCTAAGTCGATGTTTAAATTATTGTTCTAGTTTTCCATCCATACATGATACATGTATATATGCATCTGTGTACATTTATGTATGAATGCATGAACTTGTTTTAGTTACTAGAACTGTGGAACATGTTAATTGTGAGGCAGAAGTAACTGACAATTTAATGGATTTTATGCTGTGATTCAGCCTGTCCATCTTCCAAACCGTGCGACCTGTGCCAGGTAAATTTCAAATAGCATTTTAATCCTGTTATGCTTCATATGTACCTTGTTTTAGGTTGTCCCCCGCAGATTATTTTGAATAGACATATAGACAATTTAGAGGGGCAAATTTCCTTTCTACAAGTAGCTTAAATGTTTCAATTTAAGATATCGTCTTAGTTTTTGTATATTCAATTCTGGATTGCGGGTTTTAGCGTTTTTTTTTTCCAATTTTGTTTAACATCATTCAACTATAAGGAGTCTGATCTTTTCTGTCTGTATTTGGTAAGGAGGATTGCTTACCCATCTTTTTATCAATACAATGTTTCTATTAAAAAAAAAAGTTTAAAAATCCTGGGGAACCAGCTAATAATCTTATACAGATCATTAGGAAAGCATTTATTCAGTACAAGGTCATGACTCATAAGTGCATTCTGCATAAGTACAAAGTCATAAGTACATTTTTAGCTTTCTCATTCATTTGAGTTGTTTGGCTTTATTCCCAATATATTGGGCAGATATCCAGTTTAAAAGAAAATGTGATTTTTGATACATCTTTGATCATGCTTCATACTTTGCTACTAGTCTATGTGACATGCTTTAGAGCTCCGTCATGCATACATCTATGTTCAGCTCCTTTCTCATCTGCAAAAACAAAACAATTTAAGGAGAGAGGAAGGTAGTATGCCTTACCGTTCCTGTCTCCCTTTTGAGAAATATAGTTGGTGTGTAGATGCAAAGATGAAGGTTAAGGGATGTTAGGAAACTAATTGAGAAGATGATGGGAAAACAAAGTTAATGAAATAACATTTTAGAAACTGGAAACACAAATGGTGTAGTTTTGTGAAGTCCTATCATATCTGAGGATAATGGTAATGACCTGGTGAAAGCAGAGACGGTAGCATATCCCTAATGTCCTCCTTTCTCCATATTACTTCACAAATGCAGAAATGAATGACTGGTCTTGATCTACTTGTATCATAAAAATTCGATAAAAAAAAAGGTTGTACAGTAAATTTATGCCCCCAAGTAAATAATGACAACATGTGTGTTAATAGCTTTTAGATCGCGTCACAGTCACTGGAAATATGATAACTGGGTTTACTCTTTATTCTGAAATTTAGCCTCTTTCAGCTACAGTTTAAATGATAAGCTCTGTTGTAGCAGTATTGACCTCTTCTTTTGAAATTTCAGAGATTTTGATTCTTGGCTGTGGGAGGTACATTGAACCTGTAAGTCCTGAACTACAACGCTTCATCCGGTCTACTGGAATGAAATTAGAAGCCATTGACTCGGTATACTTCATTGTTACTTTTTTTTCTTCTCTGACTTCATTCTTTCTTGCATTATGATGGTCTGGTCATGTAGTGTTTGGATTCATCTGACAAATAAATGATCAACATAGTTTTCTAAGCAAAGCCGATATCACCTCAAATGTTGTAGGAACTATGTTGTGTCCACCTTGCCCATGACCACAACCAAATCACTACAGCCCCCAGAAGCGTATTGCTTCCTGAAATATATGGGTGCTTATAATTCACTCTCTGTGATAAGTTTTTGATTTGCATTAAACTTATGTGGTGCTCCAGTTGGAATGGGCTTTTTCTACTACCAAATTCATAATATTGTCTTCTTTTGTTTCAGAAAAATGCTGTATCAACCTACAATATACTCAATGAGGAAGGGAGGATTGTGGCTGCTGCGCTTTTACCTTATGGGATTTCGTCATGATTGCTGGACTTACAGCAGGATGCTTTCTCACTGCATCCTTTTAATGACTATCAATCTCTTGACCACAAGGTGCATTCAGCCTCAAGTAAATGCCTCCATTGATTTGGAAGCAGCATGTAGTGTAATTAAGTTGTCTGTGAAGCGTTTTTCTACTTTTCCTCTTAAATTTATCAAGAAGTTGTATCAAATTTTGAAGAGCCAACTTCGATGCTACTTTCGGAGTTATTTTTCCTTCAAGGCGTATATATATGCGTTGTATCCCTCATCATACTACTATTCAAATCTATAGAATAACGATTTTATTTATTTAAATTTAAAAGTTTCATCTTTTATAACTTAAAAGTCCTAAGCTAGATTTATTGGTGAATTGGGTAAACGTAACTGAATTCAAACTTCCTTACCATTCAACTTACACAACTTAGACAACTTAACTCCCTAATGTAATTGCCAACGGGTTGTAGACTAGTAGAAAATGGTCTTGACTTGCAGACATAGATAGTATATTTGTGTGTAAGAAATCCCTCCTAATTTTGGCCCCAAAAAAAAAAAAAATCCCTAATGTAATTAATGGGACTGTTTTACTTTTACGCATGACACACGTGGGAAAATGAGAGAGAATTTAAATGAAAAGTTCGATGAGAATTTGAATGAAAAGTTTGATTTGATCATGAATACAGATGTTAAGCACATTTAGTTACGGCTATTTATCTTGAACTAATCCTTTTGGATAAGAAAAGGAAATTATCTAAAAAAAGAAATATTAAAGATGGAATTTTGTCCTAATCCGTACGAAATGTTAATGGTGCGGACTAACACCGTTTATTCTACTACCGGAACTCCATCCCGCGCCACTGGAAAGAGCTGAGAAATACCAAACTCTCCACCACCGGTGTCCGCCAATTATGAACTCTCTAAACCTTCAATAAAACCCCAAACCTCCAAAACCCTAAGCCCTCATTCAGACTTCTCTCTCTCTCTCTCTCTCTCTCTCTCTCTCTCTAGAACTGATTGCTACTCTCAAAGAAATGACTTCGCTGCTTCACTCAGCTTCGCCATTCTCTCTCGCTTCTCGCGAATCTCTACGCACTCGCACTTTTCTCCCCAACCGGTCTTGCTCTCGAATCGCAGCCCCAAACGGCGTGGTAAGCCACCACAAGCTTTCTTTTCTTTCTTTTTCCAGGACAAGCTTTCATTTCCTTGACCAAAAAAAAAAAAGCTTTCATTTCATTTCTTTCATTAAATTATTTTCTATGTCTAGAATTCTTTTCTTTATTTCGAATAATTAGTTTCAATTTGAGCGTTCGAGTCTGAAAATAGGAGTTTTTCCCTCTTTATCAGTTCAATTTATTTTTGTCAATATGATTAAAATTTGTTTATTCTGAATAATGTATTGTAGAGGTGTAATGTGGGAGAGCCTTTGAAATATGCAAATGGTAAGCCATCTACTCCACTCTTGAAGACTGAAGAAATGGCGCCCAACTTTTTGGCCACGGAAACGCGTTTGGTGAATGCAACTACCAAGAACGATACCAGACTCAGGATATTTTCCGGCACTGCAAACCCTGCGCTTTCTCAGGTATTCATTTAAACAAATTTACCATTTATGTTTATTAATATTT
Organism: Prunus salicina; assembly: GCA_020226455.1. NCBI lineage: Eukaryota > Viridiplantae > Streptophyta > Magnoliopsida > Rosales > Rosaceae > Prunus > Prunus salicina. The sequence continues at coordinate 17,049,128 of CM035343.1, read as the reverse complement.
GTTTTCATATGGTGATTTGTTATTCAAAGTGGAGAAACTCTATTGATCGTATCTTTTGCTCTTTGGCAGACCGGGAAAAGTTTTCCTGTGTTTCTTTGTTTTTTGAGAAAACATTTCCTGAGGTACAATCTAAAGAAATGCTCATATTTCCAAGGAATTTTTCCATTCAAACAAACATCAAATTGTTTTTTATTTATGAATAATTTAAGAAACTTCTGCGTGGAACTATTTTCCGCTACAACAAATGGAGCCATAATGTATTGTAAACATATGAATCCTTTGATTGCAGAATGTCTGATGTACTTTTGTGTTTTTGATAGGAAATTGCTTGCAACATGGGTCTGGAACTTGGAAAGATTAAGATAAAACGCTTTGCTGATGGAGAGATATATGTTCAGTTGCAAGAAAGTGTGAGGGGGTGTGATGTATATCTTGTGCAACCCACATGCCCTCCTGCAAATGAAAACCTTATGGAGCTTCTGATAATGATTGATGCCTGTCGGAGGGCATCAGCCAAGAATATAACTGCTGTGATTCCATATTTTGGATATGCCAGGGCTGATAGAAAGGTAACTTAATAATATTATAGATTGAGCATAAAAAGATATGAGGTTCTGGGAATGATTGATGCATGTTGTCCTAGACTCCTAATACAAATTTGACTAAATTTCTTGATGAAGAGTAATTGCATTAAATATCATCCATCAGTCTCAAATAGTCTCCATTTTCTGGAGGTCATGAGTTTTAAGTCTGATGGACGGCAATTGTTGAATAAAAAGAATTATCATAGATGAGCTGGAATTAATTGTGTTTTTCCTAGGGTAGATTGAGGAACTTCGTACAAATAAGTTGGTGTTGGAGTCTGGCTTTAAAATTTTATTGTTGATAACATGAAACTTGTCCCTCAACTAATTGCTTGTAATTATCTTACCTTCATCAGGTTTAACTTTACTCCCCATAACATTTTTGGTCAATCATCTGTTGTGATTTATGATGTAGAGAATTAATTTATCTATGTGTATCTTAAGTTTGTAGATATACGAGGGAAACTTAAGATAGATTCCTTAAATCGGGTTTGTTTACATCCATTAAGAAATTTCAGCCCACTAGCGTTAAGATTGAGACTAAATATAATTTATACGCAAATTATTTCAGGAAATAGGTTGGGCTATTACATAGGATCATGGATAGTCAGAAGTTTAGAGTCCTGAGTTAATAACATATGTGCAAATGCATTATGTGGCAAATCCCACAATGCTTAACTGATTTTAGTTGAAATTGGGATGTAAGGGTTGAACCAGTTTTAAGTTCAAGTTTGTTTTACTTACTATCTTGAATGGTGTTTGTTCCAGACTCAAGGGCGTGAATCTATTGCAGCCAAACTTATTGCAAATTTGATTACAGAAGCAGGTGCAAATCGTGTTCTTGCATGTGATCTTCATTCTGGGCAGTCTATGGGATATTTTGATATTCCTGTGGATCATGTATATGGCCAGGTAATAGACCTGTAATAATTTGGTTTCTTTTGTTTCATTGTTCACAGACCAGGGTGTTGGACTCTTACAAGACTGCTATTTGGCCACCTGAAATGAAATAAAGTTGAATTGACATGAAATTTAAAATTGGCTGAAAGCGATATTTCTATCTCAACATCTTTTAAGAAAGCAATGCTACAATGTTATTAATAAGATTCTAAGTAGCATTAATTTTGGAGTTCTAATTTTTGGACATTTCCTCTTATGTATTCACCTTTTTTATATGTAATTTTCCTTTATGTATATCCAGCCTGTGATCCTTGATTACCTCGCGAGCAAGACTATATGCTCTGATGATTTGGTAGTGGTCTCACCAGATGTTGGGGGTGTTGCTAGAGCTCGTGCGTTTGCGAAAAAATTATCTGACGCTCCTCTAGCCATTGTTGATAAAAGACGCCATGGGCACAATGTGGCAGAGGTACGAACTATTCAGATGAAGTTGTTACAGTTACCTCCTATAATTTTCTTGTTCTCACAATATCTTGAAGTGACACATGAAATTGTTGGAAAGATAAATCATTGTGAAACCTCATTGTATATCAAGCTTCGATAAGCTGATGCAGACTATGAGGGACCAAGTTTGTCTGATGATGTTGCACAAGAAATGAAAACTTAACAATTATATATTTTAAGGCCAGATGTGATCACACATAAGCACACTTAAGTTGCCAAGTCATGATTTTGAAGTCTTGTAACAAGTGAAAGCAATGATTTTTCTCTGATTTTATTTGTTCTTTCTAGAGTCCAAATTTAGATATTACAAGTGCAATGACTCTTTAAACTTTTTCATCATAACTTATAAATGTTATAGGTAATAGTAATTGTTTCTTCATAATGTGCATATTCTATAATTATTTGGAGTTTTAGATATTTGGTTTTTTTGCGACAATTTTTCCATAGATCTTTGCACGTTATCCCAACTAATGAAATCATCCTTCCTCCTTTCATCACTCTCCTACACGAGGATCTACAAATAGACGTGAAATAGGTAGCCTGCTACTTAGTACCGATTGCATCCATTTTCCATTTTCCATTTTCCTACTCGACATCAAATTATTAACATGAACATAAACAGGGAAAGGAGATCCAGCTGGCTAGGCTCTCTAAATGCTCCAAAACTCCCTTTTGGTCTTCATTAATTATTACTGAAGATTTAACTGATTTCAGTTTCAGGCACCCACGGATCAATGACTACCACTTGCTTCCAATTATTCTTGCAAACATTAATCAATGTTTTCTATCCAGCTCAAAAATAAATCTGAAAAGCTATTATAATAACTCAAAAATTAACTGAGCTAAAAATCCATTGATCGACAACCTCCATCTCCTTCCAAAATCTTTTCTATCCAGCTCAAGATCTAGGAAATCCCAATCAATGGTTCTACGCTTTTCTGAAATCAATCTTAAAAACTACCCCTCCTTGTTTCTCAGTTGATACTCTTGACCTTTTCATTTGCAACGTCACCCTATTTTATCTGAGATACCAATCTTTTTGTTAACTTAAGACCTCCTATTGTTGTTCTAACTGTTGTTTAGCTCTGAGTCCAGACATATCCATGGTCACTACTTCACCTTGAAAAATATGGTTACTTGATTGCATTTCTACCATCTCTACCCAGCCATTAAACTTCCTCCACCCCCTTGCGGGGTATTACAATTTTTCTCAGAACAACTCCTGTGCTCTGTTTCTCAGAAGTCTTGATGTTTAAGAATGACACACACACTGTTTCTTTCTGTTTTCTTTTCTTCTTCCATCATTCACCTATGCATAAGTTTTACTTTTTAAGTCTTTTTTTTTTTTTTAATATTTTGTTTTTTTATAGTTCCATACGGAAACATAAATTGCAACTCATTTCTATAACATGAACTACTTTGCAGGTGATGAATTTGATAGGTGACGTGAAGGGGAAAGTAGCAGTTATGGTGGATGACATGATTGACACGGCTGGTTAGTTTGTACATGCTCTATTCTGTTTTATAATATAGAACATAAATAGTACCTTTGAAGAAAATTATATAAAATAACTTAGAACATTAAATACCGATGTTGAGCCTAGCTCGTGATGGTGAAGCTATATTCTGGAGAAATGATAATCAACATAATTAATTGAGAGAGGTGGATTTTAGTGCAAAAAGAAGGATCTTGCCTATTGACGCAAATGTCATGGGAAGGGAAGTCATCATTAGCATAGTTAAATTAGAAATAGGGCTGTAAATAATACTATAGCTCTTCTGTAGGTGTAAACAATTTTTCTTAACCCTAGGAAACAATTTTCCTTTTTGATGGAGAGACTTGATTCATGTGTACAGCCTTCAAATGCTTCTTGGAGGCTTGGAGGGTTATTCCTCGTTTGATAGTCTTTTAGGTGGGTTCAAGATGTAATTGTGCCATATCCTACACATGGGAGTTATCTGACAGACCTGGAAATCAAATTGTAGAGAGATGCTAAGGACAGCTGTCCCTGTTGCGACTGCTCAATTTTGACTGTCTCTGCATTCCACGCTTCGGTGGGCCCCATACTGAGACCACCAGTGTGAAATGTACCTGGAGTTCTTCTGAAAAAAAAATATATACCTGGAGTCAGTCAATACGCAGTTCTTGGAGTTCTTCCAAATCGAGTTATTAATTTACAATTTGTACTTCCAATTAGTGCATCAGTTGTTAACTATGCATTAGTGAAAACGCAAAAAATCTTCTTGTATATTCTAGTTTTAGGAAATCGTAAGTTTGTCCATGCAACCTCTCCTATTCCCATTCTGTTACAATTTTAGCTACAATTGCCACAAATTATTTTGGTTCACTGTCATGGGTTTTGAATTGATTTATGTTCTCATAATCATTTCTTTTGTTCTCAACTAGTCTTTGCAGTTATATCCTTGGTTGTTATTCTTGCAACAAAGTATTATTGTTTGGCTTATGGCTTATAGGGACTATCACGAAGGGTGCAGCTTTACTACATCAAGAGGGCGCCAGGGAAGTCTATGCATGCAGTACACATGCGGTTTTTAGGTATGTTGAATTTATCTGGTGCATGAATCTCCACTTTCACTCTTTTGGTATGACATATGGAGAAATTTTTTTCAGCAGAGGTTGTGATATTGACAATATCCACTGGTGCCAACAACCATTAGTTCTTTTTTGTTAATCTTATATGGCACATGTTGACTTGAATGTGAGAGAGTGTGCCTTTATTGTAAAGGTATGGCTTGCCCACAGCGACCTCACCCTCTGTTGAAAGTATAAACAGAGGTGTGAATGTGTATCTTGCCATCTTCTGTTTCGACGTGCATTATAATTAGGTGAAAGGATCCAATAAAGTATCTGCAGATTTGATATATGATTTTCATTTCTAGTTGATTGACATTTAAGGAATGAGTTTTAGACAAAGCCTTTGTTTTGTTGATACCTCTTTTCTGCACGAATCTAATCATGACTTTTGCTATTGTTATAAGCCATAGTGATGTTCTGCATCACATCGTCACCCGTCACCGTTTACAATAGCATGCTGGAATATTCCATTTAGTATTTATGCATTCTTTATTACTTACATGAATATTTACTTTCGCTTTTCCTTTTTGCAGCCCTCCTGCTATAGAGAGGCTGTCTAGTGGTTTGTTTCAAGAGGTGATCATAACAAATACCATTCCAGTGTCAGAGCAGAATTATTTTCCCCAGCTAACTATCTTGTCAGTAGCAAATCTTCTGGGCGAGACCATATGGCGTGTTCATGATGACTGCTCTGTGAGTAGCATATTTAAGTAAAATTGGTTTAATATTGATTATGAATGAAATTAGTTCATTCCACACTGTTACATAAACAAATTCAAGTGATTTGTTTGTTCTACATTCAACTGGTGAAATGGAACCTATTGACATAGAATCAGTACCAAAGGGGAAAAAAATGTCCTGTACCCTCCAATTCTTTGATGGATGTGTGTCTCTGCTCCATGTTCTGAAGCATATGCTTCTACTTCTATACTTCCCTTTGAGTTCTATTAATATACTCAATTCATCTTAGTTTTTATAGGAGAGGAATTAAATGTTTTCATAGCTTTTACCTTTTAACTCCGGAAAACAGTTCTGAGAGTTGTTTCATTCTGAATTTTTGTCAGGGTGTCGTTGAACCCTTTTCCACCTTGGGCATTGATTGATCAAATTCATGTTGGCGGTGCGCCTCCCAGCTTCTGTTAGACTGTTACTGCCAAATAGCTACCTTGTCGGAAACAAGATTGTCAATAGAAAAATAAAAGTATTTTTTTTCCAGATAGAGGCCCTGCTTTATAGGTTGTTGTTTCGAAACTTTGTACAATTGGAGGTTGATTGGAAGATACTTATCAGCGCTTGAATTGAACCCCTCCTAGGGCATCATTGAAATCTTTTCCCATTTTTCTCCCTTTAGAGGAAAATGGTTGGTGAACTATATTACGTAATCAGCATTGTTGTATGATGTCACTGTTTTGTCCTTGTAAGCTCCCATTTTGTCATGTAATCGATCATATTATTGCTTGCGTTTTGTTTCTCATTCAAGCATTAATATCTTAATATGGCTTTAATTGTCATCCAACAAAAAGTTGTGATCTTTATTTGTTTCAACATGTGTGTAAAAATGTGTGGCAAGGAATTGTGTTTTCTTCTCGAGATTTTAGTGTTGATTGAAGCAGAATTTTTTTGGAAGACTTTCCCGGGCCATGTTTGATAGGGAGGATTAGATTGTACTAGCTTGAACTAGTAAAATGTGTAGATTTCAGGTGTAAGGAAGAATGTGTGAGATTGATGTCTAAAACTTATCCCCACTAATCCCTTGAAAATTGTGGGATTAGTAGAGAGAAGTTTTGGGTATATCATATATGAACCTCGTATGAATAGTCCATCCTAATCCTCCAAGTTAGAAAACAACACTCATACTATTCCTTGATTGCACATGAAATATTTTACCAAGTCCAATATAATCTTCCCTATCAAACATGGCCAGTGTACCTGAAAATGGGTCACCTGAATGCCACTCTTGAAAATGAAGGGCAATTTCAATCATTCTTAAAAAAACAAAAAACAAAAAACCACTTCTTGAAGAGGCTAGAAGTCGCAGTTTTTGACAAAAATAATATTAATATCAGATAAATCAACTGTCTTCTTTTCAACTCTCCAACATACTTAGGCTACATGAGTCTTACAGGTCTCTAAATTTTGTGAGTGAAAAGAGTTTGGTGATTGCGCCAAAGAATAGTGCATCAAAATTACTGTTTTTTTATAGTATAAAAAAATTCATCATCATGCGTATGTGCACGTGATATTTATTGCACACAATTTGCCCTAAAATATAAAAAGTGTGACGTTGATTTAGGAATATTGTAACTAAACATTAACTTGAGAAATTATAGTCCCACAAAAAAAAAAAACTTGAGAAATTATAGTCCATAAAAAATTACTAAATTACTATAACCATCAGCGTAAGACGTCACAGACGAAGACCCGCCAGCAAAGCCCCCCACATCTCCCTCAAAAGTTCCAAATACTCACAAACTCTCTCTTTCTTTCTCACTTTCTTCTCAAACCCTCTAGTTAGGGTTTGTTTCGGCCAAATTCCCGCCAATAACCCCCGACTTCAGATTCAACAATTCTCGAGAAAATCTGAATCTCTGAGAAAGTGGAAGAAAGAGCATGGGAAAAGACGAGGAAGAAATGAGGGGAGAGATTGAGGAGAGGCTGATAAACGAGGAGTACAAGATATGGAAAAAGAACACACCTTTCTTGTACGATCTGGTTATAACCCACGCCCTAGAATGGCCTTCGCTTACAGTCGAGTGGCTTCCGGACCGAGAAGAGCCTCCAGGGAAGGACTATTCGGTGCAGAAGATGATTCTGGGGACCCATACCTCCGAGAATGAGCCTAATTACCTTATGCTCGCTCAGGTACAGCTGCCATTGGAGGACGCAGAGAATGATGCTCGCCATTATGATGATGATCGAGCTGAGGTTGGCGGTTTTGGTTGCGCCAATGGCAAGGTAAGGCTTGATTTTGTGGTCTTAAGTTGTTCATTTTTCGGATAGGGTTTAAGAATTTCATATTAAGGAATATATGCAGTTCATACTGACGTGCTAAAGATTTCGAATTTGGGTATTTTGGAATGCTGGCCTGTTTGGTTGTAAAGATAGTGCTGGAAAATACAAGAAATTTTGAATTTTATTTATTTTTAAACATTTTTATCAATTTATTAGAAATAAGAAGTACTGGCACTTCAATCACATTGTAGAAATTTGAAAGAAAGTGGGAAATTTTTGTTTTTTTGTTTTTTGTTTTGGTCATTCTAAAGATTTGATTTATAATAAAACATGTTCTATGATAAGCACATAGTTGAATTGAAGAAAGAATGAAATAGAAGGGATATTTGGTGTCTCCAATATGGTGAAAACACACCAGCTTTTTCAATTGTGTCCCAATTTGACCTGATGAGGGAGGAATGCACTTACTTGAAGTAGAAAGTACTAACAGCTACCTAGAATCACTGAAACCAACAACAATAATGTAATGAGGCAATTGGTTTATGCTCTGGTTTGGATTCATGAGCTGCATCACTACAGTATGGCACTTTAATAACTGAAGTAAAACACTGTCCCTTGGCGTATGCTGTAGTTGTTTCTATCATTCTATGTCTAAACGGGCTCAAGTATATGGTCTTAAATTTTCTTGCAGGTCCAAATAATCCAGCAAATAAATCATGATGGAGAGGTTAATCGGGCTCGTTATATGCCTCAGAATCCATTTATTATTGCCACAAAGACTGTCAATGCTGAAGTTTTTGTGTTCGATTATAGCAAACACCCATCTAAGCCTCCTTTAGATGGTGCATGCAGTCCTGACTTGAGGCTGAGGGGCCACAGCACTGAAGGATATGGTTTATCATGGAGTAAGTTCAAGCAGGGTCATTTACTCAGTGGTTCTGATGATGCTCAGATATGCCTGTGGGATATTAACGCGACTCCCAAGAACAAAACCCTCGAGGCAATGCAAATATTTAAGGTATGCCTTCTACATCTATGTTGCACATAGTGTTAATTTAGAGAAATGAATCTTATCAGAGCATGTGTAACATTTAATATCGATTATTGTGACAGCTGTTCCTTTTAGCTTTAGATAAAGAAAAGGCTAGAATTTCACATGAACCAAAGGAAGGCTATCATTAAAATGGATGGCTTCAGTGTTCTGATTTGGATGCAATAAGATAGCTCTTTCTAGAAAAATACTTATATACATTTGCCACTTCTCTGCATCTTATATGTAAAGTTTAACATTGTTTGAAATGCTTGCTGGATTAGGTTCATGAAGGTGTGGTAGAAGACGTAGCATGGCATTTGAGGCATGAATACTTATTTGGTTCTGTTGGTGATGATCAATACCTTCTTATATGGGATCTCCGGACTCCATCTGTTACCAAGCCTGTCCAATCTGTAGTTGCTCATCAAAGTGAAGTGAGTGATGTTAATATTCTCTCATTGCTATAGATAATTGATGTTTCTGAATTCCAGATTTATATGTCAATCTTGGTACTTTCATGTTTGTTCATGTCTTAGTTCTGTTCTAACATTTGAACTTATACATTTTGAATACTGTCTTATTGGTGCCTTTAGCTACTTTTTTCAATCAACCAGGCGAAGTGTTTTAACCAGTGGAGTTTAGTTGTCCAAGTGATTTTCCTAAATACATGTATACTAGGAAATAATGAGTGATCATTGTAATTCAAAATTGTTTTCATTGTCATGGTTCTGATGTATGTAAGGTTAGCACTTAGCTGAAGCCTATTTCAAACAAAGAAATAATCTGGTAAAATATTAAAAAGCCTGATGAAAATCTGGAGATATTTTTGGAAGCTGGGAAGGACTGAGACAACAATAGTTATTCATGAAAGCTAGGATGTGAGCTTTTATCTATGAGTACTGAGAAACTAAAAGGGAAATTGTATTGGTGACATTTCGATAATACTAGATAACTTGCCCAATTTGTTGCAGTGGATTTAGGTTCTGGGCCACCTAATAGAAATAAGAGCATGCAATGGATTTTTGAGATAGTTAACATATTCTTTTATGCTGTGGTTAGATGTGAATCACCTCTGCGGGCCGATGCCTCCTCTGTGGTTCTGTTGCATCTAGACTTTAGGGCTCGCAACCTCTGTGTAAATTAATATATCCTTTACATTTTTGAATTTTCAAGAGTTTATTAGGTTTATAGTTTTCTTTGTCTGACTGGAAGTAACGAATGGGTTGTTTCTTTACGTGATATTATATCCTTGACAGTTTTGGACAATTTTGAAGTAGTTTGTCCGTGTGATGTTATGTTAGGTTAACTGTTTGGCTTTCAATCCCTTCAATGAATGGGTTGTTGCAACTGGATCCACTGACAAAACTGTTAAGCTGTTTGATCTACGCAAAATCAATACTGCTCTCCACACCTTTGATTGCCATAAGTAAGGATCCTTCCTTGGAACTGATAAATTTGGATGTCTAAAATTATCTTTGATATAATCAACCTATAGATCTGATCTCAAATTTTTATTGTGGTGTATTCAGGGAGGAGGTTTTCCAAGTCGGTTGGAATCCGAAAAATGAAACTATCTTAGCTTCTTGTTGTCTTGGCAGGCGACTCATGGTGTGGGATCTTAGCAGGTATTCCTTAAATAACCGATTATCAGCTTTCGTTTTTAATTTATAGGGAGAGGTGATCTTCACTGGAAGTTGTGGTATTCTAACAGAAATCAATACATTAAGTGCTGTTTCATGCAAGCATTTAGGTTATGGCTCTAGAATTTAGTGGTTTAGTTGGGAAATCAGTCAGTAAGAACTGGGATAGATGTGGGCCACGGAGGGCATCTTCCTCTTAATATTTGAAGTGCCAAGTATATAGCCTGCATGTTCTTGTTGAGCAGGCACGCACAGCCAAGCTCGTCCAAGCTTGTTGGTTATTCTTGGACCTAGGAATGAACCAAAGAGAGTAAACAAACTAAAGTATTAAGCCCACAAAACAAAATCCTAGAGCCAATGAAGCCAATGGAGGCCTCACATCAGAAGACTGAGATATCCTTGGCCATGTAGTAAAAAATGTACCTATCTTGGTCAATACCATTATGCCTCTCCTCTCGCTCATCTGTTATTCCCGGTCACCACCATGCTACAAAGCCTTAGTTACTATCCTAGCTTAAATATCAGGAGGACCAGTGTACTTGTGTCTTTGCTGCGCATCTCTATTAATTCTTTCTGTTTTTCCACTAAAGAAAGAATTTTCAAACATGGGTTGGATAAGCATCCACACCTGTATAATTATGATGTCCTTTAAGTTTTTTTAAAAAAATTATCTTTCTCTGTTATATTATATTTGCATTGCATAGAAAATAAATGTTGACCTAAATGTTATAACTTTGGTTATGTTACAGAATTGACGAAGAGCAGACACCAGAGGATGCTGAAGATGGTCCACCGGAGTTGCTTTTTATTCATGGTGGTCACACCAGTAAAATATCTGATTTTTCGTGGAACCCATGTGAAGATTGGGTTGTTGCTAGTGTTGCTGAAGATAACATACTCCAAATCTGGCAGATGGCCGAGAACATTTACCATGACGAAGATGATTTGCCCGAAGAACCGGCAAAGCCTTAGTATAATTTCCAATACTTAGCGAAATGTAGTCAGCTAAAGCTAATTAGAGAAGGGGGGATGTAGGGCTTTATTTATGTATGTTTTTCTGTAACTTTCTTCTTTTCTCCCCTCTTCACCATTGCTTGTGAGATTTTGTGTTTTATTTTGCTGAGTTGGATCAGTGATGTATTGACCCATGCTTAGTAATTATATGCAGTACTTTGGCATGGAAAGTAACTTTCCAAGGTAACTCTCAACTATTTTTCGGTCATAAGCTGAAAGCTCATAAAACACAACGTTTGCATGTTGATAGGTGTTTTTTCCAGGAAGCAGTACTTCTCTAGTATAAGAAAACACTTATTTCAATTGAAGCTTTAAAAAATTGATTATTTTTATTTGAAAGCATTTGTCAGCATTGTTTTTTATGCATGCGATATTGGGGAAGGGGGAAATCAAACCTAGGGCCTCAGGTGTGGTGTGGTAAAGAGCTACAAGTTCCTAAACACTCTTAGGGCATGTCTGAGGCTATTGTTTGAACTAGCTTTGTTCAGTATTGTTTTGATAAGAAGCAGTGCACGTCAGAGGAGTGCCTTTATGAAGAAGCAAAGGGGCTTCTAGGTTAAGTGGTTGAGAGCATTTATCGCTAAACTAAGAGTTAGTTGGTACCTTTATCTCTGATTACTGGGTTCTAAGGCATTTGTGAAAGGCTGCAATAGAATATACCCAAATATTGTTGCTCTTGAATCAAATCAAAACAATACTTATATCCATCACCGCCAAAACTAGCATATTCTATTATATGTATGTTACATGTATGGGTTCCTAATCTTTGCATGCAGGGGAGAGAGAAAGACTGGAAGAGACAGAGCTGAACTGAAGAGATTTACAAGATCTCATCTCATTTTTCATAAGTCCAAGAACTTAGCTGCCTATGTGTAGCTGCCATGTCAGATTATGCCTCTCTATCCATACATCCTCAGAAGTTCGCTCTCTTTGATCTAAGTTTGATGTTGTAATTAAGCTGCCTACAACTCCTCTTGATGTTGTAATTAAGCTGCCTACAACTCCAAGAGGCAATATCTCTGCCGGCTTGTGCCTTTTCAATGAGGCCAACCAAAAGAGAACAGAGAAATGACATAGAAAATTTCAACACTAAAACATCAACAGAACCTGCTCATAAAGGAAAGCATATAAATACCATTACCACAACAGCAAGATAGAGATATCAACCAGAGGCAAACTGAACCATTTATATCTACAATGGCTGCTGCTGCCATGAGATTGGTTCAATCACTTATCATATTAGTACCTGCCTTGGCAATGGCAACCTCCATAAGGGCACTAGCAAGTGATCCTGATATCATTTCTGACTTCATAGTCCCCCCCGAAATTCAACGGCATGATTGATGGATCCTTTTTCACATTCACTGGCTTTTGTGGCATTTTCAATCAAGCTCCCAAAACATTTAAGGGGTCAAAAGCAAGCCTGGTTGAGTTCCCTGCCCTGAATGGTCAGAATGTGTCATATGCAGTGCTTCAATTTCCTCCAAACACACTCTTCCCACCCCCACCCGCCCGGATGCAACTGGACTTTTGTTCCTTGTTGATGTTTCCTTGGAAGAAGGGCTAATCGACACGAAAAACAACCTATACTCTCAAAAGCTTCAAACTGGAGATCGGTTCATTTTTCGTAAGGGATTAGTCCATTATCAGTATAACTCGGATCCTCAATTGCCAGCCACAGCCATTGCAGCATTTGGAAGTGCAAGTGCTAGAGCAGTTACCGTGCTGCCGGATGTTTACACCACTGGCATTGACGACGTGATCCTTGCCAAATCATTTAACACTGATGTTGGCACCATTGAGAAGATCAAGGTTGGCCTCACTCACTAGCTCCTAATGACAAAGGCTTCAATAGTTTTCTTACTGTGATTAATTTTTGAGGGCACCATTGAAAAAAATTGTAGGGTACCCTAAAGGGCGTCCCTCAAATAAAATTATTTGAGGGATCCCTCAATAGAAGGGGACTGTATATATATATATATATATATTTTTTTTTTTTTTAATTTATCATCCTGTTGTTTATTCGGCTTGGTATTCTTTTAATAAAACACTTTTGTTCAATCCAAGATCGCAGAATAGCCTTGGATTTGGAAGCCTGATATTACTTCAAGAAATTAAAGCTTAAATTGCACTAAACGCTATTTATTTATCCCAATTCAGCAGAACCTGCATTTTGTACTAACCAGAGAGAACCGGTTAACTAATCAATTACGACAAGTTGGATTGGATTGGATTTGCAGTTTTTTCTTGTGATAAAACTAGGGCCCTTAATTGCAAGTGTTAAAAAAAAAAAGCCTTTATCTTGTGATGACTAAATTCTGTTAGTTATCCTAATTCACAAAAGCCTACCCTAGACTATCTTATATTATTTGATAGAATTATGTTCGTTAGATAACTCGTTTGGTGGCCTAGAGTTTGGATTGGATTGAAGTCCGGTCCAAGCTAGTCTTTATGAGTTCCACCTTTTAGGTGAGACTTGTAAGACACAATACGTTGGATTGGTGTCACATCAAACAACGCCATAACTCTTGTCCATTTTAATTAAAATAGTCCAGTCCAGTCCAGTCTTAACACACCAAACAATGACCATGACTCTTGTCTATTTTAATTGAAATAGTCCAGTCTAGTCCTGCCCACCAAACGTAAATGATAATCTTAACCTGAGACATATCATATTGTATTGGATTGGAAAATTCACAATTAATTTGCATTGGATTAGATGCAGATTGGCTAAATATAAACACATTTTGAATGGATGAACACCCTTACTTGTACTTCAAATTTGAAGAAAAATCACTAACTTGCTCTCTCTTTTTTTGAAAGTCTCCCCTGTCTTTGTACATATAGTTTAGTGCATTCAGATTTGCTAACATTTTTAGAATTCTTTTTCACATGAAATTCCACCATCATATCTGATTAGTGGAGTTTGTTCTTTCTTGATGTTGAATCAGTCAGTCTCATTGTTCTTGAATTAATTCCACCATCATTTCATATTCCAGCAAGTTATCGAAAAGTCCTAACCATGCATGGTTTGCTGCTTGAGCAAACAGAAATTCCAGATGATGTGTTTGCTTCCAGAAAATTGCTTTTTTATTTCATGAAAATGTGCTTGGAATTATTAAATAACAACCACATAAGATAAATTGATTAGTAGACATAGAAGGGAAAAAAAAAAAATTTCCCATTGAAATTGGGTAGTTAGATAACGATACACCAGAACATGAAACATCAACCCTCAAAAGTCATAACAAATTTTAAAACTCCACAGCAATAATTGGTGAATCATCAATGTAATTCGCTAACCCATCTTGTTGTTCATGACCAGATATTGGTTGATATCTTCGTACTGATCTTCTTTGACTTGAGAAGTATGCACTTGAAGTTGATGAGATGAAATACTCGGCGGCATCATCTGATGCATGTAGGGCACTGCAGGCTGCATGAGACGGGCATAGTAGTGGCTCATGGATGAGGAGCTTAGAGGACCAATATTATTATTCGTCATCATCATATTCATATTCATTTGATCACTGTAATTACAGTGATACCCCTCCAATGGTGATTGAGAATGAGCACTGCTGGAATCCCCTGCCCTGTACTGAAGAGTACTATAGTTACAGTTGCCCTCCATCAACATCCACATTGCCATCGAACTCGGATTAGGAGCCATAAGATTATTCAAATGTTGTTCCGAATTATCAAATGGAAGCATTTGTTCAGGAGGCTGATGATGATCAAATGATGAGACTGCAAATGGTTGGAGCATATCCACCGTATTATTGTTCAAAGAGCTCGTAGGGTTTTGGTCCTCCTCATGATAATGATCCTGCATGTAAGAATTACAAGGCTCCTTTTGGCTTGATGATTCACCCATGTTAGGGTTTCCACCCATCCATTCTTTTTTCGTTACAAGTACTCGGTGAGCAGCTCCGTTCCTCTTATTAAGTAATGTTCTCTTGCCAGACTCAAGCTTAGCGTCTAACGTATTCAGAAGCGACTCAAGTTGATTGTCCGAGAAACTTTCTATACGTTCGTCCCATGTTGGGTACTTGGCCTCATACATCTCCTTACGGGCTCTGTAAATATCAGCATAGACCTTGTTCTTTCGGTCCATCAACATGTCCGACAAATCGAAGGTTTTCTTGGCCGGTTTGCTCATGGTGCTGGCTTTGTACTTGTTGATTATACGATCGACTTGTTCCGAATTTTGGGGCCAAGTTTGGAGTTCTGGAGGCCGATCAGTCAGCTTTGGGCCGTAAATGATGATGCACACATCCACTTCGCAAAGAGTTGAAAACTCATAAGCCTTCTTCATCATTCCCTTGCTTCTCTTTTGAAACGTTGTTTTTCGAGATCTCTCGTTCGCAATGAGTTCCATCTTCAGCCTTCCGCGACCCATATTCGTCTGCTCTACAAAAAAAAAAAAAAAAGACTTAGTTTTTTATTGTTTAAAGATAATTTGGGATCAGTACAAAGAGTTTTGTTTTTCTCAGTTTTGATGGTTTTGTAAACGATGATGCACATCAGAAGCAGAATAGGCAATATGAACTTAAAGTACAGACAAGTAGGGAACACCCATTTTAAGAGTTATTTAATTTTAAATGTGCAAGCAAAGCAAAAAAGGCATAGCAATGAAATTATATAAACGGTTTAAAATAAGGAGAAGAGAATAGTAAGATTGGTACCTTAAGTTTTAATGGCTTCTAAGAAAGAGCTTTTGCCGTTTGGAGGAAAAGAAGATGGCTTCTTAATCTTCCTTTCTGTGAGATATTGTTTCTTTGACCTATATAGGAACTCACAAGTATTGGCCTGCCGTTTACTTCAGAATCTAATTGATGTTAAAAGATCAATCACAATTCATGATCTTTTTGGTTAAGGTAAATTGGCCTGCCGTTTACTTCAAAATCTCATATTGATGTTGAAAGATCAATCATAATTCCTTATCTTTTTTGTTAAGGTAAACAAAAATAATTTTTACTTGCCATAAATTGAAGACCCGAATCAATTAGTCATTACTACATTTCAATTTCTCATTTAGGGTTCTTAAGAGATGGGCGCTTACCAAAAGTCTGAACTCGTATCAAGAAGTCTGAACTTGTATTAGTTTTTTCACATTAATAATATTCTATCGCTTATTAATCTATACAGTCCTGATCTCTTGGACTACAAGGGTCCAAGAGATTTGTGGTCACTCACCGTTGGATGTAAATTCAATGGTTCACTCACTCTTGCATTCCTTTTAAGAAACTTTTTTTGAACCATTGGTAAAACATTCAAAATACCAGAAAATGCCCTTGGTTAATTCAAACATTAAGAATTAAAATTATTAATTAAATGAGGATAATATGGTAAATTCACATTTTTTCATATTGAAAAAAGAGGCGCTTATATTACCTAAACCCACCTATTTTTCAACCATTATAAAAATAAAAAAAATAAAAACTCAAATTTGAATGTATTTAATAATTGTCCTAATATTAGAAAATATTTACAATATATGCCATCTTCAATTCATACTTGTCAACACACGTTAATAGCATTTCAAATAAAAATCCCTACTTTTTTGCATTTATAATTAATCCCTATTATTTGGGCACCTATTCATTAATTAAAATCAATCAACACACACTAATACGCAAAAAATTATAATTACACCTAAACCCTAAATTTTTCAACCATTAGATTGTATAGCTAATTATTCACCTATAGTTCCTTTTAGAGAAGAAAAAAAAAAAGAACAAAGGATTTAACTTGTTATTATGTACCTAGATTATATAGCTAATTATTATGTACCTAGATTTTGCAAGTTCAACAATTTCCCTTTGGAGGCATGTGTTATGTCAGAAAATGTAGGTAATTTAATGAACCTAAAACAAAGGGATCAAGAGAGAGAGAGAGAGAGAGAGAGAGAGAGAGAGAGAGAGAGAGAGAGAGAGAGAGAGAGAGAGAGAGAGAGAGAGAGAGAGAGAGAGAGAGAGAGAGAGAGAGAGGAGAGAAGAGAGAGAACGCATCCCTTTGAACAAATTAATTTTAAACCATAACAATTAATAAATTTGAAAATATTGTATAAATAAAAGGAACTATCTAATCGATATTAATTTGAAAGTTAAATTGGAAAAAAAATCAACCACTACCACCAACGAGTTTATCTCAAAACATATATCATTAAGTTTTATTTATTTTTCTAAGGGAAAAAGCAGGAAACATACGCTTTATTGTTTAATTCTCTTCATATATGCCCAGCTGCCCACATGCATATTGTATGGATTAAATCTCCATCCTAATGATTTGCAGACAAAAGGAAAAACAAGCCCAAATGAGAGAAAAAGCAACACAAACCATACGTGGTTGAAAGTTTCCACTAAGCAATAACTAAACAAATAATGTTACCTTTTTCTTTGGGGACTTTAATTCACAACCCAAATTTGTGGAAACCACATGTCTAAAAAAAATTTCCTCCAAAATTCCAGTTTTATCCCTCTTGTTGAAGCTTCTCCCCCTTATCTCCATGGATTGACATGAACGTTTGAAGAACATGATGAAGGGTAATTTTCCCACTAAATAATTTGAGGGTTGAAGATGTTTTTTATACTGTTTATACCATATTTGACCAAGCAACTAGAAATAACTCTAAGCAAAGCAAAGAGTCTCACATTACAAGAAGTGAGGACTCCCCCTCACCTATAAAAGGAGACCACTCTCCACTTAGAAAGGGATATCCGAGGCTAGGCTTGATCTTTCGTCACGGGCTTCTCCCTTCTTCCCTTCATCCATCATACTTCATCACTAAGTTGGACTCAATCTTGCCTGTCCATTTTTTAAGATCAACAGTTTGGCGCTGTCTGTTAGAATCGACACAAAAGGCTTTTGTTGTTCTCCCCTTCTTCAGCGCCCTTCGGCACCCCTACAATCAGCATCACCTAACTTACCATTTGACAGCTCAGTAGTAGCTCGAGAGTTAAGCTATATCCTTAATCATAGTCCTTAAATGGGGCTCTAAAATGGGTGGATAGAGCCCCATGTAGAGCTCCAGTGGAATATTTCGGACTCTTAAGGTATCTTTTCATAATGGAGGCTATATATATGAGGACACACACACACACACACACACACACACACACACGATCACACACACAATCTCCTTCTATTGAGGGATCCCTCAAATAATTTATTTGAAGGACAGCCTTTAAGGTCCTCTACAAAAAAAATTTCAACAATCCAAACCATCTATTTTTCACCTTTTCATTCAGAGATCATCCTTACAAAAAATCATGCAAATTGAAAATCATTAAGACATCTAATAATTGAGACAAACAAAATCAAAGAATACGTTCAAGAAAGTACTTAGATTTCAAAAATATAATTGAGTGTTCAAATGATATCTGATTCAAGTATTTTTTGTAGAGATGATATTTGAATGAATATCTATAAAATAGATGGTTTGGATTAGAAAAATATATATGTAATGTTTACTTGTGAATTTTTATTGTTGTTAACTTATTTTGTTTTAATGTATATTTATGTTATGTTAGTTTTTTAAATTTATTATTATGAACATTTCTACTCAAAGAATAGAAATTCGGACAATATTCCAAAAACAATGTTTTAGCTAGAGCTAGGCATATGTACCGGATATACCAAAACCGTACCAATACCGTGTCATACCGTACCGTTTCATACCGTTTCATTTGGCCACCGGGCTTAATACAATATCATACCATACCGTATCACCCTTATATGACACGGGAGCGGTACAGTATATTACACACAGTTTGCCACCGTACCATACCGAATAGTAACAAAAACACAAATATTATGTGAATTTTTCATTCTCGACTCGATCTCTCACACCCATACGGACTTTCTCGAACTCACCTCCCACTCCCAACCAACTTTATCTCTCTCTCTCTCTCTCTCTCTCTCTCAAACTCTCGATCTTTCTTAGTCGCCCTCGATTAATTGAACCAGGCCAAACCAAACCCTTCTTCTCATCTGGATCTCTGTCTTGTCTCACACTCTGACCTGGATCTCTATCTCTGTCTCACTCTCTCACTCTCTCGATCTCTGTCTCACTCAATCTCTTGAATTCGATCGATCTATCGATCTCTGTCTTACTCGATTAAATCAATCTCGAAGCCTCAAACTTTCGACTCGATTTCTCTCTATGTTAGTCTATCTCTCTCTGTCTCTGTCTCTCTCTCTCTGTCTTTGAAGCCCCAAATCGACAAACTGTCGATCTCTCGATCTCTCTTTGTCTTTGAAGCCCCAAATTGATGAACTGTTGAACTCTCTCTGTGTCTGGAAAGCCCCAAATCGATGAAGCCTGCTCCTCCCTATCGCTCTCTGTGTCTGGAACCAGAAGCCCTAAATCGAAGACTCAAACTCAAATTGGTTGTTTATGTCTGGTACCGGAAATGGTACTGTTTCATACCAGTACGATTTGGTATCACAAAACTGTAACCCCACCACCGTATCGTCCTGTATCGGTTATAATTTCCAGTACCAAGACCGGAATCACCTTGCCACCATACCATACCAAACCGTGCCCAGCCCTAATTTTATCTACCTATGACTTTTGTAAGTTATGATGGTAGCTGAATATTGGTTCGATTCATTATGGGCTTCCATCACTTTCTTATCTCTTTTTGACAGAACTTATGATGATAGTTGGATATAGGTCCAATTCATCATGGGCTTTTGACATTTCTCATATACTAGTGTCAGAAAGTTATAATGATAGATGGAGTTTGTCTGATTCATTATAATATTCTATCCATATCTCATCTGATAAGATTATCTTACCAAAATCGTTGTCACAATCGCTGGATCAAATTCGCTCATCTCAATCTCAGCCGTAGATATTTTGCATGTTTCCTCTACAAATGTTAAGGTCTCAAAGTCAAAGCACAAACAATCATCCCATTTTAAGAAGATAGTGCCTCTCAACACAACCATCACAATCTCACAGTTAATTAGCTTAGTCTCTTTCTGTTAGGCCTAACAGTTCTTGTAAGTTGTAACAACTCATGTATTGCTTAATTAACACTGTTGTATGGATCATCCAGAAAGAAATAGAAATTTTGTTCTTTGTTTCTCTCTTTTCACTTGATTATGACACTAACTAGTTGGTTTTCCCAATGAAAACTTAAACTATAGGGATTAAAAAATGTAGCTTAACCAAATTTTTTTTATAAGAAAGAACATTCTAGTCTTTGACAACAAGACGAAAATGGGAGGGAAAAGACGTTGTAAGTTCAATTCAAATTTGACAGTCCCGTTCTCTTGGACCACATGTGTTCAAGAGATTTATAGTCACCCACCCTTGGATTGTGGTCCAAGATATTTATACTCACCCACCCTTGGATTGTTCATAAAAACTAGTTTAAACATTTATTTTCTTTTACTTTTACTTTTAATTTAATTTAAACAAAAAAACATTTTTAAAAAAAGTTAGTAACAGTAAAACACATTCTAAGCCCAAAATCTCTAAACATGTTATTCTATTTGAACCCTCCAGTTTTCTGGAAAATTCGATTTCGGTGTTGTTGGAAGTTTGATTGGTGGATTATGGGAACAAGGAAAAATTAGGGTTGGATGATTGAGCATTATTATTATTATTATTACTTCCCTTCAAGCTTTTATTTTTCTCGGGTTGACGATATAATTTGTTCATCACCCTTCAAACTTGCAATCCCATCCAAATGTGGTGAAGAGGGTTGAAAGCTCTAAATGGGGAGGAAAAGGGTTGAAAACCAAGAAGAAAATGCAGGCAATGGAGGCGAAGGTGAAGGCATAAGTAAAGGCCATGGCTTTTCTTATGCTGAACAAGATCGAAAGCAAAGAGGCCTTGTTGGGGTCCATTTTTGTGGGTGATGAGGGCTTTGTTGAAGGTGGGTTGGTGTTGCTCATGGTTGTTGTAGAATCTAGAACTATGATATGCGCAACAGAGGGCCGATGAGAGAAATGTCATCGACTCTGCTATTCTTATGTGAAATTGTTGCTTTGTTGAATTGGATTGAGGAGAATCCGCCATTGTGTTATATAACTTCGTGTTTTGTTGCGCAAGTTGGCTTCGATTTGAGGCCCACATACATTCCGCCCAGACTGAAGAGTTGGGCAGAATTTGGCGAAGGTTTTTGGAGAAGGTTTTTGGAAGCTATAATCATAAAATTTGGGTTTGGTCCTCATGATTGGAGATGGTCTAAGTAACTTAATATGTATCGAGGACCACGTCTTCCAAAATTACGCAAAGCCCAAGCCATCTCAACACACAACCTAGACATGATTCCCTCCATTATGCTCTTTAATGGATGTGATGTGGGGATTAGGTTTCGATTTGGGTTCGTTTGTCTCCTCTGCAATTTGGGAATGTTTCACTATGGGGATTAGTTTTGGAATAAAGGTTGATTTTGGAATAATTGATGGCCACGTGGACACTGGGCAGGAAAATTATCAAAACACGAGCTCATAAGAGATGTCGAAAATGCCCTCTAAAGGGTATACTGCAATCAGATTTGCTATAAATTAATGAATTGCTGGTCCATCTGTCTTTCTGCACATAGTTTATTGGATTCAGATTTGCTACATTTTTTAAATTCTTCTTCACAAATTTGACATGAAATTCCACCATAATCTCTGATTAGAGGAGTTTCTTCTTTCTTGTTGTTGAATCAGTCAGTCTCATTGTTCTTGAATTAATGCCTTCTTGTTTTAGTCTTTAACTTTTAGGGTTAATCGTTTTATTAGTCCTTGAACTTAGACCCGATTTGCATATGAGTCTCATAGCTGACAACAATAGTTAGCTCGCGGAATAAGTCGTGCTCAGCTGACAGGCCCTTCTTGAAGGCTGAGGATGCAATTTGGTCATTACATCCTACAATGTTTGCCTTTTCTGCTTTGAACCTCTTGATGTAATCTCGAAGGGATTCATCGGACTTTTTATGCAGATTAAACAAGTGGCTAGGGTTCTTCTTGATTCGTCCAGTAAGATGTGTATTCTTTGGTGAAGATGTAAGCTA
Organism: Prunus salicina; assembly: GCA_020226455.1. Classification (NCBI taxonomy): domain Eukaryota; kingdom Viridiplantae; phylum Streptophyta; class Magnoliopsida; order Rosales; family Rosaceae; genus Prunus; species Prunus salicina. Next base: position 17,026,887 of record CM035343.1, on the reverse strand, counting down.
ACTCCTTGAAGTTGCTGATCGACCTGGACGGTAGGGTGTGAAACCAATCCTGGGCTACTCCTCGCAAAGTCATGACAAACACTTTGCACATCAGCGCGTTGTTAGCCTCGTAGAGAATCATAACACTTTTGAAGTGTTTCAAATGGCTCTCGGGATCGGAATCCCCTTTGAAGTGAGTAAACGAAGGCGTTGAGAATAGCTTCGGGGGAGCAGCCTGCTCGATTTCAGCGGTGAATGGTGAGGAGTTTGCTTGGTCCACTTCCCTGTGCAGGGCATCTTCGAAACCTTATCCAATCTTCAAATCTCGAAGCCGGTTGTTCACAAGCTTCTCGACATCCTCTGCGCACATGGCTTGTGAGTCATGTGGGTGAGCTTCACGATTTGGTCGACACTGATTGACTTCCTCATTGGCTCGCAAGGGTCTACCTCCTTGGTTATCCTACTTATGGGGAAAATTTGTAGATTGAGCTTGCAAGGACTCCTCTACGGCTTGTCGTCGTGAGTTGGTTCTCAAGAGGGTTGGTGAGCCTCGGTCGTTATGCTCGTCATGCAATTGTTCACGAACTCGTGCTCTTTATGGGCCCAGCCTAGAATGGATATTTCCTTGTAGGCCCAAGCGAGCATGGACATTGGATTATAAGCCTAACCTTTCGTGCACATTGGTCCATGGACTTAACCTCGAACGGATCGTCGACCCACTTAGAGTACGGCTTACAAATGTCTGCGTTTCTTCAACACGATCTCGTTCTCTCCCCTGCCTGTTTGTCTTTGTTCAACCAATCTGGGATCTCTCAAAATGCTCACCAATATGCTCGTGGATCCTTCTCTCCTTGTCATGGGATCCAAGGTCAGGGCCTTGATTCAAGTTGATTTGCCTGAGTAATTGGCCAATTAGATTGTTTTGGTCGTCGGCCCTCCATGTGAGTTGACCGAATCGCGAGTTAAGGCCCACTTAACCGTGCGAGTTGGGAATAGAGGTGTGGATCGGGCCCAATGGCATATGGGTTAGGACTCCATTAGATGTGTATATGGGTGCATACATCAAGTGTGGTTGCAAAGGAGGGAGCGAATGGATTTGCTCCAAGATCGGGGAATGGCTTGAGAAGGCATTGAGGTAGCCAAGAGTGGTGGCACCATCATGGGTGGCAGCACTGGCGCCTAGCCCTTGTTGTTGCAGGATGGAGGAGGCCACAGAGCAGTGGCTTGGTGCAGCCTCGAGTGGTGCGGCAATTCCAGCCACTATTTGGTGGTTCACGGAGGTGATTTGCAGCTGCAAGGAGCTGGCCTCATAGTTTGGTGGCTGCCCAATTGCTACAGCAGCTGTTTGGAGCAGCAAAACTGTCCTAAAGGCCATTTTCGGTGGTTGCAAGGTTGTAGCGGCTGTGAAGCTACAGGAGGTGGTTGGATGGCATGGGCAGACACGGGGGGCTGCTGGAACTCGCTAGCAGCCATGGGAGGCTGCTGGAACTCACCGAGGAGCTGCTGGAATGCACTAGCAGCCATGGGAGGCTGCTGGAACTCGTCCCGGACTACTGGAAAGTACAGGTAGTCATAGGAGGCTGTTGCAAGTCACTGGCAGCCACTGTCCCTTGCGATTGCAGTGAGGTTTCCACCATAAAACCATGAGACGGGCTTATCGTGGTGGTGTTATTCTTCGTACGTCTTGTATCAACCATGGTTGATTGAAACAAAGTGTGGAAAATAGATTTGAAGCACGCTTTGAGTATTATTTTGCGCTCTCAATGAAAGCACCAATTTGTGGGAGTGATTTTCATCCCTTAGAATATTTGATTAATAGATTCCCCTTTCTCCTTCCTCAAACTCTTTCTCCCTGCAAAATCAATTGGAATAAAAGGACCACACCCAGGGGATGTTAGCCAAAGGCCTTTCGATGCCTAAGTTAGTTCGATTGATTCGTAGAGAAAGAATAGCTAAAAAAAGGGTACGGTGATGTATGTATGGTGTGAACTGGGTGACCGGAGCCGTGTGTGGTGGCCAGAGCCTTGTATAAGAGAGAGAGAGAGAGAGAGAGAGAGAGAGAGAGAGAGAGAGAGAGAGAGAGAGAGGAGGGGAATTTCTGCAGTAATTTGAGAGCTTAGAATGGTTTACTTCATGCCTTGCATAGCTTCGTATTTATGGGAGGGCTAAGGTTTGGGTAAAAATAATCCTTATTGGGAAAGGAATTATTTTTCCTGATTTTAGGAGATTTAAATCAATTAGGGATTTGATGAGGATACATCAAATCCCTAATTCAAGGCAAGAATCCCCAAATCAAATAATCCCCAAATGGAAGGAAATATTTGACCTAGGGTTTTGCTAAAATTCGGTTCCCACAACTAACATACCAGAATACGTGACAAAGGATGATGCCCATGACTATGCCTAAGGTGACTTCCTACAAGGATAACGTGGACAAGCAAAGCAAAAAGTAGAGCGAGGTCACCAACTCCAGATTAGAGTTCATCCACCACACTCTGTCCTTTGTTAACTTTCTTGTATGTTTGCACTTGCTTCAAGCTCTTTATCCTCAGTTTAGGATATACATTTATTACTTTGACTGTTTTATCTAACGTTCTTATGTTAGATGAAATGAAGTTCTCCACTCAGAAGTTTGTGGTAACCTACATGGTCCTTTCTTTATTTCTTCATTGGTTACTGTGTGTCTTTATTTCATAGGACTTGGTCTAAATGTTGTTTCGTAGATAGAAACAACAAAAAATATCCTTATATTCGTTCGTAATATGTAAACACTACAGCGTATACATAAGAAATGGAAACAAAAATGAACATAAATAAGAGACAAGTGAAGTAAACAATTCAGCATGTGCTCAACAGAAAACCTTAATCACAAATCAATTGCAAAAACTCGAACCTTGTTGCTCCTCTCGTTTTCATACGTCCAAGAACTTCTATTTATCTGTTTATCTACAGCCGCCAACAATATATGCCTTCCAAACCATATACGTGATGTTGCTAGTTAGCTGTATACAGTTCGTATGAGCTTATATGCTTTGCCGGCTTGTGGCTTCCGAATAAGAACAAGAAGAAGAAAACAGAGAAATGACATAGAAAAATTCATCCCACCGACTGATTGTAGAAGCTATAGAAACATATCAGCTCCTAGAAATGCATATAAATACCATGCTAGCTAGTTAGTGAGATGAACCAAAAACCATATACAAAACTAGCAGCATTATATACCATTCCAATTATGTACAATGGCTGCTATGAGATTCATTCAATTAGTGATGATATTTGCATTTGCTCTGGCAACCTCCAAAAGGGCAGTAGCAAGTGATCCTGATATCATTTCTGACTTTATAGTCCCACCGAATTTCAACGGCACGATTGATGGATCGTTTTTCACTTTCACTGGATTTCGTGGAATTTTCGATCAAGCTCCCGAAACTTTTCAGGTATCGAAAGCAAGCCTGGTTGAGTTGCCTGCCCTTAATGGCCAGAGTGTGTCATATGCAGTGCTTCAGTTTCCTCCAAAGACACTATTCCCACCTCACACCCGCCCAGACGCAACTGGACTTTTGTTCCTTGTTGATGGTACCTTGGAAGTAGGCCTAATCGACACGAAAAACAATCTATACACCCAAAAGCTTCAAACTGGAGATCTGTTTATTTTTCCCAAGGGATTAGTTCATTATCAGTATAATTCAGACCCTCAAAGGCCAGCCACAGCCATTGCAGCATTCGGAAGTTCAAGTGCTAGAGCAGTTACAGTGCCGCCGGCTATTTTTACCACGGGCATTGATGATGCCATTCTTGCCAAATCATTCAAGACTGATGTTGTTACCATAGAGAAGATCAAGGCTGGCTTCACCAACTAGCTCCAAATTGACAAAAGAAATATTTAATTACTTGCTTGTTGTGCACTGCAAAATTTGATTTGGTTGTTTGTCTTTTGGAGATCATGTTTTCTACTTGTTTTGTTTGGTTGATGTATGCAGCTTTTCCCTTTCATTCTATTTTTTAAATATAAGTACTTCTACTACTCATTCAAAAACATTTGGATCTTTTGTCCAGTCTTTTGACTCTGACATTATAAAACAATAACCTGAAGTCTGCTGAAATCTTTCTGAATGCATGGCCACGAGCTGTATACTAGAATATACCCTGATATTGTTGCTGCAAAATAACCATCCTAAGCCTTTTTATGATATGTTCAACCCAGCATGGCGGTTGTGGCATATTCTACTGTACACAGTACATATTTTCTGTCTACATACACAGATATAAGAGCTTTGCATGCAGAAGAGAGAGAAAGGAGAGTCTTACAAGAACTCCTCTCATTTCATAAGTCGAAAAGCTTCAGATAATAATTACCCCTAACCGGATTTTCTACCTGGCTATCTGTAGCTAGCTGCCATGTCAGACTATGCCTTTCAATCCATATATATCCTCAGAAGTTCAGTCAAATTAATTAAGTTGATGTTCTAGTGAGCAATTTACAGCTCCAATAAGCATATATCTATTGCCTGCTTGTGGCTACCCGGCCAAATAAGAAGAAAATAGGGAAATGGCAACACACAGACAACAGTAGAAACTGATCAGCTCCTGCATATTAACCCTATCAAGTTATACAATCCCAGCTTGTGTTGGTCTTCATAACCATTTTTAAAAGTTCTCTAAAATGGGTGCTATGAGATTTGTTCAATTAGTGATAATATTAGTACATTGCCTTAGCCACATCCAAAATGGCCCTAGCAAGTGATCCTAACCTAACATCATTTCTGACTTTGTAGTCCCACCAAATTCCGACGGAACAGTTGATGGAACCTTTTTCACATTCACTAGATTCCCTGGAATTTTCGATCAAGCTCCCAAAACATTCAAGGCATCGAAAGCAAGCCTGGTTGAGTTCCCTGGCCTTAGTGGACAGAGTTGAGTCATATACATGCAGTGCTTCAATTTCCTCCAAACACGCTGTTCCCGCCTCACACCCGCCCGGATGCAACTGGACTTTTGTTCCTTGTTGATGGTTCTTTGGAAGTTGGACTAATCGACACGAAAAACAATCTGCACAACTCAAAAGCTTCAAACTGGAGATCTGTTTATATTTCCAAGGGATTAGTTCATTATCAGTATAATTTAGATCCTCAATTGCCAGCCACAGCCATTGCAGCATTCGGAAGTGCAAGTGCTGGAGCGGTTACAGTGCCACCAGCTGGTTTTACCACTGGAATTGATGATGTGATCTTGGCCAAATCATTTAAGCTAGATGTTGGTAGCATCAAGAAGATCAAGGCTGGCCTCACCACTGGCTTTCTAATTAATGGTTTTGATGGTTTTCTTTCTAATTGTGCAAAATTTGATTTGATTGCTTTTGGTTCGTTGTTTACTTGTTTTATTTTGTTAATTGATGCAGGCAACTTTTGCCTTTAACTGTAGAATAAAATACTTCTATTCTATGGAAAGATCTAAGTATGAGAGAACTAATAAAACTGTATGGAATGTTTCTTTTAGTTTCGACTCCGACAGTGTTAAACAATAATCTGTATTGAATAATAATTGAACCTCTATAGCCCTCAATTTTCTATCTGCATTGATAGCATTTCCACTTGGCATAACCAAATTTTGGCACAGAATAGACTCAGTCAATTGAAATGTATATATACAACATGGGTTGCTATCTCTCTCTCACTCTCTGCTTTTCCCTCCCTATTTTATGACTGGTCTTAGCAAATCTGCTCTATACACGGGTTGTTAGCTACTCTGACTGAGTTTTCACACTTTAGGGCTTAAAGTTAACTATTCTTCATAGAAATCTTCAGCAGTATGGCGGTCTTGATTTTTCTGAACCTCATTCTTGTTGTCCCGGTTATGAGAAGAATCCATCTTCATGAATTGAAAGCCCATTATATATCGATACTCTCCAGTCCCAAGGCAGCGGGAGCAGTAACCTAAACCACTTCCACCACAAGTCCTGCACCTGCAAGAGTGGTTGAAGGCAGTTTATGTGAGCATATTCATAACAAGGTAGAATTCTCAGTATAAAATGTATGAAAAGTCTTGATACCTCACCATTTTGGCCATTCCCCTTTGGGGAGCATTTGCATGTCGACTGAGTTTGTCCTCCCTATCATATAGAAGATAAGAAAATATAAGAATTTGAATGGAAAAATAAAATAAAATTTGGAAACAGACATAAGAACCCACACATCTAGCCAAACACTCAAAACAGAACAAAGAAACATCCAAGCATGTCTGAAATCTATTGTGAAAGCTGGTGCAGCAGGACTGCACTCAATAGACATCAGGATTTTACACATCTATCTTTCTGAACCAGACACTTGTTGAGTAACGAGTATTGAGTACCTTTGAGCTAAATTCAAAGCTTAAAGGTTGAGTTGCAGTTTGATGAGGGGTTTAGTCTGAAGTTAAAATTTCACCAAAAGGTAAAGGAAAAAAAGAAAAAAAGGGCTCGGTGCAAATGACCGATAGGTACATCTGTACAAAGCAGGATCATGTTCATATGTTTGCTGTATATTGACCTGCCTAACCTCAGTGTTGGTTAAGAAATTCTTTTAACAAGAATGTGTACATCACAGGTCAGCTGAAGTTACGTTGTGATCCCCTGATATATTGGATCTTATTAAGTAAAGGCAAGATGTGTATATCTGAAAACTAATTCTATAGGCGATTGAAATCCTTATGCATGTAAAACAAAATTGTATTTAAAAGCTTTAAACAGGGGCCAGTTAAGTATTCATAGTAATGAACAAATGTGATGGTGAAGTTCAGTTCCCCACAGTTAGTTGCAAAGACTGATGGTGAAACTTTTGAATCTCAACCTCTCTCAAAAATCGTCAGACTTCTGTGGGAACATGTAAAAATCTTAAAGCATTTTTTTGGTCCAGATGTCAAAAGCTCAAGGAACTTTTGGCTGCGATTCCTGTACAACTTTCATAACTTTGGAAAGCTGAACTAAATTTGTTGTATGATTCAGAACTATTGAAATATTCGGGTTTTAGGTTCATAAAGAAAAGCAGACCTTCTAGGGCGGCACACAAGCTACACTAAAGGAGACAATTCAACATCTGCTCATGTCAGATTAAAGTCAATTATCCAAATTCTAAAAGATGGGCAAACGAGAACATGTAGAACACATTGTGTACATAAGAGGGAAAGAAAGAGATAGACCTGTTCCATAACAATCGTGGCAATTGACCCTTCCACTCCCTGTGCAGACCTCACAAGGTGGATCCGGCTTCCTTCTTACTTCTCTGTGAACATTTGACTGCAACAAACAGAGGTGGTCGAAAAGTTAAACATAGAAAACATGAAATAATACGTCATATTTGCATCCCTTTGAATGTAGTAAGTTCCCAACTCAATGTTAGTGGAGATAATTTTGATAAACTCTTACAAAGTTACAAACAAACTAATGTCAATATAGGCTCTTGAATATATGTAATAGTTTTAAAATAAATAAAAAAAGGTATTAGGAGCATATATTCACAAATATGGTTCAGTGTTAATGTCAGTGGATGGTTCTACCAGAACACGATGATTTCAGTGCATAAATTTCTATCTTATTTCACAGTTCCAAATCTGATAATGAAATCCCATCCTGAAAGAGTCACTATATGAGTGAACCAAACATGATGAATATATTCAAAATCATAATCATAATAATCAACAAGAATACAGAAAACCCAACTAAAAGCAGAGTTTTTGAAAACCAAAACATATAATTCACCTACTAAAAATTCCGTTTTAAACAAACCCAACACAGAGCACCCATCTGGTCGTTCTGGAAGCCCAACATCTGAACATCAACTCTTTAAAGTCCCTACTTTTACTTGCATTCTCTCACTTTCCACCATCTTCATAGGAGCCAAAAGAAAGAAAAAGAAGGATATGAAGTATTAAAGTGTTGAACTTGATAACTTGCCTCTGTGCGGACGACCCAAGAGGGCTTGGTGACGGAGAGTCGGGGCAAAGGGTCTTGATGCCGTGGAGGAGGAATAGGAGCACCGTTGGATTTGGGAGCTTCGAATCGGACGGCTGTAAATGAGCTCAGGCTTCGAAGTGCCATTTACCACTACCAGCGTCCACTTCGCTTTGGTTGGCCTTTTGGGTCTCCTTCGCGTTATAAATTGGAAACGGAAAGGCCTAAATAGACATGTCCAAATCCGTGAAACTAAAATGTTTGTTGCGTTTTTTTTTCCTTTTATATGGAAAATGATAATGTTAAAAGGAGGAATTAATTTTTTCTTTTTTACCAACAGAGTTTAGCCCAATTAAAAAAAAACCTTTAACTTGCATATTAATGCTCTCATGTTCGAACTCTCATGACACATTGATAGTGCGTGTGAGAAACCCCCTCTTTTTTGTAATTTAGACTATCGCTTGTATCTAAAGAAAAAAGAAAGAAAAAAAAAAGAAAAAAAAAGAGAGACCATTTTGGCGCCTAAATTAACAAACAACTAACTAATTCCACTAATCAAACTGACCACAAACAGTTTCTAACTGAATATAACACGTATCCTAATCAAATCCCTGTAATGACTTGGAATGTAAGTCAAGTCTCTACTACGATTCTTGCTCTGTGATGTTGTTTCTTGATTTTGCTAGTGTAGTAATATTTGGGATTGGGGGTGTAAATATTGATAAGAAAGAAGACATTTTGAGTTCACTAATATATCAAAACTATCGTTTGCTATGAGGAAATACCATAGATTGAAAACTGGAATTTGGTACTGACTTTCTTGGGTATGTTTGTAATTGGGTATTAAAAATTTGGATTCGAATCTGTTTCTGGGCGTGATTATTTTAGTAAATGTTGAGATACAACCCTGTTTCTATTGTGGGAACTGGGATCTAATGAAAAGTTTCATTCTTTGGTTTCGGTTAGTAATATGTTTTAAGCAAAAACATCTATTGTTTATATACTTGCGAGGAAGCAACTTTTTTTCTGGTTATGCCAACCATGATGTCAACTATTGAATCCGAGTTTCGTCTTAGTTACAACGTGAATGTAAAATGTGGATCTTGTGTTCATGGAATTATTTTGTTGGATTGATAAATTGAATTTTGTGAATTGAACAGTGAGAAAGATTAAGGAAGAAGTCCAGCTGCTTCAGGACCCTGGATCTTATTCTCATGTTGGTTTAGTTAGACAAGTAATTGACAAGCACATGGTTTTGGTTAGGGTGAGTGGTTGTGCATTTTCTTTGCTAACATCAGCTTTATTTGTACGCTTGTTTTCACCCTTCGGTATGCTAACTAAGTTGTTTGATACTTTTTTTTTTTTTTTTTTGTGTGCCCACTTCTGTTTCTTTTCAATTTCCAGATTGTTGGACAAGGGATGCATGTTGTTGATGTTGATGAAAACATTGATGTCATAGAGCTCAAACCATCAACAAGAGTTGCTCTCCGAAGACACAGCTATACTATTCATGCAATACTGCTAAAAAAAATTGATCCTGTCTTCAAACTTTCGAAAGTTCAAAATAATCCTGAATGTACATATGATATGATTGGTGGTCTTGATGAGAAAATCAAAGAAATAAAGGAGGTTTTCTTCTGCACATTCTTACTCTCTGAATTTAATTCATTGCTCGTGTGGTTTTTGTGATTTGGATTGGTTTCTCTTACATTATTTCTTCGCATTCTTCTGCATTCATCATTAATGGTATGTGATCATCTTCCCAGGTCATTGAACTTCCAATCAGACATCCTGAATTATTTGAGCTCCTTGGTATAGCTGAACCAAAGGTATATGCTGCCAAGTTCTTGCATTTGTTCTTTGCTTACTTGGTAAGCACTAAGTGTTACATTTGTGCCCTGAAACTCACTCTTCCATATGACAGGGCGTCCTGCTTTATGGGCCCCCTGGCACTGGGAAAACACTGTTGGCTCGGGCTGTAGCTCATCATGCTAAATGTTCTTTCGGGCACATTTCTGCAACTAAGTTAGCTCAGAAGTACATTGGGGTAGGCGCTAAGATGGTTAGAGAACTTTTTTTCCTGGCCAGGTTTGTTTTGATCTCTTTTTATGGAGACTAATCATGATTTTCTGTTTCTCTGTCTCCACTTGTTATGTTTGTTACCTTCTTTTTGAAATTTGTTGCTCTATTTCTCAAGTCTTATTCTATGCTCAGATTTACTGTGAGGATCTAATTCATGAAGAGAAGTTCTGAACTAGAATAAGCTTTTTATTTGTAAGTGTGACGTTAGGCATCAATGGTATTGAAATATATTCATACAGTAAATAGGGTATCCTTGCTAGTGGCAACTAAAAGAAACAAAAGAACAATAGCTTTTTGGTCCCTGAGCTTTTGAATATATGTTTACCTTTCTCGGCTGCAAAGATTTTGTTTGTGGATTATTCGCTGATCTGCTTCTTTTTAGCCTGCCAAATTGAATGAAATGAAATATAATTATTGCATAGACTTATGGCTGCTAATCTGCTTCATCTCATCCTTCTGCTTCCCATTTACTTACTGTATTTCTAACTTTATATTTTGTTTAGGAAATATGCTCCATGTATTATTTTTATGGATGAAATCGACAGTATTGGATCTGCTCGTGTGCAATTTGGTGGTGGAACAGACAGTGAGGTGCAGCGGACTATGCTAGAGCTTCTCAGCCAGCTGGATGGATTTGAGGCATCAAGCAACATCAAGGTACTATACAGAATGTGGATTCATTGATATCGAAACGCAATGTAATATTTCTAACAAATCTTTCATATGACAACCACCATTTTTAAATTATGGGTTATACAGGTTATAATGGCCACAAATCGTATTGATATTCTGGATCAAGCACTCCTTAGGCCAGGAAGAATTGACAGGAAGATTAAATTTCCAAATCCTACTGAACAGGTACATGCCACTCACTACACCATGGATTAATATTTCATAGGTGTACATTTAAGTTTCGCTCTTGTATGTCGTTAACGGAGGTTGGTCACTGCTAAACAATTCACATTTATGTAATATAAGTCCACTTATTTAAAGTTGTTATCTGATGAGGGTGCAACAAAGAACAGGAAATTTCATAGAAGTCATAGCTTTTATTTAAAAAGAATACTTACTAATGCATATAACAAACTGCAGTCTCGTTGGAAGATCATGAAAATACATTCAAGGAAAATGAATTTAAGGCGTGGAGTTGATTTGAAGAGGATTGCAGAGAAGATGAATGGTGCATCTGGTGCAGAGATGAAGGTATTATATATCAGAGGTTTCTTAGGAAGTCAGGGTTTTGTGTGCACATATTAAAACACTGTCTTCGCTCTCCTGGCTGCAGGATGTTTGCTTTGAGGGAGAGGAGGGTTCATGTAATGCAAGAAGATTTTGAGATGGCAGTTGGTAAGGTAATGAAGAAGGAGACTGAGAAGAACATTTCGTCGCAGAAGTTTTTTTACTAATTCATGTGTTGTTTACACCAATTTAGGTACAAAACTAAGACGATGTTTAGAAGTGATTGTTGGTATAAAGTTCACAAACTAACACCAAATAACGTGGGCGATAAGTTTACAAACTATGTCACACCTCTGTCATTTTCAGTGTCGAAGAAATGGAAAAGAAATGTAAAGAAATCAAGCAAGATATTTGGGAAAACACTCAGCTGTATTGGCTGAGTACAATTCAGCTGGAATGGATTGCAAATGAAACGTACAAACTGATATTCCTTTTATAGGGACTTAACTACACACTAGTCAAACTAGCATTTAAGGCTATGGAGAGAAAATCAAATATAGCAGCTGCCATTTTTCAAAGGTTATATGAAAATATCCTTGACTTGATAATTTGGAGATTAAATTCTTAACATCCATTCAAGAATAATTAACCTTTCTAAACCCAAGTCTCTAGCAATCTATAACCTCATATCAATGCATGCAGCAACAATTCAATGCAATCCGGTACAGCGATTAGTTTTCCATTTATAACCAAGTCATTAATCCTTGCATTCCAAATGCCCCAACACAAAAGATAAGAGAGAGTGAGTTGAAGAAGATGAGTGTGTACATGGGTTATGGACTGACATAAAAAGTAATGAAAATGATTTTGTCTTTTGACAGAAGAGCAAACTTTTAACCTCAAAAAATAAAATTGCAAAGTTGTTTTGTCTATACTATGGGTGAGCAAAAAGGTGTGTATTAATAGAAAATATAAATGATGAAATTCTTTCTGAAGACATTGGAATTTTCTGGGTTTGGAATCTAACAAATTGTTTACACAATTCGATGCAGATAAGTTGCCAGAAGATTCTTGGAATTCTTTTATAAGCCAAAATGCTTAAATTGGTAAACTCTGCTACTTACAAACTTGATATAGATATTGGATGGTCTAACAGATCCCCCAGAGAACACCTTGTGTTTATTTTGACATTGATATAAAATTCATAATCTCTTGAATGCTGCATCTATGAGAAGAAACATGAATTTGGGCTTCTAGTTTACATTGTAGAAGTGACTATAACAGCTACAATTCATTTGGCTCCAATCAAAGTTTCAGACATTGGTATAAAATGATCCTAGCCCAATTCATGGTTCTTATAAGCCTTGGGATCTCCTATTGATCCATCAAGCAGGGTTTAATTTTGTAGATTTGCTAAGTTGTTGAAGCTCTGAGATCTCACTGAGTACTCCTTTATGAGTTTAGAAAACAAGGACTCTTCTCTCTCTAGTAGCTTGGCTGGCGTGTCGTATTCGGCAACCCGTCCTGTTTGCACAAAAATTGCTTAAACTCTATTGCAATTATCTTAATGTACGTCTCTGAATTAATATGGTGTGTACATTGTGTTTATGGCTTTCTAGTTTCCTATATATTGCATGCTTGCATACATGTGTGTGCATGTGTTTGTGTTTATACTTACCATCACTGAGCACCAAAACGAGATCACTGTCAATTACTGTGTGGATTCTGTGAGCTATTGTGACAACCGTTCGATCTTTGAATTCTCGACTGATGACCTTCTGTATCACTCCATCAGTTGCAGAATCAACTGATGCTGTTGCTTCATCCAACACCAGAATTTTGCTTTTCTTTAGCAAGGCTCTTCCAAGACAAACTAACTGTCTTTGGCCCACACTCCAATTTTCTCCATTTTCGACCACTGTTAGAGTCATGCATGTTAGAAGTTTACTAGAGAACTTATGTTTAATAATAGTCTGAAATAATGAATCTTACCTGAGGCATCCAACTTCTGTTCCTTTGCACGCACCAGATCACCTAGCTGACATTTATTTAGAGCCTGAAAATTTGGGAGTTCGTTTTCAATAGTTATAAAGGTGACTCTCGATTCAAAGTAATTTTCGTTTGTGGAATAAATAACTCATCATCTGTAGCTTGTTAAAGCTTATTTCATAAGAATAATTACCTCCCAAACATCACTATCGGAATATTGCTCTAGCGGGTCAAGGTTTCCTCTAACTGTTCCTTCAAACATTGTTGGGTCCTGTGGAATGATGCTAAGCCTTGATCTTAAGTCATGAAGGCCAATCTTGCAAATGTCCACATCATCAATTATAATGCTTCCTTCTCTAGGCTCAACTACCCTGAAAATGGCCTGTATGAGGGTTGATTTCCCACTTCCTGTCCTTCCTACAACACCAACTTTTTTCTGTCCTGGGAATGTGCAGCTAATGTTTTTCAGCACAGATGGAAGATGTTCAGCATAACGAATCTGCACAGCAGCCAAATGTGTGTATAAGGAGTGTGCAGTATTGTTTGTGTGCAGAATTGAATGAAAAGTTTTAAACTTTTGGTCCCCATGATTTAAAATCTTCCAGAGGCTTACCTGGAGATTTTTGAAACAAATTGTTCCAACTTCTGGCCAATTGATTGGTGGCCTGGACTCTTCAATTAACAGAGGTGCTTCGCTTGTTAGGTTTGAATACTGTAGAACTCTTTCAACAGAGATCATCTTATTTTCTGCGTTACATATGTTCCATATAACAGAAGCTTGCAAAACATTCAAATTTATTCCATATGTTACCGCCAACCCTGCAATGCCTGTTTGAATGAAAAGAAAAAATACAAAGTTAATTCTGTGTAAGTGCTCTGCTAATGACTAAATAGGTTTTCTTTCCCAAAAGAAACGTAATTTTGTTTGTTAAAAGTCGGGCCTGGAAACAAAACAGCAGATGAAAGAGTTCTCTTGTTTGAATGATCATGATACTCACTTGGATTGATAACTCCTTCAGGCAGGGTCACCAGCAAAACCAAAGAGAAGGCGAAAACAAAGTTGGAGAGTAGATTTAGTCTGAAGGAAAGCCATTCCATTGCTGACATATTATGAAACCATGGCCTTGAGTGGTTGTCAATAAGACTGAGATTTGTATGACTGAAACGCTCTTTTTGATCAAAAGCACGGATTGTTGCTGCTCCTGCTAGTGATTCTGCAAAGTGGTGGAGGATTGGAGCTCTTTCTATGCCTGATAGCCGTGCCAGTTCTCGTGCTGTTGGTATGTAGTATTGCTGAAGTAACAATTATCAAATTTTCAGTCAGTACCCCTAATGAGATCATTCATCCAGATTCACACACACACACACAGAGGACTCATTTGGAAGCCACTTAACATTCGTATCATGTTTTCTTGATCAGTAGAATTTCAAACAAGTTCAATTTTCTTTTCTTACATAATTTCCTTAATGGGTTTATGTGTTGATTTTCTGATTATTGAAAAGTTTCACGAATTAAGTTTTAATACTATAATATATCATAATATATCCATGATTTAATGTTGTTGTTTAGAAGAGGAACTTGAACACTGAGATTGTATGGGAATTTTCCATTCCGTTTTCCGTTTTTTGTGTTGCTTAAAATTAACTAATCATCTTTACATTGATTATATGTTAAGAGGAGATAGAAGTCCTTACTTGGTACCATATGCAGACTGCAGTTACTGGAATGAAGATTACGAAGACTTCCCAGGCTACTTGCGACATTACTGCAATGGTCCCTAAAATCTGTATTATTGAGAAAGCACACCAACCTAATTTGTTTGCCATTTCCAAATCTAGAACACTTTGATCAGTCGATGCCTGCACAATGAAATAAAGGGATTTTCAATCCTGCACCTCTCTTTTAGACACACACACACACACAGAGATACATTTCTTCTATCAGACATTTATATTTTGATTTGTTGACTTATTGCTCCTTCAGTCTACTTCCTCTAGGTATTTACTAATTCTTTAACATCTGAATTTATTCTCGATCTTAAATCCAAATTTTGAGTTTGAATTATATGAGCCTGTGTACCATGAATTATTGGTTCTCATTCCTTGGGGTAGTAGTGGTCCTTCTGGAGAGTGATGTGAGCTCAAAATCATGCATATTTAATTATAACTTACCCGGTTTAAGATTCTTCCAGTTGGGGTTGAATCAAAAAATGACATTGGTGCTCGGAGTATGCTATGTAGCATATTTGTGAAGAGCTTCTGTGCTGTTGAAAGTCCTGCTACTGCTACTAGCGAGGATCGCAGCAGCACGCAAAGTGAACTTCCAACGGCAAGTAGTACATAAACAAGTAGTATGGAACTCATCTCCAGTTTAGGCTCAGTCTCACTTGTAGGAGGCGAAGCCCATGCCATCCAATAGTTACTAGCTACCTGTAGTATTTGGAATGATGACTGTGCCAAGAGTATGATTGGTATTAGCACTCCACCTTTCACAGTGGTCAAATAAGACCAGTAAACTTCTTTTCCGATGCTTCCTTTTTCTCTCTCTTCATCTTGCACTAGCTTTCCTTCTTTTTCTGTTATCTCTAGGGAGAGATTATGCTCTGATTCATGTCGTGTCTGTTGTAGTTCAGCATTTGAAGTGGACTCAATGTTGGATTCACCGTCTGGTGTTGGACCTTGAGAAGTTGCATTAGTATTTTCAACTGTGAGGATTGACTCTAGAGCTCGGCTATGAGCACCAACCAAAAGTTCAAATCCTATATTTTGTCTTAGAATTTCTTCAAATCTTCCAGCTTGTGCGATTTTTCCATCTTTCATAACCTGTTGAAACCCATATTAGTTTAACTCTGATTCAAGTTCCTCAAAACCCTAAGAATTGTGGATGGTTCTTTGAACTTGGAATCATGAAGCGTATATATTATCAAACCCATATTATTTATTGGGTTACCCATTGACTAGTAGGGATCAAAACATAAGCTAATTTTCAGTAACATTATATGTTGTATATTTTCCGTGGTCCATTTTCACAAGTGACTAAGGAAATATCACCAAACAGGAGGGAAAAAAAAAAAAAAGACTGATGAATTAGAGATAATTTATACGCTTACCAGAATGTAGTCTGCGGCCGGGAGAAACTCAACTTGGTGGGTGACATATAGTATAGTTTTTTCCCTGAGAATTCCCATCATGCAGTCCTGCAAGAGTATGCAAACTATAATCAGTTTCATAATTCACCAGGCTGTTGCTTCATCAAACTAGGAAACGTTTGATAACAGGATCTACTTTAAGTAGAATCCTCATGTTGTTGCTCCTGACACAGCAAGTCCAGGAAGACTAACCTCAAAAAGTTGGGTGCCTGTGTGAGCATCAACAGCACTAAAAGGGTCATCAAGTAAATATATATCGGCGTCCTGGTAAACTGCTCGAGCAATTTGTATCCTTTGCTTCTGTCCTCCACTCATATTTATTCCTCTCTCTCCAATTTCTGTTAGATCACCACAGGAGAACAGCTCAAAATCCTTTTCCAAAGCACATGCTTTAATGGTTCTGTTGTACCTGTCCCTGTCGTATGCATTTCCAAACAGAATGTTCTCCCTGATATTTCCTGTCAGTATCCATGGAGATTGAGGAACATAAGCCTTGGTACCACTGATCTTTACTGTTCCTGAAACTTTCTGTATTTCTCCAAGAATGGATGACAGCAGGCTAGATTTTCCTGATCCTACAGTCCCACAAATTGCCACTTTCATACCCCTCTTCACTATTAACTGTATGGAATCAAGAGTTATGCTGCTTGACACAGTATCCCAGCTGAACTTTCCATTTTCTATCTCAATTGCAAACTCCATCTGATCTTTTGGAACATGCTCAATGGAATCCTGCTGAATTTCATCCTCTGGAGATAGGAAGCTACTCTATCTGCGGAAACCTTTCCCTGTGCAATCGAGGAGAGCAAGTCAGGTAGATTGAATATAGGGTCTTGTAACATTCTGAAGGTGGCCAATGCTGATAGAACTCTGCCTGCTGTGAGTTCTATCCCCATAAACATGCAAGCTCCAAAAGTCACCACAGAGATAAATGTGGGTGATCCCCAGAAGACGAAAGCTCCAATTGCGACAGTCTTAGTGACTTCCATAGCCAATCGTACTCTATTTTCCTCAAGCTTTCTAACTTGTGTAGGAACTGAGTATCCCATGCCTGAAGTTTGATTGTCTTCATGCTTCGAAGAACTTCTGATGTGGCTTTCATCCTGGTGTCCTTTGCTTCCATGATCCTAGTCTGGTATCTTTTCTGGATCGTAGTCATTGGTATGTTGCAAAGTAGTACTGCAAAAGTTGCTGCTAATGTAGCAACTGAACCCATGCCGAGGTTAGTATGAAGAATGTAAATTGCTAATGAGAGTTGAACGGGCATCATCCATATTATGTTTAAGTACCAGATGAAGTCTGTGACTCTTTGGATATCTACACTCATATAATTGATGACTTCTCCACTAGTGTGGCTCTGGCGGGATTGGCTTGACAGAACTAAGCCCTTTTTGTAAATTTGAGATATAAGTGCAGCTCTAAGGTGAAGGCCTAGGTGTCGAGCCCCAAAAATCCATTGCCTCTGTGTTATCATCTCAACCATCTTAGCTCCTAGAAAGGCAAGTGCAAGAATGTAGCCACTCTGTAAGCTTCGAGTGTTCTTCTCATTCAGAAACTTTACAAAGTCATCAATGAGGTATGGGCCAACATATGATGCTCCAGCACTTATTACAGCAAACATTGCGTTGATTGTTGCTTTCTTCCAGATGAATAAGATCATTGTCTTGTAGATTGTTGGGTTTGTGATTCCATCTCTCTCCTTAACATATTTTAGTCTCTCATCAAATGAGTGAGACAGAAATTCAGCAGAGTCTTTGATATCGACATCTGGGATTTCATCCGGTTGGAGGGGTTTCTTGATTCCAACGGCAAACAAGGGGTTGAGCCAAGAGAATGTAATGAGTTGGAGAAGAGTAGCTTTTCCATATAGAGACTCTTTTTTCCCTTCTGAATGTTTATCACCTTTTCCATTGAGAAGTGGTTCAGTGATGCCATTTGGGACAATGAAGGTTAGTCCTGTCTTCCCACGTATTGAAATACCAAACAGGCAGATGGATGCAAGGAGACTGAGGAAGCCACATAATCTTGTAATCTAAGCTCACCATGGTATGTGATTCGGAGATGAGTATCAACGGCCACAGAGATAATGGACAAGAAGAAGTTGCAAAGCCACCATGCTCTTAGTAGCCAAGGGAACTTGATGGACTTGATAGTCACAATCCGGTATACTGCAACAGATGAAATTGTCCATGATATGACTTGCATACTCTCCGATAAATAAGCACGAAGTTTATGGTTGCAGTAAGTCACACTTCCATTGAGTAACAACAGAAGCACTACGAAATGAGTTCCCATCAGAAAAAGAGAACAAGCCATGCTGGTTTTGTGAGTGGTGCTGAAGCGTACGCCAATGCCATGCTTCTCTGTGCCTTGATCTGGGAACTTTGTTCTTCGTTTGCAGATTAGGTCCATATTATTTTTCAGAAAATGTAGTGTTGAAACCAATTGTCCCACATCGGAAAGAGGGAAGGAGAAAGAGTGCCTTAAATAGAATTTCCCCACTCTAACTGATATGTCCCACATCGGAAAGAGGGAAGGAGAAAGAGTGCCTTAAATAGAATTTCCCCACTCTAACTGATACCGAGGCCTTTTGTGATAAAACCCCACACCTGAGGATTGTGCAGGTGGTTAAGTGGGGACAGTATCGGTGTTGTTGGAGTGGGCCCTCGGCCCGTCGACCTGAAAATTTCTACATGGTATCAGAGCCAGGCGCGGGCCCGTTCTACCACGTGATTGGGTGGGTCCCCATTTGGCCCCACGCGATGGGTGAGTCCCGACATGGCTCCACGTAGGCCCAAAAAGGTGCCACGTGATTGGGTGGGCCCCGACATGGCCCCGCGTGATGGGTGAGTCCCGACATGGCTCCACGTGGTTGCCGATGTGTGGATCTCCACGTGTGACCCACAACATGGGGTCTCACGTGCGGGGGAGTGTTGAAACCAATTGTCCCACATCGGAAAGAGGGAAGGAGAAAGAGTGCCTTAAATAGAATTTCCCCACTCTAACTGATACCGAGGCCTTTTGTGATAAAACCCCACACCTGAGGATTGTGCAGGTGGTTAAGTGGGGACAGTATCGGTGTTGTTGGAGTGGGCCCTCGGCCCGTCGACCTGAAAATTTCTACATGTAGTACTGAGATTCCAAGGAAACTAAGTTGCATAACTATGCTAGTGTGCTCAGACAAGCAGGGCAAATTTTTCTGGAGCCATTCTGACTGAAATTGAAGAAGCCTAAAATCTGCCACACAAAACAAATCTGGTCACGCCTGTTTCGGTCCAATGTAGTGCAAGTAATCGTCGTAATTTATACAAATCAATTTTTTTTTCCTTAATACTGTCTTTTAAGCAGTTCTGTAATCTGTACAGTATGTGTCTGCTACTATTTTGTTGAAAATCTATAGTCATGTCCTCTGATATGTTGTATGATTTCACTGCTTCTAACCCTCATACTTTACTTGAAAATTCCCTTCATAAGAACTTGAAGTTTCATCTATATCATTATCTCTACATCGCCACATAGTTTGATTCATCTTTAGTATGTGTAACAGTGTAAGAATGCGCTAAGTCGATAAAAAATTATGATGAATGTGGATAACATGGACGTATCTCATCCACCAAGGACGAAGAAAACATACAACTAGAAATACTGGATCCATGTGCAGTGTGAAAATGTGGCATCGTTAAAACCTTGCCATAAAAAAACACCAAAGAATAAAATCCGGTCAAAGAAAAAGAGTACCACTGCATTACAAAAAAACCTACCCCTATCCATTCTCTATATCTTTGGCCAACAAAGACAATAACCAGTCAGGACTTGCGAAGTGTGATTAATTAATCAAAACTACTACTATAACCACAAACCAAGAGGTCCAGTCAAGTCTATAACACAAATTAATGAAGAGCTTGTGAACACTACTTGGCAAATATATCGGGGTATTGTTAGCTATATACATGGTCAGCTATAATGAAGTTTATAAAAATAGGGAGGCAAAGCTACAAAGGGTTCTTGACCAAATAGCAAAAAGTCATTTCCGTTCTAAAATTTTGGTTTATTTATTTATTTTAAGAATAACCCATTAAACTCTTATTCTCCATTAGTTTGGTGATGGTGACGACGATTACACCAAGAAAACTGGCAACAAGAAAGACAAAAACAAAGAGAAGAAGAAGAACACTGATAAAACTTACTTATAGCAGTCTGAAAATCAAGCATGTCTTCCCAACCCATCCTTCTATCCAGCTTAAAGCTTCTCTCTCTCTCTCTCTCTTGTAGTTTTTTGCTGACGGATGTTTTTTGTTTCTATGGACTGACCTCAGAGTTCCTCAGACTCAATATTAATATAGTGACTTCAAGAGAACTCAATTATAAATAAACTTCGGTGAGAAAGCCTGTGGCAAGTATGAGAGGACACTTTAATTCCGAGATCACGGACCACAACGACAATGAAGTTCAAGTGTTTTTCATGGTTATGAGAGAGAGAAGAGAGAGAGAGAGAGAGAGAGAGAGAGCAAGAATGAATTTGTGTAGTATATATAATTACAAAATTTTTGTAGGTATATATATTTTGGCACTCAAGAGTGGATGTGTGTGTGTTTTATTGAAAGGGTAGGCAATATCACGTGGGAGCTGGAATGGGGACGGTCATTTTTGGCTGCTTATATACACTGATACTGGACGGTCATTTTGGCTGGTTAATAAGCTGATACTGATTTTTTATGCCAACTTATAAGAGAGCCAAATGTGAGAAGCAAACAAAGCTATGTGATATAAATATTGTGATGTCTCTATAAAAGTTTTAAAGAAAACAAAGGTAAATGGTACTCCATAGTGTCTGCCAAAGTTTGAAGAAGCAAAGATATGAGACCCCCACTCAGTCTCACCAAAAAAAAAAGGTACTGAAATTCTTACATACAATGAGTTATAAACGTACGTTTTTTACTTACCGAATAAATCATCAAATTTTGTGAGAAGAACGATATATACACGTGTGAAATAATTATATACCTCTAATTTTTAAAGTTGAAGAGGGGAAAAGGGAGGAAATACGACTTGCAATTTTGGTTTTATTTTTTCTTGATCAAGAAGCTTACAACTATTTTTCTCTATCTCGGGCTGCGTTCTGCCGGGAAAATAAAGCCACAAAGGCAAAAAGGGGGCTGTGTCTGAAAATTTATCTAATCTGAGCTCTATCTTTACTAGTGGAAAATCTCTGAAGCGCACAACAAAGTTTGATACCATTTCTGATAACTTTTGTCCCATTCTGGCCAGTAAGGAAAGCAATCATATGCGTAGGCTGGTGCGCATTAATTGTTATGTATGGCTCAGTTCATCTTGGTAGGGAAAAGCATATATGTGTCTAGAATTTGGATATGCTCATTTATTAATTTTCGTTTCATTAAGATTTGCGATTGAGCATTGATATGTATCCAAACAATTGTGAAAGTACTCCTGGGATTGTCAGGAATATATAGTGGAATTATTTTTAAAAATATCATCTTATATAAGAAGATGAAATATATAATGCCAAGTGGATATATAGATTCCTTTTTCCCCTTATTTTTGTGTATAAGATGTGAAAATCTTGGGCTTTTGTCTTTTCATTTTTGAAGGGGGTTCGGGATCCAAAGATTTCATTTTGGAAATACTTCCCTCTTTACCATGTAAGTAATAAGTAAAAGCTCCTACATTCCTGCTAATAATAATGTGACTTATGTGCATAAGTTTTTCTTTTTATGTTTTTGATGAATTATTTTTGTATATGTGTCAAACTGTAATTCTTAGGAAGGAAGAGTATCTCCTTGCAAGGATGGAGGAAGTAGTACCCTTTTTTTTTTTCCTTGGGAGGCCAAAAGTATTTGATGGATTTTCGTGCCAATGTTAGTCAAATTGGTTTTTGATGGGGTTGGTTTGGCTTTTAGTTTAAATGGTTAAAAATATGTTAGTACATTGAACATGCGAAGTTTTGTTTTTAATTCATAATTTGATCTTAAGTTTGATTCATCCTCACCTAATATCTATTGTATATATAAAAATAAAAATTAAAAGTATTAACTTGTACGTTTATTGTTTTGCTGCTAATCTAAATTTCATTATCCTAACTTTTTTTAAAGGGCCTTTTCACCGATCATTAAAAAGGGCCTTTTAGTGAAGTACAGAAGCATAATGGAATATTATTTCAAATTATTCCACGTAATTTGTGAAAGGGAGTTGATTTTCCCACTCATATTTTTTCCATTTACACTCTTTTTTTATTTTTTAATCAATTTTGTTATTTTTTATTTTTTCTCTTTCCTATTTTACCCTTACCCTACATTAAAGTTTTATGTAGAGGAAGACATACGACCCCATCAATTGTGTAGCCCTACCTTATCATTGAAATGGTCCTCTAATCCGGTGGCTGACATTTCATGTTTTGGACTGGTGAAATTTCCATAAGGGAAAATGAAGCTTCACCTATAAATTTGATCGCGAGGCCTGCTCACCAATTGGAGAAATGTATCGTGACATTTCTTGGCTCCTTACGTGCAATGAGTTAAGTATTTTTTGTTATATATTACGTGCATTTTGTTTTTTTTTTTGTGTTGACTGGTTGGTCTAAGTCAGCTTCATGCGATTGGTTGGTTTAGGTCGTATTCATATCAGACCAGATGTGATGGCACAAGGGTGGTCCTCTAGTTTATCAAGATCATCATGGACTATATATATAAATAATGTGATGAGACAAGAGAATTGGAATCGCTGATTTGGACCGTTGAAGTGAATACTGTACCAATTTTTTGGAAGCATGTGTTGGTTGAAGCCTTGCGCATGAAGTAAAGACGTGATAGGACACGCCTAATATATAAGATACTTTTTTGTTTAAATGCAATAATGAAGTTGATGGCAGTCTTTTGAAGATCATATTTATTAAGGTTTATTTATTATAATGGTTCTTGAGTTTCTACGCAAGTTTTGTTTTGGTTTTCCAACTTGTTTTTCAGTTTGTGTCATCTTTCAATTCTTGCACGTTACAACAATTTCTTCATTTAAACATAAAACTCGGGTACAAATTTAGGCACCGTTACAATTAATCATATAATAAGAATAGAAAAAGGAGAAGATGAATGGAATGAAAACGAGATGATTGGAAAGTAAAATGAATCATAACTAATAAAAGTAGGAACCACATGGAAAGAGGAGCAACATTCAATTATCATATTATCATATTTCTTGCTGTTTTTCCTTGAATCTAGACCTCACTTTCATCAGATTGTGAATCTCCTATTAAAAAATATATGTGAATTAAAATATTAATTTCTAATTAACATCATATATTTATAAGGGGCTTATATCTCAAATGATCAAGACCAACTACTTTTGCATCTGACATTCTTCGTTCCCATTTCTTCCTCTTTTAGTATCGCTTGTATTTGAAAAAAAAAATGAAAAAAAAAATCATATACTCCACTTCAAGCTCCTCTAGAACCCACAATAATTTGAGTCTTTCTCAGAATCTTACATGCATGCAATTTCTATGTACTCTAGTCACGGGCTCAAAGCTCGAGAACACCACATGCGCATTGCAAGTTTCTCTAATGGTGTCCATCAACTTTAATCAGCTATAGTAATTATACAGTTAGGCATGCGCTCTCAGCTTTTGAAGTGTAGCAGCAAAGCCAGACACGCTTTGTGCCGATTATTTTGACCAAAGTTGCAAAAGCGCTAGCAACAAAAAAGCTACATACATACCCCCAAAAGAGCTCTATTTTGCCAAACTTTATGTGGGTTTTCATATTTTTAGCCAATTAATTAGTGGCTTAAATTATTTCTCTGGTGTGACTAAATACAAAAGCTCAGAATCCGTCGACACAAACAATATGAAAATGGACTCTACAATATTGGCAAGGGACAGATTACGCACTAGAAGACATTAATCCACGTAATTATTAATCCGAGGGATTTCGACATTATTTTCTTTATTTTATGTGGCTTTTGGAATTTTCTGAGATGTTAGGTAACATGTGCATGTGGAATATTATCATTCCACGGATGATGCATGCGTATTTTTATGTTGGTGTCTTTCCTTGTTTTATGCTGAGTGAGAGAGAGATCAGTCTAATAGAAAAATGGGTTTTTTATTATTATAAAAGATTGGACTTTATTAAGAAAACTATTGTGTGGTTCAAAATTCTAACAGAGGCACGTATTCACCAACTACTAACTTAACTACTAATTCAAAGTGGACGAAAACAAAAAAAAAATAAAACTCTTGCGGAAGATGTAAGAGGATAAGTACTCTGCCGCTGAAGCTAAATGCCATACACTTTCATATTTTCTTCGCCATTTTAGTCACGGTGTAGTTCACATGTAAGATATTTTTTAATATTACAAATTAAAAATTAACCATACAATGCAACACGTCTTGCACATTTAAAGGAAATAATTTTCTTCTTTTATATTTTTTTTTACCAAGAATAATGCTATTCTTATTATATTTGTATATCACATTCTCATACCACATGATATGGCAGATAAGGTGGACAATCACATTAATTAAAATTATTTAATATTTTCTTTTCTTTTATGATTTATTAACATTTTTTAAAAAATCGTTAATTAAACTTTCTTTATTAAAATACACTTCTTTGATTTAATTGATGTGACATATAATATGGACATGTCACATCATGTGATATAGAAATGTGGGATGAAAATGTGGTAAATGTAGCATTGCTCTTTTATCAATTAGTAGTTTTTTTCTATATAAAAATACAATAATTAGTAGTTCTTCACTATACTTAAAAGTGATTAGTAAATGGTTGAGTTGAACATTCTAAAACACGATATTCATAACAGTATGATCATATTTTATATAAATATGAAATAAATTTTTTTGAAAAAAGGAAAGAGAAAGGGGAGTGTTGGGCTAAAGTGGAGCAATAAGCTAAGTTGGACTTGGTTTCTGGTTCTTGGGTTGTTGGGCTTGGTGCGTCAAATGTTAGTGAGCTCACGTTTGCACCCAAAATCTATCTCTGGACACCCATGCTAAAATTTGAATAAATTTATAGTTTTCTCTGGACACCAATAGAAGGATATTACCAAAATATTCCAACTACAAACAATTCTGATCGGGACACATAATTTGAGCAGCCTGTGACTTATGTCTTGATTTTGTGATCATTTGAGTTGGTGCCTTGTGTTGGATTCACTCGCCATCAGTCACTAGAATCTACAAGTTAGCAACAGTCCAACATCAGAATTTGACAAATTAAAATACAAAAAATAACGGATGTTTTCAAAACTAATATAAAATCTCACACCTCTTAGATTTTATAGATTCTTAAGTTTAGAATTGGTGTTGGTCATAGTGAACCGTTGATCTGTCTCTTTGATTGGGCCTGCATTTCACATACGTAGAAGTTGTTCTATAATTGCAGGCCTAAAGAGGAAACAAATTTGTATACTCTTTTTTCTTAAGATTTAAAACTACAGAGTGGAATGTATACCTGTAGAAATTGGAGTGCTTTTGAATACCTTCACACCACGAGCAACCAACAACCTTACTCACTTTTTCCATAAAGAATCAATCCTATAAAGCTGTTAGAGAGAGAGTGGATATAGAATTAACTAATAATTTGAAAGGAAAAAAATAACAAAAAAAGTAGTTCTCCTGAATTACTGTACCCTAATATAATATCTGTGCATTATCTCCAAAACAAAAAACCATCTGGTGGAAAGTACCTGGACTCTGTTTGCTCCCATTACAAAAAATGCGCCTTCAGGTAACAAATAAAAAACCCACCTCCAAATTATGCCAAAATAACAATAGACCCGGCAGAAGGAACATCATAGACAGAGTAAACTCATGACATGAGAAAAAAAAACAGCAGAGGCTAGGGACATACATAAATATAAATATAAATGCATTAAAAAGATAGGCTATGGAGTTGCTGGACATACACATGTAGGCTGTAGGGAAGGCACACCTTTTCTTCAATGGTGATGATGTGTAGCATATATATAGCTTCAATCAACTCTCCACACCAACACCTGTTCAAGGAAGCAATTTTGTTCAATGCCAGAGGAAAAAGAAAATGTGATATATATGGGAGAAAAGAGTTTTATTCTTTTTAGAGAAAGAAAAAAGAATGACAACTTTAGAAGCAGACTCACTCACTTGAGTTTAATCATTTTCTCCTTCAACTAGAGATTTAAACTGTATGCTATGAAAAAAAAAAATGAAAAAAGCGACATACGACATAGAAAATAATTAAGTTAAATGTACAGTAGGTGAAGAAAATAGAATGCATACCATATATTCGTGGAATATGAGAAATCTTGGGCCACTCTGAGCCGCTCTCCTTATTGCATCTCTCTTTTAGAAGGGGACAATCATAAATTTCTATGGAATTTAATTTGGTGAGACATTGCATAGCTTCTAGTTTAGGTAGATACATCATATTCTTGCAACGACGTATCTCCAGGTACTTAAGAGATGTAAGGTTTCTCAACCACTCTGGAAGAGCCTCCATTCCATCAAAGCATTGCACTTCGAGATATGTTAGAGAAGTCAAGTGTTGAATTTGTTCGGGCAGAGACTTGAGCTTAGGCCAACCCCATAACGATAATGTTTCAAGTTGTGATATAACCTGAAAAGCAGGGAATGAATCTAGCTCCTTCCAAAAGCCACCAAGTTTCAATATCTTCAAGTTCATGAGGCATGCTGTTATTGCTAATCCACTGGGTAGACTTTTCAATCCATCGCAACAAAATATCTTCAATTCATGGAGGTTTGTGAGGTTGTCTAAACTTGGAATAGATTCTACATTTGGCAACTTGCTTATTGTCAACACCTCAAGAGACGAACAGGATTCCAGCCCTATTGGCAGACTTGTCAATCCAGGGGAATCTTCGATTCTCAATTCACGAAGGCATGTGAAGCCGAGTAAACTTGGAACAGACTCTGGACTCCTGCTGCAACCAAATATAGACAACTTCCGGAGGGATGAGAGGCTGTGAATCAAAGCGGATGTTAGCATATCACAATTCGATATTGTCAACTCCTGAAGAGAGGTACAATAATCTAACCCACTTGGTAGACTTGACAACTCCGGACAGCGTGTAATCTCTAATTTGCAGAGGGATGGGAGGCCATGTGTAACTGGAATCAACTGTAGACTATTGCAATCTTGTACAGTCAGGTCCTTAAGAGATGTTGTGAGTAGCCCATCAGGCAAATAAGCAAGAATAGGACACTTGAAAATATGCACTGACTCAAGAAATGCGCAAGAACCAACTACATCAGGAGGAGCAACACGAGTTAGCTCCTGACAATCTCCTATCACCAAGTATGCAAGATTCTTGTTGTTTTTTAGCATTCCTTCCGGCAGAGAAACAAGTCCGCTTATCTTCCTTATTGTGAGCGAAGTAAGAGTGGTCAGCTTATTGCTTATGTTTGCTATTGGCATGCCGCTACCCATGGAATGTATCCTCAACTTCTTGAGAGATGGAAAATGGCTAGGAGCACTTCTCAATTTATCACAATTCCACAAAGACAGCACCTCAAGGCAAGGAAACACAACTATCTTACCTTCCGGCCATTCAGTTAGGTTCTTGGCGTTATAAATACTTAAACTTTTCAATGCAGGAAACGAACTACGCATGATCCAAGATGGACATTTATCGCCCATGAAGTTGGAAAACTGTAAAAATTGCAATTTAGTTGGGTGTGGTTGAAGGCCTTCTAGTACCTCTTCATCATTGGTGATGCTTGACCTGTCCCCTGCCCATTCAAACTCTAATTGGCGTATGTTTGTCTTCTCCACTAATTTTGCTTTCTTGGCTTCTTCTCCATCTCTCACTTGCTCTAGGTTACAGATAGATAATTCGCCTTTTAACAGGTTTAAGCCAGCCAACTCCTCTATTCCACGACCTATCTCTTTACCCACCACAAAAAATTTTAATGTTCGGAGATTAGTCAATCGCCCCATCCCAGCTGGAAATTTCATATAATCCGAATAAAAATAAACATGTCTCAAGTTTATCAAATTTTGCAGTTCCTTTGGATACTCTTCAAGCTTGTCACAATACATTCTTAATGTTTGTAGATTATAAAGCTTTCCAATGGATTTGGGGAGTACTTTGATCTTTGTATTGGAAACATCCAAATACCTCAAGTGTTTCAACTTTCCAATTGAAATTGGCAACTCCTCAATTACAGCTTTATATAAATTTAAGACACGCAAACCTCTAAAGTTCGATAAGATGTCACCAAGACCTTCAGTATTCAAGAATAATGAGCGCAATTTATGAGCACTTCTTTTAGGAACTCCTTGTAGCTCTGAGGCAGGAGTATGTGCCATATGTCGACTCTCATTGGAGTCATTGCTCTTCCGTTTTGACACATGTTCTGCGAGATCATGCACAAGGTCGTGCATCTTGCAACTTGTAATATCACCATACCAAGCCTTTTCAACATCTTGAAAGAAAGAGTTGTGCAATAGAATATCAAAATATTCATTTCCTATATCCTCCATCTCTAGATTACGTCTGTTGGGAGAAGAAGGGTAAAGCAATCCTTGAGCCATCCAAAGGTTGATCAAGTCATCCTTTTCAATTTCGAAATCTTTGACAAACATTGAGCAATATGCAAAACATTGTTTTAAAGATGGTGGTTTCAATTCATCAAAACTCAACTTCAAAACCGACAAGATTCTTTCTTCTCCTTCCTGTAAATCCCATATTCTACTTTCTAGAATTGACCGCCATCCATCAAAATCTTTGGAACGCATCATATTTCCCAAAACCTAGTGTGTGAAGCAAGCTTGTCAGTTCTAAATCAAAACTACCAATATATCTACTAATATAAACATATTTTAATCCTTGCTAGTAAGTGGCATTATGTTAACATAATGCTAGAATGAACTATAAAATAGAAAGAACCCTTCCACCAATATCTTTTCATATTAAGAAAACTAGTAAGGGAAGAACACTATCAATTTCTTGTGGGTTAGAGGTTTATAAATGAAGAACAAATAAGAACAACAAGAACGCATGCAAAAAGTACTTCAACACATACCTTTGCCACCAATGGTACACCTGCACACTTTTTGGCAATCTCCCTTCCAATTCTCTCTTGATCTTCACTCAAAACATCACTCGCATCTGGAAATGCTTTATACTTCAATATACGCCAGCATTCATCCTCCGATAGTTTTCCCAAAACACATGTAGGAAGTGTTTGTACAATTGATGAAACACTCACATTACGGGTAGTGACAAGGATTTTGCTTGCTTTAGTGCTTGTAGCATTCAACAAGCAACTCATCAAATCGTGCCATTTGTTAGGATCATCGTTCCAAACATCGTCAAGCACGAGAAGATATGTCTTCCCTTTCAAATCTTCTTGCAGGTTTTCACATATTGTTGCTTTACCCTTTATCCCAGCTTTCTCTGGTTTAAGACATTCCAATATCCCGCTTAAAATCTTTTTGACTTCAAAAGGAGCAGATACACATACCCATATTTTTTGATCGAAGTGTCTACCTATCTCAGGATCATTATATACGGATTTAGCCAAAGTGGTCTTGCCCAAGCCTCCCATCCCCACAATGGCCATAACAGAAAGACAATTCGCTTGGTTCTTGCCAGAGTTGATCAGGGTTGTAACTATGTCCGACGCAACCTCCGTCCTTCCAACAATGTGCCTTTCATCTTGATCAAAGTTTGAGACGGTTTCCCTGTCAAGTCCTCCAATATCATGAGATGTTGCATTGACCAATGTTGACCTGTCAACCAGTCCAATACTAGCTGCCTCATTCTTCAGGTTTGCCAAAGATGCATTGATGTTTTTAATTTTATGTGCCATTTTGAGACGAAATGCGATGGGATTGTGGTGTGAAAAGAAGTTGAGCACCTTTTTCTTGATCTGGTTTTGGATCTCCACTTTCCGCCGGAGAAGTTCATATTCATATTCATCCAACACATCATCAGCTTCATGAGCTATGCCTTCCAGATCCTTCACCCACATCTCCACCCTCTCACCCCGAACTTGTAAATGTTGTGCATCTCTGAGCATAGCTTCCAACTTGAATAATGAGTCTCGTAGAGTTGTTAGCTCACCTTTGAATCCCCAGAGAAGACTGAGTTCTTGCTCTGCAAGTGAAGCCACCCTCGTCAGAATTCCCTCAGCACCAAAAGTAAGAAACTCTGCAGCCATATTTTCTTTCAGTGTTGCTCAAGACAGAGAACTAGAGCAAAATTGAGGACGCAATGTATCTTTGAGAAGGTTGTAGACAAGAAGGTGTGCATATGGCTGGCGTCAAAAGCTACAATAATTGAGGACAGCACCTAGTGCTGTCGGTTGGATTATCAGGGTTGTTTGGAATACTTTTGAAAAAATAATAATGAGAATCGGCACCAAGTCATTCTTTATCCCACTCCAGTCCAAAACCAAAAAGTCACATGAAATTAAAAAATTTATAATGACGCTTTTTGATTGGTCGATGATATTGTCGTTGTTGAGATAATCAATGAAAGTGGTTAATATTTTAATCCCTAAACGACAAAGTTGCATGTCATTAGGTTCCATGAGGTGCACTTGCCCTTAAACAATTATTAAAATATGCTAAGTGCTTAAGAATCTTTTTGAAGCAGTCGAAGTTGCACAAACATTATTTTAACTCTATGTTCAAGAGGGCCTTGGACAATTATTTTGAATTTCGATTCTTGAATAAAATTTTAATGCAAAGTCTTTTATAATGAATACACGTCAACGTATGAAATAAAGCAATGTTATGTTACAAATTGAAACGAAACAAAATTATAAGACAATGGCATATCGTAAGTATTACGGTATAAAATTATAAGTTATAAGTAGAGAATCCGAATTTTTTCCAACTGAATTATTTGTTAACACGAAAATCGAACTTGGAATCTTTATCCTTTACCTCAATTGTGTCTAATTTAATGCTTATTCAATAGTAAAAACACTTCTTGCTACTATAATAATACTACTATATTAGAGCCAAGACTCTCCTCCTAACTAATTTAGCCATCTTATTTGAGTGTTGATCGGTCATTCTGGTCTTTAAAATTATGCAAAGTTAGCTAATGGGTCGATTTTGGTTGGTCAATTGAAGTTGAGTAGTGACTTAAAACAATGTAATTAACTCCATAAAAAAAAAAATATATAATTAATGCATCAAATAAGGTAACATTTCCCAGCTTCAACATTTATAAAATGAATTAAAAGTGCTTCTGATTCTGTTGGATAGCAGTACATTTGAGTTCAACATTCTAAACACGAAATTCATAACAGTACGAACACCAAGTGCTACCGTCAAAAGCTAATAATAAGGGTTAATTGTTTTATTAGTCCCTGAACTTATACCAAATTTGCATTTGAGTACCTCAATTTTCAAAATGGTTCCCGTGGTTCATCAACTTTAGTTTCATTAGGACAAATGGTCATGGCGTCAATTTTGTAAACTTTTCTGTTAAATGCAAGGGCAAAATGATATTTTTGTATCAAAACTGATTAAAATATGAATAAAAAATTAAAAAACTAAAAAAATTAAAATCAAACTCTCACTCTCCCCTTATATCTGGATTTCTACTCCCCCAAACTTGATTTATCTTTTTTTTTTGTTGGTTTTTTATTTGCTTTTCTTTTATTGTTATTTTAAAGATATTATATGTGATTGCCATTTCAAGTTGCAACTGTTGTTACTCTGCCTTCCTCTCAATCTCTTCCAGTGCTTCCCACAAGTTTGGGTCCTCAAAGTCTCTTCAATAACGAAGGCCACTACTGGCATTCCAGCTGCTACTCCAGCTTTCACCCCTGAAACAGAATCCTTAACAACCAAAAACAGAACACAGATGAGTGCAAGGCACATAAAAAATTTACTGGAGAATGCTGTTGTTAGTATTGCAAAGCACGCAGTTCTGAGAGCCGAACCTCAAATGCGAAAGGGTCAGGAAATGGTTTCGCTCCATCACATTCATCTCCAACGACAACAAATTCAAAGAAATTCGAGAGCTCCACCATTTGGTCTTGGAGCATTTGTCCCTGCAGTCTGTATCAAGCCTTGATTTTCAATCCATTGGCGCAACTTGTGGAGGTCCTTAACGGGTTCTAATTGTTCAGACGCCAATCTGATCTCATTGGATAAGAGAAAATGAAATAGATGAAGCATTGTTTTCTTTCAGAAAACTACTGGAACACTTTTGAGTACATAATCGAAAAGCATTTTTATTAATACCACAACATTATGTCCAAATCAATGGGGTGTGTGATTAATCTAAAACGTCACAAATTTAGTCTAGCTTAAAACAAAATAAAAAAGCTTCTGATTTCGTTGCATAGCAGTTTACTTGAGATGCACATTCTAAAACAAGAAATTCATAGCAATCTGATGCGTAACATAAATACGAAATACATAAAAATTAAAAATAAAAATAAAAAGAATTGATTTTTCCACTTCTCTTTTGTTCACTTGGATACTTGTTCTTCGATTACACTTAAAAAAACAAAAGGGAAGTGGACAAAAACCGAGTGCGAAAATCAGCAGCCCCAAAAAGGGAAAGAGAGTGGAGCAATAGGATGCTGGTTCTTGGGTTGTTGGGCTTGGTGCTTTAAATGTTAGGGAGGTCACATTTGTATCCAAAATCCATCTTTGGACACCCATGTTAAAATTTAAATAAATTTTTAGTTTTCTTTGGACACAGAATTTGACAAATTAAAATACAATATATAATGAATGTTTTCATTACTAATATAAAATTCCACATATGCTAGGCTTTGTAGGTTCCATAAAAATTGTTGTTGGTCATAGTGGATCGGTAGTCTGTCTCTTTGATCGGTCCTAAATTTCACATACGTAAAAGTTGTTCTATAATTGCGAGCCTAAAGAGGAAATACATTTGTGTACTCTTTTTCCTTAAGATTTAAATATACATAGCGTATACCTGTAGAAATTGGAGTGCCTTTGAATACCTTCACAACACAAGAGCAACCAACAACCTTACTCACTTTTTCCAGAAAGAATCAAATCCAATAAAGCTGTTAGAGAGGGAGAGGATATAGAATTAACTAATAAATTAAAAGAAAAAAAAAACAAAAAGGGTAGTTCTCCTGAATTACCGTACCCTAATATAATATCTGAGCATTATCTCCAAAACAGAAAACCATCTGGTGGACTCTGTTTGCTCCCATTACAGAAAAAATGTTCCTTCAGGTAACAAATACCTCCAAATTATGCCAAAATAACAATAGACCCTGCCTGCAGAAGCAACATCATAGACAGAGAGTAAACTCATGAGAAAAAAGAACAACAGAGGCTAGGGAGTTGCTTGCACTAAATACTAATTATAATTAGAATGATATAATAATATTAATTCCACACCTTTTTTTGTTCAATCAACTCTCCACACCAACACCTGTCTCAAATAAAAAAGCAACTACTTGAGTTGAATGCCAGAGGAAAAGAAAATGTGATATATATGGGAGAAAAGGGTTTTATTATTTTTAGAGAAAGAAAAAAGAATGATACCTTTAGAAGCAAAGTCACTCACTGACTTGAGTTGAGGATCATTTTCTCAACAACAATTCACACCACTTTCAACAAACATAAATATTACAAATCATTATTTCGTAAAGGGGAAAGAATTATGATCATGAACATTAACTGCATGTTATGAAACAAAGAAGAAAAAAGAGACATACCACATAACAAATAATTAAGTTAAATGAAAAGTAGGTGAAGAAAATAGAATGCATAGTTGATTTAAGAGCCAAAAACAATAAAAAGAAAAAGAAAAACATACCATATATTCGTGGAATATGAGAAATCTTGGGCCACTCTGAGCCGTTCTCCTTGTTGCATCTCTCTTTTAGAAGGGGACAATAACAAATGTCTATGGAATTTAATTTGGTGAGACATTGCATAGCTTCTAGTGTAGGTAGATACATCATATTCTTGCAACTGCGTATCACCAGGTACTTAAGAGATGTAAGGTTTCTCAACCACTCTGGAAGAGCCTCCATTCCGTCAAAGCATTGCACACAGAGAAATGTTAGAGAAGTCAAGTGTTGAATTTGTTCGGGCAAAGACTTGAGCTTAGGCCAACCCCATATACGCAAGTTTTCAAGTTGTGATGTAACCTGAAAAGCTAGGAATGAATCCAGCTCCTTCCAAAAGCCACCGATTTCCAATGACCTCAAGTGGGTGAGGCAGGATGTTATTGCTAACCCACTGGGTAGACTTTTCAATCCATCGCAACAAAATATCTCCAATTGATGGAGGTTTGTGAGGTTGTCTAAACTTGGAATAGATTCTACATTCGGCAACTTGCTTATTGTCAACACCTCAAGAGAAGAACAGGATTCTAGCCTTATTGGCAGACTTGTCAATCCAGGGGAATCTGCAATTACCAATTCACGAAGGCACGTGAAGCCGAGTAAACTTGGAACAGACTCTGGACTCCTGTTGCAACCAGATATAGACAACTTTCGAAGGGATGAGAGGCTATGAATCAAACCGGATGTTAGCATATCACAATTTGATATTGTCAACTCCTGAAGAGAGGTACAATAATCTAACCCACTTGGTAGACTTGACAACTCCGGACAGCCTGTTATTTCTAATTCACAGAGGGATGGGAGGGCGTGTGTAACTGGAATCAACTGTAGACTATTGCAATCTTGTACAGTCAGGTTCTTAAGAGATGTTGTGAGTAGCCCATCAGGCAAATAAGCAAGAATAGGACACTTGGAAATTTTCACTGACTCAAGAAATGTGCAAGAGCCAACTACATTATGAGGAGCAATACAAGTTAGCTCCTGACAATCTTTTATCTCCAAGTATGCTAGATTCTTGTTGTTTTTTAGCAACCCTTTTGGTAGAGAAACAAGTCCGCTTACCTTCCTTATTGTGAGTGAAGTAAGAGTGGTCAGATTATTGCTTATATTTGATATTGGCACGCTGCTACCCATGGAATCTATTTCCAACTTCTTGAGAGATGGAAAATGGCTGGGAGCACTTCTCAATTTATCACAATTCCACAAACGCAGCGCCTCGAGGCAAGGAAAGACCACTATCTCACCTTCTGGCCATTCAGTTAGGTTCTTGGCGTTATAAATAAATAAACTTTTCAATGCAGGAAACGAACTACTCATGATCCATGATGGACATTTTTCGCCCATGAAGTTGTAAAACTGTAAAAATTCCAATTTAGTTGGGTGTGGTTGAAGGCCTTCTAGTACCTCTTCATCATTGGTGATGCTTGACCTGTTCGCTACCCAATTAAACTCTAATTTGCTTATGTTTGTCTTCTCCACTAATTTTGCTTTCTTGGCTTCTTCTCCATCTCTCACGTGTTCTAGTTTATAGATAGATAATTCGCCTTTTAACAGGTTTAAGCCAGCCAACTCCTCTATTCCACGACCTGTCTCCTTACCCACCACAAAACATTTGAATGTTCGGAGATTAGTCAATCGCCCCATCCCAGCTGGAAATTTCTTATAATCCGGAAAAAAATAAACATGTCTCAAGTTTATCAAATTTTGCAGTTCCTTTGGATACTCTTCAAGCTTGCCACAGTACATTCTTAGTGTTTGTAGATTATAAAGCTTTCCAATAGATTTGGGGAGTGCCTTGATCTTTGTATAGGAAACATCCAAATACCTCAAGTGTTTCAACTTTCCAATTGAAATGGGCAACTCCTCAATATCAGCTCTACATAAATTTAAGACACGCAAACCTCTAAAATTCGGTAAGATATCACCAAGACCTTCAACATCCAAGAAAAGTGAGCGCAATTTATGAGCACTTCTTTCTGGAACTCCTTGCAGCACTGTGGTATGAATATGTGTCATATGTCGAGTCTCATTGGAGTTATTGCTCTTCCGTTTTGACACATGTTCTGCAAGATCATGCACAAGGTCGTGCATCTTGCACAGCATAATACTACCATCATCATCCTTTATAACATCTTGAAAGAAGGAGTTGTTTAATAGAATATTAAAATATTCATTTCCTATATCCTCCATCTCTAGATTACGTCTGTTGGGAGGAGAAGGGTAAAGCAATCCTTGAGCCATCCAAAGGTTGATCAAGTCATCCTTCTCAATTTGGAAATCTTTGACAAACATTGAGCAATATGCAAAACATTGTTTTAAAGATGGTGGTTTCAATTCATCAAAACTCAACTTCAAAACCGACAAGATTCTTTGTTCTCCTTCCGGTAAATCCCATATTCTACTTTCTAGAATTGACCGCCATCCATTAGTATCTTTGGAACGCATCATATTTCCCAAAACCTAGTGTACATGAGAGTTTGAATTTGTATTAAATGATAATGATGTAAATTAACAATAATAGCAATATAAAACGAAATCCTTAAAATAGTCATCATGCACCCCTCACTTAAAATATTCTCACCATATGCAATCAGTAATCCAATTAGGTCAGTTTAGTACATAATTAATATTAAGCTACCATAAAATTTCGATATATTTGTTCCATATACAAAAGAAAAAAAATGATATAGATCTAATACTAATGCATGCATAAATCACGAAATTTCACTTAGAATCCCTGAAGTTTAGCATAATTACAACCAGAGCCAAATGTTTCATTTATTACAATCACACCCCCTAAATCTAATAAAAGTTGACTCAAATAGGACTCAAGACTGTATCTTTACTTAGGTTTGAATAAAATCACAAATTCAAAAAACACAAAAAAAAGACCTTAAAATTTAAAATTCAAAAAATAAAATAAAACTTACATATCTTTATTTCTCTCTCTCCCTCCCTCCCTCCCCGACCCACTCTCCCCAAAAATATAATTGGATTTTAAAAAAAAAACAAACAAACAAACACAACAAAACCAGCCACAACTCCACCCAAGCCCATCCTTAATCCATCCCCAACCAACCTCCCCGGCATAAAATCCCACCCCACCACCCCGGCACACCCCGGCACACCACCAAGCTCTTCTTTGCTCTTGCATGATTTGCTTCCCCACCAAGCATGCATGTAGCGGGTGGTTGTTTGGGCGGAGAGGGGGTGGGGCTGAACTATTTGTTTTGGTTTTGCGTGTGCGAGGGAGAGCCAAAAAAATTGAGGGGTAGAACTGACATTTCGTCAGTCAAACCTAATTTTCTATTAAAATAAAACTAACAGATGAGGTGTAAGTGGAATAAATAAAACATTTGGGTCTGATTATAATTATGCCAGACCTCACGGGGTCTCAGTGAAATTCTCCAATAGATATGCTATTTTGTAAAACTTACATGCCTAATGCATTACTGATCATTATAAATTTCTCGAATTTTTTTTTTCGATTGAAATGCTGTATTATATTTCAATAGACATTTCTAGAAGTTTTAAAGCAAGTTTTTGTCATTTTAAAATCAAAACTACCAATATATCTACTAGTTGGAGCCTTCTTTTTTTTTTTTGGATCGAAAGTTGGAGCCTTCTTATGTATGTGCTAGAATGTACAATAAAATAGAAAGAACCCCTTCCAACAATCTTTTCATATTAAGAAAACTAGTAAGGGAAGAACACTATCAATTTCTTGTGGGTTAGAGGTTTATAAATGAAGAACAAATAAGAACAACAAGAACGCATGCAAAAAGTACTTCAACACATACCTTTGCCACCAATGGTACACCTGCACACTTTTTGGCAATCTCCCTTCCAATTCTCTCTTGATCTTCACTCAAAACATCACTAGCATCTGGAAATGCTTTATACTTCAATATGCGCCAGCATTCATCCTCCGATAGTTTTCCCAAAACACATGTAGGAAGTGTTTGTACAATTGATGAAACACTCACATTGCGGGTAGTGACAAGGATTTTGCTTGCTTTAGTGCTTGTAGCATTCAACAAGCAACTCATCAAATCGTGCCATTTGTTAGGATCATCGTTCCAAACATCGTCAAGCACCAGAAGATATGTCTTCCCTTTCAAATCTTCTTGCAGGTTTACACATATTGCTGCTTTACCTTTTATCCCAGCTTTTTCTGGTTTAAGATATTCCAAGATCCCGCTTAAGATCTTCTTGACTTCAAAAGGAGTAGATACACATACCCATATTTTTTGATCAAAGTGTCTACCTATCTCAGGATTATTGTATATGGATTTAGCCAAAGTTGTCTTCCCCATGCCTCCCATCCCCTCAATGGCCACAACAGAAAGACAATTCTCTTGGTTCTTACCAGAGTTGATCAAGGTTGTAACTATCTCCGACTCAACCTCCTCCCTTCCAACAATGTACTTTTCATCTTGATCAAAGCTTGAGACCGTTTCCCTATCAAGACCTCCAATATCATGAGAAGTTGCATTGACGAACGTCGATCTAGCAACCAGCCCAATACTAGCTGCCTCATTGTTCAGTTTTGCCAAAGATGCATTGATGTTCTGAATTTTATGTGCCATTTTGAGACGAAATGCGATGGGATTATGGCGTGAAAAGAAGTTGAGCACCTTTTTCTTGATCTGGTTTTGGATCTCCACTTTCCGCCGAAGAAGTTCATATTCATATTCATCCAACACATCATCAGCTTCATGAGCTATGTCTTCAAGATCCTTCACCCACATCTCCACCCTCTCACCCCGAACTTGTGGATTTTGAACATCTCGCAGCATAGCTTGAAGCTTCGATAACGAGCCTCGCAGACTTGTTAGCTCTCCTTTGAATCCCCAGAGAAGACTGAGTTGTTGCTCTGCAAGTGAAGCCACCCTCGTCAGAATTCCTTCAGCACCAAAAGTAAGAAACTCTGCAGCCATATTTTCTTTCAGCGTTGCTCAAGACAGAGAACAGAATGATTGGTTTGGGTTGGAAAACTAGAGCAAAATTGAGGATTCTAGACAGGAAGGTACGTGATTGGAGGAACTTATACAATAATGTCATATGGCTGGCGTCAAAAGCTATAATAATTTAGGAGAGCACCAAGTGCAGTCGGTTGGACTATCTGGAATTGTGTGGAATTATTGCATGTAATAATTGTGTCTGGAATACTTTTGAAAAAAAAAAAAAAAAAAAGAGAATAAAAAAGCCACATGAAATTAGAAAGAGTCTCCTAATCAAAGTCTTGACCTACCAGTAGTGGCAAATCTAGGATTCTCATGGGGTCACGATGTAAAAGTTTCAAAAAAATTTTAGAAGATAATAACACTAGAAAAACATAAAAATAATACTTTCCATCCAAACTTCAATTGTACAAGACGAATTTTCTTTTAAAAACATTGCATTGTAACTTCATAAATCATTTATTTATTTAATAATTTTAGGCACTTTTGTTAATGACTCATCTAAAAGGGAATATCATTTTTTATAAAGAATAAAATTATAATGTATAGAGACTACACTTATCTTTTAAAAAAGTTTAAAATGAAACAAGCACAACCCCCCATTTTCTTTTTCACAGTTTCACTCTCTACAACACCCACCCCAATCCTCTCTTTCGTACCTTCTCAACTTTTATAAAATAAAAAAAATACTACATATAATATAACATGTTTGCTGTTGTTGGCGTGCCTACATTCCTCTTCCCATTCTCTGCCACTTAAACTTTTGTTACTTTTAATACTTCTAATATTCTATTTTTATGTTGTTTTCATAGCCCCACACACTAAATGAATCAGCTGTTGTATATTAATAGGCCATTTGCTCAATGTGAAAAGCAAGACTTTTCTCACTCGACACCAATGTCGGCAGCCCTAAGTGAAGACCCAAATGTCTTCAATTTCAACCACCCATTTAATGCAACATAACTTCCTCCAAAAGCCAAACCAAAACTAGAACTTGCTTCCCCATTTACTCCACATGGAAAATTTTCCAATCTCGACAGTTTGCAACCCAAATTCACATTGATCTGCTCAGTCTAGCCTTTTCTTTTCTCTATCTCTTTCCAAAATTAAAACTCACCCAATCATTACCATCGCTGTAACCCACCCATTACCATCTGCTCTGTCTTGCCTTTCCTTTTCTATATCTCTGTCCAAAATTAAAACTCACCCACCCATTATCATCGCTGTAACCCACCCATTACCTTTCCTTTTCTCTATCTCTGTCCAAAATTAAAACTCACCCACCCATTACCATCGCAATAACCCACCAATTACCTTTCCTTTTATCTATCTTTGTCCAAAATTAAAACTCACCCACCCATAACCATCGTTGTAACCCACCGACCCACCTCTCTCTCTCTCTTTGGGGACATTCGTCAAGCACATTCAGTGCACCTAAGGGGTCAACAAGCTGCTGGTCAAGGGCTGCTCGCCTGAGGCCTCCACAACCAAACGCTGGCATCCGAAGGGGTCAATTGACCCTTCTTGTCCCTTGGTGCGTCCGCCCCTGCCTACCAGAAAATTATTATTGCGTCAACTTTCAATCTAATCAAAGTGAGTTGAATAAAATCTAAGATACAAACCAAAACAAATTACAAAACGTAACCACCAGGGCCAAGGACGGGAAGAGATGAAATCCAGAGTTTCTGTTATGTGAAACTGAAGTGGCTTAAAATTTGTGCATCTTACAATATTACCCATCTGAATTTAAGATGTCCAATTTTGTTGGTGAAGTCTGTGACTCCAACTGTTTAGCTTAAAATGTCACAAATTTTGTCTAGCTTAAAACAAATAATTAGGTAATTAAATGAGTGGAAAAGAGAAGTATTCTCTGATGCGTTATTGACATTGTTTAAGCGATTCTTCCACGTCATTGACAAAGAAAAAGGAAACGCATTATTTATGGTTGCTTACAATTTAAAGTCACTAACAATATACCAATTAAGCATATACAATTATCTGTGATTGATGGTAACATTTCCAAGCTTCAACATTTATAAAATGAATTAAAAGGCTTCTGATTTTGTTGGATAGCAGTACGCTCACCAAGTGCTGGCGTCAAAAGCTAATAATAATTTAGGAGAGCACCAAGTGCTGTCGGTTGGGTTATCTGGTCGCACAATGATTGTGTGGAATTATTCCATGTAATAATTGTGTGTGGAATACTTTTGAAAAAAAAAATCGTGTATGGAATAAGAACAACTGTGGATAGATATCCCCTGTGCTTAGATTCTGGATAAGGTTGTGGACGGGCTTAAAATGAAAGGATGATATAGTTGTTTTGTCCATTTGAGATTAAAAAATTTTCATTGTATATATGTCACCCAAATACATAAACTAAATGCAAAGGAATTGTATTTTAATTGGTTAAAAATATTTACTCATGTATTTTTATTGTACTAGGTTCAATTACTCCTTTTTCAGTATTGCTTTATATTTAAAAAAAAATTAAAAACAAAATACATGAACTAAATGAACGGTTCATCGCAAGGATCTTAATTATTATCAAATTCCCAAAATTTACAGGAAACTTACAATGTGAATTTACTTTAACCACCCGGACCTGCAACTAAATATAATCTCACCCACCTACCTTGCTGCCTGCCAGTTCCAAACAATCAATTTCACATCTGTAAAATCGGTGGTCTATTAATAATTGCTGCAACTGCCAACAAACAAATGGAAATGGGACCACTTGTAATAATTCTCTCGTTATGGCCCTTCACCACTGGAGAGTCCCATGCAAGTATAATCTCACCCACCTTGCTGCCTGCCAGTTCCAATCCAAACAATCAATTTCACATCTGTAAAATCGGTGCTCTATTAATAATTGCTGCAACTGCCAACAAACAAATGGAAATGGGACCACTTGTAATAATTCTCTCGTTATGGTCCTTCCCTGGAGAGAGAACACTTTTTGCAGTACTGGTCAATAACACGACATGTTAGATAACTTTTTCATGTATGATATGGGATATGAATGAATTGAGTATTTGAGTAATTTAACGGAAGCGAAAACAATAGAAAAACAGAAAATAGGTAGTAAAATACGCGTTGGCTTCGCACCAAAAGAGTTTTAGGCTTCACACTAAGAAATCTCCAATCTCTAGAAAGTAAACTTTTCTTAATATCTCAAATCTCAATTTTAAAGAACTACATAAGGGGTATTTATAGCTAACTAAAACCCAGAGATAATAGAATACAAATCCCTTACTAAAGCAGAAATCCTAACCCACAAAGGAACCAACCCAAATAAATTAGGAAACTTAAATCAAATCCTACTAAAATCTGGAAACTTAAAAACCTAGTGAAATCTGGAAAATCTAGAAATCCTAGTGAAATCTGGAATCTGAAAAAACTAGTTTATGTTGGATTGGCTGATCGTTTCTTCCTTCCTTGATAATACCTTAAAAGGTTTGTCATAGATCAACGTGTCATTGTGTTATTGATAAGGAATATCAAAATAGTGATATCCCCGTTACAAGATGTCCAAATGTCTATTTATCTTGAAATTTACCGCGGATGCCACATCATTTCAGTTCACACCTTTTGCTACTATTATTATTCTTATATGTGATTGCCATTTCAAGTTGCAACTGTTGTTACTCTGCCTTCCTCTCAAACTCTTCCAGTGCTTCCCACAGTTTTGGGTCCTCAAAGTCTTCAATAACGAAGGCTGCTCCGGCGTTAATCAATGATATCTCAGGATTCCTTGTGCCCAAGGCCACTACTGGCATTCCAGCTGCTACTCCAGCTTTCACCCCTGAAACAGAATCCTTAACAACCAAAAACAGAACGCACATGAGTGCAAGGCATATCAAAATGTTCATGGAGAATGCTATTGCTAATGTTGGAAACCACAGAGTTCTGAGAGCTGAACCTCAAAGGCGAAAGAATGCTCATGTGATACTTGAAGTGATTGGAGAGCCTTCAAGTAAGGGTCAGGAAATGGCTTCGCTCGATCACATTCATCTCCAACAACAACAAATTCAAAGAAATTCGAGAGCTCCACCATTGATATTAATAGCTCAC
Source organism: Prunus salicina (assembly GCA_020226455.1). Lineage (NCBI taxonomy): Eukaryota > Viridiplantae > Streptophyta > Magnoliopsida > Rosales > Rosaceae > Prunus > Prunus salicina. Next base: position 16,983,711 of record CM035343.1, on the reverse strand, counting down.
CATTTGGTCTTGGAGCATTTGTCACTGCAGCCCGTTTCAAGCCTTGATTTTCAATCCATTGGCGCAACTTGTGGAGGCCCTTAACAGGTTCTAATTGTTCAGATGCCAATCTGCACATATCAATCAGTAAATCAAGCTCAGACCTGGTCTCATTGGATAAGAGAAAATGAAAGAGATCAAGCATTTTTTTCCGGAAAGCTTAATTCCAAAAATTGATAAGAAAAGATAACCCTCTTTTAATAATACCACAGCATTATGTACTGACAATATGAAATGAAGTATACAGTTCCTTCAGTTCATGACAGTTTTTTTGAAGTTACCTTCGAAACATGGCTTCCTTGTCTTCAAAAAAATTTCTTGCTCTTTGGATATCCCACTCAGGAAAGAGGATACTACAAAGTTTCTCATTATGCATTCCACTTAAATTCTCACTGAAGAATTCCTCAGTGATAGGAACCCCACCATTAAAACCTACCTGTGGTACACCAATGCATGAGTCTTAGAAGATGCTAAATGAGGAAGGGAGAGAGAGAGAGAGAGAGAGAGAGAGAGAGAGAGAGAGAGAGAGAGAGAGAGAGAGAGAGAGGTCTACGTCTTTAAGCATTTTACGGAAAGCATAATAATGGAGCGGATCCGAATCACACAATGTTCCATCAATATCAAATAGAATTGCTTCAAGAGGAGAGAGAAAAGCTAGAGAAGATTTTCTGTCATCACATAATGGGAGGTGATTAAGGCCAGAAATAGAAAAACAAGAACGAAAATATAAAGAAGATGAAATTAAGATGCTTGTCTAGTGGTTGGTGCAGAATGAGCAGCATTGATTGGAAAACTAGTAAACATTCATTTCTGTTTAGACATATTACAGTTAAAAAATCTTGAACTGCTCAATAAAGCAACCGTGAAATTTCTTGTGAATTATGTTGACATTTGAAAAAAATACATCCACAAGTATCTCCAATACAATTATGTATATAATATGAAATCACTAACAGTAAAATAAGGATGAAGAAGACCCAGTTTTAACAAAGATCATAAAGAGCTTTGGATCTTTTGTTCCACTCAACCTTTTTCTCTAGTCTAGGGTCTCAGCTATACTCAACTTTTGCTATGTCTAAATTGACAAAGTATAGCTCATAACAAGATTACCAGATAAAACACAACTTTTTCTAAGTTAGGATTATGCCTTAGTCCCAAGAGCAGAGTCTCAAGGGGTTACAATCCTATGAATGGACAAGAAGTGGACATATTTGTTCAGATAGGATAAGGATCAAGCTTCTTGAACTATCCATTATATCAATCATGAAACTTTATACATCCCAAGCCTCCCCATAGTGCAAAAAATAACTTCACAGTTAAGGGTCTGCAGTTATACTTCAATTATATCAGTTTTGTTTTGTGAGTGCAAAATATGATTAGGCAATGAGCACACTGCAACATACATGCCAAATCTGAATCAAGGTCTCACTCATGTGCTAGATCCATACATAACATATGGGAAAAAAAAAACATTGAGTTCAGAGATGGAAAACCTTTGAATTGCTTAAACAGACATCATCCCCCAACACCATCCACAAAGAAAAAGGGATGTTTTAGTCAGAACAAACTTTTCCTAAAATTGAGAAGAGCACATTTCAATTTTGGATGCAGTTTGCAAATGCTGACAACAGTTTAAACACAGAAAGCTTTAACATAAAGGTCTACATTTTGTTCATCGCCTACACTCATTTTGGCCAAGGAACATTGAAATCACTCATTTTTCAACGACAGGTCAATCGATATCTAGCCATGAAGACTATGATCAGCTACCTAAATATCGATGAGGCATGTAAGTCACCCTGGAAAAGGCTGATGCAACCTCTCAGCTAAGAAATTTGCCAATGTACCCCAATATATTTTTCTGAAGAAAGAAAAAGGAAGGACTTTCATAAACATTAAATGCATACGAACAAGGCTATTGTCAACCATATCTAGTTTTTAAGATTGGAATTCAAACTAATTCATTCAAATTAAGCTCATCATAATGTAAGGCTACTAAGTCAAGTACGAACCTAGGGACCCCTTTTCGCCTGAAACAGCTAGAAAGGAAAAAGAAAACGAAATGTTCATAAATTATGAACAAGGACTGCAATGCTTTCCAAAAATTCACATTTTGTCCTCAACCCCTACCATTCTCAAATTTCCTTGAAGAAAAAAAAACGACAGGGCCAGGAGATTATGCTTTGCAGAAGAAATTTTGATAGCAGACAATTGCCAATTGACAGTTTATATGTGCACTAAAGAACAATGAACATTGAAACGAACAAAATTCATCATGCCCAAGAAATTAAATCAAACTAAATACCTCTCAATTGGGTGAGCATTCGATGAAACGGAAGCCCTGGAAACAAAGGCAGAGCCTAATTGAGTGCGGTTTTGTCTATGAACTGTAGATTTCTGCAAATGGGTCTTGGGGAAGTGGTCAGAGAAGAGGCGGCGATACTGAAGAAGATGAGAAGAAGCAAGAGTTTGCATAGTACGGAATGTGAGCAGTGAGAGAGAAAAAAGAGTGATGCTACTCTATGCGAATGTCTCTCTCTTTCTCTCTTGGAAATGGAATGGTTGCTTTCTTTCCGCTATGCTGATGGCCTCTCCAGTTTTATGGGGTTGTCATTTATAAGATTTTTTTTATTAATGTCATTTTCTAATTTTAGGAAAATATTAATTATATTTTTCTTTTTACATACTTCCCAATACAAAATTTTTTATCACAGGTTGTTACTCAACTTTTCATAAGTTCTCATTTCAGTCCTATTAGAATCAATCAATAAGTCCTTAATTATTTTGGATGAATCTAGAGGTTACGTGTTCGCAATGGTGTTAGAGATTATTCAAAAATATACTATTTAAGGGGCTTGTAGCAAAAAAAAAAAAAAAAACCATTTGTCATAAAAAGTCAAAAAATAATTAAGTACATGGTGTTTTGTTTCTTGTTAGGTGTTTTTTTTTTTAATAAAATAATTAAGAACGCAAATATATAAAATAAGTTATTAGAAAAGACGACATGACACATGATATATGTGTCGGTATTAAGACGTTGGTAAACAAGTAACGGACATAAACCACACATGTAAAGTATTAGCCTAAAACCTTAAACTAAAATGTGGCATAAATATAAGATGCGTCTGTTTCAATCTTTTACTTGGGCATATATATATATAGACACAAAAAATTTTAGTCGTATTTGTTTGGCTCAAGCGAGTTTAGCGAGAACGCCAACAAGTGGAGCTGTGGAAACAGTTGCTGGTTCAGCCATTTGGTAGTTTGATCTTGAATCTGCGAAAGCATCATTCTCATCCGGGCCTCCGACAATTGCTCCATCCAGTACATTAGGGTTTGGTGAGTTGTTGTTGAACCATGAGTCGAAGCCCCCTTTGCATGAAACAGGAGCTGCATCTTTCTTGATGGAGACAATGGATGCTGCTCTGTGGTGCACTTGAGTTGGGTATTTTGTCCCAAACCCGACCATGAAACTCATGCCACCGGGGTTTGAACCCAATATATAGTCCACCTAGTAAATGACGAAAATAATACGTTAACTTAGGATTATACTATATGTGGGCCATGCTAATATAATCGGGATTCGTTTGTATTAGAAAAGTGGTCAGTAATGTGGTCAATAAATATAGTCCAAATAAGATCACTTAATTCCTTTTTTCTTTTTATGTTTCATATAGGAAGACGATCCACACAAAAAAACTACTTTAAAAAAAATGAAAATCTGATATGATATATGTTGTAACTAGATATATGTAGTAGAAAGGAAGGATAATCATACCTGCGATTGGGCCAAGTCAATAAGATCTTTAGGCTGGACAATGCCGCCGGGGCATTGAATGAGGGCATGCTTGGCGTTCAAGTATTCAGAATAAGCAGTTGCGACGAACACAGCAGTTGAAGTGTACTGAAGATTGTTCCATGGCAAAAACCACAACAACCCGCCAGGGGTCTTCTTCACATTGCTGTTGCCCTTCTGAATGCAAGAGCAAATGAATTGCTCAGCCTGGCTCTTGTATTGGCTCCATGTGCCTGAAGACTCCACCTTGCCCTCCAACACAAGCTGTGAATATATAGATGTTATTATGTTTAGAGTGCATATACCAAAAAACGTCAATGGCGTGTAGAGGAGTGTTCTCTTGCCAGATTTATAAACGGAACACCACGTTCATTTATTTGGATTTTGATTCATATTGTCTAATTAATAACATATCATATCAAACTATCTGACAAAAAAAAAAATCGCGATACCTTTGCAACAAGGACTTGTGCGCCAATAAACTTGTCATCCCAAGAGAACACAGTTCTTGCACCACCAGTATTGCCTGCTTGACCAAGATAATCCAGGTATGTTTTGTCATCGGTGGCACGATGAAGCCAGGCAGCAGCCCACAATAGTTCATCCTGATCACAAAGAAAAATACATTAATTTAATTCCCAAAATTTGGAGTTTAGTAAAATATTTGAACAAATAAGTTGATCGATCACTACTTTTTAATTGATTAATTAGCTTTGTTATTTGCATAAACCCTTTCTCACATATAAATTACCTCATATCCACTGCTGGAGTAGAATTTTCCTGCTACATTAATGCTATTCTGATAAACACCAGAGTGATCACGAGCAAACTCGAATAGCTGCAAATTTTTATAATGCAACAACAGATACAAAAGTAAAATAAATCATTAGATATTGTTACACTGATTATATTTGAAAAGTAAAAGCACTGCATAAAAGATATGACATTTGTGAATTGAAAAATAATAATTAAGTATCTCTCAAATATCTTATAATGATCACTAGATATTAGGGAATGTTTTTACGCGTTGAAGTAAAATCTGATATGATATGTTATCATACCATAAATGTCGACTTTTTGATCAGGTGAATTATTATGTACAAAGAGTAATAGAATGCACGATGTTTAATTTCGTAGAAGAGCTAGCAGTGTTACCTCTTTAGCATGGGTCAAAAGTTCAGACGCATACTTAGAGTCTTTATCCTTGAAAGCAATGGAAGCAGCAGCCAAAGCAGCAGCGGTTTCACCAGCAAGGTCAGCTCCCGGATGCTGCTCGTCGATCTTAAGGGTGGTCCGCGGCGTGGTCATGTCTTCGGGTCTCTGCCAGCATTCATGATCAGAATCACCATCGCCAATTTCACCATAGAGGACATTCGGCGCAGCGTGTGCTTTGATCAAATAATCAGTGCCCCATTTGATGGCATCCAATGCATTTGAGAGCTCACTCTTGGCGTCAAGTTTGCTCCCGAACTCTATAGTACTCCATGAAAGCATTGTGATTGTGAATGCCATGGGAAATCCAAACTTGACATTGTCCCCAGCATCATAATATCCTCCCACAAGATCAACCTGTTATGTCAATAAATACATGGAAGGTGACTTTAGGTTTTTATGAATATGGTAAGTATATTCAAAACTGGGACCTCAATATTAGAAAGAGAAATACCACTAAATTAACTATAAGAAAAAACATCAACATGGTAGCGTAGATGCCCGACAGTCGTTGATAATATGGTTTATAACAAATGGGAGAATCAAACTATGTGTTAACTTACACCAGCATCACTTCCATCTTTAAGCCCAGAATCCCCACGCCATTGCACCCTTTGGTTTGGAGGCAACTTTCCAGATCGTTGAGCCTCATAATACAACAAAGACTTGGTGAGAGCATCCCCATAGTCAAACGAAGCAAGCACTGAATTATGAGTCAATAGAAACAAAGACAAGCAAACCAAACCAAAGACTTTGCTGGAAGCCATGATGACTCTAGGGAAATATAATGATGAAGATATGAATGTAACTGCAAAGCTATATATGGACAAACAAGGTTTTCAAATCTCAAATTTATAGTAAAATTTTGGGTCCTTGAGGCCAATTAAAGATTGTAATGATTTTGATTTTGTGATATCTTTCCATAACAGAGCAGTCCCCGATTGTTACAAATATAACTGCAAACCTTCTATTTGGGATTTGATATGGAACTTTCTTGAATATTTACCAATGTCAATGAAATTATTACCAAAAAAAAAAAAAGTCAATGCAATTACTTGACCTTTTTGTGCAAACATGGTTGATTTTTCAATCATTAACCTCAAATTAGTGGTCTAATATGAACCCTACGATTGGAGGGTCTGTTTTTCATTACAAAAAGAATATCAATTGATTCAATTTTAATAAATTTTCATGCAACTGTACGGTTGAACATTTAAAAGATGCGATGAATTTTTATTGCTAAATGGAGATTTCGGTTTTAAACAACAAAATTCGTAAACATTAAAAAAAAAATTCACCATATGAAGGAGAAATTGAGAAGATTTGGAACTAATTAGGGAAATATCTTGCAATTGAATGCTTAAATTATTAAGACACGCAACTGATTTATTGAGAATATGACAATAAAATTGGATTATTTTAATGTTACAGAATCGAAATAAAATATCATACAATTGGAACATCTCAAAAAATTGCTATCTCAAGCCTCTATATTTAGATATCATGTATTTATTCAGAACATTTAAATGATCTAATGATTTAGATTAAGCTAAAGGATAAGTTAGTAAACCGGTCTTCCATTTTCCACGTTGATTTTGGTTGCACTTATGCTGCGCGTCTCACAGGTCTTGATCTACTCTCTCAAACTCACTCAGGTGGTTTGCTTATTAAAAGACGATTGAGATGTAATGAAATGCGGGTAAATGTATAATATCCAAATGAAGACAGGGACAGAGGCACATTGGGACTAGAGTGATGCTAGGCCCCAACTCAGTTTTTATTATATAAAATAAAAAAAAAGTACTGTGTTATTATGCATTTTAATATATTCCATGACAACTTGTCTATTCCTTTTGTTGCAATTGTGAACATTGAATTGATTCTCCAATTTGTTTCGATTTATTAATTGAGAAGATGTTTGTACTTGTTTCTATTTACCTTTGGTCCATATATATTTTTCAGTTATTGAAATTTTTTTTCAAAAGAAAATCAGAGTTAGTGGATGAATGATTTTTGGTTGCATATGTTGAAAAATAGTATAGATGACGAGGCTATTATGCAACGATTTCAAAATATGAAAATCAAGGTCTAAAATATCGATGGTTTCAAAAATATTGGTGGTCCAAAAACACGAAAATTTCAATGGAAATATCGAAAAATTGACCAACACAATGTTCACAATTGCAACAAAAGGAATATACAATATGATTTTTGATATATGTGATATATATGATGTGATGAATTAAAATGCATATATGATTTTTGATACAATATAATTTTTGATATATGTGAATGTGATATATATATATATATATGATTGTGAATGGTTTGTATGAGAACAATTATGGTTGTGATGAATATACAATATGATTTTTGATATATATGATGTTTTGGTATGTATTGTGAGTTCAAATTTTTTTTATAAAATAAAATAAAAAATATAAAAAACCCTTGCTATTTTTTTTTCCCCTAAACGTATGATGGTGTTTCTTTTTGCTAACATCTGTTAAAGGGATCAGATTACAAATTTGTTACCAAGTTGTCTGGGTGGTGTAGTCGGTTATCACGCTAGTCTCACACACTAGAGGTCCCCGGTTCGAACCCGGGCTCAGACATTTTTCAGTCTTCTAAATCTGGATATACCGTTTTATCACGTCGTATCCTTGTCTTGTCTGATTCTTTTTCCATTTCGTTTATTCCCAGGTTGGCTGCCAACAATCTCTTTTTCTTTTTTCTTTTCAAATTTTTGGTGAGGAACACAGCATTCTGATTATTGCGGGAAGGATTGCAAGTTGCAACCACTTCAAATTTTTGGAAAAGGCTTTGCTCACTTTGTTCGCAACTCTTAGAATTTTATGAACTGCAGTGATTGGATGTGGGCATTGAATGGGATTTTGCATTTGACAGGCACAAATTCTTATTGTACTTGTTATTTTGTGTCTTGGTTCTTCATATAGTGTACGCATATCCCAATTTAGCTGTTTGTGTGTTTGACAGTTTATGTTGAGCGTTATATGTTTGACGAAATGCATGTGTAAGTGTGTTGCCTTAAGAACACTGGAGTTTCTCTTTTGTTAGGGGAAAAAAAGAAGAAAAGAAACACTCTTTTTGTTAATGTTGTGGTTTGGAGGCATTGTATTGTAGTTATGATTGGGTTTAGATTGAGAAGCCTTCTTAAAACAAGTCCCATTATCTATTAGTAGAAGATATTGTCAGTGCACAAATGTTCATGTAGGAACTGTTTTCTGACAGGCTACTACTCCATAAAGATGTTGTTTATCTGGGTTTTAGTCTTTCTCTTTTGTTTTTGATTTATTTGCATTTGGTAGAAACACAATTTCTGAGAAAGTGAAACGAAGCTATCTTTACGCTGCTCGTCTCTTACAGTGAAAACGTAGACATTAAAGAGTGGAAACACCCCAAGTTACTCAGGGAGTTGGAGTCACTTTTACAAAATTTGCCTAAATTGCAAAACTGTGATCTGGGTTTTACAAACAAAAGAAATGCAAGTTCAAAGGCTTTCACTTCCAAGTTACACCCTCACTCCACCCAATGTCTCACCATCACAGCAACTCTCCTCCAAGATTTTGAGGTTGAATCCAAATTCCAAATCTGGGTTTTGTAATTCGCTCAAAATGGTGTTCAAATCACCAACTGGTTTGAGAAGCCATGGTGGTTCGGTGGGGGTCATGTGTGGAGTGGCACAGCAAGAAAATACTGATGACGGGTTCTATATGAGGAGATGTGTGGAGCTTGCAAGAAAGGCTATCGGGTGTACCAGTCCAAATCCTATGGTGGGTTGTGTTATTGTCAAGGATGGCAAGGTTGTTGGTGAAGGCTTTCACCCTAAAGCTGGCCAGCCACATGCTGAAGTAAATTTCTTTTCCTTTTTGTATTTTCTTTGTTTTAATTTTCCTTCTGAAATGCGTCTATGCAAGTGATGAATTGTTGTGCTAGAATCTTCAGTCACATTACTCTTTCTTTGGTTGCGTAGAAGTTAACTGACAGTCTGGTTCTTTCAAGTTTGGTTCTGTACTTCTAGTTTTTTTCCCTTTATTTTTGTTAAGTTTCCACTGGTATTTTCTTTACAACCTAGTGGAACATTTAGTTGAATGGTTTGTAGAGATGGCAGTCTTGAATTCTCTTCCTATTTCAGTTCTTGCTATGGATGATTTTTTTGAAAATAATCTGAAGTTGTTTGTAGAGATGGCAGTCTTGAATTCTCTAAAAATAGTCTGAAGTTTTGTGTGTGTTTATGCTATGGATGGTTTTTTTGAAAATAATCTGAAGTTGTTTGTAGAGATGGCAGTGTTGAATTCTCTAAAAATAATCTGAAATTTTGTGTGTGTGTGTGTGTGTGTGTGTGTGTGTGTGTGTGTGTGTGTCAGACTAATATAATATATAGGTTTGATCATTATGATGATCTATGCCAACTTTTCTTCTGTTTTAAATGAACTTCATCTGTTAATGAAAATTTATACCAAGTCAAATGTTTCAGGTTTTTGCACTGAGGGATGCCGGGGATTTGGCTGAGAATGCAACAGCATATGTGAGCTTGGAACCATGTAATCACTATGGGAGAACTCCACCATGCAGTGAAGCCCTAATTAAAGCCAAAGTGAAAAGGGTGGTGGTCGGAATGGTGGATCCAAATCCAATCGTAGCATCAAAGGGGTTGGATAGATTAAGAGATGCGGGAATTGAAGTTACTACGGGTGTAGAAGAAGAATCATGCAAGAGGTTAAACGAAGCTTATATCCATCATATGCTAACAGGGAATCCTTTTGTCACTATGAGGTAAATTTATTCTGTTTAGATTAGTCAATAATAAAAATACTATCATTGAACATTAAAATAAGTGGAAATCCTGCCTTCATGTCTTTGACTGTTGAGATTTGATAGTTCATGAATGGATGTTATGCTATCTTTTCCTTAGAATTTGCTAGTCATTTGTTACCTAAAGAACTTTATGTTCATTTGCTGGTACTCTGAAGTTGACCATTATCATATTTAAGCCTTTTTTCTCATTAGCAGATACTCTATATCAGTCAACGGACACTTTCTAGATCAGCTTGGAGAAGGAGTTGCCAAGTCTGGTGGTTACTACTCACAATTGTTACAGGAATATGATGCAATTATTCTTTCTTCTTCCTCGATAATTGAGAATGCCTCTATTCCAGTATCCCAAGAAGCTGGAGCCAATCAGCCAGTCCAGATTATAATAGCTAGGAATAGTAGTTCTCCAATCCAAATCCCTGCTCTGACTATGGAACCAATTGGTAAGCTAATAATCTTTTCAGACAAAGAGACAACAGTAGAACTAGAAAGAGCTCACACAGGTATTGAAACGGTGGTGTTGGATCGGATAAATTTAGAAGCTATTTTGGAATATTGTAACTCTCAAGGATTGTGTAGTGTTTTGTTGGATTTAAAGGGAAATATGGGTGATTTCGAAGAGCTTCTCCAAGACGGTATTGAGAAGAATTTGTTGCAAAAAATTGTTATAGAAGTATTGCCCCTGTGGGATGCAAATGATGGTGGGAACTTTCCTATTGCATTGAAGAGTCTAAGAAAGAGACTAGAAGTGAAGAATTTGAAGCCTAAGGTTTCAAGTGAGAATGTTGTGCTTGAGGGATATCTGTAATTTAAGTGACTAGAAACAGAAAATGAGATTTGACATCATCATTTACATGTGATGCTGGAAAGAGATGGCAGGATTCTTAGGGAAGAGGGGATGGAGACATTGTGGGATAAAGTTCATTTTTGGTCTTCCTTACGGGTTTCAGTTTCTATACAATTTAGAGAATTACTATTGTTTGTTTTTGTTTTTTTCTCCCCTGCGTGTTGGGGTTCGCCATAACCTAGAATGAAGGATGGTTATTGTATTGCAGTTTACATGCTTTAATGTGTACCTGTTAGGCCTGGTCGTCAGAAAAAAAGACACCCTGCCTTCTGCAGTAAAATTCTGGTTGTACTAATGTATTTGTTTTAATAAAATTTTGCTTCCTATTAAAAAAGAACCTAAAAAAAATCTTGTGTGAAGTGTTATCAAAAGAGACCGAAACCCAGCTTCACGAGGTGTCAATTAACTCTGCGAAATTGTACATATTTCGACTTGGGGAGAGAGCAAGGTCTAAAATATCGGTGATATCGGAAATATCGGTAGTCCAAAAACACGGAAATTTCGATGGAAATATCGGGATATTATCGATATCGATAAAAATTGAATAAAAACCACGGAAATTGTAAGAAAAACTTGGAAATTTTTATTGAAACTTTGGAGGATGCTTATTTAGTTAATTATCTATTAGTTTATCACAAAAAATTGGAAGGAATTGCATTGCATGATGGATTTAACTTATTTAAGTTGATTGTATAGCGCGCTGGCAAACACTATGAGTGTAGAAAATATGTAGAAATTAATGAAAAAATATTAAACACACCATAATAATTTATATATAAGATTTACTACAATATTTTACACTGTATACATTGCATGATAAGATACATGAGTGACTTAGTACCACATAGAGTTCCTATGAGGTTCAGATTTTTCACTATCTTCATCATCTCTATGTGTAGAGTAAGTGTATTGTGAAGAGTAGTCATCAAATGATAAATCTCCAAAATAGTTTTGCATGTAATTGTTAACATGCCACCCAAAGGAAAGGTCAAAGATTCGTTCTCATGTGAAAATTTGATTTTTGCAAAAAGAATTCAAAACAAACCAATATAAATATAAATATTTTAGCATATTATCACAAAAACATAAGTGATATAGTGGTTAAGGTGTTGGAGGAGTAAAATGGGAGTGGTTCAAATCCTCTTTGTGTTTTTTTTCTCCCTTTTCCCCCCTTTTTTTCTCTTTTTCCTTTACATCGATATTTTCGATATTTTAGCGATATTACACCGATATTTTGACAAAATATTGCTGAAGTGTGAGCGAAATTATCGACATCGATATTTTCCGATATTATCGTCGATATTATCGATATTTATACGATATGTACATGGATATGTTTCGAAATATCCGTGATTCAAAAAAACCGAAATATCCTCGATATTTCCTCGATATTATCGATATTTCAGACCATGGGAGAGAGTTCTCAAGGTGAACGGTGATTGCCACCATTACTTCCCTGTCCATTGGGTGAAAATAACACCTCATAACTGGTTGGTTTACAGTTCAGAGAGTTACACATTCGCTAAGTTTAAAGCCAATGCTAGATGGGAGATAAAATTCAAGAATATAAGTGGTATCTCTTCAAAGAGTGATGCTAAACCAACCCTAAAATTAACCAAGTACACCCTATTGTCGAACTACTTATTGAATTACTAATTTACCCTAATATAAAATGACCAAAAAAAATATATTGAATTGTGAAATAAAAATAAATTTAATAAGTACACCCGACTAATGACCATATTCAACCCTAATCAAAGGAACATTCTTGCTCATCACTTTAACCCAATGCATGTACCCTCACCACCCTTCTTAAAAATTGACATTCCTCTTCTCCTGGCCTTTTGGACTCGTTTATGGATGGGCGTAAGATATATATAGGTGACCACGAGGTTCCATCTTCTACCCCATAAGTTTTGTAGAGAAGTGGAGAGGTATGCCTCGTTGAAATGGGATTTGAGATCTAAACCCAAATGGCTCCAAGCGAGGGTTGCTACAATGATTAGTTGGATTTCTCTATATATATGTACAAACAATGAAGGACTAAGACGAGCTTTGGGTGGATGCGCGGTCTGTAACTAAGGACACCAATTACAATGCCCAAAAGGAAGCCATACATGATCTAGGGGCAAATTGTGTCCTTCGCCATTTGTATGGGGTTCTGGTGGAGATGGGTTGGCTTCAATTTCAGGATTTTGAGATTTTAGAGGTGGGTTTTCTCTATTTAGAAGGGATTTTGAGGAGGATGGGTTGGTTTGGAGGGCAACAAGTTCAATCCACAAATTAAGAAATAAATAAAGAAAATCATAAGGATTTACAAGATTCAAAGTTCGAATTGAAGGAGATAGCAAATTTATTCCAACAATAGCTTATGAAATTAAAGATTTTGATGCAAACCCAAAATTTGAATAGAGGGCATGAATTCATGTAAAAAGAGAAACCTAGATTGGTATTAGGGTGTTGTGTGATAGAATGTATTAGGGTGTACTAAGGGTATTTTTGATAGTTAAATATGGTGTACTTAGTTAATTTTACATTTTGATTTAAATATTAAGGTGTACTTAGATCATAGGGTGTACTCAGTTAATTTTAGGGTTCGTTTAGCAGCACTCCTCTTCAAAAGAATCGCATGTCACATTTGCACTAAACATGCACTCAAATTACACTTCATGTCATGAAAGCTTAAGGACTGTTCTTTCTATAGTTTAAAGGCACGTCTTCCCGCCCAGCCCAGGCAATCCATGTGTGCATGTGTGTGTGCATGTGTGTGTGTGTGTGAGAGAGAGAGAGAGAGAGAGAGAGAGAGAGAGAGGTGTTCTTTCTATACATCTTTCAAATATTCTACAGAAATAACTAACATATATGTACACTAACAAAAACAGGACCGGATCACAAATTTACATTCATCTGGCCTGAAAGCATCTCTTTAGGTCTCTTTTAAAGTTGATATCCTTTTTGGATACATTTAGGATGCCGGATTGTTGGTCAACTTTCTCAATAAGAAGCTTCATTAGCAGAACCTTTGATAGGGTTTTGCATGATCCAACCATTATTAACTTTTTCTACAAAACAAATAATAGAAAACATGTTACTGAGATCACTCCAAAAAACATAGATGACAACTTCAGACACCCCTTTCTCTTAAATTTAAAAACTGAGGTGCTCTCTATCCCCAGAAACAACACAAACAAAAAAACTGAGGATGCTTAACTCTTGCCTATTTTGTTCTCGTTAATCTCATAGTTTATTTTCATGATAAATCATCAAGCACAGAAAAGAAGATAAACTAAAAATGCAACCACCATGTGCAAGATATTTTGAAATTTACGTTGGAATGGGATTTTCTAATCGAGCCAGAACACCAATGTGATTCTTACCTTGGCACGAGTAAGAGCCACATTAATCCTATGCCAGTCTCCAAGCAGTGAAGAAGAGCAATTCCTTGGATTTTCCGTTGACCTAACAAAAGACACTAGTATGCAATCCTTATCTCTTCCCTGGATAAACCAAAATTGCAAATAAGAGATAGTGGACTGATGATAATCAAAATTTTATAGTTATGTCATTGTTCTTCAGGTTTCAAAACCAAAAGCTGGAGCAAAATTACTAGGATACTGAATAGGCTCTTAAACTTTGTAGCTTTATTAAAGGCTACAACACTTCCTGTACATATTACCCCAATATTTATTATTATTTCATAGAAGTTCTGTGAATTTAATCAAATTTAGAGGAAAGCGATAAGACATCATTTTAGACATGAACCTGTCAACCTGACCTGGTATTTGTCAATGGTATGTATCTCCACAGAGGTATGATTGATGGAAAGCCGGATAATCTCTGCCTGAGAGTTATATGGGGTGATGACGCCAATATCTTCCTCCTTAATTCCACTGTTAACTAGTTCCTCCACAACCTATAAGCAAAATGAGGATTTTATTTCAGTACAGTCTACTTAAACAGTTTGCCTCACGCAACTTAAAAGGAACAAACATATTTTCCTAAAGCAACGAGCATTATTTGCATTATATATTCAAGCAAAGGTCAAACCTGTACAATTATTTGAGCTTCCATCGGGTTATTCACAATCTTGTGATCCTTTGCCTCAAAAGCAGGTAAAGCATCTATGTTGTGAAAAGGGATGAATATTAGAAAAACCAAGGCACAAACCAATACTGTTTATTCAGTAGAAAGGATTATGGAAAGCAAACAAGAGTACTTCCACAAACCTGTATTAATAAATATAACTGGTTTGGTTGGATTTAACACCTGCAACCATGAAGATAAGAAATTGCTAAAACATTGGAATTAAATGAGTTTTTCACACATGAAAACTGCAGTCAGTTTTCAAACCAAAACAACAATTTCATAGAACGAGTTTTTCAATTAGGGCAGAGTATCTAATGCATTCACTTGAAACTAATCCTTTCTATTTCACACAACTTGAAGGTCGTGGATGACAAGACACACTTTGCTCTACAAAATAAACAGATACCACCATTAAATCTCTTCAAGTGATATTTCTCATCTACCCAATAGGCTTGGACCTAATCCATTTCAAAATCACACCTTAATGAATTCCCTAAGCACAATCTGGAATTGAAACACACTAAAAGGTTGTAATCAACATCATGTCATAACTCTTCGGCATGATATTTCATTAGTTTTCCATGCCCACAACACAATATGGTAGAAAACCTGGAGGGATGTATCTGAAACATAGAAGCAGAGGAAAGATGTACAAGCTGTATCAAAAGATTCTGATATCCGTATCCTGTACTACTATTACCCCATATCAATGGGCCAAACAAGGTTCCAGGTATAATTTTTCATGCAAGCACACACCATGTATAGACATGACAACTTGATTCAATAGGAAAATGGAATTGCTTTGCAAATCAATCAAACCTCCTGTATCCACGACGAACGAGACTTTGAACTTGAAAAGTCGAGTTTGGCATTAGCTATTTCCGGAGAGCCACAGCGCAATCTATCTCCATATATCAAGGCATTTGACAGTTCCATAATGCCTTGACACATACGGTACTGGATGCAAACAGCTTGGTAAGTATCACTGCTACAGAAAGTGATACAAAAATTAAAATTGTATATCTATAATTGTAAATGTATAATAACCTGGCTTTGCAAGGCTGAGATTGCCTGAGGATGCGCTTCTGAGAGCCTGCAAAACAAGCTTACCCCCATTCCATTTTCTCGAGCCTCTGTACTCTAGAAAAAAACAAAAAACAAAAAAAAGCATAGAGCATTTCATTGAACAAAATTAAGAGCATAACAACTAATTAGAACCCCACAAACACACACAAAGATATACACCTTGACCAGAGGAGGTAATTGATAATGATCGCCAACCAGAACAAACTTTGATGCAAACATCAAAGGCCCAAGAGATACCTGAGAGGAAAGAAAATTTCTCATGAATCCGTTAACTTTGAGATGGTTCTTGATAAACAGTGACTTTAACTTTCATCTAGACTAAAATAAATCCTAAAAAGAAACATTGAATAAACTCAACCCATTGCAGCCCGTCTCCAACTAATGTAACATGAAAAACAAGCTGAGATCAAATTTTTTAAAATCTTTATTGTCAACAAGATAAATACCAACATAAAGTCTGAAGTGTTAACAACAGGAAAATAATCCTCAGCTGATATAAACTTTTGGGAAAGTGCACTGTCCAAAAGCATCTCATCTCTCCATATAAATCCTACTCCAGTTGCATTTATCTATAACTGCACTGTCTAGACATCCATCACTAAGTATATACGTACTGGAAGGGTGGTTTGTCCAGCTTCATCCATGATGCATACATCAAATCTCTTATTGGCAAGCAAGGAACTGGTGATCCCCAAGCATGTAACAGCTACCACCTTGACTTGGTCTAGTCTTAATTTAATGTCTTCCACACTTTGTATGTTCATTTCTGTCATGGAAACCACTGTTAAAACATTGAGAAGAAATCAAGAGATATATTGAGAAAATGCTCTCAATTATATAATGACCTGAAAAGCAATGCCCTCGAACTTCCTCATGCACAGCTTCATGTCTTCCAATGCGTAAAAAATCTATATTCTGCAATAATTTAAATTCAATACAAAGAAACCCAATGTAGTGTTAGATGCGAGATATGGCACACAAACGGGTAAACCATACAGCCATAAATTTAAGGAGAGCACAAAAAGAAACATCAACTAAGATTAGTATCATGCCCAATAGTGCTGAGTGAGTAAGAATGGCCCCAGGTTAGAACGAATGGTAAAGAAAATTGGAGTAAATAGCAACAAGAAATTTGGTTTCAGGGCAGCGTTCGTTTCCTGGACATAATGCATGGCAAGAAAAGAAAGCACCCCCACCCTGCCCAAAAAACAACAAACAAAGAAAACAAAGAAAACAAAAAACAAATATGCTTATGAAAAGATGTGAAATAGAGACGACCTGAGCCTTTAATTTGACAAGTAGATTATCAACAGCAGAGTTTGTGTAGGACGTAAGCAAAATGGATGCACCTCTAATCAACAAGGCTTTCACAGCATGCACCATCGTAGATGTCTTGCCTGTTCCAGGCATTCCTAGTATAAGTGCATAATCCTTTGCTGCAAGTATCTAGATAAATTTGTTGAATTAGTGAATGTCCACATGCAATGGATATTGACAGATAAGTACCAACCAAACTTAGGCTCAGGAAGACAGACTTTTTGAGGGAAAATCGAGATAATAAGTATTAGGAAACTAAAAAAATTATAGGAAACCTTAAGAATGGCTTGCCGCTGATCAACATTTAAATTTCTCTGGGACAAGACATAAGATATTGCTGAATCCTGGCTCAATATACGTCCCTTGTCAAATCTAGGAGCCTAAAAGGAATGCACAGATGCAGACCAACAGAAATGTGAGTTGGAGTTAGCAAAAAGATGGTAAATTTTATGCAATACAAGTCACTCAACCTCACCTCTAAGTCAACAATCATTTTTCTCACATGAGCAGCTTGTGCACTTTGAAGAAAAAGTTGAACAAGGTTCAACCTAGCAACAAAATCAAGCATGAATTTAGACAGGGTACATGACATCTATATTATGACAGACAGTTTGGAAAAGGAAATTTCACAAAAGAGTTGGGGCATAATTATAGTCATGCAATACCTCATTACTGAAAATGATGTCATGAATTCATCTTTGTCAACCCGCCAGATCTCCTCAAGGAGATGACTTGCCTCTGAAGAAGGACTGCTCCCAGGAAGTCGTAAGAGCTTAGAGAAAGAAACCTAGAGTTTTGCAGAAGATATTAGAATTATAAAACTGATTCATTTGTTTAGGAGATTAACACTATAACATCCACTGGCTATAGAACATACATCTGCCAAAAGGGCAGGTAAGCACTAATAAGCCAGTTTTTGAGTTTACAGAAAGATGGCAGATATTATCCTTACAGATACATGGGAGTGACTTATATCTGTTATAATCCCACTTGCAACAGGTAGATGACTAGATTCACTGCTAAGTATCTACACAATAAACAAAAAACCAATAATTTTTAAATTGTTAGTGAAGATAAATACGAACAACTAAGCATTATGTAATAGCAAATTTTCCAGTATATAACATATGTGAAAAATTGTGTCCTGTTCTTTAATTCTCATGCTTTAACATGAAAACAGGAGAGAACAGAAGTAGACTCGTAACAACTATCTGCCATAGAACAAGCATGCACGCATGCACAGCCCAACTGCAACTTCTTGGAATCCTTGATCATTACAGATTATTTAATATAGTTTCTTTTGAAAAATATTTGAATTATTATATTTAATCAATTGGTTTATTTTACATGATTGAGTTCTTAGGGAATGACAGGGAAGCCAAACAAGTCTTGCAATATTATTATGCAGAACAAGAAACCCCATCCAAAAAAGAAAGAAAAATAACTTCAAAAGGCATAAATGTAATCAAGAAAATTGCAGGCAAGTAGTATCAAATACATTTCCTTCTTATGCAGAACAAGAAACCCCATCCAAGAAAGAAAGAAAAATAACTTCAAAAGGCATAAATGTAATCAAGAAAATTGCAGGCAAGTAGTATCATATACATTTCCTTCTTCTCAACCCAAAAAAAAAAAAAAAAGTATCAGATCAATTTTTATAGTTCCAAATTTTATTGTCAAAGTGTTTATGCATTTACTAAATATTAAATATATATACCCCAAGATTGTCCAACAAGTATTACTACAATATTATCCAAATACTGATATGAGACAGATATGAATAGCTGATCAGAGAACAGAAATCATGCTTCATAGATACTTGCCCTGGACATCTTAACTAAAAATCTGAAGATCTCAATGAAAAGGAAATCATCTTACATATCTAACTCCATACAGCAATAAACTGGCATGCATCAAAATATGTACTAGGCTGAAAATACAGGATGACAGTGACGGCAAAAGATTCTTGAAAATGAATAATAAACATTACATGTTCTTTTGTAGTACAGATTACTCTACATAAACAAACTTGAGAACAGAGAGTGCACACCTATTGTAAGCCCTCTATGTCAAACTTGTACAAAAAGCCTCATGTGAACTACGCAGAAACACATTATGAAAATAAAGCATACCACAAAGTCACCACATCTTAGTGCGCAATCCACTTCTTTTGTTGGAGATGAAGCAGCATTCAAAAAATCTCCCTTAGATGTCCTCTCGCTGAGAGAAGGCAAACCATTACGCAGAAAATGATACACGAATCTGTTATCTTTTTTAGACTTCGAATATGGAAGCTTCCAATCAAGAACAACAGAAGAGAGGCAACCCGCGGCATAATCACTCTTTGAATTATGTGACCGCCATATTTCATTCTTTACAAGCTGAAGAAGGGAAAAAGGTGCTAGCATATCAAATAACAAAATTTGGAAGTTAACCATTTTTACACTATCAAAATAGTGACTTCAAAATTGGCACCTGCATCTCTTTAGCTTCCAAATCAATCAACCAATCCCACAGCCTTAGGAAAGCAGCATGAGCATTTGTTAGGTGATGTGTATTTGAATCAAATAAGTCTCCCAATCCACTGCTCCCTGAGCTTCCTCCATGTGCCTGTGGCATTAAAGGTGATGGCCAATAATAAACACTTTTTTTTTTGCACTGTTAGCAACAATTGTTCATGCTCGACAGTACCTTTCACGAATAAATAGAATTACCTTGTGATAGATGGTACAAACATTTAGATGGCGACAACCTCTGCACATGCTCTGACTCTACAGCAGGAAAAGGAAAAAATGGAAGAATCAAAACGACAGTAAGTAAAGAGCTTCATGAAAACACGGCTGATCATTCAGCAACCGCCATACCTTTAGCATCGGGGGCAGTACTTGTGTTCGTGATGCCTTGAGGATATCATTTGCAAGTTCATTACGTCGCATGATTATCCCGACCAGGTCAGATCTTCTAACCGCAACTCCCTGTTTTATTTTATTAAAAAATAATCAATTAATTCAACACGTGCAATCTTTTTTCCATCGATACGCCCTAAAAACCTAAAGAGAAATACATGATGCATGTGCACTTGACACTACCTGTGTCTGATCTGACTGGAGATAACATAGAAGACCAGTATCAATATGCTTCTGGTACCTGAAGACAAGAGATACAGAGCAAATGAATGAAAATCTTTATGAATGATAATAACTTGTACGAGGGGCCAGGGCCCTCTGGAAGTCAAAATTGTGTGAATAAGAACCTGTCCGACATAAGAAGAGTGTACAATGTCACTTGCGCAGTATGCTCCATGGATGACTGCATACATAACAAGCATGAGCCAAAATAAAGAAATATATGTTTATATACAAGAGCATTCAAGCACTAAATAATAAGTTAATAACTTAATACAGTGCTAACCACTCATTTGGGCTCACTCCATACTGTAACCCTAGAATCCGGACCTTTCAATTTTTAGGTCCTCATTCAAGGATCGTCCCTACATAATTTCCCAAATCAGAAATCATTAAGCCATTTGATTCTTACCATGAATATTTTCACTGTTTATCGAAATATTGGGTTCATCTATTTATTTTATCATAGTTAGGTAACTAAT
Source organism: Prunus salicina (assembly GCA_020226455.1). Classification (NCBI taxonomy): domain Eukaryota; kingdom Viridiplantae; phylum Streptophyta; class Magnoliopsida; order Rosales; family Rosaceae; genus Prunus; species Prunus salicina. The sequence continues at coordinate 16,962,885 of CM035343.1, read as the reverse complement.
GATTTTTAAATATAAACAATGAACAGTTTGGATCATACTAAATTGTGGAATGGGTCCAACAAGTGGTTAGTGCTATATTAAATTACTAATTGGTTAGGCCTTATGTATACAGCTGTATGAAAAGCTTTAAGCAACATAAGTTAATAGTATGGAATACATTACACAAGTTTAATATCATTTTAGACAAGTTTCAGTAAACAAGTGAAGAGATTATTCTTGCCTGGCCATTAGGTATTTTCCCACTTTTGAACTCTAAAGGCATAACCATCTCATGAGATTCATTTTTGTTAGATTCAACTTTCACTCTGACAGAAGCATCAATCATGCCTTTCAGACCATATTTCGGAGCCCAGGCCATCTCCTCAATATCAATTACCTACAGAAAATGGATCTAGTTCAGAGATGGCATAATGCTTCTGAAAAGAGTGCACATCATTATACAATAACACAAGAAAACATACAACAATCACAAATTAGAAACATGTTTACAAGCACTAACTTCGCATAACCAGGAATACCTTCAACTGGCAAATACAAGTACAAGAAACCATTATAAAGTCAATTAGCATATGGATGCTTATACATGCAAGGTGAATATATCCATATTAGGAAAACCAGTCAATTCTCAAACTCAGGAAGGTACCTAACTCATGCATGCTGCCAAATAAGTGGGTAAGTTGCATGAATTCCATGTACATGATCCATAAAGTTGTACATATGTGGAAACATATCCACAGATGCAAAATTGTTAAAGGATAGACCAACGAATTACCTACAAATATACCAACTGTGATGCCTTACCTCAGATAATTTGACCTTTTTCATCCCATTGTCAGATCCAAAATCAACAGAAGGAACTTCTGAATTCTGTCACAATATCATTAGCCTCAGATTAAGAGTCTCTACACTCTACGGTTGCTTTAAGATGTGCAATTTAAAAAAATTCTTCACCTTAATTGTGAACACAGAAAATAAATAAATAAATAAAATGGGTGTACCTGGGTGTTTTTGAATAGGTTAACCCATTTCAATATTCTTGGGACAGCCTCAATCAACGTTTCGTACATGCCATTTTCGTTCACTGCTAAGTCCACATGAAAGAGGAGAAGTTTTAATAAGATGATCCATAAAATTGACTAATCAAATTTTAACAAATTACTAACAAACCAATTTAAGAGGATAGCAATCTACCACAAATATAGAAATTAACCTGAATGATGATGACAGAGAAATTAGAAATTATTTCAAAGTAAAATCTAAAAAATTCCAACCTCCACAAGCATACAAGTTCTCAATGTTTTTCTGGAGCACAAATCTTGTGTGTTCCTCCAAGAAATTTATTGTAGGTGTCTCCTCCACAAGTGCAGCCTACAAAAACAAAGAACTTTTACACATTATAGATGAACAAAGCTTAGTGGATATTTCATGGAAAAAAATACATAACCAAGTCTGTAGATATTAAAAAGTTTACAAAATCATAGGGTGGTTCTCAGACCTGAAAAACTTGGTGCAATATTGTACCACTTAGTGCTGCACTTGAATGCTCATTGCCTTTTAGCCTCTCATCCAGGACAGTTCGCCTCGGGCAACTGAAGCTAGCTGCAACCTAAAAGTGTTTCTATTTATTATAACTAAATAGGGCAACAATACTCACAAAATACATGTCCAGAATATTTGAACAAGCAGGCAGTAGTACCCTAGTTCCAGCCACTAGCACATCTGGATGAACAATTATAAAATTATGGTGATGATCCACATGACACTGTCCTTTGTCATCAAATTCACCAATAACATTGACAGTATCTCCAGGTGCAATGACACTGTAAAACCTGAGAAAAATAGAATTGAAAGAAGAGTGACATTGTTACTAATCATATTTTGAACACATGATTTGAATTCTAATGTACTAGTCTTGTTTCCTACCAAGAGCATTCATTTGTATCCAAATGTGCAAAACTTTGAGATACTTTAAATTTACAAAACAAAGACCTTATGCTAAAATTCTAAATGTTCTTAGCTGTTAACAAGAGATTGTCCACAATCCAAAATGAAGAATATTAAAAGGAATGTCTCTAAAGACAGGGGAAACTGATGCCCGTAAAGATGACTCATCCCGTAGCCTAACTTCAGAAATTGTAAACCCAAATTACAGCCAATACACCACACTTATACTTAAGTATGCTCGAGCATTATTGCCTAAAGTGGATAACTATGGAGATGAGGCCAATGAAACCACGAAAAGCCTTTCAAGGTATATGCTAATACTAGAGAAAATTCCCTACCAGGCTGGATCAAACTGAAATCACACAGAAAGCGCATTTCTATTTTGGGGTGAAATAATCAAACTCTGAAGAATACTCATAAAACAGAGTACCACATTATTGGGAAATGATTCAGAAGAAACAATAGCATAAGTATTAAACTGCTTCGAAACAAGACATCATGAACTACTTACCACTCATCCTGTAAATAGACAGCATGCTCCTCTCCACATTGCTCATCCAGTAACCGAAGAACCTTAAAATCAATGGTACATCTTTATTATCATAAGTAATCATAGAACAGATTATTCAAATTTGAAGATTTTGCTTACTAGAAACCTTATGAGCATCAGATGAGTCACAAGTCCACAGTCAGATACCTGTAGCAGAAAAAACAAAAAAGTTGCAGAATAACCAATCTTGAAGAAACTCTCTGTTCTTTCATCAAAGAGATGCTAAAGTAGTAAACCATACCTCCAATACAAGGAAATTACAATAGGAAGATTTCCGATGCAATTTGACATGCATATCATCACTTTTTCTATCTTTAACTTGAAATGGAGATTCCTCCACATCATTAGATACTGAATCTTCGACAGAAATAACATCTTCCACTTGATCTAACAGTTCAAGCAATGCCTAAAAGAATAGTCAAAAACCAAAGAGAAAAAATTAAATTTGCACCAGACCATGAGAAGATATAATTGACTCGTGCCTACCACACAGCTCAGAAAAACGAGGCAGACTTGCAACTTTGAAAAATAACTGATTAATTGTTTTTTGAAGTATGACTCATGAGATAATCTATTAATTAAATCAGGAGAAAGAATATATATCATAAATATGGATTGATCTGAGAATATATGTCATAAATATTGATTGATCCGAGAGCAACATGGTCCAGAATTTGGTCTCAAATAGATAATTTTTACATTCAAACCTTTTTATGATGCCTTAACCCTGGCTGATCAGAACCTTCATTACATGCAACACCATTCGTAAGCTGCATTTCAGTTAAAGCACAATTAGAGAAAGATCATTCCACGACCTCTACTTAGCAGCTCCAACAACAGAAAAGGGATATAGAAATAGTATAGATATATTTTGAATCAAATAAAGAACAGAGGAAAATTAATTTAGAACATGACTGATGCACACAAAACAAAGTATCAGATGCAGAAGATATCTAAGAAAATGTTCCCTTTCTCGCTTTCTCCATTTCCATGAATTGCAAAGTACAAACAAAGCCATAAATAATTAAATATGTTCACTGTGGAGTCATAATTACCTTATCATGGCAGTACGATAGAGAAGGTGGTGTTCGGAATGGACTCTGCCTACTAGCTCTTCCAGAGATAGTCATATCGCTCACATTTCCGTTACTATCCATATCCTGATCTGGGTTAACCCTCTTTACGCCAACCTTATTCAGGGATACCAAAGATCTTTCAGAAGTATTCAGTGTCTGTGAAGGAAGCCACTTCTCAACCTTTCCAGCTTTAACTGGAGAAGTCTGTACATTTCATCATTGGTTAATCATCTGATAATAAAACCATTAAAAGAAAAAGAAATTAACAAATAAACATGCCTTCTTTTGCGAGCATTGGTTAATGGTTAAAGATTTAAGCCTTGAAGAGTCCGCCAGCACTCTAATAATCTCCGGCATGCGCTTTGAAACAGCTTGGAGTCTTTCATTTACCGGAGATATCCTCCATGTCACCTCATCACCTCCATCATCCTGGCTCTGCTTTATCAACTGTCACCATGTTGACATTCCCAAAATCAAATTATAAAAGGAAAGAAAAGTTCATTGAAATTAAAACACCAAATGTCTTCCCAGGCATATAAATATCATAAAATTAGCATTGATTAAGCGTTCACACGTAAAACAAACAACAAATTGAGGCTAATTGCAGTAATACTATCAGTAAAACTCAAGCATTTCCATCAATGGTAGCATAAAGCTGTGGAATGTGAAAACTATACATAAAACGTTGAAGCTAAAATTTTACCATTCCTGGCGAGAACTTGAAGCGCTTAAAAGATTTGGACTTTGAAATCTCCGGCGAGGCCTCATCTTCCATATTCTCCTCCTCACCAACAACTCCGACTGCCCTCAAATTCTCTGGAGGCGTATTCTGCGACATACTGTTGTTACTACTTGACAGAAAATTCGACCGAATCTCATGACTTCCTGAAGCTAAAACCGCATTACCCGTATCAATCTGCGCAGGGTTTTGGATCTCCGGAACCGATTGTGCCGGAGCAACAGTGGAAGAGGCGGGAGCTGCGAGGGGTTTAGGGTTCTGCTGAGAAGCAGAAACTGCCGCGATTTTGGGGTTCTGAGAGTTCTGGGTGTGGCGCTCGAAGAAATGCTGGATGCCGAACTTGGACGGCTGAGGCTGAACTTTCGAGTTGGATTTCTTAGCAGACGTCGTGGAAGAAGAAAGGGGTTTCTTTCTTGGAGGCATTAGAGTAATGGTGTGGTAGCTTCCAGTTTCTGGTCTGCTGGTTCAAATTGAGGGAGAGAGAGAGAGAATTGAAAATTGGGGGTTTCGGTGCTTATAAGCTGATTTGTGATTTTCCCGCCCAAATGAAGCATACGGCTCCAAAAGGAAAAATATAAAATGGGTGGAGTTGGGCTTACGGGTGAAGATGAACTGACCCGGCTCAATGGGCCAGTGTTAGAGCCTGTAATTTATGTCATCACATCGGAAAGGCAATAACGACGTATTTAGAGTGAGAAGCTTATTTGGGGAGCATTTTTAGTTTAACTTAAGGTGTACCATCACCACCCTTCTTAAATATTGACACATGTCCATGGATTTAACTATAGTTAATTCTTTATTTTTTATTTATTTGATGATATTTTCATGAGAGAGAAATAATATTTTAATAATATTTTTCCTAATTTACCCTTATTCTAATCTAGCGAACTTTTATTTTTCTAAGTTAATTACCCATGAAGCTAACAACAACTCAAATAAATAATTGGCAATTGGCTTCACGTGCTTTAATCTGAATTTCACAGGCTTTAATACGAATTAAACCTAACTACTTTTATCCACGCCCAAATACTTTAATCTGAATTCCAAGAGTTACACTCCTCTTCAATTGTAGGCTTCCTCCATTTGTTCAAGTGAAAGATAGGTAACATCTACACCGCTATTTTTTTTCTTCTTTTTTTTAGTACTCTGTATTGCTTTATTATTTTTTATACTTCTGTGATTGCTCTGCATTGTTTAGTTTTTTGAGTATCAAACCAAATTCGAATTTAACAATTCATGTCTTTTTTTTTAAAATCTGAATAAACTTCCATAAAAACCAAAAACAACAAGCAATATTGGCTGTGAAGATTAAGTTTTTTTGTTGAGATTGGGATGCCAACAATTTCATGGGAAGTGGAAGACCAATATTGACTGTGAAGATTAAGTTTTTTTTTTTAAAATTCTTTATGAATGTAGCATTCATTGAATATTCAATTTTTTTTTGTTTGTTAATCATTGTATTACACCATTCTTGTCCTTATTTACTCTAAGTTTTCTCACACTAAATCCAACGCCTCTAGCATATGAATTGTGATATTGATATGCCTCTTGTTCATTATCAAAACTCATGCCATGTGTTCGAACGTCACCATATTTTGTTGTGAGCTCTTCAATTTGCTTATTATGATCCAAGAGATCAAGAATTTTAGAATCAGAATCTAAGTGTATACAATGAACAGATTCTTTACCATCATTGGAATATGTAGCATGAGATTCATCCTCTTCATGGTCCATGAGGACACTAGCAGTATATGTATCATATTACTTGATATTCATGCTACATATTTATTTATTTGGGTTGTTGTTAACTTCATGGGTAATTAATTTTCAAAAGTGGAAAGTTTGCTAGGTTAGAATAAGGGTAAATTAGGAAAAATTGTTTCTCTCTCATAATAATATCATCTAATAAATAAAAAATAAAAAAAAATTAACTATAGTTAAATCCATGGACATGTGTGTCAACTTTTGGGAAGGGTGGTGAGGGTACACTTTGGGTTAAAGTGAAGAGCTAAAAATGCTCCCGCTTATTTGAGGGGTTCAATCCCACCATCAACAAATGTGAAGAAAGCAATGGATTTAAACCTTTTAAATGGTCTGATGGTGGGATTGAACCCCTCAAATAAACTCATCACTCTAAGGCCCCGTTTGGTTCATGGGAAAGGAAACTTGGGAATGGGAAATCAATTGTTTTCCCATGTTTGGTAAGTCTAGGTATGAGAAATCGTTGCCTAGCTCATGAGAAAGTAGGGGGAAAGTGAAGTCATCCTCCCAACTTGGGTTTTGTTTTCCCTCCTCATGAGAAAGTTTGGGAAAATGAGCTAACATTAAATACATATTTTTATGACCATTTTATCCCCATTAACAATTTAGAATTACAATATATCATTAAATGCATTCTTTTTTTATTTGATTTAATATGAGTATAATTGAATATTTATACAAACTTTGTTTTCCATTCATACTCAAAACAAACATGGGAAAGGAAATAAAGTGATATTTCCCGATTAGTTTCCTAGCATTACCAAATGTGGGAAATGAATCTTCTATTCCCATTTCTTGGGGAATGACATGGGAAATGATTTCCCCTCAAATTCATTCCATAAACCAAACGGGGCATAAACTCATCATTGTAGAAGCTCTCCAAATTTATTAAGGACATTTTGTCCCTCTACTCTGCACTGAATCTCACTTTCTGAATTTGCAACTGCTCAATGTGCCCCTACGCTTTTCTTCCGTGTTCAGGTTCAGGTTCTCCTATCAATGTGCAACTAACTGGATTGACGAAATACGGGAGAAATTATACAATAGTACAGTACTATCATCTGGCAATTGGCACCTGGTACTACGTTCCACTGAGCTTGTGACATGTGGATGTAATAAATTTCTCTCTAACGACGTTTGTTTCTCCAAAACCTCTGTCTCTTTCTTCTCTCTTTCTGTCCTCAGATCTCGTTTTCTGAAAACTTAAAACTATTCCAAATTTCAGTCGGCAGTTTACCCATGAACACATCGAATGTGCAGATTAAGTTTAGAGCACCCATTACTTGTCAAAGATTAGGAGAGAGAATACCCAAATTTCCAAGAGGCCCATTAATTAGAGATCTATGAAGAAATTGAAGAACTTTGCCCGACAAATCCATTACCCACAATCTTTGTTGGTCTATCACACCATCATTTCAAGCAAATTCATTATTCTACAAAGACCCATCAAAGATCATGCGTTGATCGTGGTTGATTTCTAAAATAAAATAAAAATTATGGGTTGAAAAACACCTTCTCTTGAAGAAAGAATATTTAAAAAAAAATCCATAAATTTTGGCAATTTTCAGTGAGAGTTTGCTTCAAATAAATCAACCGCTAAAAGAAATAATCTTGGCTTCTTGCATCATGTAACTCCATTGTTTTGCATCGGAGCTTTACACAGATTTTTAATTTGCATTTTCCTCTTCTTATTATTAGTCTCTTTTCTGGTAGGCACCTTCAAACTTTTTTTTGCAGTCAAAGTCGGCACCTTCAAACTTGAGTTCAGTCTCTAGGAAGAATAACAAAGAAACGGAGGTTTGGAGAAGGCGAACATCGTCACGGAGAAATTTATTACCATCCACGTGTTGCAAGCTCAGCGGAACGTAATACCACATGTCAATTGCCACGTGGTACTATCGTACTATTGTATAATTTCTCGAAATACGGGAACGCGGGACATGCAACAAAAGCCTAGGAGCCACATTGAGTCGATTGTAAATTAAGGGGAAGTGAACATTATGGTTGGCATGGTCTGATTCAGCTTGTTTTATCTCTAAAAACCGAAACTCGAATTAAATTGCATAACAAAAAATCGAATGCTAGGGAGTGAACCTGTATTTTTCAAACGGGCCAAAGAGAAGCATGATTGGAGCTGAATTTTTCCGATTATTGTAGCAAGTTAGTATCTTAGGTTGTATATGATGGATTCTTGTATAGGACATACAAAAAATGGAGAACCAAAGTGATCCAGCCCAAAAATTAATTTTTCGATTTGGTTCAGTTTAGTTCGTCTATAATGAACTTTGGACACCTGCAATTTATATTTTTATTTTTGTAGTAATAATGCTTACATCAACTTCAATATAATTCAATTTCAATCACATTTCTATTAACGTTCGCTCATGAGATAAAGAGAAATATGAAATAAATGAAAGTTGTAAAATCTAATGAGAATAAACCAAATCACGAGCAGAGGTGGCAATTTGTGCAAATGAGTTGTGCTAAGTGGCCAGTTAGTTACTGCAATGCCAGCTTGCTGGGGTTTTCTTTTATGCCAAAGATGAAAAGAAAATAAAGGATATATCTGAAAATATTATATCAGTTTCTTAGCAAAATCAAGTATTCTTTTGATTAGGACACATGGAATAAAATTATGCAGATGACAATTAACATATATTTTAACACTATCTTATGCTGAAAACGGGTTCTGCATCAGCAGTTGGTTGTGTTCTTCTAGTGTATTTGAGAAGCAAACCTTCGGCAGAAAGACCCGGCACTCTCAAGTCCCTAAGAAGTAGAGGCAGGCAAGGAAGAAGTACATTACTTTTGAGTAAAATCTAAGAAACAATAATGCAGGACAGGAGAAAAATAAAAAGGATGATCAAAAGAATATATAAACTAACCTGATATAGGGCTGTAGATCCTTCCACTCCCATTTTGGACGCTCTTTAAAGAGGACGGAGAATCGCTCTGCAGGGTTGTAGGGTAGAGATGATACACTGAAGGCTCGAATCCATGTCTCTGCGCCAAGCTTCTCTATCAAAACTTCACCTTCCAACATGTCTAAACTTGCAGGCATCCCTTCAGGAACCTTACGCGTCCAGTCCTCCATGAACCTCTCCATCTTCCTATTCCCGTCTCTCAAGATGTCTCTTGCAAAATGCACACATACCTTCCTCTCATCCAACTTCCATATACTACTTGTGCTCACATCCTCAACCACCTTGCTACCATAAACATGCAAGCAGTGGTTTGCAAGTTTGCTGGGAAAGCCATCTGATTCCAACACATTGACAACGTCGTCTTCATTCAGACAAGACAATGACCAGTCATTCAGAACTGAATTGTGCAAAAGCATCCTAAGAATTCTGTCCATGTACTTCTCATCCACAATTCTCCAATATCCATAAATCTCCACTGCCGAAAGAGCCTGCAACCCAGTCCTTAATTCATCATCACTAGCTTGAACCTTCTCAATAAGATCATCCCAGCTATACAGTCCTGTATTCTTTCCTTCCATCTCTTCCAGGTCCACCATTTCTACGTCCTCCTCAGATCTGCAAGGATTCTCAAAAAGTAGCGACCTTAGCTTGTCTAGTCTGGGGGCAACTTCAACAAGTTCCATGTTACCAGTTGCAATCTTAATGACAGAAGCAACAGATTGCGGATCATGATAGTTCTCATCACAACATATTGGGCTTTCAAAAGAATTAAATTGACCTGATGGGGGAATGAGAAAAACAGAATTTGAAGTTCCAACGGATTTGATTGCATAAGTTTTTGACTCCGTGCAGAGGACTGCATCTTCATCAGGCTGTCCTCTAACAGTTACTCCAGAGAAAGAAAAATGACAACAACAAAAAAACAAGAGGAAGCCTTAAACTAGATTCAATGCACGAGAAAAAAAAATTGGAAATAAGACTCTAGAAACTAGATTTAAGTTATTCCTCACCTTCGGTGCAGGACATCAGGGAGAAGTTTCTGATCGAGCTCAAGGAGGATTAGATCATCGTGAGGACCAAAGAGAGGGTGATACGTAATAGGAATTGATGAGCTCGGTTGGAGATTTAGTACCGCTTTTGCACCGTTGCGGTTTGGAGATGGTGGTTCCATTCTCTCTCTACACACAGAGATGTGATTCTAAAGGACGAAATGAGAATGACAATTACATGAGAGTCCAACTTCCACTACGAAAAAATACTCAATAGTTGAAGCCAAGATGAGGAATTCCCGTTGGCCCTTGGGCCTTGAGTTCTAATTTCTGAACTGATTTGCCTCGAGTTCATGGTGTAAGAAAATGTTTTAAATTCTGAGCTGAATTTTTCTTTTGCAGGGGGCACTTGTAACAATCAGTCAATCATGATGAAGAGATTTAACCGTGTTGAAATTGTTCATAAAAGTACCAGCAAAGCCCAAATCATGCTCTAGCTATATGCTACAACCCACTAACATTTCAGTTTCCCATATCCCTAAAACCCAAAAAGTGAATTCCCAGATTCTTTTTATTTTCTCTCGTTTCCTACGTTTTCCCGGAAACCAAACATCGCATAACATCATTCCTAAAGTAAAACAATTGTTTTTTCTTTTTTTGGGTGACATTTCTCAAGTTGCAACATTTTCATCTTTGCACAAACCCAATTACCCAAATCAGACATCAGACTAACTTTCTAAAGAAAATGACAAAACAGAGACAGAGGGAAAGAGAGAAAGAGAGAGAGACTTACATGCTAGAAAAAGGGAAGACGATAGACCCAGATTTTGGCAGGGAAACCGATGATGTGCTGTGGTTCTCTGCCTCGCTAGGGTTTTGAAGTGTAATGAGTGAGGAAGCTGAACTCAAAGACTTCAGTTCCCAGAGGTTTATTGGCGCGCTTGATTTCTTTTACCCGCCAAAATGAGGAACGACGCCGTTCAGGTGTGTGGCTCAGGCCGAGCAAAAACTGGTTAGGCCTTGACGGCCTGGCCCGGTGTAGTCCTCTTGGGCCGTCCTTCATTTGTGTGTTTCTTTTCTTCTTTTAATTTATGGACTTTGGGCTCGCTTGTAATTGATTTTGTAGGAAGCATTTATCCTCTTAGGGCTCATTTGATACGTCGGACTGTACTGACTAATTTACGTCGGATAGTATTAATTTGTTCCGAAAAGTACTGACTGTTTATCCATAATATTATAAGGTGTTTGGTGTTGTTCCAGATAAATAGTTTGACTAAGGTTATACTGTGTTTAATGCTATTCCGAATAACATCGGATTAGACTATTCTTTTCTTTAAATTCTTTGATACTTTAAGTGGAAATTGAAATTCAAATGTCATGAAATTTTTTTTGGTAAGATTCATACGAAAATATTTGTTTTTCAATTGTTTTTGCCAAGAATTTATAACCTATTATCATAATTGTAGTATCTCATAACAATTCCAATATACTCGCATACATTAATAAAAACAATACTAAATAACGTATAATTCAAAATGATCACCGACTGACCCAAGTATCAAACACCTAACCCAAACATGATTTGGACCAAATGGGATTTCAAGTTTAGTATGAAAAAACCAAATTAGATGCCATCACTCGATGGTGTCACATAGCCCAAAGGTAAGGAGACTTATGCAGATGAAGCAATTCGACTATTGAGGCGAGCCATAGTTCAGAGAAGAGTGGAGATAATTATTTTGACCTTATCTGGTCACTTTGATTTCCCCTTGGTTTTCTTCCTGCTTCGATAAAATTTTATCTTTGTGCAGGTTGTACTGGAGATTATTGATTCATATGGATGTTTCGTGGGAACTGAATTGGAGTCAAATAACCATGTGGTGATAAAAGCATATATTTTGGTTGACGCTGTCAGCGATGGCATCTATTTTGGTTGTTTTTTTTTTTTCAAAAATAGTTTACTTCTCAAGGGGAAAATTCATAACCAAATTTCCACAAAAATTTAATAAAAAATGAAATATATAAAGAAAAGAGAAGAATGAAAAAAACATATTGGAGAGAGAGAGAGTGAGAGATGGATACTTGGAGAAGAGTGAAGAGAATAACATGTGGAAAAGATAGTAGAGAAGAACCCTAGGGAGAAGAAGATGAAAATAACTTGTGTGTTCTTTTTGCCTAGCCATATAATTAAGCGTGTATTATCTAAACCGGGGTGTATGGAATGTATTAGTTAGTTAGGTAAGGAGAGTATTAAAAGCCCAACCCGTATAAAATAGTCAGGTAATTAAATAATACAAGTTGACACCAAACACCTGACATAGACTATTTACTCCTATCCAGAGTCTAATACGGTGTACCAAACAAGCCCTTAATTGCTTGTTAAAACATGCTTCTATTATAAGAATGCTGAAATCCAAGTGATTCTTGGAGAAGGCACTCTTCTCCAAAAAAAAATTTAGTGATCTAGAAGTAGAGGTGGGTACAATTCAATTCGGTTCGATTTTCACTCAAAATTGAATTTGGTATTATTTATCCAATTCAGTTCAGTCCAATTCTTAAAAAAATTCATTAACTAAACCGAACTAACCCATAATAAATTGATTTAGATCCGGTTTGATTCCGAATTTCCCGATTTGGACCAGCTCTAAAGCCAATTGATCATTTTTAGAGTTTTTTTTTTTTTTTTTTTTCATTTTTAGACTATAAACATGGACCGGTTTAAACAAATGAATGTTTTGTATGTATAAATAATGAAAAAAAAAATAAGCATAAGAATGGTAGATCAAGATTAACTAGAATGACCAGTCATTTTCAATCAAACGCAACCAACACTGCTTTTATAAAAAAGCAATGGAGCGAATCGACGAATCTGTATAAGAAAAATCATATTTGAACCTTCTCATCCAAAAGATACCCCAAAAAAAAAAATATATCTATCAAACCATCCTTTGGAACTGGAAACAAAATTTGGCATTCCAAGATTTGTAATAAAAATGAGAATCTAAAGAACACTAAAAGACCAAAACAGATTCAATCAGTGCACAAAAAGAGAGTAAGATACAGAAAGAAAAATCAAATAGAGAGGAGAGTAGAGGAAGAAGAGCAGAAGAGAAGAAGAAGAAAAAAAAAACATTAGCTATGTTTTCTTCAAAGAGAGAGAGAGAGAGGGAAGGCACCTGACGGCTAGGGTAGAGAAAAGAGAAGAAAATGGGTTTGACTGTTGTTGACTTTTTGGTCAACTCGGTTGTTTCCGGTTTTTCTCAATGTGGTTTGGCTTGATGTTCTTGTTTGATGGTTTGAATGCCCACCCCTACCTATTAAGCATTTATTAGAGCATCCACAATGGGCTCCCTAAACTACCTCCTTAGACAAATTTTAGAGAGGGATCGTAAAAATGCAACTCCAACCACGCTCACTATCCACATCCTAAAATAGGGAGTCCTTTAGGAGCTCCTAAATCTGAGGAGAGAGAGAGAGGACTCCTAATGGCTCCCTATAATTTAATGCTGCTTTATTTAATAAGTATTTCAAACCTTTATTTAATGCTAACTATTTTTTATTTTATTTTTAAATAGAAATGGACCAATAAAAAAAAAGTAATGGCATTTATGACTCTCCAAATTAGGGAGTATGGTTGGAATTGAAATTTTTTAGAGAGCTCATAAAATAGCTTTCTTAGAGCATCCACAATGATGCTCTCTATTTCTTAGCTAAAATTTAGCTAAGAATATAAGAAAGCTATTTTAGGAGCTCTCTAAAAAATTTCAACTCCAACCATACTCCCTAATTTGGAGAGTCATAAATGCTATAACTATTTTTTGATTGGTCAATCTCTATAAAAATAAAAAATAAAAAATAGTTAGCATTAAATAAAGGTTTGAAATACTCATTAAATAAAGCAGCATTAAATTATAGGGAGCCACTAGGAGTCCTTTCTCTCTCCTCAGATTTAGGAGCTCCTAGAGGACTCCCTATTTTAGGAGGTGGATAGGGAGCGTGGTTAGAGTTGCATTTTTACGATCCCTCCCTAAAATTTGTCTAAGGAGGTGGTTTTGGGAGCCCATTGTGGATGCTCTTATATTCTTAGTCAAATTTTAGCTAAAAAATAGAGAGCATCATTGTGGATGCTCTAAGGTTTCTACCAAACACATTCAAAAGTGCTTTTAGTTGTCATAAGTTGCTTTTACCCATTTCAAAAGCACTCTCTCAAATATGTCATTTATTTTGTACCTAGTTAATTTCTGTTCTTTTAAGTATGGACAGAATTCATAAGATAAGAACCAAAAAAGTGAAGTTTGTTGGTCTTCACTTGCAAAAAGGGAGATTAGGAAATGCCAATTTGAAGGTGGAAATTAGGGAGGTGGTCCATTGTAGGACAATGGTCCTTAAGCAACAACCAACCAAAATTTTAAACTCCATTTAAATAGATTTTTGTTCTCAGCATAGGAGATCTAGGATGATAATCCAAAGTTTCATTTATAGGAATCAATTCATTGGTCTTCACTTGCAGAAAGGGAGATTAGGATATGCCAATTTGAAGGTGGAAATTAGGGAGGTGGTCCATTGTAGGACAATGGTCCTCAAGCAACAACCAACCAAAATTTTAAATTCCATCTAAATACAATTTTTGATCTCAGCATAGGAGATCTAGGATGAGAATCCAAAGTTTCACTTATAGGAATCAATTAAGTAGTTAGTTTAATTGAAAGTGGCTATTAAAAGGAAAAAACCGGTAAAAGAAAAACATTAGGCTAACCAAAAAGATAAATGACAATAGCAAATTTTATTTATCAACAGTTTCAACAAGGAGTGAACTTCATCCTTCGACCCCAAAAAAAAAAAAAAAAAAAAAAGAACTTCATCAGATGTTAACTTCATAAAATATATATATGTTTAAAAATTTATGCCGGGCTTTGGAAAAAAGTAAACAAAATTTTTGAGAAAAACAAAAAAATTAAAGCCAAACACCCGTTTACATATCTCCTAAATTTTTCTTTAAGGCGACGAAATGAAACTATAGTGTATTAAGCTGAGGTGATATTTTCAAAAATTTCCTTCAAAGTTCATCCAATCAAAATTCTATAACATTCATCAATGAGGTTATTCAAGATACGCGTCTTCATTAAGTAATTTGAGTACAAACGGCTGGAAAGCAAGTAGTTGAGAGGGCAGCTTTCACTTTCCATGTTTGAACATTGAAAGCTCAAAACCACTGTTTGATTTGAACTTTCTATTCAAGTTCATTTCAACAACTACTTAAATGACACGTCTTATTCATCTCCTGGTACACTCTATAGATATATACTGCCATAGTTGTCTTGGATCTAGATGCTAATGTCTCCATCTTTGCTGGAATTTGGTTGAAGGACGAACATAACCGATACCAAATTACAAATCAAAGCTATCCTCATCCTATATAATAAAATCCAATTACATTTACGACAAAACCAGCTACTAACTGACAAGACTCTCTTAAATAGACTACTTACGCCTAGCAAACTCAAGACTTACAATTCAAAGAGTTTCTGTACTATGTTGAGTAACTGAGAACAAAACTAAAAACTTAAAAACAATTACAAAAGAAGAGTAACCCCGCTAATCTTCCTCTAAGACATGACAAAAAATGCCACCTAATCTTCTTTTTTTTTTTTGCAGACCAGAAAAAAAAAAAAGGATGTCGCATTGCTTGCATATATGAAAGGTCAATTGACTCAATTCCAACCCCAAGAAATCAATGAAGCCAAGCCAAGTTCCAAAATCACTTCTGCCATTTTTGACAATTCAATCTACTTCAGATTGTATTTATCTGTACTTCTTTCGAGGTGTGTGACATTAATGCTTATTATAAAAATAAAAATAAAGAATAAAGAATAACTATAGCAAATTGTCCCGAAGCGTCTCCTAATAAATCCGTGACTCACTTTTAACTAGACTGCACTTCTACCGAAGTTTTTCCCCGTGTGATATGGAAAATATTTTTTATATTTTACAAAGGAAGTATTTATTGGGAGACGACGTATTATTTATTTATGCACATTCAGTGTTGCATTTCTTGCTGACCATAAAAAAAAAATGTTGCATTACTTGCATCTATGAAAGATCATTCCCAATAAATCAATGAAGCCAGCCCAAGTTCCAAAATAACTTCTGCCATTTATAAGGTGTGTGACGTAATGCTTATTAGAATTTATTTTTTATCAACTAGAACAATTAGGTGTGGAAAATTATTGTAAAAGGTTAAATAAAATCACAAAAGTAGGGGACATATGATTATTTCATTTCTTGTCCTCAAAATATAAAATATAAGATTGGTAATGAAAAAGAATCTTGATAATATTATATATATATATATGATGTTATTCCATACATATTAATATTAGGGTTATTTATTTAAATGGTCTTCAAACTTATACCCAAATTGTATTTTGATCCCTCAACTAAATTATTCACTCAAATGGTTCACCAACTCTTCATTATTCGTCAAATTTGTCGATTGTTACATTTTGTCAATATTGTTGTGAAACATGAGTGGTAACATTAAAAAAAAATATTGAAAAATGAAATAAAAAGCTTTTAGGGTCTGTTTGACATTGCTTATTTGGGGTAATAAGTGATTTTTAAAACTTTTAGGAAGCCTAAACCCTTTGGTAAACTATGAGAAAATCACTTATTGTTAAAAATTGATGTGAGAAAAAGCTATAAGGGAAAGTAGCTAATGAGGTGCTTTCATTTTCTGATTATGCAAGAATCAGTTTCGAAGAGGCATTGGGTTTAATGAATAAGTGGGAATCAGTACCAACAACACTTTTAACAAAAATTTTACCAAAACGCCAAACTGCTTTCTTTCACAGCTGATTTCACTTGCAGCAAATCTGACAGTGATTATTTTCACAGCACAACAATGCCAAATTGGCCCTTAATCTATCTATCTATCTATCTATCTATCTATCTCTCTCTCTCTCTCTCTCTCTCTCTCTCTCTCTCTCTCTCTCTCTCTCTGTGTGTATGTGCAGGGTGGGTTGTGGTATGGAACAAAACGATACATTTATATAAAGAGTGAAAAAGTGCTTTCGTTGTTGTGGTATGGACATACCTTACCCCCCCCCACAAAAAAAAACCACAAATGTTATATATGAAAGTATCCACATAATTCCCACCTACAGAGTATATGTACTTCTACAAGGAGGAGGAAAAGGGTATGTTGCCAGTAGGGATGACAATAGGTCGAATCGGGGGTAGGTATGTAATTCTCATCCTCATCCTCATCCCCGTTAAGTTTTTCCCCCTCATCCTTGCCTTCATACCCACAATATTCATATTGGGGATTCCCCATCCCCACCTTCGTTGGAGAATGGGTTCCTTGACCCACCTCATTACGGAAGAAAAAATCAACAGAAAACTACTTTGTTGAAGAAAAAATAGGATTTGGACAAGATAATGAATATATATAATATATACGTATAAGACAATATAAGAATGTTTACAAATTGACTAGAACTTAACTAAATATACAAGTAGTGTGGCTTAAGATTTGTTTAAATTACATAAACATATAATATAATAATATAAAATATAAAATTTAGTCTGCACAATCACTTTAATATCATATTTATAATATATATATATATATATTCTCTAAACGGGGAGGGTTCGGGTCGAGGATTAAAATATTATCTCATGCCCTCTCTGAACACCATACCCAAAAAATTCCTCATACCCATCCCATACCCCTTTTTTATCCTTCATACCCAACTAATTAGGGTAAACCCCTCGAAGACCCTTACCTGCGAAGAAAATTGCCATCCCAAGTTGTCAGGGGATGCGAATGGGAGAGAGAGAAAGAGAGGGGATGGGGGAAACAGAAGGGGGGAGGAGTCTGTGGTGGAATGGGGAAGAAGAAATTCGGGGGAGGGGGTTGGTTTGGGTCTAAGAATTTTTTTTCCTCTTGTTCTTCAATTTTTTTCTAACTGTGTATTAATTTTAACCATATTTTTATTTTTTAATTATGAAAAGTCATATTTACCATAAAATTTGGTTAAATTTAACAGAAAATTAAACGGTGGGATCAATTTACCAAATAATAAAGAGTTGATGGACCCTTTGAGCAAATAATTTAGTTGAATGATCAAAATACAACTCTGATATAAGTTTAAGGATCATTTGAATAAATAACCCATTAATATTAATTTGTTATATCACAAAAGTATATAACATTTGATTATTTCATTTCTTGTTCTCAAATTTTAAAAATAAAATGATATTATTTTATACACATGGTTTTATAACACAAGGTCGTTCTCATAATTAATAAAACTAATTAAAACCCTTCTCACTCGTCACATCACCAAAAGTTAATCTCAAAGCGTAAATTTTTTTTGGCATCATTCCCTATGAAAAATTTGGAGGCATAACATTATAATTCGAATTTATTGGACGGGCTTTTTTGAAAAGCAAAAGCATCGTATCCACGCGTAGATGCTGGTCATCAATGTAAATCATTGTCGGGCATTTACTTGGACTGTTGAGTTCTCGTCGGTTGAGAACTTGGCAGATATGCTTGTCTGCGAAAATTAATGTGGTAAATGGTCCAAACCTAAAAACAGCAACCAATAAATTCAAATAAAGTGGTTTTTTTTTTTTTTTGGCTATGGTTTGTGTGGGAGAGGTGGAGGCAAATAAATTGATGGGCTGACAGGTTTGATTAAAAAATAGGGTTTGGACCTATGATGAAACGCCATCTATAATCTTATGCTTAATTCAACCATAAACAAATCACTAATGAAATGACCTTTTTCATTTACTATAATCAACGTTGTACAACAAGAGAAATTTTTGTATGTTCCGGGTACATCACGTGGCTGTTGTACCATCCAATAAATATAGGACATGTGGAATTATTGTCTAACTTATTGCATTTCTTTTTATAACATGTGGCGGGCTGCATTGCAAATATTTCATATGTCTTTCATCTATTGGATGGTACACCAGCCACGTGATGTACCCGGAACACCCAAAAATTACTCATACAACAATAAGTTCGATGTGATATATTAGATCTACCTACAACCAGTGGCGGATCCAGGAATTTTTCAGGAGAGGTGCAATATTTGAAGGGCTAAAAATTCGCAAAGGACTCAAGTAAGGTACCGGGTTCAAGTACTAACATTCATGTAGTGTGTTAAGAAAAAAGGCTAAAAATTCAAAAAATAATTTAGACAACCAAATGCCCTTCGAATTTATACAAAATTAATGTCATTCATAATTAAAACAATAAGAGTTTTACATCTATAACTAATTGATTATAGTCTATATGGAATATATCAATTAATATGAACAAAATCCTTGTCAGTGACACAATTAGTTTACCAAAATTCATATCAAATATGAATAAAGTACATGTCAATTACATAATTAATTTAACAAAAGTCAATACCAATTAATCTAACCAAAATCAATGCCAATTAATGGAACCAAAAGCACATGTGATTTGGAGGTCATGAGATAAAAGTATACGTGATTAAAAGTTCGGGGTAATTTTCGGTGAATTTTTCGGAACACATATGAGTTTTTAATGAATTTTTTAAGTTAGGCCAATTAGAAATAGACATATTTCAGCTTGCTATTGGATTGGACCTTTTTTTTTTTATAAAAAAAAAAAGAAAAAAAAAAGAGAGTGAAGCGCTGATGCGGAAGTTTTCTTTTTCCTCAAACGGTGGCTCTGCAACTTAACTTCACATACTCTATAAAAACTTCGAAAATTCATAACTTTGGTTGTGGAGCTCTGATTGATGAACTGTTTTCTCCTACATGCTCATGAGATCGAGCCCAACAATCTAAGGTAAATATTCAGGGTCTCACTTAGCAGCATACAAAACAACATCTTTGAGGCATTTAGTCGAACACTTGGTGGTCACTAGCAAAGGGGCAAATTCCGGCATCCCTAAGGAAGATTTCGGCCAGGGGAGGTGCAGCTGCACCTCCTTGAGCCTCTATGGATCCGCCAGTGCCTACAACCCTTGCTCAAGCATTTTGTATTACTTGTATTTTTATTCATCAATTGTCGTCATTATATTTCAACTAAATATCTTTATCACACTCTTGTACACATGAATACCAATATATTGGTAGTTACTAGTGTTGTAGAAAGGTAATAGCATTTAAAAACATCTTACTATTGTAAGATTACTTGAAAAAAAAAACAATCAAATGTGTTTGACAATGCTTTTAGAAATGTCAAAAATAATTTTTTTATAATTAAAAATATTTTCAATGTTGTTAGACAGAAATAATTTAAGTGTTTACGCGTTATAAAAGCACTTTTTGATTACTTCTAGTAAAATCACTTTTTGATGTACTTCTACTAAAAACTCACAGTTTTTGTACTTGAAGGTCTGCAACCTAATTTGATGGCTTCCGAATTCAACAAGATGTAGATGGTGGGTTGTAGATGTTGGAGGTTCGACAGAAAGAGAGGCCATGACACATCTGGGTTGTCGGCTGCTGTGCGGAGGGTTGCGGTTGTTTGGTTTGCGGCAAATGAGTAGGTAAAATATACCTACTCTACCTAACAAAAAAAGCCGACTTCAAAGTGAAAATGTAAATTGGACCTAGTTACCTAAAAAATAGATTTATACATTTTTAACAATATCCAAAATGATGAATGAGTACATTGAAAGAAGAGCTCATTATAATATCCTCTTATAAAATAGAAAATTTTCAATATCATATCAGCTCTGTTAATACGTTGAATAATTTTAAAAAGAAAAGTGCTGTAAATTATTAATTAAAGGGTAGGCTATCCCGCTGTTTATTATTTAGGTGTCAATTCCAATGCATTGGTTCTATAATTTTTATTATTAAAATTAATGTCACTAATTTACTAAGTAGTTGAAAAGACTAGACACACATAATGATAGTAGGAAGAAAATTCATTGAACAACTACCCAAATGTCACCAAAGCCAATTTGGTAAGTTGGAGATGGTGACTATTATATATATATATATGTATATTTTTTGAAGTGAGTTGATGTGACGTAATTTTTGTTTGAATTCTCTAAAGGGCAGGGAGCTTCTTTTGGTAATCGAATTAAAAGAAGCTGCTTACTTAATTATGCAGACGTGAGCGCGCGTTGTTGAATTTTGGTGGCTATTTTGGCAGTACTCTTATCATTTTATACACTACTAGGGGCCAATTGGTTTTTTTTTTTAATTTAAAAATTTTATTTTTAGAATTAAGAAAAAATAATATGAATAGTTATATTTCATAAAAGTAGGACATATTATCTGATTTTATTTTTATTTTTATTTTTTTATATGAAAAAATATGAATTTACCATATTATCCTCATTTAATTAATAATTTCAATTCTTAATGTTAGAATTAATAAATGGCATTTTCTAGTATTTTGAATGTTTCACCATTCTCTGCCTTTTACTTTATATATATCTATAGATAAATTTAAACCTTAATCTAAACTAATTTTCCTAGGTATAATGTTAGCCTTTAATTTAATAGAATTTTGTTATATTATATAAAAAGAAATTAATATAATGTGATGTGTTACGCCACAAAATGGTCCTGTAAATGCATATCCTTAACATGCGTTGGGTTCAAGAAATTAATATGATAGGGCCTTCTCGACCTCACCCTGTATTGAGCCACAATAATCATCTTCAAACTAGACTAACCTAGTATAATTAATTTTAAGCTTGATGACATACATGTGCAATTACAAAATTGTCAAAGAAAACCAAAAAAGATAAACTAACAAAGTTTAACCTAACAATCACTCATGTGTTTACTTTACATAAAGGAATAAGAAGGCAAGTGAGACCACACAATTTAATAATATTTACTCATGTGCTTTTGGAGGAATTGAACTCTTGGGGTGAGAGGTGGTATGCTATTCTAATTCCTTGGAGAACTGGCCCATTAGGAATCCATCTTTTTTACTCATTATATTCTCACGCAAATTTTAAAATCTCAAATTTACCATATACTTTAATCCAATAATTTATTTAGAACAACTGCATTTTAGTACTCAAACTAGTTTCAATTTCGATTCACAAAAATTTAGTAAACAACTTATTATAAGGAATTAATACCATTTCTACCTCGATTCCACATGAGAATTCGGATTCCAACTCCTCAATTATCAATTCCTCCTAACCCGATTACGGATTAGTAAACATATCTATAAATTATTTGGATTCCATATATCACAGCAAGAAATATTCCTATTGAGCATATAATTAAGGTTTAATTATCGGTGTGCTCCTTGTGCTTTATCGTAAATTCTACTTTACCCACTACATTTCAAACTGGGTCAATATATGCCCCATGTGCTTTATTTCCGAGTACCCCGTTCCCCCATTCCGTCAATTTGGTTAGTAAAACTGTTAACTTATTGACATGGCATAGACATTTTAGTAATTTTAGCTATTAAAATTTTTTAAAATCTAATTTAAATATAAAAAACAATTTAATAATATTTAAAAAATAAGATTAGAAACATAAATTAAAAAATAATAATAATCCCAGCAACCAAATGGCCCCACCACCACAACTCCCACCATAATCCAATCCAATCCACCTAGCCACCCTAGCCAGCACTCCGCCATGGTTCAAACATGATCTCCCTACCTAGGTGATATACCCACTCGAAAACATTGATAACATTCCCTCCAATCCACCTAGCCACCTTCACCCCCCAGCCATGGGTTGGGGGCGGTAGTTTGTGATGGGGAAGGGTTGGGTTATGGTGGGAGGTGTGGTGGCTATTCAGGTGCTAGTTTTTTTTATTTTTAAAATAATTTTTATATTTAATTTAGATTTTGAGAATTTTTTAGATTTAAAATTACTAAAATACATATGTCACGTCAATAAGTTAATGGTTTTACTAACCAAATTGACGGAATGGGGAACGAGGGACACAAACATAAAGCACATGGGGTATATTTATGTACTATGAAATGTGAAAAATATAAAGTGAAATTTTTGGAAAAACACAGGAGGCACATTGATAATTAAGCCTATAATTCATCACTCATGAGTGTTTTTGTTTTTTTGTTTTTTGTTTTATATGAATCACTCATGAGTTTATGATGGCAAACCTATATATTTTTGCCGACTAAATATATCATTGTCATGTGGGTCATATGAGACTTATTAGCTCTTCTGTTCTTTCAATTTGTTGATTACAGTCCCGATCTCTTGGACCATAGAAGTCCAAAAAATTGTAATCACTCACCGTTGGATATTAATCCAATGGTTCAAAAAAGTTTCTTAAAATGAGTGCAAGAGTGAGTGAACCGTTGAATTTACATCTAACGGTGAGTGACCACAAAATTCTTGGACCCCTGTAGTCCAAGAGATCAGTTGATTATTTGAGACAATTCTCATAACTTTTATTTTGTGCACTAGCTTTTTATTTTTATTTTTTATTTATTTAAAAGAATCTATTTTTTTTCCTTTCCCTAACACAATCATAAAATCTATATATCTATATTTTTGAAGCACACATTTAGATAATAATTCACCGAAAGAATTTTCCAAATTCAAAGTAAGGCAACATAAAATATCTCATGTCATGTTGTCATCACATTATCTAGCCAGAGAAACACCCCTTATTTGTTGATAAATATTCTATTTTTTAATTTGATATTTTATGCAAATATGTCACATGGTTATACCGACCAAAAAATATATATTTATTGTTTATTTTTTCATTAATTCATTTACTTGAGGAAACAAAAGGAGAAAAACAAAATTGTAATATTTATGCACATATTTGCTTTTTCCTGACAGGTTGTGATCCCAACCCTTTACTTCTCCCACCTGCTTCTGCTCGTCCTCATTGATTTCGTGTTTTCGCTGAAATTATTCTACTTGGTCTAAAAACCATAGAGGTGTCAAGCTCATGACGACCTTTTCGTCTATCTGTCTTGGTTTATGTCTAACCGTCTCCAGAACCACTTACTACTGAACTTGCGTAAATCTTCACCTATCTTGTCAACATCTTAAGAAATAAAAAAAAAAAAAATCCCATTGCCAATTAAAAAGGCTTGCACTATAGGCACTGCCAGTCAGATCGTACTCAATTTCAACTCAACAAAAACTCTAGCGTGGTGGCCAAATAGTTCTATATATACAGACATAAACACCTCTAAAGCTATAGGCTGTGCACAGTAGCTCTTAGCTCTAGCAAACAAAACTATGGCTTCCACACCAGGAATTCTCACTGACTGGCCGTGGACTCCTCTTGGAAACTTTAAGGTCTCCCTTCACAAACCCTCCCACCTCTCTTTCTCCCCCTCGTCTGTCTTTCATGTACACATTTAACACGAGAACATTTTCGTTCCCACTCTTAATCGATGGTGACTGTATGCTTCAAATGGAATACATTTACTATACACACTTCATTATATGCATCATGTGTTAATATATGATTATATATGGATCATCATCATCATCATGTTGTGGGATTATTTTGATAAGCTTTCTTTTTGTGTGTGATGTATTGGGTTTGGCAGCATGTGATCTTGGCTCCTTGGATCATTCATGGCACATACTCGTTTGTGGTTAATGATGGGAAAGACAAAGATCTATCTTATTTCCTCATCTTTCCATTTATGCTATGGAGGATGATCCACAACCAGATATGGATCACTCTGTCTCGATACCAGACCGCCAAGGGCAATGGCCGAATCGTTGACAAACCTCTTGAGTTTGAGCAAGTCGACCGAGAAAGAAATTGGTGAGCATTTATAAATACCTAAATAAGTTTTAGAACTTAACTTTGACACGTTAAACTCGCAATGTAATCTCATAATCCGTCTGAAAACAAAATATCCAAGTTCTAAACTTAAGTAAGGGAATTGTGCCCAGTTAAGAGCATGAATCATTGCACTTGAAGTCTTAAATTCGATACTCTCCTCTTATCGCGTGTAAAAAAAAGTCTCAACTTAGGTTCTCATTACATAGCAGATAATTACTAGAAACTGAAAGTCATTTGGGATTTTGTTTTGATTGTTTCTTTTTTGTTGGTTTGGAATTTAGGGATGATCAAATAGTGTTCAATGGGATTTTGTTCTACCTAGGCAGCAGGCATATGCCTGGGGCTCAACAACTGCCACTTTGGAGGACAGATGGGGTTCTCCTGACGATTTTGCTGCATGCTGGCCCAGTGGAGTACCTCTACTATTGGCTCCACAGAGCACTTCACCATCATTTCCTCTACTCTCGCTACCATTCTCATCACCATTCCTCTATTGTCACTGAGCCAATCACTTGTAAGAAAAATAACCCTAAATTAGTACTATTTTTCTTCTGAGCATATTGTGTTTAAATGATTTTTTTTTATTTGTGCCATATTTATCGACTACCTCTTTAATAAAAATAAACCTCACTATATAGATTTATATATATTAAAGAAGTGGTCAGAAATGTAGTCACGAAATATGGCACAAATAGTAGCACTCATTTTATATAAATTTAGTAGGTGAAAATGTTTTAATGAAGTATATATGCAAAACAGAAAACTAGTAAAAAAAGGTAACCTAAAATTGACATGGATTATTATTTTTATTTTATGTATATTTTGCAGCTGTGATTCATCCATTTGCAGAGCACATAGCATATTTCATACTCTTTGCTATACCTTTGTTGACGACTATACTCACGGGGACAGCGTCAATCATATCCTTTGCTGGCTATGTTACTTATATTGACTTCATGAACAACATGGGACACTGCAATTTTGAGCTCATTCCAAACTGGCTCTTCTCCATTTTCCCTCCTCTTAAGTATCTCATGTATACCCCATCGTAAGTTTCTCCTCTCTCTCTCTCTCTCTCTCTCTCTCTCTCTCTCTATATATATATATATAACTGATCGTACAGAAGAACCACTGTACATACATAGACTCCAGAAGGAGCGATGCGTGTATCGTTTACATAATTTAGAGGTAACAAAAATTACAAATAATTTCAGACAAAAAAATAATTACAAAATCATTTTTTGTTAGAATAATTATTGTGTTATCATTACATGATCCAATTGAAAAGGAAAAGCTTGAAGACGTATACGGAGAGATATCCATGTGGACCATGCTGGTAGAGACATGCGTGTCATTATATCACAAGTGACGTTCCTCATGCGGCTCATAGCTTGTAATTAAGTTCACGTAGACCATTCTTTAGGTTTTTGGTTCATATGAAAGGAGATTTAGGGATGAAAAATTAAACTAAAAAGGAATTACTTTCCCATGTTTGGTAAGTTCATGCATGGGAAATGGTTGTCTGGTATATCCTTGGAAACTTTGGAAAAATGGACCAGTATTAAATGCAAATTTTTCATGACCATTATGTTCAATTAATAATTTAGAATTACAATATAACATTAAACACATTTTTTTTAAGTGTTGTTAAATGAACCTTAAAATTAACTGAGTACACCCTATGATCTAAATAGATTCTAATATTTAAATTAAAATGCAAATTAACTAAATATACCCTATTTAACTACCAAAAATACCCATAATACACCATAACGTTGCAAAATAAGGTCTATCTAGATTTACAGGATTTTTTTTACATAATCAAGAGAGTATAAGGTTTCTATAGGATTAATTGTTGTCAGTTATCCAGCGATGCTAGAATTGATGTGGAGAAGGAATGTAATGATGTGATCGATTTGTTGTGTCATGAGAAACTTTTCGTGGAAAAGGAGGGGGAGGAGGAAGAGGAGGGCGCAGAGAGAGAATTTGTTACTGGTAAATTTTTTACAACCTAAACCAAAAAAAACCAAAATTAATACCCCTTTTGATGACTCATTCGACATGTTTGAAGCATTCATGAGACTTGTTTGCATCAATGAATTAATAAATGATGACGAAATAAATTATTGGAGTTAATACTAAGGTTTTTGGAAGTAAATTTTTTCGCTTACGTTTGATTAGGGTTGAATATGGTGAGTAGAGTGTACTTATTAAAATTACATTTATTTCCCAATTCAATATATAGTTTTTTGTCATTTTATATTAGGGTAAATTAGTAATTTAATAAATAGTTTGGTAGAAGGGTGTACTAAGTTAATTTTAGGGTTTGTTTAACAACACTATTTTTTTATTTGATTTCATATGAGTATAATTGAAAAAAATTAAACAAACTTTGTTTTACATTCCTACGCAAACCAAACATGGGAAATGAAATAAAGTGGTATTTCCTAGTTACTTTTTCACCATTACCAAAGATGAGAAATGAATATTCTATTTCTCATCCCTTGGAAAAATACATGGGAAATTATTTCCCATCAAATCCTTGTTAGAAGACATCAGAGCTTTTGTTAGAAGTACTTTTAGTAAAAGAACATTGAAATATTTGTTAAAAATCAACGTGCTTATTGAATGTGCTTTTTCAAAAACGGTTTTTATTACTCATAAAGTACATTAAATTTTTGTTATGTTAGACGTGATAATTAGAAGTGCTTTTACTTGTCACATATTATCGGTCATATGATATATCTGTATTATTGTTAGTTTCAATTTTTTTTTATATATATATAGAAAGTTTCAATCTTTATGACTGTAAATTTCTGACCACACAAATCACATGATATATCATTATCCATGATTGATTCAATGTTGACATATGCAGGTTCCACTCTTTGCATCACACACAATTCAGGACCAATTACTCACTCTTCATGCCAATCTACGACTACATCTATGGAACCATGGACAAATCTTCAGATACTCTCTACGAAACTTCACTCAAGAGAAAGGAAGAAACACCAGATGTCCTTCATCTAACTCATCTAACAACACCTGAGTCCATCTATCATCTACCGCTAGGATTTGCTTCCCTGTCCTCTAAGCCCCACACATCACACTGGTACCTGTGGTTGATGTGGCCTGTGACATTGTGGTCCGTGATGCTTACTTGGATCTATGGCCGTACATTTGTGGTTGAGCGGCAGCGTTTTGACAAGCTAAGATTACAAACTTGGGCCATACCCAAATACAGCTTGCAAGTAAGACCATCACGAACTTTTTACTTCTAATTTATAGGTCACTTGTTATTTTCTTTTTTAATGAGATTTGATCTGTTATTTTTGGGTTTTATAAATTAATTGCAGTACTTCTTGCAATGGCAAAATGAAGCTATCAATGGCTTGATTGAGGAAGCCATACTGGAAGCAGAGGAAAAGGGTGTCAAAGTTTTAAGTTTAGGTCTCTTGAATCAGGTAATCAATTAGGGACTCGTTTGGTTGTTTGGTTTGGATTGAATTGGAGTGGAGCTCAAGTCAATTTTTATGAATCATATCCGTCTAGATGAGATTTATAAGGTAAAGGTTAGACTATTACCTAATTTAATAAGTCCACTCCCAATATTTATAAGTTCACAAGGACCACAATATTTTTCCAATTTAATTAAAATAATTCAGTCCAGTCCAAATCACTAAATGTAGCCTAAATTCTACTTAATTTGTTTTTTGATAACTTCTAAACCAATTAATAATGGAATTGAGGTAGATATATATTTAATGTTAAAGACTCAAGGTAGCTTTATATTGTGGCACCTTTTTTGTTTTCGTTTTGTTTTGTTTGTTTTTTCATTTTTCTCAATGCTATACCAATATAGTTGTAACAAGTAAGAAAAACATGTAACCTTTTAATTATTTCGGTTACAAAATCTAAAAAAATTAACATAAAACTTTGCAAAATATGCAGGGTGAGGAGCTGAACAGATACGGGGGTCTATATGTTCACAGGCATCCTGAGCTGAAAATGAAGGTGGTGGATGGAAGTAGCTTAGCTGTGGCTGTAATCTTAAACAGCATTCCAAAAGGGACAACGGAAGTTCTTCTGAGAGGCAACCTCACCAAGGTTGCTTATGCCACTGCCTTTGCTTTGTGTCAGAAGGGTATCCAGGTAAATTTATGCATCACCTATAAATAGGGACGGAGTTAGAATTGTAAAATTAGGGGGCTGAAATAGAAAATATAAGTATACCAAACACCTAAATATATTCAAGAGTTACATGTGAGAGCTAAATATTTCTAACGTAGTCATGAATAAACCTCTCTTAAAACTCTCTGATTTTTGTCCTTCCTTCTCGGTTCTCTGATTTCGGTCCTTTCTTTTGTCAATTCGATCTATATTTTCTTCTCCTTGATCTCTTATATTCTTCTCTGTTCCATTGTTTAAGTGCTTAATCAAATACCTACTGGTTGTACTACATCAATTGATATTAGAGCCAGATTTTGGTTTAGAAGGGGCATTAACTTTAATTATAAGTTTTCTATGTATTATATATAATAGAATAGAGGTGACATAAAAGATCTGGTGCCAGAACCACTCTGACATGTTGGGTCTAATCATCTAGGAGACGATGTTTTTCCCATATCCTAACATAAATTGCGATAATTTCAGGTAGCTACATTGCACCAGACCGAGTATTTGAAGCTCACAAAATCATTAAATGTCACTGAGAGTCGTTTGGTCCTTGCAAGAAGTTATGCCCAAAAGGTATCAATTATCTGCTACAAATTTTACCTTCTTCAATCCCATTTTGCTATTGTTCTTTCAATATGTTTTGGACACTTAAGAATGATATTAAAAATGTACTAATGAATTGAATTTGCAGATTTGGTTAGTGGGAGATGGATTGAGTGAAGAAGAACAACTGAGAGCACCAAAAGGAACATTATTTTTTCCCTTCTCCCAATTTCCACCAAAAAAATTACGCAAAGATTGCTTCTACCATTACACTCCAGCAATGAAGACACCCACATCTCTTGAGAATGTTCATGCTTGTGAGGTAATTAAGCAATTATTTTATTTATTTATTGTTATTAATTATTAAAAATATTTTTATGTTATTAATTTGCATTGTTAATTATGTTATTAACAGAATTGGTTGCCAAGAAGGGTGATGAGTGCATGGCGCATAGCAGGCATAGTGCATGCCTTGGAAGGCTGGAAGGAGCATGAGTGTGGTTACAACATGTCTAATATTGACAAAGTTTGGCAAGCAACTCTCCAACATGGCTTTCAGCCTCTCATGATCTCTACCACCCACACCAAAAATTAGTTGGCTTCATCAAAATATTAATGACATGCACCCTCTTCTTTATTATAAGTAAACCCTTATTTAAAATTATGTGACTATTATCATGGTGTGTATAAGTTACTCTATTGTGGATATCACTATTTATTGAAGTAGTATTTATTTTAATAATGGCGGATTCATGATTTGAAAGTCGATTAGAGAATCGGAACCAAAGATAGATAGAGAATTGGAACCAAAAATTGTTGTTGGATAAATAGTAAATTAATCAAGACATATGCACACTTATAATTTACATAATATATTTTATATATATTTCTTGAAATTAATTAAAAAAAACAATCTATGTTGCGTGATAAGGGGAGGATACGACAATTAAAATATTTTATTATATATATATTTTTTAATAGGAAGCTCACAACTTGTATTAATTAAGAAAACATTGTTATGTTTTCCTATTTAGATCGGTGCACTAGATACTAAGTTATATCAAGTTTTGATAAGAGTTTAAATTAAGTTATACCTTGAGGCCCAAAACCTTGTGGAATAAGGAGGGTTTTGAAGCCTATTAAGGGTCCTATTTATTTCATTTTTTGCGTGAACTGATTAGGTGGGCTTGGAAGATTAGTCAAGTTGGCCCTCAGTGATGAGTAGAGACAACTTGACCTAGTCCTATATAAGCTTAAGGTCCTGCTCTCATCAGACATGTTCTCTAATCCTATTTTCATCATAAAGAGAGAGTTGAAACAGATTTTAAGAGAGAGCAGAAGTCTTGAGCTGTTTCTCTTCTGACGGATTGGATGAGTTCAGAGGTTATGTACTCAAGGAAGATGACTCCAAATATGTCTTTATGTCTTTACGTATTTCAGATTGTGTGAAAGATTTGAACATGTATTAAAGAAATCTAACAAACATTACATCATCATGCAAAATAGAAGACATCTAAACATAACCATCTTCCATCCAAACAACTAACTTGGAACAAGATAAAGCAAACTTTGCTAGCGCATGCGCTACACGATTACAAGTACGGGGTTGATACTAGCACATACAGTTGGTGAATTGATTCAAAAGAGAACGAATGTCCTTAAACAACACACCTTCATTGCCCAAATTTAGATCTTTTTGTTTTATTCCTAGACAACCTCCTGCGCATCAGATTCAAGAACAATAGAATGGAGACCGTGTCTCTAAGAACAATAGAATGGAGACCGTGTGCATTTGGAGGCTTTCTCCACTACATCTGCAGATGAATTATTATCGATTTAACATATTAGTTCTAAGTTTTATTATTATTATTATTATTTTATTTTAATAATGAAACTCATTAGTTCTAAGTTAAATACATTACATTTGGATATGTATTAAAAGAGTTTCATTCAATTTAGATTATGTTTCTGTAGGTAAGGGCCTACAAGGGTTATTACTTGTTGGTCCATGCTCAAATATAAGTGTGAGATTTAAAAAATAAACCCCATTAGTAAAACGCGTAGTTTCACTAAAAGGAGGCAGCCACCAAAACGATGTATATTCAATTAGGTTCCCTTCTTCACTTGGTTGGTGCCGCCGAAAGTTGTTGGAGCAATGCAATCCAGAAAACAGTGAGATGCAAACAACACTCTTATTAGCTCTCTTATCCTCAAGTAAGGGAGTGCGGCTGGCTAGCTCTCTAGATGTCACGAAGCCTAAGAAGATGAGGCTGGTTTGCTGGGTAACGTAGAGAGAGTTTTTTTTTGTATTGGCTGGGCAACATAGATTCGGTCGGCTGGCTGGGAAATTTTTTGGCTGGGCAGCCCTGTGCATCCCAAAATAAAAGAATGAAAATTTGCATAAACTTAATATAAACTTTAATATAGGTAGAAATAGGTGGTGGGTTTGCAACAATTTACAAAGTTCAAGTGATTAAAAATAAAAAAATAAAAAATCAGGTAATCATAGTGCACATGCTTACAAGTTCTGATTGTATTTATACAAATTTCCCAACAACAACAAAATTGTTGTTAGGTGGAGAGATAGGAACATGTTTCAAATTTCGATCACTTTAGATGATAAGTACATTATCATCTAAAGTTTGAGTGTGGTTCTAATTCAAAACTTTAACCTGACATACCTTTTTAAAATCATGAATTTCGTTTGTTGAGAGGGAGCAACACATCTGTGTCAAACAATACTAACAAAATAAGCACAAGACACATCCCTAAACCCTAATATTTCAAGTCATATTTTGTTATTTCCAACCAATCACATACTATCACGTAGAAAAGTTATCATTATGGCATGTTTCAATTGGTCGAAGATAGCAAAATAGTGTCATCCCCGTTTTACACAAGTGTTTCTCATATTTAACAGGGAAAAATCAAAGTGTCATGCATCATCGATTTCGACTGAATGTGGATAATTATTATTAAGTGACATGGAAGTACGTGAGACCATTGACCCTTCCATGTGTATAGCATACACTAATATCATATTAGAATATGAGTACCAAATCCAAAACCAATAGACAACACTAATTCAATGAGAATTGCAACAATGTCCATCAAATAATTTGCGTTTTCTATTATTTATTTCACTTTGGATATCCTTATGGACATATGGTTTCTGGTTTAGTGGTCTATTAAAACTTGGGCTGAAGCCCTAAATCCTAAAGCCTATGCGCTTAAACTCCGCTGAACAATACGAACTATAAACCTAACTCAAAATATTAAGTTCCAAAATCATACATTTTCCATATAAATTTATTTCCCACAAAAATCAAGTCTACGAACATGTCTGAGTAGAATTTACAAAAAGCAACAGTTTCCTTCATCAAAGCATGAAGCTATAGTATTGACAACCGTAGAAGTTGGTATATATGTTCCTATTCCTTCAATCAATAACCAAATCTTCCCTTTGTATACAATACAATTCTTTTTTTATTATTGGTTGGTGGAGATATCTAACACGTTTAGATCTAAACTCAATATTGCTTGCATCCTTAAATATTTTATATGAAGATCAACCAACAACCACTCCCCTCCATTGGAACAAGCAAGAAAAAGAGAGAAGAGAATCTGTTCATTCAATTTTGGTGAAGTAAAAACCAAAGGTGCCAGAAATTAATGGGGTTGATTGGCAAAATAGCAAGCTCCATAACCACCACAACAGGCAGCTGGAAAAATACCATTGTCACCGCAACAATCGTCTTCACCGTCCGTCTTTATGCAAAGGTTTTCAGGCGCAGCACAATGCTCAATATTTACCATCCAAATCCTCTCAACAAGGACATGTCCAGTGCTGCTTTCATCCCATACTGTGTGGTGTGCCTCCAAGAAGTGATGAAGGGCCAAAGGTGCCGAAAGCTGCCCATATGCAACCATTGCTTCCATGTTCATTGCATTGATACATGGTTCCAATCGCATTCTACCTGCCCTTTATGCAGAACTAATCAGGCCTCGTTTGTTCATACGCACCAACTTCGTCTCCTCCGGATCCATCTTTTGTTCTCTTTCATTTTTAGAATTTTTTCTAGGGAAAATGTGTAATCCTCTGCAACTCTGAGATTACCATTGGTATGATCAATAAATTCAAGAGGTTGAATATATATTTTTTTTCTTCCCATGTTTATTATTTCAGATTCTAATTTAAGGGATTGAATTTTATAGTATGATCGATCTCATATTTCATCAGGGACATATAAGATAAGATAACTTCCAATGTTAGGGAGGTATGGGCCTTGGGGACTGGGGGTATAAGCTTAAGGGTTGGTGAACCAAAGATTTTAAGGAAAATTAGGAATTAGAAATAATTAACTTTAGTAATTTGGATTTGAGACATTAGGTATTTTGGTTTGGGTTTTAATACCCATAAAAGAATATGTATTTTGGATTAGGCCAAAGAGGAGGCTTAGATTCGTTGGCCCACCTTATATTAATCACTGAAAAGACAATTATACCCTTTTTATTAAAATATTTATTGGTCTCCCTTTTTGATCAGATTAGATCTCTCTCTCTCTCTCTCTCTCTCTCTCTCTCTCTCTCCCTTTTTATTAAAATATTTATTGGTCTCCCTTTTTGATCAGATTAGATCTCTCTCTCTCTCTCTCTCTCTCTCTCTCTCTCTCTCTCCGCAGCAACGACGACCACAGCCTTCATTTGCGGCTGGGATGGAATTCTCAAGCTGCTCATCCCTTCGGCCCTCACCGGTATCTCCAAGGTCTTCTAAATAAAAATGTTGACTGTAGAAAAACTTTGGGCCCAAGTAAAATAGAACAGCTTCAATTACGAAAACTCCTTTTCTTATAGGATTGAGAAAGATTTACCCTTTTTCCTTATAGGATTGAGAAAGATTTATGCTATAAATAATAGTCGGGCACCTTTTATTTTCTACCTTGAGTGAGTGAGCAAGCCAGTAGGAAATCAACTAGGTTTTGCTTCTGGGCAAATGTCAATTTCCATATTTGACGAAAGCTCTTGAGTTTCCAGTAACAAAGAGAGAGTTTTGTTGGGTCTGTGTTGTTTTCTTGAGATAGTTTGAATAGAGAATTATGTCGGTGAAGGAAGTTTTGGGGTTGTATGGAAGGCTTTGCACAAGGTGACTGGTGAGATTGTTGCAATTAAGCAACTGAAGAATGAGGTATCGAGGTTGACTTCATGGGAGGAGTTTCTCCAAATGGCGGAAGTTGAGTCTCTGTCTCAGTTGAAGAACCACCCGAATATTGTCAATTTGAAACAAGCTTTCATGGAAGTTGATGGCACGGCTTCCCTTGTCTTTGAATTCATGGAGGGCAACGTATCTCAATTTATGCTTACAGCATTATATTTCTTTATTTTTCAGTAGGTGAAATTTTATACATGTTATACATTGCAGTTTTGGAAACTACATTGCAGTTTTGGAAACTACATTGTAGTTTTGGTAATTATAATTGGATTTTTGCTCTTTCCTTGGCCTTCAACCTCACCAATTTGAAGAGTAGAGGCTACCAAGATGAGGAATTAGGTGGGCAAGAGAAGAGTAGAACTACCCAAGAGAAAGGGAACTCAAAATTGGACTTTTAGAAACTGGAAACTGCATTGTAGTATTGGAAACTGCATTGCAATTTTTATTTAATTACAATTTGATTTTTGTTCTTTCCTTCGCCTTCAACCTTACCAATTTGAAGAGTAAAGGCTACCCAGATGAGGAATTGGGTGGGCAAGAGAAGAGTAGAACTACCCAAGAGAAAGTGAACTCAAAATTGGACTTTTAGAAACTGGAAACTGCATTGCAGTTTTTATTTAATTACAATTTGATTTTTGTTATTTCCTTCGCCTTCAACCTCACCAATTTGAAGAGTAAAGGCTACCCAGATGAGAAAAACCAAAACCAAAACCAAAACCAGAAACTGAGATGCAGAAAACTGCAGAAAACCAAAACCAGAAACTGAGATGCAGAAAACCAAAACCAAAACCAAAACCAAAACCAAAACCAGAAATTGAGATGCAGAAAACCAAAACCAGAAATTGAGATGAAGAATCGGCTTCGATCATTGGTGGTCTTCGATGATGGTCGCGCGAATGGGTTGGTGGTCTTCGATGATCGTTGGTGGTCTTCGATGATTGTTGGTGGTCTGGAGGTGAAGTTGAAGAGGTTTCTGGAGGTGAAGTTGAAAGGTCGCGCGAATGGGTTGTGATTCAATTTTGGTTTCAGTTGATGTCGTTTTGGTTCAGTTTTGGTTTGATGCCGTTTTTCAGCTTTGATTTAAAACTAAATACTGAAAATGGCATATCTTGTAATTTTCATATTTTGTAATGGTATTTTTGTTACATTTTGGTATTTGGCCTTTTGCTAATTAGACTAAATTGTATTTCTTTCTACTAAATTAGTAAACTATATTATGGTTTAAAACTAAAGCTCCCTTTTAAATATCATGATTATGCTTGAATTTCACAAAAGAGTAATTAGTACAGTCGTAAAACACCCTTCATTCCAGCTAGCAGGTCATGTGTTGGAGTCTTCTTGGGCGCTTAATGTGTACAATATTTGTCACACTAAGTGGTGGGTCGGTTTGGTTTAGCAAACCAGGAGTTTGGGAGATGGTGAATTGGCGACCGGATCGAGTCATAGCGGTTCAATTCAGTTTAATGACCAAAATAAAAAATTAAGTGAAAGATCGGTCCAATTTGGTTGGTTTATCAATTAATCGGTCTAAAATTCCAACCCTAAATAGGATACCACAGACCCCTTTAATTTGCTTATAATCTCAATACATTTATCAAAATGGGGAAATTGCAACGCCATATGATTGAGCCCACCAAAAATACTACAAGTAAAATCTTGGGAGCTTTAGTTTTAAACCATAATATAGTTTACTAATTTAGTAGAAAGAAATACAATTTAGTCTAATTAGCAAAAGGCCAAAAACCAAAATGTAACAAAAATACCATTACAAAATATGAAAATTACAACATATGCCATTTTCAGTATTTAGTTTTAAACCAAAGCTGAAAAACAGCATCAAACCAAAACTGAACCAAAACGACATCAATCGAAACCAAAATTGAATCACAACCCATTCGCGCGACCTTTCAACTTCACCTCCAGAAACCTCTTCAACTTCCCCTCCAGAAACCTCCAGACCACCAACGATCATCGAAGACCACCAACCCATTCGCGCGACCATCATCGAAGACCACCAACGATCATCGAAGACCACCAACCCATTCGCGCGACCATCATCGAAGACCACCAACGATCGAAGCCGATTCTTCATCTCAATTTCTGGTTTTGGTTTTCTGCATCTCAGTTTCTGGTTTTGGTTTTCCTCATCTGGGTAGCCTTTACTCTTCAAATTGGTGAGGTTGAAGGCGAAGGAAAGAACAAAAATCAAATTGTAATTAAATAAAAACTGCAATGCAGTTTCCAGTTTCTAAAAGTCCAATTTTGAGTTCCCTTTCTCTTGGGTAGTTCTACTCTTCTTTTGCTCACCCAATTCCTCATCTGGGTAGCCTTTACTCTTCAAATTGGTGAGGTTGAAGGCAAAGGAAAGAACAAAAATCAAATTGTAATTAAATAAAAACTGCAATGCAGTTTCCAGTTTCTAAAAGTCCAATTTTGAGTTCCCTTTCTCTTGGGTAGTTCTACTCTTCTCTTGCCCACCCAATTCCTCATCTGGGTAGCCTTTACTCTTCAAATTGGTAAGGTTGAAGGCGAAGGAAAGAACAAAAATCAAATTGTAATTAAATAAAAATTGCAATGCAGTTTCCAATACTACAATGCAGTTTCCAATACTACAATGCAGTTTCCAGTTTCTAAAAGTCCAATTTTGAGTTCCCTTTCTCTTGGGTAGTTCTACTCTTCTCTTGCCCACCTAATTCCTCATCTTGGTAGCCTCTACTCTTCAAATTGGTGAGGTTGAAGGCCAAGGAAAGAGCAAAAATCCAATTATAATTACCAAAACTGCAATGTAGTTTCCAAAACTGCAATGTATAACATGTATAAAATTTCACCTACTGAAAAATAAAGAAATATAATGTTGTAAGCATAAATTGAGATACGTTTCCCTCCATGAATTCAAAGACAAGGGAAGCCGTGCCATCAACTTCCATGAAAGCTTGTTTCAAATTGACAATATTCGGGTGGTTCTTCAACTGAGACAGAGACTCAACTTCCGCCATTTGGAGAAACTCCTCCCATGAAGTCAACCTCGATACCTCATTCTTCAGTTGCTTAATTGCAACAATCTCACCAGTCACCTTGTGCAAAGCCTTCCATACAACCCCAAAACTTCCTTCACCGAGCGGCTTAAGGAACCAATAATTCTCTATTCAAACTATCTCAAGAAAACAACACAGACCCAACAAAACTCTCTCTTTGTTACTGGAAACTCAAGAGCTTTCGTCAAATATGGAAATTGACGTTTGCCTAGAAGCAAAACCTAGTTGATTTCCTACTGGCTTGCTCACTCACTCAAGGTAGAAAATAAAAGGTGCCCGGCTATTATTTATAGCATAAATCTTTCTCAATCCTATAAGGAAAAAGGGTAAATCTTTCTCAATCCTATAAGGAAAAGGAGTTTTCGTAATTGAAGCTGTTCTATTTTACTTGGGCCCAAAGTTTTTCTACGGTCAACATTTTTATTTAGAAGACCTTGGAGATACCGGTGAAGGCCGAAGGGATGAGCAGCTTGAGAATTCCATCCCAGCTGCAAGTGAAGGCTGTGGTCGTCGTTGCTGCGGAGAGAGAGAGAGAGAGAGAGAGAGGAGAGAGAGAGAGAGAGAGAGATCTAATCTGATAAAAAAGGGAGACCAATAAATATTTTAATAAAAAGGGTATAATTGTCTTTTCAGTGATTAATATAAGGTGGGCCAACGAATCTGAGCCTCCTCTTTGGCCTAATCCAAAATACATATTCTTTTATGTGTATTAAAACCCAAACCAAAATACCTAATGTCTCAAATCCAAATTACTAAAGTTAATTATGTATAATTCCTAATTTTCCTTATTTAAAAGACTACTAGAAATATTATAAAAATGTTAGGGTTTTAACCCTAACACTCCCCTTTTATCTCCAGTCGCCTCCTCTTATTCTTCATTTCTATTTTTCCCCTAGTGTTTCTGTTAATGTATGCTTTTTGAGTTTTTTCTTTTGGATTCCCTTGACAATTTTGTAATAGGATTTTATTGTTATTTATCAAGCTCAAGTTTAGATTAAGGAAAACCTTTCTTGGTGCTCTTCTCTAACTTCTGCTGTATGGAGGATCAAGCAATTTGACAAAGGTATTGTGCATTGCATATCATTTCATAAAACAGTCTTCATAAAAATGATGACTAGTCATCCGTTTCTCTGTTGACTAGTCATCCTTGCTCTGTAGGATTTCCAGCTAGATAACAAATTGTTTTGTCATATTCCTTTTTCAACTTGCTGAGCTGCCATCTGTGGTTTTCTGACCTAAGGAATTTTTGGTCTGTAAAGGCTACGTTTTTGGGTGATTGGCGGCTGTCTCTTTTTGGGGAAAGTTTTGGAAAGTTTGCCTTGCTTTCTTTCTCTTCTTCTTCCTCAAGAGAGAACCATATATTTTCATCTATGAATTTTTCGAATTGATTTCTTTTTGAAAAACTGCTTTTGAAACTCGAATATGAATCTAGCTATTTAAATCATCTCTCATTTATATCTAGGTTTGATTCAAGACTGATTTCTTCAAGAGTATGGTTTCTTGAAGAAATTGGTCATTCTCCTTTGAATCCAAATATTGGTTTCGGTCTGTGTTGGAGCTTGCAAGCTTGTGCCATGGGATGAACGGGCTGGAGAAGAAGCTGCCATTGCCATGAAGAACTGAGCTTCAAGCTTTGCTAAGTTGGAGAAGAAGATTGCACAAAGGAGGTATTGCTCATTTTCCTAAATAGACCTAGGTGTTTCTTGAGCTTGGTTGTGTCTCCTTTGTAAGAATCTTTTTATACTTAGTGGAGTGTCTGGTCGGTTGATGACTCCCAGTTTTTCCCAATGGTGGGTTTCTGGGTGAACAAAATCTGTTTTGCAAATCTGTAATTTTTTCTGGGTTTATGTTCTTGGTGGTTGACTAGTCATCTTTATCTGCTGAGTGCTGTTTACTTGATAATGATGATTTCACACACTTTCACCATAGTTGTTGCTAGCACAGGGGATGCCTAGATTGACGGGTCCTTCTGAGTGCCTAGGGTGTCACTAGTAATCTTCTAAGGTTGCAGGTACATTGTGGCATGCTCTGTGTGTTCTCTTGATTGTGAATGTTCATGACTAGCAGTTGACTAGTCATATGTGTATTTGGTCAAGGTTCAAAGTGTGTGAAGATTGCTTTGTTGTTGTGTCTTGTTTGAGTGATTAAATTTACCCCTTGTCACCTAAGTACCAATTTCAGTTTCTTCTTCTTCTCATCTTCTCTTCCTAACGCCGCCGCCGCACATTTCCTTTTTTTTTCTTTCCTCCCAACAGTCACTTCTTCTCCTCCTCTTCTATTCCTCGACGACGTTGCCGCACATCTGCCTTTTATTCTCCGAGCAGTTTCTTCTTCTTCTGCTCCTCTTATCTTCCTCACCGCCGCACATTCGCCTCTCTATCTCTCTTTCCATGTCTGCCCTAGAGAGTTTTGATGTTTTCACAAAATCCGTTTCATCCAAAAATTGATGATTTCATAAATAAAAAACTTAAGCAAATGACAAAATTAATCTCAAAAAATGTATGTGCAAGTTAATCTCAAAGGCTAACTTTGTCATTTGGGTAAAAAAGAAATTTATATAAAATATCAATCTTTGGACCAAAAAATATTCATTTGTCAGCTGACAATATATACTTACTGATCAAAAATTGCTTGCACTGGTTGGTGGAGATATCTAACAACGTTTAGATCTAAACTCAATATTGCTTGCACTGGATGTAGCTATGGTTTCGAAAGCTCAGTGTCACGTACATGTGTTTATCAAGATAAAAGTGCAGGCTGTACCACAATCACACAATCAGACAACACAAGTGATGTCAACAATTGCAATATTTCGCGTTTGATATTATTTGATATAGGGACTGTTAATTGTAAGTTTTGCATTCTAAAGCAAACTCTAAAGATGGTCTCTTAATCACTTAAGGATAACTAGTCCAATGTCAATTAGGATTACATGGATCGATTTATTTTAAGGCTTGATATATATATATATATATATATGACTTTTCAGATAAATACAAGTGCTTAAGATTTCCTATATTTAATGGATTGAGATACCTAATCCTTTTGGCTAAGGGAGTTTAAGTAATCCATGATGAGGAGGATACTTAAACTATGCCTATAAAAGGGAGGTCCCTATGCTATCGGCTGACTCACTCTCATATTATTCTACCCCATCAAGAAGAGATTCAAGAGCCGGATAGCATAGAGAAAACTGCCCTACTGCGATACTGCGAATCTGTCCAAGAACCAGCCAAGAACCTACTGCAGATTTTCAGTTTCTTCCAAAGCAAGAAATCCAATTCCTTGCTACAGTAATTATCACCATGTCTGATCAAGGTATGTTTTGGTGTTTTGAGCATATAAACCTATTAAAGTTTACATTTGGTATCAGAGCTTAGGTTATATGTTCTTGACCTAATTACAAGATAAAATTCGCATTAAAAAGAATATGTTTTATATTGTCATTATAAGCATGTAAGTTTTGATTGCATATCTTAATTGCTAAGGTATGAGTTAAGCATAAAGTTCTCTGCTTAAATCATGCTTGAAAGACTGATATTGATCAAAGTTTGGGGAGGATCTTGAATCGATTAAGTGAGCCACATCAACTAAATGGATACAAGAAATTCTTCATTCAAAGTTCCTGATCAAGATTGCATTATATTCAATCTCTCTTGTACAAATCTCTGTCC
The DNA here is from genome assembly GCA_020226455.1 of Prunus salicina. NCBI lineage: Eukaryota > Viridiplantae > Streptophyta > Magnoliopsida > Rosales > Rosaceae > Prunus > Prunus salicina. The sequence continues at coordinate 16,921,486 of CM035343.1, read as the reverse complement.
ACAGATGTGAATTGTGCAAGAAGGATTGATTATAATGGAACGGATTAGAAAAACAGATTGTATGAGCAAACGATGAATGTTTCTCCATCCACAGATGTGGAATCATTCGTTGTTTCAAGACTGCTTCTACAGATTTGTTGTTCTAAGACCATGGAACATGTTTGATTTGTGATCTACAGATGCAAATCAATAATGTTTAATTAAAGTTATTGGGGATTTGTATTTATGTTTTTCTTGAAATTACAGTCAATACTACAAGCTACAACTCCATCGAAATCTTGACCGGTTCAAACTATCTAAAGTGGAAAGAAGAGCTGGAAATCTCACTAGGGCTAATGGACTATGATATAGCTCTAAAATGGGATGCACTTAAGGAACCTGCTGCAGATGCAACTGCAGATGTCAAAAGGAAATACGAAAGATGGGAAAAAGCCAATAGGATGGCTACACTGATTATGCTGAAAACCATGACACCTTCTTTAAGAGGAAGTATTCCAAGGTCAGATTGTGCCAAAGATTTTCTTGTTTCAATTGGTCAGAAATTTAAAGAATCTGAGAAAGGAGAGAAAGGTGTCTTGCTGAACAAATTGACTGAGATGAAGTATGATGGCCGAGGTTGTGTAAGAGCTCACATAATGAACATGGCAGACATTGCGAACAAGCTAAAGGGATTAAACATGACTATAGATGATGATATGATGGTGCATTTCGCATTGAATTCACTGCCAAAAGAATTCAAAACTCTCAAGAGTTCTTATGTGGCTCAAAAGGAAAGCTGGACATTGAATGATCTCATAACAATAAGTGTTCAAGAAGAAAATAATATCATCATGGAAAGGGGTCAAAAGACTGTGAATATGGTACAAGATTATCGTGTCAAACAATCCAAAGAAAAGAAGGGAAATTTTGCAGAAAAGAAAGATAAGGAAAATACCAAGATGAAAGAGGGAAAGCCAACTGGATTGAAATGCTATTTCTGCAGGAAATTTGGACACATGAAAAGGAACTGCACAAGGTACCAGAGGTGGTTAGAAAAGCAGAAAAACAAAGGCAAAAATGAAGGTAAGATTGAAAACGTTTTGGTCTGTTTTGAATCAAATTTGATTGATGTTTCAACTGATACTTGGTGGTTAGACAGTGGTGCTTCAATACATGTTGCTAATTCTTTGCAGGGGTTCATAACCAAGAGGCCGCCAAACAAGGATGAGGTGAAGGTGTTCATAGGGAATGGAGTCAAAGTACAAGTGGAGTTCATTGGAGCAGTTAGGATTCAATTAGATTCTGGTTTTGTTTTGGATTTGGTTGATGTAGTATATGTTCCTTCTATGACAAGGAACCTTATTTCAGTTGCTAGGCTTGTAAAATCAAAGCTCACTTTGAGTTTTGATGAATTTGGTATTTCAATTTTCAATAATAAAGAGTTAGTTGGAAATGGAATTCTCGTTGGCAATATGTTTCAGTTAAATTGCAAGGCTCCTCAAATGGTTATGAACATTACAAGCACAAAACGTAAGAATCAAACTTCTGCAAAAATTTGGCACAAAAGACTCGGGCATATTTCAAAAGAAAGATTGAACACCCTATGCAAAGAATCTGTGTTAGCACCACTTGATTTTAATGAGTTAGATGAAAACTGTGTTGAATGCATAAAAGGAAAACTAACCACCTTAAGGAAGAAAGGAGCAGTAAGAAGTGAAAACTTGTTGGAATTAATTCACACTGATATTTGTGGTCCTTTTCCAAATCCAACACATGAAGGATACAAGTATTTTATCACCTTCACAGAGGATCACTCGAGATATGGACATATCTATTTAATAAAAGAAAAATCAGAAGCCTTAGATATGTTCAAAATCTATAAAGCCGAGGTGGAAAAACAGTTGGAACTTAAGATTAAAGTGGTAAGGTCAGACCGAGGTGGAGAATATTATGGAAAATTTGATGAAGCTGGAAGAAATCCAGGTCCCTTTGCGAGATATCTCCAGGAAGAAGGTATAATAGCTCAGTATACCAATCCAGGTACACCTCAGCAGAATGGAGTTTCTGAGAGAAGGAATAGGACTTTAAAAGACATGGTAAGAAGCATGATGTGCTGTACCAATCTTCCTATTTTCCTGTGGGGAGAAGCCTTGAAGACTGCAAATTATATCTTGAATAGAGTTCCAACAAAAAGCGTTGACAAAATCCCTTTCGAAATCTGGAATAAAAGGAAACCAAGTTTAAACCACTTAAAGGTTTGGGGTTGCAAAGCAGAGGCTAAACTCTACAACCCTGTGGAAAAGAAACTAGACTCAAGAACTGTGAGCTGTTTTTTTATCGGCTATCCTAAAGGATCCAAAGGGTATAGGTTCTACTGTCCAAAGAACACTACAAGATTTATTGAAACTCAAATAGCTGTTTTCATGGAAAACGAATCTGATGAAATAGTGGATAGAGTTTTGGATTTTGATGAAGAATCAATGGAGATCGACAACAATGCTGGATCTGAGACAAGTAAAGGCGTTGTTATAATACCTGCAATTGAGACAAACTGTGAAAACCTTGACAATATGGAAGAAGACACGGATCAGGCACAGGACACAGTTGAAGCACAAATTATGAATCCACCTGTGCAAGACAATAACGACATTCCAGACACAGTTCAAGCAGAAATTTTGAATCTGCCTGTACAAAATGATATTGATGTTCAAGGCACAGACCAAAATATGCAGGATATGGAGTTGAGAAGGTCAAAAAGAGCAAGAAGATCTGCATTGCCGGATTTCTATGTATATCTACAAGAATCTGAACATGACATGCTTGGGAAGGATGATCCTGAGAATTTCAAGCAAGCTATAATGGGTGAAGACAATGAAAGGTGGTTGGCTGCAATGAAATCTGAGTTAGAGTCAATGAGAAAGAATGGTGTTTGGGAATTAAAAGTTTTACCTCAAGGATGTAAACCTATAGGTTGCAAATGGGTTTATAAGACTAAAAGGGACTCGAAAGGGGCAATTGACAGGTACAAAGCAAGGCTGGTTGCAAAGGGGTACACACAACAAGAGGGCATTGATTATACAGAAACCTTCTCACCAGTGTCCACTCACTACAACAAAAGTGTCCTTTTATGACGCGGATTTAATGACGCATTGAAAATACGCATCATTGAATGCCATTATCTATGACGCATTTTTAAAATGCGTCATTGAAGTGAGTTTACGACACCGTTATCACGACACTCGCTTGATGCGTCATTAAAATCATTTTCAATGACGCGGAATCTGCGTCATTGTTTCTTGTAAATTTTTACGACGCATGACCTGCGTCATAGATGTACTATACAAATTTTCTGAATTTAATGACGTCCTCTATACGTCATAGATTTCTAAAAAAAATTTCCCACAAATTCAATGACGCGGAATCTGTGTCATTAAATGTTTATACTTTAACGACGCGTTAGGCGCGTCATAAAATCCACGGCGTGTTAGATGCGTCATAGAAACAACTAAGACGACGCAGGTTCTGCGTCATGGAAGTGGGAATTCTCCCCCCAATTTTTTTGCTTCGCGCTATTTTTTCACGGGTATATAAATATCTTCAATAACCTTAAGACGACGCGTCTGTTGCATCATAAAAAGTTTTAGGATTTGACGACGCATTATACGTGTCATTGTATTGACGACGTCAAGTAAGCGTCATAGAAACAATTAAGACGACGCGAATTCTGAGTCATAGATTTCTAAAAAAAATTTCCCACAAATTTTTTTTTTCGTGTGCCGCTCTTTTTTTTCACCAAAATTAACTTTGGTGCGTGTTATTCTCTCTCCGACCCCTAAACCCAAATCCTCTCTCTTCTATCTCAGACTGCAAACCCATCTCTCAAATTACTCTGAAAAATTCCAAATCCAAATTCAGAAAGCTCTCAACACTCAACACCAGCTTACCTTTCAAATCTTCTCTCTCACCTCAAATGTTTCAATTTAACCCTTTAAAAATTTCTATTCTTCCCCCAATTGAGTTTTTCCTATGTAAGCTGCAGTAGCATCACCGGAATCGAGTAGCATCACCGGAATCGAGTTTTTCCTATGTAAGCTGCAAACAGAGGTGCTTTTCTTCATCACTTTTTAGAATTTGAGGTCGTTTGCTTTGAAATCTAGACTAGTAATACACCAGAATGGGTTCGATCTCTTCTATGTATTTGGGTTCATTTCATTTGAAAGTTCAAGTCTGAAAACGTGAATCTGATACATATTTAATTTGTTTTCTATATTTGGATCGTTTTCGTAATTGAGTATTTGGATTCTAGCATGGGTTTTTTGGTTCTCATTATTTTTGGTCATTTTTTTTTATCTCTCCTAGCTCTGGATGCTAGTAAAAATTATTCCTTAGTGCTGCAATTTTCTATGAATTGCTTGATTTTCATTTCTAGGAATTTTAAGGAGTCAATTTCTTGTTTTGTCTTCAATTCCTTGTCTTATGGGTTTTTATGTTGTTCATTTTCGTATTTATTTTTGACTAGGTGAGAAGCTTGGTTCTAGCCTTGGCTTTTGGCTAGTTCTTGTGTCTTGATGTCCTCCCAGTTCTTTTGTCTTGCTGTCTGAGCTTTTGACTCTGTTTGTATTCTATATACAACTTGTTGGAGAGAATCCATACAGTTGTTTTTTGTCTACTTGAGTGTTCTAAATTTGGCAATCAATGGAAAGGTCACTGAACGTGTCATCCCTTCGTTCAAAAAGATAGAAAGTTTCTTGAAAGAGTGGAATATTGGGATATCAGACAAGATGCAACTATTTTTTACCATCTCAAATGTTTTAAAAGAACACAAAAGGTATGTTATGTTATGTGGAAATTGTGAACTATAATTCTTTTGTATGTGTATGCCCTGTTCAAATGGTTTAGGAATAATTGATTAATTTTTTGTGTTGTATTTCAGCTTGGCAAAGGAGTCTTTCAAATTCCTGAGCAAGTACTTAGCTACTTTTGCTGTTGAAGATGCATATATATATTGAGTGAAGCCAAGGAGGAAACTGTGCGCACAATTGTGGAATTTGTGAAGGCCCCTGACTTGTTTCAGGTATTATAAGGTCTTGTGGAATTTAAAGATTATTTTTGCTAATTTAATGGTCTACATTTCTCCTTGATGCATGCTTATCCTTGGTTACTTGTGTTACATCGTTTAAAAATATAGGTTTTTCCCTTTTAAAAAATCTCTTCATGTATGTACAGAAGAAATTTTAATAGCATTGTTGAAAGTAAAAGTTGCAGCTTCTCATGTGACTTGGCTTTAGAAATATTTCTAACTGTTCTAGAGTTTCATGTGAGTGAACTTTTTATAAATATTTTTGCTTCCTGATTTCTAACTTTCTGTTTAAATGTGCATCAACATGCTGCCATAAATGTGTACATTTGATTATTGGTCAATTGATATCTTTATCAATCTCTATTCAGCCTATGTAAGTAAATGTCAATCCTAGTAACAGATTAGAGTAAAATATGCAATTGTGCTCTTGTATCCTTTCACATATACTTTCATGTAACTGATCTTGTTATATGTAACTGATCTTGTTATATGAGACTTGTATCATAGTAACTTCTTTGGTTGATTTTTAATTTTGTAGGTACGTGCTAGTACATTAGCTGGTCAAATGGTAGTCTTGAAGAAAACAGGTCAAGGAATTGGATTTTATGTCTTTTGTTAATTGTGGTGATAATTTTTCTCATTGATTAGACTTTTGCTTTCCTCTCTTTAAAGAATTCCAAATAACTTTCTAAACAACACATATTGAGTAGGAATTGGTTAATCTGTTATTTTATATGGCAAGTTTCACCTTCAAAGATTTGATTGGATCTCCTCTTCTTTTAACGAATACAGTGGGATCTGTAAAAGAGAGATTTGATAAATTGAGGAGATGTGATTTTTTTTTAAAGTTAAAAAGTAAAAGGAAATGTGATTGTGTGTACTCATACTTTGTGCATAGTTGGCTTCAAGTCTTTTTCTGCATTTGAATCGAAGGAAGTGGGCATTTGTATCTGGTAATGAATATGTGCATGATATGAGACTCCATTGGTGTTGGACAAGCTTGATGTTTTCATTGGTTTTATCTCTTAACTCTTTAAAATTCATGTCTTATCTATTGGCAGATTAATGTGTTCATGGAAGTCAATTTTTTTTTCCTACTATAGAAGTCAGTAGGCACTGATCTTCAGTGCCAAGGGAATGCATTAGGCACTGATGTATTTCATTAATAGAATACTTTTACGTGTATTGGGTATTATGAAAATGTGGGACCCATTGCAAAAATTAGGAACGGAGATTTATAATCAGTGCCAAAATATCAATAGAGGACCCTTTTAAAAGACGCTGATATAAATCAGTCCCTGCTACAATAGAGACTGTTTTCAGTCCCTAAAGAAGGCAAAAGAGACTGATAACTCTCAGTCTCTTTTGAGCCTTTTTTTAGTAGTGTTGTTCTATTTATCAAAAGTCTTTTCAGTCTTCTATTCTATTGCCTTTTGGTTTTAGCTTTTCATTAACTGTTCAATTGATGTGAAATAGATACTGAGCTCTTTTTAACTGTCCAATTCATATGCTCATTTTGTTTATATTTCTCGGGTCAAAGCTGCATGAACTTTCATTTCTTTACGCTATGGTTGTTGCTATTTAAATCCTGAATTGGATGAAATGAATCAGAACAATAATTCCAATAGCGTTTTACATTGTCTGATCATAAGTAATTGAACCTTGTTGTGAGTCGTATGTTACAGAACCATGCTACTTGGATTCTACTTAGACAACTTTATTCTATTGCCCTTGTAGGTTGCTACTTTGCTTTAAAGGTCTGGAATGCTCAAGAGGCTGGAGCTACAGCTGTTTTTGTTTTGGAGGATTAAGAGGATAATTATGGGCTTGGATAAAAATACCAAAACGCCTTGTGGTTTTTGTTTTGTCCTGTAAGCTTCATTCTTCATATTTTTAACTTCTTGAAAGGGAAACGGTTTAGTGGGATTCGTTAAAGACAATTTTAATGTACTAGAATCATTTTGAATAATAGAAATATAATTTAGAGTACTTTGCCTTCGTGTCTATATTTTAGCTTTTATATATTAATTTCTTTTTGTATAATTAATATGATGGGATATATATATATACAGATTAAGAATTTTTATTTAAAAAAATTATAGAATTTCAATGACGTCTAAACTGTGTCATGAAAAATATTTTAATGACGTCTTAGCAACGTCGTTAAGTTCAATGGTACTTAGTCCATGACGTGAAAATAGACGTCGTGTTTTGAAAAAGTTTCCATGACACACTAATCGCGTCATTGAAACCCCATTCCATGACGCGGAACAGACGTCGTTCTTTGAAAAAGTTTCCACGACACACTATCCGCGTCATTGAAACCCTACTCCATGACACGGAATAGACGTCATGCTTTGGAAAAGTTTTCACGACACGCTAGCCGCGTCATTGAAACCCTATTCCATGACACGGAATAGACGTCATGCTTTGGAAAAGTTTTCACGACACGCTTTCCGCGTCATTGAAACCCTATTCCATGACGCGGAGGAGACGTCGTGCTTTGAAAAAGTTTCCATGACCCCCCTTTAGACGACGTGGGTAACGACGTCTAATCCACGTCATTAAATGCCTTCCATGACGCAAATCAGACGTCATAGAAGGGTTTCTGTGTTGTAGTGACTAAAGACTCATTCAGAGTAATCATGGCGTTGGTTGCACATTTTGACCTGCATCTTTATCAGATGGACGTCAAAACTGCATTCCTAAATGGACATTTGAAGGAAGAAATTTACATGCAGCAGCCTGAGGGGTTTGTTCAAAAGGGACAGGAAAAGATGGTATGCAAATTGAACAAATCGCTATATGGTTTAAAACAAGCTTCAAGACAGTGGTACATAAGATTTGATGAAGTTATTAAGACATATGGTTTCACAGAAAATGTCCTAGATTCATGCATATACGTCAAGATCAGTGGGAGGCACTATGTTCTACTTGTACTCTATGTGGATGACATTCTCCTAGCAAGCACTAATCTCACGATGTTGCATGATGTCAAGGTCTTCCTATCTAAACATTTTGAAATGACTGATTTGGGAGAGGCTTCTTATGTTCTTGGAATAGAAATTAGCCGAGATAGGAAAAGAGGCTTGTTATGACTCTCACAAAAGGGGTACATTGAGAAAATACTCAAAAGGTTCAATATGATGGACTGTGCAGGGGGTGATGTGCCTATTAACAAAGGTGATAAATTCAGTCGTGAACAAGCGCCAAAGACAGATCAAGAGAAGTTAGAGATGGCAGATAAGCCTTATGCTTCGTTGGTTGGCAGCCTTATGTATGCTCAAGTTTGCACAATGCCTGATCTAGCTTTTCCTTTAAGTGTGTTAGGGAGGTTTCAATCAAATCCAGGACAGGCTCATTGGGTAGCAGGGAAGAAAATCATGAGATACTTGCAGAGGACAAAGGATTTTAAGATAGTTTACAAAAGAAATGAGAGCTTAGAATTGGTTGGCTATGCAGATGCTGACTTTGCAGGGTGTGTAGATGACTTAAAGTCTACTTCTGGTTTTGTTTTTCTTTTTGGAGGAGCTGCAGTTTCTTGGAAAAGTGTTAAGTAGCCTACTGTGACTACCTCAACTATTCAGGCAGAGTTCATAGCTTGTTATGAAGCAATTTGTCAGGCTATTTGGCTAAAGAATTTTCTAACTAGCCTAAAAGTTTTGGGAACAATTGAGAAGCCTATTCAGATTTGGAATGATAATAATTCAGCTATATTGTTTGCAAAAGGGAACAAAAGGTCAATTGGAGGGAAGCCTCTATCGCTAAAGTTCTTATCAGTGAAAGAAAAGATTAGTGAAGGAATCATTGCCATGGATCATATTAATACAGAGTTTAATCTAGCAGATCCATTCAATAAAGGGCTACCAAATAATGTTTTCAAGAGGCATGTAACTAGTATGGGACTGTTATCTGGTTTTGATGCATAAAAACAGTGGGAGCAAAGGGAGAAAAGGGACGTAGCGGGAATTTGCATTTTTGTCGTCCGAGCTCCGATTGAGACGCATGATACCTTTTTGAAAAGGGAATGAAGCTAGGAATCATACTCAGTACTTTGCACTGACTTATGATGGTTTTTAGCCATCCGAGGTCGTTTAGCCTTCCAAAAATGCATTTAAAGAGTTGAAAGTATTGATTTTAGTATTGTTTTGCTTACTTTGTTTGAACAATGTGTTTTGCATAAACTGTTTTGTTGGTTGAATGTAATTTACAGTGAATTGTTTAATGCTAGCTTAAGGTTAACTGTTAAAGTATTGCATTCATAACAGTGATGTCTTTTACCTAGAGTAAAAGAAAGGATCTTGAACAATCCTATAAGTTGGACTAAGAGAATGATCATAGCAGTTATGTCATTTTGGTTAGCTGTGATTGTTCTATCATTTCAATCTTGATGGTAGCCCTATGTGACATTGGATTTGATAATTGTAGTTGTAAAGACTTCATGGAATTTTCTTCGCTCAGTTTTGATAACTCATTATCATTTTCACTGTTGACAAGTGGCTTGATGAGGAAACAAAATCGAACTGTATTCCACATAGGCCTTACAGTAATTGACATTGTTCTTTATTGATTATTTGACCAAGTGGGAGAATGTAAGTTTTGCATTCTAAAGCAAACTCTAAAGATGGTCTCCTAATCACTTAAGGATAACTAGTCCAATGTCAATTAGGATTACATGGATCGATTTATTTTAAGGCTCGATATATATATATATATATATATATATGACTTTTTAGATAAATACAAGTGCTTAAGATTTCCTATATTTAATGGATTGAGATACCTAATCCTTTTGGCTAAGGGAATTTAAGTAATCCATGATGAGGAGGATACTTAAACTATGCCTATAAAAGGGAGGTCCCTATGCTATCGGCTGACTCACTCTCATATTATTCTACCCCATCAAGAAGAGTTTCAAGAGCCGGATAGCATAGAGAAAACTGCCCTACTGCAATACTGCGAATCTGTCCAAGAACCAGCCAAGAACCTACTGCAGATTTTCAGTTTCTTCCAAAGCAAGAAATCCAATTCCTTGCTACAGTAATTATCACCATGTCTGATCAAGGTATGTTTTGGTGTTTTGAGCATATAAACCTATTAAAGTTTACATTAAGTTCATCCTTTCATGATGATTTAAGTCAGATCGATGCATGACACTTGATTTTCCAGTGTAAATTTCGATAATGTGTTCACATATAGACTCTGTTTTCTAAACTTAACTTGAATATTGTGCTTTGGATCTTGTGGTTGTTTGCTAGTATTGTTTGACGCAGATGTGTTGCTCCCTTATTGAATAAAGTTCTTCCATGAAACCACACTCATGATTTAAGAAGATACGTCGGCTTAAAGTTTTGAATTAGAATCACAATCAAACTTTGGATAAGTATTTTTGAAACACATTATCTCTCCACCTAACAACCCAAATATATATATTTTTGGGAAATGTTGCACATAAATATCACATGAATATTTATATGTGCATCATTATTATATAAACTTTGTAAAGTATTGCAATGCACGATCTATGTCTAACTCCATTAAAGTTTCTATAAAGTTATGCAAATTTCCCCACCGACTGATATTTCTCTTGTCTAGGGTTTTTTTTTTTTTGGGACGAATATTACTTCAATAATAAATAGTGATATCCATAATAGAGTAACTGATAAACAACATGATGATAAAAGTCAAAAGCCAAAAGCCATAATAGTAGTCACATAATTAAAAACCCAACAGAAATAAGGGATTACTTATAATAAAGGTGAGGGTGCATGTAATTAATATTTTGATGTTGCCAACTAATTTTTGGTGTGACTGGTAGAGATCATGAGAGGCTGAAAGCCATGTTGGAGAGTTGCTTGCCAAACGTTGTCAATATTGGACATGTTGTAGCCACACTCATGCTCCTTCCAGCCTTCCAAGGCATGCACTATGCCTGCTATGCGCCATGCACTCATCACCCTTCTTGGCAACCAATTCTGTTAATAACATAATTAACAATGCAAATTAGTAACATATATATATATATATATCAGTCTTAGTTTACTAATTAATAACAAGAAAGATACAATAATTGCTTAATTACCTCACAAGCATGAACATTCTCAAGAGATGTGGGTGTCTCCATTGCTGGAGTGTAATGGTAGAAGCAGTCTTTACGCAGTTTTTTTGGTGGGAATTGGGAGAAAGGAACAAATAATGTTCCTTTTGGTGCTCTCAATTGTTCTTCTTCACTCAATCCATCTCCCACTAACCAAATCTGCAAGTAGATAAACTATTTTAAAATCATAATCAAGTATCCAAAATAGGAACACAAAATTAATGTATTGAAACATTAATAGTGAAGAAGGCAAAATTCGTAGCATGCATATTACCTTATGTGCATAACTTTTTGCAAGAACCAAGCCACTTTCCATGCCACTTAATGATTTGGTGAGCTTCAAATACTCATCGTGGTGTAATGTAGTTACCTTCAAAGACAAGTGATTAAAGACAAAAGAGTCAGTATAATGATAACATGTTTCGACAGTCCTACACAAATTTTTTCTATTCTTACATGCGAGCTATAGAGTCATGACAAACGTAAAGTTCGATACATATATATTTACCTGGATACCCTTCTGGCACAAAGCATATGCAACGGCATAAGCAACCTTTGTGAGGTTGCCTCTAAGAAGAACTTGGGTGGTCCCTTTTGGAATGGTGTTTAGGGTTATGGCCACAGCTAAGCTACTTCCATCCACAACCCTGATTTTGAGATGAGGATGCCTATGAACATACAGACCACCATATCTATTCAGCTCCTCACCCTGCATAAACAGACGTACTTAGCATGTATTCTAAATCGATGGATTTCTAATATAATATTATTCATACTATATCTTTAATTTTAATCATCATAATTAAAAATGTTGCAGGGTTTTTTTTTTTTTTTTTTTTTTTTTTTCTGGTCAATCTGTTCAGGCAATTTATGGGTGAGAAACCACAAATAAATTTACAGTACCCACTACTACATTCATAAATATATCATGGACCGTTAATAACATGGTTAACTTAAAAGTGAATTTGAGCTCAAATAATTTACCTTGAAAGTAAAAGGGAATAGAAATAACAGACTTGCCTGATTTAAGAGACCCAGACATAAAACTTTAACACCCTTTTCCTCTGCTTGAATTATGGCTTCCTCAATCAGACTGTTGATAGCTTCATTTTGCCATTGCAAGTAGTACTGCATTAAGGTATAAATTAAATAAAAGTGCAACCAATATCAGTAATCATTCTTTTTCTTTACCGAATATGGTTTATTAAAGTGCAAGTTTGAAATTTTTCTATTTTTTTTAATACAAGCGATAGTCTAGAGAAGAAATTGGTCTCACTTGCAAATTGTACTTTGGTATAGCCCAAGTTTGTAATCTGAGATTAGCAAAACGTTGCCTCTCAACCACAAATGTACGGCCATAGATCCAAGTCAGAATCATAGACCACAATGTAACAGGCCACATCAGCCATAAGTACCATTTTGATGTGTGGGGCCGGGAGGCCAACGAAGCAAATCCTAGTGGTAGATGATAGATGGACTCAGGTGTTGTCAGATGGGTTAGATGAAGGACATCTGGCGTTTCTTCCTCTCTCTTGAGTGAAGTTTTATAGAGAGTATCCGAAGATTTGTCCATGGTTTTATATATGTAATCATAAATTGGCATAAAAAGTGAGTAATTGGTTCTGAATTGTGTGTGATGCAAGGAGTGGTACCTGCACACAATTAAGTTACTACATCAATTATAAACAAATTCAAAAGTAATTTTGTTGAATTAATATGTCATTTTCCAACCCCTAATATATTACAAAGCATATGCTTTTTTTTTTGGGTCGGAAGATGAATTTCATTTCAAAACTTCACCCAAAATGGGGAGGGCATAGTTACAACAAACAGAGCAACCCAGTAAGGAAGCTAGAGAAACTAAACTAATCTGCAATATTAGGTAGACAAGAACAAAGAGACTGTCCCAGATAATGATATCAACAGATAAACAAACTTAAAAATGACAAAGCAAATTGGATTAAAAGGAGCAAAAGAACCCAGAAAGCAAAACAACAACAAACTCAAATGAAACATAAATCCACCACAAATCAGCCACCATAAGCCAACCACAATCATAGCAGCCCCAAGGCAAGGGAAACAAGACTTGAGACTGGAAAGAGGTGGTGCAAGCACCCGAGCCGTAGCTCTACACAAATTCCACTTTGTACAAGATTTCTCGCTTTGCGGGATCGCTGCAGTAGCCAATAGATGGAACCAGATCGAGCGGGGAGAGAGGGGGTCTGAGTAAAGGTCAGCCCGAGAATCTCCATCTCCACCAAAGCCGTAAACACCAGTACACCTAGAGGAGGAAAGCAGGAACCGATCGGAGGGCAGCCAAGGAACAGCGCCGAAAGGATTAGAATGGGGGAGATCTGGGGAAGTAAACCAGAAAGGAGGCATAAAGCCCCAGAACAGAGGCATAAAGCCCCAGAAACGAGCATTGAAGCTCAAGCACATCACCATCTCCTGACAAGGAGAGAGATTCGGACGGAGCAAAATGGAAGTACCCATATGCATCGAGAGGAACCTCGAGAGAGAAGCAAACCAGGGATGGTAGGGAAGGGTGAGGAAGCCAGGGGACAAGGCCTCCTCCCCCCAAAGAGATGAAACGGCGCTGGGAGTTGGGAGAGTTTTTTAGGTTGCTAGGGTTTTCGAGAATCCAATTTTCATTATTACAAAGCATATGCTATGACTATACAATGTTTGCAATTAACTTAGTTCACCTTGGACCCACTTAGCTCCCCAATTGAACATTTATTTCGTCTTTCCACCTAACAGTTTAAGGTTTCGGGTTGATACTTCAATCTTATATCACAACCACCAAACCTCGCTCACCTTGGACCCACTTAAGAAGCTCACTTTGAAATAGACAACCTTAGTCCTTCTCCCCTAATAGGTTAAGGATTTAAGTTTTTTGTTTGTTTGTTTGAAGGTTTTGAATTAGATATACTTAGGAGTACAGTAATTTCCGTATTTCAGTATTATACAATAATTGAGAGAGAGAGAAGAGAGCACGAGCTTGAGACTTACGAGGGTGTATACATAAAATACTTAAGAGGAGGAAATAGAGAAAAGAGCCAGTTTGGAATGAGCTCGAAATTGCAGTGCCCCATGTTGTTCATGAAGTCAATGTAAGTAATATAAGCAGTAAAAGATACCACAGACATAGTTCTCGTCACCATAGTTCCCAAAATTGGTATAAAGAAGAGCGCAGAATATACTACATGCTCCGCAAATGGATGAATCACAGCTGCAACAAATTTAACATATATTAAATGATGAATTTAAGTAAGTAAAATTCTTAATAATAAAAAATCAGTGTAATTAAACATTTAATTAATTTTATTTATTATTTGATTCTTACAAGTAATTGGCTGAGTAACGATTGAGGAATGGTGATGAGAATGGTAGCGAGAGTAGAGGTAATGATGGTGAAGTGCTCTGTGAAACCAATAATACAGGAACTCCACAGGACCAGCATGAAGCACAATGGTTAAAAGAAGTCCCTCCGCCCTCCAAAGTGGTAGCTTTTGAGCCCCAGGCAGGTGCCTGCTGCCAGTGTAGAATAGGAGTCCATTGAACAATATCTGGTCATCCCTGCACTCCAAACACAAACAAATTAAATAAATAAGTATTTGTTTAGCCACCTGTTTTTTTCTTTTATACAAGCGATATTAGGGGTAGGGGGAATCGAACATAAGAACTCGAATGTATGGGTAAATACTCTTAACCATTAGACCAATTGTTTACCCACCTTATGAGTTATATATTATACACGTTTTTTATGTTTATTAATTTATACTGACCAATTGTTTTCTCTGTCGACCTGTTCGAATTCGAGACCCCTGTCAAGGATTCGGCCATTGCCTTTGGCAGTTCGATATCGAGACAGAGAGATCCATATCTGGTTGTGGACGATCCTCCACAACACCACTCCAAGCATGAGGAAGTATGAAACGTCTCTTTCTTTTGCATCGTTAGCCACAAGCAACCAGGTGCTGTGGATGATCCATGGAGCCAAGATCCCGTACTGCATGCATATATATCCCAGGTCATATAAAAGTTAGAACACCAAAATATGCACATATATATATATATATATATATGATGAAGCTGGACAGAAAACACTGGAAGTATGTAGTGAGGTATGGCATGTATAAGCAGCTTGCAGTTCGACATGTCATATAATATACAGGCATGAACAAGAGAGAGAGAAAGAGAGAGAGAACCTTGAGGCTTCCAAGAGGTTTCCATGGCCACTCAGTAAGAATTCCAGGCACAGAAGCCATATTCTTCTTTGTTTCTTTGTAGTCTAGCTTTGAAGGAGTTTATGATATATATAATACATATATGATATACACTTCAAGGTAGGTACTGTGGAGTCCATATAAGCAATTTCTTTTTTCTTTTTTTCTTTTAATGGGAAGATGGCTGGTTGTTTGTTATAAATTTTGATAAAGAAAGTGATGAATTATACAATATCAGGGTGACAATACTCACCATGTCCACCTACTTTTTTGTACAACTATAATGGTAAATTTACTTTTTTTTTAGAACGACTCTAGGAAAGAACTTATACTAAAAATTTTCCAAAAACAACTCAAATGGTTAAGAGCATATATATGAAGTCCTAAGTTTGATTTTCTCTTCCTCAATGTTCCTTGTATAAAATTAAAAGAATCATCAAAGCAAATGGGAAAGTACCGATTAGTGAAAAATGGTCTTTACTTGCAGACCAGTGATCTCAGGTTCAAACCCCCATGACACCTTAGTAGTGCGTGTGAGAAACTTCCCCTCCCTCATATAGTTTAAATTGTCGCTTGTATTAAATAAAAATCGCAAAAAACAAATATTACCTCCAAATAAAAAACATTCATACATTACTCACACACCTCTCTACATTAATTTTCTTACATCAACTTAAACAATCAACTTAAACCCGCTAAAGTCTAGAGTCACCCACCTCTCTCCATGCATCGCCTACAAATTAAATCCTTACATTCAAAATTAAACCCCTAAAACCAAGGTCATCATCAAAATTTCAACTTTAACCCCTAAAACTGATACCAACCTCTTTTTTGTTCTCAATTAAAGCCCAAATGCAGTCTTTATTGTTGAGGAGAAGTGGAAAGAAAAAGAGCACCAAGCATTACCCAAAAATATCCAACAATCAAGGAAGCGTATACTAGTAGGGGACTTTACCAAGGGCCCCAAAAAAGTGCACATATATATATGCATGCCTAATAAATTAGATCTAGGTTTTCGAACATGTACACCGGTGCCTAACTAATAACAATGGGGCCGACGAATCAGCATGTGCAGTTTACCTGATGAGAAATTTTTGGGTAATAAATATGGGCCCGACGAATCAGCATGGCTGGTGTACCGGCCGCATGACCATTAGTTGTGGGAAATTTCATACTTTAAGTTATTGGGTGCGTGAAGTGAGGTTTGTGAAGAACCTCTTTTATTGGTGGTTTAATTTTTTTTTACAGGAGCAAATAATAACAATAATTATTCTTATAATCAATAAATAATAATTAATTAGAAGAGATTCATGGAATAATAACAAATGAAAAAAATTCCAAAATTGGGCTTTAATATGGCGTTAGTTATCCATTTTGGCCTCACACATAAGGGATCTAACACCAATGTCTTATCAAACAAATCCTTACCTCTATTAGTGTCCACAAGAGTATTATCTTTCAAAACCTCATTACTTTCTTCATTAGAACTTTAGAAGTTTGAACTGATTGGACTTCAGCCTATCTTTTTCAATCAATTCTTCCATTTCTTTCAATTTTTGCTTTGCAATTCTATGTGTGTTATCTGTCTCCACTCCCTTACTCAATATATCATAAGTCATTCGCATCAAACTATTTCAATGCAAAGTCACTGGTGATTTATATGTCACTTAGTTGTAGAGATTCTCCACATGCTCATTTGCATCCCGTCCTTTGCTTTTTTTGTCCACCGTTTCAAAATGTATTGAGATGGTATCTTAGTAACCTCTTTTACATTCAATACCCTTAGAGCATGACGACATAACAAACCCATGGATTCAAACATCTTGCAACTACATAAGACATTGAAATTTAAAGAGTTGAATTGGACAACATGCACTCTTTTGCGACCCTCCTCATTAAGCTCAAAGGTTTGGAGTGTTCCACATTCTTACTACTAAACTATCAATAACCTTAGTCTCAAATAATTTTAAATTTTTTCTCGTGTAGGCATTAGCAGCATGCAGAAGTTCACTTTTTTTGGCATCTCTGGAAGGTAATCCCTTATTGCAGCAAAAAGTTTCTTCCAACTCTCGTGATCGCATACCATTTGCTCGTTTATCATAATGATACACAAATTCAGGAAGCAGCACACATATGATGAAAAACATTATTCATACTCTCATTCTTAGCTTTGATCCTGACAGGGAAAGTATATAGGCTAAACATTGGACACCACTTTTCATGAAGCTAATATAGGGTCTTAAGCCATGTGTTATCTAAGAATGTCTCAAACAACCATCGAAATGTAGGAATTTTTTCATCCAACAAAAAATCACAACCAAGCAACATATTATGCCAATGATATTTAACCCCAACAAAAGGAGTGCAAATCAAGTTGTACCCGTTAGTTTGATATGTAGTATCAAATACCATCATCTCCCCCAAAGCACTCATAATCTGGACCTTCCATCCCTTAAAATAAATGTAAAAAAAAAAAAAAAAGGGGGTTTATCACTTGGTTTTCTTGATCTACTTTCATTGTGTAAAAGAACATTGGATCTTCAACTTGCTCGTGCTTGAAAAAATTAATCAAGCTTTGAGCATCCCATGCTCCAAGTAGATTCGTTTTTCCCTATTCACAAAATTGTAGCAATATGTCTAGGTAAATCCAACATTTTAAGATCCACCTACTATTTCTGCTAAATACTAAGTATGTATTTGAAGTTCTTATACCCGCACTCATTATAGTTTTAATCACACGCTTATGAGCTTTTGAAATTTTACGATTTGATCGTAAAAATTGTCTTTCTAATGTTGGTAAATCCAACATTGCCCATATAAATTTATTTTCCCAAAAAAATCTATGAACATGTCTGAGTAGAATTTACATAAAGCAAGCAACATTTTCCTTCATCAAATGATAAGCTAGCGCTATAGTATTGACAACCATAGAAGTTGGTTTATTTTTTTTATTTTTTTTATTTTTTATTTTTTAAATGCGATAGAAGTTGGTATATATGTTCCTATTGCTTCAATCAAAGAACGAAGTCTTCTTTATATATTTTTTAATGGTTGATGGAGATATATCTAACAACGTGTAGGTCTAAACTCAATATTGCTTGCACCCTTAAATATTTTATATGAAGATCAACCAAAAACCACTCCCCTCCATTGGAACAAAGCAAGAAAAAGTGAGAAGAGATCTGTTCATTCAAGTTTGGTGAAGTAAAAACCGCAGGTGGCAGAAATTAATGGGGTTGATGGGCAAAATAGCAAGCTCCATAACCACCACAACAGGAAGCTGGAAAAATACCATTGTAACCGCAACAATTGTCTTGGCCGTACGTCTTTATGCATAGGTTTTCAGGCACAGCACAATGCTCAATATTTACCATCCAAATCCTTGCAACAAGGACATGTCCAGTGCTGCTTTTGTCCATACTGTGTGGTGTGCCTACAAGAAGTGATGGAGGGCCAAAGGTGCCGAACGCTGCCCACATGCAACCTTTGCTTCCATGTTCATTGCATTGATACATGGTTCCAAATTCCAATCAAATTCTACCTGCCCTTTATGCAGAACTAATCAGGTCTCTTTTTTTTTCATAAGCACCATCTTTTGTCGTCTTTCATTTTTGGAATTTTTTCTAGGGAAAATGTATCCTCTCAATTCTGAGACTTCCATTGCTATGATCATAAATTCAGGGGTGGTCCTGGCACAGTGCAAGTGGTGCCACTGCACAAAGCCACCAATATTTGAGGCCTTCGAATTTTTTTAACTTTATATTATCTATATATATATATAAAGCAAAAGGCTGAGAATTGTGAAACATTCAAAATGCCAAAAAATGCCATTGGTTAATTCAAACATTAAAATTGAAATTATTAATTAAATAAGGATAATATGGTAAATTCACACTTTTAAAAAAAATTAAAATTAAAAGAAAAAGATAATGGATCCTATTTTTACGGAACACAACTACCCATTATCTTTTTAATTCTAAAAAAAATTTAAATTGTTTTAAAAAAGGCATCTCAGCGCTTGCAGAGAGGCTAGTATATATAATATATATTAATATTATAAAAACTGTATATATACTCCAGCGTATAGCATAGTGAAACAAAAGTGTATTTGGTGGAGCTTGTTTCTAGCACATATTCAGGGCCGGTCCTAAGATTTTGAGGGCCCTGTGCGAAACTTAAACTGAGATCCTCACATAATCTAACACAAACTTACACCATGATATACAACAATATTTTTAAAAGTAAAAAAATCATCATCAATTAGCATGCAAATCACAAATCAATACAAATTTTGATGTTATTTTGAGAAACTTAAATACCATTATGTTCAGCATAAAGACTGTTTTTCTATCAGTGTTCGTTAACTATATAAAGACTTGTGTATAGTATAAATATAAATATATATATATATATATGAAGTATATATATGAATCATTTATCACCCTCCTATATATATAAACTATCAAATATATATTATGTAATCAATCAGCACCATGAAACAAGTTATAGATTGAAATTTAGAGTGAGAGAAGGCATCCATATATATTATATTGTAATAATCTTAACATATATTATTATTATAATATACCCATATATTTTGTATTATAATGTACATATAATATATACCTAAATGTGCCTCGTCCTTTTCACATACGCTGTTTTCAAAACAAGACTTGAATATCGTACTTTGGTTGGGTCTTCTTGTTATTTTGTTAGTATTGTTTGACACGGATGTCCCGCTCCCTTATTGAATAAAGTTCTTTCACCATACCAGACTCTTATAAATTGGTGGGAAGGTATGTCGGCTTAAACTTAATTTTGAAACGGTTTCCTGTCTCTCCACCGAACAACTTTTTTCTTTTTTTTTTGGGTACTTTTCTTTTCTTTCTTTTTTAATTGGAAAAGAACCTTCATTCAATTAAAAAAAACTGTTTACTTATTGAATTGAAACTTGGATGCAAATTAGGGCCGTCGTTAAAATCTTATCTTGAAAATATTCAATTAGAAAAAATTCGGTCACGAAAACAAAGGAATTCAGATTCTATGTCAAGCAGATCATGACAGAGAAAATCCGAGCAGAGAATTCGGATCCATTCTGCAAATCATCAATGAACAATGGAAGTCAGCCAAAGCAGAACTATATCCTCCCACAAAACCATATTTTTGGGATGAATGGTACTTCAATAAATAGTGATATCCCATAATTGAGTAACTGATACACAACATGATAATAGAAGCCATAATAATAGAGTCACATTATTAAAAACCCTACTGAAACAATGGATTACTTTTGGGAAGAAAAAAAAACAATGGATTGCATATAATAAAGAAGAGGGTGCATGTAATTAATTAATGTTTTGATGAAGGCGATCGACTAATTTTTGGTATGATTAGTTGTAGAAATGATGAGAGGCTGAAAGCCATGTTGAAGAGTTGCTTGCCAAACTTTGTCAATATTGGACATTGTGTAGCCACACTCATGCTCCTTCCAACCTTCCAAGGCATGCACTATGCCTGCTATGCGCCATGCACTCATCACCCTTCTTGGCAACCAATTCTGTTCATAACATAATAAACAATGCAAATTAATAATATAAATATTATATATAGAAAGCTTTCAAGATTCTTCAAATAAGTTTATTTGAGGGATATCTTTGTAGGGCCTACTCTGCATTATATTTAACTAATCCAACTCATCTATTTTGTAGATATTAATTCAAAAATCATCTCTACAAAAAATCACTTGAATCAGATATCATTTAACAACTCAATTAAATTATTGAAATTTTAGTACTTTCTTGCAACACCGTGTTCAATAATTTTGTAGGATACAATTAGATGTCTAAACGGTTTCTAATTTGTCTACTATTTTTTCATTGATGATCTATGAATGAAGACCTACAAAATAGATTATTTGGATTGTTGAAAAAAAAAATAGTAGAGTACCCTAAAGGGTGGGGACTGTATATATATATATATATATCAGTCCTAATTTACTAATTAATAACAAGAAAATTAAAATAATTGCTTAATTACCTCACAAGCATGAATATTCTCAAGAGATGTGGGTGTCTTCATTGCTGGTGGGTAGTGGTAGAAGCAATCTTTGCGTAGGTTTTTTGGTGGGAAGTGGGAGAAGGGAATAAATATTGTTCCTTTTGGTGCTCTCAGCTGTTCTTCTTCACTCAATCCATCACCTACTAACCAAATCTGCACATTACATAAACAATTTAATATCATAATCAAGTATCCAAAATCAGAACAGAACTTATAGATGATAAATGGTATTAAACATTAAAATTTGTAGCAGGTAATTGATACCTTATGTGCGTAGCTTTTTGCAAGAACCAAGCTACTTTCAGTGCTACTGAATGATTTGGTGAGCTTCAAATACTCATCCTTGTGTAATGTAACTACCTAAAATAAAGGCAATTCAAAGACAAGTGATTAGATGCAACACCGATCCGTATGATGATGACATGGTACGATAGTCTTACATAAGATTTCTCTACTCTTAGAGGCGAGCTAGAGAGTCATGTCAAACATAAAATTCGATACATATATATTTACCTGGATACCCTTCTGGCACAAAGCAAAAGCAATGGCATAAGCAACCTTTGTGAGGTTGCCTCTAAGAAGAACTTGGGTGGTCCCTTTTGGAATGGTGTTTAGGGTTATGGCCACAGCTAAGCTACTTCCATCCACAACCCTTATTTTGAGATTAGGATGCCTGTGAACATACAGACCACCATATCTATTCAGCTCCTCACCCTGCATAAACAGACGCACTTTAGCATGTATTATAAATCGATGGATTTGTAATATAATAATATTCATATTATATCTTTAATTTTAATCATCATAATTAAAAATGTTGCAGGTTTTTTCTGGTCAATCTGTTCAGGTAGTTTATTTCATTACCAACTATACTGATTGGCATTTATGGGTGAGAAACCAAGATCGGCTAGAGCAGTAGAGCTAGCTAGCTTGAGTCTTAAATGATCCTACAGTACCCACTAAATGCATGCATGCATACATACATACATACATACATACATATATACATACATACATATATACATACATATACCATGGACCATTAAAAACTTGGTTAACTTAGAAGTGGATTTGAGCTCAGATAATTTACCTTGAAAGTAAAAGGGAAGAAAAACAACAGACTTGCCTGATTTAAGAGACCCAGACATAAGACTTTGACACCCTTTTCCTCTGCTTGAATTATGGCTTCCTCAATCAGGCTGTTGATAGCTTCATTTTGCCATTGCATGTAGTACTGCATTAAGGTTTAAATTAAATAGAAGTGCAACCAATATCAGTAATAATTCTTTTTCTTTACCGAATATGGTTTATTAAAGTGCAAGTTTGAAATCTCTGTTTTTTTTTTTTAAATACAAGCGATAATTTAGAGAAGAAATTGGTCTCACTTGCAAACTGTACTTTGGTATAGCCCAAGTCTGTAATTTGAGATTATCAAAACGGTGCCTGTCAACCACAAATGTACGGCCATAGATCCAAGTTAAAATCATAGACCACAATGTCACAGGCCACATCAACCACAGGTACCAGTTTGATGTGTAGGGCCTAGAGGCCAGGGAAGCAAATCCTAGTGGTAGATGATAAATGGACTCAGGTGTTGTTAGATGGGTTAGATGAAGGACATCTGGTGTTTCTTCCTCTCTCTTGAGTGAAGTTTCGTAGAGAGTATCCGAAGATTTGTCCACGGTTCTATATATGTAGTCGTAGATTGGCATGAAAAGTGAGTAATTGGTTCGGAATTGTGTGTGATGCAAGGAGTGGTACCTGCACAGAATTAAGTTGCTACATCAATTATAAACAAATTCAAAAATAATTTTGTTAAACTAATATGTCATAAACAAAAAAATAAAAACCACTTGTTCAATAGTGTTTACTATTTAGGACTAGAGAGATTTCCGTATTCCAGTATACATAATAATTGAGAGAGAGAGACTTACGAGGGTGTATACATAAGATACTTGAGAGGAGGAAATAGAGAAAAGAGCCAGTTTGGAATGAGCTCGAAATTGCAGTGCCCCATGTTGTTCATGAAGTCAATGTAAGTAATATAAGCAGTAAAAGATAACAGAGACATAGTTCTCGTCACCATAGTTCCCAAAATTGGTATAAAGAAGAGCGTAGAATATACTACATGCTCCGCAAATGGATGAATCACAGCTGCAACAAATTTAACATATATTAAATGATGAATTTAAGTAAGTAAAATTCTTAATAATAAAAAATCAGTGTAATTAAACATTTAATTAATTTTATTTATTATTTGATTCTTACAAGTAATTGGCTGAGTAACGATTGAGGAATGGTGATGAGAATGGTAGCGAGAGTAAAGGTAATGATGGTGAAGTGCTCTGTGAAACCAATAATACAGGAACTCCACAGGACCAGCATGAAGCACAACGGTCAAAAGAAGTCCCTCTGCCCTCCAAAACGGTGCGTGTTGACCACCAGGCAGGTACCTGCTCCCTGTGTAGAATAGGAGTGCATTGAACAATATTTGGTCATCCCTGCAGTCCAAAGCCAAACAAATTAATTAAATAAATATTTGTTTAGCCAGCTCATTATTATTATTTTTTAATAATAACGAGATATTAGGGAGGGTAAATTGAGGAACCAATTGTTTAACCACCTTTTAAGTTATTATACATGCGTTTATATTTATTAATTAATTTGTACTGACCAATTGTTTTCTCTGTCGACCTGTTCGAATTCGAGACCCTTATCAAGGATCCGGCCATTGCCTTTGGCAGTTCGGTATCGAGACAGAGAGATCCATATCTGGTTGTGGAGGATCCTCCACAACACAACCGCAAGTATGAGGAAGTATGAAATGTCTCTTTCTTTTCCATCGTTAGCCACAAACAACCAGGTGCTGTGGATGACCCATGGAGCCAAGATCACGTGCTGCATATACATCCCAGAGGCCCATATAAAAGTTAGAACACCAAAATATTCACATATATATGATGAAGAAAACAATGGAAGTATGTGGTGAGGTATGGCATGCATTATGCATACTTTGGTTGCAGTTCGACACGTCATATTATGTACAGGCATGCGAGAGAGAGAGAGAGAGAGAGAGAGAGAGAGAGAGAACCTTGAAGCTTCCAAGAGCTTTCCATGGCCAATCAGTAAGAATTCCAGGCACAGAAGCCATCTTCTTCTTTGTTTCTTTGTAGTGTAGCTTTGAAGGAGTATATGTATATATATACATATATATATGTATATATATATATATACACTTCAAGGTGGGTACTGTGGAGTCCATATAAACCATTTCTTTCTTTTTTTTCTTTTAATGGGAAGGTGGCTGGTTGTTTGTCATAAATTTTGATGAAAGAAAATGATGAATTGTACAATATCAGGGTGACAATACGCACCATGTCCACCTAATTTTTTATACACCTGTAAAGATAAATTTACCTTTTTTTAGAACGACTCAAGGTAAGAACTTGCACTCAACAAGTGGTTAAGAGCATATATCATGCACTATAAGGTCTTAAATTTAATTTTCCCCTCCTTCATATCGTTTGTATTAAAAAAAATAATAAAAAATTAAATCGTCAAAGCCAACAGGATCTATATATCTTAGTGAAAAGAAACCTTAACTTATAAACCAGTGATTTTATGTTCAAACCCCTATAACACCTTGGTAATAATTTCTATGTGTGAGAAACTTCCCCTCTTGTAGTTTAGATTGTGACTTGTATTGAAAAGAAATTCGCCAAAAACCAATATTACCTTAAAAAAAATTCGATCATACATTACTCACACACCTCTCTGCATTAATTTTCTTACGTCAACTTAAACCCGCTAAAGTCTCTAGTCACCCCACCTACAAATTAAATCCAACAATCTAGAAAGAGTAATACTAGCAGAGGACTTTAGTAAAAGGCCCCGAAAAAGTTATGTCTTAAAAACATATAGATTGCCATGTTAATTAATTAAAAGGACATGAATACCCTCCTAAACATTCCTCAGCTTTTTGTTAGGGGTTACTTATTAGAAATATTTAGTTATACATTCTTATTACTAGTATTATAGATAAACACTATACCATTTAATTTCTATAGACAAACTCGAAAAAATCCCTACTATTGTCAGCAATCCTATTTTTGAGTTTACTTAATATACTAATTTCCGGTTTTACCTTTTTGTTTTTGGTGTTTTTGGTTTTTGTGTGAGGTTTTGAGATTGAGCTTGTTTTAAGAAAACATATGGTAATTTTGTAAATTATAGGAAGTTCAAAACCTCCTTCTTATACTGTAAATAGACTTTAGGTGTATTTCTAAAGTACTGATATTTTCAATCCAAAAAAAAAAAAAAAGGTGTAAATAGACTTTGGGGTTAATGACCTAAATGATCCTCTAACTATTGCTCTATTATCATTTTGGTCCACCAACTAAAATTTTCAATTCAAATGTCCTTAAACTTTTTATTTTGTACCAAAATGGTCCATCCGTCCAAGTCTGTGTATTATTCCATTAAATCGAGGGACAAAACCATATTTTTAGGTGAGTATCCTCCTCTAAAAGGGTTATTGATCCCAATGGTCCCCTAGCTATTGCTCCAGTATCATTTTGGTCCACCAATTAAAAATTTCATTTGAACCGTCTTTCAACTCTTTTTTTTTGTATCAAGATGGTCTTACTGTTAAAGTGTGTCAATTTTATTGTTAAATTGAGGAGTAAAAATGTCTCTATGAATTAAAATAATAATATATAATTAAAAATTAAAGGAAACTATTATAAAACTTAGAAAATTTTAAAAAATTGAATCTCACTAGCCACATGGATTTTTTTTTTTTTCATGAGACTGGCCTAACAATTGATAATAATAAAAATTCTCTGTTGTTTAAATTAATTAAAATAACATAAATATAAAAAAAAAAATAACAAATTTTTTAAAAGAGTAAACAATAATTAAAAATTAAAGGAAACTATTATAGGAACTTGTACCTAATTTTAAAATTGAAAAAATTGAATCTCACCACAAACATGGCTTTTTTTTTTATGACATGGACTTAAAAAGTAATATTTTTTTTTCTCTATTGTTTAAATTAATTAAAAAATTTAAAATAAGATAAATACAAAAATAAATAACAATAAAATTGACGGACTCTAACGATAGGACCATCTTGATACAAAAAAAAAAAGTGGAATGACGGTTCAAATGAAAATTTTA
Source organism: Prunus salicina (assembly GCA_020226455.1). Taxonomy (NCBI): domain Eukaryota; kingdom Viridiplantae; phylum Streptophyta; class Magnoliopsida; order Rosales; family Rosaceae; genus Prunus; species Prunus salicina. Next base: position 16,894,866 of record CM035343.1, on the reverse strand, counting down.
GTTGGTGAACCAAAATGACCAAAATGATACTGAAGCAATAGTTGAGGGACCATTTCAGTCATACCATTCGATAGAGCTTCTCAAAAAGTCGCATATACCCTTCAAAACTCAGTCACGTGTCCATCGCGTGATCAGAAGTAACGGAATCTGTCACGGATGGACCATTTGGTACAAAATAAAAAATTTAAGGACATTTGAATTGAAAATTTTAGTTGGTGGACCAAAATGATAATGGAGCAATATTTGAGGGACCATTTAGTTCATTAACCCTAGACTTTGAGTATGCCTAATAAATTGGATCCTGGTTTCGAACTTTCGAACATGCACGGTGCCTAACTAATAAATATGGGCATGCCGAATCAGCATCTGTAGTCTACGTAATAGCTTGGACAAAGCCTGGCAAAACTGCATCGCATTGACTGCTACCGCATACGCGGTGCTGGTGCTATCAACATATTTGGTAGAGGCAGCGGCATCTGGAGATGAAATAGTTGAACTTTAGGACCACTGCAGTTTTCTGTCCAAATATAATAAAAAGGACCGCAACATTTGGGATCCCATTGAAAGCCCATGAGGACCAATCTACAAGGCATTAATTTCCATTGGTGAGGAGGTGTTGAACTTGAAAGAGTGATGAGGAGGATGGATAGGGGTTGGTGGTTGCTGCAGTAAGGGTTAGCTGAGTGTTTTGACGATATTACCACTTTGAAGTTGACCACGGGACCCTGTTTAAGGAATGTTGGCCGGAATCGAAGGGGGTGTCAATGTCAAGGATCAAGTATGAAATTTTTATATGTTCCGGGTACATCACGTGGCTGGTGTACCATCCAATAAATATAGGACATGTGGAATTATTATCTAATTTACTGCATTTCTTTTTATAACATGTGGCGGGCTGCATTGCAAATATTCCATATGTCTTATGTCTATTGGATGGTACACCAGCCACGTGGTGTATCCGGAACACTCAAAAATTACTCATGAAGTTTGCACATGGGTACTAGGTTAGATGTATACGAAGATGTAAAATCGTCAAGTTCGGACTTTTGTAATAGTGGATAAAGGAGACTTTTTAGCTTATACCACACAGCAGTGTTAAAAGGATTCAGGTCACAAATGGCTCGAGTTCATATATCTTACGGGATTTGTATCCCATATATTGGTGCTTTCATCGAGAGTTTATTATATACTCATAGCAATCTCTTTTTCTTTCATTTCCTTCGAAGCGGCACGTATCGGAGCTGAATCTAGCTGATAGCATGAGGTTGTTCAACCTCATGCTAGGGCTTAATATAGGAGCCCATCGGGAACCAACTCGGAATCTCTGAAGAGTTGAATCTGGAAGCACGTCGGCTAATTTCAATTTAGTATTACTAAATTAAACATTTACAGGATGTATGCCTCCTGTAAATGTTTAAATTTTTCTTTGTTCATTAATTTCAATGAATTAATGCGTACTCTTTAAGAATGTACAACCCAATGTACAACCCGTTTCAACTCGATGAAACTTTAGAATGTAAACAATAAAATTAATCAAAATGTAAGTCGCCAATGCAACACATTATGGTGTACAAGCCTATGATACATTCACAGTGTAGCATATCTAAGACTCCCCTCTTTCATCATCTTTGTTGCGTGCTTCAACTTTTCGAATCAGCATTCACCGGACATTTTTCCAGAGGAAAAGATGTCGGCTGAGCCACCCGGGCCCCAATTGGAATAATAGGTTTTGATCCACAATTTGGACGTAGCTTGAATTTCAAACGGCTCAATATGTCAACCTGTGTGACAAAAAAAACCTTGTAAAACGTAAAGGTGATCATATATATCGGATACCAGTTATTATCATGGGAAAGAAAACTAAAACCTTCACGTTTGAGAGAGACAGAGAGAGAGAGAGGAGATGATGATGACGACAGATGGTTCCAGAGTCATATATTGCAAAATATTGATGTAATAACAAAATCTGTTTTGAAATATTTTCAATCATTCAATAATCATGTTGATGGAGCTATACGATATATCAGGGTTTTCCAAAGCTACCTCAAAATTCAGATGATAACTCATTTACCTTCAATTATGCACCCCCAAGGGTTCCAAAGAGAGCCTTCTCATTTCGGGGATGACCAGTGGGTCCCACAGCCGGAGGTGCGTGCACAGTGATTGGGAGAACCCACTCACTTTTTTCTCTTCCTTCTATCAAAAGAGGATGCTCGTACCTGAGGTCAAAATTAGGATTTTGGGAAAAGCTGAGTTAGCATATGTTTTGGTACACTTACATTTAACGGATGCAAATACAGAAAGTTTCATTAGCAATGTCTGATTGACACTTTCTGTAACCTTGTTTCTCAATTATTTTAAAACAACCGGTAATCTGGAAACCATGTAAAGAACTGCATAACTAATTATGAACATTTTACTCCAAATCCTGAACTTAACATGGAAACCTCTTGCTACATTTTAATCAGTTGGTTGAGAAGATGCATATAATTATATACCTGGTCCAATCCACATTCTTCGGAGTGGTAAAAAATTCAAATCGAAGGACCCATTGTACAGATACATGAGGAGTGGTAAAAGACATAGGCCCATCCATAGGAATGGAAAAAAGAAAACTTGTCTGCACCAAATCTGAAACAACCTCGTAATGATCACTCTGAATCTACAAAAGATAATTTGATCCGTCAACCAAGCAGAAAACAAAATCAATAAAATGGGTATACCAGTAAAAATCTTCTGCATTCACATTAAATTCATCTCAGTTCACATATTAAATTCTTCATTACTCTAGAAGAAATTAAAGGTTAATAAATTAGAGTGATGTGATTTTATAGATGAATTTGCAGGGATTAGAACATGATTTGATAAATAGTAATACAAGCTTATTGATGCAGCAGGCAGAGTTTTACAGAGAAACAAGCATAGAAGCAACAAGAGCAACCCCATTATATGGTTTCACACATCCTTCTATAAAATCAGAGAGGAAACTTGACACGGTGAATTTGTGTGGGTTTGCAATAATTTCTAACCAAGTATATTAGACAAGCTTTTGTAATTGCTTTATTTCTTACATATTGCCAGCCTTCCTCATTTAGGAAACCTAGTTCTATTATGGAAAAGAGAACCAGCAGTCTATCAAAAGGCTATGAAAATATGGATGGAATTACCAGGAATTTCTTTCCAAACTCTTTTTCCTCACCTCTTATGTGAGTTTTCTTAGGTTCTTATTTATTTTTCCTTTCTTCTTATATTAGTACAAGCAATAAAGAATAGCACCTCCTTTGGGACAGTCCCTTTCACTATTGCATCCAAAAACTCCAAAGCTGCCTAAAGACATTTGGTACCTCAGGAACTTCTATTCAAGTTTAACCTACATCAGAACCAACCCTGCTTAACCCTTCTTCTTCCCCAGTACTACACACTATCAACTACTCAGCATCTCCACACCTCTGAGCCCTTGTAACTTCTGCCAAAAGCGTTATGTAGACCTAATAATGTCTGAACCCACATACCTTCATTGTCCAGTTGCACTGAAGTTATGGTTTAGGTTTCTTGAGGAAACTGATTTAAGCGAATTGGAGGTGGTTTTAATTTCCAATAACAAATAATATTTTTCAAAAAACCCAAGTGAGAGGTTAGTACTGATATGCCCTCTTTATCATTTTCCATTTCAATGAATCAGTATCTTGTGTCCCATACCATGCTCAAACAGCCTCATTTTTTTGGATTCAAATACCAGTAAAGGCAAGAACATTACATTATTATTCAAACTTTGAGAAACACATATCGGAATCCAGGTTGGAAAGATGTAATAATTTCTAGGTACCAATCTGCTGCACTTATCACTCGACTGACAGTTTGAAATCAAAAGGTCATACCTTTGTAATTGTGGGGGAATTCTTCCGAGAAGGATGGACAAATCGCCGACTAATAGTTTCCGAAGTCTCCAACGTTATAGAAACCTGAAAAACAAAGCCTCCCATGAGGCAGTGATAACCGAATACATTTCACAGATCACTGAAAATGATTTCAAAATTACTTGTGATATCTCAACTACCTCAAGGCACCTTCTAGCCCCTTCTTCATGAAAGAAAGTAAGAGTCCCACCAATCTATTTCATGGAGAGATGTTGAAAAGTTTACAACCCAAACAAACAGAAAAAGAATAATGATGCAAATCAGGCATAAGACAATATATAGAGAAATTAAATTACCATATCACTGAAGTAATAATTAGAATCAGAATTTTTTGGGGAAAATCTAAGCAGAACTTGGTCATCCAGCCGGATATTGTATGACCTCCCTCGACTAAAGCCTTCTGCTGCAGAAAATATTTGCGGAAAATTAGTTTTCATGGAGACACGAAATTATTGCTACACAAACAGAAATCACAGCATTGGAGATATATAAGAAGGAAAAGAAGTGCATTCATTTACATGCTAATGTTTCAACAGCTCCAGATTCTGGTGAAGAAGATGCCCTTGCTTCATCATCCAAAGAAAGGCGCTTTGTAAGTTTCTGTTGCTGGCTTGGAGAGCCAATAGCAGATGAATTCAGGGGCAATGAAAGATCTGTTTGCAAAAGTAACTTGTGACTTAGAAATATAATCTTCTGAAACTTGTAAGAAAATAGAAAAACAAGGTTCTTCTCACAGGAATTTCTGAAGAAATTGCAATAGTAACTGAACAAAACAAGAAAACAAAAATATCATAATAACTCAACACAACGGGTGAAACGACATAGGAACTATTTTGGAAATGAGAATGATGAAAAGTTCAATATATAGGACTTCAAGCTTTTTCTAGGTCATATAACTTACCAGCGCCAGCATCGTATAAGACTTCGGCCGCAGAGAGCTGTGGGAGTGCTAGATTTGAAGATAAACTTGTGCGCTCTCCTTCAAGATATGGGCTATCCTTATTCGAAGACCTTGCTGATTGCAAGGATAGCGAACTTCCAAAGGTTCTGTTTATATGTTCTTTCATGGGATTGTATGAAGAAACAGATGAGATCTCATCCCTTGAGCTTTCATAGCCTTCCTCAACCCCATCATATGTATCATTTGCTCTCACCTGTAAGAGGAATTAGTTCTGCCTTATAAGGGATCAAATGGATCATGTCCGTTATTTTGAAACTCCTAGAGACAAACATTGCTTAATAATTCTGTAATGCCTCTGCATGCCTGAAAAGAAAGAAACAGAATTCCCAGGAACATATAAATGAAAAAAGATATTGTGGTATTAAGAGCCTACCCAATCAGAGTCCGCATCCATCTCTTTCCAATACATATCCATTTGGATGGTTGCAGAAGGAACAATCCCTGAAAATATATAATTGGCTGGTCTCAAAATATTATCTAACATGACTGGAAATTAAGACAGATGAAAATACTTCAAAATTATAAGATGCAAAAACTGAAAAAATAGACTAAATTTAGAACATAAGTATGTTTACACTTTACAGGTATGCTGATCACTACTTGAAAAAGACGAAAAATGTACCATAAGAAAATATGAGCAATTTTCAAGGACATGTCTGCCGCCAAGTTGAACTTGAACTGCAGCATTCATATAGTGTAACACACAAACCAATTACTCTTACACAAACAAAGGAGATCTTACCTACAGTTAAATTTGACACAGGAATATTCACTTTTTTCTCAAATTGATTCTAGCCCATCAGCAAGTTGACAGCTAAAATTTTTGTAATGGCTCCACTTTATCTTTTCAATTAGTACAAAAAAGATGCAAACAGGCTATTGATGAATGATCTGCTTTGTTCATAAGATGCACAAGAATCCTCAAATGCAATAAATTTTGAGAGCTTGATGCATGCGATTTTACGATTTGGTTATGATCCCTGTTAAGTTATGATAAAAACCACTAAACTAGCAGCCAGATGCTATATCTGAATTATATTGACTAAAGGGAAACTCACCATCACTTTGACCTTCTTCCATCACCAAGCCACTGGTTTTCTGGGTGACCCATACTTGTACTGGAACACGAGCCTCCTGAATGATTAAAGTTGATGAGGTTCAGAAATCAAAATGCGGACATATCAGTAAATATACAAAGAAAGAGGCTAGCCTGGTCTTTTACCAATATCTACCTAAGCAGGAGTTCACACACACACACGCACCTCTACACTTGTATTTATGGTGCAAGCATCTGATTGCACATGTTTGATAATGACAACGACGGATAAGCAAGTTCATTATATTTACCAAAAAGATGAAAATTTATAAAAACATAAGCTTAAAAGAAATTGGAGGAAAAGAAAAAAGTATATGATTCCGACATACTGATAACTACATATAAGCCTTTGGTATATTTTGAACCAAAATCCATTCTTATAATTGATTAGTGAACAGTCCGAAAATTACCATTCAAATTTAGCAAAGAATGCTTCAGAGGATGTAACACAAGGACACCAAACAAGCCCATTTCTCAATCAACATCATCACGTGGAAAGTTTATTAAAGGACAAAGTTTGTTAATCAGAGAAAAATATAAGTAAACTATGGTGCATCAGAAGCAGAAAATATAATCTAAATTAGAGCAGTGCAGAAATCCATCACAAAGGAGAAACTTCATGTCAACATCCATCAGAGAAAGTTAAGGAAATCCAACCATTTCAGGAAAATCTTGGACTGATTCTCCACGAGAATGAGCATTTTCCAGTATCAGCCATTGGCCAGACATTGTACTTCTAACATAGTACATATAGCGAATGGTAGCACCTTTATATGACGGTGGTATAATGCTAGCCAGGAATGACCGCACCACGTCTGCAGAAAACAATGTATATTAACAGAAAGAAAATTTGGAGTCGATACTGAAAGCAAATCCAACCCAAAAGCTCTTTCTTAAGATAAGCAAGCTAGAGGCTCGACATCACCATCCTTCCTTGGAATGAAAAGAAAATATGCAACTGAATTGATTCCTCGTATTTTTTAACAGATCAGGCTCATGTTACCACTCATCTGACAACAAAAGGCAAAAGCCTAATTTGAACCTCTGGTTTATCCTTTGACCATGTTTCCAGTTGATTAAGATAGAGGATGATTTCTGAACATCATGGTTAAATTCTTGGCTAAGAGAGGTGTGACATTGTTGAACGAATGTGCCATTTTGGAAGAAGGGCCCACTTCTTCATCATCTAGCTCAGTATACTATCCATTCTAAAGACTGATCCTTTAGCAATTAGAAGCAAATTTGATTGTTTCATCAATGAAATGCATTTGGCCGTCAAAAGACGAGGCATATTTAGAAAATAGTCAGAAACTCTAACAACAACAAAAACACTAAACTTGTTCAAGATTGACACTTTCTCCTTGTAAATCCTAACACCTACGACTCAAAACTACTTAACAAAGCATCTTAAATTTCACTAAAACAATATTCACAATCTTACAAACCACAAATTTTCCTCACATGATTTCCTGGCTCCGGGGGAAACAATCTGATTCGTCACCAGCGCTTGAGTGGAGCATTCCATGAACACATATTCACCTACATGTTTCATGTAACAAAAAAAAAACACGAAAACACAAATAAATTCAAAAACCACTGAAACAGAAACCAAATTATTCAATGTGTTCTTCTTTTTGTTTTTGGCTACCTCTTCTCTGTTTAGATCCAGACGGTGGGTTTCTGCGTGGCGAACCACTGGGAATCGAGCTTCTCAATCCCTTTAATCTCAAACCCCAGACGTTCGATCAAGAGCGAATAAGCCGTACCGTCATTGCTGCTAGGGTTCGAAATCTCTATGGTGATGATAATGGGATCGCCGGGCCTGTAGACTTCCTTATCCGTTTGGACCTTGAGAGTGGGCAAGAGCTCGTTAGGCACAGTGTTCGTGTCGGAACCTAGGCCTCCAAAAATGACAGATAACCTGCGCGGCAACATTTGGCTCTGTTTTCACTCCAATTCTTCTTCCTCGTGGATCTTGACGAAGCAAAAGTTGAAAGCCCAACTCTCTCTCAGAGTGGAGGTTGGAGCACGAATTGTGGGAAACGACAGCGTTTCTGTTGGTCCTCCATTGCTCTTCTTCTTCTTCCTCCTCTTCGCAGCACAGACAGAGGACGGTGAGAGTCTGTTTTTGTTTGCTAATTTGTCACTTTGGTTTTTGGTAGATGCGAGCAGTCTTCTTCCTGATTTTGGGTACACTGGGTAGATCTGCTCTGGCGCCACGTGTGTCATTCGGGGACGACATTTTCATTGTGTACAAGTTCTCTCTCGTGCCAACAAGAGAGGTAATTCTCGTCACTTAAAAGGGTAAATTTGGTCGGGTCAACCCGAATACTCGAATTTTTTTTTTTTTTTTTTTCAGGTTTTAATCCGAATTATTAAAAATGTTGCGATTCAATTAGGATTAGTTCCTTCTTAAAGAGATGTTGGGAGGTCTAGACATGTTGGTGTCTTCCCAATTCCTTGTGAACGAACTTGGGCTTGGTATCTTGACAATATTTTTGGAGTTGGCTTAAGCTTCTCTACCTGATTCGAATATTGTCGGACCTAATTAGGGTTTACCAAAACTGATTATGGGCATGTTGGATTTGATTAAGGTTTACAAGACTTGAGGGCTTCTAGTTCGAACTGATCAATGCCGATGTAGTTTATCGACTTCATAAAGGATGGGCCGATTTTTGCACACTTATTTGTTGACACGACAATACTCATAAATCATGCAGTCTATCACCTTCATTAAGTGTTAAGGCTTGGAGATGTAGTAGTTGCATTAGAATCTTTGATCTTCGACCAATGAAGAAGACATGTTTCTTCTCTATCTTTCTTATCGATTTTGTACATTTCACTTTACTTTTGCATGTATTCCTCAATGGACCCATACATTGGATGTTTATAATTGTTTAGATGAATAAGGCATTAGTTTTCATCACTTGCCCTATGTTTAGATGAAGAAATTGAAATTTGCATAGATTTCTTAAATGATGAAATTTAGATCTTTATCGTTTTAAAATTTTTGGTAATTAATAATTTCAGTTTTTGGATTTATACATGTCGAATTTTGTAAATGACAAAAATTATTGTAAAAAAAACGAATTCCTGCTCAATAAAAATTGTGAAATAAAGTCTCTTTTGGTAGAAATTAAATTTGGGAATCTTGATATCTAATTTTCATGATTTTTTCCAAACGTCATTTAATAATTTCCATACTTACGTTGCCAAACAATGGAAAATCAATTTATCCTCTTCATTTTCCGAGCTAAATCTCAAGTTATTTTCCTCCATCCAAACGGAGGGTTGAATTATTATATGGTGCTGTTAAACGAATTCTAAAATGAACTGAATACACCCTACTACTAAACTATTTATTGAATTACTAATTTATCCTAATATAAAATGACCAAAAATATATATATTGAAATTGTAATGCTACCAAACGAAGATGCAAAATCAACATGTATAAAAATAAAATAAAAACTCTGCGTTTGGTCCAACAAAAATTAAATGGCAATTAACACTGCAATTAAGAAGAGTTTTTCACCCAGAAATATTACATTAATAAGAAGAAAAAGAAAAGCTAATATAAAGGGAAATCTTGAACCATTTAATATCATTCGGACTTCATCATTCATTCTCCATAGAGTAACAACAACATCTCAAATCATTTTGGGTTGAGGATTTTTTGATCTGTTAATAGGAAGTGTAGGCAACCGAAGCACAGCTTCCTCCGTCTCAATCGGATCAGACCTCAGTATCTACCACCCACAAAAATAAAAAAATAAAAAAAAAGAGTCCAAACATTAAAAATCAAACCGAAAAAAGAAAAACCTCCATGTTCGTATTGTATGGAGAGAGAGAGAGAGCTGACTGGGTCTTGAAGCACAGGTTTGGTGTCATCTTTGGCTGGTACGAAAGGAGGCTTTGTGACCTTGGCAGCATTATTATTGTTGCTGGGTTTCATTGAGGAGATTTCAGAGTCCGAGTCGTTCATCGTCCCCTTTTTCTTTTTCTCTCTCGCTTTCGAATTTCACTTGTGTCTGTGGTAACGTGGGAAACTTCTTTGTGAAACTAATAGAGTAATAGACGCAAAATGATTTTACCTCCTTCAAGGGTTCTGAAGTAGAGAATTAAGAACTTAGGGTTGGCAGAGCGCAAGGCCTTTATCGTTTCGGTCGTCTGTTCGAGCACCACAAAGGGCGACAATGAGTTTAAATGTTAGTGGTTTGGAATAATTGCTACTTGAGATAATCCAAAGGAAAATTAGGAATTAGAAATAATTAACTTTAGTAATTTGGATTTGAGACATTAGGTATTTTGGTTTGGGTTTTAATACCCATAAAAGAATATGTATTTTGGATTAGGCCGAAGAGGAGGCTCAGATTCGTTGGTCCACCTTATATTAATCACTGAAAAGACAATTATACCCTTTTTATTAAAATATTTATTGGTCTCCCTTTTTGATCAGATTGGATCTCTCTCTCTCTCTCTCTCTCTCTCTCTCTCTCTCTCTCTCCGCAGCAACGACGACCACAGCCTTCACTTGCGGCTGGGATGGAATTCTCAAGCTGCTCATCCCTTCGGCCTTAATCGGTAACTCCAAGGTCTTCTAAATAAAAATGTTGACCGTAGAAAAACTTTGGGCCCAAGTAAAATAGAACGGCTTCAATTACGAAAACTCCTTTTCCTTATAGGATTGAGAAAGATTTAGGCTATAAATAATAGCCGGGCACCTTTTATTTTCTACCTTGAGTGAGTGAGCAAGCCAGTAGGAAATCAACTAGGTTTTGCTTCTGGGCAAATGTCAATTTCCATATTTGACAAAAGCTCTTGAGTTTCCAGTAACAAAGAGAGAGTTTTGTTGGGTCTGTGTTGTTTTCTTGAGATAGTTTGAATAGAGAATTATTGGTTCCTTAAGCCGCTCGGTGAAGGAAGTTTTGGGGTCGTATGGAAGGCTTTGCACAAGGTGACTGGTGAGATTGTTGCAATTAAGCAACTGAAGAATGAGGTATCGAGGTTGACTTCATGGGAGGAGTTTCTCCAAATGGCGGAAGTTGAGTCTCTATCTCAGTTGAAGAACCACCCGAATATTGTCAATTTGAAACAAGCTTTCATGGAAGTTGATGGCACGGCTTCCCTTGTCTTTGAATTCATGGAGGGCAACGTATCTCAATTTATGCTTGCAGCATTATATTTCTTTATTTTTCAGTAGGTGAAATTTTATACAGGTTATACATTGCAGTTTTGGAAACTACATTGCAGTTTTGGTAATTACAATTTGATTTTTGTTCTTTCCTTCGCCTTCAACCTCACCAATTTGAAGAGTAGAGGCTACCCAGATGAGGAATTGGGTGGACAAGAGAAAAGTAGAACTACCCAAGAGAAAGGGAACTCAAAATTGGACTTTTAGAAATTGGAAATTGCATTGCAGTTTTTATTTAATTACAATTTGATTTTTGTTCTTTCCTTCGCCTTCAACCTCACCAATTTGAAGAGTAAAGGCTACCCATATGAGGAATTGGGTGGGCAAGAGAAGAGTAGAACTACACAAGAGAAAGGGAACTCAAAATTGGACTTTTAGAAACTAAAACTGCATTGCAGTTTTTATTTAATTACAATTTGATTTTTCTTCTTTCCTTCTCCTTCAACCTCACCAATTTGAAGAGTAAAGGCTACCCAGATGAGGAATTGGGTGGGCAAGAGAAAAGTAGAACTACCATAAACTGAGATGCAGAAAACCAAATTGTATTTCTTTCTACCAAAACCAGAAAGTGAGATGCAGAAAACCAAAACCAAAACCAAAACCAGAAACTGAGATGTAGAAAACCAAAACCAGAAACTGTGATGCAGAAAACTGCAGAAAACCAAAACCAGAAACTGAGATGCAGAAAACCAAAACCAGAAACTGAGATGCAGAAAACCAAAACCAAAAACTGAGATGAAGAATCGGCTTCGATCGTTGGTGGTCTTCAATGATGGTCACGCGAATGGGTTGGTGGTCTTCGATGATCGTTGGTGGCTTCGATCGTTGGTGGTCTGGAGGTTTCTGGAGGTGAAGTTGAAAGGTCGCGCAAATGGGTTGTGATTCAATTTTGATTTCGGTTGATGTCGTTTTGGTTCAGTTTTGGTTTGATGTCGTTTTTCAGCTTTGGTTTAAAACTAAATACTGAAAATGGCATATGTTGTAATTTTCATATTTTGTAATGGTATTTTTGTTACATTTTGATTTTTGGCCTTTTGCTGATTAGACTAAATTGTATTTCTTTCTCCTAAAAAAAAAACTTAAGATGGCCTGCATATCAGCTCCTCCTCCTCTTTTGTCAAATCCCTGTGGTTCAGTGAAACCCGCTAGGCTCTCATGGGCTTCTTCTTTTCCCAAGCTTGGCATCTCCTTCAATTGCATCACAGCCCCTCCTAGTTCCCTTCACACGCACAACAAGGCATGTTTCCATTACTTCTCTTTCACTTTTACTTTCTATTTCTTGTCTTATTTTAAGTTTACTTTTCTTGTTTAATCCTAATATTTATCATGAGAAAAATGTTGGGAATTGTTCATAAACATTGATTTTCTGAAGTTGTGATTGCATGCATATGGACTGAATCATCTGTTGTTGGAAACCCAAATGACTGTTTTAAATGTGATGAGAAAGCCGTAGGTTTTTTTGTCACCTTAATTAACAGCGACTGACCCAATTCTATTTTGTGTACCCAAAAAAAAGAAGATATTTTGCTTGATTTCTTATAGAATGGTTATGTGCTGTGTATAAGGATTATAATTTCGCGGATGCCCACTTCGATTTCAATTGATGTAGCTAAGGTGTTTGCTGAAATGACTAGGAGAATAAAAGGTGTGGGACTTAGCTGTAAGTAGTGGTTTCTTTTATGGCTGTCATATTTTGAAGACTGGCTAGTATTCAAATGATCTCGTTATGTTTATGATGGTTATGAACCAATTTACTTCATAAAGTCCTAATTGTGCTGCGTAGCTAAAGGGAATTTGTTGGTTTTGGCACATTTGAGCTTAATCTTTTTTCGTACAAGCAATTGGGGGAGGGGGGTTTACACAAATATTCATTGGTTGCCTAGGGGTTTCGAACCTCTGTCTACATGGGTGGAGATGGAAAAGTTCAACCAACTGGGCTATACACGACTGACATTGAGCTTAAACTTTTGGACAATGAGCTATGGTGGAATTCAACTATTTGGTTTTTGAATGCAAGAAGAACTGATTAATATGACATAATAATGTTGTGCTTAGCAGTAGAAGCTTAGCTGTTTTCCCTGGTTACAACAAAGTAGAAGTCTTTAAATTGTATTATAGTTATTATGGCCTACATCAGGGCTAGTTTAGATTGCACGAGTCATGATTCTTCCTCAGTTAATTTCAACCAGTGAAACGGAGGAAAAGGTTTCAAAGTGCTCTTGTTTGTTTCGCAGGATTCCTTCATTCGAGCTGCATGGACCCGGAGATCTCGAGGTGAGGCTGCAAAAAGACCTAATAGGAAATCATGGTCGCAAAGGACAGATATGTACATGAGGCCATTTTTACTGGATGTTTTCTTTTCAAAACGATTTATCCATGCCAAAGTGATGCACCGGGGTACCAGCAAAGTGATATCCGTGGCTAGCACAAATTCCAAGGATTTGAGGTATTCGTTGACGTCGCTTGTCGACAACGATGCGTGTCGAGTCATAGGAAACCTGATCGCAGAGAGGTGCAAGGATGCTGATGTATTTGCAATGTCTTTTGAGCCCAAAAAGAATGAGAGGATTGAGGGTAGGCTTGGAATTGTTCTTGATACCATTAAGGAGAACGGAATCATGTTCGTTTAGAACCTGTGAGAATCAGTTCTAGTTCATTTTTGTGTTAAAGTTAACATGTAAATCAGTTTAAGTGTTACTTTAAAAACCATTAACTTTAATCTACTTTTTTTCTCTTTAACGATATAAGGAATTAAAATTTGAACTTTACCCATAACCAATCATTTCCTTGATTATCAACCCATCACAAAGGAACACAGAAAATTACAAGTACAAAGCATCTTTGCAACAATCACTCTCAATGAAATTTCCTCTCTTTTAATTGCTGTCTTTCATCAAATTTTCTAATTCGAGCACTTTATCCCACAAGAAGCAAAAGGGGGTAAAGGATGCATAGCTACTTATAACACTTGAAACAGAAGATTACTGCCATAATTATTGCTATAAATCTTAAAATTAGAACACAATCACCAATATAAGACTAGAGGCATACACCTCAAGTGTCTAGACTCTAGAATACATTCTATAATATATAAGCACCAAGAATAAAACCCTCAAAAGTAAACAATATATGCAGCCAACAATTGCATCACCTGAAAGAAAGACACCATAGAAAGATAAAAACATGTCAACATTTGCATAGGTTAAATAGTGAGAGTGCCTGTGTGCATGCATGTGGAGGTGTGTGTGATGGTGCAGGCTACTTGAATTAAACACAGGCATTTGAATGTCGGCAGCATGTTTTTGCTCAGGCATCTCAGTTTGCCAAGTAGTTGATTGTGAACAAAGTTTTTTGTTAGGCCAAAGATTACAAACAAAACTTGAGTGCCTACTTTTAATCTCAATTAAGATTGTCAACCCTAAAAGTGACCCGAATAGTTCTGATTCCTGGTCCTAAATGGAAAACAAACCATCATCAACATCATTGCTACCTTTATTCCAGTCATATGGGGTCACATGAGAACATCTTCCATTCTTTTTCTATTTCTATATCTAATTTTGAGATTCCTGGTCCTAAATGTAACATGTAAAAAGAGAATGTGTGCTTATGTGCAAATTGAAGGTTTTGCACAGAATTAAAACCAGGTGATATCACCCCGTGTAAACTGTTATTTTTGTGGTTCAAAATGAAGGTTTTACCTCAATAGACATAAGATCTGAAATCTTGGACACACTTGCAGTAATTAATCAGCCTGCAAACCGAAAAAGTTAACATCAATGACAGGGAAAATGGGCATTTCGTCAACTGCATGATAGATTCCACAGGCAAACAAAATTATTTAGGGAAAAAAATGATGAAAAACTAGCATATCCAGACTCTCTTCTTGGTGCAATTCAGGTTAACGTCCATGACAAGGGAAAATGTACAGATGAGCAACTGCATGCTAAGATTCCACAGGAAAGAAAATTACAAAAAGAGACTAGCATATCTTGAATTTCCCTTCTTGGTACAGTTCAAGTTATTTTTACAGGCAGTTCATAGTTTTTTACCCAACCCATCACTTTCAAATTCAAACCCATATCAAAACATGTCAAACAAATTTCCGCCCTTGATCTGAAGTGTGAGAAATCTCTCAGTTCCTTTTTTTACCCCTCCTGTTTGGTTTTAGCTAGCCAGTTGCCCTCAAATATTTCTGGTCAATTGTTTTAAATCCCAACCTCCAAATACAGGCATATGCACACATATGCTGTTCCTACTATGTTCTAAGTTGCATTGTTTCAGGCTATGCTTCTGACTGTAGCTGCATTCTCATGATTTCTTGCCTTACATGATCAATTTGGTTTGCCATAATTGTGCTTACAATTGATGATAACTGATAAGGAAACATATGTCAACATTAAACTACATCATACTTAGGTCATTTGTAATTCTAAAAAGTTCCTTCACTTTCATAAAACGTTAAACTCAAATGTCCCCTTTTGTTATCTAATGAAGTTGGTTTCCCAATATAGGCTGCCAATAAAGCTTACTATCTGAAGCATTTAGTTCACCAATTATATTTACAAAACCACACTAGGAAGACAATACACTCCCATTGAACAGCATCTACAAATTCCCTTATCATATCTTAAACCATTACATCCAGAACAAGATTAAGCATTTCATCAAAGCATGGCAATGGCCCATTACCTTCTCATTTTTTGGGGCAAAAATAGCTTTTACTGACTCATAAACTTCTTCGACGGGCCTTCCAGCATCAATCTGAGGGTGAAAACAACAGTGATCTCAACAAACATGCAAGAACATATGGTTAACACGAATTATTATAACTAAATATACAATGTAGTGACATAAAAGCCAGGAAAAGTAAAACAAATCGAAAAATTACCTTCCGAACTTTCCCCTTGGAGTTATAGTACTCTATCACAGGGAGACTAGATTCTAGGAAAACCTTAAATCGCTTCCTTATTGTTTCTATGTTATCATCCTCTCTTCCCTTCATTGCCCCCAACAACAAAAAATTCAGAAAATCAACATAATTATTTTGAAAACCAAAAATAGAAAATATCATCATACTAAGACAGTATACAAAATCCTTTACAAGGAGAAATCATAGTTTTCCAACCTGGTTCCTACCCAAGAGGCGCCTCTCCATCTCCTCTTCAGAACAGTCAAAAAACAGGACAAATGAAGGCTCGATTTTAGTCTGCAGAACCATTAACAGAGTTTGGCATTGGCTTCAACAAGTAAATCAATCATTTTGAAAAAATATTCAATTACCAAAAGCTACAGTTAAAATCATGAGGAAAACATATGCAAAGGGCTTACCACAGCCTCAAATGCGGCACGATTTTCTTCATTACGAGGAAACCCATCAATCAAAAATTTGTCATTACCACCTTCCAGCATTGCTCGCTGAAGAAGTTTAATTGTTACTTCGGAAGGAACAATCTTTCCTTCTTTAATCATATTTGAAATCATGGTCCTGTCAGTGTTGTTACATGAAGAGATGTAAACAATTTCATGGGAATACAAAGTCCAGCCTAAATTTGCAATCATTTCTCAACTTAAAGGCATAAAATAAGACACTTTTGTGCAAACACTTTTTCTAGTGTTTGGCTTAATTGGAAAAGACTAATTACAATCCAAGTATGCTCATTCTTAATCAAATGGTGATACAAGGACCAGTGTACACAACAAAGGCAACCATCCTCAACCTTATTAACCTTACCCGTTGAGTAACCTCACAACTCATCTTATATAAGAGGGGCTATTGTTTGACTATGAATCCATGGAAACTGGAGATATCTTTTACTGAACTCATTGTATAACCCACTACCATAAAATGAGATAACTATCAAGAACAAATAGTAGACTACACAACTATTGAAACATTGGAAAGCTAAATATCCCAGGAATTAAATGCATATGTGTGTGAGGGTGTGAGATTTTAAGACTTCAATCTTAATTACACTTGAAGCATCTTTCCTAATCTTAAGATGCATGTTTCCGTAAAGAGAGATTATTTCAAAATGAACATTTGTCTAGGTTATAAGACAGATATGCCATACCCATTTTCAGAACCAGATTTGATTTCAGCTCGTAGAAGATCACCAGCACTGAGATGGGTATACCCAAAGTGCTGAACAATGTTTGCACATTGGGTACCCTTTCCGCTTCCAGGGCCACCTAGGCAATCAAAAGAAACAACTGGTAAAAGACACCATAGATACTTCAAAAGAAGAGAGGAGTGGTACCAAAGAAATGGCTGGAGGCTTTAGTATAGCTAGTGAAAAACAGAAAGAGAATGCATAAATAAAACACCGCTAGTAAACAAACCTAATGATCATTTCAGTAATTAGTCTTCCCATACCAGGGTAAATTGAAATAAAAACTAAAATGCCTATGGATCATTGCTTTGAGATAGGACTTTAAAGCATGCACATGTTTTCCCTGAACTATTAAGAAAAAAGCAAAAACAGGCAATTAAAATCATGAACAAGATTAGTCATCTTCTCTCAGGTAGCAAACAGCAATAAATCTCAGAGAAACAAGGATGATTAGGATACTACTAGTTCAAGTTATATTTTTTTCTTACCCAATACAAAAACAACTGTAGGGTTCAGATCAGCTAAGCTTCCATTAGCCTCCTGCAGTAGGATGTATTTATCAGAATAAATATAAAACATATAATATGTATATCTATTGAAACCACAACAAACATCATCCAGAATAATGTTCTCAGGAGAAGACTAAATGAAAGCATTTCATTTCTCAGTAAATTTAGTACTGAACAGACCAAAGAATGCAATATCAACTTAAATTGGACAAAATTTCCAGAAGAAGCAGTGCATAATTGCAGAATCTCTTTTAATACTAAAAACAAAAGCCAAGTTATACCTTCTTAGCAGCAGCATCAACAACTGTTCCCATGGGCACCAACTAAATGTGTCTGATTACCTATCTGCACAAACCAAAACATTGCAATTATAAAATTTTAGGTATACAAACAAATAAAAAGATTTAACATGCTAACAAAACTGTCATGTATTCATGGTACATCTAAGCACACATTTATACGTTTTCTGCACATATGCATATACAAACATATTAATTTTCCACCAAGAGTCATAATATTAGTTGGGACAGTCACCGCAGTGATATAAATAGTCAATCTCATGTGTATCACAATAACCCATTAAATGTCCAAACTTGGCTTCATAATGTAGCAAAGTGCCCTTTAACAAATCTTATAAACTGTGTGATCTATACAAGCAGAGGCCATACAAGTCAGAAACGAAATTTAAATTGTATTTTCTTCACAACAAAATATGCATATTAAATTAGCAAAACAAAAGGCATAGATTTGATCATTAAAGTGATTAAATTTTTCCAAAGAAATGTAAAATTTATCAGAACTAGATCTTTCCCATTACAAGTTTCAAATAATTCAATTCAAAACCTTCACTCACTCAATTCACCACAGATCCAACACGGGCAATCATAATGATCAATTCGGGTGCAGAATAGAAGACGGTATGTAAAACAAACATAAAAGTTTTAGTTCTGATCTAATGCTCAAGCTTCGGGATTTATCTTTGCAAGTTAATCAACATGTAAAAAAATTCAAAATTTCATTGTCAATCTTTCCCTCCTTTTTTCTCAGGATTCAATTCAACACCAATCATATCTACCATTGAGATCGAAGAAGAATTAGCATAATCAGATAACAGAAAGGCCAAAATTCAACCAAAAACATGAATGAATTGATCGAATCATTCAACGTGAATACACATTAAAGCATCATGGAGACTCAGATCGAGCACTAAACTGACAAATGTAGGCTGAAATTCAAAAGAAACACAATCAATCACCAAAAAATGGTTAAACAGAAAGGAAAAGGCTTGAGCTTGCTAGTGTCTCCCAAACAGTGCGTAACCAAACCAAGCAAACACGGATCAAATCAGATCCACGCAGAATTTACAAAATCAGATAAAATGCAACTCAAAACTGAGCCAAAAACGCAAAAAGCAATAACGATCGATATCAAACAAATGCAGATCAAAACCTAATTCCATTGCAGCGTAAATGAATTCAGAGATTGATATACATGGACAGAGAAGAAGCCATACCTGTGGGTATGGGTGTGAAGATCTGAGCTACGTTATTGCGAATTGAGGTCTCTCTGCTTTTCTTAAATAGAAGGGAAGGAGAAGGTGTTTTGAATGTGAGAAAGAGGAATGTGAGCTTATTTTGTGACCTTGATTTTAGCGCGTTGGTCGGTAGGGACAACATGGAAATTTCGGAGAATATGGGAAGTTTGCGTAGTTGCAACGGCTTAAAGCCAGAGTGTTTAAAAGAGGAAAAATTTGTCACCGCGGTCTAGCCAGTGATAAAGAGGTCTCAGATTTATGATTTAAAAAAGGGAAATTTTGGAAAAAGCCAAAGAGGAGAGAAAAATTTTAAAAGAAGCCAAAATGGACAAAAATGCCCTTATTTATTTTTAGATTTCCTAAGGAATCCAATACATTTGCATGTCTTTGATTTGAAAGTTGAGCGATTTTTCTGTCTTTTTTGAAAAAGCTTTGGCTTTTTCCAAAAGTGAAAATTTTTTTATGTCTAAAACCTAAAAAACCTTTTAAAAAAAGGATTTTATGTTCAAACTCCTATGGTATCTTGATTGTGTGGGTGCATGAAAGACGCCCCCTCTCTTGTAGGAGTTTGAGTTTCATAGTTTGCACTCAAGGTTCACAACACTAATACAATTAACATTATATATTACATTCGGTTCGATTTTTAAGTGGTAAAATTCAAGAACCGAATCGGTTCAAGTCAAAACTAATTTTTTCCCTTTTTTCCAGTTCAGTTTGGTGTGGCTCCTCATTTCAAATGTCCACCCCTAATTATTCCATCTACCATTTTTTGTACCCAAAAAGGTTTTGTAAAATTAGTAGTGGAACCACATCATATATCGTATTTTATTTTGTCAAATTTTTAATGTGGTACTTTACATTCTTCAACAATTAACAATTATATACCACTTCTTTTATCTCAATAATTTCAAAATTTTGGAAGCTATAATATGTTTTATCAGTCTTTAAGTCACAAAATCGAAAAGCATTATAAATGTCACAAATCTAATTATTTTGTATTAGAAAATGCTAAATCAGATGATAATTTTATTCTCATAAGATATAGTGGTCCATGGACTGTTGGATGAGAAAAGCAATAAGAATAAATAAAGCTGAAAACAATAATACTTCTTGCATGTTGAACGCTTGCTTGAAATTTTTTGACAACACCCAGCATGATAGGTCATTAAGCTGATCTAAAGTTCCATTAGCATCATGATAAAGTTATAATTGTTTAAGGGTGTGTTTGGATGAGGTATTTTGAAGTAAAGCTGAGATTTTCATCCGATAAGCTGACAAACCAACCAACACGACTCGAGATTTTGGCCTAAAAAATCGACAATCTAAGGGTCCGTTCGGTAACGTTTTCGGAGAATGTTTTCTGAGAATATTTTCAGAAAATGAAAACGAGAAAACGAATTTGCATTTTGAAGATTCGAGAATGCGTCTGGTACGCTAACTGGAAAACATTTTCCGAGAACGAAAACAGTGAAAACGTGTCCGGTACAAACATATGAAAATGACAAAAACAGTGAATATGCGTTCGGTAACAGTATTGTAATAATTAATTTCAACATCATAAATCAAATATTTTGTGTAGCACATACGTTATCAGGCTTATTAATAAGCCATAAACATTTCTTTAAAATTGTGCAATGGTCAAATTAATTATCATTATCCAATACCTGCATTAGCTAACCCAAAATGGTCTCATGTCCTCCAAGATATAATCTTAAATCATAGATCAAATATCTCATAGTCTCATAAATATCTGAAATATATGCAATATAAAATTTAAAATCATGTTGTCATGAGCACTAAATAAAATCCCGCCACAAATCCGCTGCGATCTTGTCTCTAATGTCACCCATTTGTGCAATATTTCCTGCAGACATATCTATATTCGGTGTTGTTGTAATTTCTGAATCAATGATCATGTCTTCAACTTGAAACTCTTCAAACATCCTATCACGACGAGCTTCTGTTCTTATAAAATTATGTAACACACAACATGCAATAGGAATTCGTCGTTGCCTTCTCGGAGGATAATTAGGCATCAATTTCAAAATTGGAAAACGAGCTTTCAAAACACCAAAACACCGCTCAATTACATTACGTAATGAGGAATGCCTATAGTTGAACAACTCCATAGGACCCCTTGGTGCTCGTCGAGGTCCTCTATAATCACGCAAATGATATCTCTCACCTCGGTAGGGTGCCAAGAATCCAGACACGTTTGAATATCCAGCATCCACAACATAGTAATACCCTGTAATTTTAATTTATTACTTGCATGACACAAATAATGTACAGAATAATTAATTGTAATCTTATGTTTATACCTTCATCTGGAAAAGGAAACTCGTTTTCTGGCCTCATCACTGCGTCTATGAACACCCTAGAGTCATTTGCAGTCCCTTCCCAACTCGTATAAACAAAAGTGAACATCATGTCAAAAGAGCAAGCGCACATGACATTTTGAGTAATAAGGATCTTCCTACCACGATATGAGGTTTGCTTTTGAGCTGGTGCCCAAGCAGCAACATGAGTTCCATCAATTGCACCCATACACTTCTGCGATAAATTCATACATGAGTTCCATCATAGTAATAAAATAAATAAAACAATCAATTTCTTACCTCAAAATAAGGATAATACTTTGGGTTATTCAAAATTTGAGAAGGTGTTTCCCCTCGACTTTGTGGTCTTATAATGCGTGGTGCTAACGCACATAAAGCTCCCAAAACACGCTTAAATTGTCTATGAATAGTGTCTTTAGATCGTTGGAAACGCTCAGCAGCCACTCGCATGCGAATACTATGAGACACTATAAATAAGAAAATTGCCACTGCCTCTTCAGTACTCACATGTCTATCATTCTGTAGCAAATTTAAACTCTCAAGTGTGTAACACAACCTTTGGAATACATGTTTGTCCATACGAAATGAGTCATAAATCCTATCTGGATGCCCATTCAACAACTCTTGAACATATTCATGCCCAGATAAAATAGAGTTATGACATGGAGTTCTATCTACATGTGATTGCCAATATTCATAAATATGCATACAAATTATCATATGATGCGCCATTTCTTCAAGATCTGAATCACTATCAGAGTGATTGTCTTCATTCCTTGTAGACATGTCTTGTACCTTCAAATATGCATACAAATTAAATTCACAAAAATCTGAAAATATGCATACAAATTAAATTCACAAAAATCTGTGAATATGCATACAAATTAAAGTCACAAAAATCCATAAATATGCATACAAATTAAAGTCACAAAAATCCATAAATATGCATACAAATTAAAGTCACAAACATCAAACATAATAACAAGAACAATTCATAAATATCCTCTCAACAACAAACATAAGAACAATTCATAAATATCCTCTCAACAACAAACATAAGTAGTAATCCTAAAGACTAGCCAACCAAGCTCTCCTCCTTGCTTCTGGCATTGTAACAAAGATTTTCCTCCATTCAATAAGCACTATCTTTTCTAGCATCTTGTTGAATGTATCGTTATCAACGTCTCCCATTGTCTCAACAATGCCTATGCATTCTTCAATCGAATACATCTCCTTAGAGGTGCTAGATGCCTCAAGACTCTTTTCCTTTTCTCGTTGTAATTTTTGACTCATAACTTCACTGCAAACATCCAAATAAGATTCCATTTTATCCCATTTCTTTGGACGACGCTCAGGTGGAGCAGTAGTTGCACACTTTCTTTTTCCTTTACCACTCATAAGCTGAGGGTTGTCACCATCATCATCCAAGTCAACATCGATGTGAACTCCGGTGTTAAGGAAGTTGTTTTCTAATTCACGTTCATCATCTGAGTTAGGAGGAAGTTGACTAGAGGCATAATGCAATTGCCCGGTTGCAGTAGTAGTGTTGAATATCTCCCCTAAAATTTGATAGTGCTCTAAGCCTTGCGTGCGAAATTGCTTCGCTTTTGGCTTACTCTACAAACCATGAAAATTATATTATATCAAATGTCACAACCAATTCTTATGTATCAGAGTCAGTTAAAAATAATAATACAAAGACTTCTATATGATATTATTATAATACCTTCAAGTAACTTGCCCAAACATCCTCTGAGGCAGTCACTGTGTTTGCAACAGGATCCCACCCAAATCCCGTATGCTCAATCAAATCTGAGAAGTCACGATGTACTATTCGCAGTCTATTAAACTTAGATTTAAGTTGTGGAATAGTACATTTTTGTCCACATTGTGCATACAACTCATCACTTATTTCTACCCAAACTTTCATTTTAAAAGTTGATGTCTGCAAGTCACCCTTCTTCACATGTTCATGCAATATATGTATGAACATTGTCTCATGTCTTGGAGGCCATGACATTTTTTCTTGACTGTCAACATTCTTGGACGCCATATCCTTTTAAAGAAAGAAAATTATGACAACCTTCAATCATGTAATGCACAACTATAAACTACCAAATAGCCTTCCTAAACTAGTCCAGATTTATTCTCAAATGCACTAAGCACTGTTTTGTCTAAAACCAGAAACCATATAAAACCAACAATCAGAGTTATAAGCACTGTTTATTCTCAAATGCACTAATCTGTCAATTACATCAGCTCCTGTTTCAAGAGTTTCATCATACTATGACAAAGCCAAATGTTTGACAGAAACCAGAGTTATAAAGCAAATTAAAACCAGAAAATAGATCCAATTCCTTTGACTTAACCAAAGGCAGAAAACAAGGAAAAAATTCAATCTTAGTCAAGATCGCAGAAAACAGGGAAAGTGGCCTCACTATGAATACCCTAGCAATGCCATCATGCGTGTCTACCCTAAGTTCCAATTAAACTAGATCACAATGCCAGAAACATAAAATTGTAATAACGCATTAACATTTCAGTCCCTCAATTGCCTCTTCATATACTTGAATATCATTTGCAGACCCATCATCAAACAATAAGGACAAACACCCTTTGTAAACCCTAATATGGCAAACATGACTCAATGAAAACATTCAAATCTCCTTTCGTGTCATCTCCAAACTTCTAACAGACCACATTACAACAGGATCAAAACCTTTCTCCCTCTATTAACAGCACAATTAGTAACGGAACATTAAAAAACGAAATTGAAAATAGAATTAACAGAGGCACACACAATGGAAAATACAATTAACAGAACAATTAAATCAACACAAGCACACGAACCCAAAAAACTTACAGAACAAATCAACAGAAACAGAGATAGGTACGAGTGTGAAACGAAATATGAGAAGAAAAATTTCAGTTCAGGTACACTGTACAAAAATACCCAAATCTAAAACGAAATATTTTATACAAATTTTTCTTACCAAGATCTTCCAAGAGAGTGTGTAGGAATATTGCAACAGTGGGAAGCAAGGAATTTCTCTGTTTCTCATAGATGAAGGGAGTGTTTCTGTCTTAGACTTGGAAAAAGGGATGAAGACGAAGATCACGGGATGACGACGAAGACGAAGATGAAGACGAAGCGGTGAAGAGACGAAGACGAAGCGTGCTCTGTTCCCTTGTTTTCTCCGTTTTCCCAAATAGAATTCTGCGTTCTCTACTTTAGAGTTGAGAACGGAGAGAACGTCATTTTGGCGTTTTCACTTTTTACGCTTTAGGCGTGAATTCGTTCTCTCAAAACATTTTCTGTGTTTTTGTCAATAGCCCACCGAACACATTTTTTATCCGTATTTGGGCTCAAAAAACAAAAACAGGCCTCTAAAATGCCTACCGAACAGCCCCTAAAGGTCTCGGTTTTTTTGGCCCAACCCCAAGCCCTCGACTGTCGAAGCGGTTTGGAATATCCAAAATCGTCAGTGAACCAAACCAAACTGCTATATAGTGGTTCTAGCAAAAAATGTTTTTTTGAGAGAGGTTCCAGCAAAAAATGTTAAATATGTTAGAAGTTGGAAATAAGTCCAGCTTACACACTCAACCATTTTCCACTACGCCAACATGATTCCTTGGTGAAACATCATATTGCTAAGGAAAATGCTAGGCTTACCACATTTTTCATACCACATTGTGTACAACCTCTCTAATAGAGATGGGCCTCATTGTATCGGTGGGCCTCATCTCTATTAAAGAGGTGACACACAATGTGGTAGAAAAATATGGTAAGCCTAGCATTACCCCAACACCTTCTCTCTCTCTCTCTCTCTCTCTCTCTCTCTCTCTCTCTCTCTCTCTCTGTCTCTCTCTCTCTCTCTGTCTCTCTCTAAAATGGGTGTGTAAGGGCCTTGTCGAAAATGATTTGCCTTGAAGACGACGACAAGCTTTCTCGACGACGGTAGGACCGAAACCAACCGCGGCTGACTCTAAAACCGGGAAAAACCAAAAGTCGGCAAATCAACGATGGGCGGTGCGGTGACGGTTCTGTTTCTGGGCTATACCAAAGATGTTGGTCCATACTCGGATGCCTGGAATCTAGGTCGGTAACCGCACCAATTCCACCCTTATTTTGAAGTGATGGAACTTCAAAGTGAGGGGATTTTGAAATAAGGGGATTTTAAAATGATGGGATTTTGAAGTAAGGGGACTCAAAATGATGGGATTAGTAAAATCACTTGTTTGGCTAATTATTTAGTTTGTGAGATTGGGTTGGGTAATTTCTTATAAATATGAAATTCATTTATTTATCTTTTTTGTGTTGTTCATTTAAAAACATGAAATTTTATTCTCAATACTGAAAAAATATACAAATTCAACTCCTCTCTTGTTAATTGAAATAAAAATGACACCATACCAAATATTCCAGAAAAGAAAATAAATGTGATTCAAAAAATTCAACATCCAGACAAACACCCGTCACCTCTCCCTCCCTCTCTCTCTTTCACAAAACACCCTTCACCTATTAATTAATTATTAACGTAATTAAATATTGGAAGATTTTTGTCCACCATGTATTATTCATACTTTTTTTTTTCCTTGGTATCAGAATGGATAATTCCTACTTATTAGTTTGAAGAAGATCGCTTCAATCTCATGGGACAACTAACTTCTTTTTATGAGATTCCAGCAAAAACAAAATTTCTTTTTATGAGCTAATAAGGTTGTGTCACGTAGAATTGATGTCAACTTGGCAACACGTGGATCTCGCAGATAAATCCTGATTAATTGACCTAAGGAATTCTCTTTTTTCCACTTGTATTTTCCTGAAATATGTGTTCCCACAAAATCCTACAATGATTTCTAATAATTTGGTCCCATTTGTCGAATTGGGCAATGAAGACCAGGCTTAGCAATTTGTTGAACTGGGTAGTGCACTGAAAACCAGGCGCCAAGCGGGATTTGTGAAATAACCTACTGAGGTGTTACTAACTCATGAGACTTTGGGTTTCCAAAGTTCCTCTTCGAAGTTCCTTGTAATTTCTGAAATTCCTCTTTAAATTTTGCCAAACAAGGTACTTTACTAATTAAAAGAGAACTAAGAAACTTTTTGTCCAAGTTTGGCACTAAGAATAACTATGAAATTCAAAATGTACATATTGTACGTAATTTTATTGTTTTGTTTTGACAATGTGATGTGATAATTATTCTAATTTATGAGAAAAGTATTAGAGTAGTTTCACCGGTTTGAATTGCCATGGCAAAAGGCTCATTGGGCAGCAAAAACACACTCTACTAATCAAATCCAGCCCAGGTAGATGGTGGGCTCCATCAAGACTGGGCAGGCCCGAAGGCAAGAACAGCTCGAGTTGTTGCCCGAGGGCGTTGACGCTAGCGAAGAAAAAATTAAAATAAATTTAAAAAACCAAAA
Source organism: Prunus salicina (assembly GCA_020226455.1). Taxonomy (NCBI): domain Eukaryota; kingdom Viridiplantae; phylum Streptophyta; class Magnoliopsida; order Rosales; family Rosaceae; genus Prunus; species Prunus salicina. The sequence continues at coordinate 16,867,778 of CM035343.1, read as the reverse complement.
TTTTCAATTTTTTTTATATAAATACCTAGAATATTTTTTAATTAATCTCATACGCATAAATAAAATTAATCTCATGTGAATAGTAATTGCCCTTGGGTTGCCATGGCAATGGGTGAAAAAGCAAAAAAAAATAAAAATTGTTAGGGTAGATACTATTCACGTGAACAATAACCGCCCTTACTTGCCCTTGTCCTTGCCCTTTGTCATGGCAAATTGGTAGAAGTGCTCCTAATTTGAATTCGAGTGCAAGGGGCAAGTACCTAGTTAGAACTAACTTAATACCAATGCTACCCGTGTGTCTAAGTTGTAGAGTAACCATGTGTTAGTTGGATTGGCTCAGGCTTTTGGTGTGCTCCCAAGTGGTCCTGAGTTCAAGTCCTCATGGTACTCATGTTTGTAAATTTCCCCCCTCCCTTTTTTTAACTTTGGCAACAAAGAAAAATAAACATAACTAACCTAACCCGCATATGCTACATATGGTACATAATTAAATTGACTAATTATGCTATGAATAAATTCTGAAAGTGCACATGGCCACATATTATAGGTATCACCTTTAAAAAGTAGAGATGTTTGGTGCAAAACCCTTAAATTTGTTAGGAAGGAAATTGAGTTTGGATGGTGGATCCCATATCATGTGCCTAATTAACGTATCTTAAGGTGTTGGTAACCAATGGCCATGTGCTATGTTGACACTTGATTGAGAGTTTAATTAATATCCAAGCAATTGCATTTTTTTTTCCGTAGCATATTGCATGGGATGATGGGAAGAAAATGTTTTCAATCCAGAAGGAATCAGAACTGAATTCTTGGACCAAGAACCGATTCTTCTTCGCTTTCTCCTTAATTAGTCCATGACCCATGATTTTTTTCGTCCCATGCTATATGACCATTCTTAGGTGAAAAGTCATGAACATTTTTGACCTTATTTGAGATTGAACAACATTTGAGATGGTAGGACACAGAAGAAAAAAACTGAAAGAGTGATTGACGGTTGAAATTTATGCATTGAGTGGATCCTTACCGTCTTTCTCTTTTTAATTCTTTATTTTGTTTAATTACAAAAATACCCATGCGAAAGTTATAATGAATTTCATTTCATTTTTTTTTTTGAGTGACACAGTTGTCCCATTTTTTATGGCGAAACTTGTGAACTCAATTGCTTTAAAAAAAAATATTTGAATTTCATTTCCATTGAATTTTTTTTTAGGGTAGTTCTTGTCCACTATTTTTTTTTTTTTGAAGCATGTGGCCCTTAGTGTCTTTGATTTGGCTTTATATCAGTAGAGATGTGATAGGAGACTTTAATCGATGATTTTTATTTCATTCTATAATGTTATCAATTAGGGGATTTGAATTTGGTGATAAAAGATTTGAATTCACAGCCTCACTCAAGTCCACTAATCAATTATTGAGTCTAATCAACTCCCTAATTAGTGAGGACAAGATTTACAAAATCAATTCCCTTAGGGCCCGTTGGGTAACCATTTCAATTTTAGTTTTTAGTTTTCATTTTTTTGCTAGAGTATAGAGGAAAATGAGAGAGAGAATGGAAGTGGGGGTAAGATTGAGAGAGAGCAAGGTCTAAAATATAGATGGTATCCGAAATATTGGTAGACCAAAAACAAAGAAATTTCTATGGAAATATCGGGATATTATCGATGTGGGAGCGATTTTCGTCCCACTAGAATATTTGCCTAAGATTTCTCAGTTTTCTCCGCTTCTCTTTACTTTCTCCCTGCAAAACAGATCGTAGTAAAAGGACCACACCCAGGGAGTGTTGGCCAAAGGCCCTCCGATGCCTAAGTTATGTAGGGTGTTTTAAGGAAAACCGGGTGACTGGAGCCGTGTATGGTGGTCGGAGCCTTGTGTGAGAGAGAGAAAGAATATGGCAGCTAGAGTTTGTGAGGGATAACTTATGCAGAGTTTGAGTAGGAATTCAGACGTACTTCAATCTTTGTGCGTAGCCAAGTATTTATAGGGGGCCTCGGCGAGGTTGGTGTAGTTGGTGAGGTTGGTGTGGTTGGTGTATTTAGGGATTAGGGATTTAACCAAATCCCTAATTAAGGCAAGGATCAAATACATCCAATTTGAATTAAGTAACCTCCCAATTAATTCAAGTAACTCCCAATTAGGTTAGTGTTGCGTCGATTCAGCTGCACCAAAATAGATTCAGCTGCATCCTCAACTTGTGATACTCACAAGTGCACGAGCCGTTGGTAGTTTAGCATATGTAAGTGCGAGGTCGATCCCACGAGGATTGATGATAGATTGATTTAATTCAATTCCCTGTACAGAACAGAAATGAAAAAAAATAAAGAAAATAAATCAAACAAGAAAGAAGGAAAAGAAATTAACTCAAGCGAATAAGTTCCCAAGTTCAATTTAGATTAACGGATTGATTCTAGCTAAAGTATGATTAAGCCATGGTGTCTGGTCCTAACCTTGTGTTCCTAATTCCCTAATTTGATCATCTGTTGTCTAACCTAAATTAAGCATTAGAAACCCATTAAGCATAGAAGAACATTTTAAACAACCAAGCATGTATCTAATCCCTGTTGTCGAATGTCCATACATACTCTTCCTATTCATAGTTCAATTCGAATTAAAGCATGGTGTCTACTCTTAATTCAAACCAAGATAGCTAACATGCAAGCCTTAATGGTGATCAATCATTCAAACTAGCATATTAACTTATAAGCATAATGAATAAGAACAAAAATCATAATTGAAACTTGGAAACCACTCAAGCTTGAATTCTAAAGAAAAGAATTTACATTACAAAAAAATAAATTACAACTAAGAAGCAAAAGGAAAACGAGAATTGAGAACTAGAAAGGAAAACTAAGATATTTGAGGGAGAGAAGGGAGGGGAGCTCTAGAGAAATGTTTGAGAGCTCCTCCCCTTGGGGTGTGTTTACAAGCTTGGGAAACCTCACTATTTATAGGCCTAAGGGAAGTTGAAAATCTGAATTAAGTATTGATTCTACCTACCACACTCACTTCATCAACTTCACCTAACACACCATTACATTTGAAAACAATTTTTGTGTCTTTAAACTTAGTGGGAGAGCTCCCACTTCATCTTCTTTGTCTGCCATTGGCTGCTGGAAAACTCCATTTCAATTATAAGAATTGAATATGCTTCACCTAACCTTCCCACTATCAACAACACTTCATCATGCATGACATTGCATTGCATTGCAGTCAGCTTGTGGGCAGGTTTTGGACTTGTTATTCACTCCGAATAAATCTGGAAAAATATGGATCTTCAAGCCCTTTGTCTTATGTTTCCAAGCATATGTAGCCCAACTCAAGGAAAAATCGGGAAGACCTTCAAATGTCATTTATGGCCCAGTAACGCAGATGCTGCCGAATTTTGACCTTGATCTACTAAATCATGTATAACTTCCTCTAGAAGACTCAGAATCATGAACCGCAAAATGCTACGGAAACTAGACTTCCGTATCTTTCCAATGATGTATGGCTCATTATCTGGTTATTCTTGAGCAAGTACAGGTTAATCCGTGAAATTGAATGATCTGCAGACACTATTTTGAGCTAATTTGTCTTCAAAATGCATGTAATGAGTCTCAACCTTATTACACTGAAACATACACAAACTTTATTAAAAGCACAAGTTTAACTCAAAAACATAACCAAATCATAAGTTAGAAGGGTATAAAAAGATATGTAATTATGCACCGATCAGTTAGGTAACTCCCAATTAGGTCAAATAATTCCCAAATTGATTGCCCTAATTATTTGACCTAGGGTAAGATATTTTGCTTCCACAATGGATATCAATAAAAATTGAATAAAAACCACAGAAATTGTAAGAAAAACTTGAAAATTTTTATTGAAACTTTGGAGGATGTTTATTTAGTCAATTATCTATTAGGTTATCACAAAAAATTGGAAGAAAATGCATTGCATGATGGGTTTAACTTATTTAAATTGATTATATAGCAAGCTGAAAAATACTGTAAGTGTAGAAAATATATAGTAATTAAGGAAAGATGATTAAACACACCATAATCATTTATATATAATGATTTACTACAATATTTTACACTTTATATATTGCATGGTAAGATACATGAGTAACTTACTACCACATAGATTTCCCCTTTGCATATTATCACAAAAACATAAGCAATATGGTGGTTAAGGCGTTGGAAGAGTGAAATGACAGGGGTTCGAATCCCCTTGCATGTGTGCTTTGTGTTTTTTTTTCCTTTTTTTCCATTACATCGATATTTTCCGATATTATCGATATTTATACAATATGTGTATGGATACGTTTCGAAAAAAAGATAATATTCTCGATATTTCATTGATATTATCGATATTTTAGACTGTGAGAGAGAGGATGAGAGTAACAAAAGTGAAAACAATTTCAAATAGATTTCAGTTTTAAAATTTTGTTTTCACTTTTGTTACTTATCCCTCTCAATATCATCTCTACTCTCATTTTCATTTCCATTCTCCCTCTTTTTTCTCTATATTCTAGCACAAAAAATGAAAACTAAAAACTAAAATTGAAATAGTTATCAAACAGGCCCTTAATTAGTGAGAACCATGAGGCCTTGTCTGGGAACCATCGAGTGTTTATGTGAAGACAATTGGAAGGGAGACACAGAGATGCACTAGCCAGTCACTCATAGGGCTCAGAAAGGTTAGTCCAACGTGGAGATGAAGGCATGTGAAGCAGGGATTGCACAATCGACCAGCTATTCAACATGCACAGTATTTTTCAGTTGAAAATAAATGACCAATGGTGGTTTGTTGGATCCACAAGACAATGTTGAATATGCGGAGGTTAGTTTTGATAAGCATATCAGGACCTTGGTGTTGTTAACCTCCATGCCTAATAAGTAGAACATGGATGTAAACGAACAAATCAAAAACAAGCAAAAGAGAGAATTATAACTACAATCCTCATACAAATTAAAATTTAGGACAAACTACAGTAAACCCCCCAACCTATAGGGTCATTTACGAGTTCATACCCGATTTTGAAGACATTAACTAGTACATACTCAATGTCGTGGAAACCCTACAATTTGCCCCCTCCGTTAGCCAAACTATTAGTGAGTCTGTTAAATGCTAACGTGTCAAAAGTGGGACCCCTTTTTTTGATGACGTGGACTTCCATGTGGACCAAAAATTTTAAAATTCTTTTTTTCTACTGTTTAAATTAATTTTAAAAAAATCTCTCTCTCTCTCTCTCTCTCTCTCTCTCTCAACACCCAAAAAAGTAATGAAAAATTATATACTTATTAAAAAAAAGAATTAAAAATTGAATAATTAAGAAACAAAAAGAAAAACTTAGAACCCACCCTCCGCCGTCGCAACCCTCCCTCAACACCCACCCATGGCAGTTACAACAGCAAAACTAAACAAGGCTGAGATGATGAGAATACTTAGATCTGGAAATCGAATGGATCTCAACAAGTGAAGAACTGAAGAAAAAAAAACACTTAAGTTTTCCTCACAGCAAAGCATCACATTTGCATTCCATGGCTTGTGAATCAAACCTCTTTTCCTTGATCTCAAGAGTGAACGTGTTCACAACACCATTAGCAATAAGAACAATTAAAGATGAAGACTTTTTGCAAACCCAAACAGGTTATTGACATGGGATTGCCAATGAAAAACAAACCAAACCCATCCCCAAACCAAAACCCAGCCATCACCAAATCCTCTAAACAGGTTATTATTTGATTTATTTGCAGAAATCGAAATTGATATCGAGATGGCGGAAGACACCCCTCCTACCTAGCCGCTCCACCATCACTGTCACGTTCACACCACCATCTAGTTATGAAGTTCTTTGGCCGCCACTAGATTCAACGAGCCCAAAACTTGACCCACATGCGATGCATCATATTTGACGAGCCCCAAATTCGACCAGCGAAGAAAGGTTTCCATTTGAGCTCGAGCGAGCTACTGCAAAAATAAAATTCACCAACGCAATGAACCATCTCCAACCATAACCACCATAGCCATCGAAAACATCCCCAATTGGAAAAAATCAACAGCTTTCAGGTTGGGCGAACTAAACCAAGCAAGGCATGGAAGAGGTTGACAAAAGGAAAAGAGAAATCCTGGCAAGAGATTGAATGGAAAAGAAATTGAATCTAAAGACTCTTATGCTATACCAGACCCCAATACTTTAGTAAGTGATTCAAACACGGGCACTGAACTCTCTGAAATTAATGAAAACTTGGTTATATATTATGTGGATGATGTGAACAGGTTTGAGGAGGTGCCTCAAGATCTAAAAGCCAATCTAATGATGTCCAAAAGGAACATTGATGACGAGGGTGCGTCGAGGAGACGGGGATGTGGTGACGGTGGAGGGTGGGTAGGAGGTTGGGCTGGAAGGGAGCTTTTCTTTTCTCTAGGGAAGAGGGTGGGGTTGAGGAGAGTATGAGTTTTTTTTTTTTTTGGGGTGGTTTTTTGTTTTTTTAAATGGTTTTTTATTTTATTTTAATAATATATAATTTTTTATTAATTTTTGGTCCGCGTGGAAGTCCACATCATTAAAAAAAGGGGTCCCACTTTTGACATGTCAATATTTAACAGACTCACTAACAGTTTGGCTAATGGAGAGGGCAAATTAGGGTTTCAGCGACGTTGAGTATGTTGTTGCGTCGATTCAGTTGCACCAAAATAGATTCAGCTGCATCCTCAACTTGTGATACTCGCAAGTGCACGAGCCGTTGGTAGTTTAGCATATGTAAGTGCGAGGTCGATCCCACGAGGATTGATGATAGATTGATTTAATTCGATTCCCTGTAAAAAAAGCAAAAATGAAAAAGAAAGGAGAAAATAAATCAAACAAGAAAGAAAGAAAAGAAATTAACTCAAGCGAATAAGTTCCCAAGTTCAATTTAGATTAACGGATTGATTCTAGCTAAAGTATGATTAAGCCATGGTGTCTGGTCCTAACCTTGTGTTCCTAATTCCCTAACTTGATCATTTGTTGTCTAACCTAAATTAAGCATTAGGAACCCATTAAGCATAGAAGAACATTTTAAACAACCAAGCATGTATCTAATCCCTGTTGTCGAATGTCCATACATACTCTTCCTATTCATAGTTCAATTCGAATTAAAGCATGGTGTCTACTCTTAATTCAAACCAAGATAGCTAACATGCAAGCCTTAATAGTGATCAATCATTCAAACTAGCATATTAACTTATAAGCATAATGAATAAGAACAAAAACCATAATTGAAACTTGGAAACTATTCAAACTTGAATTGCTAAAGAAAAGAATTTACATTACAATGGAAAGTTAAGAAGAACTTAGAAACATTTAGCAAAATGATTTTATTACAACAATTGAGAACTAGAAAGGAAAACTAAGAGAATTTGAGGGAGAGAAGGGAGGGGAGCTCTAGAGAAGTGTTTGAGAGCTCCCCCCCTTGGGGTGTGTTTACAAGCTTGGGAAACCTCACTATTTATAGGCCTAAGGAAGTTGAAAATCTAAATTAAATATTGCTTTCCACTCACTTCATCAACTTCACCTAACACACCATTACATTTGAAAATAATTTTTCTTTCTTTAAACTTAGTGTTGCAGCTCCCACTTCAATTATAAGACTTGAATATGCTTCACCTAACCTTCCCACAAGATAGTGCACTTCACCAACAATTCCCACTAGATAGTGCATTTCATCATGCATATGTCATGCATGACAATGCATTGCACTCTTCTTTTGGGTTCGTTTTGGGCTTGTTAATACATTCATAAAATTCTGGAAAAATATGGATCTTCAAGCCCTTTGTCTTATCTTTCCAAGCATATACAGCCCAACTCAAGGAAAACTTGGGAAGACCTTCAAATGTCATTTGTGGCCCAGTAACGCAGATGCTGCCGAATTTTGACCTTGATCTACTAAATCATGTATAACTTCCTCTAGAAGACTCAGAATCATGAACCGTAAAATGCTACGGAAACTAGACTTCTGTATCTTTCCAATGATGTATGGCTCATTATCTGGTTCTTCTTGAGCAAGTACAGGTTAATCCGTGAAATTGAATGATCTGCAGACACTGTTTTGAGCTAATTTGTCTTCAAAATGCATGTAATGAGTCTCAACCTTATTACACTGAAACATACACAAACTTTATTGAAAGCACAAGTTTAACTCAAAAACATAACCAAATCATAAGTTAGAAGGGTATAAAAAGATATGTAATTATGCACCGATCAAATACCCCCAAACTTAGATTTTACTAGTCCTCGAGTAAAATAAAAGGAAAACAAAGATAAAAACAAAACGAGAAATTTATTAGACCACTTTCGTAGGTAACTCGATTGCATTGAGCGCATGCAACAAGCCTTTAAACTTCTAGGCGTCCCTAGTAGGAGGAGTTGTGTCTCCTGAGGGTTTAACAGAAACGATACCCACAAACGCTTTACTGACTCTACAAAACAAAGGGTTAGAAAACTAACTTTGAAAACAACTAATGAAAGAAAATTTTAATCATACCTCTAACACCATATAATTGCCAAGATAGATGATCAATAAGTGTGTAAAGTGGAAGCTATAGCTCAAAGGCACACGGCTTCAAAGTACATATACTCAAATCTTGAATGAAGAACATGCTTCAACTCTAATTCTCACATATAGCACTCAATCACTCAGAACGTATGGCTTTATTCTCTCAAACAAGCATAATGAGTATATGAAATAGAAGCACAATATTTGGTTAGATCTCAAGAAGGGAATCAAATACTAAGAATACAGATACACTTATACATACCAGCACCCATGAATACATCCTCAAAGATCAGCTAGGTCTTTCGCAAGGTTGTAATGAAAGGCTAAGGTTAGGGGAAATGGAAGAATTGGAAGGAACACGATTAACTTAAGAACATACCAAGGTTGCATTCTTCGTTGATCTGCAAGGTATCATTGATTTAGAATGGTATGGCTGTAACTTCATAGCATCATCTGGCATAGACCTTATATTTCACAGTTAGATCAAATCGAAACACTTTCTCTTTATCTTATTATTTTTTTTGACTTGATCTATTTCTTCTTTAACTTTATTGCACAGATTCACAACAATTTACATTTAGGCATGGGACAGCACCTTCCTTGCTCAAACTTTATCTTGGCATACCTTGGTATATTTCTAAGCTATAGGGTATGGCTATAATAGGTTTAAATATCTCAGATTGAGATACAAAGTTAAGGGAATTATAAGGGTGATAGAAGAAAATGGCTTGAAGTGTTTGGCTGCAACAGAGCTGATGGAACACACAAATGGGTAGGGTGAAAAGAAAGCACAAAGAATGGTTATACACACATAGCCTAGCATCACTTCAATGAGTTCATTCATGAGTGAAAGCATGCACCTGATATATGCAAAGAGAATTATCCTTAGTATTCAATTAAAATGGAACAATGAGATCATTTAGAGTGAATTGAAGAAAATAAGTAGAGATGAGGAATAGAAACACTTTAAACCCTCTCAAGAAAGCAATTAGGCTCAAAATAGCTCACTAGGGTAGTCTCCACTATTATCCTTCAAGAATCTGAGCATGGTACTTTAGCCACCAGAATTCTAAGAGCAAAAGCTTTGTGAAGTGTAAAACGTTTGATATGAAAATCTCAATGGCAGCTCCATAGCATTGGTTGTATGATATTCTTAAAAAAAAATTAGTAACAAGTGAACGAAAATTGGAAACACAAATGAACAAAAATTGAAAATACAAATCAAATGAACAAAAAAATCAAACACAAGTGAATAAAAAATTGAAAACACAAGTGAACAAAAATTGAAAACACAAATCAAATGACAAAAATTGAAAATTGAAAACACAAATGAAAAAAAAAATTGAAAACCTCCATTAATACCCCCAGACCTGAATTGGACATTGTCCACAATGTGAAAGCATATAAGAAAACAGAAAACAGGGATTAAGGGTAACCTGGCACTGCATGGTTCATCCTTCAAACATAGCATTTCTCAAAATGCTATCGATGGTTGAGCTCACCCATGGCTCTTCTTCTGACTCACTTTCCGAAGGGTCTGAAACAGACGAATCATATAGGGCTCCATCTATCATCAACTCATCTATCTGCTCTACGAAGTCTCGGAGCCTTGTGATCATATACCCTAACTGGAAGTCAAACTCGTTAAGCACACTTAAGTAAATATCAAACTCAACTCGGATGTTACCTGTACAATACATATGACTGCTCAACACAACAGTTCTTGCCACAAACCTCCTATCTAGCAGATATACCCTCCAAGTATCTAGACAATGTGCCAGCGCCGTAAGTTGCATCTCTTCTAATCCACAATCCAAATCCCAATTTGGAATCATGTCTTCAATTTCCTCTATCACCCTACCTCTATGAAATAGAAAGGCATCTATGGTAACTTCTGAGGGATCCATGGCAAACACAACTACGAGCACCTCAATCACCTCAAACACCCGTTGCACAATGGTATCCTTTCCCAAAAGATCTTCTGGTGGGATAGCTGGCAGTGAGTTCAACAAAACCATTGGGCTAGGCACCTTCACCATGCTCAATTCGGACTCCTCCTCCTTGAGATGTCCACCGACGGCATCCTTGAGTTTTTCCATTGACGAGCCCTACAATAAGCAACAATTTGGAGAAGGCTTGGGAAGAGAAGGTTTGGTTTCAGGGGAAGAGATAGTTGAGATGTTCAGGGGTTAGCGGCGTCTAGATCAAATGAAAGATGGAGAGTTAATTTTAGGGTTAATGTGGGTAGTGTTTCAGTGTTTGGCAGTCCACAATAACTTAAAATCCAGCCACTAATAAACATTTACAAAAATTAGTATTTAAATATAAAAAAAACACTAATATAAAAATAAATAAATAAATAAATAATAAATAAATAAATTTCAAATAATAAGAAAAAGAAATAGAAGGTTTTTTTTTAAAAAAAATTATTAATTTTTTAATTTTTTAAATTATTATTATATATATATATTTTGAATAAAACACACGAATATACAAGTGACTCATGAATTACCTGTTAAGAACCTCAGAAAACACAGCCAGGGGATCCGGGAAGTTTGGAGAGGTCACAATGGTCCCGCTTAAAACCCAAACTTCTTAGACACCGAAGGTGTCGCCTATAGAACTCCTAGACACTGTATTAACAGAGATGCTCATTGGAGTTACCATAAGTCAACTCATATGAAAAATCTTTTTTTTTTAATTTATTTAAATTTTGTATATAAAAAGAAACATAAACTTAAAATAATAAGAAAACAAATTAAGAGAAAAGATTAGAATGCTCCCCCTTGAAGCAATTAGGTCGAGCATAGATGTATTTGGAGGTCGCCACTTCTCCTACTACTTCACACTTCTCATCATGTTTGGAGTTGCATTTTCTCTCATTTTTTATTTAGCTATCTAAATTGCTAAAACAAACACAAACAAAAACTTGAAAGAGAATTAAAAGGATTTGGACATAAAAACTAAACTGAAAGGAAAAAAAAAAAAAAAACAACACACATCTAATTCCATGCTTCAAAGTATTTTTTTTTTTTTTGGTGTTGTGTAAGCCGGGACTTAAACCCAGTTCTCTTGTTTGTTAGGCAATTGTCCTGTTCCGTTGGACTACAAACACAACTTGTCAATTAACATCATTAATTTTAAAACATGAAAGTGCCTAGGAAGACATGAAAATGAGAAAAAATAAAAATAAAACAAGTAGGGAAAAGAAATAGAACCAAACTATGTTGCCAATCCCCGGCAAAGGAGCCAAAAACTTGTTGCGTCGATTCAGCTGCACCAAAATAAATTCAGCTGCATCCTCAACTTGTGATACTCGCAAGTGCACGAGCCGTTGGTAGTTTAGCATATGTAAGTACGAGGTCGATCCCACGAGGATTGATGATAGATTGATTTAATTCGATTCCCTGTAAAAAAAGCAAAAATGAAAAAGAAAGGAGAAAATAAATCAAACAAGAAAGAAAGAAAAGAAATTAACTCAAGCGAATAAGTTCCCAAGTTCAATTTAGATTAACGGATTGATTCTAGCTAAAGTATGATTAAGCCATGGTGTCTGGTCCTAACCTTGTGTTCCTAATTCCCTAACTTGATCATTTGTTGTCTAACCTAAATTAAGCATTAGGAACCCATTAAGCATAGAAGAACATTTTAAACAACCAAGCATGTATCTAATCCCTGTTGTCGAATGTCCATACATACTCTTCCTATTCATAGTTCAATTCGAATTAAAGCATGGTGTCTACTCTTAATTCAAACCAAGATAGCTAACATGCAAGCCTTAATGGTGATCAATCATTCAAACTAGCATATTAACTTATAAGCATAATGAATAAGAACAAAAACCATAATTGAAACTTGGAAACTATTCAAACTTGAATTGCTAAAGAAAAGAATTTACATTACAATGGAAAGTTAAGAAGAACTTAGAAACATTTAGCAAAATGATTTTATTACAACAATTGAGAACTAGAAAGGAAAACTAAGAGAATTTGAGGGAGAGAAGGGAGGGAAGCTCTAGAGAAGTGTTTGAGAGCTCCCCCCCTTGGGGTGTGTTTACAAGCTTGGGAAACCTCACTATTTATAGGCCTAAGGAAGTTGAAAATCTAAATTAAATATTGCTTTCCACTCACTTCATCAACTTCACCTAACACACCATTACATTTGAAAACAATTTTTCTTTCTTTAAACTTAGTGTTGCAGCTCCCACTTCAATTATAAGACTTGAATATGCTTCATCTAACCTTCCCACAAGATAGTGCACTTCACCAACAATTCCCACTAGATAGTGCATTTCATCATGCATATGTCATGCATGACAATGCATTGCACTCTTCTTTTGGGTTCGTTTTGGGCTTGTTAATACATTCATAAAATTCTGGAAAAATATGGATCTTCAAGCCCTTTGTCTTATCTTTCCAAGCATATACAGCCCAACTCAAGGAAAAATTGGGAAGACCTTCAAATGTCATTTGTGGCCCAGTAACGCAGATGCTGCCGAATTTTGACCTTGATCTACTAAATCATGTATAACTTCTTCTAGAAGACTCAGAATCATGAACTGTAAAATGCTACGGAAACTAGACTTCCGTATCTTTCCAATGATGTATGGCTCATTATCTGGTTCTTCTTGAGCAAGTACAGGTTAATCCGTGAAATTGAATGATCTGCAGACACTGTTTTGAGCTAATTTGTCTTCAAAGTGCATGTAATGAGTCTCAATCTTATTACACTGAAACATACACAAACTTTATTAAAAGCACAAGTTTAACTCAAAAACATAACCAAATCATAAGTTAGAAGGGTATAAAAAGATATGTAATTATGCACCGATCATATGTACTGGTAAATGTCCTCAAAATCAAGTATGAACTCGTAAATGACCTTAGGCCATCTCCAGCCATAGGGCTAAATGTAGTCCATGGCTAAAAATTTAGCCTCCCAAAATATTAATTTTTTAAAGAATAGTGCATGGCTAAATTTTTCCATCTCCAGCCATGTAGGGTTATATTTTAGGGTCCTTCATATTTTATTATTTTGAAAAGGGGAGTGGAGAGTGCTTTAATGATTGGTTGTTGAGAAGCACATGGATGGGGCCCACTAGGCTACATTTGGCCCGGTTGAAGGTCTAAAGGGCCAAATGTGGCCCTCCAAATTTGGCCAATATTTTATTTAGCCCATGATTGGAGATGGGTTTTGTAGTAATTTAGGGCTATATTTGGGATATAGCTCATGGCTGGAGATGGCCTTATAGGTTGGGTTTACTGTAGTTTGTCCTAAAATTTAAATATGAACAATATTGTAGGAAGGAGATAACATAATTACCAAATATATAATGATAAAATATATGTCCGAAATTTGCTAAACTATTTGTCATTATATTTACTTCTCCTAAGATATGTCATGGCATATGTGTAAGGTACCAAATATTCTACAACACTTAAATATCCTTGTTAATATTTGTATTAAGACTTTTGAATATCCTCCTATATCTAGCTAAGAAAGTGGTAATGGCAGCACCCAATCATTATTATGTCGAATTCAGCTGCACCAAAATCGATTCAGCTGTATCCTCAACTTGTGATATTCGCAAATGCACAAGCCATTGGGTAGTATACCATGTATAAGTGCGAGGTTGATCACACATGGATTGATAATAGATTGATTCAATTTGATTCCCTGCACAAAACTGAAATGGAAACAAGGTTTAAAGATGATTTAGAAGAGCACAAGAATTGAAAACATAAAATTAAATCAAAAAAGAAGACACAAAAACTGATTTTGGGTTTGAAAATAGTTTTAGGACACTAAGGAACAATCTAATTTTAAGTGTCAACTAATCAAATTAACAAGTTCAATTCAAGTAAAAATATTGATTTTCTCAAATGTATAATTTAGCCATGCTGTCAGGTCTTGTTAGTGCAACAATCAAGCCCAGTCAACTCTCTTCCAATTCCTTTGCAAGATCTTCTCCTTCATTGCCTTGATTAGAAAATAGTTGTCACTGATTCTAAATACTGATTAATTGTAATTGATTGTATTTCATATTTCTTACTTTTTGTATCTCTACTAAAGTGTGTATATAAGCTGTATCAAAGCTAATGAAATATTCATCGGGAAATTCTCCTTTACATGGTATCAGCCTTTCAATTCTTCCCCTGAAGTCTCATCCTACCTTTCTTCCTGGTCCTAACACCTCCCACTTCCTCAAACTTGACGCCTCCAATTACCTTCTCTGGCTCCGCCAAATCAAGCCATTCCTCATCGGTCATGACCTTTGGAAGTTTGTCGATGGATCAAATACTTCACCATATGAATTTAACATCTCAACTAACACTACTCCCTCTGCTGCCTCCGACACTCCCTCCTCAACCACTACCATTACCAAATCTAACCATGATTCTCTCTTGGTACCAACATGACCAACTCGTTATCAGCTACATTACCACAACTTTATCTCATGTTGTTCTCTCCTTAATCGTGGGTCATGAATCCGCCCAATCAATTTGGGAGTGCTTAAAAAACCATTATGCCCAACTCAATCTTGCGAGTGAGTCCATCCTTCGATTCCAACTTCATGACATGCCAAAAGGATCTCAAACCATAGATGAGTATCTCAATCATGCAAAATCTCTTGCATATGCCCTTTTCTTCATTCAAAAGCCTGTCTCTGATGAAGATCTTGTCACGGTTGTCCTCTGTGGCCTTGGTTCTGACTTCTCCATACTTATCACCACCATCCTAAATCAACCCACTCTCCCAAGCTTCACAGACCTCCGTTCTCGTCTGTTAGTCTTTGAGAACTAGACCTCTCGCTCCTTGGCCTCTGTAGACAATAACACAACCCTCATCACCACTCACCCTCCATCTCAGCCAGGCTCATCCACCTCTCACCAAGGATCCTCCCATCTGTGCGGTGATTCTCGTGATGGGCGCCACGGTGGTCATCGTGGCTTCTTTCGTGGTGGCTCTCGCCGTGATGGTTTTCATCGCAGGCATTATCCTACACATCCCGGTGCCCCATCCTCTTGGCACAACCCTTGGAATGATTCTCACTCTCCTTGTGGATCTGCCTCATAGCCCACTTGGAATCAACAAGGAATCCTAGGCCCACCTCCTCCAAATTGGTGCCCCACGTGTTCTACAACTCAACATGCTGCTACTCAATGCCCCCACAAGCAGGGCCGGCCCTGACATTTTGGTGGCCCTAGGGCAAATATTAAGTGAGGCCCTTAGTAAACAAGAAGAAAATTTTTTGCTGATTGCCTTTTTTGTGTGTGCTTAAATATAATAATTTTATGGAAAATGCTAACAACCTTTAATTATGAAAAAAACATTATGCATTTCCAAATTTATCCTTGGCAAAAACTAAAGAGTCAAAAATCCTTAGTTTTCCACTTTCTTGCTGCTGCACCTGCCATTTTTTGTTCATTTTATTTTTGCACCAGCTACTTGTGGTTTTGATATATTAGAAAAAAGCCCAGCAATATGTATTCTTTTTCTGTTATGATGTGTGTTATTTTGCTATATTAGAAAATTGTTTAAACGAAAACACTCATCTGGATATAGAAAGCGCCAACAAAAGAGGGTACTGTAAAGAGGGATCCAACGCAAACAAAAGTAATTAGTAAAGTAATGTAATTATCTAAGCCCATAATTTGATAAAGAGGGATCCAACGTAAAAAATGTAAAAAAGACTTGAAAAGCATTACAGCTGCAACCTTTTGTTTCGCTTTCAAGTGACAAAATTATAATGCGCACAAGGTTTTTACATTAAATAATATGAGACAGATGACATAAAGGAAAACTCACTACTACTACTACTATATCACCACTTTTCAGCATCCACTTTCATTTTGATCTTCAGTCGACCTAAGCCTAACCCCCTGAACATCTCAACTTCCTCTTCCTCCCGAACCAAACCTTCTCCAAATTGTTGCTTATTGTAGATCTCTTCAATGGAGAAACTCCAGGAGGCCGTCGGTGGAAAGCTCAAGGAGGAGGAGTCCGAATTGAGCATGGTGAAGGTGCCTAGCCCAATGGTTTTGTTGAACTCACTGCCAGCTATCCCACCAGAAGATCCTTTGGGAAAGGACACCATTATGCAACCAGTGTTGGAGGTGATTAAGGTGCTCGTGGTTGTGTTTGCCATGGATCCCTCAGAAGTTACCATAGATGCCTTTCTGTTTCATAGAGGTAGGGTGATAGAGGAAATTGAAGACATGATTCCAAATTGGGATCTGGATTGTGGACTGGAAGAGATGCAGCTTGCGACGCTGGCACATTGTCTAGATACTTGGAGGGTATATCTGCTAGATAGGAGGTTTGTGGTAAGAACTGTTGTGTTGAGCAGTCATATGTATTGTACAGGTAACATCCGAGTTGAGTTTGATATTTACTTAAGTGTGCTTAACGAGTTTGACTTTCAGTTAAGGTATATGACCACAAGGTTCCGAGACTTCGTGGAGCAGATGGATGAGTTGATGATAGATGGAGCCCTATGTGATTCGTCTGTTTCAGACCCTTCGGAAAGTGAGTCAGAAGAAGAGCCATGGGTGTAGGCCTCGTCAATGGGCCGGGCCGGGCAAGCCCGGCCCAAAATTTATGGGCTTGGGCCGGGCCGGATCGGGCTCAAACAAATAAAATACTATTAGCGGGCCGGGCCGGGCTGGGCTTTTTTCAATAATTCAAAGCCCAGGCCCGATCCATAGGACGGGCCTTAATGGGCCTTATCGGGCCGGGCCGGGCCGTTATGGGCTTACTATTTATAAAGTCAAATATATAAAATTCATTTCATTCTTGCTAAAGTATGAAGCTTACCAAATGTCTTACAAATCTTATACCCTTCCAATCAAAAAGGTCTTACAAAATAACAATCTAATATAACCAAGTTATGCAAAATCAAATCAGATTCAATCACAATCTAATCAAAAACTTCACTGCAACTTCAAGGCAAACACTCAAAAGCATGATAATGTCCCAAAGTCCATTACTAGAATAAAAATCAATGCTTGCAAAATAAAATATAATCCTATTACATAACATTTCGACTTTGAATGGTCTCATTTTCAGATTCATTAACAATCTCAACTTCACTTTCTGCCATCCAATCTGGTCTTGATGCTCTTATGTTCATTAATTCTTCAGCTTGTTGCTCATCTGCTGCTGCAGCTTGCTTTCTTGAATCTGCCAGGGCCCAATCTTTCAAGCAAATTAAAGCATCTATTGTACTGGGACTCAAACTGGCCCTTTTCTCCGATACAACTCTACCACCTGCACTAAAACATGATTCTTATGCTACAGTTGAAGCTGGAACAGTTAGCAAATCTCTAGCCATGAGGGAAACAACAAGGTATATTGATTGATTGTTTTTCCACCAACCCAAAAGACTAAATTGATTATAATCAACTACTTCTATGGTTGGTAAATCAAGATAAAATTGTAATTCAGAAGTGTTGATGGAAGAAGAAGAAGAATAAGATAACATTTTCCTTTTCAAGCCTTCAATAGAGAAATTGTTCATTATAGGGACAGATATAGAACCAGAAGTTTGGCTCAAAGTAGTAGAAGTTGCAACATTTTCCACATTTTGAACCTCATCAGGAATTACTTTCTTCTTGTAGATATCAAATAACTGAAATAATAAAGTCTTTAAAGCTAAATTTTTTGAGTCAATGGTTAATTGATCAACACCTATCATGTGCAACCATTCAGCAATTGCAAATACTTTAAACCTAGGGTCCATAATAGTAGCTAAGCAAAAAACCATAGGAAACTCTTTCCAATATATATCAAATTTTGCTTTCATTTCAATCAAAGCATCCTTAAAAACAGAAAATTCAGAATATGCAGCAAATGATCCATGAATATCTGTCAAACAATTAATAACACGACTTGAAGTAGGATAATACACACCAGAAAATATCTTAGTTGAAGAATAAAAATTTTGTAAAAACCCACTAACAAGTTGTGCTATTATCCAATCTTCTTCACTAGGTACTTGTAAATTACAAAAACGTGATTCATTTACCTTTTGAACATACCTATGCAAAGGGGCTTTATATTTTATAGCAACATGTAAAAGCTCATATGTTGAATTCCACCTATGAGGCACATCAATATCTATATTTTTCTTTCCCATATGAAAATCACTACAACATTTAACCCAAATTTCATGTCTCTTGTTAGATGAATTCATGCTACGAACAATATCAGTAATTTTTTCAATAGATGGAGATAAAACTTTAAGTCCATCTTGCACAATCAAATTCAATATATGACAACAACATCGTACATGAAACAACTTTTCATGCACAGAATCCAACAAAAGAGTTGATGGAAGTATATTTGCAGTTGAATCATTATTTGATGCATTATCTATGATAAAGTAAATATTTTGTTGTGAATTTTCCAAGATAACAATTCATCAAATATATGAGTTGCAAGTGACTCTCCGGTGTGTGGATACTCAATCATTTTAAAACAAATTATCCTTTTATTCAAACACCAATCTTTATCGATAAAATGTGCAGTAAGTGACATATAACCCATTTTCTGTCGTGATGACCAAACATCAGAAGTTAAACAGATTTTTGAATCAAGTTTTTCAAAAACAGCAAGTAAATTAATCCTTTCTATATCAAATTTTTTTAGCACATCCCTTTTACATGTAGAGGCTGAAATTCCTTTGTATTGAGGACAAAATGCACGCTGAATCAAGCCTTTAAAATCATGACTCTCAACAAATTTAAATGGCAGTTCAGCTCTAATAATAAAATCCACAAGTTCTTTTCGAGCAATATCATGATCATAAACAAAATTAGTCAAATTTCCAGCAGCATTAGCATTTAATAACATTTGACCTGGATTTACACTAGATTGTGCATCTTCATGCCTTTTTAAATGACGAGATAAATGACTAGTGCCACTACTAGAATTACCAACCAACAAAGTATTACAAATAACACACTTAGCCTTAATTACTGGTTTACCATGTTCAATTTTGTTAACCTTTTCAAAAAAAGTCCAAACTTTACTTGTAAATCTAGGTGCACTAGGTGACTCTGAAGGGGTATTGGAATCATTTGTACTTTTAGTCAAAGGTGAGGCACTAGAAGCATCCATTTTGATGATATTAAGAAAATAAAGACAAAATGGAAGGTATTACTTGATAAATAGCAGAGCACAAGCTTTACTTTTGCAGCACTAACTCCTGCAAAATAAACCAAGAACTCATTAATAATCAAAGACTTCAAAGTTCAGCACAAAAACAGCAAGATACAAACTCAAACAATTGATATTCATTACCTTTTCCCACCAACAACCATAGAAAAATGAAAGAAGGCCTTGCAATCCTCAAAAAAGCAAGACACAAACTCCTGCAATGAAAATAAATATATCCCTTTATTGGTCAGGAAGACACGAAAGGAAAACACTAATCTGGAAAAGGAAGATTCATCAATAGATTTTAAATAACAGCCATAACAGAGACTTCAAAAGTCATAAAGAAAAAGCAACGGATCTATTGAGAAAGAAGACAGAGAGCAAAACCAAAAGAAAGTAGGAAGAAGACAACCACCCTTGGAAAAAAAAAAAGCTGTGGAAAGTTCATAAAGCCAAACCAAAGCAACGGATCTATTCAAAAGCTGTGGAAGAAGACAACGGATCTATTCAAAAGTCATAAAGCCAAAGCAATGGATTTTAATTAACAATATGAAAGTTCAAAGGAAAAGAAAGCTGCGGAAAAGAACAAAAATCTGAACTTCAACATCAAGCATCCAAGCTCAGAAAAAAAGCCTAAAAAAGGCTTGAGAAGAAGTACCAAGACTAAAAACAAGCCTTTCAATAGCCACAAATTCTGATCTTCACAAGCCCAAGGTAAAGGAACAATCATGTATGGTAGAAGCTGAAAATTCCAAGAAACGGATCTCCTTGTAGAAAGGTCCTACTGCTAAAGCTACGAAATGCATACACCATGTGATTAACTTGCATATCAGATGTAAATATCAAATAGTTTGGCATGCAAAGGAGGCAAAAAGTAAATGAAATCAGAAAAAGAAGAAATCCAGATGGATACCTGAATTATTGGACTTGGATCGTTGTTTTCGATCTGTAATCTTATTTTCTCTTGGACTTGGATCTACAAGATCAAATGAGGAGAGAGAGAGAGACAGCTGAAGAGAAATGAGAGATAGCCAAAGAGAAATGAATAGGAAGACAGGGCCGAAGAAGAGGAAGCGAAAGACGAAGAAATGTGTGTGCGGCGTTAGGTTTAGAATTTGGAGAGACTGATCTGATAATGTCTTTTTATATAGAGGCATCGTATTGGGCTATCTGACCTAAATGGCTATTGGGTCTTTTCCCTTTATTTTCCAGAAACAAGCACAGCCCCTAACGACTATATTTTATAACAGCTATATATACGGGCTTAACGGGCCGGGCTTTTGTGGGCGGGCTGGGCCGGGCTCTCTTGGGCTTAATCGGGCCGGGCCTATGGGCCGAGCCGGGCTTCAGACACCTAAGCCCAAGCCCGGCCCGGCCCAATACGGGCCGGGCCATCCAAAAGCCCATGTCGGGCCGGGCTTTTGTTTTTTCTCGATGGGCCGGGCGGGCCCCCATCGCCCCACGGGCCCGCGGGCCAAATGATGAGGCCTACATGGGTGAGCTTAGCCATCGATAGCATTTTGAGAAATGCTATGTTTGAAGGATGAACCATACAGTATGGAAGCGTGAGAATTCACCAAGCATTGAAATTGGAAAATCAATTTATCAACTCTGTGATATGGAAGGGTGACTAAAAAAAAATTTATGGGAAGCTCTTTCCGAATGTGTTCTTCCCGTGTCAGAAATTTTTGTTTCTATATGGATTTTTTTTTTTCCTACTTGTATATATAGGGCCTCGACATCCATGTTTGCACAGGGCCTCCAAAATCAATGGACCGGCTCTGGCGGTGAGATTTGAGAAATTAAAAAAGAATTGTTCAATTTCATCAATGGGGAAAGAGAAGGAAATGGGAAGGTGGGGTTAATATGTTGAGGGGATGAGGGAGATGTGGTTTTTGGGTAACGAGGGGGAGAGGAAGTGGGTCTCTTGTATTCTTTGAAAGTGAAACAGGCAACAAATAAACAAAATAAACACACCAAACTTAACCAACAAAGAAACAAATACAACCAATGAACCAAAGTAACCGATAAAAGATTAAATTTAAACAACAAATAAGGAGCATAAACCTACCTTGCAGAACTTTCTTTAATTAGGCTAGCTCTGTTGCAAATAAAATTCGAAATCTGGGATTATTATTGAAGAACCTCATAGAATAATTCACTGATTTCCTCTGCAGAAAACGTGTAGAAGAAAAAAAATCTGAAAATAAAAGTGGGATGAGAGAAAAACTGAAAATAATATATTGAAGAGAGCATTTTGTTGGGTTTTATAGTAAAGAGAACTTGGGAGGAAGGGATAAGAGAGAAGGGTCTGATGCTGACCAAAAAAGTGAGTGGAAATTTTTTTTATGGGAAGAGAGGAAGCGTGCAAATTTTTTTTATGGGAAGAGAGTTAGCGTGCAATTTGTTTATTGGAAGAAGAGGAAGCGTGAAATAATTTTATGGGAAGAAGAGTTCTTCTGACTAGAAATAGAAAGGGTGTTTTATTTATTTATTTAATAATTGGGCTCTTGATAATATACAAAATTTTTGAGGCCCTTCCAATTCGGAGGCCCATGGCCGTCGCCCTCGGTGCCCAGGCCCAGGGCCGGCCCTGCCCACAAGTATTCTGGGCTCGAAACCTTTCCATCTTTGCTGGTGCTCACATGATTCAGTCCCATGACCCCACTTGGTATCTGGATACGGGCCCCACTCACCCTATGACATGCCAACTTTCCACCCTTCAACATCCCCAACCTTATAATGGTAATAATTCGGTATTCATGGGCAATGGTGATTCCCTTCCTATAACCCAAACTGGTAATCTTCCCATTTCCGTTGGTTCATCTCCCTTCTTTCTTCGTAATGGCAGTATTGAACGCTACAAGGCCCGTCTGGTTGACAAAGTTTCCACCAACAACTAGGTCTTGACTACACTGAAACCTTTAGTCCCTACGTTCCTAACATACTCATGAGTCGTTCCATCGAATGTGTCTTTCTCGGTTATAGTCTTCACCATAAGGGTTATCCTTGTCTTGATCCAAACACTGGTTGGGTTTATGTCTCTCGTAGTGTAATATTTAATGAAATGTGTTTTCCATTTAAGACTTCACAGGTTGCCCTCCCTCCTGCTATGATTGAGCTTGACATACTATCCTTGGGTCTGTTGCTTGCTCCACTGAATCCAACCACACCATCCGCACCTTCCAGCTCACGCCCACTGCTGGCCCCAGCAACCATCAGTTCTGGCCCGACTCCCCCTACAACATCATTTCCTCTCCTAAGTCAGCATGAGTCCAGTCTTCCACCAGGCCTTAGTCCATCAACAGGCCCATGCCCCCATCCAAGCCCATGTCTCCTACCCCGCCTGTCTCCCCTTCCAGATTCCAACATTTATTCAGGCTCACTTTCCGCACCTAGTCCCAGCCTTAGAAACTCTCTAAGCCCTTGTCCAGATCCAAGCCCATGTTTAGACCTAGATATCACTACTTCTCTCAACCCGCTTGCATCTCCAACTACCACATTGGCCCAGCCCAATGCCACATCTACCTCCACCCAGCCTATGCCTGCTGCCGTTTTGCCTTCTCATCCAATGGTTACCCGACTTCGTGCCGCGTCATTCAACCCAAAACACGTATTGATGGAACTGTGTGGTACCCCCTCTATCATGGTTTACTTTCAGTTGGTGTTACTAATGAACCCACTTGTTTATCTCAAGCTCAAAAGCATGCAGAATGGCGTTCCGCCATGACCGAAGAAATCAACGCCCTTCTTAAAAACAATACGTGGTCTCCGGTTCCTCATTCCTCCTTGCATGCTCCAATTGGCTGTAAATGGGTCTTTCGGATTAAGCGGAACTCTAATGGCAGTATTGAACGCTACAAGGCCCGTCTGGTTGACAAAGTTTCCACCAACAACCGGGTCTTGACTACACTGAAACCTTTACTCTGGTTGTCAAGCCCGCCGCCATTCGTACCATTCTGAGTCTAGCAGTCTCTCATGGGTGGTCACTCCGTCAACTTGATGTTAAGAATGCTTTTCTCCATGGGTTTTTGGATGAGGATGTTTATATGACTCAACCCCACAGGTTTGTGGATCCCACTCGGCCTCACTATGTTTGCAAGCTTCACAAGGCCTTATATGGTCTCAAATAGGCTCTTTGGGTTTGGTTTCATCACATTAGTACTTTTCTCTTATCTACTGGCTTCACTCAAAGTCAGGCGGATGCTTCTCTTTTTATTTATCATCATGCGCAACACACAATTTTTCTCTTGTTATATGTTGATGACATTGTCATCACTGGCAGTCATTCTGGATTTCTCTAACAGTTTATCTCTATCTTAGGCTGTGAATTTGACATTAAGGATCTTGGGCCCCTAAAGTATTTTTTGGGCCTTCAAATCGCCACCTCCAATAGGTGTCTTCATCTCTCTCAACTACAATATGCCCACGATCTCTTCCAACGAAGTCATATGCTGGATTGCAAGCCCACCTCCATGCCGCTGGCAACCAAAATCTCTATTTCCGCCTTTGATGGTGACTTGTTGTCCTCTCCAACCTCTTATCGTGAACTTGTGGGATGTCTCCAATATTTAACCATCACACGCCCCGACTTGGCATTTGCGGTCAACACTGTCGCACAATACATGAGCACTCCCTGCTCCTCTCAAATGATCACTGTCAAGAGTATTTTGCACTACATCAAAGGGACTCTTGATTTTGGGTTAACACTTTGTCCTCAGTGCACTCCCGCCTGCCTAACAGCGTACTCTGACGCCAATTGGGCCAGTTGCCCTGACTCTCGCCGGTCCACCATCGGCTACTTGATATTCTTGGGTAGCAATTTGATCTCCTGGTGTTCCAAAAAGCAGCCCACAATATCCCGCTCCAACACGGAATCTAAATATCGGTCCTTAGCACATGCGTGTGCCGAGACAACCTGTTTGTCTTATCTGCTCGTCAAACATGGCGTTCATCTTCAATTTCCAATTTATCTGCACTGCGACAATCTCTTCGCCACATACTTGGTAGCCAATTCCGTTTTTCACACTCGTACTTGTCATATTGAGCTCGATTATCACTTTGTGAGAGAAAAGGTCTCCTTAGGCAACCAATGGGTCTGTTTCATCTCTTCCATTGATCAACTTGTCGATCTTTTCACCAAACCTCTTCACAAACCACGTCATCATCTCCTTGGTTCCAAACTCGTCCAACCTTGCCCGTCCGATTTGCATGAAGTGTTAGTGCAGCAATCAAGCCCGATCAACTCTCCTCCAATTCCTCTGCAAGATCTTCTCTTTCATTGCCTTGATTAGATAATAGTTGTCACTGATTCTAATTACTAATTAATTGTAATTGATTGTATTTCATATTTCTTACCTTTTGTATCTCTACTAAAGTGTGTATATAAGCTGTATCAAAGCTAATGAAATATTCATCGGGAAATTCTCCTTTACAGGTCTAAACATTGTATTCATAATTTCCTAATTAGATCCTTGTTGTCAAACCAAAATATTATAAATCCATTAAGCATAGGAGAACGTTTTAAACAACCAAGCATGTATCTAATCCCTGTTGTCAAATGTCCATACACACTCTTCTTATTCATAGTTCAACTCGAATTAAGGCATATGGTGTCTACTCTTAATTTTAGCCAAGATAGCCAACATACAAGTTTAAATGGTGATCAAACATTCAAACAAGCATATCAACCGATAAGCATAGCGAATAAGAACAAGAACCAAAATTGAAACTTGGAAACCAATCAAACTTCAAAAACTTAAATTCATCATGTTCATAACAATAACAGAAAATTACAAGGTGTTTATTAAATAGAAATATAAAGTAAAGCTAAGGAAATACAAGAAGAAAATAAAAGGCAAAGGGAGGAGAAAAAGGTAGGGATAGCATGCTAGAGATGGAAAAGCTTCATCTCCGTGGTTTCTAGGAGGCCAAAGCCTCCCAGCTGCTGCCTTCTCTCTTCTCTCCCTTTGTAACTCTCAACTCTCCCTCTCTTTGTATACAATGTGATGGAATATGAATGAATGATGAATACACCCCAACTCTTTTAGAGACTCTTTATTTATAAGGTTAAGGGAAGTAGAAATTCTGATTTGGATATTGAGTTCACCAACCACACCTACTTCACCTAACACACAATTGCATTTAAAATTAGTTCACCAACAACACCTACTTCATCTTCTTTATTTCTTATGGCTGCTGGAAAACTCCACTTGAATCAGCTCACCTAACTTCCCCACCATCAGAAATCACCTCATGCTTAGGTCAGAACGACCAAGCAACAATTAGCTCATGCTTAGGTCAAAATGAGAGTTTTTATAAAATAAAATAAAAATTCCAAAATTTACCCTAAACTTTCATAAATGTTCGTTTTTATAAATTTTTTCAAAAATAACCAAAAGCTCACTTGAATAGACTTATATACCCTCAATACTAAAACCCACATAAATAAATAAATAAAGTCACACAAAGAATTGAGGTATTGATCTGGCCAAGTGCAAGCTTGTAATGATCTTTGTTGAAGAGAACAAGAAAAAGGTCACCATAGAAAGAGTGTACATCATCCAGCCTAGGAAATTCATCAATGATTGTGGAGAGCTTCTTGTATGAAAATTCTATCACTTTGCGCATTAGGGGTTTCTCCCATGTACAAAGAAGCTATGCATGGCTATGAAAAAATACAAGCAATAAGCAGAGGTCATCCCATCATTATAGTGATTCAATGTTAGGATTCACATTCTAGGTTGAATTCGACATAGGCACATTGTGAGATTATTGGATTTTTATTCAAACCCATGAAGCAAATCTTCTGGTCTGAGTCATAGATGAGTACATGCCCAATGGCAGCTTGGGTGAGGTTATTCATGGCAAGAAATGAGGTAACTTAATATTTGGTGTAATTTGAGATTCTAAGGTATTAACTAAGTATGATTAAATTTTTTTTTTCTAAAATAAAATAAATGACAAATCAAGACACAATGGAAATTTTATTATTTCAAATCACATCATTTGGGACTCAAATTTGGTGTACAAATTTGGTGTTTACGTGAGTTTTAGTTTTGAGGGCATTTAAGTCTATTCAAGGGAGTTTTTGGCTATTTTTGATAAAAACTCTTAGAATGACCATCAACTTCATGGGCTCACGGATTGGGTTCTCTTAAGCAAATGACGACTTTGATCCCTCTAGAATTACGTTCAGAATGTCATCTTTCCAACCACATGTCATTTGGGCCAATCCAAGATCGAGTGAAGATGTTAAGCCCAAAACAAGTTGCTAATTCAATCTTGAGTTTTGGCAGCTGCAAATAAAAGTCCTCCTGAGCATGGTTGTGTTTGATGGATGACGAACTCTCGATTTATCCAATGGAGCTGAATTTTGGATATGTTATAATAGACACCAATTGGAACAACTTCCATGAAAATGTCTCCTCATCCGAGCTGTGTAGGTAGCTGCAATAAGCCCTGCAATATGGCCTACGAAACTAGACTGACAAGGGAGTGTAGCTCAAATTGGGTTTGTCTTTAAGCTCGTCTTCCATTCATCTAAATCAAGCCTTAACATGATTGAATTACATGAATTATGCTCTCTTGCTCTATTGACCTACAAAACACACAAAGAGAGGTAACTATCTTAGAATGCTAAAAATCTAAGCAAAAAGACTAAGTAAATAGGGCATGTATATATATAAAATTATTAGCTTAATAATCACATTTTATAATTGTCACCATAAAAATTCAACAAAATATAAGAGGACTACATTCTCTAATAATTTAGGTACTGTGAAATCTTATCAAAATAAATTCTTAAAAGAACAAAGAAGGATTCTATTATATTTAACAGCTGTACGCAAGTCGGCTGCTCCAACTGTTCATGTATATATGAATTCACGACTGATGCTGTCATTTCCCTTTTAAATAAATTAAATTATGGGCCAAAAGGAAAATTTTTAATTACAGACCGAGTGCAGATAATGTTGTGTCGGTCCCCGCGTTTTGGAGATGGGCCCAGCAAAAAGCAGAACTGTATTGAATATTGACTGTTGACAATGAAATTGGGGGAGTCTTCACTGCCAACAATATCACAAGCCTCCATTTATCATTGCCAGTCTTCTTCTTCTCACATTCTCAGTCAGACATGTCGAACTTCAACTCGCCGATCAGGCTCTCTTCGTCCCTGATCAAACACCTGAAGTACAGAGTCAGAATGGGCTGCAATCCTCTGCTCCCGCACTCGAGATCCTTCACCACAACCGAGGGCCACCGCCCGATCATTGTACACAAGCGCAGCCTCGACATTCTTCACGACCCCTGGTTCAATAAAGTAACCCAATCAGCCATTTTCCTTTCTATTTGTGTTTTGTTTTATTTAATTTGCTTTCTTGAATTTTATTTTGGAAGATCAATTAGTGGTTGGGTCTTATTTATGCGCAATTAGTTTTGCAAATTGGCTTCTCTGTCATGGGTTAAGGTTAAATAAAGTGATTAATGGTGGAAATTGTTGCAGGTTATGTTAAACTAAGCCATGTTGGTAATTATACTATCGCATTATTGGAAGTCTTGAGTATAGAAAAGTAGTGTTCCCATTTTTTGGTTTTTTAGGATTAAAATTTTCAAATTAGCTTTTGTTTTGTTGATACAGAGCTCTTTCCTTATAATCTAAACTCAAAGTGTGAGCGTTTATCAACTTTGAGTAAGTGTTCAATTTTGGTGATTAACCGTGGCTTTCTGTGTTACTATCTATTGCATTTGAATTGTAATGGTGTTTTAGCATTTTGTGGTTCCAATGTTTGCTTAATTTAATTTACAAAGAGTTGATCTTTGCTTTTTTTTTTTTTTTTTTTTCTTCTTTTAAATGATTGTCAAACTAGGGGACATCATTTTCCTTCACAGAACGAGATCGTCTTGATCTCCGGGGACTTCTCCCTCCAAATGTCATGTCTACCGAGCAGCAAATTGAACGCTTCAGTAAGTTTATTCTAACTTTATTTTTTTTCGGAAGTTAGCAAACATAGTGTTGTAGGCTTCCTAAAAAAGATACTAGTGTGTTAATACTTTTGCATATTTATGCACGTTTTAGAAATATACTGAATGAACTGATGCTTGTTTGCTTTTAAGCCATGGTAATTAATAACTTTTCAATATGTTGTTTTCATGCTTAGTTTTAGAACATGTTTTATTTACAGATAAACCAACTGCACATTTTTAGCAATACCTGTTGAAATTTGTTTATTGACAGTGGTTGACCTGAAGAGACTTGAAGAGCAAGCAAGAGATGGACCATCTGATCCAAATGCTCTGGCCAAGTGGCGGATACTGAACCGATTGCATGACAGAAATGAGACGATGTATTATAAAGTAAGTTGCAAACTTCAATATTCATCTACTCTATCTGGAGTTATAGAATTAAAATCAGTGTTTAGAATTTGTCCTTATTGGCTGATAGTTGAAAACGTGTTTCAAATTTTTAATGGGTAAGTTGATACGTTTCAATTTTTTTAATGGATCATTTTCTGTTTAAAATTGTAATCTCTGAATTTGACAGGTCTTGATTGCCAACATTGAGGAGTATGCACCTATAGTCTACACTCCTACTGTAGGTCTTGTTTGCCAGAATTACAGCGGTTTGTTTAGAAGGCCCAGGGGAATGTACTTCAGTGCGGAAGATCGTGGAGAAATGATGTCCATGGTTTATAATTGGCCAGCTGATCAGGTCTTTTATACTTGTCAATGGTGCACTTATTGTAGGACGAATTTTATGTGAACTATTATTATTTCTGGATTGGCCTTTATTTTCTTAGACTTTCATAGGTTTAGTGTTTTTCAATTAAACGGACAACTCATTCACTTTGCTTGTACCGTTTTCTACTGATAAAATGCTCTGTTTCCTATAAAAAAAAAGGTGCTGATTGCTCATGGAGTCCCTTAGAATCATCTGGTAAAGAATTCTTAAGATGCTCAGATTTAGTCTCAACTATTGTTACTTTTAGTGTGGTAATTTACTGAGTTTGGCTAACTTTATTTGGTCCCAGATTTCAGTTTTCTTCGGTTCATATTGTTCGTCAATATGCCATTTGTTGGTGCTTTTTTCTGTCTTCCCTGTATTTCACTTTGCTAATGTAATGAAAAATACCAACAGATTTTCTGGTTACTAGTTTGGACGTTATGGATTTTTTTTTTTTGTTCTCAAAAAACTTAGTGATACAAGCCAGGACTAGTTTACACGCAAAATGGTAGTTATAGATATGGTATTTCAGAGTAAGAGATGTGGGTTTCATGGTTGAGTGATTTAACTCAATAGATTATCTGTATTAATGTTGAAATTTGTTTAAAACTAGGAGATAAAAGGCTTCAAGTTGTACTTATATACGGTCAATTGTTGAAGGTAGTAAAATAGAAAACAGAGGTTAAAATTGTTTACCCTTCCTATCATTTCAATACTTCCCTTGAAATGTGGCTTATGAAAAGTGAATACAAGTTGTGAACTTAAATCTTGGTGTTTCAGAAAAAATTCAGCCTAATTTATATGATCAATCATGGAATTCCTGTGCAGGTTGATATGATTGTTGTTACAGATGGGAGCAGAATATTGGGTCTTGGGGACCTTGGAGTCCAGGGAATTGGAATCGCAATTGGGAAACTGGATTTATATGTTGCTGCTGCTGGAATAAACCCTCAAAGGGTAATTTCTTACTCATTTTTCTTTCTCTTGCTTATGCTTTATTATTTAATTAGATAATTGTGGTGTGTTTATTTCAACATATACATCCAAAAATTGGATCAAGGGAGTTACTCCTTGTAGTATGATTGTAAGCAAGTTTGTCGAATTTGTATCAATGAACCACATTTAAATCAAAGGAGTATACTCTTTATAGTATGATATAATTTTTATGTTTCTGATATAAGCTTTTAGTTGGCATCTTTCATAGATGGCCAACTTGCCCATCTGTTCCTGTTTCCTTTTAGCTTTATAAAATTAAGTTTCCTATATATATACAGTAAATCAAATGCTAAAGGGTTCTTGTTGTAATAGTAGGGAATTAGTGATACTTTCGTCTTCCAAAAAAAATAAAAAAAGGTTATAACTAATTGTGAATCGCTGGATCTGTTCGGGTGTTTGTCTATGCTGAGGTCATTTTATCTCTTCGCTGTCACTTGACCTAGTGAACCTTCACATTGATTTGTGCTATGCATCGTTAGTATATACTCTCCTCATGGTGGCTTGTGGAGAATTATTTGGAAAATTCCATATTGGTCTTAACCCTATGCTCCATCCTTTAGGTACTTCCTGTGATGATTGATGTTGGAAGTAACAATGAAAAACTGCTCAAAGACCCCTTGTGTAAGTGTTTCCTCATCTAATCTTCAATACGCGGTACAAAAAACAGCTATTATGATTATTTACAATGTTAATATGGTGCTGGTACAATATATCTGCGAAGACATTGAAGTGGCACTATAAAGAATTTGGTAAAAACCATTTTAGAAGACGACTTTTATATTTTTGAGGCTCTGAAAGCATGGTACAGGCACATGATAACAGACTAGGCATTCAAGTTTTCTGATTATTGTATTTTTGGTGTTCTATCATCATCTTCTCCATATGCTGTATATGTAATTTAGGATGTCCATATAGAGTAATGACTGAGCACATGGTGAGTGATTGTTTAATACAGGATTCATGAAAGAGGTGCAGTACAAGAAGCATGGTGATTCTTTTCACTGTAAAACAAGAGCCCATTACCGTTGTGGGAAAGACAACATACAAACTTAGCATCCAAAACTTTTTGTGTATGATATTAGTTAATCAGTGCTGATCTAGATGACAAGAACTCCTATTCCCTTTCTCTCATTGAATATGTTTCTTTACCATCACTGTTGCCTATATGTAGAAGTAAACAAAGAACAACAATAGATAAAAGGTAACTAGCAGTAGTATCATTCAGTTTAATTTTTAATTAGAAAGCCAGTTAATGTTTAGAAAATATCAGCTATAGCAAGCACATCTCTTGTGTTACCATTCAATTCATCCTTTTCAATGTCTGTTCAATGAATTACGTTCTGCAAATGTGCCTCTTAACTTTCACTTCCAAGTTTTATCATCAGTAGCATTTATATTTCTTACCAAGTACATGTATTCTTTAACAGTTGAATTTATCTCCATAGCAATCAACAACCTTCTATTATTTATTCTTAGATTTGGGATTGCAAAGACACCGTCTTGACGGTGATGAGTATCTTGCTGTCGTTGATGAATTCATGGAAGCAGTGTTTACTCGTTGGCCTCATGTGATTGTGCAGGTAATTTGAATGTCATTCATGTTTATTTAGTGACCAGAAGCTGGAATGCATTAAGTGCACCATTTAACTTTAAAGAAATACTTGCTCTATTTTTTGTACAGTTTGAAGATTTTCAAAGCAAGTGGGCATTTAAGCTGTTACAGCGCTACAGAAATACCTATAGAATGTTTAACGATGATGTTCAGGTAACTCTTTCATTTCATGTGGTAGCGTCTAATCATCTTTATTACAGGTTTGTGTTGTCCCTTTATATCAATCAGCAGGGCCAATCCAAACTCCTTGCTCGGTTTTTGAGTAAGGCCTCAGTTTACAATGTTAAATTAAAGTCATGTTTTTAGGCCCAGTTCTATAATTTTATTTAAAGGCCTATCATATTAAAAAAATTCAAATCATATTTCCTTTAGTCCCAAAAATAAAAAAGAAATAAAAATGTACTAGCTTTTCCTGTAATTTTGTATTATTATTTATAAGTCTATTTGAGACAAAACTTTACATTTTTTCTTTTCCAAACACTGAATTGGGACAAGAGTCAAAAGAATGATACTGTATATCTTTTTGTATTTTTTTAGTTCTTTTTGTAATCCAACATACACTAAACATCTATATTCGCATGAATGATTGAGTTATGCTGAGGGAGGGTGTTGATTTGAGGTACAGTGTTATCTGATCCCTTAATAGCTCAAGCTTTTGGGATCCAATGGTTATCTAACAGTAAAGACGTGAAAAACTGTTTTAAAATTGTTTTAAATTTGATATATGGAAATAAAGTTACCCTTCCATTCTGGTATAATTTCATCTAGTTTCGTGTCAATTCGTCTTATAGGGAACCGCAGGAGTTGCAATTGCTGGACTTTTAGGAGCTGTAAGGGCTCAAGGAAGGCCAATGATTGACTTCCCTAAACAAAAGATTGTTGTTGCTGGTGCTGGAAGGTTAGTACTTAAAAGATATCCATCTCTTTAAAGCATAGACTTCTGAGCAGTTAAAAACACGAATTCAAATACAGGAGTGGGGATGTTTTGACAGAGTGGTATTAAGTACCCAATAGAGCTTTACTTTATTTTATTGATTTAATGGCTGATGAGATGTTGGTGGTCGTTTGAATGTGGCTGTGCCTCCAACATCTCTAAACACTTTTGTTTTCCTGTCAGTTTACTAAATTTAGTGGGATTTAGAGAGGGCCTGTTTCTTAATACTTTAAACAAGGTTTTATTGAAATTTACTTGGAGATAGTATTTTTTTTTTTTTTTATTGCATTCCTTGCAGTCACCACTTTTCATGTCAATAAACATGCAAATCTGCTGACCATTTTCTTGGGAGGCTTCTCAGTTGGACTTGAATTTATGCATCTTTGTACTGAAAAATGAGGCTAAAGAACTTCCAGTATAAAGATCAACTACCAAGCCTGCTTTGCTTAATCATTGCATTGCTGCAGTGCAGGAATAGGTGTTCTTAATGCTACAAGAAAAACAATGGCAAGGATGTTAGGGAACAATGAACATGCATTTCAGAGTGCAGGCAGACAATTCTGGGTGGTTGATGCCAAGGTAAACAAGCGGTCACATAATGCCGTAGAACTGTCAAATACTCTTTTAACTTTTAAAAATAAAATTTGTGCTTCTGTTACAAGGGGACAGGTTTCGTGTTTGGCCTTGAATAAAATATTTCTAGTGACAATTAATTTTAAATTCCTAGACACAGAAAGACAAGTAGTTTGCTCATTATTTATATAAATCAAATAGTTTGAATACTTTTTGGCGAGAATTGCATATATCATAGTGGAAGTAGTGGAGGTTAACATAGTGAGAAAGTATTATCTTAAGCTGGGATCCAAGACACGTGACTAAGGAGGAATTCTTGATTGGTCAGCATTGACACTAGTTGGGTCTTCTCGGTTGTTAATAGGCCAAATGGTGAACTTTCAATGTTATTCACTATGCAGGATAGATCTACGAGTGGTAGATTACCACTGCAAGGGATGAGTTCAATGGCTTGTTCCATGATTTGTTGGATCTGTTGGACAGATTATACAAGCTCTTTATCCTTAATCGCTCAGTTTCCTGTTTCCAATGGAGTTCATATAGAATTCCATTCAATCATGAGCTTACATAGAATCATAGAAGTGCCCTGATTTTTCATTTTCACAAATCCCAACCCCATCCATCATTGACGTAATTGTTTCCTATTAGCAGAACTGTTGAAATATTAACTGAACTGCCCAGAATTTCTACTTTATATGATGAGTTTCATTATGTATGAAAATATGAGGTATGGTGACACCTGTTTGTAGCTTCTTGGTTTTATCAGATAACCTTATGGTGGCTATAAGGCTCTTCCCTGTATGTATACTTTATATCCAGACTGATGATTTAGAACGTGGGTGCAGCTATCATATTCCCTATTCAATATGCTTCACCATTAGCCAGACAAGATAATTAATTTGGCGGTTCTCATGTATACAGGGTCTGATCACAGAGGAACGGGAAGATCTTGATCCAGAAGCCTGTCCTTTTGCAAGGAATGTCAAAGAAATTCATCGTCAAGGGTTAAGGGAAGGTGCAAGTCTTGTGGAAGTGGTTAGTGAATTCTTCACACTTTAATATGTAATATTATCTTCTTCTGCACTTACAAGCCTGCATGGTTTACATGGTGGGATTTTTCCATGTTTAGAAAATTGAAATTTAGTACAGGAATCTGGATGTGGCCTAGCTGTGTAACAAAAGATATTTCATACACATCTTGCAAGAATTGCATTACTAATGCTCTGATTACTGTTATATTTTATGGAAATATTTTTGCTCACCACTTTAACCCAAGGCATATCCTCACCACTCTTCTTAATACTTGATACGTGTCCATAGGCATAACCATGGTTAACTTTTTACTTTATATTTATGGAACCATGGTTATGCATATGGACACGTGTCAAGTGTTGGGAAGGGTGGACCTTGGGTTAAAGTGGTGAGCAAAAATGCTCTTATATTTTATACAACATGCTCTTATATGCTCCCAGTGAATTATTTAATAAGACTCTAGTTGATATAAGTGTGTAATGCAAAATGTTTTTGAGCTGAATCTGCTTATGCATCAAGAATAATTAGCAGTTAAGAGTCCTAACAAATATGTTTTTGTCAACTGTTCTAATCCTGTCTACACTTTTAATTATTGGGTAACAGTTTATATTATTAGTTATATAATTATATTGTCTAATTTTAAATGGTAGACACTCTCATTTGGTCACAACTGTTGATGATGTCTTAGTAATCTTTGCTTATCAGGTTCAACAAGTGAAGCCTGATGTACTTCTTGGACTTTCTGCAGTAGGGGGATTGTTCTCGAAAGAGGTATTTATAATGCATCCTATAAATTGAAATGGTTTATTGTAAAAATCTTGGAGAGGAATGGCCCTTTGTTGCATGCTTCCGGGATCATTTTGCATATTGAGTAATCGTTTTGCATTTCAGAAATGATAATGATGTGTTATGATAAAAATTTAACACTTGTGGATGTCCATGGTTTTTTGATCAAGAAAGAAAAGTTGATTTTCTAAGATAAGAAGGTTGAATAAAATATTACTGCGCACTATCTAACTTTTACATGGTACAATTCACAAAATGTAACTTTTGGTTACGAAATAATGACTACGTATGTTGTCCTTGCCTCTTGGTCATGTAGAAACTCCGATATTTTTAACCAATTTTCTAAGATGCTGCAAAATACATACAGATGTTGACTGTGAACTACAAATTTTTTATTAACTATCTCTGTTTTGTTCTTTCAATGGATCATTTTTGCACTTTTATATCCAAGTTTGTCATGACACAGGAGATGAAATATTGTCTGGACCATTTTTTGTTAGCTTCTCTCTCTCTCTCTCTCTCTCTCTCTCTAGAATTTCAATATTCTGCTATGTGGCTACGCCGAGCATTTTTTCTTCTTGCAAAATTGATGTGAGGCAGATTCAATTTTAGGTATTAGAGGCCCTTAGAGGTTCAACTTCAACTAGACCAGCCATCTTTGCAATGTCAAATCCGACAACAAATGGTACACCTTTTCCTTTCCTTTCCTTTTGGAGAAGGGGCTTTTTTGGGGTGGGGGTGGGGGAAATAGTATGGAAATTCAGCTTATTGAACGACACTATTTTGTTTTGGAATAGCTGAGTGCACTCCTGAAGAAGCATTTTCTATTGTGGGTGACAATGTTGTTTTTGCTAGTGGAAGTCCATTCAAAGACGTGGACCTTGGTATGTATGAAGACAAATTTGTTTCTTTTTCTTCCTCTATTGTATCTTTCTTGTTGTAGTAAATGTTTGAATATCTCCCACGGTGTTGAAGTTGATATGATAACTATAACATGTGTTGCTCATAATGCAGAACGTGCTATCAATGTTTAGCTGTTAAGCGTGGAAATTATAACTACTACAGTACTGACATTTTTCTAAAAATAAATATAAATAAAAACTGATTTTGTACTGGGAGATTGGGGAGGTTGCTCATACGATCCATCATGTTGGAGAGGAATAACCTAACAGATTGTTTTACTCCTATAAGACATGCATTCCCTTACAAACAACCATGGATGCATGTGAGAGTTATGGGCACACATGCACATGCCTAACATAGGTACCAAGGCCTGCAGTTGTTTGATCCTGTTTGGTGGCTCTCTTTCATGAAAAGCACAAGGGCATTTTGAGTATTCATGTTCATCTAAAGAGTATTTATGTTCATCTAAAGAGTATTTATGTTCTCTTTATGATATGATGCTTGTAAGCTTTACCAATTCATTGACCATTTTTTATTCTGTAGGCTTAAAATGGCCATCCTTTTCCTGCTTTGATTCTATCATTCTACTGACGAAAAAAAATTGTCTGTCCGTACTATGACTATCAAAAGAGAGAGAAAAAAAGAAGCTTCTCTTTCTAGTGCTATATATGCTCGTTATATTTAAGATTATGAATCATTTCTCTACATTAATATAATATAAAATGGTCTATCAGAAGTTCTTACCTAGAGTTCTATATTTGATAGGAAATGGCCATATTGGACACTGCAACCAGGGAAATAACATGTACCTTTTTCCGGGGTTAGTTGTCCACTTTCTCTTTTCTAAAGGAATCCAGATCTAATTTAACTGTTTCACTTGTGGTATTGTATGATTATAAATGCATCTTTTCTCATGCAGTATTGGACTTGGTACCCTTTTATCTGGTGCCAGAATCATCTCTGATGGCATGTTACAGGCTGCAGCAGAGTGGTATTTCTCATAAACTTCATCAATTACTGGATGGACATTTCAACAGTTCAGTTTGTCTTAAAAAAGAATTTCAGATCTATGCATTTTATTTATTGCCCTTGAATCATCTGTTATGATCAATAAGATATCTTGACCCAAACGAATTATCTGGTAAACTGTGTTAATAATCAATTGGAGAAGGTGCTCTGAGCCTTCCCTGAAATTATACTCTCCTGTATACTTTTTTAAAGTCAATATGTTATCACATGAATTAATCTCGGATTTGTAATTGGTTGCTTACCCAAACTTCAGTAGTTGTAATATACACATGCATATTGTAACTGTCATTGACAAGTGGGAGAAAATGTTAAGGATAAGGTGGCTCTCTCTCATACAGAAACTGTATTTGGATCAGGGAATTCTAAGTATAAGGTAGTAACTGTATGAAACTAGACATATATGGAGAAAGTATTCCATTAGTCCATTGAGGATCATTTTTGACCCTTTAGTGTGGAAGAAAAGTGGGGGAATCTGCTTATTATTGTAGTACAGATTACTATTACTGATTTATGATTGTATGCACTTTTTTTTTCGGAGATATACATGTGCATTTGAATAATTCGACTTTCTAAAATTTATTCTAGAGTGGAAGATTATGCTTTAGGTTCTTCTGAGTTCTAACAGTCAAATTGAAAACAGCCTTGCAGCATATATGACAGACGAGGAGGTTCTTAAAGGGGTTATATACCCTTCTATATCTAGGTACAAAATGGCCTTTATTATTTCTTATTGTGTCCTTTTCCCTGTATTTATCTTTATTTGATATTAAAAGGATTTATACTCAAGCTGTTATGCATGTCTATAAACCCGGTTCATATTTGCAGCATACGTGATATTACAAAGCAGGTGGCTGCAGCTGTGATAAAGGAAGCTATAGAGGAGGATCTAGCAGAAGGGTACCGCGAAATGGATTCTCGAGAGCTTCGGAAACTTAGTCAGGTATATCTGGTTTGCACTTCTATTGCTTTGTCGGATGATATTGATAATGGAATATATTGAAAAGATGAACTGTTAGCAGTGAGTATAAAAAAAGGAAGAATATGGATTAACCATCTCATCTAGGGCGTGACGATCCCTTCTGCATATATTTGACAAGAATGTTTTGAACCCATATTATTTTAATTACCGTGACAATTTGATGCAGCATAAAATTTATTTTCTTGAAAATTTTGTTACACTGCTAGCATTTATAAGTTTGTGTAGAAGTCAAATTCATAAAGTGTTCCCAGAAGAACTTTCCATCTTATTTTCTGATCAGTCAAATTCGTAAGAGAAACGTTTATATCCAAATCTGAAACTACTTTCATGAATATATTCATAAGATATCATGAATGTCCTTGCTTCTTTAAACATCAGTGGTTTTGGAATTGCCATGGTCATTGATATAATTTTGGATTGCAGGAAGAAATCAAAGAATATGTGCAGAACAGCATGTGGAGTCCAGAATACCCTACGCTAGTTTTCAGGAAGGAATGATCACGTGTAGACGAGAAGTCAATAATTTAAGTGTTGTATCTATCGATTCTTTTAGTCAAAATTACACGTTTGGTCGTGTTGCTCTTCAATTTTGAGCAGGTATCCCAGAAACTCTATAATGTTGTAGTGGTTCTTGTGGCAGAGAGAACTTAT
The DNA here is from genome assembly GCA_020226455.1 of Prunus salicina. Classification (NCBI taxonomy): domain Eukaryota; kingdom Viridiplantae; phylum Streptophyta; class Magnoliopsida; order Rosales; family Rosaceae; genus Prunus; species Prunus salicina. The sequence continues at coordinate 16,828,883 of CM035343.1, read as the reverse complement.
TCATAAATAGTGATTTTCTAGTATTTTTATTTGAATCCAAATGTGGGGTACTTCCTTATTTATATTGTAAACTTAAGTAAATGGAGTAATATAAAAATAAATGAAAGTAAAAAGACAAAAGACATTTACTTAAATGTTGAAAATGGAAATAAGGTGTAGAGAAAAAAAAAATCAGTAAATTTTTGGTATTTTTTTTTAAAAAATTCTATTTTTTTATTGCACAAAAAATAGCTACCATTGGATTGCTGGAAAAAATCTGATCGGAGAGCCCAGCGTGCACCACGTGGAAGCTAGCCGTTGGTGAACTGTAGCGGGCGCGTCGTTGTGACATCAGCCCTCCAAAACACGGGCTGGCGCTTGGGTGACGTCATCTCCAAAACAAGGTTGGTGCTTGGGCCAGCACAGTTCGCTGGGTCCCATTCCTTGCCCGGGCCACTTTTTGTTGCTGGAAATAGCATTTTGGGCTTGCCCCCCAGCCCTCCCCTTGGTCCCCTTGCTGGAAATGCTCTTAGAGCAACTCCACCCATTTACCAGTTGTCATGGCAAGGGGGGGGATTAGGGCAACTACTATTTATGTGAATAGTGGCTGCCCTTGCAAAAAGTAAAGTGTGTTTCCACCCGTTGCCATAGCAACCACTATTCACATAAGATATGAAGAGAGGAATTTGTATAGAGTTTTGATGTGAGAAGTGAAAAATATGACTAAGTAATTATTTAAAAAAAAATTGAAATTTTTAGTATTTTTATTTTTTGTTGCTGACGTCATCATTGACGTCAGCAAACCCAGGCTAGACTGAGGGCTGATTTTGCATGAGGGCCAGCCCAGGCTTGTGGAGCCCACCCATAGCCCGAGCAGCATTTGTCCGCTGGAAGGCCGTTTTGGGCCTAACCCCCCCTTTGCCCGGGCACGCTAGAGTTGCTCTTAAGTAACGGAAAAGACTAAACTTGGGTATATGGTCAAATTGAAGTATTGCATGAACTAAAAATTGAGAGATTCATGACCTACTGCTAAGAAGTAATCTTTTTATTTATTTATTATGAATATTGACACTGGATTAGAGTATTCTTGAGATGCGAATAAAAACTATACAAGCATATTCTTAGAAATAATTTTTTAAAAATATATATTTACAAAGTTATTTTACAATGAGATATTCATTCATACAAAGCCATTTTTACAACGGGAGATTCACATATAACAAAGCTAGGTCACCACATCGAGCTAGTCATAGTTAAATATCAAACTCACCACTATATTTATCGTTGTCTCATTGACGTGGTCAAATTTCATCTATATCTTTATTTGAGGATGGCCTGATTATAACTTAACTTAGCTGCTTTAAAAAAACTCCTTATGGCTTCACTTTTCATTCCAATTTATCTATGAAGAGTTTCATAACTTATATGACCTGCTTCATTTACTATAAATAAACAAATGTAATAAAACTTTACTCTATTCAAATTCAAATTTAGGGATATTTGTTTTCAACTTCTTGGAGTTATAAACTTTCATGCATTGAGATATATATTTTAAATTAAAGGGAAATTTTATTAGATAAACTTCAACGATATAATAAAAACATAAACTAATTTCAAAAAAACAACAAACTAACATACTAAAATCAAAATTAAAGTTGATAATAAACATGATCGATAGATTATAGATAGATAAATGACACAAATTCATTATTAAATTATATTTGTGATCTATGATCTAAAACCTATATTATCCTTCGACACAACAAAATTGAACCTCAGTTGCTCGCCATGTTAAATTCGTTAATTTAATTTCCAAAAATAGAATATTTTTATTAGTTGTTTGTTTGGTCCTCGAGCGCCGAACGGACCATCCAACTCCAAATCCCAGCCGCCAAACCATTTCCTACCAACAGGGATGGTGGGACCCTCCGCTTTTTTATTAAACTAAAAACACTCCAGAAAGATGGAAAATTCAAATTTCAAAATTTGAACGCGTCGTTTATTACTAGCAGAGGCCCAACGTGTGGGGCCCGCCATTTTCCCAAACGGTGCACATTCGACCCGAAACAATATTCATATAATTCAACCTCGTGACTCTGACGCTTGTCCAAAAACTGTCACAGAGAGAGAAAAAGGAAAGAAGAAGAAGGAGAAAGGAGAACTAATATTTTGACCATTCGAGATTTCAGAGGGGTTTTTATTTTGCGTCTTTCCGACTTCCAAGTCAAGCTTCTCTGCTGCTGCTGCTGCTGCTGCTTAGTTCGTTTGTTGTTTACTTTTCTTAACTGTTAAGGCGGAAGAGAGATTAGGGTTTTGGATCGGAGAGAGAGAGAGAGAGCTCAGATGACGACGATGGAGAGCTTGATCGGGTTGGTGAATAGGATACAGAGGGCGTGTACTGTGCTGGGTGACTATGGAGGCAGTGATAGTTCGTTCTCTTTGTGGGAAGCTTTGCCCTCTGTTGCCGTCGTCGGTGGCCAGGTCTGTCTCTCCCCTCACCGCCTTTGAATCATTTTGTCCCATTTTTTATGATCCTTGTTTGTCAAAGAGGGTTTTAGGTAGAAAAAGTGAGAAAGGATGAGACTTTTTTGGTAGATGTTGATTGAAAATTACTTTCAGTGAGAGAAAAAAAAAGAGGAATTTTTGTTTAAGAGACAAAGTGGAACTGATGTTCTTTTTATTATTGTTGTTTTTTAACATTTGGTTTTTATTTATTTAATTTAATTTATTTATTTTTGGAATGAGAACAGAGTTCGGGGAAGTCTTCGGTTTTGGAGAGCATTGTTGGGCGTGACTTTCTCCCCAGAGGATCAGGTTGATTTAAAGCTTTGAGTTTATTTCACAATGTTTATTTCTTCTTTCTTGGTTTTCTATCTTTAATTATGCATTGTTTTCTTAAATAATTGCAGGGATTGTGACGAGGCGGCCTTTGGTGTTGCAGCTCCACAAGACAGATGAAGGAACCCAGGAGTATGCCGAGTTCCTTCACCTCCCCAAGAGAAGATTCACTGATTTTGGTATGTAAATGATCTCCCTATGTTACCTGTATAGATGCGAATGTAGGTTTCTTTCACTTAATATAAGTGTAAGATTGATTGTTTCTAGCTAATAAATGATGGATTTTACACAACTGTGTTGTTCACGTTCAGCTAATAGAGAAAAATCATTATTATTCAGTTCATATACAGTTTATGACACTGTGTATGATTTTTAAGTCATTGTTCAGGTGAAAGTAGTTCTCCATTTGATCACCTTATTTGTAGTAAAGCTGCAAATTTTGACGTCTGAGCATTTATAGTTGGCCCACCTACTGAAATCTGTTGAGCACCTCTAATGATTCATTTATTTAAGTTTAGGTAGAAGCAAACTGTCAATCTGATTACATTGGGAGACAAATAGATTCACATTACAGATCAATTTTGAAATGATTTGAAATGAAGGTTTGGTTAATCTTTCAGTTGGGATTTTTAATGAGCTTGTCTGCCGATTGATAATTATTTTTGGTTTTTTTGTTTAATAGTAACTCATGCACATGCTCTTGATATGGCACTTTGCTATCTTGACCTGACAGTGTCTATTGCTTTATTGCAAGAAACTGACACCCAAAACTGATATGCACTCGTCTTTCTGCAGCCATGGTTCGAAAGGAAATTCAGGATGAAACTGATAGAATAACAGGAAAGTCAAAACAGATATCTCCTGTTCCCATCCATCTCAGCATCTACTCCCCGAATGGTATGTTACTAATACCGTTTTTTTAAAAGTTTATTTATTATGTAATGTTTTAATACATTCACTGGAACCTTGTCGTCCAAGCAACAAGCTGTAAATTTTCAAAGCCTTGCAGCAGTTAGTATCACTCTTTTGTGTGTGTGTCTTGTGGGTTAATTTTGTGTTGCAATTTATCATCTTTGTGCTTATGCTTTGTTGTAGCTCCTAGCAGTAATTGGTAATTGTAATTGGCTCAGATTATTATTTCACATATGCACTCCTAAAAATGTGACTTTAAAAAAAGCTCCTTCACAAAATTTTGAGGCCATCACAGTTCCTAAGCGTAATATGTTTTTATGTGAGACAAAAATATATATGTAAATTCGGATCATCTTTGCTAATAAAGTGATCTAGTTTTGGCACCCCTTTGATAACTCTTAGGTATTACTTCTTCTAATCGTTTTTCTCTTGCATTAATGTCACTTTTCGTGGTTCATCTATGTTCTTTTGTGGCATAAGAGAGGGAGGAATATTGGAGTTTCATTTTACATTATCAAATTGTTGTATTTCTTTACCTTACACTAATTCTTGATCTCCTTTGTTTGGCAGTTGTCAACTTAACCCTAATTGATTTACCCGGTTTGACGAAAGTTGCTGTTGGTAAGTTTTATTTCCAATGCTGATTGTGTGTTGAATTGCATGATGCGATTTTGTTTGTCAGTCACCAACCAAGACGGTTATTCTTTTCAGAGGGCCAGCCTGAAAGTATTGTTGAAGATATTGAAAATATGGTTCGATCTTATGTTGAGAAGGTAATGAATCATTATGAAATCATAAACATGCACAAACACCTACATTCAGGAATTGACATTCAGGGAGTTTTGAAGTCACTGACTTGTTGCCAAATGCACAGAAATATTGATGTCCAATGATATGATTGAAATATGTTATAATTAACAAAAATTGTTGGTCTTTCTCTCTTTCAACTAGCCTTGTCAAAAGATATACTTGTTTTGTGTTTCAGTTTTATAAAGTCGAGCTTGAATATTGCCCATCTGTCACTGCTTTTAGTAACTGTTGCAAATAGTAATATGTATATTTTTTTGGGTGGCATTTGTAGCATCTCATGCACCTTCAGGAGTGAGATCCCGTTTTGCAGGAATGTGAGGCCACTCGATCAACTGGCCTCTCGCATTCCACAAAACAGGATCCTGCTCGTGAAGTTTTTATGTAGTTTCTCTACATCCATTACAGAGTTAAACCATTTCTCTTTTCCTATGATGAAGGTCACTTGACTTCTAATTCATGATTTTGTGCTTATTGTAGCCTAATAGCATCATACTAGCAATATCTCCAGCCAACCAAGATATTGCCACATCTGATGCTATCAAACTTGCTAGGGAAGTGGATCCAACAGGTATGCTCTATTTATTCCTGGGGTGTAGCCATTTTCCTCTTTTGACTTGTGCTATTACTTAATTTTGTCTTCTCTTACATCATTCTCTTTATAACTTGCAGGTGATCGAACATTTGGGGTGTTGACAAAGCTTGATTTGATGGACAAAGGAACTAACGCGTTGGATGTATGATCTCTCTCTCTCTCTCTCTCTCTCTCTCTCTCTCTCTCTCACTATAAAGCTCATCCTATGTAAATGGTATTCGACTGAGCAAGCTTTCTGGTGAAATACATTAAAATTTTCAAATAGATGAGACCGGGCCTTTAGCATTCAAAATGCAGCAGTTTTCAAACATATTAAAGTGATCTATTTTTTATTTATATAAAATTTTATGGAAGTGACTCTTAAAACTCTGCTCTGGTTTTCTTTACATTTTACTATGCTTGACACTAGATACCCTTTGCACTCATGGTTTTTACTACAGATTTGAACCTAGAACAAAAAAGAAAATATGTACAGAATTTGTTCTTTATTCTCTTACATCTCTGTCCACAAAGGTTATTGAAGGAAGATCTTATCGCCTGCAACATCCTTGGGTTGGAGTTGTCAACCGTTCACAAGCAGATATTAATAAAAACACTGACATGGTTCTTGCGAGGCGAAAAGAGCGTGAATACTTTGCAACCAGTGCCGACTATGGGCACTTAGCTAGTAGAATGGGTTCTGAGTATCTTGCAAAACTTCTCTCAAAGGTTAGTATAAAATATGTTTGTTGCAACGGAAAATATTGCTCGAAATAGGGATCATTATCCGTTGCTTGAAATAGGGTATCTTTTTTTGTTGCTTGACAAAAGGTATCATTTTGATGGGTTGATATTGTTTATAGCACTTGGAGTCTGTGATTAGGGCTCGAATTCCAAGTATCACATCTATGATTAACAAAAGCATTGATGAACTTGAATCGGAGATGGACCATCTCGGTAGGCCTATTGCCGTTGATGCTGGGGTGAGCTGTCTTTATCTTCTGCACTTGATCATAAATAAATTGATTTTTGGGCAATCATGAGTTTGTAACCAGGAGTTTGTATTTTAGGCTCAATTATACACTATCCTGGAACTTTGCCGTGCATTTGATCGGATTTTCAAGGAGCATTTAGATGGAGGGTAAGACAAGATCTATTTATTAAAACTTCGTCTCATCAATGTATTTAGAATTTAGTTTCTAGTATGAAAACTATTGTAGATCTTAAATTTGACCTATTTTGAGTCTTAAGTTTATTGGAGCATATGTAATTATGTACCATTGAGTTGATTTTATACAATGATATGCCTTTGGAGATTATGTTAGTGTTTTTTATATTCTCTTTTAATACATTATTTACCTTTTTTAATTCTCAAGTATCCTTAGCAAAAGTGCCAAAAGCTGAACTCGCTTGAGATAAGATGCATATGCTAGAAAATTAAATTTGGGTATTCTAAATTTAATGTAGTATGCTGGACAACTCTATGTGGGTGATCTGTGATCTAAATCTAATGTCGATGCTTAGTTAGTAATAGCCGGTTTGGCTGGTACGTTATTTGGTGTGGAACTACTTGGAGAGTCAAGGCTTGGCCATTTGTAAGTATTTAGTAATGGGGTACCCTAGGTTAATGGCTTTGGGTTGGTTTTAACTTTTAACAGTTCTTACACATCGCTTCCCTGCTGGAGCCTGAAACACAGCTAGTTGCATGTGCTAGTCTTTTGTTGCTTGCTGAACAGTTTCACTTTGCATAATACACTGCTTCCTAGGGACATGCTAGTGCTACAAATTTGTCATATAGAATGGATTTTTTAATAAAGTTGTAGTATCCTCAGATGAATTGCTGATTTCTTTGACCAAAAAATGCCTACAATTCTGTTGTCTGATGATATACTTGCGCTTCATTTTGTCATTTTAGGCGGCCTGGGGGTGACCGGATATATGGTGTCTTTGACAACCAGCTGCCTGCTGCATTGAGGAAGCTTCCATTTGATCGACATCTTTCCTTACAGAATGTGAGGAAAGTGGTTTCAGAGGCTGATGGTTATCAGCCTCACTTGATTGCTCCAGAGCAAGGTTACCGCCGCCTAATCGAGGGATCACTGAATTATTTTAGAGGGCCAGCTGAAGCTTCTGTGGATGCTGTAAGTTATCCCCTTTTATGTACTCTCCAGTAGTCTGGTTTTGTCAGAAATGTTTTTAAAGTTCATCTAGTTGTCAAGAACCTGATAAACTTTTGCATCTTTGACTGACTGAAAATCCATACTGTAGGTCCACTTCGTCTTGAAAGAACTTGTAAGGAAGTCATTAGCAGAAACTCAGGTGAAGGGAATTTGTCTGTTACTTATAAAGCTTAAGTATTGTTCTTCCAATGAGAAAATGGATTGATTTTGATGTTTGTGACTCAGGAATTGAAGCGCTTTCCGACTCTGCAAGCTGAAATAGCTGCTGCTTGTAATGAAGCCTTGGAAAGGTTCCGTGATGATAGTAAGAAGACAACTCTTCGATTAGTGGAGATGGAATCTTCATATTTGACTGTGGATTTCTTTCGGAGACTTCCCCAGGAAGTGGAGAAGCCAGGAAACCCAGGTACCACGACTTCTCCCGCTGTGGACCGATATGCAGAGGGCCACTTTCGGAGGATAGGATCAAACGTTTCCTCTTATGTGGGAATGGTGTCTGAGACATTGAGGAACACAATCCCCAAGGCTGTCGTTCATTGTCAAGTCAGAGAGGCCAAAATGTCGTTGCTAAATCACTTCTATATACAAATAGGAAAGAGAGAGGTACTCTCTCTCTCTCTCTCTCTCTCTCTCCCCTAAATACACACACAAACACTTTTGGATGCAGAGTGATTGTGGATTTATTTCATGTTAGCTTGGATTGTCTTCATTGCATTGCCTGCAGCTGTTTTGTCATTTAGACGAGTGTCTATAGACTAGAAGGCACAAGCTTGTTGTGGTTGCTGTTTTACATGATTATGCCCTTTCAATTTCAAAATTTGTTCTTAACGTAGGGACCGTTTGATAACCATTTCAATTTTAGTTTTTAGTTCACTTTTTCTTCTAAAGTATAAAGGAAAAAGAGGGAGAATGAAAGTGAGAATGAGAGTGGAGATGGGATTGAGAGGGAAGATGAGAGGGGAGGATGCGAGGGAGGAGTAACAAAAGTGAACACAAAAACTAAAAATTGAAATCTATTTGAAATTGTTTTCATTTTCATTTTTGTTACTCCTCCCTCACATCCTCCCTTCTCATCCTCTCTCATTTTCCTCTATACTCTAGCACAAAAAATGAAAACTAAAAACTAAAATTGAAATGGTTATCAAATGGGCCCGTAGGTCTAAGCATTTTATTTTTATTTTTGGTCATTAGGAGGTATAAGCTTATGATTCAACCTTAGGTGCAATGTGTTGATTGTTTTGGATTGCAATAGCTATGTTCGCTTATGGTTTTGATTAGTTGCCGCTTTGGCTTGTGTTTCAGGCTAAGCAGCTTTCCCAGCTGCTTGACGAAGACCCATCGTTGATGGAGAAGAGGCAACAGTGTGCTAAAAGGCTTGAATTATACAAGTCAGCTAGGGATGAGATTGATTCTGTATCATGGGCTCGCTGAGAAGAATTAATAATCAGAGACATCAGAGTTACTGCTACCGTTATGTAAACACGACCGAATTTATTGAATTGTTGGACAATAGAGATCTTGTCCTTTTTTCTTTTTCATATTGTTATTCTATGTAATTGTTGACCCAACTTCTCGTGCTTTGGGATGGGATGTTGAATTGTTTTATTCTTTTTTTTTAGTCAGATCGATTGTTGTATTTCTTTTGATTACTATTGTGATCATATTAATCTTTTGTACATCTCTAAAACCTTTGTGATATAATATATTAGAGCATTGCTTTAATTATGTCCAGATCAATTGAGTTTGCAAAATATAAGAATGGAGATTGGTCCAACTGGTTTTGTACAAACAACTGATTCAGTGTTTGGATTGGAAGCAAACCGAAAAAAAAGAAAAGAAACTAGTGTCTAAAACATGACCCGAAGAGGGTAGGCAATAATTTCATTGTTTTTGTTAAAGAAACTTATTGTTAATAAACATGATTACTATTAAATAAAAGTGAATTAAAGTACATTGGACTATTAGTTGAATTAAGTTTTTCAATTTAAAGGTTTCAATTGTAGAAACTTTTTAAATAATAAGTGCATATAACTTCTTTAAATACTTGCTCAAAAATATAAAATCTGTTGTAAAATTAACAATATATGCAGAAATATTGAGCTGCACGTAAAGTAAATGAGACAATATTTAACGAGGTTCAGCCTACGTCTTCGGAGAGCAGCAACAATAACTTTTCCACTAAATAAAATAATAGGAATACAACTTTAGTGTTTATAATCTCTATCTTAGTGATATTTCTCTCTGCTCTCATTTCTCTCCTCTTACTCTCCTTTCTGTCTCTCTTCCTCTGTGCCTGGGCTCTCTTCCTCTCTGCTGGGCTCTCATTTGCTTCTTTGATGGTGTCATTACAATGAAGGGAGGAAGTCCATTTATAAGCAAAGCCTCTTCACTTCCCGTGGATGTGCAATTATTTCTTCCAATATGTGGACTCCACTTCTACAACACCTTCATTATCACTTTACCCACCTGGACAACAAGTCTTCAAATGAATAATTAGTGGATTCCACCACATTCTTTACAAAAATATCTTTAAACATAGTTATTGGTAATCCGAAAAAAGCCATTATGTATTATTCTAACTATAATTTTTCTCATGTTTTTTTTTTATACATGAGAAATGCATAATGAACTTGTAGAGTGCTAATAACGGCTCTTTTTATAAAATAATTTTTTTTAAATATCCAAAAAAAAAAAACATAAATAAGCTCGTCTCACAACATCCCTCCATAATATTTATAAAAAAAACATTTCCTTAACATCCCACTGTTAATACACTTCCTTGACATTATACATTTTTGCACTGTAATGACACTGAATGTCACTCCACCTTTTACATTGGATGACCACTTTTTACACTGCAATAACATCTTATATATTGTTAATGACACTATAGCAAACCCAAGAAAAGTTGCAGAGCCATACATAATGCCATTCCATACAATTTATTCATTTTCCCTTATTTTATTTTATTTTGAAAACCTCAACTCTTAAATCCAGTTTTTCTCTTTCCCTACGAAAAAATCACTATTTATTTTTCAAATTTGTTTTCTCACCCCATGAGATTTTCCACTTCTTAAACAGAATCACCGAAAAAGGGATAAGTAGCAACTGCTCATGAACGAGAGTAATAGGAAGAGAGGAATATGATTCCACAATAACATCAACAACATGCATGCTTTTAGCAAGCTTAAGACAAAAAGGAAGGGCCCAAAAGTATTGCCACAAACACGAGAAATTATAAAATGGTACTGTAGTATGGCCACGTGGTATAAAGTTACACTTGTTATAATATGGGTGAACGATAATGTTGATATTTACTTTTTTAGGGAACAAATATCAATAATATTCACTTATATTATAACACACTGAACAAGTTATACCACTTTGTTGTACTACCATACACTACCAATGTAGTTAACACATACATACTAGTCACACGACTGAGGATTGCTACGAGCAGCCCCCACATGTAGCCATGGAACTCCAGTTCTCACCATCTCGAGGGTTTTAAAAATTTAAAAAATTAAAAATTCCGAGTATGTGGTTCTTGTATGTAGCCTCCACATGCCTAGTTCCCGCACAAACTCTTTCATAATCCTCTGTGTGGTCCTTGTATGTGGCTCTAGGAATTTCCACAAGCTTTTGTGTCCCTATTATATTCGAGTTGTTCGGGTAGAAGCCAAATTCAGGACCCTCTCCAATGGCTATTCACAATTTAGGAAAGACACAAAATGACCCTTTTACAAGAAGGAATATGAGACATGGGCACATGGCAGTCGCGTTCACTAAAATCTACCTTTCTTTTTGGACTGAACTAATTTTTTTATATTATATAAAGCGATATTTAGAAAGAGGGAAATCGAATCTAGGACCAAGGATGTATGAGTAAATGTACGATTGTTGTTAAATTTTTTCATTCACTCACATATGATATAATATTTCAAAATATTAAACCTGACCTCTAAAATATGTTGACATTAATCATAGCTAATTAAAACCACACTGGACTTAGCTCAACTTCTACATCTCTCACCACCAGTTATACCAGGATGTCCAATATTTCATCAACCCCACCTCCTAGTTGATAGGTATTTCTTTGCTTTTAATTATTTTATTTTCTTGCACAGAAAGCTGCTCGTTTCGTAAGCTCACTGTTGTTCAGTGTTTGAAGTTCAAATGTGGATTGACCATTGTTAAAGGCCTCAGTGCAAGAAAATTAATTTGATTTTAAACAGTATGTTTTGTTGAATCTTGAATATACTTGAGACCTTTGATTTAGATTTCGGATAATATATTTAAGCTAGAAAATTCAATATGTTGCCTATATACTACATATACTTTTTGTACGTACAGCATTTTATTTTGAAATTGTTTTGCAATTCAACAAATGTATGATCAAATTATTAATTTAATCACATACGTATGGTACTTTAAGTTTCATGTACGATGTAATGGATTTTCATTCAATTTAATCATGTATCCACCAAAATCATGTCCACTTCTTGACTTGTTCACAAATTATTAATTTCCATGATTTTTTTTCTTTATTTTGGATTTTTTAGTGTGCTTATTTCTATTTAAAAAATGTGGCTAATAGTAACTTTCTTAGACCCCCGTTTGGGATTGCAATTTTTTTTTTGGCCAAAAACCTACTTCACTTTAAATTAAGTAGTTTAAGGTGTTTGGTAAAAATAAAATATCCTGAATATTTTAAAAGTAATGACCTTTTGACAGCAGCTTTTAAAAGTAGCCATTATGTTCATTTTCAAAGTTGATTTCAAAAGAAGCAGAGATGAGCCTTTATTAAATTTTTTTCAATTCCTATAATACCATCATTAATTTTTTTAAATGACATTGTCTACTAGCACCACCTTCATTACCATCACCACCACCTCCACAACCACCAACAACTCCTCCATCTCCACCTCCACCTTCATCACAACCACCACCATAACCACAACATGATTAGCACATAACACTTTCAACATTATGTATATTTTAGTCATTATTCACAGTTACAAAAGTTTTATATTAAAATTTACCAAACAATTTTGACATTGTTTTTTATATACTAACAACACTTTAAAAATATTGCTTACCAAACATGGAACATCTTTACTTTACAGCTAATTATTTTCAAAGCACAACAAAAGCTGTTTTTTTAAAAAGTGACAACAATCCCAAACTAACCGTTAATGCCATCATTTTCACTCTTTTATTCAGCAACATCTTAGTTTTCCTTCAAAATTTGTAATTTTTATTATTATTAATGTTTGTGGAAATTTAGGACATTAAAAAGATGAATTAATGTACTTGTAAGACAGGTTTATTATTCTAATGTAACAGAATTGGCTTCTTCGCATCAAGATAAGGGATGTCACTCGGCCATATATACATTATCCATCCTTATGCAATATAGGTTGTTTTGCTTATCCACATCAGGACGATATTAATGCATCTTTCTCCTAGCCAGATTATATATATATATATATATATATATGTATTTATATTTATATTTATTTATTTGATAAAAGGATATGTCCTTTAGTTCAACTTGATATGTTCACTAATTCGTAATCAAAGCGGAATTAAAATGAGGAGTTAAATTTCAATTACGGATTACTCCTGCTTTTACTTTACATAAAGGAATAAAAGTATAATAATTCCTGATTTTAGAGGAATTGACCCTTGGATGGGGAGGTGGTATTCTAATCCTAGAGAACTAACCCATGAGTAATTTATCTTTTTTATCCATTATACCCCTCACATATTTTTTTTTAAATTTCTAATTTGCCATCTACTTTAACTCAACAAAAATTTGCTTATAAAATAATTTATTTAGAATAAGGGCATTTTAGTAATCATATGAGTTTATTCAATTCTGATTTATGGGATTTAGTAAACAACTTATAAGGAATTAGTATCATTCCTATCCCAATTCGAGTTAGTTTAGTAAACAACTTCAATGGAATCTGGATTCTAACTCCTCCTTAATTCATTTTCTCCTCATCTGATTATAGATTAGTAAATATGTATTAACATTAAAAAGACATATTATGTAAAATCTTGAGAAAACACAGTAACATTAGATTTATGCTTTACCAATTATAAAAACTTGTTGAAGTTGAAAGAGTAAAAGTTTGCAAGAATTATAGAGTCAGTTTATAAACCTTGGTAAAAAATATATATATATATATATATATATAGTCAGTTTATAAACTTAAATGTCCGTGTGTAGTTAAATATTTTATTCGACAATGAAATAAATGTTTTCACATGGATTTAATGTTTTGATATTAAATTTGACAAAAAATAAAATATGTTGATATTTTAACTTCCCAAATTCCACCTACTTTTCTGACCACTTATAAAGGATCATGCCATTTGCGGAAGAAAAAAAAAACTATATATCATAGTTGCAACCTCACTCGACTTAGCTTAACTTTACCTCTCTCACCACCACCACCACCAACGATGTCCAATATTTCATCAACTCCTCTCCCACTCGATAGGTATTCTTTGCTTTTCTTTTCTTTGATTTGGTTTTTCTTTTCTTTTCTTTTCTTCCCTTTTTCGCACATGAAGCTGCTCGTTTCGCAAGCTCATCGTTGGTGCATGTTTGAAGTTCAACTGTGGATTGACCATTGATAAATCCTCAGTGCATGAAGCTTAACCTGATTTTAAAGATGGGAAATTCAGTGTTCTTCTTTTCCATTTGTTGAATCCGTATCTTGACCTTTGATTGTAGATTTTGGATAATATAATCTAGAAAATTCAGTATGCTCAAATTTTTTGTTGTTCTCTGCTGGCCTTAATCCTCCTCCTGTTTTGTGATGGCAGGAAATGTTCGCTTGCCCTTATTGCTCCTCTGGAAGCAATTCTATTCGACATTGATGGAACATTGTGTGATTCAGATCCCCTCCATTACTATGCTTTCCGTGAAATGCTTCAAGAGGTAGGCTTTAATGGAGGGATTCCTATCACTGAGGAATTCTACAGTGAACATTTTAGTGGAAAGAACAATGAGTATCTTTGCAGTACCGTCTTTCATGACTGGGATCTCCAAACAGCAAGGAAATTTTTGGACGACAAGGAAGCCATGTTCCGGAGGTAATTTAAAGAAATTATGGTATTTGCTGCTGCATAATGGTTTGCTATATTTATTTATATATGAAGCATGTTGTGTTACCTGTCAATAGTCTAGTTTGATAGTTTGTTGGCACACATTTCCATACAGTGTTCAAGTTTTGCTTCTATTCCTGAACCTGACTTAATAAAGGACATATGCAGATTGGCGGCTGAAGAATTAGAGCCTGTCAAGGGTCTGGATAAGTTGCGCAAGTGGATCGAAAATCAAGGCTTCAGAAGGGCTGCTGTAACAAATTCTCCAAGAGCTAGTGGCGAGCTAATGATATCATCTTTGGGGCTCTCGGATTTCTTTGAAATTCTTGTTATCGGAGTTGAATGCACACGGGCAAAACCATTTCCTGACCCTTACTTGAAGGCTCTCGAAACACTTCAAGTGTCTCACAAGCATGCTTTCATCTTTGAGGTTTGTCTTTAAGGACTGTGTGCTTTGAATTAACGAATAACGATAACGTTCCTGAGTAAATTTTGATATAAGTTGCACTTTTCTTTCCTTTTTTTGGGTCGTTAAGGATTCTGTTTCTGGAGTGAAAGCTGGAGTAGCAGCTGGAATGCCAGTAGTTGGTTTAGGCACAAGGAATCCCGAGACATGGTTGACTGATGCCGGAGCCACTTTCGTTATTAAAGATTTTGAGGACCCAAAATTGTGGGAAGCACTGGAAGAGTTGGAGAGGAAGGCAGAGGCAACAACAGTTGCAACTTGAAATGGCAGTAACATATTACATATAATACAGGAACAAAAGCTGTAAACTCAAATTGATGAGGCACCAATAGGCAGTATCTATCTATTTAATAAGCCTTATTATGCTTATGTTCTTGTACCTTATTATAATCTGTTCTTTTTGTTCCGACTTATCTCAAACGATTCTTCTTTCGATGACTTATGAATAAAAGCTTAATTGTTCCAAGAAAAAAAAATTCAAATAACATCATCTCAAGATTGAGGTGATGACATTATTATGTTTAGATAAATGGTTTTTATTCTGTCATTCCAATTTATTATGTTTATATAACACACTTCGCTGCTTATTGGCACCAAGGCAATCAGGAATTCAAAGACTTCTAATCCTTGGTTCAAACAGATTTTAAATCCTTTTACCAGACGGAAAGATTTTAAATCCTTCTCCCAAACATATTTCAAAACCTTCTGAAGTTGATAAACATTTTAGTCATATCATTGAATTCGTATTTCGTATACAATGTGAAGAACTCAATTAATACGTGTAGGTATTCAATCTAGGTTGCTTACACTTGTTGCAAACAGAAGCACGTGAGCAGAAGTATTATAGTTATATATACGTACTGTGGTTTCCTTTTTACTCCGGTTCTTCAAGTCTCTCCAGGAATCCTATTCCCACAAGAACATGGATTCTCCACCTCCATATTGTATATAACTGACTCTCCAACTCTAGACAAAACGCATTATTGATGAATATGGAGAGGAAGAGGAAGGTGTGCATGTTTAAGATGGTGGTCTCATCATCAGCGAAGATGAGCAAATCAGTCGGCAGTGGAGGAGCCACAACGAAGGACAATGCAGTGGTAAGCAGTGTGATCAATCCGTGGACTGGAATGCCTTATTCCCAGAGCTACTATGAGATCCTGGAGAAGAGGAAGACTTTGCCAGTTTGGCAACAGAAAGATGAGTTCTTGAAGGCTCTTAAGGCCAACCAATGTATAATTTTGGTTGGTGAGACTGGGAGCGGTAAAACCACTCAAATCCCTCAATTTGTTTTGGAAAGTGTTAATGCAGAAACTCCAGATGGTAAAAGGATGATGATTGCGTGCACGCAGCCACGTAGAGTTGCAGCAATGTCAGTGTCTCGTCGTGTAGCTGAAGAGATGGATGTGAAGATAGGAGAAGAGGTTGGCTACACTATTCGTTTCGAAGACTGCAGCAGTACCTCTAAAACATTGTTGAAGTATTTAACAGACGGTATGCTTTTAAGAGAGGCAATGGCAGATCCCCTGTTGGAAAGGTACAAGGTGATAATACTGGATGAGGCACACGAAAGAACGTTAGCAACCGATGTTCTTTTTGGGCTTCTCAAGAAGGTGTTGAGAAATAGGCCTGATTTGAAGTTGGTTGTGATGAGCGCTACTCTTGAGGCCGAAAAATTTCAGGGCTATTTCAGTGGTGCGTACTGTATGAAAGTTCCTGGCAGGCTTCATCCAGTGGAAATTCTTTACAGTGAGGAACCCGAAAAGAACTATGTGGAGGCAACAATTCGAACTGTTGTGCAGATTCATATGTTTGAGGGTCCAGGGGATGTACTTGTCTTTTTAACTGGGGAGGAAGAGATTGAAGATGTATGCCGCAAAATTGACAAAGAAATTGCAAAATTGGGTGATCAGTCTGGTCCTGTCAAAGTGTTGCCTCTGTACTCAACTCTGCCTCCAGCTGTGCAGCAGAAAATATTTGAGCCAGTAAGTTCTGGGAGGAAGATTGTGGTGTCAACAAACATTGCTGAAACTTCTTTAACTATAGATGGAATCGTTTATGTTATCGACCCGGGATTTTCTAAACAGAAAGTTTATAGCCCAAGAGGGTGTGTTGAGTCATTGTTGGTGTCTCCAATTTCCAAGGCCAGTGCGTGTCAGAGGGCAGGGCGTGCTGGAAGGACTAGACCGGGGAAATGTTTCAGACTTTACACTGAGAAAAGTTTCCATAATCATCTTGAAGCACAAACATGTCCAGAGATATTGAGATCAAACCTTGCAAATACAGTGCTTACTTTGAAGAAACTAGGAATTGATGACTTAGTTCATTTTGATCTCATGGACCCTCCTGCTCCTGAGACAGTGATGCGAGCACTAGAGGTTTTGTATTCTTTGGGAGCATTGGATGACGAGGGTAATTTGACCAAGCTGGGGGAGATTATGAGCGAGTTCCCATTAGACCCTCAGATGTCAAAGATGCTCATCTTGAGCCCCGGATTTCACTGCTCGAACGAAATCCTGTCAATCTGTTCAATGCTCTCGGTACCTAATTGTTTTCTTAGGCCTAGAGAGGCTCGAAAAGCTGCAGACGAAGCGAAAGCGAAGTTTGGTCACATGGATGGAGATCACATAACGCTTCTCAATGTGTACCACGCCTACAAGAAGAACGATGAGGATCCTGTGTGGTGCTATCAGAACTTTGTCAATGAGAAGGCATTGAAGGCTGCAGACAATGTTCGGCAGCAGCTAGCGCGAATTATGGCTCGGTTCAATCTCAAGTTATGCAGCACTGATTTTAAGAGTGGGGACTACTACATCAACATAAGAAAGGCCTTGCTAGCTGGATATTTCATGCAGGTGGCTCACCTGGAAAGCAACACAGGACACTACAGCACAGTGAAAGATAACCAAGTTGTACACTTGCATCCGTCCAGTTGCTTGGATCACAAGCCAGAGTGGATTGTTTACCACGAGTATGTCCTGACCAGTAGGAATTTTATCCGGACAGTGACAAATATTTGCGGCGACTGGCTAGCTGAGATTATGATTGCACTAGAAAAATCAGGCAAAAAATTGGGTTATGGAGGGCTTACCGTAAAAGACAGGAAGCAGACGACTTGAAGATTAATGAACAAAATTCCCTTGGACACTTTCTGTTTAACTTTCGACGTAATAAGAACCTTTAAACATGTTTAAAATTGAACAAAAGAGGCTCCAACAAGCGTGCAATAATCCAAGTTGCTACTACTAACTCTAATTCTGTGTTTATGCGTTGACAATGAACTCTCCATATCCTAATTTCACCAGTCTAAATTCACCCACCAAAAAAAAAACACCATCCTAATTTCAAAAGATTCACCAAAAAAATACTACGAACTCTTTGTAACATGCATTTTTATTATATAATCTCAAATTCACAATTTGACTCCAAAAAAAATTCCATTTTCAAGCTTCACATAAAACTGAAAACTGATATCAATTACCACACAACTTTGTTCAGATTTCACTTTCTTTGAAAACTGGAATTAATTACCAAACAAGTTTTTAATTTTTAGTTGTGGAAAAATGAAAACTAAAAACTAAAATGGTTATCAAAAGGCTCCTAAAGTTTTTTTTTTTTAAAATGAAGTAAACTATTACATTTTGGAAAAAAAAAAAAAAAAAACTATCACATTTGGGATTGACATGCCAAAAATACCTACTATAAATTCAATCACGTGTAGGGACGGACCTAGGTGATGCACCTATACCTACTATAAAAACTATTACCTATAGCCCAAGTGAACTAAGAGAAGTGTGGGGTTTAAATAGAAAATCTCTTTTATTATTTTACTCTTATAATTAGTATATAAGTTTTAGGGTTAGTCTAGTTCAAAACTAACAGTTTACCTATAAAGAAAATTTAATCCACTTCATTTTTAAAAAATTTCGTCCGTCACTGATCATGTGTAAGCTTTGTATGATTTTAGTGGCATATCCTTGCTCTTTAAAAAAAAAAATTATGCAAACAATGTTAAGAGATGAGAGAATTGAACGTAGTACTTTGGATGCAAGGTCAATATTATAAATATTTTTTTAATAAGAAAATAATACATTTATGAGAAAAATCGATAACTCTCTCAAAACAATAAAATTATAAATAAATAAAAATTAAGAGAAGGAAAACAGTCGATAAACCCCAAAAACCTCTCTTACTTGGCCATTCTTTTGCTCTACCAGAGCTAAAACAAATTCTTCAGAAGCTGCTGGACTAAGGAGAGAGGAGGATGAGCAGGGCTTGTAGTCTCTTCCAATTGTGCCAGAATCCAAACAGATTACTACTCAGAAGCTCTAAATTTTCCAAAGGTGCCCATCATTCTCTCGTTATCTTCTCTCTCACTTTCCTATCGTCAAAACAAGAAAAATCCCACCTTTTTTTATGTGTATAAACACTACTGTATGTGTGCCTTTCTTTAAACTCTCTTTCATTTTCCTTCTTTTTTTATGCTGTTAATTATTCATTATCTACCACTGTATTTGTAGCCATTGTTATTTTGAAATTCACGAGCTCATTTCCATTGCAATCTCAAGCAATTCTTCAAAACTCTTTGTTTTCCACCAGTCTGGGCCCGACCCTGAACACTATTTTAGCTTTTTATGAAACCCATCCACGTCTAGTAGCTTCAAGGTTGAGGAAATCATAGAAATTTGCGTTTCATAAAATTGAAAAATCTGTCTTTAACTATTGGGGTTCTCTGTTAAGTTTATTTGTTTCTCCCCTTTTCAATATCCGTTGTGTTCCTGACTATTTTGAGAAATTAAATGTCTTTTGGTTTGGTGCGTGATTACCATATTCATTTTAAACTTAAATGACTTGTACCAATTACAAATATTTGTTTACCCTCCTAGTGCAGGTCCGTACTTGATACCTAGTGCCAGAATTTATCCAGTCCTGTGCTTCTCTAAGGAAATACAAACTTCCGCATATGAAGTTGTCAAGGGAAGCTATGTACCCACAGCCTTGGTTAAACCAGAAAGCAAACCGAAGGTATTTCTCTTTGGTATGTGTATTTATTTTGGTCTCAAGGGCATGTTTAATAGCAAGATGAGGATATAGTGAATAGTGAATGAAGCAAAGCAAGAATTGATATGAAATAAAAAGTTCGTCCTAAAAAGGAAAAAAGGAAGCAGATGTATTATCATTACTTTTGTAGTTTAACGGAAATATTTAACAAGAGAATTGAGTCATTAAATAGTGTTACTGTGTTCATATAAGTAACTGTATATGTCTTTACTGTTATGTGTGAATTCCATCCCTCATTATTTCTTTACTACCATTTTCTTGTTGGATGACAAAAAGTGTGAGAGGTTGGAGTGACCTCATGAATAAGTATCAGAGCATGGTGAAATCTTATGTGAGATGCAGGATTCAAGCATCAAATGACTGACTGCAATAAGGGTATGCCCTTCTGGAGCAGCCAGAGAGGGATATGGGTTTAGATCAAGAACCATTCTGAACTATGCCTTTGACGTTTGGGATTTAGAAGTTGCTGGCATATAGGGAATGGAGTTATTGGAGTGAAAGAATGGCTGACTTTCCTGCTTCTTTAGTTTGTATTTTGGACTCTGATCTACGGGGTCAAACTCATCATAGGGCAGTAGTTATTTAGTTAGTTTGTTTTCTTTGGGCTTAGCCTGCCTTTTCACACTGGTTGACTTTCCAAGGTGTGCATCTCATGAGGTATGTTGCAGGAATATTAAGGACGATTTGGTTATAAGTAAATAATTGATGTAGTTGACAAATTCAGTGTTTGGTCTGCTAACAACAAGAGTATTACGTACCTGGTAAACAGACACATAGGTGAAGGCATGCATTAAACAGTATAGTGCCTGCATAGATTTTGTGAGTTGGGGGTGTTTAGCTCACTAATTCATCAAGGTTGAAATATCCATGTTTGATTAAATTTTAGAACGTAACTACAGTTGTATGTGCAAAGAATTTTGATTGTGATTATTTGGTGCATTCATATGGCATTATACCTCAGTTAAAGTGACCTTGACAACCTTAGCAAGTTTTAAGATCTGCATGCCATTTATGTTAGCGGATTGTTATTGTTTGGGTTACTTTGATATTCTAGTGTTTAAGCAAAGGCATTGTTCTCTCATGTTTAAATAAGTTTCACACATGTACCAATTTTTTTTCCCTTCATTGGTGTAATTTTGTTTTGTGATCCATACCTTTGTGCAACCTTTTGTTATTAAGATTTCTTGAGACTAAAGTATTGGAAAAAGTAATGATGGCTACCATGGTCCCAATGTTGTAATTGTAGGACAAATCACCAGAAAATCTTGAAGGAGTTGGTGCATTCCAAAAGCTACCCATGGTGATGCCATCTGTTGACATTCTGTATTCTGCACTAAGAAAGGCTAAGAGGATTTCACCAACAAAGGGTATTTGTTATGGGCGTGTGTTTTAGATCAAAATTGACAGAACAACATTAGATTCAACTCGGATGGAACTTGGTTTATAGGACCTGCTGCCAGCCCTGATTTTTAATTTCTTTATGTTGCAGGTATTGCCAATATTGCAAAGCGGGAAAGAAATAGAGGTGCAAAGCAACTTGATGCATTGATGAAAGTTTGTCCTCAAACTTTAGTTTGTCATTTTATTATATTTTCTATTGTGATGTTTTTATATGATTCAATGATGACTGACTAGTTTTCTTTTTCATCTTCAGGAATTAGCAGTACCCTTGAGAACTTATTCAGAGAATTTTCCAAATAAAAAGTATCTTCACCCTTATGAGCGATCTCTTATTGAATTAACTCTTGGGGATGGAAATTATGAAGAGGTATATCCTGAGAAAATTGTGGCCAATTTCCACTCAGAATAACTTGAGGATGTTAGTATGATAAAAAATTGATTGAAATAATTTTTTTCTGTAGTAAAAATATGAGTTTTATTGGTATTTTCATGTTTCCTTTTACACTAACAAAATGCAGACAGGTATAATCTTTTAGACCCTTTTCAACTTGTCGTACTTCAACTTTTTAATTTTATAATTACAGGTGTTGGGAAAGGTGGATTCTCTGAGGAAGAAGGTTGTGTCTGTTGGAAAAGAACATGCATCTCTTTGTGCTAAGGTAGAAGTCTTGGTTTTTTAAGCTTTATGATGCAATACCTGCTTCGAGCTTCTTATCTCCTTTTCATTTATTAGCTTTTTGAGGATTACTTGCATCTTCTGTTACCAGAAACACGAACACTGCATTCCATGATTACTTTATGAATTTTACTCTTCCATGTTTAATTTATATCTATAATACACTCTTGAAGGTTCCTATTGAAAAAATTAAAAATAAAAATAAACTCGGAATTAATTTTTTTTTATATTGATTTTGAAGACGAAAGATTTTAACAAACTCTCATATACACTGTGGCAGTCATTGTCGAAGAAAGAAGCAGAGGAAAGGCTAACCGAGGTTATTTCTTATCTTTAGCCAAAAAGAAACCTCCATTCCATCCGTGTAGATTTTTACTCTCTTAACTAAATCTACAGGGCATAAAGAAAGTTGAAGAGACATTTAATCGTGGAGGAAAACATGTCGATGATTTGTTACACATAGCCAAGGTACTTTGCTTTCTGAAATTGGAGTTCTATAGTGGCTTTTGTTTTTCTTTATTGATTCTTTTCATTCAATTTTAAGGAATGCATGCCATGTATCATGTATTATGATGGTTTAGTAACTGTTTAGATTTTTCAACACACTTTTGATGTACGTGCATGTGTGTCTGTGAACCTGGTCTTACACCTTACACCAATAGAGTTGAATATTCTATGAAAACTTAGGTCAGTCAAATATGTTTCATTCAATTTACTTTATTTTTAGACAATGGAGGAAAATTTTATTTAAAGTTCTTTTGGCCAACAAGATGTTTTAATATATTATTTTTAATTCATGAACTTTTGTATCATATTTCAGTTGTCTAAATTTTCATACTATTTGGCTGCTTCTTACTTGTTCAGTCAGTATAACCTATAAACAACTTTCCTATGGATCCATGCCTTGTTTAGGAGTGCTTTGGGACCTATAATGGTGTTGTTTTTTACAACTCTGATTTGTTGAGTGATTATTGAGTTTTTTGTTTTGTTTTGGTAAGGCCATCTCTTTAAACTAGTTATATTTGCAGACTCTGCGAGCAATGCCAGTAGTTGATCTAGAATCACCGACACTTTGTCTTGTTGGAGCACCAAATGTCGGGAAGTCGTCTTTGGTCCGCATACTCTCCACAGGGAAGCCTGAGGTGTGCACAATTTCAATTGTCAATGACAAAGATGATATCTTGTTTTGTATATGTGGTTGGCTATATAGATAGTCCATTCTTGAATGGGTTGAGCATATGTTGCTGTATGAAGCATAAAAGACTTGTTTTCTTTCTTTTGATTGTTTGTAGGTTTGCAACTACCCTTTTACAACAAGAGGAATTCTGATGGGTCACATTATTTCAAACCATCAAACTTTTCAGGTGGCTCAATTTCTCTAATATTTAGAGTCGAATATAAATATTTTTTATTTTTTTATTTTCAATCTTAATTTTGTTATATGTATAAATTGAACGCAGGTGACAGACACTCCTGGGCTGCTCAAGAGATGTGATGGTAAGTGACTGGCATTTATTGGTTTTAATTATGTCATTTTGAGGGATGCTTTCTTGGACTACAGTGCTTTGCAGAAAAAAATTTCATCTTTTTTTTCCGTTGGTGTTGCAGAGGACAGAAATAATCTGGAAAAATTGACGCTTGCTGTGCTCTCGCATCTGCCAACGGCAATACTCTATGTCCATGACCTCTCTGGACAATGTGGAACCTCACCTTCTGATCAGGTTTTTTTTTCTTCTTTTTTTTATAGTTGAATCGAGAAGTAGTATGTAAAACTCAAAAAATAAAAGTAGTATTGCGGCGTTTGCATACCAGATACGCATACGGGTTCGATACCCTAAACCCTAGTCGATATGCACGGGGTATGGCTCGGTATACGGCTGACAAAGAAGAAGAAGAAGACATGGGAGAGAGAAATAGAGAGATGGGAGAGAAGAAGGCGATGCAGAAATGAAGACGATATATATATATATATATATAGAGAGAGAGAGAGAGAGAGAGAGAGAGAGAGAGAGAGAGAGTTGGGAACTGGGAGCGAGATGAAGACGAAGGAGTAATTTCAGTTACACGGTGCCATTTTAGGTGGTGGGCTTAAAAGGATGTGGCCCATCTGCTGCTTTTTTAAGAATCGAAAACGACTCAAGGACTGCTTGTTATCAGATGCAGCCCCACCTAAATGATATCTCTAATATTTACCAATTACAAATAAATTTCAGATTAAATATTTACCAAAAAAATCTAAATTAAATTAGGGTGGTGATTTTCCCACTCCCTTTTTATCCACCTACACTCCCTTTTGTTTTTTTAATACTTTTTACTATAAGATAAAAGGGAGTGTAAGTGAACAATGGAGTGTAAGTGGATAAAAAGGGAGTGGGAAAATCAGTACCCTTAAATTATTACCGTATGAAAATACTAAATTAAATATGACCATACACAACAGTGCCAAGTAAAAAGAATAATATTATTTTAATTGCCGTATCCTTATTGTGCCTATATTCTAGTTTTTGACTGTTGCTGTATTGCACTGTATCGTAGCGCTGTACCCATTCCTGTATCTGTGCTTGAGAGCTGAGACAATTTCAGTGGCATTGGGTTGAATTAATTAAAATGGAAGTGATTTTACAGATCACAACACATTAAGTGATGGTTGAGAGACAAATCACTATAGTTTCTTTCTTTGTAATCCACCTCTATAGAAAACGCTCCCCTTCACTATTCTTCTGTTTGTTCTTTCTTTCTCACATATATTAAATTCATGATTTTTCTATGACGGCTTGCAGTTTGTCATATACAAAGAAATAAAGGAGAGGTTTAGTGAGCATCTGTGGCTTGATGTTGTGTCCAAATGTGATCTGTTGCAAAAGTCTCCAGTGCTATTTGCTACTGATAAGGGTGATGATTCTGATCTTGAGCTGGAAAGGTACCGGAAATTGGGTCCCGATGGAGCTCTTCATGTGTCAGTGACAAATGAAGTAGGGCTCAGTGAGGTAATCTTTATATCATAATGTTACTCTCCGATATAGTGTTGAACACGGAAGCCCTGAGCTTTGATATTTTGAACTTTACAGAAAGGGGCACATTGCTACAAGGCACGTTTGTGTTTTCTATTAGTTGTGCTCATTTTTATGCGCACACACCCTTAGGCCTGGCCTTCTGAAACTAAAATTCTCATCTCTTGCATTCTATAATAATTGTGCTCTGTTTGATTGATGAACTTGTTGCTTGTAGTTTCTTAACAAATTAAATAGGAAAGAAAGTATTTTCTTGTTAGCTTACAATTCAGACATCAACTTTTTGCACTGCAGTTGAAGAGTAGAGTGCATGAGATGTTCAACTCTCAGATGACAAGGATCCAAGTTCAAGAAAAGCTGGAAGTTCTTACTTGAGAGAGCAATCTCTGAAATATAAACAATATCAGTTTCCGCTGCTGATGAAATGAAAATCAAATTACAAATTTGATCATCCCCAAGGATGGTTTCTGCCTCTGGTGAAATGACAATCAATTTACAAATTTTGTCATCCCCAAGGGAAGCCATTTGTGAGTTTGGCTTCCGGACTAGTGGAAGACCTGCAGCATGCAAGTGCTTGTCTATAATACACACTCCTGACTTTTCAGATTGTTTGGTCTACTTGTGATCGTCAGTCTCTACAGAGAAGCTGAGTTAAATGCATTGAAAATTGTATTACCTTTGCTAATTGGAAAAGAGCTGTACTAAATCACAGTCGTTCACATTTGCTTGGACAACTATGAACCATTTAAAGATATATGGAATAGGTTCAGCTGTTATGTCCAGCTAAATTACATGTTTTGTCTAGTTAAATTTTTAGCTCCCTGTTGATGATTATATGTATAATTTTATATTACTTAACGAGCTTTGCTCGTCCAGGTGTATTTTTCTTTCCTGCTATGGACTCCCTTTTGCTCAACCAAGTCACCAATTCATTTCAAAACTCAAAACCATTCTTGGGAAAATAGAAAAAAAGTTATGTACAAGTTTCCAATGCCCTAAGGGTTCTTGTGTTATTTAAACATCGAACGGTTGATTCTGTCGATACTGATATCAGATATAGGTTCTATTGGCTGATCATCACCCCCCATTGGAACAGAGCTCAAAGGATCTCTACTGAATTCATCTGCAGAAGAGAACGGAAGTATATGCATAACTTATCAAAACAATGAACTTGAAGCCTGAACAAGACATCCAAAACTTTAATCACAAGAGGGAGGCAATCAACTCTCACCATATACAGTATATAAGGAAGATGGGGGAGGAGTGGACATGAAGTTGACGCCACAATAAAATCCCAAAGCTAATACCACTGTCATCATAGCATAAGCTGGCACTGCCAATGCCCAATACCTGAAAATAGTATCACATTCAAAGATTAACAGAAAGTGTTCAAAGGCCTTGACTTGCAGACTAGAGCTCTCAGGTTCGAGCCTCCATGACATCATAATAGTGTGCGTGTTAGAACATCCCACCTCACTTCCCACCCCCCTCCCCACCCCCCTTGCAATTTAGATTATCGTTTGTACTTCAAAAACAAAAAGTGTTCAAGGACAAAACAAAATTACCACATAGAAATCACCACCAGAGCAATTTTCTTTTCTTTTCCCTTTTTTCACTACCATAGCTGATTTTGTTAGAACTCTCTCCACAAATTCTTCCATTAAGAAACACTGACCAAACTTTTTCTTTCCCAATCTAAGTATTTTGATTTAAACATTAAGTTCCCCTAGCTATGACAAAACATTATCAAAGTTCCAAATGAACAAAATCTTTGAACAAAACTTGCAAACACATGAGAGAAACCAAGCTGACCTGCTGGGATAGTAAAATATCCCAATGGAATGTAGCCAAGACTCTGGAACATATGCCCACACCAAGAAAATAACTGCTCACAGAAAAATACCAAAGTAAATATTAAAAGAAAATTTTGTTTTCTAAAATCTCTCAAGGAAGAAGCATGGTAGATGAAATGGACCTGTAGCCACAACAGTTGTGATGGAACCAACAAAGCCATAAACTTCAGAAGGTTTGGGGCCATGAAACCCAGAAGCCTTATCATCTGAATCCACAAAAGACACTGTTGCCCTCCTCTTCTTTGATACACTCAGGATTCTTCTGGGACTGCAAACAGAATAAGAATCTTCCATGCTTTCTTCTGGAATTCCAGCACAACCCAAAAAATCTATAAATTACAATAAAAGAAAAAAAAAAGATTTGATCCATCTTAGTTCATCAAGGAGTTGGTCATTTTCTCCTATGTTACTGGTTGAAATTCTGTAAGTGCATAATTGAGATAAGAATAGAAATCATGAAAACATATCATAATAAATTTAGGATACACAAACAGAGAGAGAGAGAGAGAGAGAGAGAGAGAGAGAGAGAGAATATGGGAAATGAATTGCGAAATTAATGCAACAAATTGCTCATCAGATTTTTGTTGGGAGTGAGAGAGAGTACCTGGAATCGGCAAAATGCGAAGCCAAAACGCAGGACAGGGAAGCGTTTTGTTGTGGCTGTTGTGCTCTGGTTGAACCCAGATTGAAGACGAAGGTGGTGTGCGTCTGTGTGTGTATCGCCATTGATCCAAGACTTCCTCTCAGTAAATGCATTTTTCTGGATATTGGGCCTGAATAAAAATATCATGGGCTTGGGATTCATGAGCTTCAAGTAATTTTGAGTTAATCCTAATTTGACACACTAGTCTTCAGTAATTTTGAGTTAACCCTGCAATCGAAATTATATTATGAATTCGCCTTCCTTTGTTATTGTTTGTATCAAAAAAATAAAATACAAAAAAAGAGAGCTAAACCTTAGCAAAGAACAAGAAGACAAACTAACAAAGTCCATAGATCCTCACTAAACAATAAATTGTTAGTAAAATAAATTAATTCACTCAACTCACTATTTATATTTTTGACGTTAATGTTGAGCTTAAAACTAAGGCCTCGTTTGGTGGCCCGGTTTGAATTGGACTGTAATTGAGTGCAAATCAGTTCTTATGAGTCTCACCTCTTTAGATGGGACTTGCAAGACACAATATGTTGGATTGTTGTCCATTTTAATAAGTTCAGTCACAGCGCACAAACAACGACCATAACTTGTCCATTTTAATTAAAATAGTCCAGTTCAGTCCCACCCACCAAACGTAAAGCACATTCTTTCTTATCTCCCCCATTGAATTGTCCTTGTAATATAAATTCTAAATACTTGATAAATTACTTTTGATGTAGTGGTATTTCTTTTCCTAAATTTGAAAGCAACCTGAATTTTGAATTTCCTTTTTGTATTAATCTGAAAAATAAAACTCAACCTTTCAGAAAGATAACATGATCACAGTATCAGCCTTATAAATACTAGGATACACAAACATAAATACTTACCAATTTGACATACTTTTTAGACAAGTAAAATAAAGTACTTTTGCTTGTGAATCTTACAATCAAAGCATTAGCAAAACTTTCCTATATAAACAAGTACTGAATCACGCTTCTTTTCAATCTCTCAGACGTGCCTCCTCCATTGTTTATACTTAAACACCTCAAAATTTGATTGCAGAGTTTGTAGTAACTAGTACTATCAATGGCAGGAGCCATTGATGAATGGACAAGGGAAGAAAATAAAGCCTTCGAGATTGCCATAGCCACCTACAATATTGAATGCATCGAAAAAGGGGAGTGGGAGAAAGTTTCTTTATCTGTTCCTGGAAAATCTATTGATCAAATAAAACTACACTTCATGCACCTATTGATGGATGTGGAGGCCATCGAGTCTGATCAAGGACCACTTCATGATTACAAGTATGATGAAGACGAGAACGATGGTGACGATGGAAACGATGGTGATCATGGTGATACCAAAGAGAAAGAGATGTCGATGGTGCCATGACGACAATTAGATGAGAATTTTGCAGTAACCCTAAGGATTTGTAATTTTGATCAACTTTACTATAGTACAATTGTTTTCTCCATGGGGTTGAAGTACTTCTCTCCTTTTTTGTTTTGTTTTTCTCTCCATTAATAGTTATGTTCCAATAGCAGAATATGTATTACTAACCTTTTCACCATTCACATTTACATGTAACTAAAATACAAAAGACATTGTTAAGTATAATGTCTGAGCAAGAATTCTAACGAGTGCCTTATATATGGCCTTTAGTTGAGGTCTTACTTCTTAATTGTTTGATCAAATTGGTTAGTCGTTGAATCAAATTAGTTTGCCTGATCCAATAATTAAGAGATAGGATCTTACCTAAGGGCCATATATAAAGCCCTCACTGTAGAATGACCTCTTCTCCCTTCTATTTTGCTCAACAACTTGTTCCTCCATGCATCTGATCCATCTTGTCCAATCTAATTTTGGTCCAGCTTGAACATCTATCAATTGAGAACTATTGGGTCTAGTGGCTCGGCCCAGAACTCGGTCTGGGTCAATCTTTACAATACTCAATTCCAAATTAAATATTCTTTATATCGTAGGTAAAAAATTATCAAAGGTCAAATCCCAGTTTAAATTTACTCTTTAAAAAAGAAAATACAAAAAAAATATTATATATATATATATATATAATCCCCTTCTATTGAGGGATCTTATTTGAGGGACGCCCTTTAGGGTGCCCTACAATTTTTTTTCCAATGATCCAAACCATCTATTTTTTAGGTCTTCATTCATAGATTATCCTTACAAAAAAATTGGATAAATCGGACCGTTTCGACATCCAATTGTGTCCTACAAAATCAATGAACATGGTGCTTCAAGAAAGTACTAAAATTTGAATAACTCAATTGAATGGTCAAATGATATCGGATTCAAGTGATTTTTTGTAGAGATGATCTTTGAATGTGTATCTACAAAATAGACGGTTTGGATTAATGAAATATAATCTGGAGTGGGCCCTATAAGGGGTGTCCCTCAAATAACTTATTTGAGGAATCCCTCAACAAAAGCTATATATATATATATATACAGCCTTTTTGAAGTACACCATTGGTTGCTGAATCATCGGCATCATTACTGTTCAGATTTCATAAAGGGAAAATTCTGTGGTGCATCGGCTGTACTGGTACAGCCACTTATCCAATGGCTAAGTTTGCATTTCAAAAATGGATGGCTGAGATTGAATGACTGGATAACCTATTCAGCCCTTTGTTATTGAGCATGTGAGTCACATGTGACTCTTACAAGGGGTAACAAAACTAGACGCATGTTGTGGAGGTGGAAACGACGCTCGCTCCAAGTCTTCTCTCCAAATCCAATAGTAAGAGCTCCAGCTCTTTTCTCTGCTTGCCTAAATCCAATCCTAAGTGCCTCCAAATCCTCTCTCTGCTTGCCCACCAAACCCTCTATCTATTTGCCCAAATTCCATCATGAGTGCCTCCAATTCTTGTCTGTGTTTGGCCAAAAAGCATATACAGGAAGCTAATGCTCACTGAATCGAGGTCGTCCACGAGAAAACCGAAGACAAAGCTGGCCACTCTGCCTAAGCAAGGTCCTCAACGCTCTTCTCTCTTCTTGCCCAAAACTGATTTGCAGAAAGGTAATCGTTGCGAATTGATGATGGGTCCAGCCTCCATGATGTAATGGTCACCAAATTGAGAGGAATTTAGTTTGATTTGTTGGAATTGTGTGAACGACGACAATTGAGTTGGTGGAGAAAGGAAGTGTAAAGAGGATGCGTTTAAGTTTGGAAACATCAAGTAAGAGTTCAAACAACCCTCTTTTTCTGGTTTATGAGTTGAATGTATTTTGGGTAATGAGTTCATGCAATTTAGGAGTTAAATGTATTTTGGGTAATGAGTTTATGCAATTGTATGTTTTTAGCTTCGTGTTTACGCTCTGAAGAGTTTGCCAACAGTCGGGCAACATTTGCATTGCAAGCATGCAATTGCATGTTGGTGATGCAATGCAAGAGTGACTGTGCGCAAACGAAAATAAGAAAAATGGATCATATTTTATTGTACATGTATAATTAGACTTTTTTTTACTGTAAATCGAAGGGCTCAATTATCCGAAATACAGAGCATGACAAACGGTAATGAGCAATAATCCGAACATATTATATTACAAAAGGACCAATTATTCGAAAATACTTAGTAATAGAAATTGCCATGTAGTACGAATCACATTCAAAAATATCCCCAATTTCATAAACCATAATGTGGTTAACCCTAACATTTAATAATAGCCATAAGGTCATAATGAAGTAGTTACTTACTTTTCTTTGTCTTCGCACCATACATTCATTAACTTTGCGTTTTTAAGCTATGTGGAGTTTGCTCACAGGCGGGTAGCGTTTGCGTAACACACATGCAATTGCACTACGACGATGCAATGCAAGAGTAACTGTGTGCAAACCGAAATAAAAATAATGGATCATATTTTATTGTACTGGCATAAGTAGATATATTTTGTACTTTCAATCACCGGGCACAATTATCCGAAATACATAGCATCACAAACAGGAAGGGGCAATTTATTCCGAATGGACGATTTTACCCCTACATGTTTCATGCTTCGTGATTGTAATGTTTTTTATTTTATTTTAAAAGAAAAGCGATAATTTTCTTTTTTAGTTGCACTATTATTTACTTCAATTTGGGTAATTGTCATCATAGAATTTGATTGGTTGTATTTTGAGGTTCTTTCATTATTTGGTTGTTGTAGTTCATTATAATTACTGTTTTTTTCTTTCTTGCTGTTCAAATGTGTAGATTGTGTCATTTTATGATTTCTCTTGCGTCTAATTTTTTCCATTTTTCCTATTGTAGGTGCACAAATTGCAAGGAAGGTTCACATCACTACATTGGTTACTGAAAAGGAGTATGGATACATGTGAAAAAACAAATAAAGGAAATTTGTACTGGATAATTTGTCTTTGTGCCAAAATCATAAGTTGCTTAGGTGAAATACAAATCGGTTTTTATTATTTGATTGTGTCTTCTGAGGGGTGGTGCCAAATTTTGCGTTATTCTATGTGAAAGGAAAATCTCTTTGAGAAAACAAAGTAATTTTATATTTATTCTGTTCTTAATAATGGAAGCAAATTTAACCTTTTGGTGAACCATAATTCTAATATATTACACCACCTAACCTCACCATTTAGCTAACCATATGGGCTTAATAATTGGTGTTTATATGGGCTTAAAAATTTGTGTTTATATGAAACAATAATATGACAGTTAATATAACAAGATATAACGTGTGGCGCAAGTGGTCTTGAGTTGTGTAGAATGAAAATATTAACTTTTAAAAGAATACCTTTGTATGCCTTGTATTGATACTTTTCTTTCTATTCACTTTTAATTGATCTTAAAAGTTCTTTTTTTCAATAATTTGGTAACAAATGTTGTATTGTATTCATTGATAACCTTTATAAAAATAAATCAATTATCATAGTTGACCTAATTGAAAATAATTTAAAACAAATGCAAGGACTAATTTAAATTCATCTTTGTATTTGTTGATAACAATTATCATAGTTAGGGGCTAACATTTGTGTACTCTACAAGTTAAAATTGAGCTAAACGTATTACAAAATATTTTAGGTAAAGTGTTTTCATTGTTTCTATTTCTTTTTTGAGATCTTATTTCTTATTTATGTAGTCTTGGTCAGAGAAAATAGATTATATGACATTTAATTTTCTATAGCTTTTAGGTAGTAGTAGATTATCCTATTGTCATTGCAAATGAACATGCACAAAAAAGAGGCCCTCTAGCCGAAAAGAGGAAATTTGGCGATCTTTGCATACATTATAAGAGTGAGTCGATGAGCCTTCTAGTAAAAACGACAAAGTTAAAAACCAAAAGAAGGGCGGAATCCAATTGCATATTGTAAACTAAGAATTGCAAATAGACGTTACGAAATTGCATATTATATATGCAATTGTTCACACAAACGCATGGGTTGGGTTCGTTGAGTAAAGTTGCCCGTTCTTCGGAAAAATGAGCCCAACTAACTTATTTTTTCAAACGAACGGGCTATTTGTTCATGCGAACGTCAGGGGTTGCGTTCAATGAGTAAAGTTGCCCATTCTTCGGAAAAATAGACCCAACTGACTTACTTTTTTAAACAAACGAGCCATTTATTCATGCAAACGCATAGGTTGCGTTTGTTGAGTAAAGTTGCCCATTCTCTAGAAAAAGGACTCAGGTAGCATACTTTTTTTAAACAAACGAACTATGTTTTCACGCAAACGCAGAGTTTTCGTTCGATGAGTAAAGTTACCCGTTCCCCTGAAAAATGGGTCAATTAACCTACTTTTTCAAACAAACGAGTTATTTGTTCACACAAACACAGGGGTTGTGTTTGTTGAGTAAAGTTTCAAGTTCCCCGGAAAAATAGACCCACCTAACTTACTTTTTCAAATAAACGAGCTATTTGTTCACGCAAACGCAATGGGTTACATTCGTTAAGTAAAGTTGCCCGTTCCCTAAAAAGTGGGCCCAACTAATTTACTTTTTCAAACAAACAAGCTATTTGTTCACACGAACGCAAAGGTTATGTTTGTTGAGTAAAGTTGCTCGTTCCTCGGAAAAATAGGCTCAACTAACTTACTTTTTCAAACAAACGGGCTTTTTGTTCATGTGAATGCAACGCTTCCCGTTCGTTGAGTAAAGTTGTCTGTTCCCCTGAAAAATGGGCCCAACTAACTTACTTTTTCAAACAAACAGGCTATTTGTTCACACGAACGCAGGGGTTACGTTCGTTGAGTAAAGTTTCCCGTTCCCCTGAAAAATGGACCCCACTAACTTACTTTTTCAAACAAACAGGATACTGATTCACGTGAATGCAAGGAGTGCGTTCATTGAGTAAAGTTACCTATTCCACGGAAAAATGGACCCCACTAACTTACTTTCTCAAACAAACATGATATTTTTTCAGGCGAACGCAGGGAGTGCGTTCGTTGAGTAAAGTTACCCATTTTCGGAGAAAGTGGACCAAGTAAAATACTTTATCAAACAAACGCATTATTTTTTCACTCGGACGCAGGGGTTGCGTTAGTTGAGTATGTTGCGTTCATTTGATAAATTTAAATGTTGGTATGTTCGATAAGAAAAAATAAGAGTTCACGAGAAAGAAGAATACATGAATGGGTGTTTTGTTTTGAGTTGAAGAAATTATTATTATCTATATATATAAAACAAAAGGGAGAGAATGGTGAAACATTCAAAATACCAGAAAATGCCATTGGTTAATGCAAATATTAAGAATTGAAATTATTAATGAAATGAGGTTAATATGGTAAATTCACCATTTTTCATATTAAAAAATTAAAATTAAATGAAAAATCAGATAATTGATCCTATTTTTATGGAACACAACTACCCATTATATTTTTTAATTCTAAAATAAATTAATTTTTTTTATAAAAAAAAGCCTCTCGCAGGCGCGGAAGCGCATGTGGAGAGGCTAGTTATTTTTTAAGGAAAAAGCGTATAAGTGTGATATATACTATTGTTAATTAATTGGATCTTTCCCCTTATATTTTTCACGTGCTTCTTTTTTAAAACTATTAAAAATTTTGTTCTTATAATAAAAAGAGAATAAAATTACGAATATATTCACATTGTTGAGACATGAACATAGGCCTTGTACCAAGGGATATATACAAAAAATAAACTCCACTAAATACACTTTTGTGTCAATGTGCTGCACGTTGGAGTATATATGCAATTCTTATAATATTAATAGATATTATATAAAGTAAAAAAATTTCAAGAGTCTTCAAAAATCAGGGGCCCTATGCAGTGACGCCACTTGCACCATGCCAGGACCGCCCCTGCCTAAATTGTAATCCAATGTTTTAACAAACCATGAATTTATGTATGGTTTATTCATTCTAATCAACATTTTATTTTCAAACTTTTCATTAACGCGTATTACATACCACTTATATTTCATCATATGTATATCTTTTTTTGGTTAGACCCAAGGGTGTCCACCTCCGACAGCAGTGACTAATCCCTTTCGCTGCGGGAGCTCTCACAAAGGAGGTAAACAGCTGGCCATGAAATGTGCTCCATTCCCATGGGCGGGGATCGAACTCCCAACCTCATGGTTAAGGGATGAGGTGAGCTACCACCACACCACATCTCATGGTTTCATCATATGCATATCTTATTATTAATATATTTTGAGTTTTATTTGTCCAATACATTCATTGATAATGTGCATAACATTTATGAAAATTTTACACCAAAATTACGTATTTCAATGCCTATATTTGTCATTTTTGTTGATTTTTTTTCCGATGCTTAAAACGATAACGATATATTCCTCGAAATATCCGTAAACTGGAAGCCCGATATTATCTGCATGACCGATATTTTAATCCTTGGCCTTACCATTGTGAAGGGCAGAAATTGGATTCATCACTATCCATGTTAAGGGTAATGATTAAAATATCGATCTCAAGTATAAGAACCTGAAAAACCATTTGAGTTCCAAAAACCTGAAAAAGTTTCACTTGCTTATTAAATCTACACTAATTGGTGTACTTCGAGAAAGCAAGAGAGTGAAATTTGTTCATACAAATGGTAATTGCATATATATGGTCAACTATTGCATAAATGGTATGCAATTGCATATCCTGGTTTACAAAAGTCATTAAAAATGAATTTTATTCCAGTTTAGGTTTTAAAGAGACTACGCAAGTGCATGTCCCATTATACAAAAACTAGACCACGGTGTACAATTACCCTTTCCTCCATCTGTTTTATTTGCAATCAATCAAAAACCAACATAACCAAAGAGCATTGATTAATTTATGTTAATTCACTTATGCAAAGCTTCATAACCGATTCAGTAGCAAAACCGAGCTAAACCTAATAATAAAATAAATATATTAAAAAATAAATTGAAAATTGAAAATGCAAACTAATTAAAATAAATAGAATTACATACAATGATTGAAAATACAAAGTTACAACCTGCAAATCTATCCATTATAACATGTATTTAAATCACAATAAAAATTACATTTAAAACTACAAATACTCAAAATGAACCAAGTTATCTAGCACTTAGAAGATCACGAGCAACACAGTATAAGAAAACCTTTATGGGAAATCCATCCCTACTATATGGCACTTTATGGGAACAACATATGGTGCATAATCATTTTCTCAAGTCTTCTGGCACTTTATGAGAACAATGGTTGTCATTAAAAGCAGAAGACATCAGAGTAAGAAAAAAATATAACTTCACAATTGAAAATCGCCTTCAGGATGTTATTCTGAAATTACTTGATTACAAGATGTGGATGAAGCATTCGTGAATTGTTACATGAAAGGGTATCACTTGCACAACCTTTTCTAAACATCCTATACATATCATGCATTTATCTGATACATCTCACGTGGGAAAGAACGAACTCATTATAACATAATGGATTTCTACATGCCTATCCATGGAAACTATCCAACACCAATCTAGATTACCTGTTTATATAGCTCCTGTGATACAGTTTTTTGAAATCAAGAGCACGCCAACATTTGTTTGTGCCTAATAAATCACGGCCTTTGTGACCGAGGAATCTTCCTCTCGGCCGTGGCCTTTTTCTCATGGACTCAAAGAAACGGCAACGTTTCGTTGTTCCCTGCTTCCCTACAATGAAGGAAAAATGCTAAGGCAAGGTTTTCTCGGTCTCTCAAATAGCCTCGCGGGCCGAGGCCGAGGAACACGCTGGGGACGGCCGAAGATATTATGGTCAGAAAGTCACATGGCTTCTGGGCCCCACGCCCCATTTAATGAAGTAGTGCTTCTGTCCGTCGCAGCAAATCCACTAGGGCATGAAGCATTTAATGCATGAGGGCAGAAGGGAAGTGATTGAAGTCAGGATT
The DNA here is from genome assembly GCA_020226455.1 of Prunus salicina. Taxonomy (NCBI): domain Eukaryota; kingdom Viridiplantae; phylum Streptophyta; class Magnoliopsida; order Rosales; family Rosaceae; genus Prunus; species Prunus salicina. The sequence goes on along the minus strand of CM035343.1, from coordinate 16,792,018 downwards.
TGGTAAATCAGAGTGGTTAGGTACAAACATTCTTGCAAATGTTCTTACAATTGGCAGTCTCTTCGCCAACCACTAAACCAGAGCATTTAATGCATTCCCACGGCCAGAGGTGCAGAGCCCTCGATCTGGGTGATGGCCGAGATCTGCCGAGATTTATGGGAGTCACACCACCATGCTTCACGATCCCAAATGCTGATCAGACCCAGCCATGCTTGATCTGATTAGACTCCACCATGCAGGTCTTGTCAAGCCTCGATTGTCCCTCCAGGACTCTCACTATAAAAGCCAAGCTCAAGACCACATGCAAAGGGTCCAATACCAAAACCAAAAGCCTCCCACGGAGCAACTTATTTTCTGTCATGTACTTTCAATATCTTTACATGTTTTCTTAGGAGTAGTGATAGATTGTAAGTAACATCCATTCATCAATATATCATACGACCCTTGATTTCTCAAGGCGCCGGAGTATCATCCTTGTTATCGCCTCACTCACCCCATATATCATACGACCGTTGTTCCTCGAGCAACGCGCCGGAGCACCGCCCAAAATCCACCACCTACACTACCACTAACGGCCTTGTAGCTCAGGCCGTGAACCTAACGGCCGAGACCAGTTCATTTCTCGGCCACAATCGTTTGATTAGAAACACAGACCAAACAGGCGCAACACTCCAAACATCTACTACCCAAACACCACCAACTTGACGCACAGTAGACCGTGCTGGCACGCCCCCGCACAAACCGCATCGCATCCAAAAGTAGGACTCCGTGTTAAACGCACGTCCCCTCGGCCCCGGAGAACCAGGCCGAGAGATTTGCGCAGCCAACAACATTACTTAATTGTCAACTCCAAATAAAAGAAAATCATAGAGTTTCGGTACACGGTACACTATCCACTAGAAGATCTATAGATTGATAAATTAACCGTCCACAAATGCCAAAACATCATGTAAGACCTAATATATTTTTAAAAAATAATTGAACCTGACATAAATAATTAAAAAGATTTTACTAGTCAATTGTAGGTGCCAAAATGGTAGAGGGAATGACCAAATTGAGAGAATGGAAATTTACGCACTCAACAACTTGGGTTGTGTTTTCACTAGGCAACAATAGATGTTTGATACCACAGTTGATGAAAACTATGAGCTTTAAGAAGTGAGCAAGAGGAAAAATAGATTACACTGTCTTGAACCATATTCTGCCTTGCCCACCACAGAAAAGCACACACACCAACAATTGCTACAAGCACTGCAAGGAGCTGGATGTGAAAAGGCATCAATTTCATTAGATATATAATCCTACATGTTGATGTCAGAGTCAAAAATGAAAATGATTATATTAGACACAAAAATAGTATAAAACTACCCTTTTTTTTTTCTTTCTTCAGAAATGTAAAGGAACTAAGATTTAAAAGAAGAACCCCAAATCAGTTGCTAAATGAAAGAGAGTACCCAAATGGAAATAATTGAACCAAGCTGCCCAGTAAATGAAAGATAAGTCAATTCAACAGCCAAAGTTAAATTACCCAAAACTCTAGCAGTAGCTCCGTCATCTTTCCCACCACTACCTCCACCACCATTAAACCCAAACCCACCACAACCTCTCTCTCTCTCTTCTTCTTCTTCTTCTTCTTCTTCTTCTTCTTCTTCTTCTTCTTCTTCTTCTTCTTCTTCTCCAACTGGTATCTCAATAAAATGAAATCTTATGCTAAGATTAAAAAAATCTAATTTAATAGATTAGAGAACCTCATATTAATTTTTATTAAAAAAAAAAAGACAAGGGAAAAATTGAAGGAAGAAAAATTCACAAAACCCAAACTTGTTGCTCTAAATAAATTAAAAAATAAGAGAGAAAAAACAAAGAAACAACAACCAAGAGAAGCCAGATATGTAGGAACTAAAATCTCCCTGCCGGATGCATGTGAATTGAAGTTGAATTTGAATGGTGAAGAGGTATTGTCTTTGTCCCCAACGTTGATGATGAAGCTTTGGCCTGAAATTTTGTACATGAAAGTGATGAGGAGCTGCTTCTGGGTGAAAGTTTGGCTCTGTCTACCCACTTCCCCTTTCCCTGTCTCTACAATTCTCACCAAGCAAGAGACCCTCAAAGAAGAATCCACAAAACAGCACACAATCCCTCATTCCAACATCACTTAAATTCACGCACACATGCATGCACAAAGTTTTTTTTCTAAACATTTCTACTCAACTTGCTAACTATTTCAATAACAGAAAGTTGAAGAATTAGTAGATGAAACGCACCAATTCGTTTCCCAGAATTAGAAAACAATGCAATCAATCCATGAAAATGAAAAGTAATAAATTAGTAAAAATGTCCCATTTGAGATTAAGGATTCATATTTTCCTCAACATGAACACACTAAATAGTTCTCATAATTATCAAATTGACCAACTCACAATTCTCAAATTCCAATTTGATTGCTTTATGAATTTCCAATCCCAATACCTTAAATTTATCACAAAATCCAAAATGAACAAGCAATAGAGAGAAAATAACATACAGGCAATGGGAATTGGAGAAGATGGCAATCTTGTTAAGTAGATGACGTTCTGTACGAACGCCGAATATCAGTACGTCCGCCACTGTTGCCGTGAACGCAACACCACCCAACAACTCTAATGCATCTTCCCATGATGACACAACGATCGCAGGTCCGAAAGGCCGACGCAGCTCTGAGACGATTCAAGCGAGTCCGACCCATCCTCTGCCAGTGGTTTGAGCCGTCAAGACTATCCAGCTCCACAATACAAAGGAGTAGGATGAGCGACAGTTCAAAAAGAGTCTTTTTAATAAAATAATTAAAAAGCTGACCCATTCCATTGCCATCTATCACCTTACTGTCCAACTTTGCATTGGCCACTTTCCCCCCATTTCATGTTGTTCTTTTTTCCAATAAATCATTTATTTTTAATCAAAAAACCATCATAATATTAAGCAACCGCATTTCCAATTTTTAGATGTACGTGTAACTTACATGAAATTAAAAAATGCATCTCGGCCAACTCTTGATTGTTGCACATTACTCTCAGCCTTGCGCTTTCCTTTCACTGATCCCTTTTTTTGAGCTTCCATAACCTGCACAAATTAAGTACACAACACTATCATACAATTGTCTCTAGCGTCGATAATTTGAATACTAATCCAAAGCCTAATCCACCCTAAATCCCTTAAACCCCGTAAACACCACAAGATCACATTGCTTAATTAAAAAAATACGGGGACCTGGATTTGCACACAGTCGCTTAGTAATTGCATATACTGATATGCAATTGCACGACACTACTTGCAAGTGCATCAGCCCTCGATTATAACATTGCACAGATAATGCACACAACCCACCCATGCATTTCTCTATTGGGCCGAGATTCTCAATCATTTCAAATCCTAATCCAAATCTTAACCAATCCTAACATTACTTTTTCGAAACATTTTACTCTCCATAACAAAATATTCAAAAACACAGTCAAACCTACCTACCTACCACGAAATCACCTCACTTGCATAATTTGAAAACAAAACTATATACTGTAATTGCATTCAGTGACTTGGATTTGCATACAGGCGATTAGTAATTGCATATAGACATATGCAATTGCATGACAGTAGTTAAAATTGCATGAACATTACAACCATGAACGTGAGATACCCAAATCACCTCACCACACTTTGAGAATGAGAAACCCACTTCATCTCATGAATGTCAGAACCTACTTACTCTCTTGCCCCAAATTATCACCATAGAATTTCAATTAACAATAACATAAAACATAGTGTTCACTTACTTTGACAAGGAGGAAATACCAAATGCTTTCACAAGGGCTCGATTGCAGATGAGAGGAGTGCCAACAACCCACCAGTGACTGGAAAAACTCAATTCCAATTCCTATTATCAACCCAAAATGCTAAACCCTAAAATTATCACCAAAATCGAAACCCTAAATAGGGGTTTTTTGACAATGATGACAAATAAGAGGGAGATGTTGCAGACATGAGGAAGACCACAAAAAAGGATGACTTTGAAGACCACGAAGAAATCAGTTTGAACTTCAACCAGATGTTGCAGAGAGGAGGAAGATCACGAATAGGATGACTTTGAAGACCACGAAGAGGAGTTGAACAAGATGACTTTGAAGACCAGAAATCAACTTGAACTTCAACAGATGCGTTTAGGGAAGAAGATGACATCCACAGTAAGGCGCGTGAATTCATTTAACTTGATGACCTGCTGCTAAGGTTTCCCTTGTTTTTAAAAAAATCTCAAGTGACCTCACGTGATGGGCTGTACCGGTGCACCCGATGCACCACAGACGAACTCTAAACCGTTGTTGAATAGTTCTTTATATAAGACAGTTTAGACCATATCAAAATTGCAAAATAAATAAATATTTAATTTGATTATTTTTATTCAACAAAAAATTAAGTTGCAAAATAAATGAGTTCCTCATTTGAATCTAATACGAAACTGATAATGTAAAAAACATGATTACCATTGTTTATACTACTCATTTGTGACTAATTCAAACAACTCATCTGTAAATCATCTCATTAGAAGAAGCTTAGCCGCAATAAGTTGTTTCAAAATTTGTTGTCAACTCTTAATTTAAAGGGAGAATAATCATTGAGAATTTAAAATATATATATGGAATTAATTAATCAAAAAGCCAGTTCCATAGCGGCCATAAACTGGATCAATATATTTTGTAATCTTGTATGTATATTGACTCAAGTGAGATAAATAAATAAATAAAGTTTAAGAATATTTCTGGGTAGAATAAAATTGTGTTCATCACTCGTGCCTATGAATCATGCATAATCCATCTTACCTAGCACTAAATGACAAATACTTCAGAATTTGAGCCAAGTAGTTACCCAAATTCCAATCTGTACTATATAAACGGAAGTCTTTTTTTATGGTCCATATCAACAGATATCCTCAGTTTTGTTGTTATACTTCATTTTATAACTCACTACTTTATCATAAGCAATTATAATATGTGAGGAGAATAACTTGTTAAATTTGAGGACATATTAGACTAGAATAAGGGGGATCGAGAATAGTGATGCCTTAGTGTTCGGATTCAATATAACACATTGGAAAAATAGCATATTTTAGGATGGTTTAAGAGTTCTTGGGCACGCTTCCATATCCCAACACTCTCGTTAATCCTCTCTATCAAATCATCAATTAATCTAACAAAAATTAGTATAACTTAATCTAATTAAAATGCATATTAAATTATCAATTAAATAAAGAAATCAAAATGCATACCTGGAGTCGTGTGTCGCGCAGCCACTTCGAGTTTGCTACTGATAATACAAATACAAAGGGAGCTAACTGAGAAACAAATAATAACAAATATATTATAAAAAAAATAAAAGAAAAAATTACCAAATATATTATAAAAGGAAAAAGGAAAAAAAACAAAAAAGGAGTGATGCATTGGCGTGTTGTGGTGGACATTCAAACCGGAAAATCAGAAAATTGAGCCAAATTCGGCAAAAAAATTGGACCGAGTTGACCAAAAACCAGACCAGACCAGTTTGGTTCGATTCTTGTAGCGAAAAAATGGACTGGACCGTACCAGCTGTGTATTTTTAATTTTTTTTAATAAAATATTTAACTCCAATGCTAAATTTCTAAACCCATAACTAATCTTTCCCCAAGCCCAAATCTAAATCACCTCTCTTTTCTAGGCTCAATCAACTTCCTTTGCATAAAATTAGGTAATTTGTGGGTTTTGTACCAAAAAAAAAAATTTATTCCGATCCAAAAAATCGAAAAAACTGAAAATCGAACCGAATTATGGGCAAACCGAAATGAATAATTTTTTTATAAAAAATTGATCCGAACTAGACCGGATGAATAGTACTGATTACAATTCCAATTTGGAGTGAGAACCAAATCGTGCCCACCCCTATTGGTGTGAGAGCCTCTTCACCTTGGATTAGGTCTACACTACAGCAAGGAAGAGAAGAGGCTATTCAAGTTTTAAGGATTTGGGATTGTGTCTTCAATTAATTTATATTGTTGTTGATATCTTGCAAGATGACTACTTCCCTTCCATTGTATACATTGATTGCAGCAAATTTTTATTTTTTTGCCCTTGACCAAGACATCGTTTTAACCACGAGTTTTTTAAAATTATAAATAAATAAAAATTTTGGCGATACGCTTGTGCGCGGCATAGAAACACAAAATAGAAGCTGCACTGCGGCATTTCCACGAGCACTTGGTGGGCAACTCCAAGGCAGACCATAGAAGCAAACTTTGCCACCTTCAACATGTTTTCTGGCGAGGGGAGGTGCATATGCACCTCCTTGCGCCTCCGTAAGTCCGTCATTGCTGCTCTAGTGGTAGCTATTTTCGTGATTTGAGGCGACTTCACTCATCTACCAAGAACTCTTAAACCATCCTAAGATATGTAATTTTTCCAATGTGGGATCTTAAGTTCTAACACTTAGAGTAAGCATAATCACTCGTCCGATGGTCTTTGTAAAAGGCTTGAGAATGAGACTTTATACACTTTATCGATAAATACCACACACATTATACTTTTCCCTTTTATTGAGGGATCTATCAAATAATTTTATTTGAGAGACACCTTTTAGGGTACCCTACTAATTTTTTATTTTATTTTTTCCAACAATCGAAACCATCTATTTTTTAAGTAAATATCTTCATTCATAGATCATCCTTACAAAAAATTAGACAAATCAGAAACCATTTAGACATCTAAGGTGTCCTTGAAAATCAACGAACGCGGTGCTTCAAGAAAGTACTAAAATTTCAATAATTTAATTGAGTGGTCAAATGATATCAGATTGAAGTGATTTTTTTATAGAGATAATGAACCCTACAAAAATATCCCTCAACTGAAGCTCTATATATATATACACACATGATTAGCCATTTCTCATGACCGTGTTTATCTTTTTGTTTTGACTGATGACATTGTTTATCTTTTCTGAATTGGCTATGTAACTAATTGGTTATTATCATTAATGAGAGGAAACTAAAAAACTTTGATATCTTCAGCTTCCTATGATTAAAATAATATTTTGCAGAATGTCAGCTTTTAAAGAAGCATGAGTAGTTGACCCGAAGAAACAATTGACTAAAATAAGCATGATTAAAATTCAACTTAATTAGCAGTTTTATATACCCTGGACTGCTCTTCGTCCATCAAAGGGCTGCTTGAGCATATTGTAGATTTTATTACTTTCGTCTATTTAGAGCATTTTCACTCATTTGTCATGGCAAAAAATAATGAGAGGCAAAGACTGTTAGTATTCACATAAATAGTGTATGCCTAGCCATTTTTTTGTTGGTTTTCCACCCATTTCCATAAAACCTATGAGCAACCACTATTCACATGAGATATGAGGAGAGGAATTTGTATAGAGTTTTGGTGTAGGAAGTGAAGAATATGGCTAGGCATTTATTAAAAAAATTCTGAAATTTGGGGTTTTTTATTTTCTTATTTTTTTTATTTTTTTATTATTTAAATTGGTTGTTGACATCAGCATTATGTCAACTTGCCCGGCAGTAGCCCATGCAAATCTTGCCTTTGGACTTGCCCAACTCTTGCCACCCTGACAAGACTTGGGCGCTGGAAACACATTTGGGGGCTTGGGGGGCCTCTTACGAGGGCTGGGGCCTCCCGGTGGAAATACTCTTATAAACCAAAACATGACCATAAAATAAACATAACAAAACAAAACAAAATAAAAACATTGCAAACGAGTAAAAATGAGGTGACTATTTGGGCATATGTGAGAGACTTGTTTATGTAGTTTCTTGAAAGGAAATTTGATTTCAACTTAGATAGTGTAACAATGTGGCACATGCTCTTCGCTGTTTTGCTTTACACAAATAATTTCCTTTTTAATTGGTTAAAAGAAGGCCCAGGGGCTAATAAATTGTATTAACGCAAGTGGGTGTTTACCTTAGTGGCAAAGGTGTTTGTTTGCAAACCCGATGACACCAGTTCAAATCCCCTTGTGTGCGCCCTGACCCACCCTCTAGATTAGTTGATCTCTCTATGTTTAAAAGCAAAAATTGTATTAATGATAACCTTGTTGTAAGGTGTAAGCAATGTTTCCGATCAATGAAATTTCCTTTCTTTTGATTTAAAAAATAAATAAAAAATCAATGGGCAGTGATATTAATTTAGAGTTTTCAGAGATAGTAAAAAACCCTAAACTTTCTCTGAAGTTGAAACCATGAGCTTGCACTGCAGTTGTGCCCCCCCACCCTCTTGGGGGTCGATGGCTTCCCCATCTTCCATCTTTCTATCCTCCTCTCCCTTTCTCCTTACCTAGTTTTCTTCCCCTCTCCTCTTCTCTCCCTAGATTCATTTGGATATATTGGGTCCTTTTGCCTAGATCTGTCTTGATCTTGTCTTTCGTTTGTTTATTTGAGTGTTTTCTGTTGTAGGTCCTTGGTGACTTTTGTTGTTCTTGGATGTGTCTTGCTGTCGTTGGGATGGTTGCTGTGTGATGTTGTCGACCAAGTTTTTTGCTTTGGTTGTCGTTGTGTTTTTTAAGCAAGTACTGTGTCTTTTTTCTGTGTTATCAATAAAATTACTATCACTTTTAATCAAAAAACAAATTTAGAGTTTTCATTTAATGGTTGAATTTGACACAATCAAGATAAACACTCAACATCTCAATAGTTGAGAAGGTTCTAGTCTTGTAGTTTAATAATGAATGCAATTAGGCTTTTTTTTATTTATAAATTTGAGATTCGGGGGGGTTGGGAGATAGCCTCCTAATGGGGATATGGATGGGGGCAGAGATGGGAATAGTATTGCCGTACCTAACCTCGAACTGGCTTGAAGTCACCCCTAATAGGATTAGACGGTTAACGCAATGGTTCAACTCTTTTCATGAAACCCCAAACCTCGCCACTTGGGATAAACCTATGGGATTCAACTCTTTTCAGTTTTAGTTATTCATTATAGATTGTAGTCGTTAGATCATCAAATCCAAAACTAATTGGCGAATGGTAGGGAGGGTCATAGCAACCTATTTTGTACCACAAGGCTCAACATTTGGAATGCGGGAATATGTCACCTCATATGTCACTGAAGTCAAGTATATTGGCAATCTATATTAAGTGACATGGAGCACACTTTTTCATTTGACCAAATACGTGGATTACATATTATGTACTGTAATATAATTTTAGTATCCAATCTAAAACCAATTAGTAATAGTTGAAAAGACTCATACAAAATATATTTATAACCCAAGGTTCAACATTTTCGGTGAGTGATGTACTCTTAAAGACGTCTTTGTTGTTAAGACATTAAAAAAAAAAAGGAACTTAAAAATATTGGTTGTTTCTTTACTGTTCGCACAAATGTTAAATTATATGCAGCTCCGACTCAATTATTTTTGTTTAAGAACATGCATGAGCATCATCAGACTACGACCTAAATTCTTGAACTTTTTTTTGAATATTTTCCTTTAAAACAGAGAAATAAATGGTATAAACTTAGTGGGGACAGAGCCAGAGCCAGGCCTAAGTCAGAAGTGGGATTGCCCTCTCCCTCTCCCACCCCCCAATATATATTGGGGCATTTTTGCTCACCACTTTAATCCAAGGTGTATGTTCACTATCCTTCTCAACACTTAACTCGTGTCCATAAGTATAACCATGTTTATATAAATTAAAATAAAAAGTTAATCATGGCTATGCTTATGGACACGTGTCAAGTGTTGAGAATGGTAGTGAGCATACACCTTAGGTTAAAGTGGTGAACCACTAAATAGTTGCCAAATGTCCATTTCAACATTAATATATATTAGTAAATTTGTAATATATTACTGGGAAAAAAAAAGATTTTTTCTATTTAAACCCCACACTTCTCTTAGTTCACCCCAATATTTAAATCATTAAATTGTAAGTTTTATTATTGTGTAAAAAGACAAAAAAGGTCATCCAACTTAATACTTAACCCTAATACATCTATACACACACCCCACACACCCCACACACCCCACGAGTTTTTATCAAAAATAGCCAAAATTTATCCCCTACTTTCATAAATGTCAGTTTTTATAAAAACTTTCAAAAATAGCCAAAAACTCACTTAAATAGACTCAAATACCCTCAAAATTAAAAACAAATAAAAGAAGGAATGAAGCCTGAATTCATTATTAGAATATAATTTATCAACACCACATTAAACGAGATAAACTACTGCAGAATTATAATAAATGAAAATCAGGAACATCAAAAACAGAGAACAACTAAGTAGTTGAAACTCAACAACTTCTCTCTAGCACTACGAGCCTACAATACGTGAGTATATGAACGTATATCAATTAGCACTAGGGGGCATCAGAACACAAAGAACCCGGAAAGCAATCAATAATATATAATTAACAATTGTTTCATCAAAAAAATCCTGTGCAATAAAGTACCCATAAAGCTATTCTCAATAATTTGAAATTCAATTTACCAGCAATAACAAAGAAAGAGAATTATATTACTTGAAGAATTAAAAAAATTTACAAGGAGAAGAAGAACGAAATAACCATACCATTCTCAAATTATCTGTAATCTTGGTCTCTTGTTCTTCTGAGGAAGTTCAGTGTTTGAATCTGGGTTTGGCTTGCTGCCATCTTAATGTCTTCTCTTTAATGAAAGACAGATTTGGACCAAAAATAAAAAATAAAAAAAATTCTTTTATATAAACTCTGTATGCTTATTTTTTGCTACATTTTTTTCTTCTCCCAGTAATATAATTATCAATCTGTTTTATTATAATTGAACTGAATTTCATTTATAGTTGGTGAATTGAAAACGGCTTTTGGGAAGGGGAAGCTGAAGTGACGTCTGGGAGGGTGGGGAAAGGGGATGGTGATATGAGAGAGAGTCATTCCTCCCTTTTCTCCCCCTTTCAAACAACGAACCATTTCTATCTCTCTCTTTTTCAACTACAATGCAGATGGTCTGAATCGATTTTAACTCTTAGATGCAAATTGTTTTTAACTTTGAGGGTACTTAAGTCTATTTAAGTGGGCTTTTTGCTATATTTGAAAGTTTTTATAAAAATTGACATTTATGAAAATAGGGGGTAAATTTTGGCTATTTTTGATAAAAACTCACACCCCACAACTCTTCAAATTAAGTTTTAAAAAAATACAAACTCTTCTACATCCTATGCCAGATTGCTTTTCTATTTTTAAGACGTTGAACATTGACGAGCCTACCACTTTGAAATCTGAGCGAAAGCTGATGGAAATACTTGTTGATTGTTTCACTGTAATGATCTTATTCTCTTCCCTTTGTTGATTGCTTTTTTTTTTTTTTTGGTAAGCTTGGCTGTTGATTGCTTGATTGTTTTGATTTTTTATTTAAAATTTATACATGATGTTTTGGTAAAACTGTTCTCTTTCTCTAGAAAGTATGGGGTAACTTGAATTTTTCTTCATATTGAATGGTTTTCAGCTAGTAACAATTCTTAATCACTACTTGTCAATAAGATTAAAATATTACATATATGTGAATTTAATAGCAGCACAGTGGTCAGATTTCAATAACTGCTTTCATCAGAAAAAAAATATAGAAGATAGCTAAAGCACAAAGATACAGTACCATTGAGGGTAATCACAATGAACTGTTCCATTAAGTTGAGCCTGAGTAGCATTCCACTCATCCGCAGATTTGAATGGTATATGAGGTGCCGTATGGTGTACCATCGTGAATGTACTCATCTACAGATTCTTGTAGGTGTAGCCTTCATTTCATGTAATCAGTAAAATTGAGTTCATGGTCCTATCCTATATTGATATTGATACAACTGTGTTTTGATATTGATGCAACTGTGGTTTTTTTTTTTTTTTGGGTACAGTACATTACATTTGATATTGATACAACTGTGTTTTGATATTGACGCAATTCTGCACAATTTTGGTACAGTACTTTGAGTCTGAAAAGGTCCTGCACGCTTTTGATATTGATGCAGCTGTGTTTTTTTTTTTTTTTTTTGCAGCCAGAACAAAATAATTTTACTCCAAGCGATACCAGGACAAAAAGTGTTTTAGACACAACTAAACAATTCACAACTGATGAGGTAAATAAACTATTATTATGATGTAACTTTTGAGTGGTTGATAATCTTTTATAACAACAATATATGCTTTATATAGATATTTAATAGTCGAGAAGCATTGCTTAATTGGAGTCGTGTGCAAGGACGAAAGTGTGGCATAGTAGTTGTCATTAAAAGGTCTGATGGAGCGGGAAAAATTATAATGAGGAGGGCTAGAGTTACTTTAGGTTGTGAGAGAGGTGGGCATTATATTAAGAAGTCTACTGTAGATTCAGATGACGAACAACCAATGAATTCTAAAGCAAATGTAAGTATTGATCACCCGAAAAAAAAGCGTCCTAAAAGCACTGGTACAAAGAAGTGTGGTTGCCCGTTTCAGCTGAAGGGGTTAAATATTGGTCCTGGAGATGAGTGGAAAGTTGAGGTTGTATGTGGAGTTCATAACCATCATTCTGCTGAGTATCTTGAAGGACATTCATATGCAGGACGGTTAAGTAAAGGAAGAAAACAACTTGCTGATGGATATGTCTAAAAGCTTAGTGAGGCCAAAAGATATATTATACACCATTAAACGACGAGATGGCAAAAATGTAACAATAATGAAGACAATTTACAATGCTAGACACAAAAGCAGAGTGGTTGAGAAAGCTAGTAGATCTGAGATGCAACTATTGCTATGTAGACTATCTGATAACAAATATATTCATTGGCATAGGACTGATGACACCAATTGTGTAAGCGATCTTTTTTGGGCTCACCCTGATAGTGTAAACTTATTGCACGCATTTCCTCATGTACTAGTAATGGATTGCACATATAAGACAAACAGGTTTCGATACCCATTATTACAAATTGTAGGGGTAACATCGACGAAACTAACATTCTCAGCTGCATTTGCTTATATTTCTTCTGAAAAGGAAGACAACTATATGTGGGCTTTGAATAGATTGAAAAGCATCATGAATACAAATTGTCTTCCAGGGGTGATTGTCACTGATAGGGAAATTGCACTTATGAATGCCATTCGCAATGTGTTCCCTAGTGTCCGACATTTATTATGTAGATGGCATATCAACAGGTGTGTGATGAAGGCTTGCAAGGGCATACTTAAGAAAGGTGAAAAATGGGAACAATTTATAGTGTTATGGAATATGTTGGTCTTAGCAAAGACTGAGGTTGATTATGAAAGAAATCTACTTGAGATGGATAGGATATTTGAAGGAAAGTATAGTAAGGCGCTTGATTATGTGAAGGTCAATTGGTTAAAAGAGTATAAGGATAGGTTTGTGGCCGTATGGACGGACACTTGCATGCATTTTGGCAACACCACATCGAATAGGTACTTCGACTATTTAATAATAATCCATATCATCCATATATTTCTTTGATTATTTCCAGCTTATACTAAATCTCTTGTTTTAATGTTTATAAACAGGGCAGAAAGTGCACATTCACAACTGAAGCGACAACTTGGCACAAGCCAATGCAACTTTGAAACATATCGTGGGCCAAGATTCATGCCATGTTAGTATTGCAACATACTGAGATAAAGGCTTCATTTGAGAAGAGTCAATCATTTGTCCAGCATGAATTCAATAGGGTGAGCCTACTTAAAGACTTGATAGGGTATGTGTCTATTGTTGCCTTAGAGGAAATTTTGTGTGAGTCAAAGAGAATACAATATGTCGGGACTGATCCCATTGCATGTGGCTGCGTTATTAGACGTAGCCATGGGTTACCATGTGCTCATGAGATGGCTGAGCTAAGTCAAGTATTCCGACCCATTCCTCTTCATTGTGTTCATCCTCACTGGAGGAAATTAGATATGTTTCCTGCCACACAAATTAATGACAACTTAGATTCTCCTGAAGATGCTAAGATTGACGTATTTGTCAACTGGTTTAAAAGTAATGATCCTGACACCAAGAGACACATCGGTATGAAATTACAGGAGATTATGGATCCAAAATCTTCAACACTTAGAGAACCACAAGTGAAGATCAAGACAAAAGGGCGTCCGAGTAATTTTGACAAGTCTACTCGTAGATTGCCTTCAGCTTTTGAGCTTGTCGAATCCGATTGTAATAGGAATTCTCTAACATTGTCCAACGGCGTAGTCTATACGAAACCTCCACCAAAAAAGCGAAAGAAACAAACACCCCCATTAACAGTAAGTACTTCATATTACTTTTATGTTACAATTATATTTGTTGCTCCTTATATTTCTTTACTTTGTAGGTGAACCATGATACTCAATCATCAGCACTTGCAATTGTAAATATTGAAACTACACTGCCTAAGAAGCGGCCACCAAAACTCCCAGTATGTACTTATATTATTTTGATTAACGCATCAAAATTTCATCACCATAATACTTATATATATATATATATTTTTATTCAGGTGCATAAGCAACAAATTGTCAATCCAAATGAATGTTAGAAGGAGCTTCTTCAAAATGCAAGAAAAACCTTAATATCCATAATTACTTTATACGAGCCAATTCAAACTACTAAATTTTGTCCCTGCACAATTAACTGGATCTACCTCATAAGAAGAGATTTTTTTAAAGGAAAGAAACATATATTTGTAAAGGACGTAACACAAGTAAACAAGGATGAGCATGCATCAAGAGAAATGTAGACCACTAAATTAGCATGCATAATCTTTGGAATTCCACAAGACCCTACAATACCTGAAACAAGTCAGGGGCCTTCACAAATTCCACAATTGTGCGCACAGCTTTCTCCTCTAGAGGTAGCTTGTGGGGTTTAAATAGAAAATCTCTTTTATTTCTTATTTTTTCAGCTTGGGGTGTATTTAAGGGTAGTTTGGGAAGATAGTGGGGTTTACTTAGAAATTGTGAAAATTTAAATTAAAAGTTGGGGTGAACTTAGAACATGGGGTGAACTAAGAGAAGTGTGGGGTTTAAATAGAAAATCTCAAAAAAAATTGCACCTCTTATAGGTAAAATTACTAAATTCGCCAAAACAATTATATAATTAAATTTTGTGTTTGTCCCATATATTAAATTTTGACTCTGCCCAAGGTGGGAAACTATTGTTTTTTTTTTTTTTTTTCTCGCAAGCGAAACTGAAGGAAGGGGAACCGAACCTAAAATCTAGAATACAAAGATAATACTCTTAACCACTTGAACTACAAACTTCGTGTAGGAAACCTTTGGTCGTAAGAGCACACCATTTTTTGAAAATGAGAAACAATGGTTGGCTAGTCGAATGTAGAAGAGGCAACCAACAAAATAACGCACGTTTGATCTTCCCATTTTGGCATTTTCCCTTTTGGAATTGATTATGTTTTGTTATTTTGAATACCTAGTCTCACCATGTCGCTGGCACCACATATTTGTTTGCATATTATACAGGAAATAGTCTTATGCAAGACTGGAGCCTAGAGGGATGGAAATGGATAAGAACAATACTCACTATACTATCAAAGTACAATTCTCGTCATTCTCCTTTTATGTTCAGAGAAAAAAAAAACAGAAAATATATATATATTTGAGAAGGCTAAGTTTATTACATTACTCTTGGAATTTTGACTTTCAAAATCGTGTAGCCAAAACCTCTTTAATTAAAGAACACCACGCAAACACAGAGAACCCTTCAAATGAATCTATCCAAATTAATATTGTTTTTTTCTTTTTCAAGCAAACCAAATTAATATTGGTTTTTTATTTATTAAGAAAACCAAATTAATATTGGTTTGGTTGACCTAGTTTTTAGTCTATAGTTTATTTGCAAAATTATAATATTGTGGTCTTATACTAATTGTGTGTGATGTGTATAGTTAACCTCATTATTAATCAATACCGTCGTCAAATCCTTCATTTAATAAGAACATCGATATATGATTGGTAGTGAAGCTAAAGAATACCACTCAAATGTTGTCAAGGCGAGTGATACGTACTAGATTTAGGGTCTATTTATGTAGGAAGCATTTTTCCTCGGTGTTAAATTTGTAAGGCAAAAAGTCATTTTTTGTCCCTATAATTTAATGAAATTTTCACTTTCTATCTTGTGGTTTTAACTTTGGCAATTTGACTCATGTAGTTTGATTTTATTGCAATTTAAGGACATGTCTAAATTTTCATATAATTTCTTGACAAAATAAACATGTGTCTGGGTATTTTGGATGGAAATTTGGATGTGCCCTTGAATTGATATCAAATCAAAGTATAGGGGTTAAATTGACAAAATTAAAACTACATGGACTAAAGTGAAAAATCCGGCAAACTATAAAGACCAAAAGTGACTTTTTTTCTAATTTGTAAAGAAATGGGTTTAAAAAAACACATATTCCCTTGCAAACACACCCTAAAACTTGACCGAAGTCGATTTTATTAGTTCACACACATCTACTCTTGTTTTTAAGTGGAGAAGTTATGAGGATGTGAAGAATTATCTCACTTTAGAAAGTTAAGAAACATTGTAAGCATAAGAGCTTGGGCACTTCCCCAATTACCAATTAGTTTTGGGGTTGAAATCTCAACGTCTTTTATGGTATCAGAGCCAAGTTTACTCACGTTTAAAGTCCAACAATCATGCGTACTCTAGGTCACTAAGTTAAATTGTTCACAGGTTAGGCTTTAAATTTTGCTATATATACATAAAGGTTCGTGTAAGGATGTGATAACTTGTCCCACATTAGAAAGTTAAGAAATTTTATAAGAGCTTATAAGGATGTCACTCCCTCATTATCAATTTTCTTTTAAAAAAAAATTCGATCAATAGTCTATTTTAAGGGGAGGGGACACCCACAAGGGGATTCGAATTGATGCCATGGGATTGGCAAACAAAGACCTCAACCACTGAGGTAAACAACCACTCGCCTTATTATCAATTGATTTTAGAGTTGAAATCAAAGACTCAAAGTAATATGTTTTTTTGTTATTATTACTAATTTCAAAGATTTGGGTACCATTTCCTTTTTTCAATGGGGCGGTTGTCTGTTCCCTTACTTAAGCAAGCACCTACAAGTGTTGTTTAATTAAATTAATGGCAAATGGTTTTGTGGGTTACTACCAGAATGCGACCCAGTCCCTACATATATATTATGCACTAAAAAATTTTAACATGCTCAAAAAAGTTGCATTGCTGTTAGGGATTTCTAAAAGGTGAGTTGGGTGCCCTATAGCCTTGATTAGATGGTCGAGGTCATTGTCGAATAGAATTTAAGTCAACCCTTTTGCAACGACGACTTTGATTTTTACTAATATTTAAAAGTAAATATTTAACACGGTTATAGACACAAACCCTAGCAGAGAAAAAAAACTCTCTCTCTCAAAAAACCCTCTTAGAGCCGTTTTCACTTTGAGGGGGGAGGAGGCCCTTATTCTTCCTCTCCTCTCCCCTCTTTCTCTTCCTCCCTCTCTTCTCCAGAGACAAATGGTTTTTCTCTCATAGGCGATTGCGATTTGTTATGATTTTCCTCCAATCATCATAGGCGATTGCGTCTCAGCGTTGGATCTCTACTTGCGTTCTGACGTCGGATCTCTGCCACCATCTTTTTTGCGGTTTCTTTATATTCGGAATAAGTCACAGAGACTCTGTAGGTTCCCTGTGAGTTTTCACCTCTTCTTTTGTGAGAGCTTTTCACCTCTCCTTTGTGAGAGCTTTTTATCTCTCCTTTGTGAGAGTTTTATTTGTATTGTTATGGCTTGGTTTTTTCAAGCTTTGTCTATTTTTGATTATTCTGAGTTTGCAATCTTAGTTGGGATGCATATGCCAGAGTTTATTCGATCCTGCGTGATCGTTAGTGGAGGCGCACCAGATTGTCTTAATTTTGTTGTTCGACCGCTCCGTTATTGTAATCGCCCTTTGTGGCTAGTTTGTTTTGGCCCCTTGTGGCTAATGGCTTTTTTGACTGAATTATGAATGCAATCTTAGAATTTCTCAAAAAAAAATATATATATATATATATATGACTGTTTAAAATAAAACTCGTAATTAAAATTGTACAATAATAAACACTCGTGCATAAAGGATTGTCTAAAACAAAACTCGTAATCGAAACTAGATTTTGGTTGCATCTGGATCTACAAGGAAGAGCCTTGATTTTTAATACGAACGGTACTTCGATTAAACATTAAAATGATCACAATGATAATAAAATGACTATATGATTTTCAATTTAGATTAAACTTTTCATGAATAATCTTGAAATTGGACATTTTGGGTACTAGTCTAAAAGAGAAAGTAAATATAGCATTCCTCTTTGATCAAAGGGTAGTACCACTAGTCTCTTAAATATATGCGGCGCACAAAAGTGACAAGTCATAGACTCATAGATTCAATTGCGTTGTCTTGTATTATCTGAAAATAATGAGATGGCGACACTTGAAACTTTGTCTATTTGTTCTAGCTCTCTATAAGGAATAGGTTCTTTGCTCTACATTGGGTATGTAAAACTATCACAATTACTATTTTCACCTTTTTCAACTACCAATTATATTTCAAAATCTAGAAACAAAAAGTAAAATAATTATCATATTTTCACATAGTTATGTATTTACTCAATAGATAATTCATCTTCACTTTCAACTAATTGTGTTCTTTTCTAACATGAAATGAGTTGGGATGTGTATTGTAATTATTCATCTTCCTAACTTTCCATGCGTAAACTAACACATGGTATTGGAATGATTCAAATTGTTAATTTTTTGTAGATTACTAACACGTATAGAATAAAAAAAAAAGTATATATGCTGCTTTATACGACGCTACTCATCCGACGTAAATGACTTAATATTTTGTAGTGAGCTCATCACAATATGTAATCCAATACCTGAAAGTTCAAGAATTAGAGGTTGATTAGGGGAATAGTTGATCCAATTCCAATTCATTCACTCTGATTTCCAAGTATTATTTAAACAAGACAATACAAGAGAAATAAAATTGTATTGATAAGGGGATCGATCGACCAAAAAAGCCTTTTGTATAAAATTATTTACTATTTACCACGAATATTAAGTTATTAAATATTCTAAAAGGCATTTTCAACTAATAGTAAACTTGATATGAGAAAAGCAATGGAAGTTTCAGAAACTCATAAGGACACTTATAGTATTAAGTACAAGCAAAGACTTTGAACCATAAAAAACGTTGCCGACTGACCTGTACCATTGACAAGGATGCAATAGGCATTAAAATGCAGGTTAAGTCCCCACAGAAAATGGTTCAAACGCGTACTGAGTTTGGTGGCCAAAACACACACCACAAACAGAAGGTTCAATTCAAGCTCAAGTCAAAGTCCCTTGTACGTCTCTAGTCTTTGCTTTTACTTTTAATTTAAAATCTTGAATGGACGTTCAAGAAAAGGAAATAAAGCAAATGATTCAAATGCGTATGGGCTCACTTTTAATTTGAAGTTTAAGAATAGGGATTTCTAGGTCTAAACGATGCAACTCTTTATTTTTTTGGAAAATTATAATTTTAGGAGACGATTCGAGCTTTAACATATATACAAATTTTGAATTACATTACAAAAAAGCGACATCCTTCTACCGAAATAAAGTGATATTTAAACTTGAAATATTCTTTTACAAAATAAAGACAAAGATCACTAAATCGAATGATCTTGACAGACACTCGACCTTTGTAATGTATATAACAATTCAGTTTTAAAAATTCAGATAAAGGTAGTTTAGGTAAAACACTAACATTCATCAGAATATGTATCTTTCATTTCAAATTTGTTCAGTCTTGAACAAAAAAAAAGAAAGTGGAGTAAAGGGATACATTCCCCCTCTAAACTAAACCCCTTCCCTCTCATTCAAAATTCCCAATCAAAAGATAAGTGGCATCTCACCTTTAATTTCCTTTTTCTTTTTTCTATTCTTCACCACCAAACCCCTTTCTCAATATGGCTCATTAGTTCTATAATCAGATAAGAAAAGAATGAATGAGAAAATAAAAGCATTATTTTCAGGATATGCTATTTTCATAGGTTTGTGTTGTACCATATGACACCGATAGGAGTATAAAGAGAGGAATTTTTGGTAACTCTTGTTTTTATGAACCAAAATGCTTTTTTTTTTTTTCGTTATTCTCTAAGAAGGGGAATGAGAGAGTATCATATTGGATTGCCTCAAGATTGTCTCTTATCTGTAACGAATAAAACCTAGGTGCACTTGGGTGGAAAAGGAAGAGTCTGACCCACTTTTTCCACAGTGTGTCACCCCATGTGCGAACCAAATTCCCAAATTAATTTCTTCCATTTTTCAGCTTTCCATGAAAAACCTAATTTCCATGAAAAATGAAAAACTAACTAGAAACAAGAAAAAAAAAACACAGAATTCGACACTGCGCCGTTTGTTTTTGTATACTATTCTATGATACAATAATATTCTCCAGATTTTAATCCAATAATGATAAGACTGGTTTAGATCCTATAATATTAGATGAATACTTTTCCGATTGGAAGAAATAAATTTTTATTCCAATAATAACTGTAAATACGAAATAAAATATAAAAAGTGATGAAACCCAACGTCAATTTAAATATTGTTTTAGCAATAAAAAAAACAAATGGATATTGAAATCCTTCCAAAAAGCCCATATGCTTTGGCTTTGCCCCCACAAGGCAGGAGATTTAATTTGCTCCATCCAATTCCCAAGCTTAGTTATGCTCAACCACGCGCCTATAATTAGTGGTGCATTAACATCTCCTCTAAGGTGGTAAATCTTAAACCCAACCCATAATTACAAGCAAAATCCCAACTACAAGATAGGATAATATATGTCAAGACTCAAAACCAGATTTTCCCTCACCTAATGATTGAAGATTAAAAACAGAGTGTTTGCGCTGTACATTAGAAAGTCAATTACAAGATATCCAAAAATTAACGATTCAAATTTACCACCGTGTATTAATAGTTGCCAATTATTGATGTATGTAAAATCCACGCTCAGTGTTGACTTGCAATTAGTCAATTAATTACTTGATAAGCGAAGAAATCATGTTTTTGGTAATTGTGATTAGGAGAGGTGTTGTCTTATAGGTATGGCCAACCTTCAAAATTAATTTGGTAATTGGATAAACAACAAGCTGTTACATGCATCATCCATGAACATCTTCTTCTCTCAAGGCTTTGAGCCAAGTAAATGAATTATGACCCTAAAACCATTCCAACCTAGCACATGTTTTTCTTATACTTCAACTCTGACTCTCTCTCTCTCAAACTTTCTCTCTCTAAATTTAATAAAGATACCAAATAGCATACCCCATTGCACACCTCACACAAGCACACACCCACACACCCACACACAAACACCCACATAAAAACTCCCACCCACTCTCCCTTTCCTTCTCAAATACAAAACCAAAGCCAAGAAGAAGACAAAGCTCCCCCTTTTGGCCAGTGAAGAAGCCCTTTGGGTTCCTCATCATTTCCCATAGAGATTCAGGAGAAGATCTCTTTCAATTTTCATACCCAGAAAAAGAAACACCCTATTTCCTCAAAAATGCCCACAAAGCCTTAAATTTTTCCTCATACCCACCTCCACAAGCATTTCACGTTCAAATTGAATTGTGGGTTCGGATAGTAAATGTTTTAGATGAGGTGCAAGAAGCACCTTTGCGACCTCACCAGCGCCGTCGGTGTCTGCTCCTCCTGCCTCCGGGAACGCCTCACCGCCCTCATCGAGGCCCAAACCAAGGCCCAGGCCCAGGCTCAGCTTTCTCGGCTCCACTCCCGGACCTCCGCGCCGCCCGATGAACCGAAGCGCAAGTCCGACCCCAACCCCCCGCCTCTCATCTTCCCTCGCTCCGTCTCCCCCTACGTTTCTCGAAGAAAATCGGACGACTCCACGTGGCACCACAACCACCGTCCAGATCATCAAAACCAGCAACAACAGCACCGTATTCGATTCTACAGTACGCCCCAGGTGGGCCCCACCTACAACAGCTCCACCAGCACCACCATTGAAGGGTCGCGCAGGAAGACCAAGACCAAGTTCTCGCTCTTATCGAGCCTTTTCCGGTCCAGATCCGATAAGTTTTGGTCGGATCCTAGTTCTTCGACACTTCAGCCCACGTCGTCCTCCTCGGCTTCGTCGCCGTCGTGGTTCTCGGCGATCTTCTCCGGAAAACGACGGAATCGATCGAAGCAGCTCTACGCCGACGAGTCCAACAACACCGGCGGGCAGAGACCTCGCGGGTTGTCGCCTGATATAACGCCCGATCCTTTCGAGGACTGCGAGCGATCTCGGTCAGGCAGCGGGGACTCGTCGGGAGCGACCCCGGAGTGGAAGCGGACGCCGACGCTGGCTCCATCGTCGACTCGGAGGACACGTGTTGGCCAGGGGAAGAACAACGTCTCGGGTCTGGCGTTTTGCCTGAGCCCGCTAGTTCGGGCCAGCCCGAACCGGAACTGGGGCCAGAAGGGGTTGCCGCCGGAGTTCGCCGGCGAGATTCGGGTTGCGACGGCGTTTTGCAAGAACCGGTCGAGGAAGCTGGTGGATTTCGGTAGAGCCAATCCTAACCGTTGATCGTACTGACCATTGTTGTGATGTTGACAACCACACTGTTGTTTATCGCGTTTCTGTGGAAAGTACGATTTTGCCCCCTTCATCTTTAGTTTTTTTTTTCCTTTTTCAAATTTTCTTTTTTTTAAACATATGGATGGTAATTTAAAAGGGAATGTTGGCTGTCTCTCTGTACACTAAAAATGTTGTTGCTTGTTGGTTACCCGCAAGATAGATTCTTTTGTTGTATAATTTGGAACCTTATATAATTTTAAATACAGTGAGTAATTTTTTAAATTACGCAATTGCCCTCCTCTCTCTCTCTCTCTCTCTCTTTTGAGTTTGGGTCTGAAAGTGGGAAACGCCACCGCATTGTGGGAACCATGGGGGCTCATGCGGGTGCTCCGCACTGGAAAAGCACACAGCTGACCCAATGGGGTGGGGTTTTGATCAGTGGCTGGTGTGGGTCCACGCGCCCACTTAAGACTAAGGTGGCATCGTGACCATTGAGAATCAGTGTGCTGATGGGGCCCACAAAAATGGCCCCGTTGTGTTGTGTCATATTGTTGTGTGCGTGTGTTAAATTTTTTAGTAAATAAATTTGGTGAGTCTGATGATGGATCGGATTCAGATTTTCGGATGCTTTTAGGAAGGTAATAGGGTGGGGCCCTACGTGGGTTTTACATCGGTGGGACCCAATGGAACGGGGCCTCGCCTGACCAAATCTGCAGCTACTTTATTAACGGTCATGGCTCATGGGAAGAAAACATCAAGGGTTGGTTGGGGGATCTTAAATCTTCAATATTGTCCCAATTCCCAAATTTTCATATACTTACTATAAGTTTACACATAGATTTGTAGTCACAATCTGTAGTTTTCTTTTTATTTTTGGTTACTATTCAATACAGTGTTTGTATAATGCTGTATCATCAAACAATTTCACATGTTATGTTATCAATGTAAATTACAACGACAGAATTATATTTGAAAGAAAAAAAAAAAAGATCCTTCCATTCAAATTATAATTTGATAGACGAGTCATTCGAACAATAGTCGTGTAATTTAATCATCCTTCAATTTATTCAACCTAATTTTTTTTTTTTTAAGTTGGAGGAATATAAGGTGAGAAAATAAAAATGAAAATCAGAAGGTTTTTTTTTTTTTTTTTTTTTTTTTAAATTGTGAATAAAAAGCTTTGTTTAGAGTTGGTGTGGTTTCCTAGAGAGGTAGATTCAGTACGGTCAATGTCCTTTTGGCTTTTAAAAAAAATGAAGTTTTGTTGGTAGTGGTACTTTTCAGTTGGCCTTTCCTTTTCATCGGGGTGGCTTAATTATTTGATTACAAGTTTTTGTTTTGGACCAGTTTGTTTTTGATTTGAAGTTGAAGCACGAACTGCTTCATGATGTTCCTTTGATTTTTCCTTTTCTGACAAGTTAAAATCATGGGCTTCTTTTTGCTTTTGTTTCCTTTATTTGAAATTGATTTTCTTCTTTACTCAAACTGAACAAATCATTGCAGGCAAACCAAAAAACTATGAGATATCTCACAACTTATGAAGAAACCTTATGTCACTCTGACGAAAGAATGATCGCAATATTTCATAGAGGATTTGTAACATGCTTTGATACTTTTCAATAAGATGTCGTTTCTTCTAAAAACAATTATTCTTTGATAATAAAAAACTAATATCTTCAATATTGTTCTCGAATGCTTATTTGTCGCAGTAATTCTTAGTTTACCGGTATTTCTCTTTTTAATATTGAAAAAACTTTATAATATCAATTATAATCAATTGATAATCAGTTTCGAACCTTCTTCAGTCTGCAACCCAACTCGTCCATTAATTTTTTATTGTTTTAGTCAAAAGTGATAGAATTTTATTGATGATAAGAAGAACAAGTATAAAAACTGGACTAGGTCCTAGAGGATTAGGCGAGTATCTCTACACATAAGGGTATGACGTTCAAACTAACCCAGCAGCCTACTCTCTCAAACCATGATAACGACGCCTTGATATGTAGAGCAAAATGGGTACCCGTCCATTAAATTAAAGTTTAGCATTTTTGTCAAGAAATATGAGATGACCAACCGTTTTTCTGAGTTCCAATCAGAAAAGATCAAGAATGTTATAATTGTAGGCCAAATTTAATACGGTAGACTGACTTCCATGTGCCACTGATTTATTGCGAAGGAAGGGCACAAATATTTTCACCCACATTGCTACCAAATAATTAGACATGTCCAACTTCCCATTTTACTTATAAATATGTCCCCTGTGAATCTTGAAGCAATCCCATTTGAATTATAAATCTTTCTTTTTGCATCCAAAGGCGATAGAAATTATAAATATGTTGATTATGTTTTCAAAGATATAATTGGATTTAGAAAGTCTCATGAAGCATGAAATTATGGATTAAACATGTGTGATGTGAGTTGGTGAAACAATAATTTGTGTGGCATTTGGGTCAAGATGATTTAATTGCTTTTAACTGTACTATAAATTATTGACCTGAATAATTCAGACCTATCAACCCTCAACTTACTTCATTAATACTTCAATTCTTTTCTCTTGTCAGAAATTTAGATTGTTTTAATTGTACCTAATTCACATTCAATTCACCAAAATTACTCAATACTAAATACTGATCTCAAAAAAGTGTCCAACTTTCAACTGGTGAGGGTTGATGGAAAAATGATCATATCCTTGATAATCTTTCTTAATTACATTTAAAAATGGTCGAACCTCTGATCTATCATAATCTTTACACATTTTTCTCATCCTCACTTTACTTAATCTCAAGGATTATCTTAAGACCGTATTCTTTGGTTACATTGTAAAAGATCTAACCTTTGACATATCCCAATGTTAACTCATTTTTCCACTCTCCCTCGCTACTTAAGCTAATTCGAAGAGCCTTATGTGTTATTTTGATAATTCACTTCATGTGCGGGCCTATCCAGAAGATGAATTTAAGAATTCTTCTTCTTAATATATATTTTTTATGTTCTCGAAGCTCAACACTAATACAATGGGAGCCTACCTATTTATGGCACACCCACCATTGACGAAGCACTTGATGAAAGTAAAAGTTTCTTTGTTTGCAGAAAGTTAAAGGAAATTTCAGTTCATTATTAATGAAGCTCACCATCCATGGACTGACCATAAATATTGGTCAGTCAGAACTTGGGGCTGGAGAATGTAACTGTTAGAAGAATTACAATTCTCGCATATACACTGAAGGAAAAGAGATAGCTAGAAGAATTTGTCTAAAGCTAACATCGTCACAACCACCATAAGCATGCACGTAGATGAATATGAGACTTGGTGTTTTATTCTGACCCCATTTAACATTTATGATTTATTCCATGTGTCATCCTTGCTCTCCACTTTCAACTTTAGGACCCAGAGATTGATGGCTTTTTTCTTTACAAGATTGGCAAGCAAATTAATTAGGGGACACAAGTTAGGTGAGCTTGGTCTCAAATGGAAGACAGACAGAGAGGGAAAAAGTGAGGAAATGCAAGAGAAGAGACATGGGTGGTGCACTTTTGTTGAAGAATTTAAAGTCTTTTATCGAAAATTTGACAAAAATAATACAATATATAATGAGTGGTTCCACTACTAATCGTACTGAGATTTTTTAATAAAAAAAACTCAACTCCTACTCGGCTAATGAAGGTCTTATTTGTTTGAAACGTGCATAAACTTGTTTATGAACTCCAAAAATATCATTTTCTAAACTCTACCAACACGAAATCAAACGGTCTCCATCGCTCTCCTTGGAGACATATGTATAGTCAACTACTAAGATGCTATAAATTATGCGCAATGCATATGCATTACACTTTGACCTATAAATAATGACCTAGTTCTAGGCCAGGCCCAGCAGAGACAATCATACAGATGAGAGAGAGAGAGAGAGAGAGAGAGAGAGAGAGAGAGATGCATCCTACATTTGCCAATAGATTGTAACATCTCATTCAGCAATTAATTTATGTAGTTGCTATCAGTGACAGACTCAAGATTTTGAATATGTGAGGTGAACGTAAGCGATAACTGATGATGATGATTTAAAAAAGTAATTCATCTGCAAGAGAGAAGCCATCATATATTTATTTGCAAAATGTCTGTAAGAAATCTATTGGATTTTGATATTTTGACTTACGAAGATATTTTGCTTGTCAATTTGAATGAGAAGAAGTCGGTGAATTGCTTGTATGAATTTCTTCATCTTTCCTAAACTCAGAAGGGCACAAAGAAGAGGGAGAGAAAAAGGGGATGATGGGAGAACATGGATGGGATGAAGGAAGACACATTGAATGTGTATCTCTAATTTTTATTTATTCACTAGCATGTTTACTTACAAGTACTAGGTATAGGAAATGTTCCAATTCTTGAGTTCACCCACATTTACTAACACGTAAGGTCGGACAGTTGCTTGACCCATTTTGTAAACTCTCTCTCTGAACTGGTTTTTATTCTTCTTATTATTAACTTTTATGAATTGATGAGTTGTATGGTATGAGTTTTGGTTATTTGTTGATAATATATTAATATTTATGGGGGAGCTTGTGCTACTATTTTTGTGTTGTAATGCATTTACTTCTTTCTATTTTTTTTTTTGTAAGTTTTTATTTATGTATAAAGATGCATTTGAGGGTAATGCTCATTACGTCTATTGACTAGGTGTATTTTTCCATGTATATTAATGAAATTCACTCGTACATTCGAGTTTTTAATGTAAGTTTCGCCTGGTTGGCTTTCGAATCCTGGATCCACCAATACATGTGGGTCACACCTTAAAATCCATAATCGCATACCTTCAAAATCATGAATTAGATTAACTTGGCGGGCGCAGGGTGGTGGTGGTGGTGGTGGTGGGGGTGGGGTGTGTAACAATTTTAGAATTTCCATTCATGTGCTGAGGACTTCTTTCCATACCAATTCCTTATTTTCCCATTGCTAAATTCTTTGATTCATTACTTCACCCCATTCATGATAAGTGAAAATGCCATAATGGGTTAGAGAGAAAGGGAACGAGGATGGCTAAGAAGAAGAGCATAGAAGATGGTTCGGATAAAGGAAGACAAATTGAACGTTTATTCCTAAATTTTATTTATTTATTGGGCTAGAATAATGAAAAGAGTTCAGATAAATTAAGGAGCATGAGTCAGGATTTAAATTACTAATTACATGTTCTTCACTTCTCACATCAAAACTCCATACAAATTCCTCTCATCATATCTCATGTGAATAGTGTTTGCCTTTACTTGACATGGTAATGGGTGGAAAAGCAAAATAAAAAGGGTATGGCAATCACTATTCACATGAATAGTATTTGCCATTACCCTTGTCCTTTGCCATGACACCATGATCAGTGGAAGTACTCTTAGAGAGATCCTTATAAGTCTTCATTTAGCTGAGTTAGATTGATATGCAGATTATTTGGAAAGACATAATAACATTTTATTGAAGTGAAAAATCAGAACTCATATAAATGGATTTCAAATAAGAGTGTTGATATTTCCACCCCATATCCTATTTTTCTATCTATTTTATTTTTTAAAATTTAAAGACAAATTTACTCATATATAGTTGGATCAAACTCCTAGATTTTCATGGACATGGTGATTGGAATAAATAAAAAATTGAAAATCATAGTGGGTGCGTGTGTAGAGTAGATTTTTGGGATAATTTCCTTTGGTTGAAGTGTGAGAGACGGGGAGAGACACGGAGACAGAGAAAGAGAGATGGTCGTGGCATGTGGATGATGACGGATGGGAGGGGGTGGTGGTGGTGGGTGAGAAGGGTTCATCTTAGTTATTTTAAATTATTTTTTGTATTTTAAAAATTAGTAATGATTAAAAAAGAGAATTTGTTTGAATAAATAATTAAAATGTATTTTAGAAATAATAGTTGTGGAAAGATTTTTATTTATTTTTTACATGGTGGTGGAAAGATAGATGTGTGAAAATAGCAACACTCTTAAATAATCGGAGGCAAAACTTTGTATTGTTGTTGGTATTCTTTATTGGCGGCCTTGGTTTCTGTGGACTGATCTGGGTCCAATTTTCTTGCACGAACCAGTTAACAAGACGTCAAAACCAGCTTATCTTATTCATCCACATAATTGTGTATTTTAAAACTTGGTTATATATTTTTTTAATCAATATAATTGTTTATGTTTTGTTAACGTTGGACACAAAACATTCATGCCCTAGAAATTGAAAACCTAGTGGTAATTAACTAGACATTATTTCACAACCAAATATTATCGCATTGAATAGTCACACCAAGGGGGATGAGTTGACCATGGACTAAGCAGACTTTCAATCTTACGTTAAAAAAAAAAATTAAAAAAAATCAAAATAGAAAAGCGTATAGCAAAATGATAAAGTCAATGTTAATAGATAATATATGCATCTGTCGATGGATTAAATTTTGATTTAAATTCGATATAAGTAAATGGGATGGACTAAGATTCTTAATCCTATTAAAAATCCGATAATTCATTAGCTTAATAAATTAACTATGGATTATTGCTGAACCAATCAAATTGAATTTAAGATATTATTTGATTTTTATGTGCTTTTAAGAAAATTATATATGTGTGAGTGCATTGAGAATACACTTAAACTATTTAATTATAGAAAAAGAACACAATAAAAGAAATTTGTTACTAAAGAGATTTTGATGGTTTCTAAGTCTTAAAATGAATCCGATAATAATTCGATGTGAATTTGATGCTTATCAAATATGGATCAATAAGTTCAATCCAATAATCCAAATATGATCGGATTTGGGTCGATGCCATTTTGGTCTGAATTTGATCAATTTATAGGCCTACTAGTACACAAATAACAATCATTATTATCTCAGAGGTTTACACATAGATTAACTTCCACCTTACAAGTCCCTGATTTAGCTCATCCTCATTAGTATAAATTAGTAGAAGTACTCATACAATTGAGAAACGCTACTATCAACGGTTCACATGAAAAATGCTACTATCAATTATTCACGTACACGTAGGCGACTGATAACTAAACACAAAAACTCGATTGAAATCTACCAAAACCCTTTCAGTTAGGACCAAATACTACAAGTCCTCTTTCATCTTAAATAAGAAGGGGGGAAAAGTGAAATAGCTAACCCTTATCCTAGGCATTTGTGGCACATATGGGCTATATGCTAAGAACATGTGTATAGCTTTTGCTGGTATGCTTTCTAAAGTCTCATTACAGAGGTCTTTGTATGATCAAATATTACTCAAACTTCCAACAATAGAACCATCTTCGCCTCAATAATTTAGAGATGCCCTAATCCAAATCAATCGAAAATTGACCTCCTCAATTTGGAATATTGCCTGGCCTAGTGGTTTGCTTGCTTTGGCCTTTGGTTCTACATTGCCTGCACTACACGTCTTCTGTTTGTCTTTTATCTTCTCTCTTTGTTTTTCCTGCTGTCATGCTTCACTGGATGTTGCTGGCTGTGCTTTGTGCTCTTCCAAATAAGTGGCTGCTCTCTGGTTCGTGGTTGGGGTTTGATTTTTCGGCTTGTTTGTTTCTTCCATCATGGCCTTTTTGCCATGGGGACTGGGAAGAGAGGCCTGCTCTCCTCGGTTTGTGTTTGCTTTGTAACTTCCGCTGGGAACTGTCCCCTTGCTTGTGTCTCCTTTCCGGTTAGATATATTCATTCATATACCACAAAAATGAAAAACCAAAAAACCACAGATTTACATGAAACATGTACATTTTCCTTCTATCATGTTGATTTAGAGGCTACCTACGGCCAAATTTTCAGCCATTATTATACGTCGCTTGTGCATACGTTTTAAGCACTTTCTTCCTAACTAAAGCATCAGAAATCACTTGGCCGGAAAAAAGATCAAGAACAGACACAGAGGTACGATCTTACATAACAGATCCTGCTCAAGTAAGATTGTGCTCTCTCTCACCTCTGTCATCAGTCTACTAAACCTAAAATTCAAGTTTAGACCGTAGAAAAGCTAAAATTAACCTTAATTCTCAAAAGGACTATTTTACACTACGTGCAGTTAAAATGCAATAGAGTATAAGAGGATCTAAATGACCAATTACATAAGAGACTAAGAGACAATAACACAACTCCATCCCATGATTGTTTCTATAATTCTTTATCTATTTCGACATTTAATCATCTTAGATGACCATGACCATAAATATTACAGAAACAAAATAAAAAATGTGATTTCAATGACATCAAAATACTTCTATAACCAATATAAGTTGTATGGCGTTGATCAAAGTCTTAAAAAGACAGCTGCTATAAATAATTGAAGAGAAAAATGTATTCCTGTGCATTTTTATTCAACCAATCAGGCAGAAGAATCATTGTGTGATTCCCTAACACCAGTCTGCCTTCTTCTTACCTTAGAATCATCAAGGTAGTTCTGATAAATATAAGTGGCAAAACCCCAAATAGCCAGAAGCATAGCAATTATCTTGACACCGTCCATCTTGTCATGGAAAATTATCACAGCAGCTATAGGAGTAACAGCCAAGGAAAGAGTACTAATTACGTTGGAAAAGAGAGAAGAAACGACGAAAATTAATCCCACAACACCAACAGAACAAACTTGCCAAGCCACAGCTGTCCAAACTAAGGTCATCACATAAGAAACTCGTCCCTCGCCAAACTTTTCCATTTCTCCATGCAAAGTCCTCCATTCCCCACTGGCAAAAAGACCCACAGTTGCTGCACAACTGGCAACCAGTGCTGTATAGATTTGCATTTCCAAGACCACAGAAAAGGTTTCCTTCTTAAGAACTTTTTGGAAGGTAAGTTGCATGAGGGAAAGCAGAAGAGAGTAAATTGCAGAAGCTCCAAGGGTACAGATGAATCCAAGGACATGTTTCCACTTTGAGACTCCTGCTGGTCCACTGGAATCATCACTGACAGCAATAAGAGCTGCTGAGAATGACACGATAATCACTGAATTAAGAATCAATGCAGTGAACTTCTGGGAGTTGATGAAGTACGAGAAAACTGCATTGAAAGCTAATTGAGTTGCACAAATGAGGGAGTAAGTAGAGGCAGATAGGTACAAGAGTCCGACAGAATACAACATGTTGTCACAAGCCAAGAGCACTCCAAGGGCAAAGTAAATCAAGGCAAGTACTTTAATGGAAGGTGGGGCTGAAGAAGTTGATGGATCTTTTGATGAAGGAATAAAATAAAGTGGGATGAGAAGAACTGGGAATGCTGCAGTTTGGACAAGAGTGGCCATCCATTTACTATTACCACCCTGGTCATAATAGAATCTCCCAAGTAAAACTGCAGCAGCCTGCCCCACAATGAGGAAGAAGATGTTGAGTGCCACCATAAACCACCATTGACAGCGGCCAAGTTTGACAAATTGTGTTTGCTCTATGACAGTTTCATCTCTGGGTAAAATCGATTCTTGGCTAGCTGTATTTTTACAGGTAAACAAATTAGCTTCTTCATGGGTTTATCAAATTATTGTAAACCAAAATTTAAAGCATTTGAACCTGGAGAATCATGAAACATGTAAACCGAAAACACAACATCTATAAAGAGAGTTTTTCTCTACTGGTAAATGTCATAGCCAAATTTCACTATTGGTCGAGAGGCAAGACCTCATTTCCTCATACTTACAGTCAGCACAGACCTTTAATGATCTTTGAAAGAAAATTACTTGCACATTACTACGTATTTAAAGGTCTCCTGTATCTTTTTTTTTTGTAATTGCAAAAGCATATGCACGCTTCTATCAGGTTAGCCAAAACAAATCACAAGCAGGAAACCTTGGGAATGTCCTTTTCTAATAAAGGTGATTCTAAGATTCAAAACAGAACAAAAAGGCCTTCTTTTTTGTTCTTACAAAACACAGACGAAAAATGAAATTGTCATGCCCAGGAGGAGCATTTGATGCATTGATATGATCAGCTCTAATCAATAAACATGCACGCAGTTAAGCATAACATTTATAAACACTACCACATTTATGTTGCAACAATATGCCTGTGGAAATAACCATAAGGTCAAGAGTATATCCAAAACACAAAAAAGACAAGAAGAAAAAAAAGCTTAGTTGAAAGCGAAGAATTGGCCGTTTGTGCCGTAAATTCATGCCCAACAAGGTAAAAGCACAATGGACTCAAATCCTCACCTAACCAACTAAAGCATATACAATATGCATCAGAAGCACACAAAATAAATAAATGAACTAATTTGACGAAAAAATAAGTCAAAAATCGAAATCCAATTGAACTTTTCAAACCCGCAAGTAACCAACCACCGAAAGAAACCAAATACTACGAAGAATAAGCATGTGTGAAGATTCAAAGTGAGTCAGTGCCAGATTTTAACCGGAAAAAAAAAAACTGAGTGCCCAGAATTCAAGATTGCATATTCTGTTCTTCTCATAAAGTTTCTCAGCAACCAAACAGAACCTCATATTTTGATTAGTCTGACGAAAACCCAATAACATATCGATCAAAATAAACAAAACCCATGTCTAATTTCGCCTTTAATCCTTAGAATTCAACACACAAAATCAAAAACCAAAAGAAAAACAGAGAGAAAGAGAGAAAGAGACCTGGCATGGCCATGCTTCTTAAGGTTTGCGTGACTGAATGAAAGACTTTCAAGTCTAGAACCCACCAAGCGGTGGCCAGTATTGTTAAGAATGGAACAAAGAGATTTTTTAGTGGGTATTTACTGTTGCGGCTGCGTTACACGATTCCAATTTTCAATCATGTAATTATGAATTTATTTATTTTTGTGTTCTTCGAGTGGTTTAAGGGTTCAAAAATAAAAATAAAAATAAAAAGAGCCCAAGGTTAGAGGTTAGAATCGTAAGATGGTTAACATGAATCAGAATCAGATAACCGGGGTACATACCTCTCCACCATTCAGATTCTGCCTTGTGTAAAGACATCAGAAATCTGCGGCTAAAAAGAAAAAATAACACGAGAAATTTGAATTGCCCTTCCCAAAATGTGTCTGAGGAGTGAGAAAGTACAGATTTATGTTATGCTACGATGTTTGCTTCCAAAATAGGTACAAGACTGGAATCTATGAAAATAAAAGGGTATTCTCGGTATTTGGCGGGGGGGCACAGCACAACCAAATGTGATATCTGGCTCGTGTTTTGGTGGGAGATCTGATTTGGGGTTGGCCCAACCAAATGTGAGTGTATTAAGTTTTTTTTTTGGTGGGAAAATCTTTGAAATTTGGAGTTCACAAGATGAAAATGTTTTGTAATGAAAAAAAAAGTACATGAAGTATCTCTTATGTGATTATAATACAATGAAAGTAGAAAAGATTTTAGTAATGTGACATGTGGATGATGTGCTACGAGTTTACTCAAATTATAATTAGTGTATAATTATAAAAGTTAAGGGTCTATTTAATTCACGAAATGAATTGTTTAGAGATGTATTTCCCAGCCTATTCAAAAGCTCGGAAATACTGGAAAATGATAACTAGGAAAGACCTTCTATTCACGTTTGGTTTGTATAGTAATATAGGAATTGAACTTTGTTCCCTTTTCTAATAACACCCTAATTAACTAAAGAAAATCCAATAATTTTTATGATTTCCATGTTTAAGGTATTTAATTTTCAAGAATGTACTCGCCAAACATGAGAATGACAACTCATACTCATTCCCGAACTTCTAAACCTTGAACTAAATGGGCTCTAAAAGGGAAAATCTTAAACTCAATGCACATGTATGCAAATAAGTGTACTGTAGTGAAACAATAATAAGGACCAAGTTTTGCACAAATTATAATGTGTTTACAGTGGTATCCACTCAAATCATAACACACGTTCCTGCCCAACATGAACCTAATTTCTATAGATAATTCTTCCACATACAAAGGTTAAGATTTTGATTAACATAGGTGAGTTTCCAAGACTAATTTTGAGATTTTCTATAACACCAATTTCTAAGGAAAGAATACAGAAAAGAAAATCGTTTGCTTGACTTACTTATATCGGGGATACTATTGTGACACTTTCTCGAGCCAATTACCCATTGATATGTATTTTAACTTTCTGACCTGGCAATGCAACTTTTTGACATGACAATTAGTGATAGGCTTAAGATACCACCATGGTGACATCCCCATGTAAGTTCTTCTCACTCAAAGGAAGTCGAACTTGAGATATCTTTCAACATTAAGAAGATTAGTACCGCTAAACTAAGAGCTAGTTGGTTAAAATTAAAACTCAAAACAGAATCCTTCTTAATTATTTTCTTTTTCCCCTAGAACTTTTTTCCAAGTTCGCAGGTATGGATAAAATATTAGAAACAAAACGCAAATTTAACACTTATCTTATAGGGTGGAGAAAATATAAGAATATTTCAAAACATAAAATCACAGAAATCTATTAAAATCACTTTGCAAAACAAAACGTCTCTATTAATTACTTTTAATTTAACTGAGAGTCTGAGTGTTTGTGATATTCTAAGCTTAGCCAAACAGTATAAAAATCCTTTACCAATCAACCAAACACAAAACTCCAAATGCTACAGTAACTAAGCTTTACAGACGGTAGGATCACCGAAGCAATATAAGGAATGGGGTAAAGAAGTTGAATAAAAAAAACCCAAGTAAATTAACAAGCACATCCGCCCGACTGTGCCTGTGACTGTGATGAATTTGCATTGGATGACTTGAGGTTCACATCAACCATATCCTCTTGCTTTGTCGAAGAAAGTGTTTCCATTCCAGGCAAGGCAGCTGCTATCTTTCGGAACAGTGCCTGCAATCAGATTAATGAAAATTAACATAATGACGTGTCCATCTGCAACC
Source organism: Prunus salicina (assembly GCA_020226455.1). Lineage (NCBI taxonomy): Eukaryota > Viridiplantae > Streptophyta > Magnoliopsida > Rosales > Rosaceae > Prunus > Prunus salicina. Next base: position 16,756,618 of record CM035343.1, on the reverse strand, counting down.
GAGTAAGCATATCAAGTGACCTTGACGAGGGTGCAGTGTTCTCAACAGTAGTATCTTGATCGACCCCAAGCAACATAATCATACCATTAAGACATTACATTGCTATGATATAACTCATTAAAGATAAATGTGACTTACCTTGATATTGAAGCCAGCCTTGGCACTAGTTTCGATGAACATAACATTGAGCTCACGAGCTTTGGCTTCTCCTTCCTCTATGGAAACTTGCCTGTCCATCCACAACATGGCCCATATATGAGCACCGGAAGTGGCAAGAAAAATCAGATGCAATAAGCTAGCCTAATTGACAGTGAGATACGACCTGAGGGGAAAACTTGTAGTATTACCCTCCTCGTTCCCATCTACATACCAAACATGTATTCAGCATACATGTTTTACGAAGGTACATCTGCACAGCTTGATTTAAAGCATCTTCTTCTAGTGCTCAGATTGGTCAAGCACGCAAATGAAATAAATAGCATGCAAAAGATGCAACAAGTCATCATTCTCATGAAGACCATATTTACATGACTATGGAACTAAAAAGTGTAGGAAACAAGAAAATTAACTGTCTTCATAACTTACTGCAGAGAAGAAAGCAGAGCACTACCTTTTGTCTACAAGATCTGTTTTGTTTCCAACAAGTACAATGATAACATCACTTCCCCGCTCAGTGCGAACCTCTTCAATCCACTTGGAAGTGTTTAGGAATGATTGCCTGCCTATACCATAAGAATGAGCCAAAATTGAAATTCATCGAACATTGAACATAAGACCCAGTGATTTAATTAGAAAGAGATGAAGTTCAAGCTCAACAAAGTTACTTTTGACTAGATTTTTTTTTAAAAGAAAAAAAACAAAACAAATCCCTCACAGATGGGACTCTTAACAAGAGCTTCTTCAAAAGGATATTCACAAAGTATTTGAACAGCTGGACTAAATTTCAGGTCCAACAATTTAGATACAGTAGAGAGAGAGAGAGAGAGAGAGAGAGAGAGAGAGAGAGATCATACTTGCAACATCATATACAATGACTGCCACAGAGGAATCCCTGATATAGCTTGGAATGAGACTCCTGAACCTTTCCTGCCCAGCAGTATCCCTGTTCAAATTTCAAAACTTTATGTTTCACGTGATACAAATTTTTTTTCACAATGTCAATCTTGTCCCAGGATGAGATAAGTATGAAAGCCTAATAATCACAGAGATAATATGGAAACAAATCCAAAGCTTTAGAATAATGTTCAAGAAAGACAAGTAAATGTGCCCCAAGTACTTAGAATCATAATGAGAGTACCAGTGACTTCTAAGAGGCAATCTCTTTAATAAAACCAACCTAGTAACCACTCATTAAGTCCACAATAAATTAAAGTCACATCACAGAATGAGAACACTGAGCAAGCTCATGTATATAAGAAATTTAACTGCATTTGTGAACATAAAACCTTCGAGAAAACATGGTAACATCTAGAGAAAAATAAACTAAAAAAGGATAGACTGACCAGAGCTGCAATCGAACAGTTCGATCTTCAAGGTACATTGTCTTTGACAGAAAATCAATGCCGATGGTAGCCTGGTCATCAATGAATAAACATCTAAGCTAAGAAAGAGAAACTCGAACAAATAATTCAAAACATGTAAGTTAAGAATTGAGCATAGATATATGTACAGTGCCAGATAAGTACATAAATATGTGTGTAACATTACATCAAAACAAAAACAAAAACAAATTAAATTAAATAGACAAGTGTCTGCACATTAAAAGAGATGGATGACAACTAAATAAGTATTTTAAATAAGGAGCTGTTTTTCAGCCGTTATCAAATTTTGATGAAGAATGCATGTCATCCGCTGTACAATTAGTCGTTCATATATAACATAATGGCTGAAAAACATGGTCTCATGTAAGAACTTTATTACAGAATAACTATATACATGTATAATTATGTCAAAAGAACAAAGACATCCACAGGAATCCCAACCAAACTAAGAAAAAAGAACAAAAGGTAATTAGGATTGATATCTGTAGAGTGTCAGCAAAGAAAGACAAATGAATGACATTTGAAAAATCAAAATAATTGCGTTACAGAAAATGCATCCACAGGAACACCCACCAAAATAAGAAAAGGAAAAGGTGAAAACAAACAAACTTATGCAACTAAGACAAAAAAGATAGATATTAAACCTAATTATTCCATTGGGAATAAACATTTAGAAACCAAAAAGTGTTGCCCCTATGGAATGATATGTGAAAATCCACTGGTAGTGCTCATGGCTCAATGGCAGAGCATTTGGCCAAAAACAAAAGGTCAGTGTTACAAATCCCAGAATGACACACCTGTTTAGTATTAGATTGTACTAACTTATATATCATGTTTATAACTAATGCCTTTTTCTTGTGGCTGAGGACCCAAATCATAGACACATATCCCAATCATCCATAAATCATCCATGCATGTCCATAACATAGGTCCATTTTAGGTTGGCTCTACATATATTCGCTCATAGTCATAAGCTTTTTATATAACCATATGTTTCTCAGCCATTATATCAGATATGAACAGCTGACCACCATTCATGGTTGAGAAATAGGTACTTATATAAGGATCCTATTGCTGAAACGGAGGGTGACACCCTCCAATCCCCGTCGATCCCCACTTCAAGTTTTAATTTTGAATCTCATCCCCACCCCATACCAATCCATGAACGATTACTGTTGCATCATTTGAAGAAAGTCATAAGCAACTGGTTTAATTCTTTTTCCCTACTCCAAAGTAAAAGAAAAGAAAAATCATAAACTTCTAATATTACGGAAAGTTATTAAGGGGGCCAATCCTTACCATGGTTATGAACCTCACTTCATTATAACATTTTCAGCTCCTACTCAATGTTTGTCCTTTATTTATTTATTTATTTAATTTTTTTTTTCACATGCAGTACTCCAGGCAATACATCTTTCTTTCTTCTTCTTTTTTTTTTTTTCTACACGACTCTCCTTCGTTATTAAAACTTAACGTACTACTTCAACATAAAAAGGAGAATGCTGTAATGTACTTGGCACTTGGCAGGCACATTCCAGCCGCCGTCACATAAGGCCCTGCATCAGCTTCCACAAGAAAGTAGAAATACTAGAATTAAGACTGCTCAACTATAGTACAGCAATCAGTGTTTGGATTCTAATAGCAAGTACCAACTCATGGTTCCACACAAAGATTTGGATCAGCAATTATTCACGAATTTCACAAATATGTACCATAACCATAAAAGTCCAACAAAATGTAACGAAATTTCAATACCCCGAAGAATTCAAAATTTGATACCAAACATAGCTCATAGCTGTTAGATTGAAAACAAAAAACGCAAATGAAAGCAATTTCAAATCCATCATGAATTGGAAAACTCTATGCCAATCAATCGAAGACATTGTTGATGTTCATAGCAACTGTTGAAGAAATGAAACAGCAAAAGACTACAAAGCTCCAAAAGTTGAAGATCAAAGAAATTGCAAAAGAATTGGATAGGGAAATTCGATTACCTGATACGTGTTGTCGAACTTGTCGTACATGAAGCGAGTGATGATGCTGGTTTTGCCGACGGATTGGTCCCCCAAGAAGACGAGCTTGTACTTGGCGAGAGCCGAAACGGGAGCCATGGAGATTTCGGATCTACGTGGATCAGATCGGGTTCAAGGTCGAGATCTCGCCAGAGATTTATCGGACAGATCGAGATCTCGGAGCCTCGTTCTAAATTCGCTTCGTTTGTTTTATTTTTCCTCGATTTCGTTTGGGTGCGTATTTATACGACGATGATCTGTTGGCATATAGAGAAAGAGAGAGACGGAGACAGAGAGAGACTGTTTTTTGCGCGTGAAATTGGTTTGAAGAGGTTTTCCACGAAAATAAATTATTAATGTCAAAAATATTCTTACAGGATTTGTTATTAGCTCTCTAGTAAAATGCATGGCTAAGTGGAAAGGGCCTTAATAATTTGGGTAAGAAACTTCCTCCCTAGTTTAGACGCTTGTATTTAGAAGAAAAAAAAAACATGCTATTTTGGAGGCCAAAACGTAATACATAAAGCTTATTTAAATACAATTTCTTTTGTCAACAAGGTCTAGCTTTGTGAAAAAGAGTCTTGACTTGCAGCCAAATGATCTCAGGTTTGAACCATTATAGCACAAAGGTAGTGTGTATGTGTGTGAGAAACCTCTTATCCGACAAAAACAAAATTGACTTATTGGTTCACCAACTGTCTCAAGTATATATATTTTCTGTTAAAATTCAGAGAGATGGGCAGCGGCCCACTATTAGCAACATCGATATTGTCCACAATTTAACCCTAGTCCAGTAGGTGTGGAGTTTTATCAGAAAAGGTCTCGGTTATATTAGTAGTGAAATCACTCATTATATATTTTATTTATTTTGTCAAGTTTCCGATGTAGGACTTTATATTCTTCAACATTTTCATCTTAACTCTAGTGAATAATCTAACACTTAGCCTTTTATTAAAGATCTTTGGAGCTAATAATTACACATAACTATTCTAAATAACCTAGCAAGCTAACTTAATAGGAGCTTTTAGCCAATGAGGTCTAGCGTAGTGAAAAAGACCTTGACTTGTAAACTATTGGTATCATGTTCAAATCCCCATGACACCTTAATAATGTGTGTGTGTGTGTGTGTGTGTGTGTGTGTGATGAACCTCATCCCCTTGTAGTTTAGGAGAGGAACTTACCTATACCAGAGATACCACCATGAGCGAAGGTACTCTAGGGTCAGAGATGGCCCTGCCCTCCCCACACCCCCATATTATTTGTTCTCAACACAGTAAAGGTTGGTCTTTAGTTCATATATCTAACAATGCAAACCATATAACCATTCTAATGGCCCCCCATTGCAATCCATAATAACTTCATTTATAATTATATGTAAAATGTTTGTGGGCTCATTACACAACTAACATATATAAAAAAAAAAAAAAAGGAAAGTATTATTCCTCTAATAATCAAACCAATGAGTCAAGGAAATAGAAAATAAATAATTTAAAGGGAAATGAGATTTTATCAAAAGAATTTTCTGGTTTGATACATGAAATTGAGTACAAAGTTCTAAAAAGTGTCAATTTTTCCTTATATATTATTGATGTATGATTGATTTTCTCTTTCTATACTTGTATTTCGGTTCGGCCCCCCACACATACAATTCTGGCTCCACCATTGAACCACTGTGGCGCTATTTCAAGCCAATCACTCATTGACATGTATTTTAACGTTCCGACATAGCAATGCGTAATAAGCTTTGGATATCACCACGGTGACATCTCCGTTACATATAAGTTCTTCTCATAATTTAAACTATCGCTTTTATTTTAAATAAATAAAAAAAGAGCTTTTACGTTATATCACCATGCAAGTTGAAGTCCAAAGTTAGCACCAATCAGTTCATTTCTTTTGAAATATAGAAACCTTTTGTGTTTTGTTTCATTTGATCTTGTCAGTTCACCTTTAAAAATTTCTAATGATTGCCGGTTGCCCCAGGATCTACGCGACGTACTTATTTCATGGATATGGGACCAGGGACGTCTCCATATTTCATCCCTAATATCATGGGAAAGTATGTGTTGAGTTGAACAATTAATCTCAACATATATATTTTAAAAAGAAATTAAAATCCAGTTTCTTTTTTTTTTCTATATTAAGAACCAAATTGATGAGCCCGACGACAAGGCAAGATGTTTTTGGTGCAGCTTTTACATGGTAAGTTGGAGAGGGCCAAAGGTAGATATTTCCTATTATAAACCAATTTATTCATATCCTGGTTTCTCATCCTTGACTACGACTAGCGTTTCTTTCCTCTTTTCTATTTGTTATTTGGGTGCCGTATTCAATTCTGAATTATTTTGAACTCTTTCTTTCAGAGGAAGTTTAATTATTTCATACAAACAAACATTCCTTTTTTGTTCGGACAATTGCTCCATTTGGAAAAAACCAGCACACAAAAAGGTTACCAAAAGCTTCATAACCCTACCTTCCATATATGCACTCCATGGCTCATTATAAAACCCAGGCCATAACCCTAATTATTTTCATTCTCAACCTTCGATTCTCTTTGACCCCAAAAGAAGAGAAAAGAAAAAACCTTATCTCATGGCTGCCTCTATGAAGAAAACCTTCTACTACAATTTTTTTCCCACCAAGGCCGAGGAACTGGAGGAAGCGAAAAAAGGCTGTAGCAGCAGCGGAGAGAAACAAATCAGCCGAGTTCTGATAGAAATGCATGACTTTCCCGACAATCAGCCGCCACTGCTACTAAAGCATACCGATCCACGGGGCATCATAAAGGCGGTTTCTGTAAGCGAAATCCAGATGGGGATTCTTTTCTTTTCATTCAGTGAGACGTTTGAGCACATCTTTCGACATTGGACGCTGGACGAAGTTAACTTGGTCCTAAGTGGCTACAATAAGTTTCATGTTTTGGTGAAGGATGTTACTGATCATGAAGAAACTGAGTACAGAAGTGACAGAATATTTTTCCAGAGGTTGCAAAACGATGAGTTCTATATTCTTGGGTGTTTGGATGTGATAAGAAATAGGTATCTCAGTGCTGGTGACGAAATTGGGTTGGCTTGGGAAAGGGATAGAAACGGAACGGGAATGTTTCTGTTCAAATTGTTGAGCAGAAGCAAGAGGGCGCCCGCAAACATCATGTTTTAGATTATTAAGAGTGTAAGGTATTTTTTTAAACTCCTAATAAACCATGGTGGATTTGGATTTTTATATGTGGGTTTCATGATTGTTTTGAGTTTGATGGATATGGAACTTTAGTAAGTGATGTTTCTGTTCTATGCGAATGTCTTGTTTTATATTTCTGTGATGATTGATTTCTCTTTTCTCGTGTGTTTTTATGCTAGCTAGCAAATATTAATTCTAATAACCTGAATTCTATGTATAATCTATAATTTTGAATATAAGGAGCAAATCTTTGACACTCAAATCATAATTTGACATTTTTTATTTATACAAAATATATTGGAGGTGCGGAAAATCAAACACAAATTTCTTGTACAATGATAACTGCTTTAGCCACTTAAGATATAAGCTCTTATCTTCTTCTTTTTTGGTCTGATAACCCCTTGTCATAATTGTTTTTTCTTTGTTATAGAAAAAATACGTAAATAAGGGAATTGAGTTGGATATAATTTCCTATGTCATTGTCAATACATTTTGAGATTAGTGTACGAGCAGTTAATGGAAAACGCAAATAGCGGTCGCTAAACAAGTATACTATTAATGAAATTTACTTTTTAGTTTCTTTCATATAAGGACAAAAGCTAACAACCATTGACTAGGTTAGGTAAGTGCGGAAAAAAAACCGAATGGTTTGGTACGATAGTTAAAATAGCATGTTGAATTAGGGCTGAGAGCAGTCCAAGTCGGTTCGATTTTCATGTACAATGTCTAGGGGGATTGAACCAAACTTGAACCTATACAATTTTGGTTTGATTTGTCTAATTTTCAGTTTTAAATAGGAAAAGGTGAATAAGAGAGAATACGTACACGAGAGAAATAGGAAGAAAGGAGAAAGGAGAAAGGAGAAGAGATAGGGAAAGAAAGAGGTAAATAAGAAAGAAAGACGGAGGCGCAACAAGAAGAATGGCTATGGTTCATAGAAAAGAAAAAGAAGCAAAGCCAGAGTTATCATTTACTTGGGTATAATAAGACTAAGGCATTGAGTATTAATGAAACTAAAATATCTTGATAGTTCTTGCGATTACTAATGTTTTTTGGATTATAATTGGGCTTACTAATAAATTTAGATATAAATAAGTTAATTAACATAACTGGTCTGATTCGGTTTAGATCGGCTTTAGCAAGGCAAAAACTAGAACATGAACCTAAAACGGTTCAATTCGGTTTTGGGACAAAGTTGACTTTCTTGGTCAACATGGTTTTTTTTCCCCTTTTAATTGTACCAAACCGAGTTACTTGCACCTTTTTTTTTTTTGTTTTTTGTTTTTTTTTTTTGTTTTGTTTTTGTTTTTATTTTTATTTTTATTTTTTTTGTGAAAGAAGAAAAATTATGATTCACGAAAGGTAGAATACGAAAAACACAACTTTTCATCTTTGATGCCAGTGGGTGCATGTAAATATAAAAGCCCAAGATAAATCCAAATATCAGGTGGTCCTTATTGGGCTATTCGTGGGCAAATGCTTGAGCCTATAATATGGTTCAATTATGGTGTCATCCAGATTGACCGCAAAAAAATAATAAAAACTAGAAATATCAATTTATTATATCAATTAATGTGAAAATATCTAATGTAAAAAGCTTATAATTTAAGTGGTTTAGGATTTTTACCCTGCATTTGAGGTCATGTTCCCCTCCCTGAGGTCCCTTTGGTTTCAATTTGGTCACTTTTACCCATGTGGTTTTCAATTTCAAGCAATTCGAGTACATTATCCAATTTTCGTCGATGCTCACTCAATTGCCAGCGCCATTTGCGAAACCTTACAGGGATGTTCAAAGCTTGACAGACCTTAGCCATATTCGGTTCGAGATCCAACTTTTTGCTAATATCCCTCTCTACAAGCAGAAGATAGAAGTTAGTCAGCCACACATCAAAGAATTCAAATGAAATTAAAGCAGGTCAATAGATTATCACTCACCATGGCAATAGGTGATGGGAACAAGTAGACCGTTGCCTACCTCACCTTCCCACTTTCCGTTGACCTCTAGCGCATCGGTGCTCCACATAGTCTTCATGGCTGAGACTGTCTGTCACATCTCGAGACCGGCTCCGCCGTAGCACGATATTGTCCGCTTTGGGCCTGGCTACATTCTCACCAGCCATCTAACTGTTCGCTTTGGGCCTGGCTACATTCTCACCAGCTCACACGGGTTTAAATGCCTCAACACAATCACAGGACGGTACTTATACAGGGAAAGCAATAACCGGGGAGGCACATAGGGCAGTGCGTATAGCACTACAAACTGACATTCAATCCCTTTTTATACCTTTATACATCCACAATTACATACATCACATATAATCATCTATTTCGTAAATCTCAACCCTGGTATAGCATCTGATAATTCCACAATTTAAATAATATAATAATATCAATTGTCACATCCCGGGACCGGCTCTGCCATAGCATGATATTGTCCGCTTTGGGCCCCCCTCTCTGTCCTCACGGTTTTGTTTCTGGGAGCTCACGAGCAACTTCCCAGTGGGTCACCCATCCTGGGATTGCTCTAGCCTCCAACTCGCTTAACTTCGGAGTTCCCTCGACTCCGAAGCCAGTGAGCTCCCAAAAGGCCTCGTGCTAGATGGATGCGGGTGTGCACATATAAGGCACATCACCCCCTCTCCGTTGGTCGATGTGGGATCTTACAATCCCTTGACCTCGACACAACCAACATAGGCTGGTCCCGTGATCAGTTTAACCATGCAAGCCAATTGGCTTGTGTAGATAAGAAACAAAGAAACAATGGAACAGCCACAACTTCCTCTGCCAGCAGCGGAAGCAACCACAGCCACTCAGCCACAAGTTCATGGCTGGCCGCAGCACAGCCAATTCGTGCAGTCACGATGACAACTAGCCGTTCTTCACTGTGAACAACCCAAAAAAAAAAATTCTGCTACAACCACCGGTGTCCACCATGGCCGTCGCATCACGACGACAACCAACCAGGCCGCGCTAGCTTGTCCTCGCCCATGAAGAAAAATCAAAGAAGAAAAAAAAAGCATGACCTATCTTGGGCAACTCCTCTCCTCGACAAGCAATACACTCTTCCAAGATCTCTCTCACAAGGTAGAAAGTAGAGAAAAATAAGTTTGCAATTTGAAGATGAGTGAAGAGAATCCTTGTATTTATGGTAGTTGGGTATACTTGACTTAGAAGGAATCACAAGTTTATTCCAACTGGAAGCCTAATTCCAAGAAAAAGTCAAAAGCCTACTCCAATTAGGAGCCCAACTCTCAAAAGGAGCTCAACTCACAGAAAAAAGCCCAATAAATATTTCACATTTCCTCCATGCCTCATAAGTGCCATGCAGAAGCTTGGGGAATTTGTGGAAACACATATTTTGCCAGCCAATAAGAAGATGACACGCAGAAAAAATGAATATTCCTTAGGTCAATTAATTACCCTAATTAAAGATTTAATTAGGGAATTATCTTTTATTTAAGATATGAATATCTCCTTAAATCAAGGAACCAATTTCCAGCAAATCTCTTAGATTAATTTCTATCATCTTCCCCCCTTCTCTCTCTCTCTCTCTCTCTCTCTCTCTCTCTCTCTCTCTTTCTCCTTCACGGCTCCGGCCACCCTCACATATGGCTCTAGCCACCTGATTCTCTCGTGTCGTAAAGAAACTCCGACCTTTTCTGTTATTTTCGTATCTTTCTCAAGATCATCTAACTGACTTAGGCATTAAAGGGCCTTTGGCCAACACTTCTCGAATGTGATCTATTTACTCCAACCTTTTTTTGCAGGAATTGAGGAAGAAGAGAGAGAAGGAAGCTCAAAGGGTGAAGAATCTCTCGTAAATATTCACCCGTGAAAATTTTGCTCAAACATGGGTGTTAAGGTCAAAATCCCTTGCCAATTCATTGAACACGTGCCCCTAAACTAAAATGGAAGATGGAAGATGGAAGATGAAAGATGGAAAGTAGCAAGGGATTTGACCTTAACACCCCTCCAGCGCTAACGATAGTCAGATGAATTTGACGGAAATTGGGCGATTTCTTCGAATTGTTTGAAATTGAAAATCACAGGAGCAAAAGTGATCAAATTGAAACCACAGGGATCTTAGTGGTAAAAGTCGTAAACCATATGGACCAAAAGTGAATTTTTGCAACAAAAAAAAGTTCAAAATCACGCCCCTAACACGTGACTACTAAGCTGTTTGTTGACTACGCCATTTTCCCAAACAGCAACCAAATAGAGTGAGAGAGAGAGAGGGGGAGATACCACAAGAGAGGCAGAGAGAGATGGCGCTGAGAGCAGCCCTACTGCGGCACGTGCGAATTCCGGCACAAACCCTAAACCCAGCCCTAACCCTAACCGGAGGAAAATGGGGCCCACCTTCTCTCCGGTGGATGTCATCGCACGACGATCATCTCACCAAATCCGAGGTCACCGAGAGAGTCCTCTCTGTTGTCAAGAGCTTCCCAAAAGTCGATCCTTCCACGGTATGCCTTTTCCTACCTCTACCTTCTGTTTGTTTCCCGGGAAATGTAAAACATTATATCAGAATCTCAATCTTTGTTTTGATTTTTCCATCGTTTTTACCATTTTGTTCTTTGGTGAGCTGTAGTTAGTGTGCTATCAGTCAATTTCTTATTTGAACTTAATTTTTAACATGGATTTTTGAAATAATTCAAGTTTGATTTGGGTTTCGAGGTTATAAAATAATGTCAAAATAAGAGAAAGAAAAATGAGATTTTGGATCAGTTATTTTTTTTTTTGGGTTCAATCTTAGTCCCTTTTTCTGCATTTTGTGGATATCAATGTCCAGACATCAATACAATGTAGAAATGCTGGTGTTGTTTTGTCCTGAATTCGTTGTTTTCTTTGTTCTGTATGCTGTTTAACCTTTAAATATGTTTAATGGGTCATTTGGGCCTTTTAATTCTTATGATAAGAATCATGGGTAGAACTTGGCCCTGCAAAATCAGCCTGCTAGGTAAGGCTTTCGAAAGAGTTCCTATTTAGCTGGTGTGGGAAAACAAGAGGCAGAAAACAACTTTTATAACTGATTTTTGGGGCATGTAATGCACATTTTGCATGGACTGTGATCCTTGATTATCGAAACTGGATGTTTTAGTATTTGTTCGACGCACTTGCACGCATTAGTAAGGGTTTGTTAGAATTTTCTGAGTAAAGGACACATGGTTGGAACTTAACATATTTGTAAACTCACTGGTCCGAGACAGAGATCAGGCTATTAGAACTAAATAGGACAGTTGGTGAGGCAAATTCTCTGGAACAATGAAAATAGATATCAACTGTGTCAAAATGATAAAACATTTTTTTTGCTCTTTGTAAGGAAATTCTACTACTGGGCACTTGATAACTAAGATCTGAAAGGTACTGGGTTTTATAGGGAAAGCGGGTTATGAATGAGAGTCTTTATGGATTGTGCATGCGCTTGGTGACTGCTTTGATAGATTTATATGTACACAGTAGTGGTTAAAAATCCAAAACCATATTACCTGCAGGATCTATTTTAGTGCTCATGTACTATGTTAGAAACTTCATAAGTGAAATGGCATGAATGCCCATCTCCCTATTTGCAAGTGGCCTGCCCCTTAGTTTCTGGTTTAACTTTTTCATCTGTCTCATTTTATAAGTATAATTCTGTTTCTCCCTTTCAGAATGTTTTCTTTTTCCATCAATCAAGGATTAAAATTTTGTTTTGACAGAAATTTACTGGGAGTACTGATTTTTCCAGCAATTATCTGCAGGTGACTTCTGATGTACATTTCCAGAAGGATTTGGGCTTGGATAGCTTGGATAATGTGGAGATTGTGATGGCTCTGGAAGAAGAGTTCAAGCTAGAGATTCCAGACAAGGAAGCCGATAAGATTGACTCTACTAATCTGGCCATTGAGTACATCTACAACCATCCAATGGCTGGGTAACTCTCTTTAGCAGCAGCTTTTTTCCTTTACATGAATTGTTCAAACGTATTTTTGTTTTGCTCTTGTGACACTTGTAGAAATTGATCACCGTGTTGGTTGAAAATAATTTGCATCTGTCTGAAAAAAGATTAGTCCTGGAACTAAATTTTATCAATGTCTTTGCAATGCTTCAATTGTAAACGATGACATCTTCTATCCAATCAGTCTGCTGATTGGTTGTGTTCCTGCTCAATGCTATTTTTCATTACATGGTTTAGCGTTCTGTATGGTTAATGTGTCTGTGAGTTGAAAGTGCATTATAATTTGTAACTCTCTATACTTGTGGACTTGGTTGATCACAACTTGACAACTTTTTTAAGGATATTAGCTAGGTTACCGGCGGTTCACTTTGCTGCTCTTCATATTGGCAAGTTGTGTCCTTGTGGGATCTTATTTTTCCAATCCATAATTCATTGTTGCAAGTATTATGATGCTGGTGACCAAAACATTGTCAAAATGATGGGCAGGTCTGTGTGTGTGCTTCTATGTTAAGCATTTTGTTCCTTGAAAAGTGCCTGGTCTCCAAGGAACACTGTTTTTTTGTTCCGTCTCCAAGATACACCTTCTAACCCCAATATTCTTATTTCACTCCAATACTACAAAAGCGTTTTTAATAATCTCGAAATGCTTATGACAGTGCACAAAGCACTCTCAAACTTTTATGTGGATACATGAAGTTTGACAAAGATTTATAATACTACCTTTCCAATCATATATTAGAAGATACAGTTTGTGATATGATCAAGTTGCTATGTATAGTTCATATGAAAACTTTGATGATTGTGATTTTGTGTTGGCATGTGCCCTAACATCTTTAAATATATAGCTTTTGCAATATTTCCTACTTATTTCATTCTTGTGGGCAACTGGTCTTCTGGAAGTTGGATCTCATTGCAATGCTTGAATGGTTTTGCCACTTATCTGTACTTAATGAGATTGCTTGTAGTTGGATTGAATCTTAGGATTTCATTCTTGTGGGCAACTGGTCTTGTGGAACCTGGATCCCATTACAATGCTTGAAAAGTCTGCCACATATCACTGCTTATTTATATCACTGAACTAAGAAGTAAGAACTAGTTGGTACATCTTAAATTTGGAAGAAAGAAAAGTGCATTTCACATATTTTTTGTGTGTGATAGCGTTAAGCATCAAATCATCTTTGCTTAAGTTGCCACCTTTTCAGCCAGTGATTGCATGTATTCTTATCATAATGCTGGAATATTATGGAAGGCCATGTTGTTTAGCATTGAAGTCTAAGACATCAACCAAAATAACTCTCTCTCGAAGTTACTCCAAAACACTTACTTACAGTGACTTGTCCTCCCGAAAAGATATATCAATTAATTAATTAATTTGTTGGATTCAAAAAGGAAAATTGAATTACAAACTACAAACTTAATTCTCCAAATTTTGTTGCCGAAGTTAAGAAGGGGAATGAGGGAAATTCACAGACACGAGTACTATGGGGCTTGAACCGAGGATCACTTGGGAGCACACCAAAGGTTTGGGTCAATCCAACTAACACCCTATTTGTGGTATTACTTGAATCCAATTAGCCTCTAAGTATTTTTAACTATTCGACCGAAAAAAGAAGAAGGAAAAAATGTATATTTCATTGGCAATCCATGACTTTCAATTTTCAGTTTTAACCACTCAACATGAAAAGTATTATAGCGGTGGAAATTCTAGTCCTTGCAGCCTTGCAGGTTTTTCTTCTTCTTTTCTTTTTGCCTTATTCTGGTTGTCTTTTCGTGTTAAGTTTTGGCCTTGTATTTTTATTGATCAACAGATAAAACGGCAGCCACTAAAGTTGTAATTATTATAGAATATTTTTGGGTGAGTATTTATTTATCCCATACTGTGATATGGGGTTTAATTTGGTCACGTTGCCTTGGAAAGCTATTACGACCTTAACTGCTAATAGGCCACAACCAAAGCACACATAAAAGTAGAATTCTTGCATCCACACCCAACATTTCATTGACGACGCAATCTACTAATTAGTAAAGAGAAGAGCACTAATGTGTACAAGGCTCCACCACATACTTTTATCAGATTTGTTTCCTCTTTTTTCTTTTCTTTTTTCGACTTTTTGGGAGTAGATTCAAATGGGATCTCTTCTAACATACGTGTACATATAATTTTCGACTACTAATATAATGAAACAGGTATAAATCAACGTCTAATAGTCATCCACACATTTTGTTAACATGCTGCAAATTTGAAGCCTCAATTTATTGCAAACATAAGTTCTTTATAAACTTGGAGCTATGTTTTATTAAAAACAAAACCGTAGTGAGGGAGCGAGCACACAACTGTGGTCAACTGGCCTTGACATACCATTTTGCAAACACATTTCTTGTCCCTAACATTAAATACTTGTAGTTTTCTGTAATACCTAACATGAACTTTTAGTTGATCAATTGCTTCTCTATCATTAAATATTTTATTATTATAAATAATAGTAGGATTAATTGGAAGTTACTCTTTCTTGATGTTAGCTTCAAAGCTCACCATTAGCAATCCCCTAATTATCATGTCTTCATCAATTAGATTTCTGGTTACAGCTAAGCGGAATTCAGATTAAAAAAAAACCTTGTAAATAACAACAACCAGACAGTGAAACAAAACAGCCCAAGAACAAGTCTCAAACAACGAATGAACATGAAACCTATGCATTGTAGAAATCAAACCGCATAACTCCAAATATACAATAAATAAGTAGAAATTTCATTTTATTCATGAACAAAAGACAGCTAGCTAGCCACCATGCAAATACCTTCTTATTTATATTAATTTAAATCCTAATGAACCAAGCATGTGGATAATAGAAAGCGCTATGGCAGAAAGCTGAAAAGCATCGTTGTTTCTCTTCGTCAATGGCGAAACCAACCCTTCTCTTTCATGGAAACCATCTTCACAAGTTACAGGGGCATCACACACTGCAGTCACTCGTACATTGGCATCTCGATACTGCTTAGCCTTGTAAGATCTGAGAGCTTGCTTGATGTCTGGTGTGGCGTCTGAATAAAGCTCCAAGCAGACTTCCAAATAGACCCTTAAGACTTTGTCCAGTTTCTTGTTCTTCAGAAGGTGTTTGATGTGTTGCCTTGTGCTGGTAATGTTTTGGCGGATTAAGTTCATGGAGATTATGCCAAGTTGGCGAAAATCGGCGCTGCTGCTATTTGGGGCGGCTTGGAGGGAAGTTACGCAGAATTTGTAGCTTAGGTTTGGATCATGTTGAACACATTTTTTGCAGGTTTCAGGGATGAGGTTTTTGGCAGTTATGGCTTTCAAGGTGAAGAAGAAGAAGAAGAAGAGGAGGAAGAGAGGGAGGGATGTGAGAGAGAATGTGGAAGTTCTCATTTTTTTTGTGTTGTGGGGGATTGAGAGCTATATTTTCTTTAATGGGTATTTATAGGTAGTGTGGCTAAGTCTTTCTGATTTTTTATTATTTTATTATTTTATTATTTTTATATATATAGAAAATAGTTAAATTATATAGAAAATTTGAGGATATAATATAATTTTAATGGGTACATTACAAGGATAATTTGAAAACCAAACGTAAAGTTGAGTACAGTTATGTCGTAATTTAAGAAATTTATCTGCCATCATATTTGCTTCTCGATACAGATATTGGACTTTTGAACTTCCCAGTTGATGAAGAAGACTTCAAATATTTTAACCTGCTATCAAATTCTCCAAGGCATACTGTTCATGAAAGACCATTCTTAAGAACTGCAATTTTCGATTGAAGAACTAAAAATATAACCAATTGGAAAAGTACCACAAATTTTCACATTTACTATAAGTGATCCATGCAACTCGACCTTGGCACAAACCTGGATTGAATACAAGAGCCCAACAGTTACATGCTATACACCTTTATGAATTTTGGCTTTTAGTCAACGTAGCATATGGAATTTATTGCTTCATTTTTTATATTATTTACAAAAGTAATTGGACCTAGGGTATGTGTTGTGTTATGAAAAATGTTAGGGAGATCAACTTTAAATACTAAATTGTGTACCATATCTTCAATAGAGTATGTGACCCATTGTATTAGTAGGCTCCACCTCTATTAGGGGCTTGCCGAACCGAGTGAGTGGCTTGTACTTTAAGTAGTTAAAAATATTAGAATACAAATTTTTGTGTTTAATTTTTTCCTTACTTAATATCATATTTTAATGTTTTCTAACTAGGAAAGAGGGAATTCATGAATTAGGTAAGTCGGGAATATAAGAGAGATGAATGAGAATTAATGAGTTTTTTTATTTAAACCCTACATTTTTCTTTGTTCATCCCAATACTTAAATGATTAATCTCTTAAGTTTTATTATTGTGTAAAAAGATAAAAAATTCATCCAATGTAATACTTAATCCTAGAACATACACAGCACACACTCCACCACTGTTCATATTAAGTTTTTGGAAAAACACAAACTCCTCTGCACCCTATTACTAGATTACTCATCTATTTCAATCCAAGAAACTTACTATACTCTCATATTCTCTTCACAAACCTTAAATACAATATGCAAATAATGGCTTGTGGGTCGTCAATTGAGGTATGTAATGTGAGAAGTCACCATCAGGAATACCACATGCTGATTTCCCTAAGAAAACTTCTGAATTTTGTGGGGGTGCCGGGTTGATGAGTTTTTTTTTTTTCTATTGGATGTGTATTTAGGGGTAGTTTGGGAAGATAGTGGAGTTTTCTAAGAAATTGTAAAAATTTGAATTAGAAGTTGGGGTGAACTTAGAATATGAGGTGAACAAAGAGAAGTGAGAGGTTTAAATAGAAAAACTCAAATTAATTCATGGTTTTTCAAGTATTGGATTACGAATTTTAATTCTAGTTTGTCTAAAGTTTGGAGTAATTTTTTTTTTTTTTTTTGGATAAAAAGGCGACAGAATTTTATTAGATCAATAGGCAATATGACAGACATGGGTAAAAATTCCCTATTGACCTAAGCCAACCAAAAAGCTGAAATGATCAGGAGACAATCACTCTTAATTTTTTTTTTCTATAACTCCTTACTATTGCCATAGTTTCCTCGAATATAGGCAAATGACATCAAGGACAAAATTGGCTACTAATTGGCCTAACTCTCCTAAAGAGACTAAGAACATATTGCTAATTCAACACTATCTCTGGAATTATGAGAGAATAAAACATACAAAACTCATAGAATTTTTGGTACCCACATAATTTTTTATCATTCACGTGTTAGCAAACACAAATTCAACCCCCGGTTGTGGTTGGATGAAGCTGAAATTTGATGAATCAGTTTGTAATGATACTGCAGGTATGATGCTTGCTGGTGCCAAGAATATAGGACATGTTTCCATTACTATTGCTGAGTGCCTGGCTCTTAGGCAGTGGCGGATCCAGGAATTTTCATTCCGGGAGTCAACGTGTAAAAGGTTAAAAAAATTTCTATGCAAAATAGACCCGTTGAAATGAAACAATAATACTCTAATTCATAGTTAATAGATAAAACCATACAAAATACTCATGTTTATTATCAAAGAGAACTGCATCAACTTCAAAAAATAAACACACATTGCAATATACCATAAATATCTCTAAGAATGTGATAATAAACCAAAAAATTAGTGCAATCCTTATCGCCTCCCAAGGCGTCTTGTCTTGTTCGACATAAGAACTAGCATATCTTAGCGCAATCTTGCTCATTTTAGGGCATTTACGTCATTTTTTAGGTCCATCGTAGTTTTGATTTGGGGCTTTATCTGCATTTCTTTTGGGTTCTAGCTCTCAAACTTTGGAACTTTATGAGTACTGTATTAGGGGGAGATTATTCAAGCAAATATTTCTTCAATATGTAAGAGTTAGGTTATTCTTGTAAAACTCATTGTGGATTGAATATCTAAAGCTTTTTACCTAGATTGACCTTAGATTCCTTCATGCATTCATATCATACATGAAAAACTGTTTTAAGTAAAAATATTGGCTAAGTATGAAAAATAGTTTTTCATAATAATCATTTTCTCAAGATAATTTTTGGCGGCTTTTATTCCTTACACATCAAATAAGAAAATTTGATTTTATGGGATTTTAGTATGAAGTATATATTGACTTAATGAGCCATCATTTTTAGCCTAAATCGTATTTTGCACTAAAACCGATTTTTCATATTTTGATTTGGTTGGAATTTGATTTTCTAGTATTTTTATTTGAATCCAAATGGGGGGTATTTCCTTATTTACATTGTAAACTTAAGTAAATGGAGTAATATAAAAATAAATTAAAGTAAAAGGACAAAGACATTAGTAATCTGCCTGCTGTGCTGGTGTTCTGTGCCCTCTAGAGCATTTCATCAAGCAGTTTAGGGGCAATTTGCAGGGGTCAACATCTTCTCCTCTAATGGCAGATTCCGGGCTTGCAGGGGTCAATTGACCCCTCTTGCCCTTATGTGGATCCGCCCCTTAGGGATGGCTATACTTTACCTAAAGGATGGCGCAAAGTTCTAATAGGAGACTCCAAGGTTGTTATTGACTGTGTGAAACATTTGACAGCCTCCCCTTGGAGTATCAAGTTGCTTATTCAAGACATCATGCTGTTGTGTTCCCTTTGTGATGATGTTGCTTGCAAACATGTTTAGAGTTCTTGGCGGATGGTTTAGCTAATTTAGGTCACAATCTTTCCCAATCTCAGCTTTGGGAGAATGGCCTTCTTCTTTTTATTTTGATCTTTTCGGGACATGGCTTTTCGATGTAATTTCTTTTTTTAGCATAAAAAAAATACATGGAATAATTCAAATACCGATTCTTAATAAGTAAACATACAAGCCTCAGCATACCCCTAATCCTAATTCCAATTCATTATCTCAACCTCAATCACCACTTAGCTAACCCAAGCCCTTACAATATCATTTTGAATAAAAACCTTAAATGGGTCAAGTGTAATTTTCCCAAGAATGAGAGAAGTCTCTCAAATGACAAACAAAGCCCCTTTCGGTGTCGTTTCATATTCAAATTTAAGACAGATAAGGAAAGACCCAAAAGAAGGGACAAATAAAACCATCACACAAACAAACCCATCACCTAAACCCAAAAACCAAAAACCACCTCACTCAGTTCTACTCTTCCAGAGCCACAATGGCGAACCTGAGGACGGCAATGGACTCTGCCTTCTGGGACTTGAACGTTTCGTCACCTCACACCCTTGAGGGCTCAGCCAAGGCCATCCCCGGCGACCCATTTCCTCTCGACGGTGCCCGAGCCAGCCGAGTCCTCAGGATTCAGCAACTATCCCTTCTGGGAAATGGGTTCCCTTTGGGTATTATACCTTCTTACTCTCCCACTTCTCACAAGGACTTGGGTTCTTTCTCTCTCCAGTCCCTCTTGCTCAGACCAGCTACCTCTAACTGGTACACTGCTATACATGCTTTGCTTATTTCTTGGATTTTGTTTTTTGTTTTTTCTGTAATTCTCTTTCGTTTTGTGTGTTTCCTTGGATGGGTTTGTGGTTTGTATGGTTGGTGAAAGAATGTC
This sequence comes from Prunus salicina, assembly GCA_020226455.1. Lineage (NCBI taxonomy): Eukaryota > Viridiplantae > Streptophyta > Magnoliopsida > Rosales > Rosaceae > Prunus > Prunus salicina. The sequence goes on along the minus strand of CM035343.1, from coordinate 16,736,410 downwards.
AGGAAATTGAAGTCTCCTTTTAATGGTTTAGTTATTCATTGGTTTTGCCGTGGCTTGTTTGGTTGCTGACAAGTGTGGCAAGTGTGGCGAAAAAAGCACTTAAAATTTGAGTTCTGGAGTTGAATTAGGTAGAGGCAAAAGGATAAGGCAGAATTTTTTTTTTCTTGTTCTAAAAATGAACATATGATTTTGTGTTTCCCAATTTCGTATTTTTGTCACATGTGACCAGCCTCTATCTCTGTTTCTAGGCTTGGTTTGTGCTTTGTTTGAACTTTGATATTTAAGAAAATTTTGGTATTTTGTATGTACATCGGATTTTTGGTGAATAATTCAGTATTGCTATTGAGTGTTGATGGATAAAAGCAAAATGTTTAGATATGGAAGTGGCTGTTGTCCAAACTGAGAATCAAGTTATATTCCACCTTGCAGACTGCCCAGCGGTGGGGGCAATTTTCCTTGGTAGTGTTGGAGTTACAAAGAGTTGTACAAACTTTTCCTTACAAAATGAGGTTGCAGTTTATGTGGAAATCAGACTCTTATTGGGTATTTTTTATAGGAAGTGTTTGATAATTGATAAAGATGCGAGAAAGATAGATTGATTGGTGAAGCTTGACAACCAAACAAAGTTTGTTAACTTAGTTCTATTGATATAGCACATGAAGCATGGAATTTCTTATTGCCTTATTATATTACTATTGTGTGAAGGAGGTTTCATGTTTTTCGTGAGCATGAAACTGCCTTCATTTCGCAGGGTTATCAGAGAGTATTGGTTGGGATTATCCATCTTTTTTTATGGGACTTGTTAGATGAAAAAGTTATGTTTTGAAATTCGAACAATATCCTAGACAATGAAAGTACTATTTAATTTGTTTTGCCCTGGTGGCACAAAAATGATGTTTGAATTGAACTTAGAAGTGACTGTATATTCCAAGAACTCATGTCAACCCTTCCTACTTAGACCAAAGTCACATTCTGACGCAAAAAAAGAGACCAAAGTCATCTCTCACATCTATCAACTATGGTAGCACTCTCAATTGTCTGATGTACTAATTCTTTTGTTACATGATCTGCACGAGTATAGGTGGCTTGGATTAATTGGGCAGTTCCGCCCTAAGAAACTTATTTCTTCTATTAAAGCTGAATTTTCTACTAATGATGACATGGAGGTTCCTACTTTCAAAGATGTGGCAAAGCATGTCTTGGACAAGTCACTTTATTCGTTTGGGTTATGCACACAGCTTCTTGTGGCTCCCTCATCATCCATAAAGTTGAGCACAGAAGGGCATGGTGAGAAAAAAGGACGCCGCAACAAATTCATGCTATTTCACAAGGCACGCATTTCCCTTCCTAGTTTTGACATTTAATCAAATTGTTTAAACAGTAATTTTTGAACTGTCAGAATTTGTTGTCTTCCTAGTCTGCGATGCGGATATGGGGATTTCTGAGTATCTAAGTTCTTTTTAATTGTAGGTGGGTTTGTTTACTAATTGTAGTGTAAGATTCAAGTTGTTTTTTGTGGTTTTCTGATGCTGTGTTGTACTCTACCATCCAACTAATAATTTGGTTCTCTCTCTGAAATCAAATTTCTTGTATGTGAATTAAAGTTCAACATAGGTAATCCTAGGGATGTATCTTTATGAGCTATTTGATGTAGGATATGGGTAAATTGGGTATTTAGGTAGTTTAGCGGAAGCGAAAACAATGGGAAAACAGAAAATAGAAAAAAAAAGAGATAAGTCTGGAATCACTCCAGGGGTTTGGCTTCACACCAAGTAGTCTCCAATCTCTGGAAAATAAGCTTTTCTTTATATCTCAACAACTGAATTTTAAAGAGCTACATGGGGGGTATTTATAGCAAACTAAAACCTAGAGACAATAGGATAAAAATCCCTTAATAAAAAAGAAATCCTAATCCACCAAGGAACTAGTAAAAATAAACTAGGAAACTTAAATCAAATCCTACTAAAAATCTGGAAACTAAAATCCTAGTGAAATCTGGAAAACTAGAGAATCTAGGAAACTAATAAATCAGGAAACTAACTAATGATGTCCGCATCACTATTGCTCACTTGAACATGCATTGGGCCCCAATTCTGGTAAACAGGTATACCAGAGTCTGGCAGCATGTATAATTTAAGTGTTATTTTTCCGACATTCTTAAATGTTCGAAAGTAAAGTGATATAGGCTTGGTGTGTAGTTATACAACTTCCTTAGTTTACCAGTTTATTATGTTTACATATCTGGCCTTTATATATAAATTATGTGATTCAACAACATTGAACATGTGCACTGCACTGAACATAGGGGCTACACTGCATAAGCTGTTTTAGTAACAATGTTCATCTCTGGAACTATATTTCGTTCATTTATCTTGCTGGGGATTATGGGGCATGTGCAACAAAATGATTTTTCTCAACCTTTACGATGTTTGCAGCTTCCTTACCATGATATTACACTTGAGGCTGCATGGCCTGAGCTGTTCATTGACCATAAGGGACAATATTGGGATGTGCCTGAATCAATTTCCTTAGATCTGTCTTCACTTGTTTCTGAATCTGGATTGCGGTACCGCATTGGCATACATAAAAATAGTGGTCATCCCCAGGCTGTAAATTCCATAGATAGTGAGGTACCTACTTCCCTAATGCCTGGATTGTGTGCAAAGGCTGCTTTTTCATATGAAAAGAGCCAAGACCTTTGGAGGCAAAAGGAGACAAAAAAGGATGTTATGGTAAAGAAAGACAAGGGTTGGTTTTGGCGGCCATCGTATGATGTACGTCTTAAAGAACCTCATGCTGCGGTGTCTGGAATTTTTGGTAAGTTTACTACCTTACAAGTTAATCATATTTTCTGTCATAATGTCTTACTTCTTTCATTAATATATATTTTTTCTTTGTGGAAGTTTCATTACTAATATTCAGGTGCAATATCTTATAATTTTGAGCATATTAGTTTTATAAATTGGGCTCATTGTTTTATATGTTTATGTGTTTTGGTTCTGTGTGGTGTTAACCATGATTACATCTTTCCTTGTCATTTGTATTTTATTTTATGGGAAGTTTTCTACTTTAGTATATTGAAGCCAGTATGAGAGAGGGGTCATTTCATGCCACAGTGTGTAGGAGGGAGGCCATTTCCACAATAATATACAATTATTATACAAAAGTATAATTACTTAGCGTAGGCCCCATTAAATAATGAAGGGGAGATCTTGATTTGATTCTAACTTCAGCATTTTGGCATGATATAGTCACTGTTAAGAAAGTATATGAGTTAGTTGAAACTTATGCAATTGATAAAAGGCTGTACCCATTCACAAAGCGATTGGCAAAAGCTGTAAATGAATGCTAAGTTTTATGTAATTAACTTTTCTCTTGTTCTGAAAATTTATTTCCATTATGGGACAAACCAAAAAAAATTATGGCACAAACAAAAGTTATGTTGGTGAATGGTTGTAGAGCCAGAGTTAGACAAAAATTTGAAAAGAACAATTCAATAATTTTCTCTTTGTTATGAGTCCAGATCCATGGCTATATGCATCTGAAGGTTTTTTCTTTTACTATTTCTTGATGTTTATACCATAGAAAAACAGCTACAAGGTTTTATAATAGTCCAAAGTAATTGGTATTCAACCTAATCAATTACATTAAGTATATAAATTTTTTAAATTTGTGAAGCATTATTAATCAAAATGATAGGTTATTCTTTTGGCCCAAATCATTGTCACTGATATACTTCACCTTTTGTTTGCCAAATGAAATTGTAATGTTGTTTTTCACTTGTTTCTTCTTATCAATGGCGGCATTACATGTTAGGTGGCAGCTGCACAGCCTGGTTTCAGGATGGTCACAGCCCAGTGGCAGTTGAATTGAGGGGAGATGAAGATAATTCTACAAGTACTAAGAAGAGAAGCCCATTTAGTGCTGATTTTTTCGGCTCAGTCTGCTATAGTTTCCAGCATGGAAAATTTAGAGAGCTGTATGGTGATCTGACCAGGATAGATGCTCGCCTGGATATCTGTTCAGCTTCAGCTTTGGCTAAAAGGGTTATTAATGGTTTGAAGAGTTCTTCTGCTAATAGTGCCAGCGATCCCATGTCCTCCCCTAGGATCAATCTAATCTTTCAGCAGCAGGTATTTCTATTTACACCTATTATATCTGTGCATAACTGGGTGAACTTTGTGTTTGTTATAATTAAATGCATCTGGAGGCACTTAACCAATTCTTATTGATACCGTGAATTTTCTCTGTAGGTTGCAGGGCCAATCGTCTTTAGAGTGGATTCCAGGGTTTCACTCGACTCCTTGCCTGGGAAATGTGGCCCACATATTGAGGATTTCATATACAGCTTGAACTACTCCTTGAGACTTCTACGATCAGGGAAGGTTGTCGCTTGGTACTCCCCGAAAAGAAAAGAGGGGATGATTGAGTTGCGCGTATTTGAGTTTTAATTTCTGAATTTTTAATTTCTTTCTTTTGGATATGTTTGTTTTGATTAAATCCCATTTTTTTTAAAAATGAAATTAGCTAGACAGTAGAAAGTGAATGAAGGCTTCCATATCTTTTAGTGACTACTAACCACTTGTCCGTATATTGTGTGTGGAGACTGCCCTTCTGCTTGTCTAGAGCTAATTCTCATAGCATTTCAGCATGTATCACAGATACGAGAAAGTGGCAAGAGATCTGCCTCTCAGAAGTGATTATTATTGATTCAGACATGATATTTGAGATTCTTTTGGAAAAAATTAAAAAGATTGAAGGTGGAAGGTAAGTTAAGTGAAATAGCAATGACTGATAATTATGTTGTTTCAGTTCATTTTACAGCATGACAGATCTAAAACCTCTTTTATTTCAATCGAGCAGAAATGAATCAGATATGAATTAATGCATATATTCTATTTGCTTGAAGTGTGTTTCTGATCCGACACATTTCAACCATAGCATCACTAATGTCCAACCGTTCTCTAGGCACCTCTGAAGATCAAGCAACACCAATTTCCAAAATAGCAACCAAGCTTTCTTCAATTTTGATCCAAAGCTGTATGCTAGCCTTATTAAGATGATTGTTTCCGTTCATCTCCCCTTCTTTTTCTTTAACAAGAACGGGATCCGCAATCTCCATCACTTCCTCAGGCAGACTTCCTTTGACAAGGTTACGAAGGTTTGAAGTCCCTTGAAATATTTTATCGGTTGGTCTTTTTCCTATACACATCTCCTTTTTTCCATACTGTATGTAAAGACAGAAATTTAAGGAATGATGATAGAAAGGATTGTACACCTGGAGTGTAGCCGATTGTTCCTTTAACCCCGATAGAACTAAAGTGGTTGCCATCATAAGTTTTTGGAAGGAATCTTGCCAACACAAAGTCACCTGCATGTCCAGTCATATCGTCATCGAGAAGAACATTACTGGGTTTGAGGTCGCAATGTACTATCGGCATCTGACAGTGATGATGCATATAATCCAATGCCATAGCAACATCGATAACAATGTTCAACCTCTGAGAAAAAGTTAAACTCTTTGGCCTTTGATTCGTCTCACCGATTGTTTGAGTTGGATGCAACCATTCCTCCAAGAGTTCACCATGAACACGTAAATTAAGGCCTTGAAATCATGACCGCTATAATCACAACCAGAACATGCAGAGAGCACTTTCACAAGATTGCGATGTCTAATGTTTCTCAAGGCCTCACACTCGGCAGTGAAACTTTTGGAAGCTCTGCGACGAACAAGGTTGAGTACCTGGATGGCAACTGTTGTTCCATCTTGCTCAAGTACTCCTTTATAAACAGACCCAAAACTGCCCATACCAATCAAATTGGCAGAGGAGAATCCATTGGTCGCTTTTAGAAGACTTTGGTAAGATACCTTGAGAAATGTTTCACTTGAAGTATGCTTCTTTGTTTTCTTTTTTGTGTAACAAAAGTACCAAAACAAGAGTGTAAAAGTGACAACCAGAAGCCCAGAAAGTATTAAGATTGTGAATTTCAAGGATCCTCCCTGCTTGTTGGAATGCTGAAACTTGCATAATGGCAATAGCAACTCAGGTATGCCCCCACAAAGTTTACTATTTCCTTCGAGTGATGTTGCCGTCTTGTTCTTGAAAACTCCTTGGGTTGGTACCATTCCCTCAAAATTGTTGTAAGATAGATTCAAAGATTGTAGAAATTTAAAATGCTTGAAGAAATCTGGAATAGTACCCGACAAGTTGTTTGCTTGAGAGAGAGAGTTTTTGAATACCTCTTAGTGAATCCAAAGACGATGGAATTGTCACTTGGAAGAAGTTTCCTTGCATGTCAATATATTCTAATTTTATACAACTACCAAGACTTGTCGGAATTTCACCTAAGAACATGTTGTCAGAAACATCTAAGTGCTCCACATTTATTAAAGTTCCTACTTCCTTGGGAAAGAAACCAGTCAAACGATTTTGTGACAAATACAGAACAGCATATGAGGACGACGAAAGGATGAATTCTGGGGATATGATACCACTGAGATTGTTTGCACCAAGTGATAAGATCACCAGCTTGTGACACTCAGCTAAACTCGAAGGGATGTTCCCTTCAAGGTTGTTGTAATCTAAGTATAAGTTGGTTAATCGACTTAGATTTGCAAAAAAGGATGGAATGTTCCCAGAGATAGAGTTATTTTCCAGAACTAGTTGATATAGTTTCGGAAGCTTTCCTACCTCCGGGGGGATGTGACCAGAAAGTTTGTTCTTAGACAGCCACAGGCTCTCCAAGCTAACCAGATCTCCAATCCCATTTGGGATGCTTCCTGATATTGCATTCCCATGCACAGCCAACCATACAAGAGAAGAAGATAAGTTAGCCCTGCATTGAGGTAAGGTGCCTCCAAAATTGTTCTTATAAATTTCAAGTATTTGTAACCGGGTGGCATTAGTCAAATCGCAGAGAATGCTCAGTTCACCATTTTCTGCGCTTCCGAGATGGTTCGAACCAAGATTTAATTTCTCAAGCCTAGGCAAATTTCTCAAAGAAGGGACTTGTCCATGTAGTTTGTTTTCTGCCATTTGTAGTCGAACTAGATTTGAAGCATTGGCTAATGAAACAGGAATAGTTCCACTAAATTTGTTTCTTGAAATACCAAAAGATTCGAGGCTCGGAAATACAGCACCTAAGTTTGAGGGCAGAGTCCCTTGGATTTGGTTGCATACCATTCAAAAGACTTCCAAAGAAGATCGAGGGAGGAACCATACCAGACAAGCTATTTAAATCCAGTCCAAGAAAATAAAGATTTCTCATGTGGCCAAAAATATCTGGAATGCTCCCATTCAAATTATTAGAAGATACAGAAAGTGTTTCAAGAGATGACAAGTTGCTAAAAGAGTAAGGGATACTTCCTGTAAAGTTGTTCTTGTGAATTGCGATGACTCGTAGCTTTGACAATGTGCCAAGCTCCTCAGAAATACTTCCTGCCAGCAACTTGTAACCAAGATCAATGCTGAGGAGTTGGGAGGAACCTGATAAGTTGGAGGGAATTTCACCGCCAAGTGAATTTTTCGACGAGACTAAATATTTCAATCTGCGAAGACGGCTGACTTCTGGAGGGATGCGGTGGCTGAAGCTGTTGTTTTCGAGATAAAGTTCCCCCAAAAAACTTAAGTTTCCCACAGGTGGTGTGGTGATATAGAGCCTGCAAGTTTCAAGGACTCGAGGTTCAACTTTGTGACCCTCATATATTTGCAAAGAAGAAATTAATTACGAATATTAAAATAAATGTAGCTAGCTAAAAAGTGTAGACAACAATTAACAATACCGTCATATATTTGCAAAGTCAAAATTTCTGGACACAACTTTTGGACTGAATTTTTGCAGCATATTTTCAGATTTTGTTTCAGTCTGGCTTCCAAGTCCTATTTGTACATGATTTTGCAATTAGACGAAAAGTTCTCCAATTTCTGCCACGTTTGGTTAAAGTTAGAATCCCATTGCTCAAGGACAGTCAAATGACAGAAAATATATATTAAAGCCAGTTTGGCAAAGTAGTCGCTAGCCACACTCTTTATTATTCAAAGAAACATGAAAATTTCTTTCAAACAAGGAAACAGTAACACTATATTACATGCTAATGCTGCACAGTGAGCTTCTTTCTGATCTGACTCATCTGTGCCACAACATCACTAATGTCCAACCTTTCCCCAGGCAACTCTGCAGAGCAAGCAAGACCAATTTCTAAAATTGAAATCAAGCATTCTTCGGTTTGCATGCGAAGCCTTGCGTTATCCTCATTACGATGATTGCTAGTGCTCATCTCCGCTTGCACCATTTCCTGAACAAGAACTGGATCCACAATCTCTACCAATTGCTTAGGCGCAGCGGCCTTGACAAAGTTATGAAGGGTTAAAGTTCCTTGAAACAGATTGTTGATCGGTTTTTTTTCTGTAAAAATCTCGAGCAGCAGGATGCCATAACTGTACACATCTCCTTGTATCCACACGTTGTGTCCCATACCATACTCTGCGTTTGCTCAATTTAAAACCCCCCCCAAAAAAAAAAATTCTAATTAAGTGCTTTCACATTTAATGTTTCAAATATTAACATAAATACTGAAAAAATGTTAAGAAAATGAAACAGGAAAGATTATGTACCTGGAGGAGTATAACCAATTGTTCCTTTTATTCCGAGCGAGCTTGATTGATTACCAGAACTGGTTTGAGAAGTTATGGGGAGGAATTTTGCCAACCCAAAGTCACCTACATGTCCAATCATATCATCGTCCAGAAGCACGTTGCTGGGTTTAAGGTCGCAGTGAACTGTTGGTGTATGACAATGATGATGGAGATACTCTACCGCCATAGCAACGTCAATCGCTATGTTCAATCTTTGACAAAAAGTTAAGCTCCTTTGCCCATCATTTATCTCTCCATTTGTTCCAGCAGGATGCAACCATTCCTCTAAACTTCCATTAACCATGAACTCATAAATTAAGGCCTTGAAATCATTACCGCGATAGTCAGAACCTGAACACACCGAGAGTACTTTCACAAGATTACGGTGTCTTATATTTTTCAAAGCCTCACACTCAGCAGTGAAACTTTTGTAGGCTCCACGACGAACGAGATTGAAAACCTTGATGGCAATTGTTGTTCCACCGTCTTCAAGTACTCCTTTATAGACCGACCCAAAACTGCCCATGCCGATCAAGTTGGTAGAGGAGAATGCATCAGTAGCTTTTAGAAGGCTTTGATAAGACACCTTGAGAAATTTGTCTGAATCACTTGAAGCGCTTTCCTTTTTTCCCCTTCGTAAGCATTGAAGGTACAAGAATGTTAGTACCAAAATGACTCCCAGTATCCCAAAAACCAGAGAGAGTATCAATTTCATGGTTGGACTATGTCCTCTTTTGTGTGGAACTCTGCAGTTTGGCAAATGAAATTCAGGTATGCCGCCACAAAGTTGACTATTTCCTTCTACTGATGTGGCAGTTGCATTCTTGAAAATTCCATCGATTGGTACGCTGCCCTCAAAATTGTTGAAAGATAGGTTCAAGGATTGCAAAACTTGCAACCGCTCCAAGAATTCTGGAATCACGCCTGAGAAGTTGTTTCGAGAGAGATATAAATCTGAAAGACCTCTTAGTGACGCCAAGGATGATGGAATTTTCCCTTGGAAGAAGTTTTGATCCATGTATAGATACTCTAATTTGATGCAACTACCAAGAGTTGGCGGAATTTCACCAGATAACATGTTTCTTGAGATATCTAAGACCTCCAGATTTAGGAAATGTCCTATTTCTTTGGGAATGGAACCAGTCAAACGATTTCGGGATAAATTGAAAACAGTGTATGAAGATGACATACGATCAATGGCTTCTTGGGATATGATTCCACTGAAATTGTTATCACTGAGAGAGAACATAATCAAATTCTGACACTCAGCTAAAGTACTCAAAGGGATATTGCCTTGAAGGTTGTTGTTATATAAATATAATCTAGTTAATCGACTTAAATTTGCAAAAGAGGATGGCACATTCCCTGAGAGAGAGTTCAGACCCATATTTAGCTGATATAAGTTCTGAAGCTTTCCAACATCATGGGGGATGTGACCTGAAAAATGGTTGTAAGACAGCCATAAGCTCTCCAACTTAACCAGATTTCCAATCCCATTTGGTATGCTTCCTACTATTTTACATTCACTTGCATGGAACAGTAAAAGAGAAGAAGATAAGTTGGCTATACATTGTGGCAAGGCAACCCCAAAATCATTATTTTGAATTTCCAGTAACTGTAAACTAGTTGCATTAGTTAAATCGCAAAGAAAGCTCAAGTCACCAACTCCCCCACTTCCTAGATGGTTGCCAGCAAGAACTAACCTCTCAAGGCTGTGTAAATTTTCTAAAGAAGGGACTTTTCCATGTAGTCTGTTGTTTGACAATCCAAGATGATGCAGACTTGAAGCATTAGAGAGTGAAACAGGAATAGATCCACTAAATTGGTTCCTATTAATACCAAAATATTCAAGATGTGGAAAGGCAACACCTAAGTTCGAGGGCAAAGTCCCTAGAATTTGGTTATATGCCACAGAAAAGAATCGGATGGAAGAGAGGTTAAAGATCGAGGGAGGAATCGTACCAGACAAGCTATTTGCATCAAATCCAAGAAAATCGAGATTGGTCATTTGGCCAAAAGTATCTGGAATACTCCCACTGAAGTTATTAGAAGCTGCAGAGATTCTTTCAAGTGAGGATATGTTGGTAAAAGATTTAGGGACGCTCCCTGTAAAGTGGTTGCCGTGAATTAAAATTGCTCTTAGCTTGGACAAGGTGCCAAGCTCCTCAGGAATTCTTCCTACCAGCAGATTGAAACCAAAAGCAATTCTGATAAGTTGGGAGCAACTTGATAAGTTGGAGGGTATTTCGCCGCTCAGTGAATTATTGTGCAATTGTAAATATTGCAATCTGCGCAGACGACTGACATCTTGAGGTATCTCATTGCTGAGGCTGTTGTTTTGGAGATAAAGTTCTCTCAAGAAACTCAAGTTTCCAACATGTGGTGATATAGAGCCTGCAAGTTTCAAGGACTGCAGGTCCAACCTCGTGACCCTCTGGTGACGATGACTGCATGTAACTCCATGCCAACCGCAGAAGTGGACGGTTGCATTCCACGAATTCAAGACTCCAAAAGGGTCTTCGGTTATCCTAGCCCTGATTTCAAGCAAGGCCAGTCGATCCGTCTCATTTCCACTCAGTCTCAAGCCAAGGCATGAGTGCAAAATAAGAGCATGCACACACAAATATGTGAAAAACAGAGGTGCATTTATGTGCTTGTGAAACTCCATATATAACATCAGCTCTAAACCAGTGAGATGATGTCTTGCAATATAGATACGAGGAGAGTTCAATTTATAAGCAGTATGTTGCATAACAACTTTGGAGGTAAAGACATGACTTTTGAGGTCATACCTGTTTTTTTTCTTTGTCTAACAAAGATATCATAAAGCCAACCAAACAAACAAACAAGACAGACACACCAAATCAAAGAACTAAAAACGAAAAAACCACACAACAGAAGATCAAGCACCAGGTGGAGGGCAAGGAAGACCATCCTGAGATAAAATTATATTATATATATACCAAAACTGATCCGAAGTCACTGTTCATAGACTGTTCATTAGGAATAGTTAAATGATAGTTTTGCCCCCGCTTAAAGAGATGGTTTGCTTCCTTGAGCTGACTTTTGAGCAGTGAATTGGCCGTTATGCCCTCCAGCACGTTCTCATCTCTTCGCGGGAACCGAAGTTCCCAATTTTGGCTGGCTCTTTCTCCCATGGTTTCACTGTTGAAGCTTGATCTGGCTTTCTTGCGGCCGTTGATTTCGTTTGTGGCTGCTATGGTGCGAATTGGCTCGTTCATTTGGTCCTCTTCTTCATTAGATAACCTTCTTTTCATTTGTTCTCCTGTTTGTCTCATATAGCATTCTTCCTCTTTTGTTGGGTTTCCTTCTTCAATTTTTCAGATACGTCTTTCTTTTTCTGTTCTTCTTTTTTAATCGCGTCTTCTTTTGATGTTTTGTAGGTAGTGTTTCGACGGACGGTTCTGATGCCTCACCTGTTGGATCTCCCGATCGCGCCTCCTCCGAGATTCAACGAAAGCCGTCCGACGATGACATGATCAATTGTCTGGGACCGGCGGTCCCGCAGAGGATCTCAAACAAAAAATTATTAAGCATGTAGATATTGAACCCTAGGAGCTTAATATATGTTTGCATCTAAAGGGAAATATGGTTGGTTCAATATAAGATCATTCAAACAAAAAATATGATTTAACACTATATAAAATATGTAGAAACCTACTTACGCTCTATTCGTTTGCTAAAAAAATGCAAGAAAAAAAACAGAAAATTTCATCTTTTTAAACATTTTACTGTTGTTTTGTGGGTAGGAGTTCAATAATTATGCTTATAAGAGCGTTTGAGGTCACCCAGTTAATAACATTAGTACTTTTTATTGAAATCACTTGGGTTTCTGTGGAAACTCAAGGACATAAAGGCAAAATTTTGAGTCTTTGTTCTATAATTATGTTGGATTGAAAATTTAGTGCCTTTGTTCTTTCTTGCATGTGCTTGGAATTACAATGAAAATTTTCTTTCATTGTTTTTTTGTTGTTGAAGGGTTTGAGCATGAGGACAAAGGTGATTTTGCAACTTCACCAAACTATTTCAGGTAAGAACCATATCCTCGAATTGCTCCTTCGGACCAAAATTAAGCCTTTTGTATGATGGTTTATCATTTGATTGGGTTATATATATATATATATATATATATATATGTTTGAGCTTATGGATTGGTTCATGGTGGATTTGAATTGACACTCAGAGTTGCTTGGGTGAAGTTGATGACTCTGTGCATTGCAGGACTACAACAACAAAATGGTGCAATTACATCTATTCGTGGACTTTGAAATAGAAAAAAGGTTTGCATCTTTTAATCGCCTCCACTGTATTTTAATTTCTTTCCCTTTTATTAATTTTGATTGTATTTCTTCCCAGTGATTGGATTGTTTGTGCGTGAGTAAAGGCTTGCCATTGCCATTGCCGCTGTTGTGGGACAGAGCCAGTGTATATGTATAGAAGTTGCGGTATACATTGTTCTGTCTCCCTCTCTTTAATTTCAGTTTTTTTTCCTTTAATAGAATTTCGTCAAATATTTTGGTTCTGGACTTTTTGTTTTGAAGAAATTTACAATAAAGGTGTTTTATGATGTTCTGTGTTCATAAATATCTTTTGTAGAACAACACAGAATGTTGACTGACTTTGAAGGTGCTACAAGAAAAAGCGAAGTAGGGTTCCGCATTTGCACTAGCAAAGAGGTTTGTCAATCGTTCTCTCATCCTCAGTTTTTTTTTTCTTTCAATAAGTCGATTACATCTCAGCCTTAAATTCACTGTTTTTATTATTATTTCAGTTTAATTTAATGAGACAATTTCTGTTACAGAATTCTAAATTATGCATTTTTTTTACATGTTAGGGTACTGGGATGCTTGGGGGTTCCTTTTATTTTCTTTTCCACTGCATATTATAACTTAGATGGGTATTTCAAGAAGGTTGGTTTTATTCTTGAAGAATACCCTTTTGGTTTTAGACATAGTTTATTTAGTTAAATATATGGCTACTGGTGAAATGGATTAGCCAAATTCTTAGCATTGTTGTAAACAGTTAGTTTAAGTGGAGGTTTGTTGTATGAAATTTGGTAAACGAATATCTAGAAATTATCTTCACAGTTTCGTAGGTTCCATTTAATTTGGTATTTGTTTTTGTGTGATATATTTTTCTTAGGGCATGTCAAATGGTAAAGCTGCAATTAACGGTGTCGTTTTTGTGTTGCAATTCCACCAGTACCAGGTTGTTGGGAGGAAGCTCCCTACCCCAAGATTTACTGAATGAAGCTTTGGGCCACCAATGAGGTTCACGCCAAGTCCCAAGTTCTGGTATAATCCTTAGCCTTAGCTCGGCTTTTATGATCCAAATGTTCATTGGTGAATTTTGGGTTAAACTTAATATTGTTGGTTGATTTGTTTGGATTAGGTATTTCCTGAGGAAGCTGAAGAAGGTCAAGAAGAGCAATGGCTAAGTGCTTGCCATTAATGAGGTTTGTTCTCTCTGCCATTTATACTTTTTTTTTTCTAATCATTTGAATTGCATTTTGTATTTGATGTTTGGCTTTGATTGCATTTATACTTTTTTTTTTTCTAATCATTTGAATCGCATTTTGTATTTGATGGCAGATGTAAAGGAGGCTGCGTCAAAGGCATCCCCTCAAAATGCCCGGTTGAATTGGAGACGTATGTTTTTTTTTTTTTTTTTATACCTTCAAAATTGAAGCCTCCACTTTGCTGAATCAAGGCTCCTCTTGGCTTTAGTGTTTCATTTCGATGAATTTTGGGCTCTCACATGTGTCTGAGAAATTGCAAACCTTTCTTTTGTATTGGGGTTCCAATTTTCCAGGTGATAAGTTTTTCCTCTATTTTTTAATATTTACTCTCATGTCTCTGTCCAAAACATTTTTTTTATAGTACGTTTTGTGCAATGTACAGATATATTATAGGAATAGAAGATGAATCTGTCTTTTCAACAAACAGCAAGAGTTACATATTCCGCGAGTACTTTACCCCACCAGTTTTAGAATGAACTAGCAAAAGGTGCTTGCGCGATGCTACGGGTTTTAAAACCGTCTAAAATGTCTACAAAGTTGTGAAAATATGTAGCAAGTTTTAAGTTACAAAATAAAAACTAATAACATGTTTTATAAGTTGCTTGTCATGTTTATTAAAATATGATCAATATTTTAATAAACCAAGCAGCAATCAAAACTGAATTCGTGATATATGCAGGACTTGTGATATAAGAGTTTACTACGAAAAGAAAAATACGAAGACAATATGAAATGAAAGAAACCCAAAAAGAAGGATGAAATACCAAACTTTCATTCAAATCAAGAAACACAAATAAAAAATTTAGGAGGAAAATTTAACTACTTTCAACATAAAATTCGGGGAGAATAAGTGAACAAAAAGTTTCGAACGAAAAGAGGGAAAGAAAAAAAAAATATTTTCAACCTTGTCTAGCTTGCAAAGAACCTTCTTATACTCACAGCCTCTTCTTGACTCTCTCGTACACGGTTAACATCTTGCAAAAACTGAAAATCCACAACACCACCACAAATATAGGATAAGCATCTTTCAAAATAGAAACATAACAAAGTGGATGAAACACATTAAATAAGAGATATAATTAACTGCAATAATTAAGTTTTACTAAAGATTTGGCAAAATTTGGGAATCAGGAGACTGCAGTCAATAAAAGTCTCTTCCAAAAGCATAAGCAAATATCATAACAAAATCATTTAGCCTTAAAAAAGGATGGAAGCAGTTTCATAATATCAGAAAAATCAGAAGGGGAATTTAACAATTTGTCGATTGTTACAATGGTTTTCATGGTCGCAGGCTGCACTTCTAGCACAGTGTAGAATTGGAACAAAAAAACTTTGAAAAATTAGACAGAACCTTTAAGAATTGGCAAGACAACTTGTCATACTTTATACCAATTATGAAATTTATAATGAAAGTGCAATTACTGCTTAAGTAATCATAAAGGCAAAAGGAATAGAAATGTTATTTCTGTACCTAGTGTACAACCCTCACAGATGCATAAACCATTTTGATGCATTCAAAATTACCTTACCCTTTTGCACTCTTACACAAACCCGAACCCCAATTTCTTCATCTCCATTTACCTAATTAGTATAGAAGTACGTTCTATGAGCAAACAATATAGATCAAACTCTATTAGATGACCTACAAAGATAAATATACTCATCCGTCAAATAGCTATCATGTGATAAGAAACCATGGCTATTATTCTAACAGACTATATCTTTCCCGTAGAACGTATTTCAAGCCAAACTGAGGCAAAGAATTTTACAATTCCTCCAAATGTCACTTGCGGAGTAACCATAGTATACACCAATCTTGCAAAATGAACGAATGATGCCATTAGTTTCTAGAAGTGAAACAATTGTGATTAGGGGAAAATAACTAATAAAGAAACCTGACGGAACAATCAAAATCATATACATCTGAAAAATTAATGACTCAAAGTCAGCTGCTAAGATATAGGCAATGAATCCAAGTACATACCATCCAAATTTAGATATATGCCATCCATTCAGCTGCTTAGCCCATACTCTAAAATCAAGCCCCAACTCCTTCAGTTGCTTCTCATAGCGAAAGGAACCAACCCCAAAACCAGGCAGAAACAGCACTGGAAGGGAGCCTAAGGTTTCACATCCAGCTTCTCACAATGCACATTGAAATTGAGCTTCCATTCCCAAAAGCAACTACTCGCCTTTGGATTCATCTGGTAGACCAGGAATCAGAACTTTAGTTACTGGTTCCCTTGTTTCTGAAATACTTTCATCCTCTTCCCCTCCAATTACATAGCCATCGGAGCTTCCACTTGATAAAATTAGACCAACATGTTTGAAGTTTTCACTGGTGTCTAATAACCTAAAACCTCCTTGGTGATTTAGTTGCTTCAAGAAAGGCTGATCTAAATTGTAACAGCTCAAAAACTTCCTTCTGACATCAAATTTAGCACCAAAATTCTAAAACCTGGGAGACTGAATTGATGTGAACTTGAGCTTTTCACAATCAATTTCCACCTTAAGTTAACAGCATCACAGCATGGTGCAGAACTGTATGAGAGTACTTCCATACCCATAAACTGTTCTGCAATGATCAATCAAAACAATGATTCAACAACAATTTGACTTTATACGTTATTGCATGAGACTAATTGAGAAAATGAATAAGAATAATTTGCAAATCACATGTTATATGTGGCTTTCATGCTTCCAACTTTTCCTAAACACAAAAATTAAAAAATTAAAAAAGAAAAAGAAAAAGAAACATAAACTGATATGAACATAACTTAATATCAATTACCAATCCTGAACTTCAGATAACACCCAAAAACTGGTTTAGATATTTATTATAACTTGAGAAAAAAGACTAAACAAAATTAGCAACCAGTATATTTCCTGCACAACTCTAAAAGAAACACAAAGATTTATGGCAAAAGAAGAACAAATTTCTTAATTGTTTTGGGTTACCTTTAAAGTGAGAAGCCAAGTGTCATGAGAGTTGCGATGCTTTGTGGAATTCTCAGTCTTCACCAAGTGTTTAGGAGATCCTTGCAAAATCTAGAGAGAGAGAGAGAGAGATTTGGGCAGTTGCTTGCTTACACGCTTCTTCTAGCTTTAATAACCAAGCAAAAAAATGAACTTTTAAATTTGTGTTTTATATGCATTTGCTAAATATCAATCAACCGACCAAAAACACGGCAAAAGATTAGTTCAGGCTTGCACAGTGTCAAGTTCTTGTACCTGCTGAATGGATTCTTTTAACCAAAAAAGTGCACCACAATAAATGCACTTATAATTCTTCTTTCCCAAATCCACACATCCTTCAATAATTCCTATAGAGAAAATAAATGTGGAATGGAGACAATAGAAGACACAAATCGAGGTTATCAGCAATAGAACAATACAGTTCAAATTTAGGAGAAAAAATTTAAATCACCCTATACGTAGCAATATCAGAAAGTCAAATATGAGCAATTGCATATCTGAAGTTTAAAATTGCCAAGCACAGTTGCAATTGCATATCTCACCCTCAAACAGTCTTTAGTTTGGTTGAAGCAGGAATCTTTAGTTTGTAAGCCAGTGCTCCAATTCTTTCCAAAATCTAAAAAGCGCTGTAACCTCAAGGTGAAAGCGTAAAAGCATTGGCTATGTGGCTGTAGGCAGAGAAATAGACCTAATCTCCAACCAGACAAACACTATCTCACCGCTTCTTATCTGCAAAATTTCATGTGCCTTTGAGCTTCATGTAATTGTGACACAACTACTTTAAAATGGAATCAATTCCTTAGTTCTTGTCAACCTGTGGTATAGAGCTTGACCCAATAACACAGTAACTAAGCTTTGGTGGTTTGTGCCCATAAACTACTTCTAAAGGAGAGGCCAAGCAATAGAAGAAACATAACATTCAACAAATAATTACAAAGTCTTACTTGCAAAGACCTCTTCATGACATTAAACACACATGTATGACAAACCCGTAGTTAAACATCAAAAAATATATATATCAGAGTACTGTTGAAACAGAAAATCTATAACCACACACGCAAACAGAAAATCTATAACATCTATTAGAGTTATAATTCTGATTTGGAGTCATAAAAATAAATAAAAAATAAAAAAAGGAGGAGTCTATAACCACACGCAAACAGAATATCAACCACACAGACATCAATTACCAGATTGATGAGCAGACTGGGGGTTCTCATATTGATTACTCCAGTTCTTTTTCCTTAGATCTTCCTCCCTGTAACAACAAACCAAACTCAATTCCTGATTTACTTCTCAATTTTCGACATGACAAATGAATAAACCAACCTAGAAAACCAAAAGAACGTTAAAACCAACCTGTTTTTTACGAAACCCAAAAATCCTTTGAGCTAAACCCGTGCGATGAGAAGAAGAATGAAGCGCATCTGGAACGGCAACACACGAACGCAACATCTGAGAGAAGAACCGATGAGATAAAGACCAAAAGGGCGGCTGGATTTGCAGCGCGCCTCCCCAACCTAAATCGACGGCCCCCCACGCATGCAGAACAGTGAGTTCTGATCTTCCATGGCTGCCCCCAACCAGCCCAACCAACTGGTTCGAAACGGACTGGAAAGCTGAGAGCAAACGAAACGTTCTAATTGAAAGAGATGCAAATGGAAAGGGGCAAAATGGGAACATAAGGAAAAATTCAATAAAGGGCAAAATCGTCACTTCACTATTCCTAAGCTACAGTATATAAACAGTAAATTCGAGGATTCAGTTTTAGTATATATATAATTTTAATTTATTTGTAAACATATATCTTTTTAAACTCAACATTTAATTTTGAATTTTCCAATGAAAATGACAATTTTTGGTACAATTTTCTTCCGATATTCAGAGTAAGCAAGTAGCAAAGGATAAACTACCAAAATCGAAGGTAGGTTACGGGAACCCAAATTATTGTAAAATTTGATTGGTAAAGATTTAAAAGTATGTTAGATTGCCAATGAAAAAGTGAAAGATTAATTACAGAAAAATTATTGTAAAATTTGATTGGTAAAGATTTAAAAGTATGTTAGATTGCCAATGAAAAAGTGAAAGATTAATTACAGAGAAATGGGTGGCGTGAATGGTCTTAATTGTTGCATGTCTTCCTTATATGTGCATATTTTGTCTGTAATTCTCTATTTCATGATTGATTTGATTATTTGTTTTTATCCTCTCTTAATCGTTGCATGTCTTCCTTATATGTGCATATTCTGTCTGTAATTATCTATTTCATGATTGATTTGATTATTTGTTTTTATCCTCTGCGTTTGTTGGGATGTTAATAAAGTTTTGTGCTTTTGCAAAATATTGGTTCATCCTTTCAATTTATATGATATGAATGTGTCCTGTAGTATGCGCATTTTAGATTTCTTATTTAACGATTTATGAGCTGAAACTAATTCTCTCATTTTCTACTTATATATATATATATATATTCTCTACTTTATATTATTATTTTGGCAATGGTTCTGTAACTTGGATACTTATATCTGTCTATGAACATGCTTATAGCGGATCTTGAGTTTGTGTACAAGAGGTTGTATCTTGGAGTCTTGTAGACCGCCAGTACCTGCACGTAGGGAGGCTACAAAGGCTTTAAAATAGCGTCTTTGACATGTTTCACTGTACCAAACTCACCTTTTTACTTATTATTTATTTCGTTTTTACTTACCTATTAATTTTTTTTTTCAATTTTATTATACCCTAAAAGTTTTGAAGTATGAATGTAATTGGTCCAAAATATATCCAGACTATCTAGTGGCGTGTGAGTGACTGGGTCCACCATATGTGAATAACTAAGTCTAAGACGATAATGCATTTATAATTCAAGCCCCGGGTCATTACAAACACCAATACCAATGGGGCCGGCGGAAACAGTAAAGATTATGTACCTATTGGTATTCTGGAGGAGTATAAATATGAGTAAGGAAACAGTAACACTTTCGTCCAAAAAAAAGGAAACAGTAACACTGTATTACATGCTAATGCTGCACAGTGTGCTTCTTTCTGATCTGACTCATCTGCGCCACAACATCACTAATGTCCAACCTTTCTCCAGGCAACTCTGTAGAGCAAGCAAGACCAATTTCTAAAATTGAAATCAAGCATTCTTCGGTTTTCATGCGAAGCCTTGCGTTATCCTCATTACGATGATTCCTAGTGCTCATCTCCCCCTGCACCATTTCCTGAACAAGAACGGGATCCACAATCTCTACCAATTGATCAGGCACAGCGGCCTTGACAAAGTTATGAAGGGTTAAAGTTCCTTGAAACAGATTGTCGGTCGGTTTTCTTCCTGTAAACATCTCGAGCAGCAGAATGCCATAACTGTACACATCTCCTTGTATCCACACGTTGTGTCCCATACCATACTCTGCGTTTGCTCAATTTAAAACCCCCCAAAAAAAAAATTTCTAATTAAGTGCTTTCAGATTTAATGTTTCAAATATTAACATAAATACTGAAAAAATGTTAAGAAAATGAAACAGGAAATTATGTACCTGGAGGAGTATAACCAATTGTTCCTTTTATTCCGAGCGAACTTGATTGATTACCAGAACTGGTTTGAGAAGTTATGGGGAGGAATTTTGCCAACCCAAAGTCACCTACATGTCCAATCATATCATCGTCGAGAAGCACGTTGCTGGGTTTAAGGTCGCAGTGAACCGTTGGTGTATGACAATGATGATGGAGATACTCTACCGCCATAGCAACGTCAATCGCTATGTTCAATCTTTGACAAAAAGTTAAGCTCCTTTGCCCATCATTTATCTCTCCATTTGTTCCAGCAGGATGCAACCATTCCTCTAAACTTCCATTAACCATGAACTCATAAATTAAGGCCTTGAAATCATTACCGCGATAGTCACAACCTGAACACACCGAGAGTACTTTCACAAGATTACGGTGTCTTATATTTTTCAAAGCCTCACACTCAGCAGTGAAACTTTTGTAGGCTCCACGACGAACGAGATTGAAAACCTTGATGGCAATTGTTGTTCCACCGTCTTCAAGTACTCCTTTATAGACCGACCCAAAACTGCCCATGCCGATCAAGTTGGTAGAGGAGAATGCATCAGTAGCTTTTAGAAGGCTTTGATAAGACACCTTGAGAAATTTGTCTGAATCACTTGAGGCGATTTCCTTTTTTCCCCTTCGTAAGCATTGAAGGTACAAGAATGTTAGTACCAAAATGACTCCCAGTATCCCACAAACCAGAGAGATTATCAATTTCATGGTTGGACTCAGTCCTCTTTTTTGTGGAACTCTGCATTTTGGCAAATGAAATTCAGGAATGCCGCCACAAAGTTTACTATTTCCTTCCACTGATGTGGCAGTTGTATTCTTGAAAATTCCATTGATTGGTATGCTGCCCTCAAAATTGTTGAAAGATAGGTTCAAGGATTGCAAAAATTGCAACTGCTCCAAGAATTCTGGAATCACACCTGAGAAGTTGTTTTGAGAGAGAGATAAATCTGTAAGACCTCTTAGTGAAACCAAGGATGATGGAATTTTCCCTTGGAAGAAGTTTTGATCCATGTCTAGATACTCTAATTTGATGCAACTACCAAGAGTTGGCGGAATTTCACCAGATAACATGTTTCTTGAGATATCTAAGACCTCCAGATTTAGGAAATGTCCTATTTCTTTGGGAATGGAACCAGTCAAACGATTTTGGGATAAATCGAAAGTAGTGTATGAAAATGACATACGTTCAATGACTTCTTGGGATATGATTCCACTGAAATTGTTATCACGGAGAGATAAGATCCTCAAATTCTGACACTCAGCTAAAGTACTCAAAGGGATATTGCCTTGAAGGTTGTTTCTATATAAATATAATCTAGTTAATCGACTTAAATTTGCAAAAGAGGATGGCACATTCCCTGAGAGAGAGTTCAGACCCATATTTAGCTGATATAAGTTCTGAAGCTTTCCAACATCATGAGGGATGTGACCTGAAAAATGGTTGGAAGACAGCCATAAGCTCTCCAACTTAACCAGATTTCCAATCCCATTTGGTATGCTTCCTACTATTTTACAGTCACTTGCATGGAACTTTAAAAGAGAAGAAGATAAGTTGGCTATACATTGAGGCAAGGCAACCCCAAAATCATTATTTTGAATTTCCAGCCTCTGTAAACTAGTTGCATTAGTTAAATCGCAAAGAAAGCTCAAGTCACCAACTCCCCCGCTTCCTAGATGGTTGCCAGCAAGAAGTAACCTCTCAAGGCCGTGTAAATTTTCTAAAGAAGGGACTTTTCCATGTAGTCTGTTGTCTGACAATCCAAGATGACGCAGACTTGAAGCATTAGAGAGTGAAACAGGAATAGGTCCACTAAATTGGTTCGTATCAATAGCAAAATATTCAAGATGTGGAAAGGCAACACCTAAGTTCGAGGGCAAAGTCCCTAGAATTTGGTTCTCTACCACAGAAAAGGTTCGGATGGAAGAGAGATTAAAGATCGAGGGAGGAATCGTACCAGACAAGCTATTTGCATCAAATGACAGATAAGCGAGATTGGTCATTTGGCCAAAAGTATCTGGAATACTCCCACTGAAGTTATTCAAAGCTGCAGAGATTGTTTCAAGTGAGGATATGTTGGTCAAAGATTTAGGGACACTCCCTGTAAAGTAGTTGTGGTGAATTGAAATTGCTCTTAGCTTGGACAAGGTGCCAAGCTCCTCAGGAATTCTTCCAACCAGCAGATTGGAATTAAAAGCAATTCTGATAAGTTGGGAGCAACTTGATAAGTTGGAGGGTATTTCGCCGCTCAGTGAATTATTATGCAATCCTAAATATTGCAATCTGCGCAGACGACTGACATCTTGAGGTATCTCATTGCTGAGGCTGTTGTTTTGGAGATAAAGTTCTCTCAAGAAACTCAAGTTTCCAACATGTGGTGATATAGAGCCTGCAAGTTTCAAGGACTGCAGGTCCAACCTCGTGACCCTCTGGTGACGATGACTGCATGTAACTCCATGCCAACCGCAGAAGTGGACGGTTGCATTCCACGAATTCAAGACTCCAAAAGGGTCTTCGGTTATCCTAGCCCTGATTTCAAGTAAGGCCAGTCGATCCGTCTCATTTCCACTCAGTCTCAAGCCAAGGCATGAGTGCAAAATAAGAGCATGCACACACAAATATGTGAAAAACAGAGGTGGATTTATGTGCTTGTGAAACTCCATATATAACATCAGCTCTAAACCAGTGAGATGATGTCTTGCAATATAGATATGAGGAGAGTTCAATTTATAAGCAGCATGTTGCATAACAACTTTGGAGGTAAAGACATGACTTTTGAGGTCATACCTGTTTTTATTTTTTGTCCAACAAAGATATCATAAAAGCCAACCGGAAAAGGCCCAAAGGGTTTATTATAAAAAACAAAAGGTCAAAAGAGAAGCCAAATCCAACCAAACAAACAAGACAGACACACCAAACCAAAGAACTAAAAACAAGCCGAAAGAACAAAACAAACGAAAAAACCACACAACAGAAGATTAAGCACCAGGCCAGCAAGGAAGACCATCCTGAGATAAAATTATATTATATATATACCAAAACTGATCCAAAGTCACTGTTCATTGACTGGGAAATGTGGCCCACATATTGAGGATTTCATATACAGCTTGAACTACTCCTTGAGACTTCTACAATCAGGGAAGGTTGTCGCTTGGTACTCCCCGAAAAGAAAAGAGGGGATGATTGAGTTGCGCGTATTTGAGTTTTGTTTGTACCGTAACTGACCGAGCAACTAGCTTGGTGGCGTTAGAAATAACTAACGCACAAATTAAACCCTATAAATCATGCAATCGTAGTACGAGTAAGTAGGGATCGTTCTATTCCGGGGATTAGGAGGGATGCTAATCAACACAAATTAAATTTATTAAACTAGAACTAAGTTAAGGGAACAGTGATTGGGGGGGGGGGGGGGGGGGAGTTGGATGATTTAGACCAAAGTAAAATTGACAGCAGCAAATAACTAAGATGTGAATGAAATATGGATTAAGGGATAGCTAGAGGATTCTTCTCCACACATGGAACATATGCATACAAATTGATCTCCAGTTACTCTTTCTATAAAGTATGAATGTCAAAGCCCCAAATTAATTGTGAACTGCACTAATTAACTCTAAGATTTTCCTAAGTTCATTGAATTGGACTCAGCGACTCAATCAAATTATTCTTATCAAGTTCCCTATATGAACAGTATGATAGAGATACATATCAAAGATCATTAAGTTCTATGAAAATCATAAGCTTTGACAAAACATTTGTAACTATGAAAAGCATGATACTCCTGCTAGGAATTTACTTAACACAATCATGACTAGTGACTTTTACTACTTGTGAATATAAGTTCATAACGATTAGGTGAAATTCCCTCATATTCTAGCATCAAATCCCTGCATGCAAACTAAATATGCATCCTTAATAAACATGCAAGAATAAGTCTCGAATAAAACAGAAAAGTAAATCACATTCATACTTTACGAAATCATAACTGGAAGTGATCAATTCATATAAAACATATGTCCATGGCTTCGAATTCACCTCTAACTAAGAAGAAATTTAGTTACACATATTTAATAATTGAAAAGCAATATAGAATAAGAAATACATAGGATAGGATAAAGAGAAGAAAAGAACTAGATGATAGCAGCAAGGAATTCCCAAGACAGCTCCAAGCTTTGCTCCTTTTGCAACTAGCTCTCTCTCTCTCTCTCTCTCTCTCTCTCTCTCTCTCTTATATATATATATATATATATATGAATGTGTATGAGTAATGGATGAAATGAATTGATGGATTGTTGAATGATTTGTGTTTAGAATTGGAGTGCTATTTATAGGGAGAATGGAAGGGGAATATTTGAATTGAATATGGTTTATGCCAATAGCACTTGTAATTTAGAAACTCATTCTTTTGGCTAGTGCACTTCACCAACAAATCGCACTAGATAGTCATGCATGACATAGTCAGCTTATGGGCTGATTTTGGGCTTGTTATTCACTCCAAAAAATTCTGGAAAAATATGGATCTTCAAGCCCTTTGTCATATCTTTCCAAGCATATGCACCCCAACTCAAGGAAAAATAAGAAAGACCTTCAAATGTCATTTTTGGCCCAGTAACGCAGATGCTGCCAAATTTTGACCTTGAGTTGTTAAATCATGGATAACTTCCTCTAGAAGACTCCAAATCATGAACCGTAAAATGCTACGGAAACTAGACTTCCGTATCTTTCCAATGATGTATGGCTCATTATCTGGTTCTTCTTGAGCAAGTACAGGTTAATCCGTGAATGTGACTGATCTGCAGACACTGTTTTCAGCTAACTTGTCTTCAAAATGCATGTAATGAGTCTTATCCTTATTACACTGAAACATACACAAACTTTATTAAAAGCACAAGTTTAACTCAAAAACATAACCAAATCATAAGTTAGAAGGGTACAAAAAGATATGTAATTATGCACTGATCAAATACCCCCAAACTTAAATTTTGCTAATCCTCGAGCAAAACAAAATAAAACTACAACTTAGGAAACAGGAAATAAGCAACTAGCCTTCCAAACAATATCCTCAAAGAATCACCAACGTATATGGTTCCAAAGAAACACAACAATCACAATCTAAGTTCCACACATGATTCACGAGAAAGCAAAACTCACAATGACACCCTTAAGTGTAGTGTGTGAATGCCAAATCAGAACAACCCCTGCCACTCAAATAAGTATATGCGCACACACTTAGAGCAAAATCAATAATTCTGAACCCCATAAGCTCATTATCCAATCTGCTCTCCACAGTAATACCATGCAACACCAAGGATCAAAAGGACTTTACAAGGGTAGTAATGAGGTTCAAGGTAGTGGTAGAATGAAAGAAGGGATATGAGATATACAATATTTTTAGCACAATTAAAGCACAGGTAAGAGCATAAGAGATTTTTATTTTTTTTATTTTATTTTTTTGAACTTTGTAACAAGCAAGGAACACATACATGAGCAGATTTTCAACATAATTTCAGCACCTTCAAATGTGTTTATTTGGCCTAATTTTGTGGCTCTTTACCCTAGATCACCATGCTCTTCTCTTTTATAACACCCTAGGGCCGTGACTACATTGGTCACACTTCATTACCTCTTTTGATTAGTTACCAATACCCCCAAACTTATTTCTTTTCAACACTTGGGTAATGGCACTAATGATTCACTTTTGCTCCAAAAACCTTGCATTCTTTATAACTCTCTTTTGAAGATAACTTTAACTGCTCATAGAATAAGTGAGAATAAGAAAACAGAAGTTCATTATGGTAGGAATGGTTTACACAAAGAAAGGCTTAACATTGGCTCAAATGGGTTGACTAGGGATGAATACATGTAGAGGGATGGTTAGAAAGGCTCAAACGGTTCAAACATGGCCTAAATCACTTCCTAAGCATTGTATGGCAACAAAATGTCTCAAGAGATATTCAAATAAGTTCTAGAGTACAAAACCAAGATCATGAGATAAGTAGAATTGCATAACGTCTCTAAGTAACAAAAAATTGGACTAACTTGGCAAAGTGCTCAATAAGTGCAAGGGTGGCATGCAAGACAGAGTTAACTCAGAACCACACAAAGTCCTTAAAAAATGACTCTCAATTTCTGATAAACCATATTAGTATTAAATCCAAGTCTTATCATAGGTGTTTGGAAGGATAACGAAACAACACACAAAATCCTGCATTTTTAGACGCTAAACACACAAAAAAAAAATATAAAAAAAAATATATATATATATATGTATAAAATTTGACAGTAAAACAACATAACCAAATCCTTCCCCCCAAACTTAAATGAAACATTGCCCTCAATGTTTAGAACGTAAGAACATGCAATGCCTCATAAATGCAAGGAAAGAAGAGAAGGAAAAGACATAACCAAATGTTAGAGTTTAGAAAAACTCCCCTTTGAAGCGATTAGGATGGTTCATCTTTCAATCCGACTCACTTTCCGAAGGGTCTGAAACAGAAGAATCATATATGGCTCCATCTATCATCAACTCCTCCATCTACTCCACGAAGTCTCGGAGTCTTGTGGTCATGTACACTAATTGGAAGTGAAACTCGTCAAGCACACTTAAGTTAATGCCAAACTCGTCTCGAATGTTACCTGTAGAATACATGTGACTGCTCAACACAACAGTTCTTGCCACAAACCTCCTATCTAGCAGATATACCCTCCAAGTATATAGACAACGTGCCAGCGCCGCAAGCTGCATCTCTTCCAATCCACAATCCAGATCCCAATTTGGAATCATGCCTTCAATTTCCCCTATCACCCTACCTCTTTGAAACAGAAAGGCATCTATGGTAACTTCTGAGGGATCCATGGCAAACACAACCATGAGCACCTCAATCACCTCAAACACCCGTTGCATAATGGTGTCCTCTCCCAAAGGATCTTCTGGTGGGATAGCTGGCAGTGAGTTCAACAAAATCATTGGGCTAGGCACCTTCACCATACTCAATTCGGACTCCTCCTCCTTGAGCTTTCCACCGACGGCATCCTTGAGTTTCTCCATTTACAAGCCCTACAATAAGCAATAATTTGGAGAAGGCTTGGGAAGAGAAGGTTTCAGGGGTTAATGGGCGGCTAAATCAAATGAAAGATGGAGGGTTAGGGTTAATGTAGTGTTTCAGAGAAAGAGAAGGTTTTTATTTTTATTTTTTATTTTATTTTTTTATTATTAAATATTAAAATTATTATTATTATTATTATTTTATTTTATTAAAAAAAAATTTTTTTGAATAAAACACACGAATATACAAGTGACTCATGGATTACCAGTTAAGAACCTCAGAAAACACAGCCAGGGGATCCGGGAAGTTTGGAGAGGTCACAATGGTCCCGCTTAAAACCCAAACTTCTTAGACACCGAAGGTGTCGCCTATAGAACTCTTAGACACTGTATTAACAGAGGTGCTTATTGGAGTTACCAGAAGTCAACTCATATGAAATTTTTTTTTTTTTTATAATAAAATTTTTTTTTTTTTTAGGCTTGCAAGACATTGAACAAAATTATACTAAGCAAAACAAAGCTCACACAACTTAACTCTACCACAAAACCTAACAAAATTGTCAATCTCTACCCCCAAACTTAAATGGAGCATTGTCCTCAATGTGAAAGTATATAAGATGAGTGAGAACATGTAAATAATAAGGGGAAAGTTTAAGACAAAGGATTAGAGAAACTCCCTCTTGATGCGATTAGGTCGACCGCTACCAAGCACCTTATTCTTCAACACATGGGTTGCCTCCCAAGAAGCGCTAAGTTTTATGTCTTCAGCTAGACGATACCTCCCTTTAAGCTTCACTAGGGCCAACGGTATGGAGGGGTACATCCTCCACTACATGCTCCTCAAAATACTCATAGTATGGCTTCAAGCGGTGTCCATTCACTTTGAATTCTTGTCCTGTCTTTAAACTTTGAATTTGGACTGCACCATAGGAAAAAACATTAGTAACAACAAAAGGACCAATCCATTTAGAACGCAACTTACCCGGAAACAAACGAAGCCGAGAGTTGAAAAGTAACACTTTCTGCCCCACAGAAAACGTTTTACTACGAATCATTTTATCATGGGCAGCCTTTGTTTTCTCCTTATAAATATGAGCATTCTCATAAGCTTCAGTCCGAATTTCCTCAAGCTCATTCAATTGCAATTTCCTATGAAGTCCAGCTGCATCAATGTTCATGTTGAAAGTCTTGACTGCCCAATGTGCACGATGCTCCAACTCAATTGGAAGATGGCATGGTTTCCCATAAATGAGCCGAAAAGGAGACATTCCAATTGGTGTTTTGTAGGCAGTACGATATGCCCACAATGCATCATTCAAACGCAAGCTCCAATCCTTTCGAGTTGGTCCAACTGTCTTTTCCAAGATCTGCTTGATTTCCCGATTGGAGACTTCGGCTTGTCCACTTGTTTGGGGATGATAAGGTGTTGAAACCTTATGTGTGACATTATACTTCTTAAGCAGTGCCCAAAAGTGAGAGCCCCCATCACTTATAAGTACTCGTGGCATTCCAAATCTTGCAAATATGTTAGTTTTAACAAAATCTGCAACCACTTTGGAATCATTAGTACGGGTGGCTTTTGCTTCCACCCATTTCGAAACATAATCCACAGCAAGTAAGATTTTAATTAAAACCATGTGAGGAAGGAAAAGGGCCCATGAAATCAATACCCCAAACATCAAAAATCTCAACAGAAAAGATAGGAGTTTGTGGCATTTGATCTTTTGCACCTATAGTTCCCATTCTTTGACAACGATCACAAGTCATACAAAAAGTTCTAGCATCCTTAAAGATAGTAGGCCAATAAAATCCACATTCTAAAACCTTAAGTGCTGTGCGTTGTGTACCAAAGTGACCCCCGCATGCATAAGTGTGATAGAAGGTTAAGATTGAATTAAACTCAGAATCATGCACACATCTACGAATAATTTGATCAGGGCTATATTTCCACAAATAAGGGTCATCCCACACATAAAACCGTGCCATTTTTTTAAGTTTATTGCATTGGTGCCTAGTTATGGTGCTTGGTACTTGTTTAGACACAATATAATTCACAATATCAGCATACCATGGCTCACTTACCTCAAGGGTCAGCAATTGTTCATCTGGGAATGCCTCTGGAATAGGTAGAGGGTCTTCTTCATGTATTCAAACGGCTTAAGTGGTCAGCCACTGCATTTTCACATCCTCTTTTGTCCCTAATTTCCATGTCAAACTCCTGAAGAAGAAGCATCCAGCGAATAAGCCTTGGTTTGGCTTCTTTCTTTGTGAGTAAATACTTCAAAGCTGCATGGTCAGAGTAAATTATTACTTTAGTACCAAGTAAATAAGAACGAAACTTATCTAAAGCAAACACAACAGCAAGAAGTTCTTTTTCAGTGGTGGAGTAATTTAATTGAGCATCATTCAAGGTTCGGGATGCGTAGTAGATGACGTGTGGCTTCTTGTCCTTCCGTTGCCCCAAAACAGCCCCTAAAGCATAATCTGAAGCATCACACATAAGCTCGAACGGAAGGCTCCAATCTGGTGGAACAATGATAGGTGCCGAAGTTAACAATTCTTTGAGGTGATCGAACGCCTTCTCACATTCGTCATCAAACACAAACGGCACATCCTTTTGTAGAAGTCGACACATGTGTTGAAATCTTTGAGAAATCTTTGATAAACGTCTATAGAATCCTGCATGTCCAAGGAAAGAACGAACCTCTCTCACCGAAGTGGGAGAGGGTAAGTGGCGTATAAGACCTATTTTTGATTTATCAACTTCAATTCCCTTTTCTGAAATTATATGTCCTAAAACTATGCCTTGTTTTACCATGAAATGACATTTTTCCCAATTTAAAACAAGGTTAGTTTCAATGCAACGTTTTAATATCAACGTGAGATTAGTTAAACAGCCATCAAAGGAGTCACCAAAAACACTAAAATCATCCATAAAAACCTCAATAATCTTCTCAACGAAATCAGAAAAGATACTTACCATGCATCTTTGAAAGGTGGCTGGCGCATTGCATAAACCAAATGGCATTCGTCGATAAGCAAAAGTACCAAATGGACAAGTAAAAGTAGTCTTTTCTTGGTCATCTGGGGCTATAACAATCTGATTATATCCCGAATAGCCATCAAGAAAGCAATAAAAAGAATGACCAGCTAACCTTTCAAGCATTTGATCAATGAACGGCAAAGGGAAGTGATCTTTCCTTGTGGTGGCGTTGAGCTTCCTATAGTCAATGCAAACTCTCCAGCCTGTTTGGATACGAGTCGGGACAAGTTCATTCTCTTCGTTTTTTACCACAGTGACTCCTGATTTGTTTGGTACAACTTGAACTGGTGAAACCCAACGACTATCCGAAATTGGGTAAATGACCCCACAATCGAGAAGCTTAATGATCTCCTTTTTCACAACTTCCATCATTGGGGGGTTGAGTCGGCGTTGAGCCTCTCGAGTTGGTTTAGCCCCTTCCTCTAGAAGTATGCGATGCATGCATGTTGTAGGACTAATTCCCTTGATGTCGGCTAAAGTCCATCCAATCGCTGTTTTGTACTTTTGCAACACCCGAACTAGTTTTTCCTCCTCCACTGCCGTGAGTGATGAGGAGACTATGACGGGCAAAGTCTCTTTATCTCCCAAGAAGACATACTTCAAATGATTCGGTAACGGTTTAAGCTCAAGAGTGGGTGCCTGAATCACTGAAGGTAATAACTTGTTAGCAGAAATGGGAATTGGAATTGGGATTGGAGGCTTACCAACATATTTTGGCAATGACTCAAGGGTAGCCACCATCTCGCAGATTTCTTCATGATTAGGTTCGGCCCCATTGGTGATGAGTTCAATTCCTTGAACAATGGTGGTTTCAAGGGCATCCCTATCCAGGGATTCGAGATATTCCTGCGCCAAAGAATCAAATGCATCAATAGAGAAACAAGAGTGATCATCAATAGGGTACCTTATAGCTTCAGAAATATTGAAATCAATGATATCGCCATCAAATTCCATTGTCAATGTCCCTTTGAATACATCGATCTTGGTTCGGGCTGTTTTCATGAAAGGTCGTCCAAGTAAGATTGGCAATGGTGTAGAGTGGGCCGAATCCTCCATCTCAAGCACATAAAAATCTGCTAGAAATATCAAGTGGTTAACCTGCACCAAAACATCTTCCAAAACTCCTTTCGGATATGCATTAGAACGATCGGCTAATTGAATTATAACTCCATCATTTTTAAGCTCCCCTAAGTTCATAGATGCATAAATAGAGTATGGCATGACATTAATGGAAGCACCTAAATCTAACATGGCATGTTCAAACTTGGTGTTACCAATAACACAAGGGATTGTGAAACTACCTGGATCTTTGCATTTAGGTGGCAGTTTTCGTTGCAAAACTGCAGAAACATTCTCACTTACCCTTACCACTTCTTTGTTCGAATTCCTCCTCCTTGTTGTACAAAGCTCTTTCAAGAATTTAGCATACTTTGGAACTTGCTTTATTGCGTCAAGAAGTGGGATATTTACTTGTACCTTCCTGAAAGTCTCTAAGATGTCTTTTTCATTCTCTTCTTTCTTAGACTGCATAAACCTGCGAGGGAAAGGCACATTTGGTGGGATAGGGTTAGAATGAGTTGAATTTGGAACAACCTTACCTGAGTTTGGTTGTGCAGGAGCTTTGAGGGACTGCAGCAATGGTTGTTCCTCCCTTGCCGTGGCTTTGTCCTCCTCCTTCTCTTTGAAGAGCAACTTTTCATTCTCTGTTGGGCTTTGTTTGGACATTTTGGGATTGGTTCCAATCTCTTTACCACTCCTCAAGATGATAGCTTTAGCCGTTTCAAAACCTCCTTTTGGGTTGACAATGGTTGAGCTAGGTAGTTTGCCTTCTTCTCTAAACTGTCCCATGAATTCCGCCATCTGCCCAATTTGCTTCTTCACTTCGCTCATCTCTTTGGCTTGATTTTGTAAACCCTGAGTCAAAGAAGTTAGTACTTTAAGCATTTGATCATTATCCATTGGGGAACCTGAATTTGATTGGGCAGTTTGTGGTTGAGGTTGTGGTGGTGCGAATGGCTTTTGATAGAACCCCGGAGGTGGCTGTCTATATCCGCCTTGTTGTTGAGTTTGTTGAGGCTCCCTCCACTTAAAATTTGGATGATCTCTCCAGCCTGGATTGTAGGTGTTTGAAAATGGGTCATACCTAGGTTGAGTTTGGCCTTGATAACCTATGGCATTGGCACTTTCCCATCCCCCATTCGCTATTAATTGAGGACATTGATCAGTGTGGTGTCCATGCATAGAGCACACACTACAAGTGGCTACACTTTGCACTTTGGGTCCTTCAACAACCTGCGAAATAAGAGTAGAGAGATTAGCCATTTGAGATTGAAGTTCTGAAATAGCTGGCGTGAGAAATAACTAACGCACAAATTAAACCCTATATGCAATCGTAGTACGAGTAAGTAGGGATCGTTCTATTCCGGGGATTAGGAGGGATGCTAATCAACACAAATTAAATTAACACAAATTAAACTCATTAAACTGTAAATTAAGTTGAAGGAATAATGATTGGGGGGAGTTGGATGATTTAGACCAAAGTAAAATTAACAACAGCAAATAACTAAGTTGTGAATGAAATATGTATTAAGGGATAGCTAGAGGATTCTTCTCCACACATGGAACATATGCATACAAATTGATCTCCAGTTACTCTTTCTATAAAGTATGAATGTCAAAGCCCCAAATTAATTGTGAACTGCACTAATTAACTCTAAGATTTTCCTAAGTTCATTGAATTGGACTCAGCGACTCAATCAAATTATTCTTATCAAGTTCCCTATATGAACAGCATGATAGAGATACATATCAAAGATCATTAAGTTTTATGAAAATCATAAGCTTTGACAAGACATTTGTAACTATGAAAAGCATGATACTCTTGCCAGGAATTTACTTAATACAATCATGACTAGTGACTTTTACTACTTGTGAATATAAGTTCATAACGATTAGGTGAAATTCCCTTATATCCTAGCATCAAATCCCTGCATGCAAACTAAGTATGCATCCTTAATAAACATGCAAGAATAAGTCCTGAATAAAACAGAAAAGTAAATCACATTCATACTTTACGAAACCATAACTGGGAGTGATCAATTCATATAAAACATATGTCCATGGCTTCGAATTCACCTCTAACTAAGAAGAAATTTAGTTACACATATTTAATAATTGAAAAGCAATATATAATGGAAATACATAAGATAAGATAAAGAGAAGAAAAGAACTAGATGATGGCAGCAAGGAATTCCCAAGACAGCTCCAAGCTTTGCTCCTCTTGCAACTAGCTCTCTCTCTCTCTCTCTCTCATATGAATGTGTATGAGTAATGGATGAAGTGAATTGATGGATTGTTGAATGAATTGTGTTTAGAATTGGAGTGCTATTTATAGGGAGAATGGAAGGGGAATATTTGAATTGAATATGGTTTATGCCAATAGCACTTGTAATTAGAAACTCATTCTTTTGGCTAGTGCACTTCACCAACAAATCCCATTGTAATTAGAAACTCATTCTTTTGGCTAGTGCACTTCACCAACAAATCCCATTGTAATTAGAAACTCATTCTTTTGGCTAGTGCACTTCACCAACAAATCCCACTAGATAGTCATGCATGACACAGTCAACTTGTGGGCTGATTTTGGGCTTGTTATTCACTCCAAAAAATTCTGGAAAAATATGGATCTTCAAGCCCTTTGTCTTATCTTTCCAAGCATATGCAGCCCAACTCAAGGAAAAATAGGAAAGACCTTCAAATGTCATTTTTGGCCCAGTAACGCAGATGCTGCCGAATTTTGACCTTGAGCTGCTAAATCGTGGATAACTTCCTCTAGAAGACTCCAAATTATGAACCGTAAAATGCTACGGAAACTAGACTTCCGTATCTTTCCAATGATGTATGGCTCATTATCTGGTTCTTCTTGAGCAAGTACAGGTTAATCCGTGAATGTGACTGATCGGCAGACACTGTTTTGAGCTAACTTGTCTTCAAAATGCATGTAATGAGTCTCATCCTTATTACACTGAAACATACACAAACTTTATTAAAAGCACAAGTTTAACTCAAAAACATAACCAAATCATAAGTTAGAAGGGTACAAAAAGATATGTAATTATGCACTGATCAATAGCACTTACCTCATTAACTTGACTTGGCTGTGCATGATCTCTCCCTCCAACTCCTTCATATTGTTGTGCATTCAAAGCTCGGTTTGCTATTAAGATCTTTGCAGCAACTGGTGTTTTGTCAACCAAAGCACCTCCTGCTGAAGCATCAAGCATTTGTCTTTCCAGTGGAAGTAGCCCTTCATAGAAATATTGAATTAAAAGCTCTTCCTTCATTTGATGTTGTGGGCAGGATGCAACTAACGTCTTAAAACGCTCATAGTACACTGGAAAGGATTCTCCCGGGCCTTGTTGAATTCCACTAATTTTCTTCCTCAAAACAATGATTCTTGAAGTTGGGAAGAATTTCTCTAAGAATGCTTTCTTCATACTTTCCCAAGAAGTAACGGTTCCAAGTGCCAGTTCATAGAGCCAATCCTTAGCCTTGTCCATAAGAGAAAATGGAAAGGCTTTCATCTTCAAAATATTTCCATCCACGTTAATGGGTGTCATACTTGAACATACTACTTCAAATTCCTTCAAATGCTTGTTTGGATCTTCCATGGACAGCCCATGGTATCTGGGAATGTGATGTAGCAAACTTGACTTCAATTCAAACACATCGGTCTTGCCTGCAGCAGCCCCGGGGTATTGAATGCAAAGAGGGACTGCATTGTCCAATTCAGAGGCTGAAAGTTCCTTGATTGATCTATTGTCTATAGCCATGTCTTGTTCCTCTTCCAAGTCCGTTTCTGCTTCAGATTCGGGTTCGGAACCAGAACTAGAGGGACTGAGTTCTGGCTGTTTCCTCTTCCTTCTCAAAGTTCGTTCGAGATCGTCGTCAAAGTCCAATATGTGCGCATGAACACGGTGTGAACTTCGAGTCATACACTTGTACCTAAAACAAAGAAAACAAAACAAAACAAAATCAGAAACACAAGAACAACGAAAACGCACAGAAGATTAGCAATTTTGCTAATCCCCGGCAACGGCGCCAAAAATTTGGCGTGAGAAATAACTAACGCACAAATTAAACCCTATAAATCATGCAATCGTAGTACGAGTAAGTAGGGATCGTTCTATTCCGGGGATTAGGAGGGATGCTAATCAACACAAATTAAATTTATTAAACTAGAACTAAGTTAAGGGAACAGTGATTTGGGGGGGGGGGGGGGGAGTTGGATGATTTAGACCAAAGTAAAATTGACAGCAGCAAATAACTAAGATGTGAATGAAATATGGATTAAGGGATAGCTAGAGGATTCTTCTCCACACATGGAACATATGCACACAAATTGATCTCCAGTTACTCTTTCTATAAAGTATGAATGTCAAAGCCCCAAATTAATTGTGAACTGCACTAATTAACTCTAAGATTTTCCTAAGTTCATTGAATTGGACTCAGCGACTCAATCAAATTATTCTTATCAAGTTCCCTATATGAACAGCACGATAGAGATACATATCAAAGATCATTAAGTTCTATGAAAATCATAAGCTTTGACAAAACATTTGTAACTATGAAAAGCATGATACTCCTGCCAGGAATTTACTTAACACAATCAGGACTAGTGACTTTTACTACTTGTGAATATAAGTTCATAACGATTAGGTGAAATTCCCTCATATTCTAGCATCAAATCCCTGCATGCAAACTAAATATGCATTCTTAATAAACATGCAAGAATAAGTCCTGAATAAAACAGAAAAGTAAATCACATTCATACTTTACGAAATCATAACTAGAAGTGATCAATTCATATAAAACATATGTCCATGGCTTCGAATTCACCTCTAACTAAGAAGAAATTTAGTTACACATATTTAATAATTGAAAAGCAATATAGAATAAGAAATACATAGGATAGGATAAAGAGAAGAAAAGAACTAGATGATGGCAGCAAGGAATTCCCAAGACAGCTCCAAGCTTTGCTCCTTTTGCAACTAGCTCTCTCTCTCTCTCTCTCTCTCTCTCTCTCTCTCTCTCTCTATATATATATATATATATATGAATGTGTATAAGTAATGGATGAAGTGAATTGATGGATTGTTGAATGATTTGTGTTTAGAATTGGAGTGCTATTTATAGGGAGAATGGAAGGGGAATATTTGAATTGAATATGGTTTATGCCAATAACACTTGTAATTTAGAAACTCATTCTTTTGGCTAGTGCACTTCACCAACAAATCCCATTGTAATTAGAAACTCATTCTTTTGGCTAGTGCACTTCACCAACAAATCACACTAGATAGTCATGCATGACATAGTCAGCTTATGGGCTGATTTTGGGCTTGTTATTCACTCCAAAAAATTCTAGAAAAATATGAATCTTCAAGCCCTTTGTCTTATCTTTCCAAGCATATGCAGCCCAACTCAAGGAAAAATAGGAAAGACCTTCAAATGTCATTTTTGGCCCAGTAACGCAGATGCTGCCGAATTTTGACCTTGAGTTGTTAAATCATGGATAACTTCCTCTAGAAGACTCCAAATCATGAACCGTAAAATGCTACGGAAACTAGACTTCCGTATCTTTCCAATGATGTATGGCTCATTATCTGGTTCTTCTTGAGCAAGTACAGGTTAATCCGTGAATGTGACTGATCTGCAGACACTGTTTTCAGCTAACTTGTCTTCAAAATGCATGTAATGAGTCTCATCCTTATTACACTGAAACATACACAAACTTTATTAAAAGCACAAGTTTAACTCAAAAACATAACCAAATCATAAGTTAGAAGGGTACAAAAAGATATGTAATTATGCACTGATCACTTGGCTAGATCATCCACATGCCATGCTTTGAGAGGTCATCACCTTAGCCAAAGAAGCATTATCACAAGTCACAACTCTAAACAAAGTAAGAGGAGTCCCACATCGGAAAATTACAAGAAGTGAAGGCTCCCCCTCACCTATAAAAGGAGACCACTCTCCCCTTAGAAAAGGATCCCTTGGATTGGGCTTGACCTTTAGTCATGACCTTCCATTTTCTTACATTTAAGTTTGGGTTCAACCCCATGTACAAATGTAAATACACAATATTATAATAATGAGAATATACTTCTCCGTGGACGTAGCCCATTCATTAAGGGTGAACCACGTATATCTTGTTTTCTGTATGTTTATCGCTTGGTGAAGGTCCTCACCTTCATCCATCATCCATCACACATCATCACTAAGTTGGACTCAATCTTGGCCTAGCCATTTTGAGCATCAACAGTTTGGCGCCGTCTGTAGGAATCGACACAAAAGGCTTCTGTCGTTCTCCCCTTCTTCAGTGCCCCTCGGCATCCATACAATCAACATCACCTAAGTCACCGTTCGATAACACCTATGCTGAGGCAACCAGGAGTCGTCAAAACATCAACCGGCTGAAGACATATATTTGCTGAAGCCACCCACCAATCAGTCACTCTGTAGAGTTTTGACTTCGGAGATTGCCCAACATAATCCACAAAGATCATCCTCTTGCGTTGTTTGCATGGCCAATGAGCAGAACACTGATCCAATTAATCCAAAAAATGCCCACGCGCATTCCCACTATGAGATAAGATTCCTATACCCATATTGAATTATTTCAACATAATTGCAGCATGCAATATTTAATAATTCACTACGAAATCCCATTCAACAATATGAATGGCAGCTGTCCAGTTTCATTCACTTTGAAAAATTGGCATATTGCATACGAAACTTCTGTCCATAACAGCTCTCTCTCTCTCTCTCTCTCTCTCTCTCTCTCTCTCTCTCTCTCTCTCTCTCTCTCTCTCAGAATACTACTACAACAAACAGAACATAAAACTAAGCCTTGTTTTAGTCTTGGAGAGAGAGGAATAGAAGAAGAAGACAATATCAACAACGTACACAACAACAACAACAACAAATGGATTCAACAGAAGCAACAAAAAAAAATACCCATGCTCAGAATAAGACGTCACCACCCAACGGATATTCATATTCATATATATCTCCATTCCATCCCATGAGAAAAATTATTTCCACCACCAGCTGCTCAGAATTAAAGCAATACAAGACTAGCTCAATTAAAATCACCACCAACCATACACACATCATCTCCAGTCCACCGCCATTATTACTCACTTACGAAGAGAAAAAGAACGACTGAAAGACTATTGAAGTTCAGAAAAATGGCCGAAGAATGCAGAGAAAGTACTTCTTGTGTTGCAATCTCTTCCTCTCCACAGCTAGCACAACCAAACTAGTGGGATCTCCATGCAGCTGCAGGTGCAGGGGCAGCAGGCTCTCAGCTCTCTTCATGGAGCAACTTGGGTATCAACCCATGGCAGCCGCAGCCGCCGCCGCAGCAGCCAAACCAGAAGTACTCCAACTCTTCTAATAATTGTGATGATGTTGACCAGGATGTTTCAATCTCCAGCACTTCCTTTATCAATGCCTCCAACCACTCAAGCCTCAACGTTGACTCCTCTCGCAGACTGCAGGTTGCTGATCAGTGCTCTGCGTCTCCCAACAACGATATGATCAGCGGAGAACAGGTTTCTGGCAATCATATTTGGAACCATGTTCTCTTAAGCGTTAATGGAAACAATGATTTACACCACAATGATCATGATGTTGGAGAGAATTTTCTCGATGCGCTGTCGTCCAAGAGCTTGTCAACTGATCATGTCATGTACCCATGCTCAGAATAAGACGTCCCAGCCAACCCACAGCCAACCCATGCTCACAAAAGACTTTCTTTTCAACCACTTCTGGTGAAGGCCAAAATGCCGTCTCAGGCCTGTATCAATGCAGGGGAGACCTCACCACCTCCCAGTGTAACAGCTGTGTGAAAAAGATCCCAACTTTGGCCAGCAAACTCTGTGGAGAAGTCGTAGCAGCTAGAGTTCAGCTCGGTGGGTGTTACTTACGCTATGAGATTGCTGGATTCAAGCAGGTTTCTGGAACAGACTTTTTGTTCAAGCTCTGTAAGTCAGATCAGGCAAGTGGGAGCAGTGGATTTGAGGAGAAGAGAGACTCGGCCTTTGCTATAGTGGAGAATGGGGTGAAGAATGGAACTGATATATCTTCAGAAGTGCTATATTAACTACAGCTATTACCCCAACGATGTTCCAAGCATAACTTCATCATCAGTATGACGAAGAATGAAAAAGAAAGCTCCCACCAACTCATTTCAGCTTTTGCAATGAAAGGTGGACCCATGACACATGGTGCAGAAGATAAAAATATGGGAGAAGCAAACCAAGCATGGAATGAAGAGAAAGCTAGCACAAGTGTTGATGCCCCACGTGCATCATTTGCAAGAGATAAGAAACCTCATCTTTATTTATCTTTCATTATTTAAGGGGGCAAGGTGCAGATCTCCCTAGAGCATTGCCAATATATTATTCATAAGTAAATCCATTATGCAGCTTTGTATCACTCAAACACCACATTGCAGCTGTCAAACTATAATTGCCGACCAACAATTATTCTTTTGGGTCTCTCTTGCCATTAGCTTTCGAGATCTGTGCTCTGCTTTAATCATATTTCCCAGTTGTTCATTTGCACTTGGCGTATTTTCCCTGTTGTTTTTCCACAATCAATGGCTGAAGCACTTCCAAACAGATAAAACATTATCTCTTCCTTATTATATTATGGATAATGTTCTTGTCAGTATCACTGTGAACCTGCCGAAACACCTTTTTAATATTATATTCTAATATTGAAATTATGATATATTATCTCATCCTCCAGTACCTCACCACCCCACCAAATATTATTACGATATTAATAATATTATAGGTTAATGGGTTATAAGTGAGCCACTACCATACCAAAATTTGGTTATTAATAACATCTCAGTACAGCACCAATATTATAATATTGCTCATGCTGCTTGTTTTGAGAGGTTATGGTCAGGTCTCAATCTACTTTTTAGCGGAACTGGGGGGGCTGGTCCTCTTCCTAGCACCCTTGAGCAAGATCAAATGCTCGACAAGCAACGGGGCCTAGAGCTCGAGGAAAATTATATCATCATGTGTGCTCGGCTCGCCATAAACATTCTTCAAAAAACATGTGCTCGGCTCGGACACATCATCCCAATATGTCCCACCAATGGGCAAATCAAATTATAATTGCCGAACGGCAACTCACACTGAGAATTAAGGGAGCATCAAAAGTCTCTGTGCCACATTCGGCACCCCCGTGCCTAGCCACATTGCCTTGCGACACGCAAGCTCTATGTCACATTCGGCACCCTCGTGCCTAGCCACATTGCCTTGCGACACGCAAGCTCTATGTCACATTCGGCACCCTCGTGCCTAGCCACATTGCCTTGCGACACGCAAGCTCTGTGCCACATTCGGCACCCCCGTGCCTAGTCACATTGCCTTGTGACACGCAAGCTCTGTGCCACATTCGGCACCCCCGTGCCTAGCTACATTGCCTTGCGACACGCAAGCTTTGTGTCACATTCGGCACCCTCGTGCCTAGCCACATTTCCTTGCGACACGTAAGCTTTGTGTTACATTTGGCACCCCCGTGTCTAGCCACACTGCCTTGCGACACGCAAGCTTTGTGTCACATTCGGCACCTTCACATTCGGCCCCTTTGTGCCTAGCCACACTGCCTTGCGACAAGCAAGCTTTGTGTCACATTCGACACCCTCGTGCCCAGCCACTTTACCCTGCGACATGCAACTTTGTGCCTTCGGCACCCTCGTGCCAAGTTCTCTCCCTCCAATGTCCTTCTTACTCGGGGACTTGGGGGACTATGGGTAGTGCACTATACAGCTTGGAAGATGAACTGTGGTGTTGCTCGGCCAGTGCCCTTAAAATTACAAGTCCCCAACCAAGAAGTACCTTCTTACTCGCGAACTTGGGGGACTACTATTTGTACCGTAACTGACCGAGCAACTAGCTTGGCTAGATCATCCACATGCCATGCTTTGAGAGGTCATCACCTTAGCCAAAGAAGCATTATCACAAGTCACAACTCTAAACAAAGCAAGAGGAGTCCCACATCGGAAAATTACAAGAAGTGAAGGCTCCCCCTCACCTATAAAAGGAGACCACTCTCCCCTTAGAAAAGGATCCCTTGGATTGGGCTTGACCTTTAGTCATGACCTTCCATTTTCTTACATTTAAGTTTGGGTTCAACACCATGTACAAATGTAAATACATAATATTATAATAATGAGAATATACTTCTCCGTGGACGTAGCCCATTCATTAAGGGTGAACCACGTATATCTTGTTTTCTGTATGTTTATCACTTGGTGAAGGTCCTCACCTTCATCCATCATCCATCACACATCATCACTAAGTTGGACTCAATTTTTGTTCATTTGATTTGTGTTTTCAATTTTTGTTCATTTGTGTTTCCAATTTTCGTTCAATTGTCACTAATTTTTTATTTTTTCATACAACCAATGCTATGGAGCTGCCATTAAGATTTTCATATAAAACATTTTACACTTCACAAAGCTTTTGCTCTTAGAATTCTGGTGGCTAAAGTACCATGCTCAGATTCTTGAAGGAGAATAGTGGAGACTACCCTAGTGAGCTATTTCGAGCCTAATTGCCTTCTTGAGAGGGTTTAAAGTGTTTCTATTCCTCATCTCTACTTATTTTCTTCAATTCACTCTAAATGATCTCATTGTTCCATTTTGATTGAATACTAAGGATGATTCTATTTGCAGATATCAGGTGCATGCTCTCACTCATGAATGAACTCATTGAAGTGATGCTAGGCTATGTGTGTATAACCATTCTCTGTGCTTTCTTTTCACCCTACCCATTTGTGTGTTCCATCAGCTCTGTTGCAGCCAAACACTTCAAACTATTTTCTTCTATCACCCTTATAATTCCCCTAACTTTGTATCTCAATCTGAGATATTTAAACCTATTATAGCCATACCCTATAGCTTAGAAATATATCAAGGTATGCCAAGATAAAGTTTGAGCAAGGAAGGTGCTGCCCCATGCCTAAATGTAAATTGTTATGAATCTGTGCAATAAAGTTAAAGAAGAAGTAGATCAAGTAAAAAAAAAAAAAAAAGATAAAGAGAAAGTGTTTCGATTTGATCTAACTATGAAATATAAGGTCTATGCCAGATGATGATATGAAGTTGCAGCCATACCATTCTAAATCAATGATACCTTGCAGATCAACGAAGAATGCAACCTTGGTATGTTCTTAAGTTAATCGTGTTCCTTCCAATTCTTCCATTTCCCCTAACCTTAGCCTTTCATTACAACCTTGTGAAAGACCTAGCTGATCTTTGAAGATGTATTCATGGGTGCTGGTATGTATGAGTGTATCTGTATTCTTAATATTTGATTCCCTTCTTGAGATCTAACCAAATATTGTGCTTCTATTTCATATACTCATTATGCTTGTTTGAGAGAATAAAGTCATAGGTTCTGAGTGATTGAGTGTTATATGTGAGAATTAGAGTTGAAGCATGTTCTTTCTTCAAGATTTGAGTATGTTTACTTTGAAGCCGTGTGCCTTTGAGCTATAGCTTCCACTTTACACAGTTATTGATCATCTATCTTGGCAACTCTATGGTGTTGGAGGTATGACTAAAGTTTTCTTTCATTTTCATTAGTTGTTTTCAAAGTTAGTTTTCTAACCTTTTGTTTTGTAGAGTCAGTAAAGCGTTTGCGGGTATCGTTTCTGTTAAACCCTCAGGAGACACAACTCCTCCTACTAGGGATGCCTAGAGGTTTAAAGGCTTGTTGCATGCGCTCAATGCAATCGAGTTACCTACGAAAGTGGTCTAATAAATTTCTCGTTTTGTTTTTATCTTTGTTTTCCTTTTGTTTTACTCGAGGACTAGTAAAATCTAGGTTTGGGGGTATTTGATCGGTGCATAATTACATATCTTTTAATACCCTTCTAATTTATGATTTGGTTATGTTTTTGAGTTAAAATTGTGCTTTTAATAAAGTTTGTGTATGTTTCAGTGTAATAAGGTTGAGACTCATTACATGCATTTTGAAGACAATTTAGCTTAAAACAGTGTCTGCAGATCATTCAATTTCACGGATTAACCTGTACTTGCTCAAGAAGAACCAGATAATGAGCCATACATCATTGGAAAGATACGGAAGTCTAGTTTCCGTAGCATTTTACGGTTCATGATTCGGAGTCTTCTAGAGAAAGTTATACATGATTTAGTAGATCAAGGTCAAAATTCGGCAGCATCTGCGTTACTGGGCCATAAATGACATTTGAAGGTCTTTCCGATTTTTCCTTGAGTTGGGCTGCATATGCTTGGAAAGATAAGACAAAGGGCTTGAAGATCCATATTTTTACAGAATTTTATGAATGTATTAACAAGCCCAAAACGAACCCAAAAGAAGAGTGCAATGCATTGTCATGCATGACATATGCATGATGAAATGCACTATCTAGTGGGAATTGTTGGTGAAGTGCACTATCTTGTGGGAAGGTTAGATGAAGCATATTCAAGTCTTATAATTGAAGTGGGAGTTGCAACACTAAGTTTAAAGAAAGAAAAATTGTTTTCAAATGTAATGGTGTGTTAGGTGAAGTTGATGAAGTGAG
Source organism: Prunus salicina (assembly GCA_020226455.1). Classification (NCBI taxonomy): domain Eukaryota; kingdom Viridiplantae; phylum Streptophyta; class Magnoliopsida; order Rosales; family Rosaceae; genus Prunus; species Prunus salicina. Next base: position 16,691,974 of record CM035343.1, on the reverse strand, counting down.
TGGAAAGCAATATTTAATTTAGATTTTCAACTTCCTTAGGCCTATAAATAGTGAGGTTTCCCAAGCTTGTAAACACACCCCAAGGGGGGGAGCTCTCAAACATTTCTCTAGAGCTCCCCTCCCTTCTCTCCCTCAAATTCTCTTAGTTTTCCTTTCTAGTTCTCAATTGTTGTAATAAATTCCTTTTGCTAAGTTTTTCTAAGTTCTTCTTAATTTTCCATTGTAATGTAAATTCTTTTCTTTAGCAATTCAAGTTTGAGTAGTTTCCAAGTTTCAATTATGGTTTTTGTTCTTATTCATTATGCTTATAAGTTAATATGCTAGTTTGAATGATTGATCACCATTAAGGCTTGCATGTTAGCTATCTTGGTTTGAATTAAGAGTAGACACCATGCTTTAATTCGAATTGAACTATGAATAGGAAGAGTATGTATGGACATTCGACAACAGGGATTAGATACATGCTTGGTTGTTTAAAATGTTCTTCTATGCTTAATGGGTTCCTAATGCTTAATTTAGGTTAGACAACAAATGATCAAGTTAGGGAATTAGGAACACAAGGTTAGGACCAGACACCATGGCTTAATCATACTTTAGCTAGAATCAATCCGTTAATCTAAATTGAACTTGGGAACTTATTCGCTTGAGTTAATTTCTTTTCTTTCTTTCTTGTTTGATTTATTTTCTTTCTTTTTTTCATTTCTGTTTTGTACAGGGAATTGAATTAAATCAATCTATCATCAATCCTCGTGGGATCGACCTCGCACTTACATATGCTAAACTACCAACGGCTCGTGCACTTGCGAGTATCACAAGGTGAGGATGCAGCTGAATCTATTTTGGTGCAGCTGAATCGACGCAACAAATAGCAATGACTGATAATTATGTTGTTTCAGTTCATTTTACAGCATGACAGATCTAAAACCTCTTTTATTTCAATCGAGCAGAAATGAATCAGATATGAATTAATTCATAGGTTCTATTTGCTTGAAGTGTGTTTCTGATCCGACACATTTCAACCATAGCATCACTAATGTCCAACCGTTCTCTAGGCACCTCTGAAGATCAAGCAACACCAATTTCCAAAATAGCAACCAAGCTTTCTTCAATTTTGATCCAAAGCTGTATGCTAGCCTTATTAAGATGATTGTTTCCGTTCATCTCCCCTTCTTTTTCTCTGTTAAAGAAATAATGCACACTTGTACTAGGATAATATAGAAAAGTCTAGAAAAATTGAGAAAATATGACAAGTCAAATTTGTGCTTTACACTAGAAACATCCAATTAATTATGTAATGTATTGTAACTAGACTATTCTACACTCATGTTATAACTAGTGGCTGGAAAACATTTTGGGATGTCGGTTATTGTGCAAAAACCGACTTCACTAAGATATTTGCTGCCTTTAGTCGGTTCAGCTATTCTATATATAGCTATAGCAGCCCATTTATGTATTCAAGTTAAGAAAGTTGAAAAACCACCAGCTGTCCAAATCTCCATCAGTCACCTCTTGTATCCAACTATTTCTAAACCTCTTGTACCCTTCTTGTTTCAATCAATAAAATAAAATTAACTTGTTACCCTCTCTTCTCCTTAGAACTAACAGTGGTATCAGAGCTTGTTCCGATCAACCTTGGGCGTTGGTTCACTACTCCTCCATCATGTCTACCACTAGCCAAAACTCTGACCCTCTTCCTATCTTCATGGGAGAAAACTACGACTTCTGGAGTATTAAAATGAAGACCTATTTTATGTCTCAAGATTTATGGGACATAGTTGATAGTGGCTTCAATAATCCAGAAAACCCAACTGTGGAACAGTTGAGGCAATTGAAGAAAGATCAACAGAAAGATGCAAAGGCCTTATATGCCTTGCAACAAGCCTTGCATGATACGATTTTTCCAAGAATCATGGGAGCCACAACTGCAAGGGAAGCATGGAATACCTTGAAGGAGGAATTTCAAGGCAATGCCAAGGTACGTGCAGTTAAACTACAAACTTTGAGAAGAGAGTTTGAAAATATTAAAATGAAGGATTCTGAGACCACACAAGAATATTATGCTAAAATAAAAATAATAATTAATCAATTGAGAGCCTATGGAGAAAATATTAATGATTCAAGAATTGTAGAAAAAATACTTATAAGTCTTCCTGATAAGTATGATCCTCTTGTTACTGCCATTGAACAGACACAAGATTTAACTAGTCTGTCAGTGACAGAACTAATGGGCTCTCTTGAAGCTTATGAGAAAAGACTGAGTAGGCGAAATGAAAATTCAGTTGAAAGCGCCTTTCAGTCAAAACTAAATCTAAGGTCTCAGAAAACTAAAGAAGGGGAAAGGAAAATTGGAGAAAGTTCTAGAAAAGAAAATTATAAATCCAATAAGAATTGGGGAAATAAAAAAGAAATAAAGGGAAGAAAAAACTATCCTCCCTGTGGGGTGTGTAAAAATACAAACCACCTAGAAAAAGATTGTTGGTTCCGTGGCAAGCCCAAATGTCGAAATTGTAAAAAATTTGGGCACATAGAAAAAGACTGTCGAACCAAGAACTATCAAGCCAATTACTTAGAAAAAAGTGAGAAGAATGAGCATGTGTTTTATGCTCATCAAGCCACATCAGAAGGAACCAACAAGAAATGGTATATTGATAGCGGCTGTAGTAACCACATGACTGGAGATGAAAGTATCTTTTCCAACATAGATAAGTCCGTAAAATCACAAGTAAAACTAGGAAATGGAACACTGGTGGAGACAAAAGGAAAAGGTACAATCTCTATCCAAACTAATAAAGGAGCTAAATATATAAAAGATGTTCTACTGGTACCTAGCCTGGAGCATAATCTATTAAGTGTTGGACAAATGATTTAAAATGGATACTCTCTGCACTTTTCTGGAGACTCTTGCACAATATTCGATAAAAGAAATAAAAATCATATAATAACAAAAGTCAAGATGGAAAATAGAAATTTTCCTATCCAATGGCAACTTGTAAAAGCCACGGCCATGAAAGCAGAAGTAGAAGATTCATGGTTATGGCATAAAAGATTTGGCCACTTTAATTTTTATGCACTAAAAACTCTTTATCAAAAGAATATGATGAGAGACCTTCCAATCATAAAAGAGATCCATGATGTCTGTGAAGGTTGCCAACTTGGCAAACAACATCGACAAGCATTTCCATCTGGAAAGGCTTGGAGAGCTAAGGCCTTGTTGGAACTTGTTCACACAGACGTTTGTGGACCCATGAGGACTCCATCTCTTGATAACAACAGGTACTTTATCCTGTTCATAGATGACTATACTAGAATGACGTGGGTTTATTTTCTGCGAGAAAGATCAGAAGTATTTAATATCTTCAAAAAATTCAAAACCCATGTTGAAAAACAAAGTGGCCACTATATTAAAGCTCTAAGAAGTGATACAGGAAAAGAATATACCTCTAAAGAATTCAACAAATTTTGTGAAGATGAAGGGGTAGAGCATCAACTAACAGTTGGCTATGCTCCTGAACAAAATGGAGTCTCAGAAAGAAAAAATAGAACTATCATGGAAATGGCAAGATCCATGATATTTGAAAAAGGCTTGCCAAACACATTTTGGGCAGAAGCTGTGTATACAGCAGTATACTTACTAAATAGATGCCCAACAAAAGCTTTACAAAATAAGACTCCTATTGAGGCTTGGAGCAATATAAAGCCATCAGCAAAGCATCTCAAAGTATTTGGATGCATTTGCTATGTGCACATCCCTAAAGAGAAAAGACACAAGCTAGAATAAAAATCTGAAGTTGGTATATTTCTGGGATACAGTTCTCAATCTAAAGGCTATCGAATCTACAATCCCAAAACTAAGAAGTTCATGATAAGCCGAGATGTTGAGTTTGATGAATCAGCTTCATGGAACTGGAAGGAAGAAAAAGTTGAAAAGAAAAGTGTAACTATAACACAACCGTGCAGAGAGGAAAATGAAGAAACTCTAGGTACGATACCTCAACCTACAACTCCTCCAGCTATACAAGATGAAGGCTCTCCAGAACCAAGAACCAGATCACTCCAAGATATATATGAAACTTGCAACTTCATAACTATAGAACCAGAAAGTTTTGAAGTTGCAGTAAAAGAAGAAATCTGGAGAAAAGCTATGGAAGAAGAAATTAAAACAATTGAGAAAAACAAAACATGGGAACTCGTTGATTGCCCAAAAGACAAAGAAATCATTGGGGTTAAATGGGTCTATAAGACCAAATTTAATCCTGATGGATCAATACAAAAGCATAAGGCAAGGCTAGTAGCTAAAGGCTATTCGCAGCAGCCGGGCATAAACTTCAACGAGACTTTTGCACCAGTTGCTAGACTTGATACTATAAGAGCACTGGTAGCATTAGCAGCTCAAAAGAAATGGAAAATTTATCAGCTAGACGTAAAGTCTGCATTTCTAAATGGAGAGCTCGAAGAAGAAATATATGTGGAGCAACCACAAGGATTTATTGAGCAAGGATGAGAAAATAAAGCACTCAAGTTAAAGAAAGCCTTGTACGGACTTAAGCAAGCACCACGAGCATGGAACAGCCGCATAGACAAGTACTTCATGAACGCAGGCTTCAGGAGGAGCAAAAGCGAGCCTACCCTCTATACTAAAATTCAAGGTAAGTCCGATATCTTGATTGTCTCTCTATATGTGGACGACCTCATCTGCACTGGAAACAATGAAAATATAATTCAAGAGTTCAAAGAAGATATGATGAAAACATTTGAGATGAGTGACCTTGGGTTGATGCACTATTTTTTGGGCATTGAAATAAACCAAGAAGAAGATGGAATCTTCATATGTCAGAAAAAGTACACTGAGAATCTTTTGAAAAAGTTCAAAATGTACGGGTGCAAGACTGTAGCTACTCCACTTATTACCAATGAGAAATTAAGAAAAGAAGATGGATCAAGTAAAGCTAATGAATCAGTTTATAGAAGTCTCATTGGGAGCTTACTATACTTAACAACAACAAGACCTGATATCATGTATGCGACAAGTTTACTATCAAGATTCATGCAAAATCCAAGTCAAATACACTATGGAGCAGCAAAGAGAATATTAAGATACTTGCAAGGCACAATTGACTATGGCATATGGTATAAGCCCACTACAGATCCAAGACTATTGGGCTACACTGACAGTGATTGGGCTGGATCAGTAGATGACATGAAAAGCACATCAGGCTATGCATTTACAATTGGATCAGGAATATTTTCATGGTCATCAAAGAAACAAGAGACTGTGGCTCTATCATCAGCAGAAGCCGATTATGTAGCAGCAGCAAGTTCAGCATGTCAAGCTATTTGGCTCAAAAGAATATTTGAAGATATGGGAGAGTGCCAAATAGAAACTACTGAAATACTTTGCGACAACAAGTCTGCTATAGCAATGGCAAAAAATCCAGTATTCCACAGCAGGACAAAGCATATCGCCATCAAGCATCACTTCTTACGGGAAGTCTCAGCAAACAAAGAGGTTGAGCTCAAGTATTGCAACACAGAGGAGCAAATCGCAGACATTTTCACTAAGGCACTTCCAAGACCAAAATTCGAACTACTACGAAGCATGCTCGGAGTAACACAAATGTGCATTAAGGAGGAGTGTTAAAGAAATAATGCACACTTGTACTAGGATAATATAGAAAAGTCTAGAAAAATTGAGAAAATATGACAAGTCAAATTTGTGCTTTACACTAGAAACATCCAATTACTATGTAATGTATTGTAACTAGACTATTCTACACTCATGTTATAACTAGTGGCTGGAAAACATTTTGGGATGTCGGTTATTGTGCAAAAACCGACTTCACTAAGATATTTGCTGCCTTTAGTCGGTTCAGCTATTCTATATATAGCTATAGCAGCCCATTTATGTATTCAAGTTAAGAAAGTTGAAAAACCACCAGCTGTCCAAATCTCCATCAGTCACCTCTTGTATCCAACTATTTCTAAACCTCTTGTACCCTTCTTATTTCAATCAATAAAATAAAATTAACTTGTTACCCTCTCTTCTCCTTAGAACTAACATTCTCGAACAAGAACGGGATCCGAAATCTCCATCACTTCCTCAGGCAGACTTCCTTTGACAAGGTTACGAAGGTTTGAAGTCCCTTGAAATATTTTATCGGTTTGTCTTTTTCCTATACGCATCTCCTTTTTTCCGTACTTCATGTCCCATACCCTACTCTGCACAATTCAAAATACCATATTCTAATTTCGAATTAACTGCTCAATGCCAAATCTTCACGCTTCAAACTGTATGTAAAGACAGAAATTTAAGGAATGATGATAGAAAGGATTGTACACCTGGAGTGTAGCCGATTGTTCCTTTAACCCCGATAGAACTAAAGTGGTTGCCATCATAAGTTTTTGGAAGGAATCTTGCCAAGACAAAGTCACCTGCATGTCCAGTCATATCGTCATCGAGAAGAACATGACTGGGTTTGAGGTCGCAATGTACTATCGGCATCTGACAGTGATGATGCATATAATCCAATGCCATAGCAACATCGATAACAACGTTCAACCTCTGAGAAAAAGTTAAACTCTTTGGCCTTCGATTCGTCTCACCGATTGTTTGAGTTGGATGCAACCATTCCTCCAAGAGTTCACCATGAACACGTAAATTAAGGCCTTGAAATCATGATCGCTATAATCAGAACCAGAACATGCAGAGAGCAATTTCTCAAGCCTAGGCAAATTTCTCAAAGAAGGGACTTGTCCATGTAGTTTGTTTTCTGCCATTTGTAGTCGAACTAGATTTGAAGCATTGGCTAATGAAACAGGAATACTTCCACTAAATTTGTTTCTTGAAATACCAAAAGATTCGAGGCTCGGAAATACAGCACCTAAGTTTGAGGGCAGAGTCCCTTGGATTTGGTTGCATACCATTCAAAAGACTTCCAAAGAAGATCGAGGGAGGAACCATACCAGACAAGCTATTTAAATCCAGTCCAAGAAAATAAAGATTTCTCATGTGGCCAAAAATATCTGGAATGCTCCCATTCAAATTATTAGAAGATACAGAAAGTGTTTCAAGAGATGACAAGTTGCTAAAAGAGTAAGGGATACTTCCTGTAAAGTTGTTCTTGTGAATTGCGATGACTCGTAGCTTTGACAATGTGCCAAGCTCCTCAGAAATACTTCCTGCCAGCTTTTACAATGTGACAAGTTGCGATGACTTGTAACCAAGATCAATGCTGAGGAGTTGAGAGGAACCTGATAAGTTGGAGGGAATTTCACCGCCAAGTGAATTTTTCGACGAGACTAAATATTTCAATCTGCGAAGACGGCTGACTTCTGGAGGGATGCGGTGGCTGAAGCTGTTGTTTTCGAGATAAAGTTCCCCCAAAAAACTTAAGTTTCCCACAGGTGGTGTGGTGATATAGAGCCTGCAAGTTTCAAGGACTCGAGGTTCAACTTTGTGACCCTCATATATTTGCAAAGAAGAAATTAATTACGAATATTAAAATAAATGTAGCTAGCTAAAAAGTGTAGACAACAATTAACAATACCGTCATATATTTGCAAAGTCAAAATTTCTGGACACAACTTTTGGACTGAATTTTTGCAGCATATTTTCAGATTTTGTTTCAGTCTGGCTTCCAAGTCCTATTTGTACATGATTTTGCAATTAGACGAAAAGTTCTCCAATATCTGCCACGTTTGGTTAAAGTTAGAATCCCATTGCTCAAGGACAGTCAAATGACAGAAAATATATATTGAAGCCAGTTTGGCAAAGTAGTCGCTAGCCACACTCTTTATTATTCAAAGAAACATGAAAATTTCTTTCAAACAAGGAAACAATAACACAATGTTACATGCTAATGCTGCACAGTGTGCTTCTTTCTGATCTGACTCATCTGTGCCACAACATCACTAATGTCCAACCTTTCCCCAGGCAACTCTGCAGAGCAAGCAAGACCAATTTCTAAAATTGAAATCAAGCATTCTTCGGTTTGCATGCGAAGCCTTGCGTTATCCTCATTACGATGATTGCTAGTGCTCATCTCCGCTTGCACCATTTCCTGAACAAGAACTGGATCCACAATCTCTACCAATTGCTTAGGCACAGCGGCCTTGACAAAGTTATGAAGGGTTAAAGTTCCTTGAAACAGATTGTTGATCGGTTTTTTTTCTGTAAAAATCTCGAGCAGCAGGATGCCATAACTGTACACATCTCCTTGTATCCACACGTTGTGTCCCATACCATACTCTGCGTTTGCTCAATTTAAAACCCCCCAAAAAAAAAAATTCTAATTAAGTGCTTTCACATTTAATGTTTCAAATATTAACATAAATACTGAAAAAATGTTAAGAAAATGAAACAGGAAAGATTATGTACCTGGAGGAGTATAACCAATTGTTCCTTTTATTCCGAGCGAGCTTGATTGATTACCAGAACTGGTTTGAGAAGTTATGGGGAGGAATTTTGCCAACCCAAAGTCACCTACATGTCCAATCATATCATCGTCCAGAAGCACGTTGCTGGGTTTAAGGTCGCAGTGAACTGTTGGTGTATGACAATGATGATGGAGATACTCTAACGCCATAGCAACGTCAATCGCTATGTTCAATCTTTGACAAAAAGTTAAGCTCCTTTGCCCATCATTTATCTCTCCATTTGTTCCAGCAGGATGCAACCATTCCTCTAAACTTCCATTAACCATGAACTCATAAATTAAGGCCTTGAAATCATTACCGTGATAGTCAGAACCTGAACACACCGAGAGTACTTTCACAAGATTACGGTGTCTTATATTTTTCAAAGCCTCACACTCAGCAGTGAAACTTTTGTAGGCTCCACGACGAACGAGATTGAAAACCTTGATGGCAATTGTTGTTCCACCGTCTTCAAGTACTCCTTTATAGACCGACCCAAAACTGCCCATGCCGATCAAGTTGGTAGGGGAGAATGCATCAGTAGCTTTTAGAAGGCTTTGATAAGACACCTTGAGAAATTTGTCTGAATCACTTGAAGCGCTTTCCTTTTTTCCCCTTCGTAAGCATTGAAGGTACAAGAATGTTAGTACCAAAATGACTCCCAGTATCCCAAAAACCAGAGAGAGTATCAATTTCATGGTTGGACTATGTCCTCTTTTGTGTGGAACTCTGCAGTTTGGCAAATGAAATTCAGGTATGCCGCCACAAAGTTGACTATTTCCTTCTACTGATGTGGCAGTTGCATTCTTGAAAACTCCATTGATTGGTACGCTGCCCTCAAAATTGTTGAAAGATAGGTTCAAGGATTGCAAAACTTGCAACCGCTCCAAGAATTCTGGAATCACGCCTGAGAAGTTGTTTCGAGAGAGATATAAATCTGAAAGACCTCTTAGTGACGCTAAGGATGATGGAATTTTCCCTTGGAAGAAGTTTTGATCCATGTCTAGATACTCTAATTTGATGCAACTACCAAGAGTTGGCGGAATTTCACCAGATAACATGTTTCTTGAGATATCTAAGACCTCCAGATTTAGGAAATGTCCTATTTCTTTGGGAATGGAACCAGTCAAACGATTTCGGGATAAATTGAAAACAGTGTATGAAGATGACATACGATCAATGGCTTCTTGGGATATGATTCCACTGAAATTGTTATCACTGAGAGAGAACATAATCAAATTCTGACACTCAGCTAAAGTACTCAAAGGGATATTGCCTTGAAGGTTGTTGCTTTGTAAATATAAATATAGTTAATCGACTTAAATTTGCAAAAGAGGATGGCACATTCCCTGAGAGAGAGTTCAGACCCATATTTAGTTGATATAAGTTCTGAAGCTTTCCAACATCATGGGGGATGTGACCTGAAAAATGGTTGGAATACAGCCATAAGCTCTCCAAGTTAACCAGGTTTCCAATCCCATTTGGTATGCTTCCTACTATTTTACATTCACTTGCATCGAACTGTAAAAGAGAAGAAAGATAAGTTGGCTATACATTGAGGCAAGGCAACCCCAAAATCATTATGTTGAATTTCCAGAATCTGTAAACTAGTTGCATTAGTTAAATCGCAAAGAAAGCTCAAGTCACCAACTCCCCCGCTTCCTAGATGGTTGCCAGCAAGAACTAACCACTCAAGGCTGTGTAAATTTTCTAAAGAAGGGACTTTTCCATGTAGTCTGTTTCCTCCCAATCCAAGATGACGCAGACTTGAAGCATTAGAGAGTGAAACAGGAATAGGTCCACTAAATTGGTTCGTATCAATAGCAAAATATTCAAGATGTGGAAAGGCAACACCTAAGTTCGAGGGCAAAGTCCCTAGAATTTGGTTCTCTACCACAGAAAAGGTTCGGATGGAAGAGAGATTAAAGATCGAGGGAGGAATCGTACCAGACAAGCTATTTGTATCAAATGCAAGATAAGCGAGATTGGTCATTTGGCCAAAAGTATCTGGAATACTCCCACTGAAGTTATTCAAAGCTGCAGAGATTATTTCAAGTGAGGATATGTTGGTCAAAGATTTAGGGACACTCCCTGTAAAGTGGTTGTGGTGAATTGAAATTGCTCTTAGCTTGGACAAGGTGCCAAGCTCCTCAGGAATTCTTCCAACCAGCAGATTGGAATTAAAAGCAATTCTGATAAGTTGGGAGCAACTTGATAAGTTGGAGGGTATTTCGCCGCTCAGTGAATTATTATGCAATCGTAAATATTGCAATCTGCGCAGACGACTGACATCTTGAGGTATCTCATTGCTGAGGCTGTTGTTTTGGAGATAAAGTTCTCTCAAGAAACTCAAGTTTCCAACATGTGGTGATATAGAGCCTGCAAGTTTCAAGGACTGCAGGTCCAACCTCGTGACCCTCTGGTGACGATGACTGCATGTAACTCCATGCCAACCGCAGAAGTGGACGGTTGCATTCCACGAATTCAAGACTCCAAAAGGGTCTTCGGTTATCCTAGCCCTGATTTCAAGCAAGGCCAGTCGATCCGTCTCATTTCCACTCAGTCTCAAGCCAAGGCATGAGTGCAAAATAAGAGCATGCACACACAAATATGTGAAAAACAGAGGTGGATTTATGTGCTTGTGAAACTCCATATATAACATCAGCTCTAAACCAGTGAGATGATGTCTTGCAATATAGATACGAGGAGAGTTCAATTTATAAGCAGCATGTTGCATAACAACTTTGGAGTAAAGACATGACTTTTGAGGTCATACCTGTTTTTTTTTTTTTTTTTTTGTCTAACAAAGATATCATAAAAGCCAACCGGAAAAGGCCCAAAGGTTTATTATAAAAAACAAAAGGTCAAAAGAGAAGCCAAATCCAACCAAACAAACAAGACAGACACACCAAACCAAAGAACTAAAAACAAACCGAAAGAACAAAACAAACGAAAAACCACACAACAGAAGATTAAGCACCAGGTGGAGGGCAAGGAAGACCATCCTGAGATAAAATTATATTATATATATACCAAAACTGATCCGAAGTCACTGTTCATAGTTAAATGACAGGTTTGTTGTATGAAATTTGGTAAACGAATATCTAGAAATTATCTTCACAGTTTCTTAGGTTCCATTTAATTTGGTATTTGTTTTTGTGTGATATATTTTTCTTAGGGCATGTCAAATGGTAAAGCTGCAATTAATGGTGTCGTTTTTGTGTTGCAATTCCACCAGTACCAGGTTGTTGGGAGGAAGCTCCCTATGGCATCTGATGAGCACCCCAAGATTTACTGAATGAAGCTTTGGGCCACCAATGAGGTTCGCGCCAAGTCCCAAGTTCTGGTATAATCCTTAGCCTTAGCTCGGCTTTTATGATCCAAATGTTCATTGGTGAATTTTGGGTTAAACTTAATATTGTTGGTTGATTTGTTTGGATTAGGTATTTCCTGAGGAAGCTGAAGAAGGTCAAGAAGAGCAATGGCTAAGTGCTTGCCATTAATGAGGTTTGTTCTCTCTGCCATTTATACTTTATTTTTTATCTAATCATTTGAATCGCATTTTGTATTTGATGTTTGGCTTTGATGGCAGATGTAAAGAAGGCTGCGTCAGAGGCATCCCCTCAAAATGCCCAGTTGAATTGGAGACGTATGTTTTTTTTTTTTACCTTCAAAATTGAAGCCTCCACTTTGCTGAATAAAGGCTCCTCTTGGCTTTAGTGTTTCACTAGCGATGGTGCCCGCGCGATGCTGCGGGTTTTAAAACGGTGTGAAATGTATTTATAGTCATAAAATATAAAGATAAGGTACTATTTATATGACATGGAGATCAAATTGGCATCATTGTTTTGCAAGTTTAATACTCCCGAAGAAAATTAGCCAAACTACAAACGCAAAAGAGAATCTTAATCAATTCAAATAACAGCGGTAGTGTTCAAATTTAGAAGAAAGAGAATTAAAATTCGGAATAGAATTCAGGTAATGGAGGTAAGTTTTCAAACTTTGAACAAATCTAACATGAATCACCAAATCAGTGAATATTACACAAATCTGTATAAAAACACATGAAAACAAAAATAATAATAAAAAAGCAAATATTAACAACAATAGATCATTACACAATTTGGGGTGACCCTAACAACAATTGAGGAATTGATTGCTTTTGTTAGAGACCAAAGCAAGTGTTTCTAAAACAGAGAATAAGAGCATAAAAGTTTTTGAATGTTGGATGCCCATTTTTACTTCTTCATCTTCCTCTGTTTCCCGAGAAAGCAAATAAACAGAATCAGCCAAATATCACCACAAATCAAATGCATGGTAGTTAATTAAATGCCAAAGTAAGAAGTGCCAAAGAATCATTGAGCACACAAAAAACAAAAATATGAGTCACCACTTGTAGAAGATTAGCCCTTTGCCAGCTCCTTTCACTTACAAACTCCTTGGTGTTCCAGTGCCACAACAACTTCAGTACTTGCTGCACAATCCAAGCTCTTCAGTACTCGATGCACAATCCAAGCCCTGCAAGCTACATTGGTATTTGTTATGGGTTGCCATAAAAGGAAATTTTCATTCTTAAAAGTCTGTATGTACGAATCTACAAATGAGTTGCAAAACTTCCACAAATATCAAATCTTGGGCATTGGCTTGGTAAGATCCTTCTTGTTGTACCCATTATTTTGTTATAGTGGAAGATTTTATATTGTCGCCCCGTGGATGTAGGCACACTGCCGAACCACGTTAATTCCTTGGTGTTCATTTATTTTCCCGCTGATCTTGTTATTTGAGTTTCAAAGACCTCCATTCTAGAACTAACCGATCCTAACAAGTTCCCCCAAAAAACTTAAGTTTCCCACAGGTGGTGTGGTGATATAGAGCCTGCAAGTTTCAAGGACTTGAGGTTCAACTTTGTGACCCTCTGGTGACTACGACCACATGTAACACCACGCCAATGGCAAAATTGGTTGGTTTCATTCCATGGTCAAGACTCCAAAAAGGTCATCAGTTATCCTAGCCTTGATTTCAAGCAAGGCCTGTCGATCCGTCTAGTTTACGGTGTAGCCAAAACAGAGGAATGGGTGAAGAATGAGAGTCTACAACATGCAAAAAGATGAGGAAAACACAACTGAATTAACCAACTTGTAAGGCCCCATAATATTTATATGATCTCAGGTTTGTGAAACTTAATTTGCCTAATTAAACAGTGGTGGTCTTGTCCTCCAATTTATAAGCAGGCAGTTCATTTTAATATTCTAGAGTACTTTGGACCAAAAGAAGTGGCTGTCTTAGCAGCTTCAGGGCCATTCCACAATTCTTTCAACGTTTGATTTTCAGAGGCCGGCCAAAGAAGAAATTAATTACGAATATTAAAATAAATGTAGCTAGCTAAAAAGTGTAGACAACAATTAACAATACCGTCATATATTTGCAAAGTCAAAATTTCTGGACACAACTTTTGGACCGAATTTTTGCAGCATATTTTCAGATTTTGTTTCAGTCTCTTAGAAGCCAGACTGAAACAAAATCTGAAAATATGCTGCAAAGTCCTATTTGTTCATGATTTTGCAATTAGACGAAAACTTCTCCAATTTCTGCCACGTTTGGTTAAAGTTAGAATCCCATTGCTCAAGGACAGTCAAATGACAGAAAATATATATTGAAGCCAGTTTGGCAAAGTAGTCGCTAGCCACACTCTTTATTATTCAAAGAAACATGAAAATTTCTTTCAAACAAGGAAACAATAACACAATGTTACATGCTAATGCTGCACAGTATGCTTCTTTCTGATCTGACACATCTGTGCCACAACATCACTCATGTCCAACCTTTCTCCAGGCAACTCCGCAGAACAAGCTAGACCAATTTCAAAAATTGAAATCAAGCTTTCTTCGGTTTTCATGCGAAGCCTTGCGTTATCCTCATTACGATGATTGCTAGTGCTCATCTCCGCTTGCACCATTTCCTGAACAAGAACTGGATCCACAATCTCTACCAATTGCTTAGGCACAGAGGCCTTGACAAAGTTATGAAGGGTTAAAGTTCCTTGAAACAGATTGTCGGTCGGTTTTTTTCCTGTAAACATCCCGAGCAGCAGAATTCCATAACTGTACACATCTCCTTGTATCCACACGTTGTGTCCCATACCATACTCTGCGTTTGCTCAATTTAAAACCCCCCCACAAAAAATTTCTAATTAAGTGCTTTCAGATTTAATGTTTCAAATATTAACATAAATACTGAAAAAATGTTAAGAAAATGAAACAGGAAAGATTATGTACCTGGAGGAGTATAACCAATTGTTCCTTTTATTCCGAGCGAGCTTGATTGATTACCAGAACTAGTTTGAGAAGTTATGGGGAGGAATTTTGCCAACCCAAAGTCACCTACATGTCCAATCATATCATCGTCCAGAAGCACGTTGCTGGGTTTAAGGTCGCAGTGAACCGTTGGTGTATGACAATGATGATGGAGATACTCTACCGCCATAGCCACGTCAATCGCTATGTTCAATCTTTGACAAAAAGTTAAGCTCCTTTGCCCATCATTTGTCTCTCCATCTGTTCCAGCAGGATGCAACCATTCCTCTAAACTTCCATTAACCATGAACTCATAAATTAAGGCCTTGAAATCATTACCGCGATAGTCAGAACCTGAACACACCGAGAGTACTTTCACAAGATTACGGTGTCTTATATTTTTCAAAGCCTCACACTCAGCAGTGAAACTTTTGTAGGCTCCACGACGAACGAGATTGAAAACCTTGATGGCAATTGTTGTTCCACCGTCTTCAAGTACTCCTTTATAGACCGACCCAAAACTGCCCATGCCGATCAAGTTGGTAGAGGAGAATGCATCAGTAGCTTTTAGAAGGCTTTGATAAGACACCTTGAGAAATTTGTCTGAATCACTTGAGGCGATTTCCCTTTTTCCCCTTCGTAAGCATTGAAGGTACAAGAATGTTAGTACCAAAATGACTCCCAGTATCCCACAAACCAGAGAGATTATCAATTTCATGGTTGGACTCAGTCCTCTTTTTTGTGGAACTCTGCATTTTGGCAAATGAAATTCAGGAATGCCGCCACAAAGTTTACTATTTCCTTTCACTGATGTGGCAGTTGTATTCTTGAAAATTCCATTGATTGGTATGCTGCCCTCAAAATTGTTGAAAGATAGGTTCAAGGATTGCAAAAATTGCAACTGCTCCAAGAATTCTGGAATCACACCTGAGAAGTTGTTTTGAGAGAGATATAAATCTATAAGACCTCTTAGTGAAGCCAAGGATGATGGAATTTTCCCTTGGAAGAAGTTTTGATCCATGTCTAGATGCTCTAATTTGATGCAACTACCAAGAGTTGGCGGAATTTCACCAGATAACATGTTTCCTGAGATATCTAAGACCTCCAGATTTAGGAAATGCCCTATTTCTTTGGGAATGGAACCAGTCAAACGATTTCGGGATAAATCGAAAACAATGTATGAAGATGACATACGTTCAATGACTTCTTGGGATATGATTCCACTGAAATTGTTATCACCGAGAGATAAGATCCTCAAATTCTGACACTCAGCTAAAGTACTCAAAGGGATATTGCCTTGAAGGTTGTTGTTATATAAATATAATCTAGTTAATCGACTTAAATTTGCAAAAGAGGGTGGCACATTCCCTGAGAGAGAGTTCAGACCCATATTTAGCTGATATAAGTTCTGAAGCTTTCCAACATCATGGGGGATGTGACCTGAAAAATGGTTGTAAGACAGCCATAAGCTCTCCAAGTTAACCAGATTTCCAATCCCATTTGGTATGCTTCCTACTATTTTACATTCACTTGCATGGAACAGTAAAAGAGAAGAAGATAAGTTGGCTATACATTGAGGCAAGGCAACCCCAAAATCATTATTTTGAATTTCCAGTAACTGTAAACTAGTTGCATTAGTTAAATCGCAAAGAAAGCTCAAGTCACCAACTCCCCCACTTCCTAGATGGTTGCCAGCAAGAAGTAACCTCTCAAGGCTGTGTAAATTTTCTAAAGAAGGGACTTTTCCATGTAGTCTGTTGTTTGACAATCCAAGATGATGCAGACTTGAAGCATTAGAGAGTGAAACAGGAATAGATCCACTAAATTGGTTCCTATTAATACCAAAATATTCAAGATGTGGAAAGGCAACACCTAAGTTCGAGGGCAAAGTCCCTAGAATTTGGTTATATGCCACAGAAAAGAATCGGATGGAAGAGAGGTTAAAGATCGAGGGAGGAATCGTACCAGACAAGCTATTTGCATCAAATCCAAGAAAATCGAGATTGGTCATTTGGCCAAGAGTATCTGGAATACTCCCACTGAAGTTATTAGAAGCTGCAGAGATTCTTTCAAGTGAGGATATGTTGGTCAAAGATTTAGGGACACTCCCTGTAAAGTGGTTGCCGTGAATTAAAATTGCTCTTAGCTTGGACAAGGTGCCAAGCTCCTCAGGAATTCTTCCTACCAGCAGATTGAAACCAAAAGCAATTCTGATAAGTTGGGAGCAACTTGATAAGTTGGAGGGTATTTCGCCGCTCAGTGAATTATTGTGCAATTGTAAATATTGCAATCTGTGCAGACGACTGACATCTTTAGGTATCTCATTGCTGAGGCTGTTGTTTTGGAGATAAAGTTCTCTCAAGAAACTCAAGTTTCCAACATGTGGTGATATAGAGCCTGCAAGTTTCAAGGACTGCAGGTCCAACCTCGTGACCCTCTGGTGACGATGACTGCATGTAACTCCATGCCAACCGCAGAAGTGGACGGTTGCATTCCACGAATTCAAGACTCCAAAAGGGTCTTCGGTTATCCTAGCCCTGATTTCAAGTAAGGCCAGTCGATCCGTCTCATTTCCACTCAGTCTCAAGCCAAGGCATGAGTGCAAAATAAGAGCATGCACACACAAATATGTGAAAAACAGAGGTGGATTTATGTGCTTGTGAAACTCCATATATAACATCTGCTCTAAACCAGTGAGATGATGTCTTGCAATATAGATATGAGGAGAGTTCAATTTATAAGCAGCATGTTGCATAACAACTTTGGAGGTAAAGACATGACTTTTGAGGTCATACCTGTTTTTTTTTTTGTCTAACAAAGATATCATAAAAGCCTACCGGAAAAGGCCCAAAGGGTTTATTATAAAAAACAAAAGGTCAAAAGAGAAGCCAAATCCAACCAAACAAACAAGACAGACACACCAAACCAAAGAACTAAAAACAAGCCGAAAGAACAAAACAAACGAAAAAACCACACAACGGAAGATTAAGTACCAGGTGGAGGGCAAGGAAGACCATCCTGAGATAAAATTATATTATATATATACCAAAACTGATCCGAAGCCACTGTTCATAGACTGTTCATTAGGAATAGTTAAATGATAGTTTTGCCCTCGCTTAAAGAGATGGTTTGCTTCCTTGAGCTGACTTTTGAGCAGTGAATTGGCCGTTATGCCCTCCAGCACGTTCTCATCTCTTCGCGGGAACCGAAGTTCCCAATTTTGGCTGGCTCTTTCTCCCATGGCTTCACTGTTGAAGCTTGATCTGGCTTTCTTGCGGCCGTTGATTTCGTTTGTGGCTGCTATGGTGCGAATTGGTTCGTTTATTTGGTCCTCTTCTTCATTAGATAACCTTCTTTTCAATTGTGATTAGGGGAAAATAACTAATAAAGAAACCTGACGGAACAATCAAAATCATATACATCCGAAAAATTAATGACTCAAATTCAGCTGCTTAGACCTAGGCACTCAAATCTCAATTATTGCAACTGGCCCAAGAATGGGTCATCATAAATATCTGAAAACTTTTAAGGCTCAAAGTCAGCTGCTAACTGCTAACATATAAGCACTCAATCTCAATTGTTTCAATGAATCCAAGTACACACCATCCAAATATAGATATACATACCATCCATTCAGCTGCTTAGCCCGTACTCTAAAATCAAGCCCCAACTCCTTCAGTTGCTTCTCATAGTGAAAGGAACCGACCCCAAAACCAGCCAGAAACAGCACTGGAAGGGAGCCTAAGGTTTCACATCCAGCTTTCTCATAATGCACATTGAATTTGGGCTTCCATTGCCAAAAGCAACTACTTACTGGCGCACCCGATTCACCTTTGGATTCATCTGGTAGACCAGGAATCAAAACTTTAGTTACTGGTTCCCCTGTTTCTGAAATACTTTCATTCTCTTCACCTTCAATTACGTAGCCATCAGAGCTTCCACTTGATAAAATTGGACCAACATGTTTGAAGTTTTCACTGGTGTCTAATGACCTAAAACCTCCTTGGTGATTTAGTTGCTTCAAGAAAGGCTGATCTAAATTGCAACAGCTCAAAAACTTCCTTCTGACATCAAATTTAGCTCCAAAAACTCTGTTTTTTCTAAAACCTGGGAGACTGAATTGATGTGAACTTGAGCTTTTCACAATCAATTTCCACCTTAAATTAACAGCATCATAGCATGGTGCAGAACTGTCTGAGAGTACTTCCATACCCACAAACTGTTCTGCTATGATCAATCAAAACAGTGATTCAACAACAATTTGACTTTACCTTTATTGCATGAGACTAATTGAGAAAATAAATAAGAATAATTTGCAAATCACATGCTGTATGTAGCTTTCATGCTTCCAACTTTTCCTCAACACACACACAAAAACAAAACAAAACAAAACAAAACAAAAAACATAAACTGATATGAACAGAACTTAATATCAATTACCAATCCTGAACTTCAGTTAACACCCAAAAAATGGTTAAGATATTTATTATAACTTGAGAAAAAAGACTAAACAAAATTAGCAACCAGTAGCTTTCTTGCACAACTCTAAAAGAAACACAATGATTTATGGCAAAAGAAGAACAAAATTCTTAATTGTTTTGGGTTACCTTTAAAGTGAGCAGCCAAGTGTCATTAGAGTTATAATGCTTTGTGGAATTCTCAGTCTTCTCCAAGTATTTAGGAGATCCTTGCAAAATCTAGAGAGAGAGAGAGATTTGGGCTGTTGCTTGCTTACATGCTTCTTCTTGCTTTAATAACCAAGCAAAAAAATGAACTTTTAAATTTCCGTTTTATATGCATTTGCTAAATATCAATCAACCGACCAAAAAACACAACAAAAGATTAGTTCAGGCTTGCACGCCGTCAAGTTCTTGTACCTGCTGAATGGATTCTTTTAACCCAAAAAATGCACCACAGTAAATGCACTTATAATTCTTCTCTCCCAAATCCACACATCCTTCAATAATTCGTACAGAGAAAAGAAATGTGGAATGGAGACAATAGAAGACACAAATGGAGGTTATCAGCAATAGAACAATACAGTTCAAATTTAGGAGATTTTGGACAACCTGGTGATCCCTAATTAGAGCATTAGAGCCACATGTTACCCTTACAGAGGAAGCATTTTATGCTCCGCTTACAGAACTTTTTGGGTGGCAAGATAACGAATTTTCTAAGCTAAATGTAACATAATATTTATCCAATTACGTGCACTCAACATAGCATCTTATTCCTAATGTATATAAGTTGATTATATATCAATTCCTGAGTTGGCAACAAAACAAAATCACTCAACATAGCATCTCAGGGATTATATGTCGATTTCTAATGTATATAAGTTGATTATATATCAACATAGCATCTCATTGCTACATTATTGATTCTACTGGAGACAATTCTTTTGAACATAAATCAAACACAACAAAACAGAAATTGTAAAAAATTAAAAATTAAAAAATTAAAAAATTAAAAAATTAAAAAAAAAACAGAAAAAAAACAAAAAAAAAACTATCACTATATCAATCAAACAAAGGGAGTATTCTGAGTTCTTTTGGGGTCACCCGCCTGCCTTGCTCAATTAATTTCTTCAGTGATTTCCTTTGAGTTTCTGAAAGCATCCCCTGATTAATTAGTGGCTCTGTTTTATGTGGAGTTCAAAGTAGAAAAATAAGCACAGGAAGCTGGATATTAATTACGTTAGCTTGCTTATGAAGTATACGATTTAGTATGCGGTCCCGGCCATTTTTGGGGTGAGAAAAGGAAAAAGAGGAACTCTTTCTTTAGGGGTGAGAAAACAAATGGACCAACCAATCATTCTTTAAAAAACCCAACAGGTGATATCCAGTGTATGTTGATTCTTTTGTCCCTCTTTTCCTTATATATCAGTTTCTTGATTACTTCATGTTAAGAATATATCTATGATTCAATTCTTTGGTTCCATCTTCTTCAGTCTGCCTTCCTGCTGAAAAATACAGTTTATCCATTTGGTTATGTTTGTGTGATGAAAATTTAGCCAACCCAGATATTTGATTGTTGTTCTCTGTGCAGTCCAAAACAACCCAAAACAATAATAAATAAATAAAAGAAGAAAAACCATCACTATATCAATCAACAAAACGATTAAAAAGGAAGATCAAAAGAGAAACCAAAGAATTTCAATACTGTGCTAAACTCAAAAAATTCCAATTCTCAACATGTCTTCAAATTGATAAAATCAAGACCAAAAAATACACTAAAAAGGTGAGGAGATACATACCCGATGACAAAGGACGCAAGAACTCGCAGAAAGGTGCCTGAGATGAAGGTTGCAGAAACGATGGAAAATATCACAACGAACAGACAATTTAATAAACCGAAAGGGCCGCTGGATTCACAGCTCGACTCCCCAAACGAAAATCAACGGCCGCCAAAGCATCTCCAAGAGGGAACGGAAATCTTCCATCGCTGCCCCCCAACCAGCTAGTTCGAAATCAACGATGAACTCTTTCTCTGAGCTAACGATACGTTCGCTGGGAAGAAAGACTGAAGGAGAAGGGGCAAAAAGGGAAGAGCAGAAAAGGAAAAGTGGAGGGTATTTTCGGAAATTCATTGTGCTGAAGAGAAAATAAAACGTGTTTCAACAGTAAAATGAGGGGCATTTCCGTCATTTTCACTGTGCTTAGGAACAGTATTTAATTGGATTGCGCTTTAGTATATATATAATTTTAATTTATTTATAAACATATATCTTTTTAAACTCAACATTTAATTTTGAATTTTCCGAAAATGACACAATTTTTGGTACAATTTTCTTCCAATATTCGGAGTAGGCAAGTAGCAAAGGATAAACTACCAAAATCGAAGGTAGGTTACGGGAACCCAAATTATTGTAAATTTTGATTGGTAAAGATTTAAAAGTATGTTAGATTGACAATGAAAAAGTG
This sequence comes from Prunus salicina, assembly GCA_020226455.1. NCBI lineage: Eukaryota > Viridiplantae > Streptophyta > Magnoliopsida > Rosales > Rosaceae > Prunus > Prunus salicina. Next base: position 16,670,346 of record CM035343.1, on the reverse strand, counting down.
AAAGATTAATTGTAACAAAAAAAAAAAGAAAAGTGAAAGATTAATTACAGAGAAATGGGTGGCGCAAGTGGTCTTAATTGTTGCATGTCTTCCTTATATGTGCATATTCTGTCTGTAATTATCTATTTCATGATTGATTTGATTATCTGTTTTTATCCTCTCTTAATTGTTGCATGTCTTCCTTATATGTGCATATTTTGTCTCTAATTCTCTATTTCATGATTGATTTGATTATCTGTTTTTATCCTCTGGGTTTGTTGGGATGTTAATAAAGTTTTGTGCTTTTGCAAAATATTGGTTCATCCTTTCAATTTATATGATATGAATGTGTCCTGTAGTATGCGCATTTCAGATTTCTTATTTGACGATTTATGAGCTGAAACTAATTCTCTCATTTTCTACTTATATATACATATATATATATATTCTCTATTTTATATTATTATTTTGGTAATGGTTCTGTGACTTGGATACCTATATCTGTCTATGAACGTGTTCATATCGGATCTTGAGTTTGTGTACAAAAGGTTGTATCTTGGAGTCTTGTAGACCGCCAGTACCTGCACGTAGGGAGGCTACAAAGGCTTTAAAACAACGTCTTTGACGTACTTCACCGTACCAAACTCACCTTTCTACTTATTATTTATTTCGCTTTTACTTACCTATTAATTTTTTTTTTCAATTTTATTATACCCTAAAAGTTTTCAAGTATGAATGTAATTGGTCCAAAATATATCCAGACTATCTAAAGTGGCGTGTGAGTGACTGGGTCCACCATATGTAATAAGATAGTTGTGTCATGGGAATAACCAAGTCTAAGACGATAATGCATTTATAATTCAAGCCCCGGGTCATTACAAACACCAATACCAATGGGGCCGGCGGCTGAGGGAAATATTAGGGCGTTTTTTAGAGAGAGAGAGAGAGAGAGAGAGAGAGGATATTCTGGATGGAAAATAAATATGAGTAAGGAAACAGTAACACATTCGTCCAAAAAAAAGGAAACAGTAACACTATATTACATGCTAATGCTGCACAGTGAGCTTCTTTCTGCTCTGACTCATCTGTGCCACAACATCACTAATGTCCAACCTTTCTCCAGGCAACTCTGTAGAGCAAGCAAGACCAATTTCAAAAATTGAAATCAAGCATTCTTCGGTTTTCATGCGAAGCCTTGCGTTATCCTCATTACGATGATTCCTAGTGCTCATCTCCCCCTGCACCATTTCCTGAACAAGAACGGGATCCACAATCTCTACCAATTGCTCAGGCACAGCGGCCTTGACAAAGTTATGAAGGGTTAAAGTTCCTTGAAACAGATTGTCGGTCGGTTTTCTTCCTGTAAACATCTCGAGCAGCAGAATGCCATAACTGTACACATCTCCTTGTATCCACACGTTGTGTCCCATACCATACTCTGCGTTTGCTCAATTTAAAACCCCCCAAAAAAAAAATTTCTAATTAAGTGCTTTCAGATTTAATGTTTCAAATATTAACATAAATACTGAAAAAATGTTAATATTTCCTTCTACTGATGTGGCAAATGAAATTCAGGAATGCCGCCACAAAGTTTACTATTTCCTTCTACTGATGTGGCAGTTGCATTCTTGAAAATTCCATCGATTGGTACGCTGCCCTCAAAATTGTTGAAAGATAGGTTCAAGGATTGCAAAACTTGCAACCGCTCCAAGAATTCTGGAATCATGCCTGAGAAGTTGTTTCGAGAGAGATATAAATCTGAAAGACCTCTTAGTGACGCCAAGGATGATGGAATTTTCCCTTGGAAGAAGTTTTGATCCATGTCTAGATACTCTAATTTGATGCAACTACCAAGAGTTGGCGGAATTTCACCAGATAACATGTTTCTTGAGATATCTAAGACCTCCAGATTTAGGAAATGTCCTATTTCTTTGGGAATGGAACCAGTCAAACGATTTCGGGATAAATTGAAAACAGTGTATGAAGATGACATACGATCAATGGCTTCTTGGGATATGATTCCACTGAAATTGTTATCACCGAGAGATAATATCCTCAAATTCTGACACTCAGCTAAAGTACGCAAAGGGATATTGCCTTGAAGGTTGTTGTTATATAAATATAATCTAGTTAATCGACTTAAATTTGCAAAAGAGGATGGCACATTCCCTGAGAGAGAGTTCAGACCCATATTTAGTTGATATAAGTTCTGAAGCTTTCCAACATCATGGGGGATGTGACCTGAAAAATGGTTGGAAGACAGCCATAAGCTCTCCAAGTTAACCAGGTTTCCAATCCCATTTGGTATGCTTCCTACTATTTTACATTCACTTGCACCGAACTGTAAAAGAGAAGAAGATAAGTTGGCTATACATTGAGGCAAGGCAACCCCAAAATCATTATCTTGAATTTCCAGAATCTGTAAACTAGTTGCATTAGTTAAATCGCAAAGAAAGCTCAAGTCACCAACTCCCCCGCTTCCTAGATGGTTGCCAGCAAGAAGTAACCACTCAAGGCTGTGTAAATTTTCTAAAGAAGGGACTTTTCCATGTAGTCTGTTGTCTGACAATCCAAGATGACGCAGACTTGAAGCATTAGAGAGTGAAACAGGAATAGGTCCACTAAATTGGTTCTTATCAATAGCAAAATATTCAAGATGTGGAAAGGCAACACCTAAGTTCGAGGGCAAAGTCCCTAGAATTTGGTTCTCTACCACAGAAAAGGTTCGGATGGAAGAGAGATTAAAGATCGAGGGAGGAATCGTACCAGACAAGCTATTTGCATCAAATGCAAGATAAGCGAGATTGGTCATTTGGCCAAAAGTATCTGGAATACTCCCACTGAAGTTATTCAAAGCTGCAGAGATTAGTTCAAGTGAGGATATGTTGGTCAAAGATTTAGGGACACTCCCTGTAAAGTAGTTGGGGTGAATTGAAATTGCTCTTAGCTTGGACAAGGTGCCAAGCTCCTCAGGAATTCTTCCAACCAGCAGATTGGAATCAAAAGCAATTCTGATAAGTTGGGAGCAACTTGATAAGTTGGAGGGTATTTCGCCGCTCAGTGAATTATTCTGCAATCGTAAATATTGCAATCTGCGCAGACGACTGACATCTTGAGGTATCTCATTGCTGAGGCTGTTGTTTTGGAGATAAAGTTCTCTCAAGAAACTCAAGTTTCCAACATGTGGTGATATAGAGCCTGCAAGTTTCAAGGACTGCAGGTCCAACCTCGTGACCCTCTGGTGACGATGACTGCATGTAACTCCATGCCAACCGCAGAAGTGGACGGTTGCATTCCACGAATTCAAGACTCCAAAAGGGTCTTCGGTTATCCTAGCCCTGATTTCAAGCAAGGCCAGTCGATCCGTCTCATTTCCACTCAGTCTCAAGCCAAGGCATGAGTGCAAAATAAGAGCATGCACACACAAATATGTGAAAAACAGAGGTGGATTTATGTGCTTGTGAAACTCCATATATAACATCTGCTCTAAACCAGTGAGATGATGTCTTGCAATATAGATATGAGGAGAGTTCAATTTATAAGCAGCATGTTGCATAACAACTTTGGAGGTAAAGACATGACTTTTGAGGAGAGTTCAATTTAAAAGCCTACCGGAAAAGGCCCAAAGGGTTTATTATAAAAAACAAAAGGTCAAAAGAGAAGCCAAATCCAACCAAACAAACAAGACAGACACACCAAACCAAAGAACTAAAAACAAGCCGAAAGAACAAAACAAACGAAAAAACCACACAACAGAAGATTAAGCACCAGGTGGAGGGCAAGGAAGACCATCCTGAGATAAAATTATATTATATATATACCGAAACTGATCCGAAGTCACTGTTCATAGACTGTTCATTAGGAATAGTTAAATGATAGTTTTGCCCCCGCTTAAAGAGATGGTTTGCTTCCTTGAGCTGACTTTTGAGCAGTGAATTGGCCGTTATGCCCTCCAGCACGTTCTCATCTCTTCGCGGGAACCGAAGTTCCCAATTTTGGCTGGCTCTTTCTCCCATGGCTTCACTGTTGACGCTTGATCTGGCTTTCTTGCGGCCGTTGATTTCGTTTGTGGCTGCTATGGTGCGAATTGGCTCGTTCATTTGGTCCTCTTCTTCATTAGATAACCTTCTTTTCATTTGTTCTCCTGTTTGTCTCATATAGCATTCTTCCTCTTTTGTTGGGTTTCCTTCTTCAATTTTTCAGATATGTCTTTCTTTTTCTGTTCTTCTTTTTTAATCGCGTCTTCTTTTGATGTTTTGTAGGTTGTGTTTCGACGGACGGTTCTGATGCCTCACCTGTTGGATCTCCCGATCGCGCCTCCTCCGAGATTCAACGAAAGCCGTCCGACGATGACATGATCAATTGTCTGGGACCGGCGGTCCCTCAGAGGATCTCAAACAAAAAATTATTAAGCAGGCAAGATCTCTCTGTATCTCTCTATTTGAGCATGTAGATAATAAACCCTAGGAGCTTAATATATGTTTGCATGTGCTTGGAATTACAATGAAAATTTTCTTTCATTGTTTTTTTGTTGTTGAAGGGTTTGAGCATGAGGACAAAGGTGATTTTGCAACTTCACCAAACTATTTCAGGTAAGAACCATATCCTCGAATTGCTCCTTTGGACCAAAATTAAGCCTTGTGTATGATGGTTTATCATCTGATTGGGTTATATATTTGAGCTTATGGATTGGTTCATGGTGGATTTGAATTGACACTCAGAGTTGCTTGGGTGAAGTTGATGACTGTGTGCATTGCAGGACTACAACAACAAAATGGTGCAATTACATCTATTCGTGGACTTTGAAATACAAAAAAGGTTTGCATCTTTTAATCGCCTCCGCTGTATTTTAATTTCTTTCCCTTTTATTAATTTTGATTGTATTTCTTCCCAGTGATTGGATTGAACAGGCTTTTGAATTGGTAATGGGAGGTGATTGTTTGTGCGTGAATAAAGGCTTGCCATTGCCATTGCCGCTGTTGTCGGACAGAGCCAGTGTATATGTATAGAAGTTGCGGTATACATTGTTCTGTCTCCCTCTCTTTAATTTCAGTTTTTTTTCCTTTAATAGAATTTCGTCAAATATTTTGGTTCTGGACTTTTTGTTTTGAAGAAATTTACAATAAAGGTGTTTTATGATGTTCTGTGTTCATAAATATCTTTTGTAGAACAACACAGAATGTTGACTGACTTTGAAGGTGCTACAAGAAAAATCGAAGTAGGGTTCTGCATTTGGACTAGCAAAGAGGTTTGTCAATTGTTCTCTCATCCTCAGTTTTTTTTCTTTCAATAAGTCGATTACATCTCAGCCTTAAATTCACTGTTTTTATTATTATTTCAGTTTAATTTAATGAGACAATTTCTGTTACAGAATTCTAAATTATGCTTTTTTTTTACATGTAGGGTACTGGGATGCTTGGGGGTTCTTTTTATTTTCTTTTCCACTGCATATTATAACTTAGATGGGTATTTCAAGAAGGTTGGTTTTATTCTTGAAGAATACCCTTTTGGTTTTAGACATAGTTTATTTAGTTAAATATATGGCTACTGGTGAAATGGATTAGCCAAATTCTTAGCATTGTTGTAAACAATTAGTTTAAGTGGAGGTTTGTTGTATGAAATTTGGTAAACGAATATCTAGAAATTATCTTCATAGTTTCTTAGGTTCCATTTAATTTGGTATTTGTTTTTGTGTGATATATTTTTCTTAGGGCATGTCAAATGGTAAAGCTGCAATTAACAGTGTCATTTTTGTGTTGCAGTTCCACCAGTACCAGGTTGTTGGGAGGAAGCTCCCTACGGCATCTGATGAGCACCCCAAGATTTACTGAATGAAGCTTTGGGCCACCAATGAGGTTCGCGCCAAGTCCCAAGTTCTGGTATAATCCTTAGTCTTAGCTCGGCTTTTATGATCTAAATGTTCATTGGTGAATTTTGGGTTAAACTTAATATTGTTGGTTGATTTGTTTGGATTAGGTATTTCCTGAGGAAGCTGAAGAAGCTCAAGAAGAGCAATGGCTAAGTGCTTGCCATTAATGAGGTTTGTTCTCTCTGCCATTTATACTTTTTTTTTTTTTTTTCTAATCACTTGAATCGCATTTTGTATTTGATGTTTAGCTTTGATGGCAGATGTAAAGGAGGCTGCGTCAGAGGCATCCCCTCAAAATGCCCGGTTGAATTGGAGACGTATGTTTCTTTTTTTTTTTTTTACCTTCAAAATTGAAGCCTCCACTTTGCTGAATAAAGGCTCCTCTTGGCTTTAGTGTTTCATTTCGATGAATTTTGGGCTCACATGTGTCTGAGAAATTGCAAATCTTTCTTTTGTATTGGGGTTCCAATTTTCCAGGTGATAAGTTTTTCCTCTATTTTTTAATATTTACTCTCATGTCTCTGTCCAAAACATTTTTTTTATAGTACGTTTTGTGCAATGTACAGATATATTATAGGAATAGAAGATGAATCTGTCTTTTCAACAAGCAGCAAGAATTACATATTCCGCGAGTACTTTACTCCAGTTTTAGAATGAACTAGCAAAAGGTGCCCGCGCGATGCTGCGGGTTTTAAAACCATCTAAAATGTCTACAAAGTTGTGAAAATATGTAGCAAGTTTTAAGTTACAAAATAAAGACTAATAACATGTTTTATAAGTTGCTTGTCATGTTTATTAAAATATGATCAATATTTTAATAAACCAAGCAGCAATCAAAACTGAAATCGTGATATATGCAGGACTTGTGATATAAGAGTTTACTACGAAAAGAAAAATACGAAGACAATATGAAATGAAAGAAACCCAAAAAGAAGGATGAAATACCAAACTTTCATTCAAATCAAGAAACACAAATAAAACATTTAGGAGGAAAATTTAACTACTTTCAACATAAAATTCAAAGAGAATAAGTGAACAAAAAATTTAACTACTTTGAACATAAAATTCGGGGAGAATAAGTGAACAAAAAGTTTCGAACGAAAAGAGGGAAAGACAAAAAAATCTATTTTCAACCTTGTCTAGCTTGCAAAGAACCTTCTTCTACTCACAGGCTGCACTTCTAGCACAGTGTAGAATTGGGACAAAAAAACTTTGAAAAATTAGACAGAACCTTTAAGAATTGGCAAGACAACTTGTCATACTTTATACCAATTATGAAATTTATAATGAAAGTGCAATTACTGCTTAAGTAATCATAAAGGCAAAAGGAATAGAAATGTTATTTCTGTACCTAGTGTACAACCCTCACAGATACATAAACCATTTTGATGCATTCAAAATTACCTTACCCTTTTGCACTCTTACACAAACCCGAAACCCAATTTCTTCATCTCCATTTACCTAATTAGTATAGAAGTACGTTCTATGAGCAAACAATATAGATCAAACTCTATTAGATGACCTACAAAGATAAATATACTCATCCATCAAATAGCTATCATGTGATAAGAAACCATGGCTATTATTCTTACAGACTATATCTTCCCCGTAGAACGTATTTCAACCCAAACTGAGGCAAAGAATTTTAATGCAATTCCTCCAAATGTCACTTGTGGAGTAACCATAGTATACACCAATCTTGCAAAATGAACGAATGATGCCATTAGTTTCTAGACGTGAAACAATTGTGATTAGGGGAAAATAACTAATAAAGAAACCTGACGGAACAATCAAAATCATATACATCTGAAAAATTAATGACTCAAAGTCAGCTGCTAAGATATAGGCAATGAATCCAAGTACATACCATCCAAATTTAGATATATGCCATCCATCAGCTGCTTAGCCCATACTCTAAAATCAAGCCCCAACTCCTTCAGTTGCTTCTCATAGCGAAAGGAACCAACCCCAAAACCAGGCAGACACAGCACTGGAAGGGAGCCTAAGGTTTCACATCCAGCTTCTCACAATGCACATTGAAATTGAGCTTCCATTCCCAAAAGCAACTACTCGCCTTTGGATTCATCTGGTAGACCAGGAATCAGAACTTTAGTTACTGGTTCCCTTGTTTCTGAAATACTTTCATCCTCTTCCCCTCCAATTACGTAGCCATCGGAGCTTCCACTTGATAAAATTAGACCAACATGTTTGAAGTTTTCACTGGTGTCTAATAACCTAAAACCTCCTTGGTGATTTAGTTGCTTCAAGAAAGGCTGATCTAAATTGTAACAGCTCAAAAACTTCCTTCTGACATCAAATTTAGCACCAAAATTCTAAAACCTGGGAGACTGAATTGATGTGAACTTGAGCTTTTCACAATCAATTTCCACCTTAGTTAACAGCATCACAGCATGGTGCAGAACTGTATGAGAGTACTTCCATACCCACAAACTGTTCTGCAATGATCAATCAAAACAATGATTCAACAACAATTTGACTTTATACGTTATTGCATGAGACTAATTGAGAAAATGAATAAGAATAATTTGCAAATCACATGTTATATGTGGCTTTCATGCTTCCAACTTTTCCTAAACACAAAAATTAAAAAATTAAAAAAGAAAACGAAAAAGAAACGTAAACTGATATGAACAGAACTTAATATCAATTACCAATCCTGAACTTCAGATAACACCCACAAACTGGTTTAGATATTTATTATAACTTGAGAAAAAAGACTAAACCAAATAAGCAACCAGTATATTTCCTGCACAACTCTAAAAGAAACACAAAGATTTATGGCAAAAGAAGAACAAATTTCTTAATTGTTTTGGGTTACCTTTAAAGTGAGAAGCCAAGTGTCATGAGAGTTGCGATGCTTTGTGGAATTCTCAGTCTTCTCCAAGTGTTTAGGAGATCCTTGCAAAATCTAGAGAGAGAGAGAGATATTTGGGCAGTTGCTTGCTTACACGCTTCTTCTAGCTTTAATAACCAAGCAAAAAAATGAACTTTTAAATTTGTGTTTTATATGCATTTGCTAAATATCAATCAACCGACCAAAAACACGGCAAAAGATTAGTTCAGGCTTGCACAGTGTCAAGTTCTTGTACCTGCTGAATGGATTCTTTTAACCAAAAAAGTGCACCACAATAAATGCACTTATAATTCTTCTCTCCCAAATCCACACATCCTTCAATAATTCCTATAGAGAAAATAAATGTGGAATGGAGACAATAGAAGACACAAATCGAGGTTATCAGCAATAGAACAATACAGTTCAAATTTAGGAGAAAAAATTTAAATCACCCTATACGTAGCAATATCAGAAAGTCAAATATAAGCAATTGCATATCTGAAGTTTAAAATTGCCAAGCACAGTTGCAATTGCATATCTCACCCTCAAACAGTCTTTAGTTTGGTTGAAGCAGGAATCTTTAGTTTGTAAGCCAGTGCTCCAATTCTTTCCAAAATCTAAAAAGGGCTGTAACCTCAAGGTGAAAGCGTAAAAGCATTGGCTATGTGGCTGTAGGCAGAGAAATAGACCTAATCTCCAACCAGACAAACACTATCTCACCGCTTCTTATCTGCAAAATTTCATGTGCCTTTGAGCTTCATGTAATTGTGACACAACTACTTTAAAATGGAATCAATTCCTTAGTTCTTGTCAACCTGTGGTATAGAGCTTGACCCAATAACACAGTAACTAAGCTTTGGTGGTTTGTGCCCATAAACTACTTCTAAAGGAGAGGCCAAGCAATAGAAGAAACATAACATTCAACAAATAATTACAAAGTCTTACTTGCAAAGACCTCTTCATGACATTAAACACACATGTATGACAAACCCGTAGTTAAACATCAAAAAATATATATATATATCAGAGTACTGTTGAAACAGAAAATCTATAACCACACACGCAAACAGAAAATCTATAACATCTATTAGAGTTATAATTCTGATTTGGAGTCATAAAAATAAAAAAAAATAAAAAAAGGAGGAGTCTATAACCACACGCAAACAGAATATCAACCACACAGACATCAATTACCAGATTGATGAGCAGACTGGGGGTTCTCATATTGATTACTCCAGTTCTTTTTCCTTAGATCTTCCTCCCTGTAACAACAAACCAAACTCAATTCCTGATTTACTTCTCAATTTTCGACATGACAAATGAATAAACCAACCTAGAAAACCAAAAGAACGTTAAAACCGACCTTTTTTTTACGAAACCCAAAAATCCTTTGAGCTAAACCCGTGCGATGAGAAGAAGAATGAAGCGCATCCGGAACGGCAACACACGAACGCAACATCTGAGAGAAGAACCGATGAGATAAAGACCAAAAGGGCGGCTGGATTTGCAGCGCGCCTCCCCAACCTAAATCGACGGCCCCCCATGCATGCAGAACAGTGAGTTCTGATCTTCCATGGCTGCCCCCAACCAGCCCAACCAACTGGTTCGAAACGGACTGGAAAGCTGAGAGCAAACGAAACGTTCTAATTGAAAGAGATGCAAATGGAAAGGGGCAAAATGGGAACATAAGGAAAAATTCAATAAAGGGCAAAATCGTCACTTCACTATTCCTAAGCTACAGTCTATAAACAGTAAATTCGTGGATTCAGTTTTAGTATATATATAATTTTAATTTATTTGTAAACATATATCTTTTTAAACTCAACATTTAATTTTGAATTTTACAATGAAAATGACAATTTTTGGTACAATTTTCTTCCGATATTCAGAGTAAGCAAGTAGCAAAGGATAAACTACCAAAATCGAAGGTAGGTTACGGGAACCCAAATTATTGTAAAATTTGATTGGTAAAGATTTAAAAGTATGTTAGATTGCCAATGAAAAAGTGAAAGATTAATTACAGAGAAATTATTGTAAAATTTGATTGGTAAAGATTTAAAAGTATGTTAGATTGCCAATGAAAAAGTGAAAGATTAATTACAGAGAAATGGGTGGCGCGAGTGGTCTTAATTGTTGCATGTCTTCCTTATATGTGCATATTTTGTCTGTAATTCTCTATTTCATGATTGATTTGATTATCTGTTTTTATCCTCTCTTAATTGTTGCATGTCTTCCTTATATGTGCATATTCTGTCTGTAATTCTCTATTTCATGATTGATTTGATTATTTGTTTTTATCCTCTGCGTTTGTTGGGATGTTAATAGAGTTTTGTGCTTTTGCAAAATATTGGTTCATCCTTTCAATTTATATGATATGAATGTGTCCTGTAGTATGCGCATTTTAGATTTCTTATTTGACGATTTATGAGCTGAAACTAATTCTCTCATTTTATACTTATATATATATATATTCTCTACTTTATATTATTATTTTGGCAATGGTTCTGTAACTTGGATACCTATATCTGTCTATGAACATGCTTATAGCGGATCTTGAGTTTGTGTACAAGAGGTTGTATCTTGGAGTCTTGTAGACCGCCAGTACCTGCACGTAGGGAGACTACAAAGGCTTTAAAATAGCGTCTTTGATATGTTTCACTGTACCAAACTCACCTTTTTACTTATTATTTATTTCGTTTTTACTTACCGATTAATTTTTTTTTTTCAATTTTATTATACCCTAAAAGTTTTGAAGTATGAATGTAATTGGTCCAAAATATATCCAGACTATCTAAAGTGGCGTGTGAGTGACTGGGTCCACCATATGTGAATAACTAAGTCTAAGACGATAATGCATTTATAATTCAAGCCCCGGGTCATTACAAACACCAATACCAATGGGGCCGGCGATTGAGGGAAATATTAGGGTGTTTTTTGTGAGAGAGAGAGAGAGAGAGAGAGAGAGAGAGAGAGAGAGAGAGAAGAGAGAGAGAGAGAGGATATTCTGGATGGAAAATAAATATGAGTAAGGAAACAGTAACACATTCGTCCAAAAAAAAGGAAACAGTAACACTATATTACATGCTAATGCTGCACAGTGTGCTTCTTTCTGATCTGACTCATCTGTGCCACAACATCACTAATGTCCAACCTTTCTCCAGGCAACTCTGTAGAGCAAGCAAGACCAATTTCTAAAATTGAAATCAAGCATTCTTCGGTTTGCATGCGAAGCCTTGCGTTATTCTCATTACGATGATTGCTAGTGCTCATCTCCACTTGCACCATTTCCCGAACGAGAACGGGATCCACAATCTCTACCAATTGCTCAGGCACAGCGGCCTTGACAAAGTTATGAAGGTTTAAAGTTCCTTGAAACAGATTGTCGATCGGTTTTTTTTCTGTAAACATCTCGAGCAGCAGAATGCCATAACTGTACACATCTCCTTGTATCCACACGTTGTGTCCCATACCACACGTTGTGTCCCACTGAAGTTATTTAAAGCTGCAGAGATTGTTTCAAGTGAGGATATGTTGGTAAAAGATTTAGGGACACTCCCTGTAAAGTGGTTGCCGTGAATTGAAATTGCTCTTAGCTTGGACAAGGTGCCAAGCTCCTCAGGAATTCTTCCTACCAGCAGATTGAAACCAAAAGCAATTCAAATAAGTTGGCAGCAACTTGATAAGTTGGAGGGTATTTCGCCGCTCAGTGAATTATTCTGCAATCGTAAATCTTGCAATCTGCGCAGACGACTCACATCTTGAGGTATCTCTTTGCTGAGGCTGTTGTTTTGGAGATAAATTTCTCTCAAGAAACTCAAGTTTCCAACTTGTGGTGATATGGAGCCTGCAAGTTTCAAGGACTGCAGGTCCAACCTTGTGACCCTCTGGTGACGATGACTGCATGTAACTCCATGCCAACCGCAGAAGTGGACGGTTGCATTCCACGAATTCAAGACTCCAAAAGGGTCTTCGGTTATCCTAGCCCTGATTTCAAGCAAGGCCAGTCGATCTGTCTCATTTTCACTCAGTCTCAAGCCAAGGCATGAGTGCAAAATAAGGGCATGCACACATAAATATGTGAAAAACAGAGGTGGATTTATATGCTTGTGAAGCTCCATATATAACATCAGCTCTAAACCAGTGAGATGATGTCTTGCAATATAGATATGAGGAGAGTGCAATTTATAAGCAGCATGTTGCATAACAACTTTGGACCCACAGAAAACCCATCAAAAGTGTAAACACATGACTTTTGAGGTCATACCTTAATTCTTCATGTAGAGTATGAGAAGAACACAAAACGTTTTTCTGATTTCAACTCAATCTTTCATTCCATTTCTCTAGATACATTTATACAAGTAAATGCTTTATATCAATTACACACCTACCACCTACCGTGAAACAAGGCTCCGTGATGACAACTAATTATGGTAAAGTATTCCATGAAACAAGGCTCCATGAATTGTTTGGTCTTTGGTCTTGTGTAGGGACTTATGTTTGGTCTTGTGTTTCACATGATGACACCTAATCATAACTAGGTATATGCTAACATCCCCATGTGGGACTGTATGAAGGAATAGGATAGGATATTTCCTTGCAAATGAATTAGTTTTGACATGAAGCCATCTGTTATCAGCTTCCAAAGTCGTGTTTTAAAAATATATCATTCTTTTCAACGTTTGATTTTCTGATGCCGGCTGCCAAAGAAGAAATGAATCACGAATATTAAAATAAAGGTAGGTAGCTAAAAAATGTAGGCCTCGTACATGATTTGCAATTAGATGAAAACTTCCCCAATTTCTGTCACGTTTGGTTAAAGTTCGAATCCCATTGATCAAGAAGAGTCAAATGACAGAAAATCTATTGAAGCCAGTTTGGCAAAGTAGTCATCAGCTAGCCATACTGTCTTTATTAATCAAAGAAATATGAGAACTAGTTTAAAACAAGGAGACATTACAACTATATTGCATGCTAACGCTGCATGGTGTGCTTCTTTCTGATCTGACACATCTGTACCACAACATCACTAATGTCCAACCTTTCTCCAGGCAACTCTGCAGAACAAGCAAGACCAATTTCTAAAATTGAAATCAAGCATTCTTCGGTTTTCATGCGAAGCCTTGTGTTATCCTCATTACGATGATTGCTAGTGTTCATCTCCGCCTGCACCATTTCCTGAACAAGAACGGGATCCACAATCTCTACCAATTGCTCAGGCACAGCGGCCTTGACAAAGTTATGAAGGGTTAAAGTTCCTTGAAACAGATTGTCGGTCGGTTTTTTTCCTGTAAACATCTCGAGGAGCAGAATGCCATAACTGTACACATCTCCTTGTATCCACACGTTGTGTCCCATACCATACTCTGCGTTTGCTCAATTTAAAACCCCCCCAAAAAAAAATTTCTAATTAAGTGCCTTCAGATTTAATGTTTCAAATATTAACATAAATACTGAAAAAATGTTAAGAAAATGAAACAGGAAAGATTACGTACCTGGAGGAGTATAACCAATTGTTCCTTTTATTCCGAGCGAGCTTGATTGATTACCAGAACTGGTTTGAGAAGTTATGGGGAGGAATTTTGCCAACCCAAAGTCACCTACATGTCCAATCATATCATCGTCCAGAAGCACGTTGCTGGGTTTAAGGTCGCAGTGAACCGTTGGTGTATGACAATGATGATGGAGATACTCTACCGCCATAGCAACGTCAATCGCTATGTTCAATCTTTGACAAAAAGTTAAGCTCCTTTGCCCATTATTTATCTCTCCATTTGTTCCAGCAGGATGCAACCATTCCTCTAAACTTCCATTAACCATGAACTCATAAATTAAGGCCTTGAAATCATTACCGCGATAGTCAGAACCTGAACACACCGAGAATACTTTCACAAGATTACGGTGTCTTATATTTTTCAAAGCCTCACACTCAGCAGTGAAACTTTTGTAGGCTCCACGACGAACGAGATTGAAAACCTTGATGGCAATTGTTGTTCCACCGTCTTCAAGTACTCCTTTATAGACCGACCCAAAACTGCCCATGCCGATCAAGTTGGTAGAGGAGAATGCATCAGTAGCTTTTAGAAGGCTTTGATAAGACACCTTGAGAAATTTGTCTGAATCACTTGAGGCGATTTCCCTTTTTCCCCTTCGTAAGCATTGAAGGTACAAGAATGTTAGTACCAAAATGACTCCCAGTATCCCACAAACCAGAGAGATTATCAATTTCATGGTTGGACTCAGTCCTCTTTTTTGTGGAACTCTGCATTTTGGCAAATGAAATTCAGGAATGCCGCCACAAAGTTTACTATTTCCTTTCACTGATGTGGCAGTTGTATTCTTGAAAATTCCATTGATTGGTATGCTGCCCTCAAAATTGTTGAAAGATAGGTTCAAGGATTGCAAAAATTGCAACTGCTCCAAGAATTCTGGAATCACACCTGAGAAGTTGTTTTGAGAGAGAGATAAATCTGTAAGACCTCTTAGTGAAGCCAAGGATGATGGAATTTTCCCTTGGAAGAAGTTTTGATCCATGTCTAGATACTCTAATTTGATGCAACTACCAAGAGTTGGCGGAATTTCACCAGATAACATGTTTCTTGAGATATCTAAGACCTCCAGATTTAGGAAATGTCCTATTTCTTTGGGAATGGAACCAGTCAAACGATTTTGGGATAAATCGAAAGTAGTGTATGAAAATGACATACGTTCAATGACTTCTTGGGATATGATTCCACTGAAATTGTTATCACGGAGAGATAAGATCCTCAAATTCTGACACTCAGCTAAAGTACTCAAAGGGATATTGCCTTGAAGGTTGTTGTTATATAAATATAATCTAGTTAATCGACTTAAATTTGCAAAAGAGGATGGCACATTCCCTGAGAAAGAGTTCAGACCCATATTTAGTTGATATAAGTTCTGAAGCTTTCCAACATCATGGGGGATGTGACCTGAAAAATGGTTGGAATACAGCCATAAGCTCTCCAAGTTAACCAGGTTTCCAATCCCATTTGGTATGCTTCCTACTATTTTACATTCACTTGCATGGAACTGTAAAAGAGAAGAAGATAAGTTGGCTATACATTGAGGCAAGGCAACCCCAAAATCATTATTTTGAATTTCCAGCCTCTGTAAACTAGTTGCATTAGTTAAATCGCAAAGAAAGCTCAAGTCACCAACTCCCCCGCTTCCTAGATGGTTGCCAGCAAGAAGTAACCTCTCAAGGCTGTGTAAATTTTCTAAAGAAGGGACTTTTCCATGTAGTCTGTTGTCTGACAATCCAAGATGACGCAGACTTGAAGCATTAGAGAGTGAAACAGGAATAGGTCCACTAAATTGGTTCGCATCAATAGCAAAATATTCAAGATGTGGAAAGGCAACACCTAAGTTCGAGGGCAAAGTCCCTAGAATTTGGTTCTCTACCACAGAAAAGGTTCGGATGGAAGAGAGATTAAAGATCGAGGGAGGAATCGTACCAGACAAGCTATTTGCATCAAATGCAAGATAAGCGAGATTGGTCATTTGGCCAAAAGTATCTGGAATACTCCCACTGAAGTTATTCAAAGCTGCAGAGATTATTTCAAGTGAGGATATGTTGGTCAAAGATTTAGGGACACTCCCTGTAAAGTAGTTGTGGTGAATTGAAATTGCTCTTAGCTTGGACAAGGTGCCAAGCTCCTCAGGAATTCTTCCAACCAGCAGATTGGAATTAAAAGCAATTCTGATAAGTTGGGAGCAACTTGATAAGTTGGAGGGTATTTCGCCGCTCAGTGAATTATTCTGCAATCGTAAATATTGCAATCTGCGCAGACGACTGACATCTTGAGGTATCTCATTGCTGAGGCTGTTGTTTTGGAGATAAAGTTCTCTCAAGAAACTCAAGTTTCCAACATGTGGTGATATAGAGCCTGCAAGTTTCAAGGACTGCAGGTCCAACCTCGTGACCCTCTGGTGACGATGACTGCATGTAACTCCATGCCAACCGCAGAAGTGGACGGTTGCATTCCACGAATTCAAGACTCCAAAAGGGTCTTCGGTTATCCTAGCCCTGATTTCAAGCAAGGCCAGTCGATCCGTCTCATTTCCACTCAGTCTCAAGCCAAGGCATGAGTGCAAAATAAGAGCATGCACACACAAATATGTGAAAAACAGAGGTGCATTTATGTGCTTGTGAAACTCCATATATAACATCAGCTCTAAACCAGTGAGATGATGTCTTGCAATATAGATACGAGGAGAGTTCAATTTATAAGCAGCATGTTGCATAACAACTTTGGAGGTAAAGACATGACTTTTGAGGTCATACCTGTTTTTTTTTTTTTTGTCTAACAAAGATATCATAAAGCCAACCGGAAAAGGTCCAAAGGGTTTATTATAAAAAACAAAAGGTCAAAAGAGAAGCCAAATCCAACCAAACAAACAAACAAGACAGACACACCAAATCAAAGAACTAAAAACGAAAAAAACACACAACAGAAGATTAAGCACCAGGTGGAGGGCAAGGAAGACCATCCTGAGATAAAATTATATTATATATATACCAAAACTGATCCGAAGTCACTGTTCATAGACTGTTCATTAGGAATAGTTAAATGACAGTTTTGCCCCTGCTTAAAGAGATGGTTTGATTCCTTGAGCTGACTTTTGAGCAGTGAATTGGCCGTTATGCCCTCCAGCACGTTCTCATCTCTTCGCGGGAACCGAAGTTCCCAATTTTGGCTGGCTCTTTCTCCCATGGCTTCACTGTTGAAGCTTGATTTGGCTTTCTTGCGGCCGTTGATTTCGTTTGTGGCTGCTATGGTGCGAATTGGTTCGTTCATTTGGTCCTCTTCTTCATTTGATAACCTTCTTTTCATTTGTTCTCATGTTTGTCTCATATAGCATTCTTCCTCTTTTGTTGGGTTTCCTTCTTCAATTTTTCAGATATGTCTTTCTTTTTCTGTTCTTCTTTTTTAATCGCGTCTTATTTTGATGTTTTGTAGGTAGTGTTTCGACGGACGGTTCTGATGCCTCACCTGTTGGATCTCCCGATCGCGCCTCCTCCAAGATTCAACGACAGCTGTCCGACGATGACATGATCAATTGTATGGGACCGGCGGTCCCTCAGAGGATCTCAAACAAAAAATTATTAAGCAGGCAAGATCTCTCTGTGTCTCTCTATTTGAGCATGTAGATAATGAACCCTAGGAGCTTAATATATGTTTGCATCTAAAAGGAAATATGGTTGGTTCAATATAAGATCATTCAAACAAAAAATATGACTTAACACCATATAAAATATGTAGAAACCTACTTACCCTCTATTCTTTTGCTAAGAAAATGCAAGAAAAAAAAACAGAAAATTTCATCTTTTTAAACATTTTACTGTTGTTTTGTGGGTAGGAGTTCAATAATTATGCTTATAACATTAGTACTTTTTATTGAAATCACTTGGGTTTTTGTGGAAACTCAAGGACATAAAGGCAAAAGTTTGAGTCTTTGTTCTATAATTATGTTGGATTGAAAATTTGGTGCCTTTGTTCTTTCTTGCATGTGCTTGGAATTACAATGAAAATTTTCTTTCATTGTTTTTTTGTTGTTGAAGGGTTTGAGCATGAGGACAAAGGTGATTTTGCAACTTCACCAAACTATTTCAGGTAAGAACCATACCCTCGAATTGCTCCTTTGGACCAAAATTAAGCCTTTTGTATGATGGTTTATCATCTGATTGGGTTATATGTTTGAGCTTATGGATTGGTTCATGGTGGATTTGAATTGACACTCAGAGTTGCTTGGGTGAAGTTGATGACTGTGTGCATTGCAGGACTACACCAACAAAATGGTGCAATTACATCTATTCGTGGACTTTGAAATAGAAAAAAGGTTTGCATCTTTTAATCGCCTCCACTGTATTTTAATTTATTTCCCTTTTATTAATTTTGATTGTATTTCTTCCCAGTGATTGGATTGAACAGGCTTTTGAATTGGTAATGGGAGGTGACTGTTTGTGCATGAATAAAGGCTTGTCATTGCCATTGCCACTGTTGTGGGACAGAGCCAGTGTATATGTATAGAAATTGCAGTATACATTGTTCTGTCTCCCTCTCTTTAATTTCAGTTTTTTTTCCTTTAATAGAATTTCGTCAAATATTTTGGTTCTGGACTTTTTGTTTTGAAGAAATTTACAATAAAGGTGTTTTATGATGTTCTGTGTTCATAAATATCTTTTGTAGAACAACACAGAATGTTGACTGACTTTGAAGGTGCTACAAGAAAAAGCGAAGTAGGGTTCCGCATTTGCACTAGCAAAGAGGTTTGTCAATCGTTCTCTCATCCTCAGTTTTTTTTTTCTTTCAATAAGTCGATTACATCTCAGCCTTAAATTCACTGTTTTTATTATTATTTCAGTTTAATTTAATGAGACAATTTCTGTTACAGAATTCTAAATTATGCATTTTTTTTACATGTTAGGGTACTGGGATGCTTGGGGGATCCTTTTATTTTCTTTTCCACTGCATATTATAACTTAGATGGGTATTTCAAGAAGGTTGGTTTTATTCTTGAAGAATACCCTTTTGGTTTTAGACATAGTTTATTTAGTTAAATATATGGCTACTGGTGAAATGGATTAGCCAAATTCTTAGCATTGTTGTAAACAGTTAGTTTAAGTGGAGGTTTGTTGTATGAAATTTGGTAAACGAATATCTAGAAATTATCTTCACAGTTTCGTAGGTTCCATTTAATTTGGTATTTGTTTTTGTGTGATATATTTTTCTTAGGGCATGTCAAATGGTAAAGCTGCAATTAACGGTGTCGTTTTTGTGTTGCAATTCCACCAGTACCAGGTTGTTGGGAGGAAGCTCCCTACGGCATCTGATGAGCACCCCAAGATTTACTGAATGAAGCTTTGGGCCACCAATGAGGTTCACGCCAAGTCCCAAGTTCTGGTATAATCCTTAGCCTTAGCCCGGCTTTTATGATCCAAATGTTCATTGGTGAATTTTGGGTTAAACTTAATATTGTTGGTTGATTTGTTTGGATTAGGTATTTCCTGAGGAAGCTGAAGAAGGTCAAGAAGAGCAATGGCTAAGTGCTTGCCATTAATGAGGTTTGTTCTGCCATTTATACTTTATTTTTTATCTAATCATTTGAATCGCATTTTGTATTTGATGGCAGATGTAAAGGAGGCTGCGTCAGAGGCATCCCCTCGAAATGCCCGGTTGAATTGGAGACGTATGTTTTTTTTTTTTTTTTTACCTTCAAAATTGAAGCCTCCACTTTGCTGAATAAAGGCTCCTCTTGGCTTTAGTGTTTCATTTCGATGAATTTTGGGCTCTCACGTGTCTGAGAAATTGCAAACCTTTCTTTTGTATTGGGGTTCCAATTTTCCAGGTGATAATTTTTTCCTCTATTTTTTAATATTTACTCTCATGTCTCTGTCTAAAACATTTTTTTTATAGTACGTTTTGTGCAATGTACAGATATATTATAGGAATAGAAGATGAATCTGTCTTTTTCAACAAACAGCAAGAGCTACATATTCCGCGAGTCTCCACCAGTTTTAGAATGAATTTTAATTTATTTATAAACATATATCTTTTTAAAGTCAACATTTAATTTTGAATTTTCCAATGAAAATGACACAATTTTTGGTACAATTTTCTTCCGATATTCGGAGTAGGCAAGTAGCAAAGGATAAACTACCAAAATCGAAGGTAGGTTACGGGAACCCAAATTATTGTAAAATTTGATTGGTAAAGATTTAAAAGTACGTTAGATTGACAATGAAAAAGTGAAAGATAAATTACAGAGAAATGGGTGGCGCGAGTGGTCTTAATTGTTGCATGTCTTCCTTATATGTGCATATTTTGTCTGTAATTATCTATTTCATGATTGATTTGATTATCTATTTTTATCCTCTTGAATTGTTGCATGTCTTCCTTATATGTGCATATTCTGTCTGTAATTCTCTATTTCATGATTGATTTGATTATCTGTTTTTATCCTTTGGGTTTGTTGGGATGTTAATAAAGTTTTGTGCTTTTGCAAAATATTGGTTCATCCTTTCAATTTATATGATATGAATGTGTCTTGTAGTATGCATTTCAGATTTCTTATTTGACGATTTATGAGCTGAAACTAATTCTCTCATTTTCTACTTATATATATATATATATTCTTTACTTTATATTATTATTTTGGCAATGGTTCTGTGACTTGGATACCTATATCTGTCTATGAATGTGCTCATAGCGGATCTTGAGTTTGTGTACAAGAGGTTGTATCTTGGAGTCTTGTAGACCGCTAGTACCTGCACGTAGGGAGGCTACAAAGGCTTTAGAACAACGTCTTGACATACTTCATCGTACCAAACTCACCTTCCTACTTATTATTTATTTCGCTTTTACGTACCTATTAATTTTTTTTTTCACATTTATTATACCCTAAAAGTTTTCAAGTATGAATGTAATTGGTCCAAAATATTAGGGGTG
Source organism: Prunus salicina (assembly GCA_020226455.1). Taxonomy (NCBI): domain Eukaryota; kingdom Viridiplantae; phylum Streptophyta; class Magnoliopsida; order Rosales; family Rosaceae; genus Prunus; species Prunus salicina. Next base: position 16,649,174 of record CM035343.1, on the reverse strand, counting down.
GGCATGGTCCGGATTGGTTCGGTTTTACTTTCAAACCATAGCTGAACTAATAAGAAAATAACAGTCCGGTTTGGTTCGGATTAGTCTAAAATCATAATGAAAACCGAACCAATCCAAATCACTTGTAATCGGATTGGTTCGGATTGGTTCGACCGGTTTGTGCCTAACACAAAACCATGAATTTTTCAACCCGCTCTTATATTATAAATTATAATGATAACATGTTGCTATTATATCATTCCATTCCATCAAAGGCTAACACAACAACATTCCATTTAATCAAAAGTTGTCCAATTTTCAGCATGCATCAAGTTCACAATTTCCATCAAAACATTCTAAAATTCATAAGAAATGAATACAAGATGAACTACAAAATGAAAGGCAGCCCAAAATACAAGTTCATACTTTCCATTTAAACAAAAGCTATCCAGACAGATTGCACCTAACAATTATTCTGCAGTAAGTCCAAACTCATGGAAATTACAAAAGAACAAAAATGAGAAATAGCACTTGTCTTTTCCTAGTTTGTTCCTTATATTTTTGAGCTATTTACTTTGTTTTTGTGTTTTGTAGGATCTATCAAGCAAAGAAAAGAAAAATAGCACAAGTGGGATTTTAAGTCACAAATTCGTCAAAACTGCCTGTGCAGATGAGCTGACTTTGGAAGCAAGTTGCGAACAGCTCAGAATGAATTAGAGAACGTGCCATATATTCTTGGAAAGCTACAGATGTCTATTCTCTGGAGCATTTTGCGGATTATTCATATCATTTTTCTAGAAGCAGTTATGGCCGTTTTAACACTGAAAGGTTCATAAATATATAATTAATTAATAGTTAAACGGTTGGGTTCGGATTAGCATGGTTTTCCAAAGCTTAAAACTGCAGCTGAACCAAACTACTCCGGTTTGGTTCGGATTTTAAAACGGTTGACTTTTTTAAAGTCAAAACCAAACCAAACCGGAAAATACGGTTTGGTTCGGCCGGTTTGGTCGGATCGACCGGATTGATGCCCACCCCTACAAAATATATCCAGACTATCTAAATTGGCGTGTGAGTGACTGGGTCCACCATATGTAATAAGATAGTTGTGTCATGTGAATAACCAAGTCTAAGACGATAATGCATTTATAATTCAAGCCCCGGGTCATTACAAACACCAATACCAATGGGGCCGGCGGCCGAGGGAAATATTAGGGCGTTTTTTGAGAGAGAGGATATTCTGGATGGAAAATAAATATGAGTAAGGAAACAGTAACACATTTGTCCAAAAAAAAGGAAACAGTAACACTATATTACATGCTAATGCTGCACAGTGAGCTTCTTTCTGCTCTGATTCATCTGTGCCACAACATCACTAATGTCCAACCTTTCCCCAAGCAACTCTGCAGAGCAAGCAAGACCAATTTCTAAAATTGAAATCAAGCATTCTTCGGTTTGCATGCGAAGCCTTGCGTTATTCTCCTTACGATGATTGCTAGTGCTCATCTCCACTTGCACCATTTCCTGAACAAGAACGGGATCCACAATCTCTACCAATTGCTCAGGCACAGCGGCCTTGACAAAGTTATGAAGGGTTAAAGTTGTTGGAAGTTTGAATGAAATTCAAGAACCTAAGTCCCACATTGGTAGAAAGTAGAAAGTATGAGGTCTTTATAAGTGTGGAAGTTTCACACTTAGTAAATGGAAGTGAGCCAAGTGGAAGCAATTTGGGCTTCAAAAACTATTTGGGCTTTGAATATTATGTAAAATTATATAATATTTAATGGTCAAAAATATGGGTCTTGGTTTCGAATTAATTATTTTTTATTAATTCGGATTAGTTTTATTAACTGTTTTCTAACAGTTGTGACTCTTCTGATAAGGTTTCAGAAGTTTATTTAAATCAAACAAGGCCTCATACGTTCAATACAGAAAAAGCATTCACAAGCATCTCATCTTGTCAGAGAGGAAAACAAACAACGTTCGCCAGATTCTAAGTCCGAGTGCTAGGGCTTAGAATACAGATAGTTGAATCCTGGGAGGCAGTCACCTGTAGAACTTCTAGCACCGAGAAGGGGTGAAATTACTGTTTTTAGGACATTGCATCAAATCTGCAAGCCTCTATCACGAATTCAAGTCAGTTTAATTTACTGCTTATATACTGTATTCTGTATTACAGTTTAATATAAATTCTATTTGTATATATGTTTTAATTAGTCACTGATTGTTGTTTTTCCAACAAAAGTTCCTTGAAACAGATTGTCGGTCGGTTTTTTTCCTGTAAACATCTCGAGCAGCAGAATGCCATAACTGTATACATCTCCTTGCATCCACACGTTGTGTCCCATACCATACTCTGCGTTTGATCAATTTAAAACCCCCCCAAAAAAAAAATTCTAATTAAGTGCCTTCAGATTTAATGTTTCAAATATTAACATAAATACTGAAAAAATGTTGCGAAAATGAAACAGCAAAGATTATGTACCTGGAGGAGTATAACCAATTGTTCCTTTTATTCCGAGCGAGCTTGATTGATTACCAGAACTGGTTTGAGAAGTTATGGGGAGGAATTTTGCCAACCCAAAGTCACCTACATGTCCAATCATATCATCGTCGAGAAGCACGTTGCTGGGTTTAAGGTCGCAGTGAACCGTTGGTGTATGACAATGATGATGGAGATACTCTACCGCCATAGCAACGTCAATCGCTATGTTCAATCTTTGACAAAAAGTTAAGCTCCTTTGCCCATCATTTGTCTCTCCATCTGTTCCAGCAGGATGCAACCATTCCTCTAAACTTCCATTAACCATGAACTCATAAATTAAGGCCTTGAAATCATTACCGCGATAGTCAGAACCTGAACACACCGAGAGTACTTTCACAAGATTACGGTGTCTTATATTTTTCAAAGCCTCACACTCAGCAGTGAAACTTTTGTAGGCTCCACGACGAACGAGATTGAAAACCTTGATGGCAATTGTTGTTCCACCATCTTCAAGTACTCCTTTATAAACAGACCCAAAACTTCCCATGCCAATCAGGTTGGCAATGGAGAATTCGTTTGTTGCCTTTAGAAGACTTTGGTAAGATACCCTGAGAAACTCTTCTGAATCACTTGAAGCGCTTTCCTTTTTTCCCCTTCGTAAGCATTGACGATACAAGAATGTTAGTACCAAAATGACTCCCAGTATCCCAAAAACCAGAGAGATTATCAATTTGATGGTTGGACTCTCAGCCCTCTTTTGTGTGGAACTCTGCATTTTGGCAAATGAAATTCAGGAATGCCGCCACAAAGTTTACTATTTCCTTCCACTGATGTGCCAGTTGCATTCTTGAAAATTCCATTGATTGGTACGCTGCCCTCAAAATTGTTGAAAGATAGGTTCAAGGATTGCAAAACTTGAAACCGCTCCAAGAATTCTGGAATCACGCCTGAGAAGTTGTTTTGACAGAGATATAAATCTGTAAGACCTCTTAGTGAAGCCAAGGATAATGGAATTTTCCCTTCGAAGAAGTTTCCATGCATGTCTAGATATTCTAATTTAATACAACTACCAAGGCTTGGCGGAATTTCACCATATAACTTGTTCCCAGAGATATCTAAATACTCTAGATTTATTAACTTTCCTATATCCAGGGAAAGGGAACCAGTGAAATGATTTTGGGATAAACTCAAATCATGTAAGGAGAAGAGACCAGTGATCGCTTGCGATATATTCCCATTAAAATCGTTATCGCCAAGAGATAAGATCAACAAATTGTGACACTCTGCTAAACTTGATAGGACATTGCCTTGAAGTTTGTTGCCATTAAGATATAATTTAGCTAATCGACTTACATTTCCAAGAGATGGAACATTTCCGGAGAGAAAGTTGCTATGCATATATAATTCATATAACTTCTGAAGCTTTCCTACATGAGGGGGGATGTGACCTGAAAATTGGTTTCCGGACAGCCAAATACTCTCCACGCTGACCAGATTTCCAATGCCATTTGGGATGCTTCCGAATATTTTATTGTCACTTACGTGGAAGAATAGAAGAGAAGAGGACAAGTTTGCTATGCATTGAGGCATCATACCACCGAAAGTGTTAGCATCAATTTGCAGTCTTCTTAAACGTGTTAACTATTGATATAAAACAGTTAGTAAGTCAGGTGTGCAAGGCACGTGGGTTGTTAATAGAATTAGTTAGACAGCTGTGGTGGTTACACGGTTAAGCCTTACTTAACAAGTATAAAGTGTAACTGTGCTTAGGCAAAAGGGGATTAAGTAATACAGAGATCAAGATTTGCAATTTCTCTATTTCTCTCTCTTTCTATTTTCTTCTTCTTCTTCATTCAATATCTTCTTGATCCTCCTCTGAATATGTTAGCTTACATGGTATCAGAGCCCTCAGTGGCTTTCACATAATAAATCGATCCAGTCTGCGCTCTCTCTGGCTTTCAATCCACTCCTTTTCCTCACTCTATTTCTTCCCGATTCTCTCTATTTTCTCGCCCAAATCCAATTCTAGGGTTTCCTCTGATTTTCTTCCCTCTTTTCTATCTGATTCATCATGACTTCGTCTTCCTCCATCAAGATTGATGGCCTGCTCAATCTGGTTACCATTCGTCTCAGCGACACTAATTTCTTGAAATGGAGTTTTCAATTGGAGTCTGTGTTGCAAGGGTATGAGCTTTTTGGGTATTTTGATGGCTCTATAGTTCAGCCTCCAAAATTTGCAATCTTGGACGAAGAGGGTGTTACCTCTCAAGTTACAGCAGCTTACAAGGAATGGCTAAAGACTGACAAGGCTCTTCTCAGTTTGCTCATCGCCACTCTGTCGGATGAAGCTCTGGAATATGTCATTGGGACTAAGACGGCTCGTGAGGCTTGGCTCAATTTGGTGGATCGCTATGCCTCAGTTTCACGAGCCCGCATCAATCACTTGAAGACTGAGCTTCAAACTGCTCAAAAGGGTGGGGACTCTATTGAAAGATTTCTTCTTCGGTTAAAGCATGTTCGAGATCAGCTGGCTCAAGCCGGTGTGAAGGTCTCAGATGACGATTTCATGATTGCTACACTCAATGGGCTGCCTTCTGAGTATGATATGATCAAGACTGTCTTGATTGCAAGAGATTCCTCCATTTCTTTGAAGGATTTCAGGGCTCAATTGCTCGCAGCTGAACAAACTGCAGAAGCAAGAATTTTGACCCACTCTGCCATGCTTACGTCTCACAATCCTACATTTGGGTATAATTCTATGGCTTCTCACAATAATACAGGTTTACTACCGACCCCGTCCGGTTCAACAGTTGCTTTGTATGCTTCTAATGTTCATAATCGGTATAATGGTTCACGAGGTGTGTCTGGGTCAAATGGTTATCTGATGCCCAATGGGTCTACAGGTTTTGGTAGAGGAAAGTTCTCTAATGGGAGTTTTGGTAAACCGACATCTGCTTCTTCTCCGATGTCTGGCTCCCAGGTTTCTGGCTCCAAGTTTGGTTCTAACTCGTTTCATAGGAGTAATATTGTCCCTGAGTGCCAGATTTGTTGCAAGCGGGGTCATACTGCTGCCAATTGTTATTTTAGGCATGATGCCTCACCTGCTCAGGGCTCTGCACAGGTTATTGAATGCCAGATCTGTGGAAAAAGGGGACATGGAGCTCTTGATTGCTTCCATCGTTCCAATTACTCCTATCAGGGACAACCTCCATCTCCTAAACTCTCTGCTATGACTGCACAGAGCTCTTATATCCCTAATCAAGTCTGGATTGCAGACAGTGGTGCATCTCATCATATGGTTGCAGATGTCTCATCCTTGCATCAGGTTACTCCATGTGAATCTGCAGAACAGGTTACAATAGGAAATGGCGAAGGTTTGAAAATTCAGAATATTGGCAATACATCTCTTTCTTGCAATTCTTCTTCTTTACTTATGCCTTCTGTTTTTCATGTGCCTAAACTGTCTGCAAACCTCTTATCTGTTCATCAGTTGTGCAAGGACAATCAGTGTCTTATATGCTTTGATGCTTCCGGTTTTTATATACAGGACAAGCGAACCAAGGCCATCCTACTCCGAGGACTGAGCCGTAATGGTATCTATCCCATCCCATGTACAGTGCCTTCACAGTCCAAGGCAGTGGCGTTTCTTGGACAGCGAGTAAGCTCCTCTTTGTGGCATCGAAGACTTGGTCATCCCACCAATGCCGTCATCAAATTGATGCTCAAGAATTCACAGTTAGAGTCTCTAAATGATGATTCAAGTATGATTTGCTCTTCTTGTCTTCATGGGAAAATGCACAAGCTGCCTTTTACAGATACTCATATTAAAACTAGGATTCCTTTTTCTAGAATTCACAGTGATGTATGGGGTCCTTCCCACTTCAAGTCTCTAGATGGCTATAGGTACTTTGTATCGTTTCTAGATGAATGTACCGGTTACTTGTGGCTTTTTCCACTATTCAATAAATCAGAGGTTTTCTCTAAGTTTCTTCATTTCACTGCATATGTTCAGAATCAGTTTAAGGCAACTATTCAGTGTTTACAAAGTGATGGGGGTGGAGAATATAGTAGCCACTTATTTTCTAAGTTTCTTTCATCCAAAGGTATTCTTCATCAAGTGTCCTGCCCATACACACCCCAACAAAATGGGATGGCGGAGAGAAAGAATAGGCACATAATCGAAACTGCTATTACTCTGTTGACTGAAGCATCATTACCTGGGAAGTTTTGGTTTCATGCTACTGCTCATGCTGCTTACTTAATAAATCGAATGCCTAGTTCTACCTTGGATAATCAAGCTCCGTATTTTCGATTGTTTGGAACGGACCCTAATATTCACTCCTTGAGAGTTTTTGGTACAGCTGTATATCCTTATCTTCGCCATTACAATGTGCACAAGCTACAACCTCGCACTACTCAGTGTGTGTTTTTGGGATATGCTACTGGATATAAAGGGGTTATTGGCTACAATTGTGCAACTGGAAAATGTGTGATCTCTAGGGATGTCATTCATGATGAGTCTGTGTATCCGTTTGTGCATTCCAGTACTCCACAACAGTCTTCCATTTCATCTTCTATTGTGAACACCTCTCCTATTATAATTTCTCTACCATCACAATCTCATCCAGATTCAGATTCAGGATCTGCAGGTCATGATATATCTGGGGATGGAGTCTCCTTAAGCTCCAGCTCTGTATCTGCTCCATCTTTTCCCTCATTACAGTCTGAGAATGATCAGCAGGTATTTAGTGATCAGCAATTACAGGTGATACTACCTTCTGAAGTACCTTCTCCTCTTCCTCCTCCTCCTAATCCAGAACCAGTAAACACTCATGCTATGCAAACTAGATCCAAGTCAGGTATCGTTAAGCCAAATCAGTTTCCAGATTATCAAGGCTATTTCACATGTTTAACTGCAAATGTTGAGCTAGATGAACCTTGTAGTTATAAAGTGGCATCGTACTCAGCTGAATGGAGGAAAGCTATGCAAGAGGAGATTGATGCACTTCAATCACAAGGTACCTGGAGTTTGGAGCCTAATCCTGGCACCAAAAATATTGTTGGTAGTAAATGGCTGTATAAAATAAAGAAGAATTCAGATGGAACTATTGCAAGGTACAAAGCACGGCTGGTTGCTCAGGGATTTAGTCAACAACCAGGTTTAGATTTTGGAGAAACATTTAGCCCAGTCGTTAGGCATACTACAGTTCGGTTGGTTTTAAGTCTTGCTGCTATGAATCACTGGTCATTAAGGCAACTAGATGTGAAAAATGCCTTCCTTCATGGAGATTTAGAGGAGGAGGTGTTTATGCGTCAACCACAAGGGTATGAAGATCCTGCTCATCCAGAGTATGTGTGTAAGCTCAAGAAATCCTTGTATGGTCTGAAGCAAGCTCCAAGGGCCTGGAATGCGAAATTCACAGGATATTTGCCGGCTCTGGGTTTCAAATTATCTCATTCTGATCCGAGTCTGTTTGTGAAACACGAAGGTTCAGATGTGATCATGTTGCTGCTGTATGTTGACGACATTATATTGACTGGCTCTAATGCGGATTTGGTACAAACTGTGGTTGACAACTTGAGTTCAGTATTTGAAATGAAAGACATGGGTCGCCTTGCTTATTTCTTAGGATTGCAGATTACATATCCTGTCTCAGGAGGTCTGTTTGTGAGTCAAACAAAGTATGTTAAGGATCTGTTACATAAAGCCGGGATGCAGTCCTGCAGAGCTTGTTCAACTCCGTGCAAACCACACAATCAAATTCTGACAGACAGTGGTGAACCGTTATCTGATCCCACCATGTTTAGGAGTGTTGTTGGGGCTTTACAGTATTTGACATTCACAAGACCTGACTTAGCCTATGCAGTAAACACAGTTTGTCAATATATGAATAGTCCTACTGATGTTCATTGGTTGCTAGTTAAAAGAATCTTAAGGTATGTTCAAGGTACTATGAACTTTGGAATTAAGTTTACTAGTATCAGTCCTACAGTAAGTGATCCTTGGCAACTGTCAGCATATAGTGATGCCGACTGGGCTGGAGATATCAATACCAGGAGATCTACCACAGGTTTTGTAGTGTTTTTAGGAAATAATCCCATCTCTTGGCAGTCCAAAAAGCAGGGATCAGTTTCCAGAAGCTCAACAGAGGCAGAGTATAGAGCCCTGGCAAACACTGCTGCAGATATTGCCTGGATCAAACAAGTAATGCAAGATGTGAAATTCTTTCTACCTAATCCTCCTGTGATGTATTGTGACAATCTATCTGCTCTAGCACTTAGCTCCAATCCTGTCTATCATTCCAGGATCAAACATCTAGACATTGACTATCATTTTGTGAGAGAGAAAGTTCAGAAGAAAGACCTACTTGTACAGTATGTTCCTACAGAAGAGCAAGTGGCAGATGTATTCACAAAGGGATTACACAGTCCTATATTTTCTCGACATTGTAATCATCTTTGATTAGGGAATGTAACAGGGTAGGGAAAATGTTAACTATTGATATAAAACAGTTAGTAAGTCAGGTGTGCAAGGCACGTGGGTTGTTAATAGAATTAGTTAGACAGCTGTGGTGGTTACACGGTTAAGCCTTACTTAACAAGTATAAAGTGTAACTGTGCTTAGGCAAAAGGGGATTAAGTAATACAGAGATCAAGATTTGCAATTTCTCTATTTCTCTCTCTTTCTATTTTCTTCTTCTTCTTCATTCAATATCTTCTTGATCCTCCTCTGAATATGTTAGCTTACAAAACGGGTGGCATTAGTCAAATCGCAGAGAAAGGTCAAGTCACCAATCCCCCAACTTCCAAGATGATTGTAGGCAAGAACTAACTCCTCAAGTCTAATCAAATTTTTCAAAGAAGGGACTTTTCCATGCAGTTGGTTTAGTCCCATTTGAAGTATAACTAGATTTGAAGCATTAGGTATTGAAGCAGGGATAGGTCCACTAAATTTGTTATCGTTGATACTAAAGAATTTTAGACATTGGAAGACAGTGCCTAAGTTTGAGGGCAAAGTACCTTGTATTTGGTTTAAAGAGGCACTAAATGCGGTGAAAGAAGAGAGATTGAAAAATGAGGGAGGGATCACACCAGATAAGCCATTTTGATCCAATGCAAGATAACCTAAATTGGACAGTTGGCCAAAAATATCTGGAATACTCCCAGTTAAATTATTAGAAGATGCATGAAGAGCTTTAAGAGAAGATAAGTTGCCAAAAGAGTAAGGGACACTTCCCGTAAGGTGGTTGTTCTGAATGACAAGAAGTCTTAGCTTGGACAAGGTGCCAAGCTCCTCTGGAATTTTTCCTACCAGAAAATTGTAACCAAGAACGATGTTTATGAGTGGAGAGCAACCTGATATATTAGAGGGGATTTCACCGGTTAGCGAATTGTTGTCCAGTCGTAGATCTTCCAATCTGCGCAGATGGCCAATTGCTGGGGGAATTTCATGGCTGAAGCTGTTGTTTTGGAGATGAAGTGCTCTCAAAAAGCTCAAGTTTCCAACATGGAGTGATATAGAGCCTGCAAGTTTCAACGACTTGAGGGACAAGCTGTTGACTCTCTGGTGACGACGGCCACATGTAACGCCATGCCAACCGCAAAAGTGGTTGGTTTCATTCCATGAAGCCAGAACTCCAAAGGGGTCGCTGGTTATTCTAGCCTTGACTTCAAGCAAGGCTAGTCGGTCAGTCTCATTTCCGGGAAGGGCCAAACAAAGACATACTGAGTGAAGGATGAGAACTTGGATGCAAAAAGATGAGAAAAACACAAGAGAAATAGAGTTGTAAAGCCCCATGATATCAGTTTAATTTGGCTAATGTGTTTGTGTAGCAGCTTGAGGAGGGGAGACTTTAATTTGTAGTGTGTAAATTTGGACGGCATAGTGTGTAATCTTCGCAAAAAGGCAGCTGCACCTGCATGTTTTTTATTTTTCTTCATAGCTTTAAATGCTATCTTGACTATAGTGTGTAGTAAAGTCCCTATAAAAGGGATACACTACAAAAAAAGAAGGCAACAATCACGTTTTTTTGAGTCCCCAAATTGGTGGCTGTTCAATGGTTTTGCTTGCTTGTCACCATTATTTGTGTTTTACTCGTGTTCTGAACAAAGAAGGGGCTGCCTTGCCCCCTTCGTGTGTAATCTGTTCCTCCCAAGCTAGTTAGAGTTGACAATGGATCTCGTCCATGTCTGATGTTTCTTTCCTCTTTAGCTTATTGCATTGTTTGTACTGGCAACTTTATTGTCTGCTAGTGCTTGTTGTAGCACCCTCCAGTTTCCTTTGTGGCTTTGGGCCCTCTGTTGATGTTGTTCTGTTGCGGTTTCGCCTATTATGAAGGCATCTTTTTGAAAAGAAAAAACACTCTCTCACATTTCAATTTATTGATTACATATGATATAAGTATAATAAATACTAGCCTCTCCGCGCTTTGGCGCCTGCGAGAGGCTTTTATTTAAAAATTTAAAAATTATTTTAAAATTAAAAAAGATAATGAGTAGTTGTGTTCCATAAAAATATGAGTCATTATCTGATTTTTCTTTTAATTTTAATTTCTTTTAATATGAAAAGGTGTGAATTTACCATATTATCCTCATTTAATTAATAATTTCAATTCTTAATGTTTGCATTAACTAAGGGCATTTTCTGGTATTTTGAATGTTTTATCATTATCTGCATTTTGCTTTATATATATAGATAAATCCACTTTATTGTTCTTGACATCTAAAAGTAACTTCCCAATTTTCCCGAGTAATTAAATCCAATAAAATAGTTAAGAAATGTATTTTAATTTCCAATACACATTTAAACTAGGGGTGGCATTTTGAACCGAAAACCCGTAAAAACCAATCGACAATTTACCGCAATGAAACCGTAATCGAGGTAAACCAAACCGCATTTGCGGTTGCGGTATTTGATTTTCAAAACTTGCGGTTACCGCAAATCGTAAAGTATACCGCACGGATAATGAAGTTGAATTATACAAGGAAGTAGAACATATGACAACTTGTAAGTAATTAGTTTATTTATGCTAATGTTATTCATGCTTTTTCTTATAATAAAATGTACTAAACTATGTTGTTTTATTTGTAGATAACATTGGTGCTCAAACAACACAACGAGGTTCTTTAAATCCACTCACCACCAACACTTAAGTTTGTAACTTTAGTTTGTAATATTGGTGCATTGCATTTTCCTTTTAGTTTGTAACTTTAATTAACTTTGAATTGGATTTTTCTTTTTGGTTGTAACTTTAATTCATTTTGCTTTGCATTTTCCTTTTGGTTTGTAACTTTAAAGGATTTAGAATTGGAATGCTTGAGAAGTTTAACTTTAATTGGAATATTTGGAATTGTAACTTTAATTTTCTTAGGTTGTAAATGCTTGAGAAGTTAAGGAGATTGTGAATTTATATATGCTTGAGAAATTGAAGTTGTGTATTTATTTATTTAGGTTGTGAATTTATATTTTTGTAAATGCTTGAGAACTTGCAGTTTTAAACCGCTAATTCATACTACAATTATATAATGTGATTTTTGAAATAAGGAAACAATGTGCGTTACAATTATATACGGGGGAGCATATAGAAGTACGCTTTTATTCACATACTCTATTCGCTCAAAGTTCCTTTCGAATACGACACATCTCTGTCAGAGCATCACGAATGTCCAACCGTTCTCATGGCAACTTCGCAGAACAAGCTGCACAAACTTCTAAAATGGCAATCAAGCTTTCACGAATCTTGATGCAAGCCCTTGTACTATGCACATTATGAGTATTTTCTGCGATCATAACCCCCTCCCCATTTTCTTGAACCAGAACAGGATCCACAATCTGTTCAACCTGATCAGTCAAAAAGCATTCTTGACAAATTTATGAAGGTGCCATAACGGGAAGATGCCACCGAGAAGATGCCATAACTATACACATCACTCTGTGTCCAGACTTTATTTCCCATACCATACTCTGCATTTACACAATCTAAAATATGTTAGAGTTTGTATAGGAAATACACTTGCATTTAGTCCCACATTGGAAAAGAGTAGTTTCCTTCCATACTTTATAAGCACCAACACTTTAGAAAAACCAAATAGAGTGTGGGCCTAGTGGAGGCAAATTCATGGTTTGGGCTTGGGTTATATATATATTTGTGTAATAAATATATATATATAATTAATGGTCAAAAGATGGGCCTTGGGCTTGGGCTCGGTTGATTTAATTAATAATTTATTTTTTATTAATTGAAAATTCGGTTTTTCAGATAATACCAATATCTGAAATTCGAATTATATGAACAGTTAACATAACTGTTGGATGAAGAGGTACCAGACCTCTTTATATTGATCATACGTTCAAACCAGAGAGACACTTTTTTGGAACAGCATTATCATTCTCACATTTTAACACTTCCTGAGAGAATTCATATCAAAGTTCGCCAGAAATCAAAGCCACTGTGCTTAGACTTTGATTTAAGATAGTTTAATCCTGGTGGACAGACTCCTATTGAACTACAAGCACAAGGGTAGAGGAGAAATACTGTCTAAAGGACACTGCAATCTGCAGGACTCTATCTACAGTTCAAGTCAGTATTCTACAATTTACATTACTGTTGTATTAATTCAATTTTATCAATATAGAATATATTTCGTTTGTTTTACTATTCTGTTATTTTTGGTTTTATTCTGATTGTTTTACAACAATCTTTAGACAGTATAATGGAACAATCAGGAAGTAAGACCTCTCATGCCGAAAAGCCTGAGAAATTCAAAGGCACTGACTTCAAACGTTGGCAACAGAAGATGTTGTTCTATTTGACAACATTAAATCTAGCCCACATTCTCAGACAGGATGCCCCTGTGTCGAATGAGAAACCTGCAACCAAAGAGATTGTCGCTGCAATTGATGCATGGACACAATCTGATTTTCTGTGCAGGAACTATATCTTGAATGGACTTGATGATGCACTGTATGATGTTTATGCAGCATTCAAGACGGCTAGAGAGGTTTGGGAATCTCTTGAGAAAAAAATATAAAACTGAAGATGCAGGATCCAAGAAATTTGTTGTAGGCAGATTTCTGGATTTCAAGATGGTAGATTCCAAACCTGTTGTCAAACAAGTTGAAGACCTCCAGAAAATTATCCATGAGATTCTTGCTGAAGGCATGAAGATCAATGAATCTTTCCAAGTGGCGTCCTTGATTGAAAAACTTCCACCAAACTGGAAAGAATTCAAGAGTTATCTGAAGCACAAGAGAAAGGAGATGAGTATGGAGGATCTCATTGTTAGGCTTCGGATTGAGGAGGATAACAGAATGAGTGAGAACAAGAATGTGGTTTCAAACATGGAAGCCAAGGCAAACGTAGTTGAAGGAACCTCAGCAAACCAAAATTCAATCCCAAAAAGAACAAGAAGAACTTTGTTCCTGGAGCAAAAGGAAAAGACTTCAAAAAGATTAAAGGAGCATGCTGGGTCTGTGGGAAAACAGGCCATAAGGCTCAAGACTACAGGCATAGAAGGGATCAGAATCCTGCAAATCCTGCCAATCCAAACAGCAACAGGCCAAGGAACAATCAGGCCAATGTGACTGAAGAAAACCTGGCTGCAGTGGTGTCAGAAACCAACATGGTTTCGAATGACAATGAGTGGTTGATTGATACTGGAGCCACCCGCCATATCTGTGGTAATAAGAATGCGTTTCTTACTTACCAAGAGATACATGGTGGTGAGCAATTGTTTATGGGAAATGCCTCTGCATCTGCTGTTGTTGGAAAGGGAAAAGTGCTTCTGAAATTCACCTCTGGAAAGGAACTAACCCTCCTAGATGTGCTGCACGTGCCAGACATACGAAGGAACTTGGTATCTGGACCTGTTCTAAGTAACAAAGGATTCAAACTAGTTTTCGAATCCAACAAAGTTGTACTAACTAAGGGGGGAATGTTTGTGGGAAAAGGTTATCTTGCTGATGGGTTGTTCAAACTCAATGTATCTGCCAATTCTATGAATAATAATATAAATAAGGCTTCTGCTTATATGGTTGACTCTTCTTCTACATTATGGCATGCTAGATTAGGACATGTTAATTTTCGTTCCTTACATAGAATGTATAATTTAGGATTGCTGCCTAAGTTAGATTCTATTGAAAATATTAAATGTGAAACATGTACAGAATCTAAATTTACTAGACAAAGTTTTAAATCTGTACATAATAGGTCCAATGAGTTGCTAGGCTTAATTCATAGTGATTTGTGTGATTTTAAATCAACACCAAGTCGTGGAGGAAAGTAATATTATGTGACTTTCATTGATGATTGCAGCAAGTACTGTTATGTATATTTATTACATAGCAAAGATGAGACCTTGAATATGTTTAAGACATATAAGGCTGAAGTTGAGAATCAACTCAACAGAAAAATTAAAGTCCTAAGATCAGATAGAGGAGGGGAATACGAATCCACTGCATTTGCTGAATTTTGTGCCACAAATGGAATAATTCATCAAACGACAGCCCCTTATACACCGCAACAAAACGGTGTTGCTGAAAGGAAAAATAGGACATTAAAGGACATGATAAATTCTATGCTGAATAGTTCTGGGCTTCCACATAATATGTGAGGTGAAGCCTTACTTACTGCAAATACAATCTTGAATCGAATTCCACATAAAACGAGCAACAAGTCACCATATGAAGTATGGAAAGGAAGGTTGCCAACTTATAAGACATTCAAAGTGTGGGGTTGCCTAGCAAAAGTTCAAGTTCCTTTGCCAAAAAGAACTAAACTTGGACCCAAAACTATAGATTGTGTCTTCATTGGATTTGCATCCAACAGTGCTGCTTATAGATTTTTAGTATTTCACTCTGATGTTTCTGATATACATGTGAATACAATACTAGAATTTGTGGATGCAATATTCTTTGAGGACATTTTTCCTTATAAACAAGGAAGGTCCAATGTCAATAGGAAAAGAACTATTGATGATTCTAGAATAAATGAGAATTCTAGAATAGATGATGGTAATCCTACTTCATCTAGTGTTCAAGAAAATGAAAAAGATCAAGAACCTAGAAGAAGTAAAAGGACAAGAATACCAAAAGATTTTGGACCAGATTTCTTGACCATGATAGCTGAAGCTGAGCCTCAAACATATAAAGAGGCGATATCAAATCCAGAAGCTCCATTTTGGAAAGAAGCAATCAATAGTGAGGTTGAATCCATTATGCAAAATCATACATGGGAATTGGTTGATTTACCACCTGGTAATAGACCAATTGGATACAAATGGATCTTTAAGAAGAAGTTAAAAGCAGATGGTACAATTGATAAGTATAAGGCTCGTTTGGTAGCCAAAGGATACCGTCAAAAGGAAGGCTTAGATTTCTTTGACACATACTCACCCGTGACAAGAATAACATCAATAAGGATGTTGATTGCTATAGCGTCAATTTATGACATGGAAATACATCAAATGGATGTAAAAACCGCTTTCTTAAATGGAGAGTTGGATGAGGAAATATATATGGAACAACCTGAGGGGTTTGTAGTAAAAGGTCAAGAACAAAAGGTTTGCAAACTTGTAAAGTCCCTCTATGGACTAAAACAAGCTCCAAAGCAATGGCATGAAAAATTTGACCATACTATGATGACACATGGTTTTAAAATAAACGAATGTGATAAATGTGTCTATATCAAGACACATAAGAACGCATGTGTTATAGTGTGTCTGTATGTAGATGACATGCTCATAATTGGGACTAACAAGGACATAATTAACTCTACCAAGAAAATGTTAAACTCCAGTTTTGACATGAAAGACTTAGGTCTTGCTGATGTAATTCTTGGAATTAGAGTTAAAAGAAATTCAGATGGTTATATATTAACACAGTCCCATTATGTAGAAACTGTTCTTAGAAAGTTTGGTCATTTTGGAAGTAGTCATGCGGTAACACCTTTTGATGCAAGTTGCAAATTAAAGAAGAATGAAGGTGAATCCATTTCACAAAAGAAATATTCACAAATCATTGGTAGTCTTATGTACATTATGAATTGTACAAGACCTGATATAGCCTATTCTGTGAGTAGACTTAGTAGGTATACAAGTAATCCAGGACATGATCATTGGGAAGCATTGATTAGAGTTTTGAGATATTTAAATTACACTTTGAAGTATGGATTACACTATACCAAATATCCTCCAGTACTAGAAGGATATAGTGATGCCAATTGGATTTCTAATGATTTAGAAACAAATTCCACTAGTGGATATGTTTTTACACTAGGAGGAGCATCCATATCTTGGAAATCTAGTAAACAAACTTGCATAGCCCGATCAACAATGGAATCGGAATTTGTAGCTTTAGATAAAGCTGGTGAAGAAGCCGAATGGCTAAGAAATTTTTTGGAGGATATTCCTATTTGGCCTAAGCCTGTGACGGCTGTTTGTATACATTGTGATTGTATGGCTGCTCAAGCAAGAGCCAAAAATAATGTATACAATGGAAAGTCTAGACATATTAGACGAAGGCATAATACAATCAAGCAGTTGCTCTCAAATGGAATAATCTCGATTGACTATATAAAGTCAAGACAAAATCTTGCGGATCCGCTTACAAAAGGCTTGTCAAGAGAGCAAATCAAATTAACATCGAGGGGAATGGGATTGAAGCCAATTCAATAAATGAATTGGCCTAACGGAAACCTAACCTAGCTGATTGGAGATCCCATGGTCTAGGTTCAATAGGCAAACTGGTTAGGCATAATTCAAAAGAGCTAACACACTTAGATCTCATTCCTATGATGGAAAGAAGTGTGTTGTCTGCAAGAAGTCTATTAGGGTACGAAAGTTTAATGATGTTGATTTCTTGAAATCAAGAGGAATAGAGCAGACTATTCTTAGTCAACATTACCTATGTAGGAGTAAATGTGGGGTCGCATTTATGAGAATGAGATGGCTAAATTCTCTAAAGCTCCTATGAATCCAGGATTTGTTCAGGACCAAAATGAACACAAACGTATGAATAAGTGGTATGTTAAGATGTAACATATGTGATACTTGTTGTCTCGGTTTACTACAATAGGTGAACAGTTCAAGATTTTATATTCACTGCGTCACCTAGTAAATCCGATAAGTATTCACTAGGGTAGGTTCAAGTCCAAAAGACACCTCTCCTGATGTGTGTTATATCTAAGTTTTCTCTCAAATACGCACATTATAGTTTTCCTATACAAATGTGGGGTATTGTTAGAGTTTGTATAGGAAATACACTTGCATTTAGTCCCACATTGGAAAAGAGTAGTTTCCTTCCATGCTTTATAAGCACCAACACTTTAGAAAAACCAAATAGAGTGTGGGCCTAGTGGAGGCAAATTCATGGTTTGGGCTTGGGTTATATATATAATTGTGTAATAAATATATATATATAATTAATGGTCAAAAGATGGGCCTTGGGCTTGGGCTCGGTTGATTTAATTAATAATTTATTTTTTATTAATTGAAAATTCGGTTTTTCAGATAATACCAATATCTGAAATTCGAATTATATGAACAGTTAACATAACTGTTGGATGAAGAGGTACCAGACCTCTTTATATTGATCATACGTTCAAACCAGAGAGACACTTTTTTGGAACAGCATTATCATTCTCACATTTTAACACTTCCTGAGAGAATTCATATCAAAGTTCGCCAGAAATCAAAGCCACTGTGCTTAGACTTTGATTTAAGATAGTTTAATCCTGGTGGACAGACTCCTATTGAACTACAAGCACAAGGGTAGAGGAGAAATACTGTCTAAAGGACACTGCAATCTGCAGGACTCTATCTACAGTTCAAGTCAGTATTCTACAATTTACATTACTGTTGTATTAATTCAATTTTATCAATATAGAATATATTTCGTTTGTTTTACTATTCTGTTATTTTTGGTTTTATTCTGATTGTTTTACAACAAAATATGAAATAACCGTAATTTCTAAGTGCTCAAAACACAATATTCATGCCTTCAATTTAAACGAAGCTTGAGAGATTTAGGAAATCATTAATTAAAGAGTATTTCCCAACCATATGTACGGTCATATTGTAAAACCCACCAAATATTTCCCCCCTTCCTTCCCTAGCGTTTGGCCAAAAAAAACAAGAGAGTTAAAAAGTGAAGTGGGAGGAGGAAAAAAATTGATGGCGACAAAAGCCAAAAATTACGGAAAGTCACCTGGATGGAAACAAAACCTCCGCCCAGCCAGCCAAAAAATTGATGGGGACAACAAAACCTCTGCCAACCAGCCTCCACAAACTCACAATTCGTAAACAAAGCCTCCACAAACTTGGGCCAGCAGCACCTCCATGTACGCCCGCCCTGTTTCTGATGTTCATATACATAATTCAAACACTTAGGCATATATAGCAGGTTAGGACGAAATTAGAAAGACTGAGGGTGGTTCTTATCTGCTTCCAGTGTGCGATACGTGCCGTAAGTGCTGGTTTTTTCGCTTTCGAAAAGGAAATATGGGAAAAAGGCTGATTTTGAATTCTATTATAGCAGCTCCATACCACAAAATAAAATAAAAATCCCCATTTCTTAGGGTGAAATGGTGTCGAAAAATCTTTTTTCATTGAAAAATATATAAAAAGCAAAGTGCTGTTATTAACTTATTATTAACTTATTGCATTGAAAAATAAGAGTAATAACAGTAATACAACAATCATAGTTAATAATTTTACTCTAATATTCCATACATGTCCCATACAACGTTTGTACATTTCTATAGCATAACATGCTTTATTCAAACATTGTATTTTGTTAAAGATTGTTCCTTATGCGACACATTATAGCATCTGTAACGTCCGACCGTTCACTAGGAAACTCTGCAGAACAAGCAACACCAATTTCTAAAATTGAAATCAAGATTTTCTCAAATTTGTGTCCAGACTTCATGTCCCACACCATACTCTGCATTACAACAATGCAAAACACACCAAATTGTAATTTATTATTAAATTCTCAAAAAGGCCTGTTTTTTGTGCTTTAAACTTTTAAAATCAATATGAGAAACTTTATAAGGAATGTTGAAAGAAAGGATTGGTCATCTGGAGGAGCATAGCCAATTGTTCCTTTTAGTCCCATGGAGCTCGAATGATTTCCAGAAGTAGTTTTGTGAAGGAATCTTACTATAACCCAAAGTCACCTACATGTCCAACCATATCATCATTAAGGACATTGCTAGGTTTCAAGTCGCAGTGAACTATTGGTGTTTGGCAATGGTGGTGGAGATAATCCGACGCCATAGCTACATCAATAGCAATGTTCAGCCTTTGATAAAAAGTTAAACTCCTTGGTTTCTCATCTGTGTCACCCGTATTTTGAGTCGGGTGCAACCATTCCTCTAAGCTCCCATTAACCATGAACACATAAATTAACGCCTTGAAATCGTCACCACGATGATCATATCCAGAACATGCGGAGAGTGCCTTCACAACATTATGGTGTCTAATATTTTTCAAGATCTCACACTCAGCAAAGAAACTTTTGGAAGCTGCAGGATGAAGGAGGTTAGTACCTTGATGGCAAATTGTTGTTTCACTGTTCTCAATAACTCCTTTATAAACTGACCCGAAACTGCCCTTACCAATCAAGTTGGCAGGGGAGAATCCCTCACTAGCTTTCAGAAGACTTTGGTAAGACACATTGAGAAATTGGTCTGTATCACTTGAAGTGTGCTCCTTTTTTTCTCTCTGTGGGCTACGGAGGGACAAAAAAGTTCGTGCAAAAGTGACTCCAAGTAAACCAAAGAGAATACCAATTTCATGGTTAGGTTCAATCTTCTCTTGTTGGCATGTTGAAGTTTGCATTTTGGCAATCGAAACTCAGGGATGCCCCCGCAACTGTTTCCTTTGACCGATGTGGCAGTGGCATTTCTGAAAACTCCTTTGATTGGTACTATGATAAATTGTTATATGATAAATCCAAAGATTCTAAATATTTAAAATCCTCCAAGAACTTTGGAATCCTGACTGAGAAATTGTTGCGATAGAGATTTAAATCTTCAATACCTCTTAGTGAACGTAGAGATGATGGAATTGTCCCTTGGAAGACGTTTCCTTGCATGTTTAGATGTTCTGTTTTTATACAGCTACCTAGACTTGCCGGAATTTCACCAGATAGCATGTTTTGAGACACATCTAAAAACTCCAGATTTAGTAAACTTCCTACTTCTTTGGGAAGCAAACCGGTCAATTGATTTTAAGAGAAGTCCAACTCAGATAATGAAGAGAGGCCAAAGACTCCCTGGGGAATGGTACCAGTGAAATTATTCTCACGCAGAATTAAGGCCGCCAAACTGTGACACTCAGATAAAGTTGTAGGGATATATGGCCTTGAATGCTATTGGAAACAAATAGTAATTTAAACAATTGACTTAAATTTCCCTGAGAAGGAGTTAAATGCTGACATGCCACTATTAGCAATTGAGAAAATGTAATATACAAGTGAAAATCCTTAACCTATGATCGGCTTACAATCGGCCTGCCCAACACAAATGATAGAAATCAAAGCAAAAGGCCCAAATGAAGCCAACAATTACAAAACAGTCCACTAGCATGGCCTCCAAATAATGTAGGGAACATTCATCAAAAAAGAAAGAAAAACTCTTTTATTTAATCAAGCAGATCTCTCAGATCTTACTTTAGACAACAATGAAATTCTGGATACAAAGGAAACAGTATTACATACGCTCTATTCGCATATTCTATTTGCTCGAAGTTTGTTTCTTATTCGGCACATTTCAGCCATAGCGTCAGTAATATCCAACCGCTCTCTAGGCAACTCTGCAGAGCAAGCAACACCAATTTCCAAAACTGAAATCCAGCTCTCTTCAATTTTGATGTGAGCCCTTGTGCTATCCTCATTAAAACGATTGTTTGCACTGCTCATCTCCCTGTCCACTTTTTCTTGAACAAGAACCGGATCCACAATTTCTATCACTTGCTCAGGCAGAGCTTCCTTGACAAAGCCATGAAGGTTTGAAGTTCCTTGAAACATGTCGTCGGTTGGTCTTTTTCCTGTAAACATTTCCAACAGGAGGATGCCATAACTGTAAACATCACCTTGTGTCCACACTTCATGTCCCATACCATACTCTGCATTTGCACAATTCAAAACACAACATTCTAATTTATATTTAATTAAGTGCCCACAGCTCTACTTCCATGTTTCAAACTACTAAAAGTATAGAAGAAAAAGAAAAAAAAATTCAAAACTGTAGAAGGGAAGTATTTATTTACCTGGAGGAGTATAACCAATTGTTCCTTTTACACCAATGGAGCTTGATTGATTAGCAGAAGAGTTTTCAAACGGCTTGATTAGGAATCTTGCCAATCCGAAGTCCCCTACATGTCCAACCATATCCTCATCGAGAAGAATGTTGCTAGGTTTGAGGTCGCAGTGAACTATTGGCGTCTCACAATGATGATGGAGATAATCCAATGCCATCGCAACGTCGATAGCAATGTTCAACCTCTCACAAAATGTTAAGCTCCTTGGTCTCTCATTTATCTCACCAATTTTTTGCGTTGGATGCAGCCATTCATCCAAGCTCCCATTAACCATGAACTCATAAATTAAAGCCTTGAAATCATTACCCTGATAATCGGAACCCGAACATGCCGAGAGTACCTTCACAAGATTACGGTGTCTAATATTTTTCAAGGCCTCACACTCAGCAGTGAAACTTTTATAAGCTCCGCGGTGGACCAGGTTGAGTACCTTGATGGCAATTGTTTTTTCAGCTCTCTCAAGTACTCCTTTATAAACAGACCCAAAACTGCCCGTACCAATCAAGTTGGCAGAGGAAAATCCATCAGTAGCTTTCAGAAGACTTTGGTAAGACACGGTGAGAAATTTTTCTGAATCACTTGAAGTGGGATCTTTTTTCGCCCTCCGTGAGTAACGGAAGTACAAAAAGGCTAGTGTGAAAGTGACTCCAAGAACCGCACAAACTAGAGAGATTATCAATTTCATGGTTGGGCTCAATCCTCTCTTGTTGGAGTGTTGCAGTTTGCATTTTGGCAATTGAAACTCTGGTATGCCCCCGCAAAGTTTACTATTTCCTCTAACTGATGTGGCAGTTGCATTCTTGAAAACTCCTTCGATAGGCACCATGCCCTCAAAATTGTTATCAGATAGATTCAAAAGTTGCAAAACTTTGAAATGCTCCAAGAATTCCGGAATCATGCCTGACAAGTTGTTGCCGGATAGGTTTAATGCTCTAATACCTCTCAGTGAACCGAAAGATGATGGAATTGTGCCTTGGAAAAAGTTTCCTTGGAGGTCTAGAGATTCTATTTTGATGCAACTACCAAGGCTTGCAGGAATTTCACCAGATAACATGTTTTGAGAAACATTTAAATACTCCAGATTTATCAAATTTCCTAATTCTCTGGGAAGAGAACCAGTCAAACGATTTTGAGATAAATCCAAATCAAGATAAGAGGATTGAGCAATGATTTGTGGGGGAATGATACCGCTGAGATTGTTGTCCTGAAGAAATAAGAGTTGTAAATTGCGACAGCCGACAAAACTTGAAGGGATATTGGCTTGGAGGTTGTTGCTATATAAATTTAATGAGCCTAATTGACTTAAATTTCCAAAAGTTGATGGAATGTTCCCAGAGAGAGAGTTGGAAGCAATATCTATTTCATACAAGTTCTGAAGCTTTCCTATATCAAGGGGTATGTGACCTGAAATTCGGTTCTCAGACATCCATACGCTCTCCAAGTTACGCAGATTTCCAATCGCATTTGGGATGCTTCCAGTTATTTTATTTGTACTGACATGGAAGAGAAAAAGAGAAGAAGACAAGTTTGCTATGCATTGAGGTAGCATTCCCCCAAAATTGTTTGTATCAATTAGCAGTCGTTCTAAACGGGTGGCATTAGTCAAATCACAGAGAAAGCCCAAGTCGCCACCAATTTCCCCATTTCCAAGATTGTTGTAAGCAAGATTTAAGGTCTCAAGACGATTTAAATTTTTCAAAGAAGGGACCTGTCCTATAAAATTGCTTACTTGCAACCAAAGATTATTTAACTTTGAGGCATTAGATAATGTAACTGGAATTGTTCCACTAAATTGGTTATTGCCAACATCAAGATATTCAAGACTTGGGAAGACAATACCTAAGTTTTGAGGTAAAGTTCCTTGGATTTTGTTTTCTGAAACAGCAAGGACTCTAATAGAAGAGAGATTGAGGAGTGAGGGAGGGATCACACCAGACAAATTATTTTAAACTCAAACCAAGTTGTTTAAAATTGGTGAGTCGACCAAAAATATCTGGAATACTACCATAGAAATTATTAGATGCTGCTGTGACCAATTCAAGAGATGATAAATTGGCAAAAGTGTAGGGAATACTTCCTGTGAGTTTGTTAAAGTGAACTGAAATTGTTCTTAGCTTTGACAGAGTGCCAAGCTCTGCGGGAAGCCTCCCTTCCAGAAAATTCCCACCAAAAGCAATTCTGAAGAGTCGAGAGCAACGCGATAAGTTCGAGGGAATTTCACCGCTCAGTGAATTGTTCTCCCACACTATATCTCGCAACCTGGACAGGCGACCGATTTCTGGAGGAATTCTGTGGCTCAAGTTATTGTTGTTGAGATAAATTCCTCTCAGAAAACTCATATTCCCAACATGTGGTGATAGAGAGCCTGAAAGTTTCAAGAACTCCAGGTCCAAAATCGTGACCCTCTTGTGACGATGACCACACGTGACACCACGCCAATTGCAAAAATGGTTGGTTTCATTCCATGAAGTCAAGGCTCCAAGAGGATCATTGGTGATACTTGCCTTGATTTCAAGCAAGGCCAGTCGATCTGTCTCATTTCCACTCAGCCTCAAAGCAAGGCATGAGTGAAGAATGAGGACATGCAGAACGCAAAAATATGAGACAAATAGAACTGATATGAGCTTCTCGAACCCCATAATATTTAATTTTCTGAAACTTCGGCTACAAATGGTTGCTTGCATTGCAACCTGTTATTATTAAGGGGGTTGATGCATATATAATACAACTTTGGACTCATTCACACGACCCACGCCATACGTCGAGGCATTTTCAACTAGTCATCAGTGAGAATACGGCATGGTTTGTACTGGCCAGAGAGGATTTTTCAGTCATTGTCCGACAGAGATGCCCATGTGTTGATTGGACCCCATATTTGTATACAGATACATATGCATCGGTGTTTTACTTTTCTAGAAAAATGTAGTTTTTGAATTCATCTTTTCAAACAAAAAAGAAAGATAATTAGTTTTGTAGCAAAGTTCTCTCTTTATAAGCAATATTATGTTACAAACCCTAAGAGATAATTAACTATGTGGGCTCTTGCTTGATGAATGTGTAGCTAGCTCGTATTAAAATTTAATGTTTGATATTTGACGTCTCCCTTGGAGATGCCCTTAGATGACAAAAGGTAAAGTTGAGGTTTTGCTTTAGCCAACAACAAATATTGCTTGTATAACAATTGACTTAAATTTTAGGAAGACTTCTTATTGCATGAAACCGGTCTATTTTCGTTTAAAATATATAATGGGTTAAGAATGTTTAAGCCTTATCGGGAAGGCTAAGGCCATCAGGGTAGCTCTGCAGTTTGCGTGGATAAGGGGGTCAGATAATTGATTTGGAAACTGACTCACAGGTCTTGGTACACATATTTCTGGGGTTTGGCTAGACAGCTGGCAAAAGGAGAGATTTTACTAGGATATGGTCCCTTGTTGGCCTTTCAATATTCTTGATGCAGATGTTAATGTTTTGGTTCGTATTTGAATTGGTCGTTCTCTTATCCCCTAAACTTTGTATACAGGACACTGCTTGCCTCTTTCACTATAAGGAGATGTTCTTTCTTTCTGCGAATCACAATTTGACACATATGTAAAAATAATACATCAAAATTATACAAAAATATAAACTTATACACACATATCACACTGCTATTAACAGGAATGTAAGAGCTCCTACTTACATGATAAGGAATGACGTATTTTCCTTGTATACTACTCTGTAATTTGACAGCTTTGAATTGTTCAAATTCTACTGGCCCCACTAGTGCTGGAAAATTTGTGCAAAAGATGTTATTCAAGTGTTAAGGAATGGGTTGACTCAAAAAACAACAAAAAAAGTATATGTCATTGATTGGGAATGGGTCAACTATATTTGTCCCTTGTTGGAGAATACCATACATATATGGATAGAAAGATAGCTCTGCTAGCTCTGCAATTGTCAATAATTACTGTATGAGTTCTAACTTACAAGTTAACTTGGGAAAAGTACAAGCTGCAAGACTTTGCCTTAGTAATTTGGATTTCCAATATCTGCTGCATTGCTTTCAATATAGATTCCTAGTTCTCACAATCTCAACCACAAAATTTCCAGATTTTTCTTCATGTCTCATTCAAAAGAAAAAATATCAGAGGCTTAAAATTATATTGAAATTAAAAGCCAAAGCTAAATCACCACTTCAAGTAAAGGAAGCAACACTGTCAGCAACCAGTTTCTCATAATTTATGCTTTGATCTAGTGTGAATTGAAACTTATGTGACATCCCACATCGACCAACGGAGAGGAGGTGATGTGTCATATATACATGCTCGCCTCCATCTAGCACGAGGCCTTTTGGGAGCTCACTGGCTTCGGAGTCATGGGAACTCCGAAGTTAAGCGAGTTTGGACTAGAGCAATCTCAGGATGGGTGACCCATTGGGAAGTTGTTCGAGAATTCCCAGAAACAAAACCGTGATGCAAAGCAATAATATGATTTTTGAAATACGGAAACAATGTACGTTACAATGATATGGAGAATATAGAAAGTAGGGATTCTATGCTCACAAAGTATGTGTTTGTGCAAATAATCTCACGGGAGAATATTCGCTTTATGATTCTTCGACCTTTGATCTTTCTTCTCTCTCTTCCTTGATTCCTGTAAAAAAGACCGAAGTAAATAAACCACACCCCAAGGGTGTTGGCCAAAGGCCCTCCGATGCATAAGTTAGTTTGATTGAATCTAGGTGAAATAATAGCTAAAAAAGGGTACGAAGATTTATCTAGAGTGATAACCGGGTGGCCGGAGCCGTGTGTGGTGGCCAAAGCCGTGCATGTAATATATGGAGAGAGGAGAGATGTGTGGCCAGCAGCGGTGGTGGCGTCGCCCATGGCTAGGGAGAGAGAGATGGAAAGTTTTCTCGGGTTTTCCAAGTAGGTTTATATGTACCTTCAATGATGAATGAAGCCATCTATTTATATGAGCCTTAGAGGCTAGGGTTTCGTAGAGAATAAAACTCTTATTAGGAAGAAGTTTATTCTTTCCCCAAATTGTAGAGATTGAGTCCATTAGGGATTTGATTGGGATCCAAATCTCCTAATTTGATGATGATTGTATCTCCTTATTAGGATAATATCTAAATTAATGATATTATCTTATTAAATAAAGATAATATCCTATAATTAATGATATTATCTTATTAAATAAAGATAATATTTGAAGTTTCCTTGCATGTATAGATTTTCTATTTTTATGCAGCTACCAAGACCTGATGGAATTTCACCATAAAACATATTTTTCGAAATATTTAAATACTTAAGATTTATAAGTTTTCCTACTTCCTAAGGAAAGGGACCGGTGAAACGATTTCGGGATAAATCCAAAAAAATATATGAAGATGATGGACCAATAATTTTTGGGGAAATGATACTGTTGTTTTCGTCCCTTAAAATATTCGATCAATAGATTCCTCTTTCTCATTCCTTGAACCCTTTTTCCTTGCAAAACCAATAAGAGTAAAAGGACCACACCCCGGGGGGTGTTGGCCAAAGACTCTCTGATGCATAAGTTAGTTCAATTGATTCATAGAGAAACTATAGCTAAAAAGGGTACGAATATGTATGTATGATGTGAACCGGACGGCCGGAGCCATGTGTAGTAGCCGAAGCCTTTTGAAGAGATAGAGGAAGGTGGCGGCAATGAGGGGAATAACAGGACCCGACCCGAATTCCCCCTTCGAACTCATGTCAAATCTTGCTATCCAACTGACACCCAAACGATGCCGGACCCACTACTAAATTTACACCTTTCACCCGAACTTTTAAGACAAAAGGGTCGAGACTTCTACCGAAATTTCGGCAAGGTCTCCCTTGTAATATGGACTTTCCCCAAATTAACACCTGCAATTACCGGCAATCTAATAATCTCAACTGGCAGCACACACAAGATAAGGCACACATAAAATTCACCTGGCCTACAGCCTTAAATTCAATCCTAAGTGGGAAATATCAGAGCAACTACTAGAGTGGAATATACAAAATTACTTTCCAAGTGAACCATGAGAACGGAAGATGAAGTTTCCTACTTAGAATTATAAGGACTTCACCGACGTCGGAGTAGCTTACGTAGATGTCCGAACGCTGGGCTATCTACTTCCTGGGGGCGCAAAACAATAAAAGAGTAAGCGGACAAAAAGAAAGTTTTTCTTGAAAGTAATTTTACAGAATATACTAACCCCTCTGTTTTCGCAAACCTTTGGAAAACTCACTAATACACGTGTAAATATACGTACATGAACAAAATATAATCAATACATATGCTGGTAAAATACCTCGGAATTAACTAGTAAATAGAATATCATTGACCCAAAATTTGTACTTCAAATCACATTTAAATCCAATACAACTCATAAAATAATTTAATAAAAATCAAGTTTCAAACCATTCTCTGAATCCAATAAACCAAGCAAGCTCAAATACAAATCATCCGAAATCCAGTTTATACGAAAACTCTCCACCCAAGTATACCTATGGGGAAAATAACTGGCCAACCCTATGTAATATATATCGGCAGGGTGGCCTGGGAAAATCCTGGGGAAAAATCACTGGCCTGACACTCGCATTTGTTATACAAGTACAGGCAATACACTGGCCGGACACCTACAGAAGAACCTTACTGCATGTACAGGCAAACCACTGGCCGGACACCTGCGTAGTCAACCCAGGTACAGGCAATATACTCTGGCCGGACACCTACAGAGTAGTCTCTATGTAGGTACAGGCAGTCCTAGTCATGTGCACAGACTTAACCGAAGGAAACCATAATTTCCGAAGGCAACTTATTACACTTTTTCCGAAGGCAACCATTTTATCTTTTCCGAGGCAACTCATTAATTCCCAAGGCATCTCATAAATTCTGAAGGCAACCAGAAATAGGTTCCTAGGGTGGGTTTGAAATCCAATTCCAACACTTAAATCATAAAAGCCCTCTTTTTCCACAAATCCATGTTTACCACTCTTTCTCAAATTCCTTCTTAGTTATCTCATATAAAACACAAATCTTTCAAAACCGTTCTCAAACCAAATTCGAATATGCATAATATTCTATTTAGAAAAACTAGTAATCATAAATCATACGAATCCATAAAACAACACAAATAATAATCACAACCCAAGAGTTTCATAAAACCATTTAGAAAACAAATGTCCACTCACACACGGTCCAAAGCGCAATCAACCCTCCACGGCTTCGTCCAGAACGATTCGTAGCACCAAAGAACCTATTTGAGAGAATACCAAGATTAACTGAATAATCATACCCAACACTGAACTTTAATTCAAAATCCTAACTCTCGGGACTCACAGTGGGTGCACGTCATCTTAGTAAAACCCTAAGGCCAACTTAGTACTTAACAAGTGACGAAACGTTCTCCAAAGACCCCTGGTCAGCTGTCCGGTCCAACTAGTCATATTGGTCAACCGATAGTCAACCTGGCCCACAGAGCCCACAACCTCCCATTTACAATCCGAAAGTTCCTAAAGGTCCAACAGAGTTTCCTAAACACGTCCCGAGAGTTTGGTCTCGATCGAGCGGTCGGATCACTCGCGATCGCATCCGACCGCACGATCGGACGATTATCGTTTAACGCAAACTTTAAGTTATTGAATCGGAACATCCGGGGCTCCGATTCACGATCCACAAATTCCTACATGATCCTAGAAATGTCTAGATCAACATACAAAGGAATGGAGTCGATCCAACGGTCTGAACATATCGAACCCGAATAACGCCTAATATGCAATATCCGATCGAAGATCAAACGATAACCAAATTGAAATCCGAGAATACCGTTATACTCAGGACAACACAAGGATCATTTTAGGACACAATGACAGGCCAACACAGTGCCCACGCGCCGGAAGCGCGTGGGTGTCCAAAGAGATTTCCGGCGATCGGAAAAACTCCAAACCGCAGGCCAAGACTTCCAGTATAGGTTAAGCACATGGAGTGGAGCAACTTTCGTTCTTGGATCTACCCCAAAAAGTCGACGGAGGTGGCCGGAATCGGAGGCCGAAAACCGACCAAATTTCTATCGCTTAATCGACTACCCAAACGCAGAAATTTCTGAAAACTAACACAACTAGCAGCAATAACAGCTCGAGAGGTTGAGAAAACATACCAAGTTCGAAGAATTTGGTTGCCGGAATCACCTGAACGAGCTCCGTGAAATTATGGGTAAAACCGACCGGATTTTCGCAAATTCCGGCAAGAAACGGCGGCAACTGGGGTGGCGAAGTGTCGGGATGGGAAGGCGACGTCACGCTGGTTCTTTTGGTACTAACCTTGTCGAGTTTGGTGGTCGGATGAGACGGTGGTGGCTCAAAGAGCCGTCGGATGAATAGTGTCGGGGGAGGGGCTGTTTGCGCGGGAGAGAGAGAGAGAGAGAGAGAGAAAAAAGTCAGATTTATCAAACCCAACTTCGAAATAATTACGATTATGCCATTGAACTTGTTTTGATCGTAACTTCTTCGTTACAACTTCCAATCAAGCCCACTACGTGTCTACGGACTCAACTCAATACGATCTACCTAAGAATACCACTTGTTTCCCCAAATCTCTCTGGATAAGAAAATGACCAAATTACCCCTATTCCGAGGGTAAATTCATAATTTCACTTAAATAATTTAAATACGGGATTAAATTTAGAGTCGAGGTTTTACAGGGAATTTCTGCAGTATTTTGATAGCTTAGAATGACTTACATCATGCCCTGCATAGCCTCGTATTTATAGAGCCTCATAGGGCTAGGGTTTGGAGGAAAATAATCATTGTTGGGAAAGGAATTATTTTTCCTGATTTTATGAGATTTAAATCAGTTAGGGATTTAATGAGAATCAAATCCCTAATTCAAGGCAAGAATCCTCAAATGGAAGGAAATATTTGACCTAGGGTTTTGCTAAAATTCGGTTCCCACAGTTGTCAATACCAAAATGAATGAGATTTGGCAAGGCATTTCCTAAGTTTAAAGGCAACGTCCCTTGGATGTTGTTTACAATTCCAATATGTAGTATAGAAGAAACACTGAAGAATGAAGGAGGGATCATACCGGACAGCCTATTTACGTCAGCATGAAAGTACCTAAAATTGGTCAGTTGACCAAAAATATCTGGAATACTCCCCTTCAAATTATTTACAAATAATTCAAGAATCTTAAGAGATGATAAGTTGCTAAAAGAGTATGGGATACTTCCTGTAAAGTTGTTCTTGGAAAATCTGAGACTCTTAGCTTTGACAAAGTGCCAAGCTCCTCTGGAATGCTTCCTACTAACAAATTTACGCCACAAGAAATCCTTAACAGTTGGGAGCAAAGCTGATAAGTTGGTGGGAATTTCTCCACCAAGTGAATTATTTGACAAGAATAAATCTTCCAATCTGCGCAGACGGCTGATTGGTGGAGGGATTTCATGGCTGAAGTTGTTGTTATCGAGATTAGGTGCTCTCAAAAAGCTCAAGTTTCCAACATGGGGTGATATAGAGCCTGCAAGTTTCAAGGACTGGAGGACCAAACTGGTGACCCTCTGGTGACGACGGCCACATGTAACGCCATGCCAACCGCAAAAGTGGTTGGTTTCGTTCCATGAAGCCAGGGCTCCAGAGGGGTCACTGGTTATTCTAGCCTTGACTTCAAGCAAGGCTGGTCGATCTGTCTCATTTCCGGGAAGGGCCAAACAAAGACATATTGAGTGAAGGATGAGAACTTGGATGCAAAATGAGGAGAAAAACAGAAGAGAAACAGAGTTGTAAAGCCCCATGGTATCAGTTTAATTTGGCTAATGTGTTTTTGTAGCTTGAGGAGGGGAGACTCCAATTTATAATTGTAAGGTCTTGTGTCGTGATCCCGTTGTCCTTTTACAGATGGAAGAATTTATTTAAGCTTGTTCCTGTTGGCCTATTTCTCAAAAAGTATTAGTGACTATTCTATAATCTGACGGCTTTGAATTGGTCAATTTTTATTTTCCCTACCAGTGCTGGAAAATTTATTCCACAAAAAAGATGTATCAAATTCTAGTTTTGAGGGAAAAGCAAATGCCCGCACACCACAATCCCAAGCCCAAAATTTTCATATCTTCTTCCTGTCTCATTCAAAAGAAAAAGAAAATCAGTGGCTTAAAATTTTATTGAAATTGAAAGGAAAAGCTACAAGACATTAGAGCAACTCCCCCCATTTGCCCCTTGCCATGGCAAGGGGGGAGCTATGGCAGCTACTATTCACATGAATAGTGGTTGCCCTTGCAAATAGTATTGTGTCTTTCCACTGTTGCCATGGTAAAGGGCAATTACTATTCATTTTTTTGTTTTTTTTCACAAATTTGTTTATCTAAATAATTAATTTGGATAATATTTTTGGATAAGATTTTTGGGTTCGTATGTGTCAATATTTATTATAAAATTCATATCTCAATCGGATAAAATTTTGGTATTTATAGAAAAAAAAAAAAAAAAAGTCAGTAATTTTTTGGTATTTTTTTTTAAAAATTTCGATTTTTTTCATTTTTTTATTGCACAAAAATTGGCTGCCGTTGGATTGGAGAAAAAAATCTAATCGGAGAGCCCAGAGTGCGACACGTGGACTGTAGCGGCACTATAGCGCATAGCACTGTAGCGCTGACGTCATGGTAAAACTCGGGCTGGAGCTCGGGTCAACCTTGCCCTCGGGCCAGCCCAGTCTGCTGGATCCCACTCCCAGCCCGGGCTTGGGCTCCTCGCTGGAACTGGATTTTGTCATTTTCTCCCCCTAGCCCGAGGCTTGGTCATGCCGCTGCAACCGCTCTTACAAGTGAAGGCAACATTGTCAGCAACCAGTATCTCACCTTTTATGCCTTGATCAAGAGTAAATTTAAAATTAACCAATGTCTCAAGCATATGCTCGGTGATCTTAGTGTTGAGATTTTTTTGTCACCAGCTCCGCATAATAGCATTCACCAAATTTAAAATTGACCAATGTCTCATGCATATGCTCTCTGTATCAAACATTTATGAACTCTTTTGGTAAGTAGCAGCATGAATAATGAACTAGCAAGCCTCACATTTTTCATGGTAAATCAATTCAAATCTGTTGGACAAGGCATTGACTATACATTATTGATTGAAAAAAACGTACGAAAGCCTTCATCTCATTTCTGCACACCACTGAAACTCCCAAATTGATATTAGGCGGAAATCAACAATGTGGTTGTTGAAATAAGGAAGCAATGTATGTTACATGCTATGGAGCATATAGACAGTATGCTTTTATTCACATGTTCTACTCAGCTCAAAGTTTGTTTCGTATCCGACACATCTCTGCCAGAGCATCACGAATGTCCAACCGTTCTCTTGGCAACTCTGCAGAACAAGCAACACCAACTTCTAAAATGGCAATCAAGCTTTCTTGAATATTGATGAAAGCCCTTGTACTATCTCCATTAAGATTATTGTATGTGCTAACGATCCCTTCCCCTCTTTCTTGAACCAGAACAGGATCCACAATCTGTTCAACCTGATAAGGCAAAGCAGTCTTGACAAAATTATGAAGGTTTACACTTCCTTGAAATATCTTTTCTGTTGGCCTTTTTCCCGTAAACAATTCCAACAGTAGAATGCCATAACTATACACATCACCTTGTGTCCAGACTTCATTTCCCATACCATACTCTGCATTTACACAATCTAAAACGTCAGATAAATTCTAAGTGCTCAAAATACAATATTCATGTTTCCAACAATTAAGTTAAACGAATCATGAGAGATTTGGGAAATCATTAATTACAGAGTATTCACCTGGAGGAGTGTAACCAATTGTTCCTTTTACTCCAAGGGAACTTGACTGATTACCAGAACAGCTATCAGGAAGTTTCAGGAGGAATCTTACCAACCCAAAGTCGCCAACATGTCCAATCATATCATCATTGAGAAGAACATTGCTTGGCTTGAGGTCGCAGTGAACTATTGGCGTTTCACATTGATGATGGAGATAATCCAATGCCATAGCGACATCGATAGCAATGTTCAACCTCTGAGAAAAAGTTAGACTCCTCGGGCTTTCATTTGTCTCACCAACTGTGGGAACTTGATGCAACCACTCGTCTAAGCTCCCATTAACCATGTACTCATAAATTAAGGCCTTGAAGTCATGACCATGATAATCAACACCAGAACAGGCAGAGAGTACCTTCACAAGATTACGGTGTCTAATGTTTTTCAAGGCCTCACACTCAGCTTTGAAACTTTTTGAAGCTCCAGGATGAACAAGGTTGAGTACCTTGACAGCAATTGTTGTTTCACCTTGGTCAAGTGATCCTTTGTACACGGATCCAAAACTGCCCGCACCAATCAAATTGGAAGAGGAGAATCCGTCGGTAGCTTTTAGAAGACTTTGGTAAGAAAACCGTAGAAAGTTTTCTGAACCACTAGAGCTATCATCCTTTATGTCCCTCCTTACACAACAATGGTACAAAAAAGTAAATGCAAAAGTTCCTCCAAGAAGAGCACAACCAATAGAGATTATGAATTTCACGGTTAGGCTTAATCCTGCTTTTTTTGGTTGTTTGAATTTGCATTTTGGCAAATGAAACTCAAGTAGGCCCCCGCAAAGATTACTATTTCCTCTAATTGATGTGGCAGTTGCATTTGTAAAAACTCCTTTGGCTGGCACCATGCCCTCAAAATTATTATCCGACAGATTCAAAGATTGGAGAAGTTTAAAGCTCTCCAAGTACTCTGGAATCTTTCCGGACAAGTTGTTGCGAGAAAGGTTTAATTCTTGAATACCTCTTAGAGAAGCCAAAGACAATGGAATTGTTTCTTGGAAGAAGTTTCCTTGCATGTGTAGTTTTTCTACTTTTATGCAGCTACCAAGACCTGATGGAATTTCACCAGAAAACATATTTTCGGAAATATCTAAATACTCTAGATTTATAAGTTTTCCTACTTCCTGAGGAAAGGGACCGGTGAAACGATTTCGAGATAAATCCAAAAAAATATACGAAGATGATAGACCGATGATTTTTGGGGAAATGATACCGCTGAGATTGTTTCTTGGAACAGACAAGATTTCCAAATTGTGACAGTCTGCTAAACTTAATGGTATATTTCCTTGAAGGTTATTGTCATCCAAATATAATTTAGTTAATCGACTTAAGTTTCCGAAAGAGGAAGGAATTTCACCAGAAAGAGAGTTTATAGCTAAATCTAATTGATATAAGTTTTGAAGCTTGCCTAGAGCAGGAGGGATTTCACCAGAAAATTGGTTCATAGACAGAAATAGGCTCTCCAAGTTAACTAAATTTCCAATCCCATTTGGGAGTCTTCCTACTAATTTATTGTCACTTACGTAGAACCGTGCAAGAGAAGAAGACAAGTTTGCTGTGCATTCAGGTAAGACACCCCCAAAATTGTTCATATTAATGCCTAGGTGTTTTAAATTGGTGGCTCTAGTCAAATCACAGATAAAGCTCAAATCATTAAGTCCCCCACTTCCTAGATTGTTAGAGGTTAGAGAAAATCTCTCAAGCTTGTGCAAATTTGCCAAAGATGGGACTTTACCATGTAGGCTGTTTCCTTGCATTCCTAGATGACCTAGACTTGAGGCATTAGATATTGATACTGGGATAGTTCCACTAAATTGGTTAGAAGCAATATCAAAATACTGGAGACTTGGAGAAAAAATACCTAAGTCTGAGGGAAAAGTACCTTGGATTTCATTTAGTTGCAGAGAAAATCTTATGAGAGAAGACAGATTGAAGATGGAGGGTGGAATCATACCAGACAGAGAATTGTCCGAGAATCGAATCTCTGTTAATTTTGTCAGCTGGCTGAAAATATCTGGAATGCTCCCATTCAAATAATTAGAAGATGCAGAAAGCACCTCAAGAGTTGATAAGTTACTGAAAGAGTATGGGACACTTCCTCTGAGGTTGTTGTAGCGAATTACAAGTATTCTTAGCTTTGACAAGGTGCCAAGCTCTTCAGGAATTCTTCCTACCAGCGAATTGTGACCGAGATCAATTTGGAGTAGTTGTGAGCAAGCTGACAAGTTGGAGGGAATTTCACCACCAAGTGAATTATTGTTCAATAGTAAATCTTGCAATCTGTGCAGACGGCTGATTTCTGGTGGGATTTCATGGCTGAAGCTGTTGTTTTGGAGATTAAGGACTCTCAGAAAACTCAGATTCCCGACATGTGGTGATATGGATCCTGTAAGGTTCAAGGACTCCAGGTTCAGCCCCGTGATCCTCTGGTGACGACGACCACACGTGACACCCGGCCAATGGCAAAACTGGACGGTTTCATTCCATGAAGCCATCACTCCAAAAGGGTCATCAGTTATGCTAGCCTTGATTTGAAGCAAGGCCAGACTATCCGTCTCATCACTTTCAGTACTCAAGGAAAAAGAAAGACATGAGTTAAGAATAACAGCATGCATGCACAAAGATGAGAAAAACACAACTGAGAGAGAGGGAAAGAACTTGTAAATCCCCATCAACTTTAAATTTGGCTAAGCAGTGGTTGCCTTGTTTAGCAGCTTGAGGACAATCCAATTTATAAGCATAGCCTCTTGGAATTCAATACTCTACAGCCATGCATATCCACATTTAAAGATGGGCTCAAGTTGCAAACTTTTAGTCTGTCAAAGTTGACAACTCCACTTGAGGATAATATCTCAAGGGTCAAGGGTCCTACGCGTATTTTATCAGCAGCAATGGCATGCTTGTCTTTGCGTGTGAGCACAGTGTGAATACGATGTCGTTTGGATCGCCCATACAAAATCATTCAACGGTTCTAAGAGGTGCCCATGTCCATGATGTTATGTGTTTGTAGTTTTTTGGGATTAAAAACCGCTTGCTGAAACAGAAAAATCCATCAAACCAAGCAACCATCCATAGCATAACGTAAACCAGAGTAGCAAATCTTGGGGCTATACTTCAACTTCGGACTAATGGGTTTCTTCTTTTTTTTCAAATTCTTTTTTTAGGAGTTGTACTAACGGATTGGATTACATTAACTAACTATGCTAAACACACACGAATCAAATTAGCCAAATTGAAAACATAAAGACTAAATTGGGCAACGGGCTAAAACACAGATACCATTTTAGCATTTAAATCATTTCTAAAAAATATGCGATTAAATGAAATTCTAGAAAATAATCAACCATATAGTTACGGTTTTGTTTATCAAACAAATATGAAATTTATTGGGCTTTCCACAAATAGGCCCAATTTTTATTGCTTTCACATAAGAAAGCAATAAAAATTACATTCAATGCGACAGATAACTAAAAGGCTTAAATGTTAAAATCCTTGTGCTTTATCTCATCGGCCAATTTAATCCCCGCTTTATCAATTTGGCCAATTTAGTCCATGTGTTTGTATATGTTAGCAAATGTAATATTTTCCGTTAAAATTATATTAAAATTGAAATATATATATTTATAATTAATTTATAATTAATTATTAAATATTCTAATTAATTTTTTAAAATGAAAACTGTGATTAATTAGTATAGTGAAATTTGCCTCCCAAATTACACGCTCAGTCAGACCTCAACCACCTTCCATGAAGCCATGAATCCAAAAGGGTCATCAGTTATTCTAGCCTTGATTTGAAGCAAGGCCAGACTATCCGTCTCATCACTTTCGGTAGTCAAGGAAAAAGATGAATTAAGAATAACAGCATGCATGCACAAAGATAGAAAAACACAACTGACAGTCAGGACCCGTCACGAAACTTAAACTGGAGCCCTCATATATTTTAATATAAAAATACTAAAAAAGTAATTTTCATGACTAAATGTCATAAAACGATTTTTTTATAACTAAAATTCATCATCAATTATCATGTAATAACAATCACAATTTTTTTTAATGTTTTCATTTCATAAAGTTAAATTTTAGTATGTTCGGTAAAAAAAAAATAAGAATACAAGAGAAAGAAGAAGGCATGTTTATGTTTTGTTTTGTTTTGTTTTGAGTGGAAGAAAGTACTTTTTTTAAGGAGAAAACGCATGGGTATGATACATATTGGTGTTAGTTTAGTTGAATGTTTGCCCTTGTTTTTTTCAACTTTCTTTTCTAAAACTATTTTGTTACTATAATGAAAAAAGAATAAAATTACGAATTTATTGACATCACTGAGACTCAAACTTAGACCTTGTATCAAAGGATATGCACTAGAAACCAGCTCTATCAAATACACTTTTGTGTTAATGTGCTGCATGCTGGAGTTTATGTACAGTTTTTATAATATTAATATATAATATAAAGTAAAAAAATTTGGAGGCCCTTAAAAATTGGGAGCCGTATATAGTGGCTCCACTTGCACCATGTCAAAGCCTTGTTTAGCAGCTTGAGGACAATCCAATTTATATTCAAAGCCTCTTGGAATTCAATGCTGTACAGCCTAGCATGTTCACATGTAATCTGATAATATTTAATTTCTATAGTGAATGAAAAATAAGTGTCTGTGTCTTAGTATTAGTTTTGCACTTGATTATTCTTTAAAGTACAGTTATTAATAATTAAATAGTTGGATTCAAATGATCAAGTGGTATTGTTTCAAATAAAAAGCTACTTATGTTCCAACAAGAGGTGTAATGAATTTTATATAAACCAAACACCCTCACCTATATATAGAATGAAGAGAGTTATATATAGAGTTCTTACCCGTGAAAAACAAAGAGTATCCCTCAGGAACGGCCTAGGATTCCAAATTGTAGGGGGCTAAATTATCAAGAGAGGAGGAGCAAAGTTTGCAAGAGCAGCAAGGCCAGTGGCGACTCCAAGAGTCAAAAGTTGAGTAAGCAAAATTTACGTGTTAAACTCAATGGTATAAGTGAATTTACTTTGAGCATGGCTAAAATTTACTTTGGGCTGTAAAAAATGAAAGTGCCTAGGTGAGGCTGTACTAAGGTTCATGCCTGGTATCCCCGTACTCTATTGTTAAAAAAAATTTCCTAGTTTTGTCTTGAGAGTACAAATACATAATTGGTTCGTAAAAGTCTTAAATTGAAGTGCTTTAATTTAGGATTATTAATTGTTGAATGCTGGGAGATGGACGTCTATAGAATTGCGAGAACAAAGACAAGGGCAAAATCAGTCTTTAGGACATTGCAATTCTTGCAAGCCTCAATTGCTGAAGTTGTCAATATTTCTACACATTTTTGTTTGTTAATTTACATTAATTCCATGTAAATTTGTTGTATATTATAATTTTGTTGAGAATTATTATAATTTAAATTCACATTTCCTATGGTTCCGCGAACAATTATATCCACACATTTAAAAATGGGCTCAACTTGTAGTATGTCAAAGTTGGCGAGAAATTGTGTGTGAGCACAGATGTAAAGTCCCATAATATATTAGCACCAATAGCATGCTTTTCTTTGCGTGTGAGCACAGTGTGATTACGATGTCATTTGGATCGTCCATACAAAATCATTCAGTGTTCATGATGTCATATGTTCGGATTTTTTGGGATTAATGGGTTTTTTTTTATTTTTAAACGAACGGAACAATGGGCTTGTCAGAAGAATTTGGGACTGTGAGGGAGGATGATCGAGCTGACAGCTTATGCAAATCACAGCTACGAAGATTAAGCTGATCAGAGAGAGGAAGATTTGCAGGCGTTGACGAATCTCTAAAACATATGCAAATCCAAACTAAGAAGATTAAATGAAAACTTATTTCACATAAGAAAGCAATAAAAATTACATTCAATACAGCAGATAACAAAAAAGATGGTTCTATTCACATATTCTATATGCCCTAAGTTTGTTTCTAATCAGACACATCCGAGTCACAACATCACAAATGTCCAGTCGTTCCCTCGGCAGTTCCGCAGAGCAAGCAACTCCAATTTCTAAAATGGAAATCAAGCTTTCTTCCATTTTGTTGTGAACCCTTAAGCTATCCTCACAAGAAGCATTATCTGTGCTCATCTCCCAGTCCTCTTTTTCATGACAAAGAATGGGATCCAGAACCTCTATCACATGATGAGGCAGAGCTGCCTTGACAAAGTTAGGAAGGTTCGAAGTTCCTTGAAACATGATATCTGTTGGTGTTTTACCTGTAAACGTTTCCAATAAGAGGATGCCATAACTGTACGCATCACCTTTTGTCCACACTTCATGTCCCATGCCATACTCTGCATTTGCATTTATCAAACACCGTATTCTTATTTCTACTTTCAAGCTTCAAACTATTAAAATGAATATTCAGACAAATATAGGGAATTGTTAAAGAAAGTAATCACCTGGAGGAGTATAACCAA
This sequence comes from Prunus salicina, assembly GCA_020226455.1. Classification (NCBI taxonomy): domain Eukaryota; kingdom Viridiplantae; phylum Streptophyta; class Magnoliopsida; order Rosales; family Rosaceae; genus Prunus; species Prunus salicina. The sequence continues at coordinate 16,609,107 of CM035343.1, read as the reverse complement.
TTGTTCCTTTTACTCCAACGGAGCTTGATTGATTAGCAGCTCTAGGAAGGAATCTTGCCAATCCAAAGTCGCCTAGATGTCCAATCATATCAGCATTGAGAAGAACGTTGCTTGGCTTGACGTCGCAATGAACTATTGGTGCTTCACATTGATGATGGAGATAATTCAATGCCATAGCAACATCAATAGCAATGTTCAACCTCTGAGAAAAAGTTAAACTCCTTGATCGCTGATTTGCCTCGCCAACTGTGGGAGCTGGATGCAACCATGCGTCTAAGCTCCCATTAACCATGAACTCATAAACTAAGGCCTTGAAGTCAAAACCACGATAATCAGAACCTGAACATGCAGAGAGTACCTTCACGAGATTACGATGTCTAATATTTTTCAAGGCCTCACATTCTGCAAAGAAACTTTTGGAAGCACCAGAACGAACCAGGTTGAGTACCTTGATGGCAACAGTTGTTTCACCATGCTCAAGTAACCCTTTATAGACAGACCCAAAACTGCCTGTACCGAGCAAGTTGGCAGAGGAGAATCCATCAGTAGCCTTCAGAAGACTTTGGTACGACACCTTGAGGAATTTTTCTGGATCACGTGAAGTATGCACCTTTCTTTTTTGCTGAAACCAACAGAGGTATAGAGATGTGAGTGCAAAAGTGATGCCAAGAAGCCCGCCAATGAGAGATATGATGAGTTTCAAGGTTGTGCTCAATCTTCTCTTGTTGGAATGTGGAAGTTCGCATTTTGGCAATTGAAACTCAGGTATACCGCCACAAAGTTTACTATTTCCTTTGACTGATGTCACAGTTGCATTCTTGAAAACTCCTTCGATTGGTACCATGCCCTCAAAATTGTTATAAGATAGATTCAAATACTGCAGAAATTTGAAACGCGCCAAGAATTCTGGAATCGTGCCTGACAAGTTGTTCTGAGAAAGATGTACTTCTATAATACCTCTTAGTGAACTCAAAGATGATGGAATTTCCCCTTGGAAGAAGTTTCTCTGCATTTCTAGATATTCTAACCTTACACACTGACCAAGATTTGCCGGAATTTTACCAGATAACATGTTTTCGGAAACAGATAAATACTCCAGGTTTATTAAATTTCCCACTTCCTGCGGAAGGGAACCAGAAAACCGATTGTTTTGCAAGTAAAGAGCAACATATGAAGGTGACATAGCAATGACTTCTTGGGGTATGAAACCGCTAAGATTGTTATAGGCAAGAGATAAGAGCATCAAATTAAGACACTTCGCTAAACTCGAAGGGATATTGCCTTGAAGGTTGTTGAAAGACAAATATAATTTCGTTAACTGAGTTAAATTTCCCAAAGAGGATGGAACATTTCCAGCAAAAGAGTTCATTGCCATATCTAATTCATATAATTTCTGAAGCTTTCCTAGATCAAGGGGGATGTGACCGGAAAATTGGTTTGCAGACAGCCGTAGGTTCCACAGGTTAAGCAAATTTCCAATCCCGTATGGGATTCTTCCGAACAGTTTATTCGCAGATACAAAGAATAATACAAGAGAAGAAGATAGATTAGCTGTGCATTGAGGTAACATGCCTCCAAAATTATTATTATTGATTTGCAGTACTTGTAAACCGGTGGCATTAGTCAAATCGCAGAAAAAGCTCAAGTCACCAACCCCCCCACTTCCAAGATGGTTTATACCGAGAACTAGTTTCTCAAGCCTAGATAATTTTATCAACGAAGGGACTGTTCCATGTAGTTGGTTTCCTGACATTCCAAGCTGCACTATATTTGAGGCATTGGATATTGAAACAGGAATAAATCCACTGAATTGGTTATTATCAATATGAAAATATTCGAGTCTTGGAAAAGCAGTACCTAAGTTTGAGGGCAGAGTCCCTTGAATTCTGTTTCCTACCACATAAAAGAATCTTATAGAAGAGATATTGAAGATTGAGGGAGGGATCATACCAGACAATATATTTTCGCTCAAACCAAGATATGTAATATTGGTCAGATGACCAAAAAAATCAGGAACAGTCCCATTCAAATTATTAGAAGATGCCGACAGGGATTCAAGAGATGATAAGTTGCTTAAGGTGCGAGGGACAGCTCCTGTGAGGTTGTTTCGGTGAATAGCAAGTACTCTTAGCTTTGACAAGGTGCCAAGCTCCTCAGGAATCCTTCCTACCAGAAAATTGAAACCAAGTAAAAGTATTAGGAGCTGAGAGCAACCTGATAAGTTTGAGGGAATCTCACCACTCAGTGAATTATTCTCCAATTGTAGATTTTGCAATCTGCGCAGACGGCCGATTTCTTGAGGGATTTCACTGCTCAAGCTGTTGTTCTGGAGATAAATCTCTCTCAAAAAACTCAGGTTTCCAACATGTGGTGATATAGAGCCCGCAAGTTCCAAGGACTGCAGGTCCAACCGTGTAACCCTCTGGTGACGACGTCCACAAGTAACTCCATGCCAACGGCAAAAGTGGATGGTTTCATTCCATGTAGTCAGAACTCCAAAAGGGTCATGGGTTATCGTAGCCTTGACTTCAAGCAAGGCCAGTCGATCTGTATCATTTCCGCTGTGTGTCAAACCAATGCATGAGTAAAGAATAAAAGCATGCATGCAAAAACATGAGAGAAACACAGCAGAATTGAAAGCATTTAGCACCATAAAATCTGTTTTATCTGAAACTTTAGTTGCTTACAAAATTTGCAATGGCTGTGTATAGCTACTTGAGTGAGGTACCTACTTATAGTCAAACAGCTTGCGTGAGCTATAAATTATGAGTAGAAAAATTGGTTACCTAAACACCCGGACTTCATCAGGTGGCAGTTAAGAGCTAGAAAAATTATTTTTCTTTCTTTCTTACTTGCCTAGTAGAGAACACTTGCCTCTGGAATCAGACAGGTTTTTTTCCTGACTTTTGTCCTGTCATTATATTTGCTGATGGAAGGTAGAACTCAGTATCCAACTGGTGAAGCATGGTCAAATAACAAGAAAGCAGCGTGTTGGCCTATCAAGTCTTTATCAAATTTATTGATCGTTCTACAATTCCACGAAATTTCTATTTTAAAATCTCCAATATGAGATGTGCACATAAAACTAGTAATTTCTCCAGTACTACTGCACAGGCTAATTTGAACTCTTCAACCATGTAAAAATATTTAGGCAGCTTGACCTACCAAAATACAAATCAATAATGTTCCTGGATACATATGCACAGCAATAATGTAATTCTAGATATAAGAGAATATTACATACATGCTATGTAGATTATAAATTAAGTTTGCATTTATTCAAATATTCTACTTTCTTGAAGCGTCTTTCTTATCCGGCACATTCCAGCCATAGCAGCACTAATGTCCAACTGTCGCAGAACAAGCAACACCAATTTCTAAAATTGAAGTCAGGCTTTCTTCAATTTTGATGTGAATCCTTCTGCTATCCTCCACAAGATGATTGTTCGCGCTCATCTCCCCTTCCAATTTTTCTTTAACAAGAATGGGATCCACAATCTGCACCACTTGCTTAGTAGGCAGAGCTTCCTTGACAAAGTTTTGAAGGTTTGAACTTCCCTGAAACATGTCATCAGTTGGTCTTTTTCCTGTAAACATTTCCAACAGGAAACGCCATAACTGTACACGTCATCTTGAATCCGCACTTCATTTCCCATACCATATTCAATAGCAAAATTCAAAACACAGAAAATTCTTATTATCAACTTCTCTAAACTATAATTTTCATTCTTCAAACTTTTAAATGAATTTGAGACATTTAAGGAATGTTTAAAGAAACGTTCGATCGCCTGGAGCAGTATAACTAATAGTTCCTTTAACTGTGTGGAGCTTGATTGATTACCAGAACAAATTTCAGATGTTCTGGTACCAACCCAAAGTCACCTACATGTCCAATCATTTCCTCGTTGAGAAGGACACATTACTGGGTTTGAGGTCGCAATGAACTATTGGAGTATGACAATTATGATGTAGATAATCCAATTCCATGGCAATGTTCAACCTTTGAGAAAAAGTTAATCTCCTTGGTCTCTCATTTGTCCAACCATTCCTCTAAACTCCCATTAGCCATGAACTCATAAGGCCTTGAAATCACAACCACGATGATCGAAACCCGAACATGCTGAGAGTACCTTGCGATGTCTAATATTTTTCAAGGCCTCGCACTCAGTAGCAAAACTTTTCACAGCTCCACGATGAACCAGGTTGAGTACCTTGACAACAACAGTTGTTTCACCTGGCTCAACAATAGGAGAGAAAAAGTTGAGTTACCTATGCAGTGAGGTAAAATACCCCCAAATTTGTTTACACTAAAGCTCAATACTCTTAAACCAGTGGAATTAGTCAAACCACTGACAAAGCTCAAGTCACTGATTCCCCCATCTCCAAGATTGTTGGCAGCAAGAATAAATTCCCCCATCTCCAATCTTTTGTTTACACTAAAGATTGTTCGCTCAAGCCTATATAAATTATGTAAGGGACTTTTCCATGTAGTTGGTTTTCTGAGATTGCTAGATGAACTAGATTTGAGGCATTAGATATTGAACCAGGAATTGGTCCAGAAAATTGGTTAGCATTAAGACCTACATACTCCAGACTTGGAAAGGCGATACCTAAGTTTGTGGGCAAAGTCCCTTGGAGTTTGTTTATAGACACAGAAAAGAAAAGAGGCTTAAAGAAGAGAGGTTGAAGATGGAGGGAGGGATCATACCTGACAAGCTATTTCCATCCAAAGCAAGATAGCAAAGACTGGTCTTTTGGCCAAAGATATCTGGAATGCTTCCATTCAAATTATTAAAAGTTGCTGAAAGCCAAGAGATGATAAGTTGCTAAAAGAGTAAGGAACATTTCCGGTAAGGTTGTTGTTGTCAACTGCTATTTTTAATAGCTTTGACAAGGTGCCAAGCTCGTCAGGAATTCTCCCTACCAGCGAATTGTAACCAAGATCAATTGTGTGGAGTTCAGAGCAAGCTGATAAGTTGGAGGGAATTTCACCACTAAGTGAATTGTTGGCTAACTGTAAATCGTGCAGTCAGCACAGAAGACGGATTTCTGGAGGGATTTCGTGGCTGAATCTATTGCCCACCAGATGAATCACGCGCAAGAAACTCAAATTTCCACATGGTGACTCTCTGGTGACGACGACTGCATGTAACTCTATGCCAGTTGCAAAAGTGCATGGTTTCATTCCATGAAGTCAATACAGCATGAGGGTCTGCAGTTATCCTGGCCTTGATTTCAAGCAAGGCTAGCCAATCGGTCTCATTTCCACTCATCCTCAAGCCAAGGCATGAGTGAAGAATAAGAGCATGCATGCAAAAATATGAGAAAAACACAGTTGGAGTATTGAACTTGTAAAGCTCCATAATATATCAATTCTTCTCAAGGAGAAGAATGTACTTAGACGCATGACTTGGGGATCATTTATAAAATCCTTAATTTCCAGCGTTAACCGATTGCGGCTGCAGTGAAAACTATAAATAATATAAACCCAGTCAATGCTAGAAGAACTGGATCTATACCTAATTTCCTAGAAGAATTGGGTCCATACCTAATCAGAGAAAAGTTCTTGACCAAAATTGTTTATATTTTTCTCAAGTCTTTGTGAATCTTGAAATTTTCAGCCCTCTAGTCTTTGTCAAGTGCTTCCCCCTCTCTTGCATCTCCACTTTTCTCTCTTCAAAGAGAAGATTATTGAGAAATTAAATAAAATAAAATTTCTTCATATTCTTCGTATCTCTTTTTTTTCTTTTTTTCAGTACAAGCGATATTCTTCGTATCTTTTCACTCTTTATTGTTCATTTTCATTTAAAGATTTTTTATAAGCTCTTTAGTAGCGGCCTATTTTTCATACATTTTGATACCCCGATATTGGGATCGCTGATGAATGCTTTGTTATATTAGCTGTGTTTCTATTTGTTTTTCTTTCGGACGGATTGATATGATGTTTGATCCATTCAAAATGCTGTGGAGAAATTGTACGTTTGTTACAGATTAAAACAATTTCATATCAGGGAAAATTCAACCAGATAATGGGTTAAAAGTCTTTAAAACCTCTAATCAGATTTCCAATTCCATTTCGGATGCTTTCTAGATCAGATTGACCCAACTAAACAGCAAACAAATCTGTTTCAGTTTTCGGTTTAAGTTTTACTGTAACTTTTTAAATTAATCCCAACCATGGATTTGATCCAACGATCAAGACCTTTTCACTCAGAAGGTTTTTAAAAATCCAGATGGTAGCCCTCTTCTGTAAAATCATGCCTTCCTCTCCCCTCTTCTTCCATTTCCTATCAATATTTTCTAAAGTGTCAACATTGGAGATTAAATAATACAAAACCCATGCAATCAATGCTGAAAGAGCACATACTTAACAAATTTGAACTGAATATATAGTTTTGGGAGTTGAAGACAGCATGGAAAACCATCTTGAGAATGAAAAGTTTCACAAAATAATCCTGTAAAACAAGGTACCTACCCGTAGCTGAAACTTTATTCAACTACGGCCAGCAATTCACTCTCTTTGCAGAAGCAGTGCCTGCCATCTGTTCCCAAATCCACCTGAGACGTCAAAAATGCATTATCAGTAAAAGAAAATGTCAACTGATAGTGCAAACATCCATATGCACCCATTGCACGCAACAATCCATAGACCATTTGCACAACATAGACTTCAGTTTATAAAGAAGATAAAAATGTCAGCTCCTTGCTTTACAGTCAGCCATTCATGGGAGTCAAGACAGAACGTGCGCCAATTTTGTGTCAGCAATGCTCAACACAATAATTGTGCATGCCACCAGGCAAAAGATAAGCTATGATTGTATCAGACAATCATGCTAGTCAACCGAGATTAGATAGTTGATAATTTTGATGTCATATCAATGAAGCAAGACAATTGTTAAGTAAATAAGTTCGTTCTATGCCATTTAAGTGTCCAGAAGTTACAACGCACAGGTTAACAATGTGATGGAATATACTCATACAAAATAGTGGAAGTCCTTCATCAAAGTTTATTTTAGACTCTTAACACCAGAGCTGTATAATATTTTCAACTGAATTAATTCTACTTACTTCATATGCGTTTATGTCCGAGAAAAGAACCTGCAAAAGGATAAGGATTTCAAAATTCAGATGACATGGTAAGCACGTAAATCACTACTTTGAATAAAGCATTAAACAACAAAAAACTTCCCTAGCTCAGAAACTTATCGTCTAAGCAACCATATATGTCACAAATCAACATTATTTCACACCAGAAGACAGTTACCATTATTTGAGAATGTTTTAATTGCTCACCTTCTTTCCAGCCTTGACTTCCCCAACCTCAGCACCAACAGAAAGAATCTGAGAATAACAACACTTGTTAGAAGATCCTGATATTAAACTTGTTACTTCAAAAACAAAAAAATTAATCATAACAAGACAGAAACAGCGGGCATACTTCTCCCATAAGATACCGCTCAAATTTAACGGCTGATTTGGGCAGCAAAACTCCTCCAGCTGATTTCTGTAGCATAAGACAGTTTGTTATCGTGCTAATATTAACAGATAAGGTACACAAGTAACACCAACGCAATATATTTCAAAAATGCAAAATTTCAAATCTAAATAGATATTTCTCCATGATCTAATAAGAAGAAGAAGAAAAATGCATACAATGAGGTCAATTTTAGAATCCACTGTTTCCAACTACCCATCATCAGTCAATGTGCAACCTCTTGATATCATTCAAGAGACAAACATACAAAAGGAAAACCAAAGAATAAGTGAAAAATGAAATATTAAAAACCTTTACAATTTTGAATGGAATCCCATTGTAACCAACCATAAGATAATCATCCCCTCAAAAACCATGAATCAATAATATTTGTCATAAGTACAGCCAGCAAGGACTTGGTGCAACGTAGGCCATTTTTCGCCATTGTTGAGAAATTGAAAGCACTCATAAGATTCTTTGGAGAATGTGGTCATAAGAAATTAATACAGTGATCAATATGCTTTTGGGACATTGGCTTAGTAAAGAAATAGAGTGTCTGAGATGCATGTAACCATTACTGACTACTCATAACTAGTCAAGTCCGCCTAACACCATTACAAACTTATTCATAACTAAGACAGATTTTGTTTTGCGGGGGGTGGGGGGTGGGGGGATGTAAGATTTTTATCCCTCAAATCAAATGGGGATCACATGAGGGCACATGTAATCAACAATCATGACTGAACTTTCAGATCATGTGCCTCATGTTCAAGCCAACGTTCTCAAGACTTCGGTCAGATAATTGCCCACCTAACAGAGACACAGCCCGCATAAACACGCAATGGGCAATATAACTCAAATTGCCACTAGTCTGAGTCCTTTAACTAAGGCAAGCCAATCAAAATGGGATGACTTCTCAAACCATTAGAGTTCAAGCTCAAATCCTTGATCGCATTCAAGAACTGTAGTTGAACTCAAGCCCACCAGAGCTCAAGATTCATTCAGCAATTTAAAATTCAATTTGCTTGCAACTAAAGCCATTTGGCAATCCTATGGATATTCACAAGGTTCACATTCCAAAAGCTCAAACACTAAACTAAAATGGTCATTGACCTAGATATTTGGGATTCACAATAATGAAACACATAAAAAGTTACCAATCCAGACTCTCAAACTCAATTGACATGACTAAAACCCGCATACCTCGGAGAGTTCCTCAAGACGAATAAGCACTCTGTCAGCTTGTGGAACCACCTGTCACTCACAAATTATCACCATAAAAATCAAACCCAGATAATTCATTGTCAAAAAAACAAAGTAGAAATTAGCAGTGCAGCCATATGTAATGTTTGGAAACCACAAACTATTTTGAAATTGCTTCTTCAAACAAGTATAGATAAGGGAAAAAAATACCTTGGTGGGTTCCCATTTCTTGGAAACTGCGTTAACTCTCAAAGAGTTTCTTCGCAGACCTGCACAATACCCATATAACAAATCAGAAAAAAAATTAACAAATTATAATAAAGTCTAGACATTCAAGAAAGATATAAGAAAAGTGTCAAGAAAGGAGTTAAATCCAACACACCTGGCAGTAGCTTCTGGTTCGACAGAGAAGCAGTATTGGGTTTGCATAGCAAAGGGTTTGGTAGAGTGACGAAAGTGGAAGCCATGATAGAGGTCAAACAAAGATGGAGAAAGAAAATGAGCAAAGGTTTAGTCGAGCTGCTGAGAGTGAAGAAAATGCTCTGTTTGCAAGAAGTGGGCAGATATCTTAAACCCTTGTGTGAGATAAGGAGCGAGTAGGTGAAGCTGCAGAGTTCTAGATGGTCCGGCTCCTCGACATTTTCTGTTGTGTAGTGTGTGCAAGGAAATGAGATTTGGTTGGGTCTACAATGTTTGGTTCAAGCCCATCTATGGCTTGGCTTCCTTATGGTAGGCCAATTAAGCTTTTATGGGTAAAAGAAGCATGTCAAAGTCTGTTTGGTAATGGAAATAGTGGGCCAAAACCCAAGTATTTCTTGATGAATATAAAAGTGATTAGAGTTCAATTCGCAACTATCCACCCATTGGGCCGTGCGGGAAGCGATGGGTGAATAGTTGTGAATTATGGTTAAATCTAAAATAATAAAATGTGTTTTATGTTTCGAAAAACAAAAGTTAAACGCTACTAGTGAAGCCTTCTGCCTCATATAGAAGAAAAACTTACATGGAACTATGACATACTTTCTCTATATATGTCTCTCTTCTCACATGACCATGATTTTTTTTTTTTTTTTTAAAAGAGAATAAAGGTGTAGGGAACTGAGATATGTAAACATATGGATGCAAATGGAATTTTCTTTCAACCCAGAATGGTTTGCTTTGCCAATAATTGGCCCAAGCCCTACTCGTCTTCTATAGTTCCATTAGTACTACTAATCCCCCAAAATCCGTCAATATTTGGCCCCACCTAATTTCAAATCTTTTGAAATGCGCTCGACTTTCTTAAGAAAGAGAAATCCATGCACAGAACACACAGCGGCTACAAGGGTCCACCACCATCCATCTTTTTGTCTTAAACGCTGCAACATTGATCACTATTCAAGCACTTTCCTCCTCACACTTCTTTTTTCTCTTCCCCTGGAAAATCTCTGCTTTCTCACTCCCTTTTTCCATTCCCACCAAGCAAACACCTCTCTCATATTGTTCATCAAAAATAATCAATACCCTTTTCTTGATATACTTTACAGCTTTCCTCTCTCTCTCTCTCTCTCTTTGTTTTTCCTGCTCAGGTTTCTCTGTAAAGCAAAACCCATTTTTGCTCACATCACAAGTGAATATGGTGAAGAAGCGGCTTTGTTGCTGTGGGTGGTTCATATTTTTCAGTCATCTACTGCTAGCAGCTCTTGTTTGCTCCAAGAACCATGGTACTATATAACCCTGCATTTTCTTCCCTCTTTGTGGTTTCTGCAGCTACAACTTGCAGATTCTTTGCCATTTTTTATGCTGAATTCTTAACTGTTTTGAGTTTTCTCTTTTTTCCTCTATGGAACTATGCATATACATTCTCTTTGTGGTTTCTGTTTTTTTTTCTTTTTTCTCAATAGGAGCTGCTGTTCTGAAATGATGTTGGTAAAGATAGCTTTCTATTTTTTCTGGCTAATCTCAGTTGAAAGAAATACTGGTTTTTTGGCTTGTCAAGTAACTATTTTAAGATAAGATTAGCATATTCTTTCATTTCTGCACTTTGGCCACAGATGAAGGGTTAAATAGAAGGTCCTGTTCTGAATACTCTTAATTTATTTTTAATTAATTACTGCCATTGAGAATGTCCTACACTGCAACAGTCACTAAAATGTCTTTTCAGACAACAAGAGGAGCGTATCACCGATCATGATAATAAGAGTTTCCAAAGTCAAGAAAGGCACAGTAGCACTCACTATTAGATTGCTCTTCTGCCTCATTTTGCTCCCTGATTTGGGAGCTATAGTTGGATCTTTAAAAGTGCTTTATGTCATCTACACCTTGTTTACATATCTTATCTCTATCTATGATCTAGCATTTGCATAAAAGTTAAGAATTTCATAGTTCCCATTCACATTCCACTATATTTCAAATCTCAATCGCATGGTTTGCTCCCATGTGGTCTGAGGTTCGAAACCCCCTAAGGTACCTACCTAGCTATTTGCTAGTGTTTCCTGCCTCCCAAAGATTGTAGCATTTGGCGGGGGGGCTCCAGTTTCGAATCTGATCGCTTCTTGGATTGGGGGAGTACCCAAAAAAATGATGTTCATGAGGGTATGCTCAGTCTCAGTGGTTCCATTCCTCCTTTGTGATCGTTAAAAAAACTCAGAGTCCCAGTGAATGGTCATCCCCAACCATAGAATTTGAGTTTACACATCTAGTCATCCCAATCACAAGTTGGTTATTGTGATGTGGCCTAATTTGGTTCTCTACGGTAGGAACCATGATCACAAGTTAACCTTTTCCTTTGCAATTTTTTCTTAAAAATAATGTCGATGTGGTTATATTCACTTGTAAGACTCCTTGGTGAGAGTAGGAAAAGTGGCATTTAATTCTTAACTATCAAAATCAATGTAATTGGATTAACTTAGAAAATTTCTACATTCTTATTCTTCACATTCTTCGTGTATATATTTGTCATCTATTTTATTTCAAGGATTAAATAAGGACTGCATGTTTGTGTAAGTGTATTGCATATTATTTTGAAGGTAGGTTTGAGTTTTGAATGGCCACATATGTTGATTTTGCGACATTGGGTGTGGTTTGTCCTTCAGGAAACCCTGCAAATGATCTTGTTGAGATTATCAACAACAACCGAACAGCCCATAAACTTTCAAAACTAAATGACAGTCCTGGACTCGGGTGCATTGCACTGCAATATGCCGAATTGTGCAAGGGGAACTGCTCTATCAACAACACTGTAAACTGCAAACCATCTGAAGATGACTTCACTGAAGTTTTTGCCCCCGATTGTGGTGTGGAACTACCAACTTTCAGCACCATAACTGGCCACATTGTGGGTTGCCAATCCAAGTATCTTGAGCCATCACTAGCTTTTGCACATGTTCTTGTTCGAGACAGCAAGGCTTTATCGATTCTGAGAAATAAATCACATACCGAGGTGGGTGTAGGCATGGTTCGGGTTCATAAAGGGCCATTCTTTTGGAGTGTTCTTTTCAGCAGTGGGAAGACAAACTCTACATTTGTTCTTGAAAATCGCGGTGCAGGGATCCAGCAAAAGAAAGGGTGCTATAGTGGAAGCAGCATACCATGCAGTGCAGGACAACAGAATGCTTCTCTGGTTTTGAACAATGTTATGATCATGGGTTTTCTATCTGTTGTTTATCTTTTGAAACAGTTTCACTTCAATTTGTAATTCATGAAACTGAAATATTAAACAAGACGTTGCTCAAAATTTTGTTACAGATAAGATTGAATTAAGGAGAGAGAGAGAGAGAGAGAGAGAGCAGAAGTTCTGGATTACAACTTATGTTTCTGGTTTTATCCCTTTGATTTTAGTTAGATTTGTTTCTTCATGAGTTTGCATGGTATAAAACTTGACACTGTCTAAATAGTTTGTCACTGGTGACAGCACAGTTACATTGAATCTACTTTGTTCTGACTGACTTTGCAAGCTGAGATCAGCTTTTTTGAAAATCAACCATATCTGTAATATGATACAATTTGAGAATTGGTTTCTATGTCAGGAATAAAAGGATAGAGTGCAATTGGACAGAGGCTTTCTGAGGATAGCACTACTTTGAAAATAAGGGTTCATGAAAAACTTAGTTGCAATCGGGATAGCACTATTTTGTTATCTTCGGCCAATAATGTTATGTCACATGGAAGTGTTTATCACGTGTGTCATAGCGTTATTAGCCGGAAATTGCAAAATATTGCTATTTCCGTTTCATGGAAGTCTTTCTAGAGTTCATGGGCATGATCTACCTTGATGGACTTAGGTAATGAAGTTGGGGACAATAGCGGTGCAATCAATTATGATTAGAGACGAGCTAAGAGGACGTGGACCTCAACATGGCTGAATGTCTAGGATCTGGACTCTGGCCTTGAAGATGAAGTGATAATAGATATATGTAAATAAAAAAAATTAATAAGTGAACTGTTAAATAAGTTTCGGTTCCAATCATATTCATTTCCTTTGTGGACACCTGGGATGTTACAAAGTCACAAAAATATCACAAAATTTCAAATTTGACCACTAGACCATTATATCGAGACAAGAGGCCACTTTTTTGGTTGATGAATTATGATTTCGCAATGTTTTGATAATGGCATTGTTCACTTTTTTCTTGGCCCAAAAAATATGATCTTGTTCATCTTTTTGGTTTGGGCCTGATATCCAATCTCCAAATAAAACTTCAGCATGCATTGGGCTTTAGGGAATAAACTTTGGAGCAAAGTTGTTATATCTTATAGGAAACAGTTAATTTATTTTGCACTTCTCTTTTATAAAATTACAAATGAATAAGTGCATGACGACTCTGTTAGAGTGCCATAACAGCTTTTTTTTATTTTATATAAATAAATACTTACAATCCATGCATGCCGAGATTTGAAAAAAAAAAAATGAAAACAAATCAATTTCAAATTATTCTTTTCAGATAGTCATTTCAAATCTATTTCAAATTATTGTTAAATCCAAATCCTTTCTTTCAAATTCCTTCATTCACACCGAGCCTTAACTTCATCTTGCAATTTGTTTGTTTCCCACAGAGATCATCAATGCTTTAGTTATGCAAAGACAAATTAGGAGTCTTCTTAATCGTGATATTTAAAATCAGTATCCTCTCCTTGCAAGTTACAAGTCATCGACGTGTGCCTATCCACGTTGTTGTGGATTATGTAGAGCCACGTGTCTTGAGATGAATTGACTTAAAACATTGTCTATTGTCTACGTGATATCATATATGCAGATTTATGCATGTGTTTTTAAAATTGCGAATGAAAAACAACATAGAAATAAAGTAAGACATTGATGACTGTACTGATTTCCAACCAACATGAGAAAAGTCAAGAATCTGGATCCCGATAACCAAAAGGACAACCACATAGACGTATTTTCTTTTGGTTCGTACGTGGAATAAAATAGAATTTAAACAAAAAAAATATAAGAATAAGATGATGACACTATTTTATCCCTCAAATTTGTAGGATTATGGAAATTTCTTCGTACTGAATGATCCCTCAATATAACTCGTTAATGTGTTATAATATAAATGTATATTTATTGATACATACTTTAAAAATGAAAAATAATTACTATATCGTTTACTCATATTATAACACATAAATAAAAAGCCGTCACATTTTAGAATTTATTTTGCACAAGAAAAATCGAATCCACAACCTCACTCTAAGTGAAAGACTGAATCCATGAATTGTCGGTGTAAACCAAAGTGTTGTTTTCTTCATAATGGTTCCTAGACACATGGGATGGGGTTTGAGCTAGGGCTAGAAAATGAGCGAATTAATGCACATTCAACATCTTAGCTACCACACCTAAGAACACTAACTAAACCTCAACTCGTAGATTTCAATATTTATGATAAAATCAACCACCAAAAAGCTTTAATAGTGGAACCTTAGACACACGGCTTGACATGACCTAGTGGACCTAAAACACTTAACTCACCTTCAAACACCAAAGAAGACATCAAGAATGCTTCTATGTTCTAACAACCACGTAACGGATTTGATCTCTAGAGTTTACGAGTGGTAAAAAAGAGAAAATAATATCTAGTAAAACTAGTAAAGAGTAATGATAACTATGGGGTAGTTTAGTAGAAGACATTACCAATATTTTTTTAATAGACATTTTCTATTGAGAATGACGATAATATACTAAACTCACACATACTGCACAAATACTATGACTCGAACCCAATTACTCCAAACCACTACAATAATGGGCATTTTACTATTAATTTATTAAGTATGATTCATTACTTCGAATGAGGAAAGTCATTATTGGGTATTTTGAGCCAGTTTGAAGTACAGTGGAGATTTGAGACTCCAAATATACGAGATTATTTCAATAAATAAGCCTTAATTTGAATTAACTTGGAAAAAGAAAATCTAGTAAAAGTATTAACTGAAAAACGGAAAAGTCAAGTAACTTCCCACCACCCTTGGGATGGGATGCGACAAAACATGAAGAAAGCTAGAAGTGTAGTGTCCACACTCGAAACTTGTTCCAATCCCCTTGCTTGCGTATTATCCGTTTTTCGTTTTTGTCCCCACTCTGTGGATTTGTGCGAGTGTGGTTGGTCGTTTTGGTCAAGGTCAAGCGCAACCACATTTGCTGTCGTATGCCTCCCTCATCCATGGGGCCAAAACGACAAGGAAAGTTAGCGCTTGACTTTGCTTCATTATGGTCGTCAATGCTTACCTCTTTTTATATACAATTTATACAAGTAACCCATTTTGGATTTGCACTCCACGTATCCACATACCGAAATATCCATCAATGTTATGTCAGCCATTACATGAATTTTAGTGAAAATTTCTGCGTAATTTCACGTTTAATTGACCATTTGCTTAATTAATTTCCATATAATGACTTATTAAATAAATTATCCCCATGCAATTCTCTTCTTCCTTTTACTTTCTCAAAGTTGGTGCGTTACATGAAAGTTCACATGAGCTTTCGACAAATTACATCATCAGCTAATCATATCTGGTGAAACCTAATTTGACTAATTCTAACTATCTTTATCGATGGAATTTTGCTCTTCGATGATGAACATAATAATTTAATATTAAATTTTTTGGGTACAAATAATATGTACATTATTGTACTGTACTTATCATATAAAGTATAAGATATTTGAGAAAATGCTATATTTTGTAATTAGAAAAACCTTCATGACCCGATTTCTAATTGTCGGATAAAATATTTTAGATATACGTAATTACGCACAACCCATATCAGATAATGAAACTCATGTGCTTTCACGTATGTAAGAAATTTTTTATTTAAACAATGAGATATTGTAAATTGAGTGCTGCCCTTTCCAATCCCCCGTTGTATTTTCTCACTTACCTGATTTTCCCACCCACCATGTAAAATTGGAGAAAACAAAACACACACACACAATCCTATATTTCCACCCACCATTAGTCCTAAAATATCCTTTAATTATTAATTCAAGCAAATTCTCTTTGCTAATTATTAATAGTATATGAAGATAATCAAGTTGTGTTTGACGGACTATATAAATATTTTAGTTTAATATTTTGATTTTCTGAATCTTTTAGTTTCTGCCTTGTAGTTTCTAAAAATATTCTAGATAATTGTTTTAAAGAGAAAAATGTACATTTGAAGGGCAATTTTCTATTGTGCTGCATTTGTGCGTAAAAAGAGAAAGGTGTAAATAATAGAATAGATAGAATAGGTGAAAGGAAATAGAACAGAGGTGAAATAGCAACACTCTATATATACTCTAATATATAAAGATGATTTGAAATTAGATGGACTAACACACATACCATGATCAACTGTTTAATTCACATCTATATTGTATGCAGGAAAAACAAAAACAAAAATAATGATTAATTAAGTCAATGAGTTGGATCACACATGAAATTTCGTTACATAACATATAAAATATATGGCAAAAAAACATTATCCTAACATCAAAGGACTCCCTTATTATATGCTGATGAAACATGTTCATCGTATATTTTTAAGTGAAATTCTATTCCTTTTCTTTACATAGGAAGGATTGGGTTTTACTTTTCTTTTCTTTTCTTTTTTTGGGTCAAAGGTTGGGTTTTACTTTTTTGTTTGCCATAGGATCGGGTTTTACTGGAGTGACATAGAATATAATCTAATAAAGTACAAGGCTACTTAATGTTGTTGCCCAATGCCAACAAACCAACTACCTCCTTTCAAAACAATAATGCCATTTCATGGGGAAGACAATTGTATACTTTTAAACATGCATGCCAAGAGTGTGCAAGAAGTAATTCCATAGGAGAGAGAGAGAGAGATGAGAGAGAGAGATGAGGGTGTGACAATAATATATTCTATGAATTAATGGATAGTGCTAAAGTTAGACGTACGGCAATTTTATTTAATGTTAGAGAATTATTAAAATGTATTATTAAAAAAGTTTATGCTATAGTTGTGCTATTATAATAGGACCCTAGTGATAGTGTCATGATTTTTTCCAGTTAATTTGCACATTATTCCATATCAGGAAGCGTAGCAGTTCATGTTCCTGCAAATCCCATTAAAATAATTACATAATATAATATGTTTTTTTCTTTTTCTATTTTTCTATTACTTTTCAAGTACCAAAAAGAATTATTCCGAAAAACATAAAAGTACCAAAAAAGAAGTACCCTTAAGAATGTCAAATACTAGTTTAGTGCTTTTCATTAAACAACTAACAACATGCTCCACTGGATCGATTATTGAGTTAAGTTTACCTGAAAAACCTGATTTTAAAAATACACGTGTCGTTCTATAAGTAAATACATGGAGTTCTTTAAAAAAGTAAGCAAGTGTCGTTTTGGTGCTACTTATTACTTAATCCACCTCTTTTCTCAGGCTTCATATTTTTGTTAGCTCCATTTTACGCTTCTTTAGCTCCTTCCTTCCGGATCAAATGCTTGGTTAGACCGACAGCTAAGTCCGTTAGTGTAGAGAAACTCGCCTAATATTATTGTTTAATTTATATAAAACAATGTTTGAAATTCCAATTTTGTCCTTTTTCTTCTTTCGTAGCAAAGAGCTCACGGCTGTAAATCAATGGGCCTAGACTACGTATTATTATGTAATAAAATCTTATTAAATATGGAAATTTTAATCTTCAAAGAAACTTCCGTAATGGGTTTTGACTAAAACCTTTCATGGTTAACTAAGTAATGAGGCATAATCCCCGGAGAAAGTCAAATTACAAATTACATAAATTCTCATCTTTCCAAAACCAGTTTGGTTAATTAGAGAGATTAATAAAATCCACATTATAATAATCGGATGAAAAAACCAACAAGTAACACCACAAAGCGCACAGAACCCAAATTGAAACGGAGAGGGGTATAATCGTAGTTTCATTTATCTTCCTGCCTATCCCTTCAAAAACCTGCGCGCATTTACTCGACTGATCCCAAAATTCAATACCACAGTACACAGTCTCCCCCGTCCCCGCTCTCTATTACTCTCTCTACAGACCACCTCCACCCACCACCTCCACATCGCCCTCACGTGTTTCTCACGTGACATCCCCTCAACCTCGTCAATTTTCCTTCTTTTATTCACTTTTGTCCGCATCAAGACCGAAAACCAAACAAACCCCCCCATTAATTCTCCTCCCACCCACTCTCTCTCTTCGTCTCTCGCTCTCTCTCTACCAAAACGATGTCGCAGAGCTCACCGCCATCACCGCAAGCACCGCCATTGATACCCTCTGAACCTCAGCACCATTCTTTCTCCTTCAAAACCCTAAGTCCAAGCCTCCTCATAATCCTCCTCATCCTCGCCGTCACGGTCGTCGCCTCAATCTCGCTCTGCTTCCTCCTCCGCCACCTAAACGGCCGCTGTCTCCGCCGCCTCGCCCCGTCCTCAGCCGGGTCAGCACCGGCCGAGTCGCGTCGAATCTCGACTCGCCGAGTCAGCCCCGACAACGCAGCCTCCCTCCCTCTCTTCACCTACTCCGCCATCACCCGCCGGTCTTCCTCTACCGTCTCCGCCGACTGCGCCGTCTGCTTGTCGAAGTTCGAGCCGAGTGACGAGCTCCGACTCCTCCCTCTCTGCTGCCACGCCTTCCACGCCGTATGCATCGACACGTGGCTTCAATCGCACCAGACGTGTCCTCTGTGCCGCTCCCCGATCGCCGCCTCCGACGCCGAGCTCATGGCGCTCGTCTCCAATGCCGGCGCTGCGACGATGAACAGCGGAAGCTTCCGTCTGGAGATCGGAAACGTAAGCCGCCGCAACCGAACGACGTCGGACGAGAGCTCCATTCCAGCCGATGCTAATCGCCGGTCCTACTCGATTGGTTCATTCGAGTATGTCGTCGAGGACGAGTCTTCGGAGGTGCGGTTGAGCAATGCGCAGAAGGAAGACATCATTTTGGTCGTTGCCGAGGCACCGGAGCCACCATCTCAACCTGTCGAGCCGAGCCTAGCCGCCGAGGTGGGCTCGGGGAGGACGAGTTGGCTCAAAGATTACATCGACCGCCTATCGAGCTCTCTATCTTCTCGTGACATATCATTTCGCAGCTCGGGGAGATTTTTCACCGGAAGCAGCCGCCGGAGTGAGGCTTCCATCATCGGAGATTGGAGCTTGGAGTCTGGCCGGGTCGGGGAGGAGATATCAGAGATGTTCCGTTGGCTATCAGGGGTGTAACGGTAAATAAAGGTGAAATCCACAATTTTGCTAGCTGACGTGGACTGAGTAAAAAATTATGGGTGGATTGAGTAAATTTTGGGTGGGTAAAACTGAGAATAAAGCCATCCGTACCTTTTTCTGCACTGTACATAGGGTGAAGAAGATACAAGGAGAGCTTTTTACCAGGACTATGATTCTTGTGCGGTAATATTAGTTTTACTGTTTGGGTAAAAAAAAGAATTATGTAGCAGTTAATTTCCTTCATGTGATTAGAGATTGTGATTGAAACAAGAAGGTTTAGAATATTTGGTTGTGTTTGACAATTTTTTTATTGGGATTTGATTGAAGAAAAGAAAAGAGGTTAAAGGCAGCCAAATCAGTGCAGAAAGAAATAGGTATGTTTCATACTTGTTCTGGAATATTTGCTTTACATAGTCACCCAAAAAGAGCAAACAAAAGAAGAGTAAATTGGTGAAACAAAGACAGAGAGGCCAAACAGATTTGGTTGCTTTGGAAAACTTTTTGGTTGGTTTCCTTCTTTTTACCCTTTTATGTGCAAAATATAATCCACAAGCTTGTGCAGAAAAGTTTGTGGTAAATTATGGAGTGTTGTTGTTGTAGTTTTTTGGTTGCGCATCACAAATTGAGTGGTCCAAAATGAAACCAAAAGCTCCTCACTTCATCTACTAGGAAAATTTGGAAGTGTCACATGAGGTTGATTGTACGAGAAGGTTCTAACTTTACACACTTGTTTGACTTGTGCATTTCTTTTCTTTTCATTGTCTTCTATATGATAACACAAGATATTGCCTTTATGTCTTCTTATTAACTCCCATGTTTACGACAAGAGTTCGATTTTAGGTATTTTTTCACGGATTATAACAGGAGTGCTGAAAATCTGCTTGATCGAAGTCTTGATATTTTTTGAATGTGTAAAAAATTAATTATTTATGGTAAAATCAATCAAGGATATTTTCTCATTGCCTTTTAGGTCTTGCTTTCTTTTGATTTGATTTTGATTTGAAATATGCAGCACATGAGGCCAATTAATTTGTCTCGCATATGACAATGCAGTGAAGCATAGAAATAGTAATTTCAGTAGTTCCAAAATGATTGATATGTGGCCAAGCATAAATATCCCACTAGATTTTGTTGCAGAATAAACCAAATTTAGAAATCTAGTTCTTTGTTGAATAACATGGATAAGATAAGACGCATTTATCCACTCACCACACAAGAGGAAAAACTCAATAAGGAATTGGACCCTATGTCAGGAAGGAGAGGCACCTACTAATTTGAGGAAAAGCCAAAGGCTTTAAAGTTATGTAATTCATATATGTAGTTGGAATTACAATAACCGAAATTAATTTTACATCTCATACAAGTGCAGATGTCTTATCCAAAATTGATTACTATTTTCTTGGTTGAGAGGTGCGATAACATATTAAACTCACACACACTATATGGATGCTAGGACTCGAACCCAGGACCTTTTATGAAAAAGCAATTGCTCCAAATCACTACACGAATGGATGCTTTGCCAAAATTTATTAGTATTAAAAGAGAAAAAAAAGTTGTTAAATTTCTTTTGTGAAAAGAAAAAGAAAGAGGAATAAATGGGTTTAGGAATAAATATGTTTCAGTTTGCAATATTAATAGTGGGCAGGTGATGTCCATGACCATGACCACTGTCTTTAAGCCATCTGAGTCTTAACTTGGAAAAAAGGTTTTCTGGTCCGATTTTGGTTTACATGAAAATGTGTACTTGCTCTTGCATGAAGGAAAATTGAACACAAAATCAATTAACAAATTAAGAGCAAATTTTGTTTTTTCTTTTTCAAAAGAACTTAAAGATTACTCCAAGTATATATGCCAAGCAATAATCTTTTTAGCAACAAGATAAAATCAACTGAAATAGTACACTTTAGTTCATCATATCTAACATTCATGGGAGACTGGGTTTGGTCAATAGGAGGGAAAAGCTCAAGGCCATCCTACTTTTCACTGTTTGTTTAATTAGGGAACCTAATCTGAAGGTAAACAACGCTAAAGTACTAAATTGGATTGCTTTCTCAAGACTCAATGTGTGTGCAAGGCAGTGTTCAGAAGATGTCAATTTAAAAGATCAAATTTGTATTTGATGGCTTAGTTGGAAATTTGACGTTTTTATCCGATGTGTTAAATATTTGAGTTATTTTATTATAGTCTATTAGAGTTCGGATCAAATGGATATTTTAAAGAGGCTAGCACTAGCGGCAATTGGATTAAGTATGATGGATGTAACGAGTTTGTCACTCATAAGTCTTCAAAATCTATTAATAATATAAAGTAAACTTTTAAAAGGGTAAAAGGCAACAGATATACTACTCAAGGTGATCACATAAATCATCATTATTTTTTCTTATAGAAATAGACTTATTTAATTAGGGCAAGCCTCATGGTAGCAATGCATCTAACTGCAGCCATGAAGGGCCATCTTCAATCCAAACAGAAACATTAGGAAACACAAGTGCATGCTTCACAAGAAGGTGAAGCTGCCAATTACAAACACTTCAAGTATAGGAACAAATTACATGATTTATTTATTAAGCATCACAAATTTATTAAGACTTGAAATTAACAAGGGCCTTCCATTTCACATGAGAAATTAAAGGACCAACTCAATCATCGTCCAACATGAATATTGCTTCAACTATTGGGGAAGTGCCATAGCCAGTTGAGATAGTTGAGAAGCATCCACCCCATTTCTCACTTTTGTAGGTGCCAGATTTATCCACATAATCATAGATTAGGGGGATCCAATCCACATTATCCAAATAGTGTTCAGCAGTTCGGCTCTCAGTAAACACCTGCAAATGTACAAGATCAAGTAGCAATCTATCTAGGTATATATTTATGTCGCTCGCTAAAGGACATATACAAATTTTATAACTACTCCAGTATCGCACTATAATTACTTCACAGATATAATCCGTACGCAAAATAACATACCTTGTTTTTATAGGCAACCCTATTGTTGCTCCATGCCAGCAGCCGGCCGCGGTCTTCTCCGTCCTTGTTCTTGCCGTTGTACACAACAGTGGCTACAGATCCTTCAGGCGTTCCAAGTTTTTGGACATGCAGAAAGGCACCCCACTGCCCATTTGCAATGAGTGTAGTGTAGGGTAGGGGAAGTGTCCAATGTGCCCACACCAGTCCTTACTTATAGAATAGGTTAAGGTGTCCCCAGTCGCATTGTAAATAAGGCAAAGTGTAGAAATTCCATCACCATGCTGCTTCTTCAAATTCTCCACAAACGTAAGGGCTTTGAGGTCCTTGTCCCCGACGTTTTTCATTTGCAGAGCCACTTTTGCCCTGTCATTTCTTTCTATTGCTTTTAACTTGTACTCTGGCATCCCCTTCAACGTTGAGTTTTCGATGGGGTTGCCGAACACATTATACGCCATCTCTCTCTCTCGCTCTCTCAGCTATGTCCCATGACCATGGCCCTTGTCTTAATTTAAGCTAGCCATGAGTCTTGACTAGGAAAAAAGGTTTTCTTGCTCAAAGTTGTTTTGTGTACTTGCAACTCTTACGCTTGCATGAAGGAATATTGAATACATAACCAATTGCCAAATTTAGAGTAATTTTTCTTTTCAAAAGAACTTATTAAAGATTACTCCAAGTATATATGCCAAGCAGTAACCTTTTAACAAGAGGACAATTGTACGTACTAGAATCAATAGGAGAGGGAAAAGCCCAAGGCCACCCTAGCTACTTTTCACTGTTTGTTTAATTAGAAAACTTAATATGAAAGTAAACAACGCTAAAGTACTAAATTGGATTGCTTTCTCAAGGCTCAATGTGTGTGCATGGCAGTGTTTAGCAAATCAGAGGCTAAATAAACCAAAGAAGAGAGAGAAAAAAAAAAAAAACTTTAGTAATGAAAGCATTAAAGTATTCGACTGTAGATATGGTATATGAGGCGAGCTGCTTTCTAGAAAAAGGGATGGGCTATTATTTAATTTTCCTGAATTGAGCTTACACAACTAAGTCTTATTTGTCTCCCTCCACTCTAGTCCAAGCGTGGATCCGTCCTTGTGTTTCAAGAATTTCTTAAAGTTTCTTAGAGCATCTTTAATGGAAAAATTAAACCGAAAAAAAGTTAAATTTGAATTTGATAAACTAGGTGCAATTTGACTTCTTTTTATTTTAATTTTTAGCTCCACCCAAAATTAATGTCAAATACCATATATTTTTCTTTCATTATATCAATATTTAAAAATAATAATATAACATTTGACATCAAGCTTTATGAAAATGTCAATTTTAACATTCCTTTTCGCTTGTTACTTTCAAATTTATGTAAAATTTGATTACTCGATTTATGTAATAGCATGGGCTTAAAATTTTAACATTCCTCTCACTTTTTACTTTCAGATAAAAGAAGGGATGGCTTTTGTTTAATGAGGGTAAACCTCAGGTAGGAATACATCTAATAACAGCCATGAAGGGCCATCTTCAATCCAAACAGAAAAGATTAGGAAGCACAAGTAACTTCATCTGCACTTGGTACTCCGGCATCCCCTTCAACGTTGAGTTTTCGATGGGGTCCCCGAACACATTGTACGCCATATATCTCTCAACTACGTCCCATGACCATAGCCCCCTTGTCTTGTAAAGTTGTAAGCAAGCCATGAGTCTTAACTAGGTAAGAAAAGGTTTTCTCGCTCAAAGTTGTTTTGTGTACGTGCAAGTTACTCTTACGCTTGCATGAAGGAATATTGTTCAGAACCAATTGACAAATTTAGAATAGTTTTTCTTTTCTTTTCAAAAGAACTTATTAAAGATTACTCCAAGTATATATGCCAAGCAATATGTATTAGAATCAGTCGGAGGGAAAAGCTCAAGGCAACCCTACTTTTCACTGTTTGTTTAATTAATTAGAAAACTTAATATGAAAGTAAACAACGCTAAAGTATTAAATTGGATTGCTTTCGCAAGGCTCAATGTGTGTGCTTGGCAGTGTTCAGAAAAAAAAAATTAATGTGTCAAGAATTTCCATTTTTAAGCCAGAATGTTGAACGAAAAAGTGTTAAATTTGGATTTGATGGCCTAGGTGCAATTTGACATTTGTAAATTTTTTTTATCTCTACTCGAAATGTCAAATATTATATTATTTTATTATATCAATATTTAAAAATAATAATATAATATTTGACATTAAGCTTTATGGAATGTCAATTTTAACATTTCTCTTATTACATTCAAATTTATGTAGAATTTGATTACTATTAGCTAGCATATACGCTTAGAATTCTGGATATAATGCCAGCACTCAAATCTTCAGCTCATTGATGTCTCAGACTCTCAAAGGACTGGACTGGTAATAAGAGAGAGAGAGGGAGAGAGAGAGTAATTGAAATCAGGTGTGCTGCACCCTCCAACCCAGCACAACATTAAAGTTTGGAGATTGAAAGCCTGCAACCACCACATTAAAGGTGGAAATGAAGAGCCATCTGGACATGGAACAGGAAAAACAGTGAAATGTTGAACCCAATATTTATATGTTATAGAAACTTTTACCAAAAAAATCCAAGTTTAATACTTCTCTCACCACTCTATCTTTGCTTCTGTGGGACTCCTGGCATGCTTCTCAAAACCATATGTTACTCTTTATTTAATGAGAAGCCTCTGATTGTCATATCTTCAAAACTGTTCAGCAAGGGATTGTATGGTTAAGAGCATTTACCTATGCACCTGAGCCGACATCAGAGATCCTAGATTGGATTTCCCCTTATCTGACATCACTTGTATTTAAAAAAACAAAACAAAAAACTGTTCATGGCCCTTTGAAGACACATCCACGTTAAGCATGAATGAGACACCAACAAGGGTGCTGTTAAAACTTGTTTACCAACCACTTATGTAAAAAGTTATACCCATAAATTTCTTACCACACCCACCAACAACTTTTAATACCCTTCTTGCCCTTATCCCTCCTCTCTTTCCCTCTACCCTTCCCTGCCTCATCATTTCATGACCATGGTTGATTATGGAGCACAACTAATCTGGTGGATGCAAGGCCGGGCAGAGAAGTCGCCGATTTGAGTTCATATTTCTTCTTTTTGTTTCAAAAGTTTAACGTTTTTTTAAGTCGAAAGAAAATAAAATTTTGAAACCAAGTATAGGAAAAATGAGACCAATAGGATGTTTTGGAAGCATGGTGTAATGAAAACATACATACGTGCAAATAGAACCACCCCAGCACTTCATTCCAATGAAAAACGCCAACGCAATTATTGAATTACATGCACACTATATATTTTTATGCTAAAATTTGAGATGATATTCTTTCTGTATGAACATTGATGACATACATATCATCTTTTGTAGATCCCAGAGTTATTCACATAATCATAGATTAGGGGGATCCAATCCACATTATCCAAATAGTGTGTAGCAGTTCGGCTCTCAGTAAACACCTGCACATATACAGGTTTTATAATTACTCCAGTACTGCACTATAATTACTCAACAAATATAATCCGAACCAAAATAACTTACCATGTTTTTACCAGCAATCCCATTGTTGCTCCATGGCAACATCGATCTATAATTACTCAACGAATATGTCCGAACCGAAAATAATCTACCGTGTTTTTATAGGCAACCCTACTGTTGCTCCATTCCAGTAGCCGGCCATGGACCTGACCGTCCTTGTTTTTGCCCCTGTACACAACAGTGGCAACAGATCCTTCAGGCGTTCCAAGTTTTTGGACATGCAGAAAGGCACCCCATTGCCCATTTGCAATGAGTGCAGGGTAGCGGGAGGGTCCAATTTGCCCACACCAGTCGCATTGTAAATAAGGCAGCGTGTGGAGATTCCATCACCATGCTGCTGCTTCAAATTCTCCACAAATGTAATGGCATTGAGGTCCTTGTCCCCGACGTTTTTAATCTGCAGAGCCACTTTTGCCCTGTTTTCTAGCACTTGTACTCCGGCATCCCCTTCAACGTTGAGTTTTTGATGGGGTCCCCGAACACATTGTACGCCATATCTCTCTCAACTATGTCCCATGACCACAGCCCCCTTGTCAATGTAAGCTAGCCATGAGTCTTAACTAGGAAAAAAGGTTTTCTTGCTCAAAGTTGTTTTGTGTACGTGCAAGTTACTCCTACGCTTGCATGAAGGAATATTGTTTAGAACCAATTGACAAATTTAGAATAGTTTTTCTTTTCTTTTCTTTTCAAAAGAACTTATTGCAGATTACTCCAAGTATATATGCCAAGCAATACGTACTAGAATCAATCGGAGGGAAAAGCTCAAGGCCACCCTACTTTCCACTGTTTGTTTAATTAATTAGAAAACTTAATATGAAAGTAAACAACGCTAAAGTACTAAATTGGATTGCTTTCTCAAGGCTCAATGTGTGTGCTTGGCAGTGTTCAGAAAATAATAATAATAAAAATAATAGTAAATTTGGCTTACACCCTTCAAATTCAATTTGCCGTACCTAAAACCCTTCACTTTTTGTTCCTATAAATAATACCCAATTTGTATAAGTAAAAACCCATGACTAGGATCCAACTCAGCAAGTTACCTAATTAAGCATAAAATCTTATTTATTGTACTTTTCAGATTCCAAAAATACCCCCAACTAAGCCGTTATTGCATTTTGTATATTAATGTAGGAATCAATATGGAAACAGTTTTTAATTGGATTGTATATAATGACAGATGTTGAATTTGGAAAGATCTCCAAATGGTTATAATGGATGTAGGAATTAATTTTGAAACATTTTTAACAAAATTTAACAATAAATTCAAATTTGGGTAATCGGTTTGTTTAATAAAATGTTTATGTTATTTTCTTTTTATGAATTATACATGACTAATAATCCACTTTATAATTGTTTGTGAATAAAACTGTACATACTAATTATGTTGAAAAAATAATGTACCTATTACTTGTTTGTTTTATGAAAAATATAATTTACCTTCTATGAAAAGTGTACATAATTATCTATTCCAATATACCTACATTATACGACATCCAATATACCTACATTAATTTTAGTGTACTTACAATTAGGATTTAGGTATTATATATGTCATCCAATGTACCTACCATTTGAATAATATACCTACTACGAATAAAGTACCTATTATTTATCTAAATAATGTACCTATTTTTTTCTATAAATAATATAGCCTTTTTTCTCTGAATAAAGTACCTATTATTTGTTTAAAAGTAATTTTTTAAAATGAACCTATTTTCTCTCTCCAAATAACTTACCTAATTTTTTCCTCTAATAATGTACCTATCTTTCCTCTCCAAATAATGTACCTATACACATTTACAGGTATATTGTAAAATAATATACATGTGGGTAAATAATGTACCTATATTTTATATAAATTATTGTGTACCTATTTTTAATTATGAAAAATATATGCAATTACAAAGTAACTGACTTTGTTTTTTTTTTTTTTGGTAAATAATATACCTATATTTTATATGTATATATTTATATTATATTTTTCATAGGTACATTATTGGATATGTAATTTACAGATATTTTTTTTTGTTGCAATTTTAGGGGGTGAGATGTGAGAGGGAATGACAACTAAAAGAAATGGGGTGATTGATATGCTATTAATAGGGAGTATATTAATTACAATTATGGCAGTTAATGAAATGCTTGAAATAAATTATAAATAAAATATGAAGTTTAGTGGCAACGATGTAAAAACATAGAAATACTACGATCTCTTATATCATACTGGTAATTTAAATTTGAAATTGGGTTTTACACATAGATTTATAGATTGATGGATATATGTCTAGGAAATATAAAATGTAGGGATCTATATTGGACAAGCCCTAAAAATAATAATGTGTCAAGAATTTCCATTTTTAAGCGAGAATGTTAAACGTAAAAAGTGTTAAATTTAGATTTGATGGCCTAGGTGCAATTTGACATTTTAAATTTTTTTTAGCTCAACTCGAAATGTCAAATACCATATTATTTTATTATATTAATATTTAAAAATAATAATATAATATTTGACATCAAGCTTTATGTAATGTCAATTTTAACATTTCTCTTATTACGTTCAAATTTATGTAGAATTTGATTACTCGATTTATGTACTAGCTAGCATATAGGCTTAGAGCATCTCCAACCGATATGTCAAAAGTGCCACATAGACATATAACGGCTAGAAATAACATCTCGCATTACTCCAACCGATGTGTCAAAGCTGATGTGGAATGAAGGCTGGAGGTTGAGATGTTATTTTTGACATCCCAAAAGCAAGATGTCAAATGAATATTTTATTATTTTTAAAAGATAATTGTCTATTACTTTCATTTATTATTTTCTTTTTTTATATTTTTCTTCTTCTTTATCTTAATGATTTGACTGTTACAATAATTATTTATTTGACATATCGGGTGGAGTGTAAAATTGTGTAAATGTCAAATTGCCACATCAGCCATCAAATTTAAATTTGATATTTGGTATTTGACATCTCCCTTGGAGATGCTCTTAGAATTCTGGATATAATGCCAGCATGCAAATCTTCAGCTCATTGATGTCTCAGACTCTCAAAGGACTGGACTGGTAATAGGAGAGTGAGGGAGAGTAATTGAAATCAGGTGTGCTGCACCCTCCAACCCAGCACAACATTAAAGTTTGGAGATTGAAAGCCTGCAACCACCACATTAAAGGTGGAAATGAAGAGCCATCTGGACATGGAACAGGAAAAACAGTGAAAAGTTGAACCCAATATTTATATGTTATAGAAACTTTTACCAAAAAAATCCAAGTTTAAATATAATGGTGGTAGTACTTCTCTCGCTACTCTATCTATCTTTGCTTCTGTGGGACTCCTGGCATGCTTCTCAAAACCATCTGTTACTCTTTATTTAATGAGAAGCCTCTGATTGTCATATGTTTAAAACTGTTCAGCAATGACTTGTATGATTAAGAGTATTTACTCAAACAAGGGTGCTTTTAAAACTTGTTTACCAACCACTTATGTAAAAAGTTATACCCATAAATTTCTTACCGCACCCACCAAAAACTTTTAATACCCTTCTTGCCCTTATCCCTCCTCTCTTTCCCTCTACCCTTCCCTGCCTCATCATTTCATGACCATGGTTGATTATGGAGCACAACTAATCTGGTGGATGCAAGGCCGGGCAGAGAAGTCGCCGATTTGCGTTCATATTTCTTCTTTTTGTTTCAAAAGTTTAACGTTTTTTAAGTCGAAAGAAATTAAAATTTTGAAACCAAGTATAGGCAAAATGAGACCAATAGGATGCTTTGGAAGCATGGTGTAATGAAAACATACATATGTGCAAATAGAACCACCCCAGTACTTCATTCCAATGAAAAACGCCAACGCAATTATTGAATTACATGCACACTTTATATTTTTATTTTAAGCTAAAATTTGAGATGATATTCTTTCTGTATGAACATTGATGACATACATATCATCTTATGGCTGTACATTGTTGTACAGCAGTAACTACATCTATGGTGAAAACCATAATTAAAAATTATTGATAACACAAAAGGGAGGGAGATCTTTAGAGAAATAGCAAATCAGATATTCAAACCTATATATACATTTACATTTCCATCAGCAGGATGGGATTTCTGGACTTAGTCAGAACTCTCAGCAATGCCCTTGCAAACATCTCCTCTGCAAAGTGGGCATACACTGTAGCATTCGAAGAACATAAGAAGTCGTCATATATATGAATAGAATTAATCAAAAGCAAGCACTTGGTAAAATGAGAGGAGTATGACGGAAGTAATGAACATACCCTTGCTTTTCTTTTAGCCATTTGTCAACGCATTCCATATGGAATTCATGACAACAAGGGAGAACTCTTATTTTATCTCCTTCATTATACTCAGACAAGCA
Organism: Prunus salicina; assembly: GCA_020226455.1. NCBI lineage: Eukaryota > Viridiplantae > Streptophyta > Magnoliopsida > Rosales > Rosaceae > Prunus > Prunus salicina. The sequence goes on along the minus strand of CM035343.1, from coordinate 16,578,849 downwards.
AATGTAACACCTGTTCGTAGGACCAACATCAGAAAAGCTCTCTCGAACCACAACAGACTTTATAAGGATTAAAACATTGCTCCATAAAAACATTTGTATCATGGGGATATAATATGTATAGGTAGTTTCAAGTTTGAACTGATAAATCCTCAATCTATCTGTCAAAAAAGGTATTTTGAAGTTGGAATGAGCACTCAGAAATGACGCTACTGAGCTACTCTATGTTTTCAATCGTTTTTCCTTTTAATTTGAGTTAATCTATTTAAGTAATTGAGGACAAAAGAGTTCATAACATTTTTCTGGCCTTAAAAAATTCCCCACATTTCTAAAGAAGCAATAAGCATTTTCAAAACTTGGATACACTTTGTGGAACCTTTTGTACCCTATATAAGGTTTAGTTACTACATTACAGATATTTACACATACATAATTTACCGTAAAGTCTTTTCCATAACTTTTTATTCTGTTTCACAATAAATGTTATGCAAATTAAAAAAAAATAAAAAAAATCATGGGATTCTATAATTGTGTAGCATAAAAATTCTTAGGGACCTTGGCTATTCCTATAACAAACTAAGCATTTATGCCCAAAAACTGGGCTACATCCAAAGCGCTGCCTACATGAGTTCAACATACCTAGGGACCTGAACATGATTTTTCCTTATCAGTTATCTATATTGATGCTCATGCACTTCCTAATCCTAACTACATGTGCATTTGGCTATTACTATCATGTATGCGCATATTAACAATGTTAACGATTTAGTGTTTACACTTAACTAACATCAAGTCCCTTCAACACAGACATGCCAGTGTTAAGTCAAAGGTCTAAGTAACAGGGCCAGGCTCTTCCATATATTCATTCCTCTTTTTTTTCCATTTCAACAACAAAAAAAGGGTGGAATTTGGGCAATGCCTTTGGGTAGTTGATAAAGAATAAGAAAAATAAGAGAGCAATCTAAATATGTGAAGGAAGATTCCCAAGAACACGTCTAGTTATGTCCATATGCCATGATATTTCGACATCATTAACATTGAAAACCGTCACATAGTTGCTACAATTAACTAGATTACCTGATTTTATAGCTATGCTTTCAAAAGTAATAGTGTAAGCTTCAATATTCATATAAATGAATGTACTTTATCATTAAACTCAAACAAGAAAACTTACTCTTGTGCATCTTGGGCTTTGCTCTCAGTGATCTCAGACTTATGATTTTTGAGAGGAAATGAGTTTACAACATTCTCAGGAGCTGGGAGAGAGAGCATAGATTGTGAAAGTGACAATGGAACATGACGTATTTCATCCAAGATCTGCATCCAAGTAAATTATGAATGTTCTCATAGATAAAAGTTAAAATCAAAATGACCACCACAGAGAGAGAGAGAGAGGGAGAGAGAGAGAGAGAGAGAGAGAGTGTTGAACTAGTGGTTTGTACAACTTATGATCCAAATCTGTATTGCCAACAGTTCATATGCTTTAATTATATAAATGAGTACTTAACTTCAAAAATAATGAACACACATGCGTGTGTATACAGCTAAAAGGGAGAAAAGGGAAAAGGGTTGTCTGGGATGCAAAAAAAGGGAAACTTAGAACCATAAGGATAGAAAGAACAGTGAAAGTTCTAGAGAAATTGAAGACTAAGTTCGGATGTAAATCCCAAAAACATTTACAACGAAGATGATTACGACTGTTATGCCAAACTTCAATCAGATAAAAAAATATTCTGAAAAATGAAGTTTGATAATAACTGAGGAAAAAAAAAAGGTTATTGACCTCATGAAAACACTTAATAACTTAATAAATAAACATTAAATTATGGTGCCTCATCATAAATAAGTAGACTTAAAATTACCACCAGAGCTATGGCTTGAATAGTAATGGGTGAAATGGGAAAGGTTGACTTAGATCAATTTTTAAGGGAAATATTGTCCATTAAACATTTTCGGAAAACCTAATCCAACCGGGAAACCATACAGAAAAATTCTTTGAAAGGAATTCACCTCGTTTAGTGCCTCAGTAAGCATGATTATCCGCAAAACAGTTGCATGAATACTGGAAATTTCAGCCATCAAGGATGTTTCACAGGAGCATGTACCATTAGCATGGAGCCTGGATGAACAGAAAGACCTTGGACCTCTCTCGTTAACAAGACCACCATGTAGCCTTTCTGAAAGCTGTAAGATAATAAAGTGAAAATTGTAACTACGACAAAAGATGTCACAGGTGAAATCTGCCAAACATACCAGAAACAAACAAGAAAAGAAGAAAATTTGAAATGAAAAATTATTACAGCAATGCATTCATTGCATCAACAATAGTGTTTCAGAAGAGCTATTACATTTGATGGATAATTCAAGTTATGAGTAATCCACAATACAAAGTTGACATCAGGAGAATGGGTTGTTAGTTCCACAGGCAAATCATTTGCAAAGAATTGTACGCTCATAAGTCACAAGCAACCATCAGGATAGAAGTATCTTATAAATGATAGAAAATGTGCATTTACAATGCAAGTTTTATATTTGATTATGAAGAAAATTTAAGAAGCACGCATCCCCTGCCTAATCCTTGCTGATAGCTAGAATTTATGCCACCAACTTTAAACAATTGTTCTACAGTGTACTGCATTGTAATGGAAAAGGACTCATCAGGAAATTAACAGCTTTTTATTGATGGAGAACACCACTAGCAGCCCCAGACTGGAAAAACCGCTTCCTAGGGAGTTCAACTTGATCAACACTTTCCAGCAGCCACCAAAGATTATCCAGTACTCGAAGCCTTACCCCACCTACCCTCTTCAATATCTCAGGGGAAAGAAAGATAATGTCCTAGCTGATACTATCTGTTCTTTTACAAGAATGCATATGTTAAATGCAGGTTGCAACTGGTTCAAAGTCAGATGCCACGAACATCATAATATATATCAAGGTCCAAAGATCCAGAGCTAAATAGCAACATCCCCAGTGGGTTGTAAATTACCAAATTCAAAGGAATTTGGAATTTGAATGTTCAGAATCTAGAACTATACCATTATAACAAAGACATCTTTATATGATAGCATAATTGTCAGGAAATCTTACATTTAGATTGTCATGCCACTACTAAAGAACTACCAGCATACATTCTCAAGAAGATGCTTTAGGTGACAAAAATGGTGGGATCCTAAGTAATACCTCATACCTTGATTGCCAACAGCGTCCACTTTTGTAATTTTTTCTAGAAAACCTATGATGCTTTAATGCATAATCAAAGAAGAAAACCTATGTCAATGCTCGGCAACAAAGGAAATTGAACCAGAAAAACAAAAGTGATTTTATTGTTTATGAAGTTTTTTGCAGATTTTGGAAGCAAGTGGTTCCTAAGATTCATACTTTTGGTAAAGAACTGTGTTATTAAAGCGAAGTCCTTAAAAGAGGCATTAGACCTATAGGATACAAAAGTAGAAGACCCTTTGCAGGCAAGAGAGTCTGCATATGATTCTTGTTTCTAACTACAATTATGCACCAATGAAAGGAACAACCAAGCCTTAACATAGTTCTCAAGTTATGCCTTCATCATTTCCAAACCAAGTAACAGCAACTGAGAAAATCTCCTCTGAAGCTAATTATGTAAATATATCCTTACTTGAAGTCTGAACTTCCACTAAACCCATGAAAGTTTGCACTGCAGGCAGATCCTACAGCTTTTCATTTCCAGAAAGCATTACAAATACAAAGAAAATAATCCCAACAAACAAACAAGCACATACAAACTTCAGGCACAGAGAAAGACACCATTTTTTTCTTCCCCCAAATGGATAAGAAAACAGAAAAATGATAAATTCAAACTAGTAAAAAAGGATGACTAAGCTTGACCCAGATCATTAAATTATATCAGGACGAAAAATTTCGGACTTTTAGTACCTCAAGGGCAGTTACAGAATCAGAGTCGCCACCGCCTGTGAGAAATGAAGAGGATGGTTTCGACCCCATGCGACCAGTACTCCAATCAATCCTCTTCTTTCTTCGGTTTTCTTCAGTGCAAACTTACCTACCTACCTCAACGCGGCTGACGCAGCTAGAGAGTCGCACCTGAAGAACGGGTGCGCCACATAAGCAAATTGACATGGTACGCCAGGCCAGCAAGAAAACGAAACGCGGAAAAAGCACACATGATATTATCATATTTTATTTTGATCTCTTGAAGGTCCACTTTGATTTGATCCATGTAATTTACTTTAATTTTAAAAGCGTCGTTTGGCTTTCATTTAGGTTTAGGATATAAGTATGTTTACTTACGAGAAATGTGGGAAGTTATGAATCAGGAAGCTATGTATAGGAAGTTAGAAATCAAACTCCTTTCACTATGCAATGTCCATATGTTAGTAAATATAGAAGAAACAAGAATTAAAACCATTTCCATACAGCTATCCATATGTCGTTATTTTGCTTCCGTTTAGGATATCTACTCATGACACAAAGTAAAGTTCACCTCTTTTGCTAAACAAAGCTATATGCTCTAAAGGAAGAATTAAGTAGATGACATTGTTGAGCTTCGACCAAAGAAAAAAGAAGATATTATTAAGCAAAATCGTGAGTTTTAAGACTAAAATAAGTTATATTTGGATGAAAATACGCTTTAAAGTTGGTCACGTGTCGCTATTTCACAAAAAATTTGTTGGAATGCAATAGTACTAGACTACTAGTAGGGGGGACCAAATTAATGTGTGAATCAAGAGATGAGGATCTGATATTAATTGAGAGTTTGTGCACTAAAATGAGGACTCTTAAATAATTAAGGACCAATAAAGTTAAAAGAAAAAAGAAGAAAAAACAGAGGAGGAAAAGAAGAATCAGGGGTTCAATTAGTCTTGACTTATCCCTTACTCTAACAATTTCTTTTTAAAAGAAAAAAATAAAAGAAAAAAGGAAAGAGAAAATCGGCCTGTTTAGTCTTTACCTTTCATCCCTCACACTCTGATCGCTCTCTCTCTCTCTCTCTCTCTCTCCTCTCCTCGTCTGTTTCACTCACTCTCTAAATTCGCGCATCAGGTATGGTTTAGGATTACATTCATTAGGGTTTTCCTTTTGTTGTTGTATCATACAAGGAGGAACCTGCTCGGGTTTCGATTTAGGGTTTTTGTATGGATTTCGAATTCACATTTACAAAGTTGAGATTGGGTTTGTTTACTATGAAAAATCTGACGGTCGTGGGTTAGGGTTTGAGTTTGTCTGCCTTAATATGATTTGTGCACCTGATTGTTTCTCTTGGATGTTTTCTTCATCTCCGCCTTTGACTACTATGATTTAGGGTTCAAGCATCTCTCTTTTTATGCTTAAAGGGACTGATTGGGAACTTCTTCAGTTTGATTTTTAGGTTTGGTCTCAAAGTATTTTCGAACTTGGGAATGTATATTTAATGGAACTGGGTATTGTTTTTGGTTATATTTTCATATGTTCGGTTTGAATTTGGGTTTATGGGGGTCACTTGTTTCATAGGGTTCCTTTTGGCTGCTTGTTTGCTAATTTCTTAAGAAATTTAGAGTGGTCCATCTCAGTTCCTTGTGGATATGTTTGGAAGGGAAAGAGGTGGAAATGAACGTGTATGGTTCAGATTTTGTTTTGCTCTTCACAATGTTAAACTGAAACTGAAAGTAATCTGATAATCTGTTTAATTTTTCTTTTCCCATGAATCATGTTTTCTTATTGGCTTGTTGTATCATTGCAGGTAAAGGTTTCTTCCATACCAGAAGGACTCTACTAGGGTTTTATTCACCAATCCATCTTCGAAAATGGTAAGCCATTGAACCCCCATCTCCCAGATCTGAAAGGCCCTAATTTTTCAATTATTGACACTGCTTGATCCTGAGTCGTGGTTATGTAAAATTGTGGAATTTTCAGGAAGGAGGAGGCAATTTAGATGAGCAAATAGAGCAATTGCTGAATGTAGAGAAGAAGATGAGGACCGCTGGTGACGTAGCAGGAACCAAGAAAGCAGCCACTGACATTCTTGAGCTGTGCTTTAAAGCAGGTGCTTGGAAGACCCTCAATGACCAGATTGTTGTCTTATCAAAACGCCGTGGTCAGCTAAAGCAGGTACACCCATAGTAAATCTTAGATTCTTTGTCATCTTTGTTGTGTCATTGTTTAAGTTTTAAGCATCTGTATGTAACCAGCCATTAAAATGATTTTTGTCTCTGATAAATGGTGCCTGTACGGTGTACAGTTAGTTATTGTTATCCATTACAGTAAAGTTTGTGCTATTGAGTATATTTTAAGATGAGACTTGAGTTTTGGTCATCTCTGTATGTATTTAACAATCTTTGTCTTGGGAATGGTTATACTTGTTTCTATTTGTTTATGCAGTGGATATCAGCACTTACCAAGTATTAATGAAAAGGCATGTTTACAACTTTGTAGTTATGTGAGTTCTTGTGAACTTTTTGAGGAGTGCTGTTGTGGTTGGGACATATGTGGTTGTGGGCTCTTTAATTCTTAAGTAAAAAAAATTGTGTATATGCATGCATTTAATTCTGTAAATACATATCTTTCATCTCTTGATTAGAGAATATTGATATTCTTGCTGAAGACTTCTTTGGATTGCACATTTTATCTGCATTGTCTTAGTTTTAATCAAGTATTGCCATTATTTTATATTAGGTTTTTTTTTTGTTGATTCCATTCCTAGAAGTAATGTGCTTTTTGTTTTTTTTTGTTTTTGTTTTTGTTATCACTCATTAGGCTGTCTGTTTCAATGCAGGCTGTAACTGCAATGGTCCAGCAAGCAATGCAATATATTGATCAGACACCAGATCTTGAAACTCGTATAGAGCTTATTAAGACACTAAATAATATTTCTGCTGGGAAGGTGAACTGTATTAAAAAGCTTCAACTGCCTCTGTTGAAATGATGCAGTTTTAACTTTTTATGTATTTTTTCGTAAAATTTTTTAATAAGCTCTATCGTTCTTTAGATATATGTTGAAATTGAGAGGGCGCGTCTAATAAAAAGACTTGCAAAGATTAAGGAAGAGCAAGGGCTTATTGCTGAAGCTGCTGATTTGATGCAAGAAATTGCGGTCAGTATGGAATTATATCTTTGGAAACCCTTTCTCCCACTCCCCCTCAAACAGAAAAGAAAAAAAAAAGCTGAACACATTCCAGAGCACTCATTTCTAATCATTAAGCCTTACAGGTGGAAACATTTGGTGCTATGGCAAAAACTGAGAAGATTGCTTTCATTCTTGAACAAGTATGGGTTTAATTTCCTTTCAGATCACTCTTAATATTTACCACTCATTCATTACAAGCACAAGTATGGAAATATTATTTCTGATTCTTATTTGAGTCATTCTGCATTTAATTTTGCAGGTTCGTTTGTGCTTAGACCGCCAGGATTATGTTCGTGCTCAGATACTATCAAGGAAGATTAGTCCAAGAGTTTTTGATATTGATCCTGCAAAAGAAAAGAAAAAACCAAAAGAAGGTGACAATATTGTGGAAGAAGCTCCTGCTGATATTCCATCACTCTTGGAGTTGAAGCGGATCTACTATGAGTTAATGATACGGTAGGGTGTCTTGATCCCTTTCCTATGTTTTTATTGTTCTGTATTTGTTCACATTTTTTTTTCCCACTGTTTGCTAAACCTCAACTACTTATTTAGATTTTTGTTTCATGAGACATCAGGTTCTTATACATTCGTGTAGGGTTTGTTTTCACTTGAACTGTAAATATGTACTTTTGAAATGCCGTTATTAGGGTGTTGTGAAGAAATGCAAAATCTATCTCTAAGTTTTTGTTTCACTGTTTTGCCATTTGGGAATGGATCCCTTCCTGCTTTTGGTAAGTGAAAATATAGTATGGAGTTTCCTTTCTCATGGTTATCCAAAACCAACAACCAGAGGTTTCACATTCCCAAAGAAATGCAATATCTTCTACTTAGCCGTACACATTCCCGCAGGCTCTTTTAGATTAGTTAACAGAATTGCACCTTCTTTTCTTGAAATGCCTATCATCCATTGTATTACATTGCTTAGGTCATCCTATTAATCACAATCACAAGTTACTTGTATAACCAAGCATGATCTATGGAAACCAATAAATTTTGATTTCAATATTTTGCAGGCGTTCAAAATTGATTCTGTGTGATTGGTCATTTGTTTAATTGTAACTGGTATCTGCAAACCATCTGAATTTTGGATGTTCTTTTCACAACTGCTCTGTTGGTGAAATTTGATGGATTGTTGATGTCTTATTTCCTTTGCAGGTATTATTTTCATAACAATGATTACCTTGAGATTTGCCGTTGCTATAAGGCGATATACGATATTCCTTCTGTCAGGGAGAATCCAGCCCAGTGGATACCGGTAAAGCTCTTACTTTTATTGTCTCCTGAATTTGGTTGAGCTTTTCTGATATTTTTCTTTTCATAGGTCTTGAGGAAGATCTGTTGGTACTTGGTTCTGGCACCATATGATCCAATGCAGTCAAGTCTTCTCAATTCCACCCTGGAGGATAAGAATCTTACTGAGATTCCATATTTTAAGTATGTTAAAAAATAGAATCTGTTGCACTTCTTCCTTTATTGGATCACATATATCATACAAGCTCTTAGTATGACTTATGAGGCCGGTTTTGTTCTGTTGTAGGTTGCTGTTGAAACAGGTGGTAACTATGGAGGTCATACAATGGACATCCCTTTGGAACACATACAAGGCTGAGTTTGAGAGTGAGAAGAGCATGCTTGGGGGCTCTTTGGGTGACAAAGCAGCGGAAGATCTAAGGCAGAGAATAATTGAACATGTAAAATTTCTCCAGATATCATTATCTGCACCTTTTTCACTGTTCAGTTAGTAATTATGTTTTGCTGACATGTGATACTGCTTTTGCAGAACATTCTTGTTGTTTCAAAGTACTACTCAAGGATAACCTTGAAGAGACTTGCAGAGCTTTTGTGTCTGAGTGTCCAGGTTTGTTTTTACTAATTTGTGTTTATTTTTGAAAGTTGAGCTATAATGGATTATTTTTGGATAACCCACAAGAAGCCAGATTTTATTTACCATTTCCTGTCATACACATTTCTTACCATGACTTATAGTGAAGCTTAACTCCTTAGTTTTAGAATTTGTCACATCATTTTAGTTTTGAATTTTAATAATAGAGCCATAAAAAAGGGATGACACTCACTGCTCTTGTAAAGCTGTCTTTCTTCCTCACTCCATTTGCTGTCTATACTTTTGTTGAGTTAGATTCTTAATTATTCTCACTTCAGTTCTTTCTTATATTCAACATATTAGGTAATGCTGATTAATTGTGAGAATCTATGGGTTGATACATGGTTTATTTTTTGTTTTGTGTATTTAGACATAAACAAGTATAAAATAATATACGTCAGAGTGTATAAATGTAATCCGTCTAATCTGACAGTTTTGGGATGCCATGGCTGGACTTACTTGAAATATGCAATTCTTTTCCAGTCTGTTTATAGTTTTGGTCGCATTCTTTTCAGGAAGCTGAGAAGCATCTGTCAGATATGGTTGTGTCCAAGGCACTGGTGGCCAAGATTGACCGGCCAATAGGGATAGTTTGTTTTCAAACTGCAAAGGATAGCAACAATGTACTTAATTCGTGGGCTACGAACTTGGAGAAATTGCTTGATCTTGTTGAGAAGAGCTGCCACCAAATACACAAAGAAACCATGGTTCACAAGGCTGCTCTCAAGGTTTGAGAATCACAAATTTCAGGTATAGATCTTCTGTGAGCGGCATGCTTATTTATGTACTTTTTCGAAAATCAAATGGAAATTCAAATAAAGTGCCATTTCCAATGATGACCTTTAACCATGATTGCAGGCAGGCCAAACCTAATCTTTTGTTTCGCTTATTAAAGAGTTCTTGGATTCAAGCATTTGGATTATACCTGTGTTTCACTGGGTCGATGAGGCAACGTGCATCAATTTATTTGTTTTGTTATGCATCTTGAAACTAAATTGAAGATTGTTGTATGCTACCGGCACATGCCTTGCTAGTAGGTAACCAAAGGAAAATTTGATCGGCTTAATTTGTTTCTGGCACGGGAAAGACTGCTTTCACTTGTTAATTATGTTCTTTGCCCTTGTTTAAGATTCCTTGTGTTCCACATGGTTACTGACTAATATTTCCTGTAGCTTTGTGCTTTTAATTGCCATAATATTTGCAACCCAGCCCTCACCCTTTTATCCTTCCTAAAACTGTAAGGGCATGTTTGGTATGCCTCACTGTGGCTCACTGGACTGGACTCTGTTAAATAACGACCCATAGTATTGGACTCCGTTAAATAACACTTGAAACCCATGTTTGGCAAGGGAGAGGATTAATATGGTCCAACAGTTAAAAAAAAAAAAAAAAAAGGGGAAGTGAGTCTGATGGATTTCCTTATGGCGCGCTCTCCCCCCCCCCCCCCCCCCAAATGGGTGAAGAACCCCACAGCACCTCTGCAACAACCATAGCTGCCTCTGCATCACAGAGATGCATCTCTCTCTCTCTCTCTCTCTCTCTCTCTCTCTCTCTTCATTATTTCCAATTTAAAAGCTCTTTTCTCACTTGCTCCAATCCTTCCCCAACTTCCACTTGCACTGCAAAACTTGACACATACCTTGAAAATGGAAATTTCTCCACACTTTCCTCCATTTTTGGCTCTCTCTCCTCCGCACAAACACTTTCATTTTGTCCTCATTGGACTGCAAACCCACCGCCAATCTCTGCACACCCATAAGCTTCTTGATCAGGTTCTCTTCAAGCATTAAACCTATCACTTCCTCATAAGCTTCTTGATCAGGTTCTCTTCAAGCATTAAACCAATCACTTCCTCTTTGCCCAAAAACGCAATTTCAAGAATGCAATTCATGGCTGCCACTTTAGTTGACAAGTCTTCAGAGCTCAGGAGGTCGATAATTCTTGGGATTTCTCCATTGATGTCATCAACCAGAGGGGTTCTGATGATTTTGACTAGTCCAATGAGGACTTGAATCGAACAAGATGAACCCATTTGAATTAAAGCTCTAACAATCGGACCCATCAGCACCGATCCCACAAAAACATCCTTATTGAATTTAACCAGACCAAGAACAGCAAGAGTAGCTTGGTCTCGAACCCACTTCGAATACTTTGAGTCACAAACCATAAATTCAAGAAAAGAAAATACCTTTGCTCTCAAAATTAACTGCTGATATTGTTTATCAAACCTTTGGCCCAACCTGTTCTCTAAACCCTATAAATGCCTAAAAATAAAAAAGAATAAAAAAAGAAAGCCCAAAATGCTACATTATATTTATATTTTTCAATTTTTCAATTTAATTTTTTTAAAAGTTATATATATTTATTAATATTTATTATATATATTTATTTATATGTTAAAATTTCTAATTAAAATTAAATATTAAAATAATTATTTTTTAGTCCGACACAGCACCAAACATAGGTCTTCACTATTTTTACAATCCAGCTTCTTAAGCCCCGTTTGAGATTGCTTTTTTTCGCCAAAAACCTGCTTAACTTTAAAGTTAAGCAGTTTAAGGTGTTTGGTAAAAATAAAATAATCTGTTTATTTTAAAAGCAATGGTCTTTTGACAGCAGCTTTTAAAAGCAACCTTGGGGTTGCTTTTTAAAAGCTGCTTTTAATTGGAGTTCAATTTTCCTGTTTCGCTTTGTCCTTTGCCTCCCTGTTACCCTTCTAATTTATTGACACATGTCCTTACACTTAACTTCTAACATAACAGTGTTAACTCTTTTAATAAAAAAAAAAAAACTAAAACAAAGCTAATTATTAAAAAGAGAAAACAAAACAAAAAACAGCCACAACTATAACCACATCCACCCACCGGCCGACCACCCAACCTGGACAGCCAACCCACCTCGCCAGCGACAACCCCTCTCCCAGCCGCTGCCGGAAGCAGCCCCTCTTCTCTTCTCTTTCCTTCCTCTTTATCAAGCAACACCAAACTCATAAATCTGATCTCTTTTTCTCCATGGCTAAAACCCATAATCCTTTCTCCATGTCATTTCTCTTATCTGTCTTTAACCCAACAACACCAGAAAAAAGGGAGAGGGGTTGTTGGTGTGGGGGGAATAACATGGCAAGATCAAATGTGAGATCTAGTAGATCCAGATATGGATCTCAAGATCTCTCTTATAATTTCATGGGCTTAGCTGCAGCAGAGGGTTAAAGGTGATGGGATGTTGAGACCACAACACATTACGGTTGATTGCACTAAACATCCTACAATTTTGAAGCCCTTTAATGTCATTCTTGTTTGAGGTTTTAACATATGAGATTGACTATGTTGTTAGGGTTTTGAGTTTGGGGAAGAAAATGGTAAAGTAGGAAAAGAAAGAGAGAGAAAAGAGAGATTGGGATAATGAGGTTTCTGGCGGCAAGGAGGAGAGGGGTTGCCACCGACGGGATGGGGTAGCTGACCAGGTTGGATGGGTGGTGGGGTTGGCTGAGGTTGCGTGGGTCGATGGGGCTGTAGTGGTTGTTGTTTTTTGTTTTTTATTTAATAATTAGCTTTGTTTTTGTTGTATTTTTATTAAAAGAGTTAACTAAGTTATGTTAGAAATTAAATATAGGGACACGTGTCAATAAATTAGAAGAGTAACTGGGAGGCACAGGAAAAAAGGTAACAGGAAAATTGGACTCTTTTAATTGAAGCAGCGCACTCCCTTTAATGAAAATTTCACAATTCCACAAATACCCTTATTAGCTTAGAAATCTATCCTCACATATTTCTCTCAAATCTGTAGACACCAAAGCTCATCTTCACGTAGCCTCCCAAGTTTAGAGCCAACCATTCGCTCAATCTCTCTCAATCTCTTTGACAAGGTTAGATTCTTCAATCTCTCAAACGTTTTATATACGTGCTGCTCTTGGTTTTTTTGTTTTTTTTGTTTTTTTGTGTGTTTTTCCTACTAGTTGTCCATGGTTTCTATTGGTTTTATATACGTCCAGATGTTTTCTACTGGTTGTCCATTGTTTCTACTGGTTTTATATGTCCATATTTTTTCTACTGGTTGTCCATGGTTTCTTTAAGCATAAATGTGTCCATGCCACGAAGTTACAAAGGAGAAATACACATTCATGTTACAAGCCTCAAATGGGGCCAAATAAATTTGTATTTGCTTCCATCTTAGTATCTTATCCTCTGTATAAATTCTGGTTCTACAGAAATTCAACTATTATTGAGCTTATATGTACCCGTCAAATCATTGAGCATTGAAAAAAAGAACTGTCCTAAACTTATTACCAGAACCTTGGCGCTTTTCATGTATCTAGAGCTCTGTTATGTCAATGTCACCTACGATTTTAGGGTCTTCTTGAATATCTCCACAAGCTAAGAGCCAAAACTGTGAGGCTAGCAATGCCAGTCAAAATATGTTACAACCAGCAAAACTAATTTGATAAACAGCTGCTCTAAAGTTTACGAATAATTTGAGATAATTCATTCAAGAACAAATTTGAATAGAACTCACCTTCGCATGTCTTCCGTAACTAGTTTCAGTAGATTGAAAGAATGATCTTAGTGACTTAAAGTGAGATGTACAGGGCATCAAGATCACTACAGTGTACTGTTTTTTGCAAGGAAAAGGCAGTATCTTTTGTAATGCCAACTATTTTCGCTGCAAACTTTTAATTCCCTTTATTTCTTTGGCTTCCATTAATCTTTTGTGAATAAATATCAAAACTGCAGACCCAAAAAATAAGGGAAAAATATACGGGAGTGTGTTTGAATCCTTGTTATCTTGTATGACTTGGTGTATTGCTTTTAATGTATGTAGTTTTGCCCAAGTTTTCCTATAGGTAATTACTTAGGCACTATGCATGTTTTTAGTAAAAACATTATTTGCTATAACATGTTCATCTCCCAATACATACATATTTATATAAGGACATGAACAGATGGTGAAGAATAATAATGTGGCTAGTGGATCATGAATTCCAGCTGTATGGAATAATTAGAATACAACTATATATTGTGACCTATGTATGAAGGAGGTGGAGGCAGGTCATTGTCCTGGTACTCACTTTAAGAAAGAAGGATGGGAAAATGTGAGGATTAGCATGAGTAAAGAGACAAGAGCCAAGTATGATAAATCACAATTGAAAGAACTTTGCAATTATACATTGACTTGGAAAATAATTATAGGTAGAGAGGTTCTAGGAGAATGTGCGCTGCTGAGATGTTGGGAATGTTTGTGCACATTCTAGGACATGGTATAGGGAATAGGCTACCACAAGAACGATTTCAACATTCTGGTGAAACTGTGAGTAGATACTTTGGTAAATTACTTGAAAGGTGAGAGGTATCATCTTCCAGATTTCCGTAGGGGTACTCAACCAACAAGTTCTAGAGAAGTATTTAATCACTTACACTCTTCCCTTAGGAGTGTCATTGAACACACTTTTGGTGTATGGAAGAAAAAGTGGAGTATTTTACGAGACATGCGTAGCTATCTATTCGATAAGCAAGTGAAGATAGTAATTGCAACTATGGCACTTCACAACTATATAAGGAGGCACGCCCAACGTGATATTCATTTTGACAAAGTGAATGACAACCCAAATGCAATGGAGATGGAAGGTGATGCACAAGAAGAATATCATATTACTCAAGGGCCTGGAGCACAAGAACTAGAAACATTAAGGAACAAGATTGCTGCAAGTTTAATGCATGCATCTTCTTAGACATTTTCTTTATGTCCATTTATTTAAGCCTAGTTTCAATGTTTTTTTATTGCTACAATTCAAACCATATTAGGACAAAGGATTTGTCAAACAAAATATTTATTACCTATTCAATATGAAGGATGGTGTATGAACCTACTACCGTGGTGATCTCTTTATCTTTGTTGGAATTTATTCAATACATAATTATCTTTGTTGGAATTTATTCAATTTGAATTTTTCTTTTCTTTACGCAAAGATTAATATAATTTTTAGGGAGAAAAGTATAAAAGCACTTTACAGTTTTATTTTTTATCAAATAGATTAATAAAAAGCACTTTCAGCATCATGTCTATTTTAGTCATTATAAATAGTTACAGCACTTTTACAGTAAAATTTACTAAACGCTTTGACACTGTTGCGTCGATTCAGCTGCACCAAAATAGATTCAGCTGCATCCTCAACTTGTGATACTCGCAAGTGCACGAGCCGTTGGTAGTTTAGCATATGTAAGTGCGAGGTCGATCCCACGAGGATTGATGATAGATTGATTTAATTCAATTCCCTGTACAAAACAGAAATGAAAAAAAGAAAGAAAATAAATCAAACAAGGAAGAAAGAAAAGAAATTAACTCAAGCGAATAAGTTCCCAAGTTCAATTTAGATTAACGGATTGATTCTAGCTAAAGTATGATTAAGCCATGGTGTCTGGTCCTAACCTTGTGTTCCTAATTCCCTAATTTGATCATCTGTTGTCTAACCTAAATTAAGCATTAGGAACCCATTAAGCATAGAAGAACATTTTAAACAACCAAGCATGTATCTAATCCCTGTTGTCGAATGTCCATACATACTCTTCCTATTCATAGTTCAATTCGAATTAAAGTATGGTGTCTACTCTTAATTCAAACCAAGATAGCTAACATGCAAGCCTTAATGGTGATCAATCATTCAAACTAGCATATTAACTTATAAGCATAATGAATAAGAACAAAAACCATAATTGAAACTTGGAAACCACTCAAGCTTGAATGCTAAAGAAAAGAATTTACATTACAAAAAAATAAATTACAACTAAGAAGAACTCAGAAACATTTAGCAAAAGGATTTAATTACAACAATTGAGAACTAGAAAGGAAAACTAAGAGAATTTGAGGGAGAGAAGGGAGGGGAGCTCTAGAGAAATGTTTGAGAGCTCCCCCCCTTGGGGTGTGTTTACAAGCTTGGAGAACTCACTATTTATAGGCTTAGGGGAGTTGAAATTCTAAATTAAATATGGTCTATGCCAATAGCACTTGTAATTAAAAACTCATCCTTTTGGCTAGTGCACTTCACCAACAACTCCCACTAGATAGCACTTGTAATTAGAAACTCATCTTTTTGGCTAATGCTCTTCACCAACAAATCCCACTAGATAGTGCACTTCACCAACAACTCCCACTAGATAGTGCATTTCATCATGCATATGTCATGCATGACAATACATTGCACTCTTCTTTTGGGTTCGTTTTGGGCTTGTTAATACATTCATAAAATTCTGGAAAAATATGGATCTTCAAGCCCTTTGTCTTATCTTTCCAAGCATATGCAGCCCAACTCAAGGAAAAATTGGAAAGACCTTCAAATGTCATTTGTGGCCCAGTAACGCAGATGCTGCCGAATTTTGACCTTGATCTACTAAATCATGTATAACTTCCTCTAGAAGACTCAGAATCATGAACCGTAAAATGCTACGGAAACTAGACTTCCGTATCTTTCCAATGATGTATGGCTCATTATCTGGTTCTTCTTGAGCAAGTACAGGTTAATCCGTGAAATTGAATGATCTGCAGACACTGTTTTGAGCTAATTTGTCTTCAAAATGCATGTAATGAGTCTCAACCTTATTACATTGAAACATACACAAACTTTATTAAAAGCACAAGTTTAACTCAAAAACATAACCAAATCATAAGTTATAAGGGTATAAAAAGATATGTAATTATGCACCGATCAGACACTGCTTTTCATACTCACAGCACTTTTAAAATTACAGTTTACCAAACATTTAACTGCTTTATTTTATAGCTGATTCTTTTTAAAGCACAACAGAAGCAACTTTTTTTTTTTTAAAAGTAGAAGCAATTCCAAACTAGGCCTTAATCCGATGCAGCACCAAACGTAGGTTAGTACTTAATCCAGCTTAGGTCAATCCGAGTTAATCCAAGATAGTCTTAGGATTTAGTCCAGTCCATGACAATCCGCCGTACCAAACGACCCATAATTCCTACATATTTAGTTGTCCCAAACCTAATATATGTATATTTCTTTTGTGTAGACGTTGGGCTCAAGTGGTAATACTTTTGTTTCTTTGTTTTCAGTTTTCATTTTCTTGTGAAAAGATTGAAGGATTTTATTTAACTTTTATTTTGAGAAAGATGAGAGAGAGGGTGAAGTAAGGGAGAATGAATGCAAAAACCTAAAAGTAAAAAGAGAAGATTAATGTAAATTTTTCTTATTTTTGATATGAAGTTTTATTAATGTTTCTTGTCTAGAATTAATTAAAGATGAGTAACCGGTAAGTGATACGGTACAATAGGAGAGTTTTAATTTAATGTAATTATGATGACATGGAATAATTCAATTCATTAGATTAATTAAATTGTTGAAATTTCTCTAAATGCGTATAATAAGAGGCTCTTGTTATAACAAATATGCATACAATCGAAGTTGCAAGTAAATGGGGAAAATGATAGTCCGATCAATCAGCTTTTTTACATGAGATATACTAAAATAAAATAGAAATACTACTACTTTAATGAAACACACTTTTCACCTTCTACTCATTAAAAAGAAACACACTTTTCATCCAACTTTTTTTGCTGTTTTGCTATTGCTCCGCCCCCAACTCTTTTTCCCTTCAAGTTTTCCCTTCAACTGGAAACAGGAGACAAACAATTACTTCTTTTTCCCTTCAAATAATAAATAAGAAATGAGAAAAACAAAATTTAGCATACCATTTTATTCCGAATCATAATCTCATAAAATATTTGTTATAATAACAGACTGCACATTTTGGATTTTGTTAAAATCCTCTCCTCCTTCCCCAAGCTGGCTACAGAATTCAGAACTCATCCCATCGATGGTTAATTCCTTGAGGGTGGTAATATGTTGAAGCCCATCTGGAAGTGCCTTCAAATCTGAGCAATACTCAATGTGCAATCTGCAGAGACTAGGCATGGCTCCTTTCTCCACCTTCCATTCTTTTAACTCATCCAACCACCTAAGAGAAAGAAATTCGAGAAATGGAAAGCCTCCCTTTAAGCAAACAAGTGCTGGAAAATTCCCGCTGTATGCAAAAAGTATTCTCAAGCTTGGCAGCTTCTCTAATACTTTTATGTGGTCTTCCTTGAGAGTACCAAATACAGTCAGTGTAAGCTTGGTGAGGTTCGTAAAGCGCAGGAGTTCTTCTGGTAACTCTGTGATACGTCCGTGTAGTCGCAGCTTGTATATATTAGGACAGCTTAATACGATGTTCCATGGTATAGCCTCAGAAGCAGAGACCACCGATAGAGAGTGGAGATGCTTAAATATGATGTTTGTCCCTTTCTCCTTTTTTTCCCCTCCGTCAAGAATGATAACTCCCAATTTTCTAAGGTTGGTTAGTTTAACAAAATCATCTATATTAGATGCTTGAATACCAATATTGACTACCGTGTGCAAATTCACTGCCTCAGTAGCAAATAACAGACGTTTCTTTCTTGCAGTGAGATTTGGGGGTAAATATATATGTCTCAATTTTTCCATCTTGGAAAACACGTTTCGATTTGGAATTTCAACATACACATTGCTACGTAAATCCAGAGTCTGCAAACATACCAAATTTGCTATAGATGATGGCACCATTCGAATATAACTATTCTTAACACTTAAAAACCTTAAGTGCACTAGATTCCCAATTTCACCCGGTAGCTTTCCAACATCTAGAACTTCAAACTTCAAAACTCTAAGCAATGTGAAGTCCCTTAATAGTGACCGTAATGCCTTTGAGTTCCAGTAGCAGTATATTGAGACAAAATACAACAAAGACCTAACATGTCCATAATTTTCATCTTTGCCTGGACAATATGCCTCAACCGTTTTGTCCATATAGATGGCAAGTCTTCGAACTCTACTGTTTGGAGTTTCCTTGGTCTCCGAAGTTACAGAATAATTGATGATATGGACAAAGTTCCCCTCTTTCGCCTTTAACATGCATAAGTCTCGCATAAAATCGTGGAGATGACAAGTCTTGATCTTCTTACTCGAACCATATTTTCCAACTTGAACCATGCATCTGCCCACTAACTCACTTAAGCACATATATGATACATCTTCCATTACTTCTACTGATGCTGATGATATAAAACCTTCTGCCATCCATAGTTTAGTCAATGTACTCACCGGTATTTCATAATCTTCTGGAAAATGGGCTAAGTAGAGAAAACATAGTTTTAAGTAAAAAGGTAAGTTATCATAACTCAATTCCAATAACCATGATACCCCTTCATATCCTTCACCTTTGTAATCGGGCCCAAGGTCTGTGCCTCTCCTTATATATGCATAAACATTCGTATGCACCATATTCCACTCATCAACTGTGTCTTTTCTAGCTAGAAGCCCTGCAAGCACCGTGATGGCTAGTGGCAAACCTTTGCAATGTTGAAGCATCTTCGTTCCTAGCTCTTTCTTTTGTTCATAAATTTTGGAATCTGAAAAACAATATTAAGATCAGATACATGTGTTCAATTGATGAAAAGTATACAAAAAAAATATCCCTTAAGTTTTTGATTTTTCTTTGGGCTACAACTTTGGTTTGTGTTGGTCCGTTATGAGAGCCCTGATTTATTTGGATATTAAGTGAGAGATTTGTTGTTAGGTACACGTTCTTTCTATTGACGAAAAGTAATTTCTAGAGTATAAGGTTTTGATTTGAGTATATTTTCTGAATATAAATATTGTGATAATTAATAAAACTACTATCTTCATGTAGAGGCCTAGTGATCTCAATTCAGAGTGCAGAAGTTTTGAATATCCTATAGTAGAATTTTCTTGGAGTGACAAAGAAAAAGTTAACACGTTGAATTGATAAACATGAAAAGTAGAGATAAAAAGGTTTGTGTGAGAACGTACTTGTATCTTCCGTTCCAAACATTGCTATCTTCTCAAACAGTTCCCAGCTTTCATCATCATTCAACGGCTGTGGTTCGAAGAGGAAACCATTTTTGTCCACACACAAAACGACTTTTTTGTTGCGAGTAGTGAGTAAAATGCGGCTCTCAGTTTCCTCATTCATTGGAAATCCAGCTTGCAAAGAGCTCCACGCATCACTGGTCCAAATGTCATCCAACACCACCAAACATTTCCTTTCTCTTTGCGTATTCCAAAGCCTCTCTGCTATTTGATCAATCTTCAGTTTTGCAATTTCTTGTCTTTGTTCATTGGTAGGAGAAATGAGTTTAGTCAGAATTTCTTCCAAAACTTCCCGTGCTTGGCATTGTTGAGAGATACACACCCAGGCAAAACAATCGAAATGACGCTTAATATCACCATGATGATACACTTGTTTTGCAAGAGTGGTTTTACCCAACCCGCCCATCCCCCAAATAGAAACAACTCGGGGGCCTTTTTTCTCGATCAAAAGCGTAGCCAAATCCTCTGTTCCACGGGCTAACCCAACCACATGAGGGTCGACAATATGAGGATAAGCTATCCTCCGTTCCTTTTGCCTCTGAATAAAAGTGTCACCTCCACTCTCCCTTGTTTGGTCTAGTTTAAAACTTTGCATAATCGAACTCAACAGTGAAATTTCGGTTGTAATTTTCTCAATGTCCGAGCCAATCCGATGAAGATTAACTCCGTTTATGAAAAGGCCAGTAAACCTTGTCAAAACACTTGGTTTCCTCTTGGAAGCGACTTTTAAGACAAAAGTTTCGATGATATCGTCAAGATCATAAGCAGCATCTCTGACACTTGCCACCCAAATGCGTATTACTTCATTGCGTCCCTGTCTTGCGTCTGCATCTTTCAAGTAGGCTTGCATGATTTGTAGCTGAGTATATGCACTCTGAACCTTACCATTCACTCCACACAAGGATTTCAATTCCTGAATGATAAGCTTGCTGAGCCCTTCGAGCACTATTGAAACAACAGCTTCGGCCATATTAGCAGCTTTTCTTTCCACCTATCAATAGTATAACAAATATATGGGGAAGTAAGGAATAGGGATGGGATATTAACAAACTAAGAAGGAATTAATCATGGAATTTAGGAATGGGGAAGTAAAGAATCAAGGAATTTAGGAATGGGAGAAGCACACACATAATAGGGATGGGATATCAATAGACTAATAAGGAATCAAGGAATGTAAATGGGGGAAGTAAGAATCGAGGAATTTAGGAATGGAGGAATTGAAGAATTAATCGAAGAATTTCGGCAAGTAAGGAATCAATGAATTTTGGAATGGGCAAGTAAGGAATAGGAGTGGGATATCAACAAACTAATAAGGAATTAATCAAGGAATTTAGAAATGGGGAAGTAAGGTATATGAATTTATCCCATATGCCTAATATTGCAACAGACTGACTGGTTTTATCACTTCGATTTGCCCATTTGGGAACAAATATGTGACTTTTTCTAAAAGAATAGCAATATACAATTAAACTTTACAAGTAAAAATGGCGCCGATCAGCTGGGTTCAAGTCGGGAGGTCCCAAATATTGGAGTTTCGTGTATTAAAGAGTTCTTGAATTCAAGCATTTGGATTAAACCTGTGTTTCACTGTGTTGATCAGCCATATGCATCAATTTATTTCTTTTGCTTGTGTTATGCTTTTTGAAACTAAATTGAAGATTGTTTGTATGCTACCGGCCATACCTTGCTAGTAGGTAACCAATGGAAAATTTGATCAGCTTAATTTGTTTCTGGCACTGGAAAGAAATTGATAGCTTCACTTATTCATTATGTTCTTTGGCCTATAAGATTCCTTATGTGTTCCACATGGTTACTGCCTAATATTTTCTGTACCTTGTGCTTTCAATTGCCAAACATAATATTGCAACCCTGTCCTTACCCTTTCATGCTTCCTAAAACTCTAATTTCTCAATTCTGCGTTGTCGAAACATAATATTATATATGTTTCTTTTGTGTGCACGTTGGGTAAAGTGGTAATATTTATGTCTCTTTGTTTTCAGTTTTCATGAGAAATTGTGTGTGAGCACAGCTGTAAAGTCCCATAATATATTAGCACCAATAGCATGCTTTTCTTTGCGTGTGAGTACAGTGTGATTACGATGTCATTTTTGGATCGTCCATACAAAATCATTCAGTGTTCATGATGTCATATGTTTGGATTTTTTGGGATTAATGGGCTTTTTTTATTTTTAAACGAACGGAACAATGGGCTTGTCAGAAGAATTTGGGACTATGAGGGAGGATGATCGAGCTGACATGACAGCTTATGCAAATCACTGCTAAGAAGATTAAGCTGATCAGAGAGAGGAAGATTTGCTGGCGTTGAAGAATCTCTAAAACATATGCAAATCCAAACTAAGAAGATTAAATGAAAACTTATTTCACATAAGAAAGCAATAAAAATTACATTCAATACAGCAGATAACAAAAAAGATGGTTCTATTCACATATTCTATATGCCCTAAGTTTGTTTCTAATCAGACACATCCGAGTCACAACATCACAAATGTCCAGTCGTTCCCTCGGCAGTTCCGCAGAGCAAGCAACTCCAATTTCTAAAATGGAAATCAAGCTTTCTTCCATTTTGTTGTGAACCCTTAAGCTATCCTCACAAGAAGCATTATCTGTGCTCATCTCCCAGTCCTCTATTTCATGACAAAGAATGGGATCCAGAACCTCTATCACATGATGAGGCAGAGCTGCCTTGACAAAGTTAGGAAGGTTCGAAGTTCCTTGAAACATGATATGGGTTGGTGCTTTACCTGTAAACACTAGCAAATGCGCCCGCGCAATGCTGCGGGTTTTGAAATTGCATTAAATGTGTATAAAGTCGTAAAAATATGTAGAAAACATGGCTTTGTTCATATGTATCTTGAGATCTAAATAGTGGCATCATGCTTAGTTTAGTACGTTTAAGTTAAAAATAAAAAAATTAAGATAGATAGATCAATTAATAAGATGATATATGTGCTGCTTATTATGTTAAAATACTGGCCCTATTTATATATAAATTGAGATCTAAACAGTGCCATCATGCTTAGTTTGGCAAATTTAAGTTGTAAAAATATTATGCATATTTTAATATATCAAGCAGCTATTAAAACATCAAAATATGAGCAGCCTTGAGCTGCATATTGAATCAATTGAAAATAAACTGAAAACAATGGTGACAATTTTAATTGAATCAAATCAAGGGGTGTTGACTCTGTTGGTATAAACTTGGTGAACAGTATGTGTCAGTGTCGACATAACCGAAAGCTTTCAATTCCCATATCAATATCAAATTCCCACCTCTTGCGTAACATAACCGAAAGCTTTCAATTCCCATATCAGTGTCAGCCTAGAAACTCACCTCTTGCTTAACATAACCGAAAACACCAACCAAACTGCTCTATCCAAAGCAACAAAAGACCACCTGCAAAATATCAAAAGAAAACATGGGTTAAAATAAATAAATAAAAAAGGAGACGAAAAAGGAAGAAAAAACAGAAAAAATGGAGAAGAAATTAGCTTGCGTATTTTTATACATGCACAATCTTTTCACTAAACCAAAACTTTAGCCTGAGCAAAATCTGCAAGGCAAGAAATCACTCAAGATTACCCAAATTAATGTGTTTTGGGCAAAAGGGGAAAATGGCTGTTTAAATGATCCTAAATGCATATGAAACAAAGAATATAAGATCAAAAGTTACTGGTCTAAACAATCAAAAGTTACCTGTGCAAAAGTCACCCTAAACAATCAAGATTTTTTATATATATTTTTCAATTCCATTTTTCTGTTTTCCCTTTTCCCCTTTAAACAGATATCAAAATCTCATACTCTAATTCAACAATTGAGTCATCTCAAAGTCTTTTCTAATAATCTAAAGATCAAGCTCCAATTTGTACTAAACATATATGCCTAAAAATCAACCCAAAACATCAATCAAATGAAACCAAAGGCAGCTACATCTTATTTTTCATGTTAAAAAAGCTCCCTAAAAAAAAAAAAAATTCAAAATATGTGTTTCTAGTCCCAAAACTGTCCAACTATGTTTTTCTTTGCAGTGTTTTTATATGAGATGCCTGAACTTTGTTAGTCCACTTCTAAAACAAAAGAAAAATCCTGGAAAACAAAAACAAACAGAGATAGAAGAAAACAGAATATCAGCGATCATCAAAATCCAAAGCAAAAATCAGAGTCAAACTTCAACCAACATATCAATAGTTGGGAAGGGAAAAAACATTCATGAATTAAACTATTATTTCTTAATTACATATATAGCCTAATGAAGCAAAATGGACACACACCAACAATAGCACAACTATAGAAATAAGAATTTTCAAACAACACAGTGTCCAAAAACTAATTAAACAGAGCTTCTATAGCCTAACCAAGCAAAACAGATGTAATCAATAACATTAAATGACTCTGTGACTCCATGATACCACAAACAAAAATTAGTGCAACCCCAACTCCTCTCACACCTCCAAACCTCAGACAAAGAACCTTTGAACATCTCTAACATGACATCACCAAATCAGTAAATATTACATAAAATTAGTATAAAAAAACATGAACAGAAAAACAAAAAATGAAAAAAGAAAGCAAATATTAACAACAATAGATCATTACACAATTTGTGTAATTAGTGGCACATGTGCTACATCTTTAACAGTGTTTTGATATGTAGCCAACCTTAAAAATATATATATATATATATATATATATATATCATCCTCATTGTTAAAAATTGATGATCTTTTCCCACTTTAAAGTTATTTCCACTATGAATTGAAAAAAAAAAAAAAAACAATTATTAAAAAAAAGTTCTTTCACTAACTGTATTGCATTACATAACACAACAATTTCTTTTGTTTCTATATAATATCCTAATCTCCTTTGTTTCCATGGAAAATTGGCATTTTTCAGATAAGGAAAAGCCAGAGAACAATTTCATTAACACACACTGAAAAGCATTATCCTGAACTGAAAGCTTTCAATTCCCATATCAATATCAAATTCCAAAAAGTCCAACTTCTAAAAACAAAATACATAAAAACCAACCCATGAATCAAAACAGCATAAAAAATAATCCAAAAAAACAGAGAGAATTGCACCAAGATCCATGATCCAATTTAGTGAATTGTCTAAGCTATTAATAGTGTATATAATAATAGCTCTACCCCAGAAACTTCTTCTCCCAAGCTTCCATCCCAGACCAACCAACCATATCATATAATTTACACTCATTATAAAGCTATTGACAAAATACTCATTGATTGTGTGCAATCTTTCCTAGTTAATGCTTCTATGGCTTTCAGAAGTCCAAAAGTACCTTTTCCACTCCATCAATAGCATGGATCAAAATTTTCTTCCCTCCCCTCCTGTCCATACTGTCATATTTCGATAAACAAATTTCATGATGCTTAGACTACTAACTGACCTATGTCCTCTTTATAGCTTCAAAGCTGAAACAAAATAACTAACTTGATCGGTAATATCTTACAACATAGACTATAGCTTATCACCACCGCTTCAGCCATCCTAACTTCATAATCAAGTGTATAGGATAGTATCGTATCATCAGAATTAAATCAACGATGAATGCGCATTGTGGGGACATAATGCTAACCTACAGAAATCAAGATAGTTTCCTGTGTCACTTGAATTAAAACAAAACAGGTATGGAGCCTAAACTGTTTATATAGTGGTGCAGCCGATGCGTATTTAACGGTACCAATTATCATCTCCAAATATAACTATTGAGCTTTTGTATTGAGTATTTTTGACCTGTGCTTTCCTGAAGAGCAATGTGAAGAACATTCCTTGAAGTAAATTCATTAACCATAGGAAAGCCTATTAAAGATGATTTGATCAGCTTCCTTTATAATTTCATTTTTCCTGCCTTGCGTGAATTGATAGGCAAAGCACATGATTCCTAGATTAATCTTTACCCATCTCTAAAATTACCAATAAAAGTAAGCACTATGCAAATCATCCACATTTTTATGGAATATCATGCTTAAATGTGCATTAGATTTATATAAAAAAATGTAATTGCATCCACATTATCAGTAATTACACTATTTCACAATATAAAAACAACAGGCAAATACAATTAATTCAGGAAGAAGAAAAAAACTACATTAAATCAACCAAGAATGAACAAAAGTAACAAAAGAAATCAAAGCAAAAATAACAAACCTCCAGGGCCTGAATAGAAGCTTCCAATTCAACTTCCTAGATTCTAATCTCTTGCTCAGTGGCTTCTTTGGTGTGAACGCTAGCTTAGTGTTATCGGAACTCTTCAATGGATTCTCCAGGAAAGACAGTAAAGACAGAGTGAAAATCTGAGAGAAACCATAGATTGGTTATACAAATATGGAGGTTGAAACTGAAACAAACTAATATTGAAACTCTGGGCAGCGACTAATTCGATGTCGTCTCTGTACAGACCAACTTTGGCTACTAAGCCGCCAATCCTTTCAAATCCTTCACCACACAACATCAAATCAAGACCATCTGGCAAACCCTAAAAAAATTTCCACAGCCCAAATAAATCGAAACCCTAACTCTGGAATACCTTTTTCTCTATGTGAAATTGGGAATCAGAGAAAATGAGAGAGAGAGAGAGAGAGAGAGAGATGAGGAGACTAACCTTTAAGATGTTCAACGAAATAAAAATCGAAGCCTCCAGATAATCTCCAACAGTAGATCGTCCTCTTCCATCATTGCCCCGCAACCAGGCGAACCAACCTGGTCAGAACCGAACGAAGCATCTGATAGAACGAAGGCTGTGGTCTTTACAATCGAAAGAGATGGGGGCAAAACGGGGAAGAGAAGAAACTAATTAATCAAGGGCAAAACCGTGATTTCACTGTGCTGATGAGAAAAATGAGTTTGCAAAACAGTAAAAGGAGAGGGTCGTTTCATCATTTCACTGTGCTTAGCTACAATGTTTAGTTGCATTGGGTTTTAGTATATATATAATTTCCTTTTTAAAGAATGGAAGGATTAAATTAAAATTTTATTTTGAGAAAGATGAGAGATAGAGGTGAAGAAATAAGGGAGAATGAATGCAAACTTGAAAGGCTCCAAGTGTTATCAACAAATGGTTGGTTTTTATCAAAAATAGCCAAAACTTACCTGTTACTTTCATAAATGTCAGTTTTTTTTTTTAAACTTTCAAAAATAGCCAAAAACTCACTTAAATAGACTCAAATACCCTCAAAACAAAAATACAAATTTATAAAAAAAACCCAAAATGGGTGTTGAAATTATAAAAAAACCCAAGTACTATTTAAACTTAGAAAAACACCCAAAAAGTGTATTAACATAGTATTTTTTGGGTGTAGTTTTTGGGGGTTTTGAATGTGTGTAATAGTACTTTTTGGGTGTGTTTCTAAGTTTAAATAGTACTTGGGTTTTTTTATAATTTCAACACCTATTTTGGGTTTTTTTTTTATAAAAGCCCCAAACAAAAACTCACATAAATAAATAAAAGAAAGTCTGAACAAAGAAAAAAAAATGAAGAAAATAGGAGAGTAACACAGTATGAATCAAAAGGTTTTCTTGCTATTCTCCTCCCTCTGTAATTGCTGGAAAAGAAATTAAGAAAGCTTGCGATATGTGAAATTAATAAATTAGAGGTGTAGAGTGATGGCATGTGAAGGATGTTTGCGATCAGTCTTGAGGGAAACATCTATTGTTGCAAGCAATGCAAAACCCCATCTTGCAGACATGGAAAGGCTTATCTTTTTGATAAAGTTGTAAATGTCACACTTGGAGAGAATGATAACATGATTACATATTGTTGCTGACATATCTTGTGTTTCATGTGGCTCTATGGTGGGGTGGAAATATGAGGCTGCACAAGAGAAAAGCCAGAAATACAAGGAACGGAAATTTATCCTAGAGAGATTCCATATTCTTGGTCCTGATGGAAGCAACTACTCTATAACTCTGGAAGCTCAGATTGGTGGAAGCGATGATGTTGATGCTTGATTGATCAGACATTAATTCAGAAATTGCACTTAGTTAAAATGTATATTATTTCCTACGTTTTTCTTATTGAGTATCATATTTGGAGTAGTTTTTCTTAATCGATTATGTAGGATCCTAGGTTCTTTCTATTGTCATCTAATGCAAATTGTTTTAGAACCTGGACAAATAAGTTATTAAAGAAAAAACAAAAGTTGTCTAATTCTGATTTGCTATGATTGTTGGGTGCTATCTTCTTCAGTTAACTCTTGAAAGCGCAGGTGGAGAAGATGGCTCTTTGGCATAGTTGAATCATGTTGGTACCGTAACTGACCAAGCAACTAGCTAGGCTAGATCATCCATGTGCCATGCTTTGAGAGGTCATCACCTTAGCCAAATAAGCATTAATACCGCAAGTCACAACTCTAAGCAAACCATGAGGATTCCCACATCGGAAAACTACAGAAGTGAAGACTCCCCCTCACTTATAAGAGGAGACAACTCTCCACTTAGGAGGGGATCCTTGGACTGGGCTTTATCTTTAATCATGGGCTTCTCCCTTCTTATCTTTATATTTGGGTCCAATTCCATGTACAAATGTAAACATACATTATTATAATGGGAATATATTTCTCCGTGGACGTAGCCTATTCATTAAGGGTGAACCACGTATATCTCGTCTTCTGTATATTTATCGTTTGCCCTAATCTTCACACACATGCTAAAGGCCCTCACCTTCACCCATCATCTATCATTCCATCTTTATCTAAGTTGACCCTCCCAAAAAGAGAATCAACAGTTTGGCGTCGTCTGTGGGAATCGACACAAGAAGCTTCTGTCGTTCTTTCCTTCCTTTACCCTCCGTTTGGATGAGGGAAAATAACTTGGAATTTAGCTAAAAGTCAGGAATTCAAAAGGAGAAATTGACAAT
This sequence comes from Prunus salicina, assembly GCA_020226455.1. Lineage (NCBI taxonomy): Eukaryota > Viridiplantae > Streptophyta > Magnoliopsida > Rosales > Rosaceae > Prunus > Prunus salicina. The sequence continues at coordinate 16,550,062 of CM035343.1, read as the reverse complement.
TCCCTTGTTTGGCAACTTAAGTTTGGAATTTATTAAATAACGCGTGGAAAAAATCGTAGAAATTGAGACATCCAATTCCTGAGTTTAATTTCCACCAAAACAGGCATCATTTCATAATTTCCATATGCGGGAATTCATATTTTCCAGTGTGTCAAAACTTACATTAAAAAAAATCCCAAACTTTTCATTTAAAAAAAATATAGCGCCAAAATTCATTTCACAATTATTGTTTGTACAGTGATCTATTTTATAGTTACGCTAGTACAATGTATTATGATAATTTTCATGTTAAAGAGCCATCACATGATTGGGATGAAGAAATGCAATCTTATTTGGACCGTATGTACAATGGAAAAGAAGTTGATTGTATTGATCAATTCTGAATTAGCAAAAGTGCATTCAAAAAGTTATGTAGAATTTTAGAAGAAAATGATGCGTTGGTTCGAACAAGAAATATTTCAATTGAAGAATCTGTAGCAATATTTTTGAAAGTAATTACTCAAAGCTTGAAATGCAAAGTCATTATTTTGACTGTTACCGTTCAATCGAAACAACTAGTCGGCAATTTAACGGAGTCTTATATGCAATGATGAGAATAAGTGAAGACTACGTAAAATTCTAGCCAATTATTGGCAATTTGACCCTCCCAAAAAGAGCATCAACAGTTTGGCGTTGTCTGTGGGAATCGACACAAAAAGCTTCTGTCGTTCTTTCCTTCCTTTCGGCACCCTTTCAATCATCACATTTTAACTTACCATTTAGCACCATATGTGCCGAAGACACCTTAGGGTTTGAAGGCACCAATATGCCGAAGTCATCTATTTGCTGAAGCAACTCACCTTTCGATCACTTTGAGTAGTTTCAATTTGAAGGTTGCCAAATATTCCAATTCACCAAAAAGCATCACTTTGCATGGCCAAGGGACAACCCACCAATTCAATCCAAAAGGAAAGCCACATGATTCACTTCCAAGAGATAAGTGCAATATTTCTTATCCTCATATTATTATTTAATTCTTAGGAGATGCATATTTTATTTTATTAATATTTGGCGTGAGAAATAACTAACGCACAAATTAAACCCTATATGCAATCGTAGTACGAGTAAGTAGGGATCGTTCTATTCCGGGGATTAGGAGGGATGCTAATCAACACAAATTAAATTAACACAAATTAAACTCATTAAACTGGAAATTAAGTTGAGGGAACAATGATTTGGGGGAGTTGGATGATTTAGACCAAAGTAAAATTAATAACAGCAAATAACTAAGTTGTGAATGAAATATGGATTAAGGGATAGCTAGAGGATTCTTCTCCACACATGGAACATATGCATACAAATCGATCTCCAGTTACTCTTTCAATAAAGTATGAATGACAAAGCCCCAAATTAATTGTGAACTGCACTAATTAACTCTCAGATTTTCCTAAGTTCATTGAATTGGACTCAGCGACTCAATCAAATTATTCTTATCAAGTTCCCTATATGAACATCATGATAGAGATACATATCAAAGATCATTAAGTTCTATGAAAATCATAAGCTTTGACAAAATATTTGTAACTATGAAAAGCATGATACTCCTGCCAGGAATTTACTTAACACAATCATGACTAGTGATTTTTACTACTTGTGAATATAAGTTTATAACGATTAGGTGAAATTCCCTCATATTCTAGCATCAAATCCCTGCATGCAAACTAAGTATGCATCCTTAATAAACATGCAAGAATAAGTCCTGAATAAAACAGAAAAGTAAATCACATTCATACTTTACGAAACCATAACTAGAAGTGATCAATTCATATAAAACATATGTCCATGGCTTCGAATTCACCTCTAACTAAGAAGAAATTTTGTTACTCATATTTAATAATTGAAAAACAATATAGAATAAGAAATACATAGGATAGGATAAAGAGAAGAAAAGAACTAGATGATGGCAGCAAGGAATTCCCAAGACAGCTTCAAGCTTTGCTCCTTTTGCAACTAGCTCTCTCTCTCTCTCTCTCTCTATATGAATGTGTATGAGTAATGGATGAAGTGAATTGATGGATTGTTGAATGATGTTGTGTTTAGAATTGGAGTGCTATTTATAGGGAGAATGGAAGGGGAATATTTGAATTGAATATGGTTTATGCCAATAGCACTTGTAATTAGAAACTCATTCTTTTGTCTAGTGCACTTCACCAACAACTCCCATTGTAATTAGAAACTCATTCTTTTGGCTAGTGCACTTCACCAACAAATCCCACTAGATAGTCATGCATGACATTGCATTGCAATCAGTTTGTGGGCCGATTTTGGGCTTGTTATTCACTCCAAACAATCCTGGAAAAATATGGATCTTCAAGCCCTTTGTCTTATCTTTCCAAGCATATGCAGCCCAACTCAAGGAAAAATAGGAAAGACCTTCAAATGTCATTTTTGGCCCAGTAATGCAGATGCTGCCGAATTTTGACCTTGAGCTGCTAAATCATGGATAACTTCCTTTAGAAGACTCCAAATCATGAACCGTAAAATGCTACGGAAATTAGACTTCCGTATCTTTCCAATGATGTATGGCTCATTATCTGGTTCTTCTTGAGCAAGTACAGGTTAATCCGTGAATGTGACTGATCTGCAGACACTGTTTTGCTAACTTGTCTTCAAAATGTATGTAATGAGTCTCATCCTTATTACACTGAAACATACACAAACTTTATTAAAAGCACAAGTTTAACTCAAAAACATAACCAAATCATAAGTTAGAAGGGTACAAAAAGATATGTAATTATGCACTGATCAATATATTGACATACACACGTGACTTCTACATCTATGGGTCAGCACCATCCTCTCCAAAGGATAAACTTCCTCTTCCTATCTCATATCATTTTAGCATATTTTACAATCGGTGAATAACCAAATACCCATCTTGTGGGTGTAGACCCAACTCATAGGAACACCCACTCTTATGGGTAATTGGCAAGCCGAACATGATAAAGTGCCCATACACTCAAGGAGACTAGCCTCTGTACTCCACACCGCAACATCTTCTCTCCAATATGAAGCCAAACTCAAAATTGGTGTGGGGCACTTGGCGAACAACAATCCTACCATTGCAGACTTACTGGGTCAACAAGGTCCTAACCATCCTTATTATTCATGGGGTAACCATGCCAATTATTCAGGACACCCAAACAAGTCCAAGTCTGGTATGGAATTTGGCAAACTCAGTCACCCATCAACAAACAAGTTTCCACATTTGCTGAAAGGCAAAGTTGACGACAAGGGTGACTTTCAATTAAAAATTTCTCTATGCCGAAATCCCTCAAGACACCCAAGCCCACCAAACTAATCGGTAACTCCCTTGCCGATTGGTAACCGGTGACAAACGTATGGGACATCCCAAAACAACCCAAGCCCACCAAACTTATCAGGACACCCTTGCCGATCAGTAAGTCGACGGCGAAACGAAAAGAATAATGTCCAAAGACAACAATCACAACGAGGGCACACCCATGCAGAAGATCTTCTTAAGACACCCATGACAATTCCGTATTGGCACCTACTCAGGCATCACCAACTGCTTTGCTTCCAAATCGACATCTCTTATTGGAGCAAAACTGAACAGCACCCCATGCTCAGAATAGTGATCCCAAAAAAAAATAAAAACAAAAATAAAAATAAAAAATAGTTACACGTCGAGGCAACCTTGTCGAACGGCAAGGTTCATGCTGAAACAAGGAGGTCTCATGAACTCCACTCTCTCATTTCCTGCAAACAAACCTGAAACAACAAAGAAGAAGAAGCCAATGCTCTGATTCTCTAAAAACCAGAACATGGACCGCCGCCACCTCACACTATCTCTCATCATCTCCATTTTATCATCTTACGCAGATGCAGCCTCTGTAGGAGTGAACTACGGCAGAATCGCCAACAATCTTCCATCGGCGTATAGAGTGGTGCAGCTTTTTAAGTCCCAGGGCTGGGAGCAGGTGAAGGTCTTCGACTCCGACCCGGCAGTGCTGCGAGCTCTCCTCCGCCGTCGCCAAGTCCTAGTCCTTTGCCACCAGCTGGGTCCAGCGAAACGTCGTCGCTTACCACCCCAACACTTAAGTCGAAGCCATTGAGATCGGCAACGAGGTCTTCGTCGACACCCACAACAACACGAAGTTCCTGACCCCCGCCATGAAAAACATCCACACAGCTCTAATCCACCCTTGCCGAACGGCAAACCTGTGCAGAGGGAAATGGGCTGACCCAAAATACCTACACACTGCACACCTTGCCTCGCGAATTCTTCAGCAACAAACTGCACTCCTTTTAAAATCGCTCTGAAGGTGGGCAAAGAGGCTCCAAGAATTTTTCCAAATCGACCCTACCGTTCAGCAGGGCCTATACTGACCAACCCAGTGGGACCGCAAAACAAAACCCCCCTTTCAAAATCCTTGCCGACGAGCGATCGTGCGGAAGGTGGGGAGGGAGGCCTCAAAATTTTTTCAAATCAGCCTTGCCGACCGGCAAGGGCTATGCAACAGTTGTGGAGATGCTTGAGGCTATGCAGCAGTTGTGGAGATGCTTGCAACAGTTTTACACCTTCGGCACCCCCAGTGACTAGCCACATTGCCTTGCAACATGCAAGCTTTAGGCCTTTGGCATCCCCTTTGTCTTCGGCACCCCCCGTGCCTAGCTACATTGCCTTGCAACATGCAAGCTTTGTGTCACCTTCGGCACCCCTGTGCTTAGCCACATTGCCTTGCAATATGCAAGGTGATGCCTAGCCACATTGCCTTGCAATATGCAAGCTTTGTGTCGCCTTCGGCACCCCTGTGCCTAGCCACAATGCCTTGCAATATGCAAGTTTTGTGTCGCCTTCGGCACCCCCGTCCCTAAGCACATCGCCCTACGACATGCAAGCTTTGTGCCTTCAGCATCCCCTTTGCCTTTGGCACCCACGTGCCTAGCCACATTGCCTTGCAACATGCAAGCTTTGTGTCGCCTTCGACATCCCTTCGCCTTCGGCACCCCCGTGCCTAGCCATATTGCCTTGCAACATGCGAGTTTTATGTTACCTTCGGCATCCCTTTGCCTTCAGCACCCCCGTGCTAGGCACATCGCCCTGCAACATGCAAGCTTTGTACCTTCGGCACCACCGCCTTTCGGTGTACTATGATGCCCTTAACACCCTTGCATAACAAAATGAGGACTTGCAAACCACTTGGCTTTTGTTGCAAGTTCCCTCCCTTCAATGTCCTTCTTACTCGGGGACTTGGGGGACTATGGGTAGTGCACTATACAGCTTGAAAGACGAATTGTGGTGTTGCTCGGCCAGTGCACTTAAAATTACAAGTCCCCAATCAAGAAGTACCTTCTTACTCGAGAACTTGGGGGACTACTGTTGGTACCGTAACTGACCAAGCAACTAGCTAGGCTAGATTATCCACATGCCATGCTTTGAGAGGTCATATGCCAAAGAAGCATTACCACAAGTCACAACTCTAAGCAAACCAAGAGGAGTCCCACATCGGAAAACTACAAGAAGTAAAGACTCCCCCTCACCTATAAGAGGAGACCACTCTCCACTTAGGAGGGGATCCCTGAGTAGAGCTTTATCTTTAATCATGGGCTTCTCCCTTCTTATCTTTATATTTGGGTTCAATCCCATATACAAATGTAAACATACATGCTAAAGGTCCTCATTAATTGTAAACCACGTATATCTTGTCTTCTGTATATTTATTGTTTGCCCTAATCTTCACACACATGCTAAAGGTCCTCACCTTCACCCATCATCCACCATTTCATCTCTATCTAAGTTGACCCTCCCAAAAAGAGCATCAACAAATCATACGCTTAGAAATGAAATCAAGTTTTCTTGGATTGCTGGAGATGTTTATGTTGTATATGTATGAATGAATCATTTTTATTTCATCTCAAAAAATAAATAAATAATACAATACAAATCAACATAACTTATTTGCTCCAATTTCTGTAAGAAAATAATTGCTCAAATAAATAAATTATAAATATTGCCAATGCAGTTAATTTACAATACAAAGATGAAAGACTTAAATTTGGCTCCACTCACTTAATTTTGAGGGCGTTTAAGTCTATTTAGGTGATTTTTTTGGCTATTTTTGAAAGTTTTCATAAAAACTAATATTTATGAAAATGGAGGGTAAATTTGGGCTCCTTTTGATAAAAACTCAATCCTATGTGCATATAATGGATAGATCATATGTGTATGATATATTAGTGCTAATGTACTCGAAAAATGTGTTGGAAATAGAGTGCAACTACTAGAGTAATCCCAATTCAAAAGTGGTTTAAATTTATTTAACTGTGTCTTTTCTTTCTAGAAGTCCTGCAAGCAACTGTGTCTTCCTCCTGGAAGCCACTTTTAATACAAAAGTTTCGATGGCATCGTCCAAATCATAAGCGGCATCTCTAATACTTGCGACCCAAATGCGTACCACATCGTCTCCTTGTCTTGAATTTGCATCTTTGAGGTAGCCTTGCATCAATTGTAACTGAGTTTGTGCAATCTCAACCTGATCGCTCACTCCACCCAAGAATTTCAGTTCATCAATGAGAGAGTCTGTGAGTCGTTCGAGCACAATTGAAACAACAGCATCGGCCATATTTCTTTTCTTGAAACGAAAACAACTAAGGCAGACTTTTGTGTTTCTTCTTCTTCTTCTGCCTTTTAGATTAATGAAATAATATATAAGAAGTTGAGCAAATTAAAGTGAACCAATTGTGTTTATAAGAATCACAAATTGCAATATCCACCAGTTCTCCAAGCTTCATTATCAAACGGGGATTAAGTATTAATATTATTCAAAATTGAATATTTGTGTAATCACTAGCTGTCAAAATCCCACACCCACCGTCGTCATTCAGGGCCAATTAACAAGCACATGAGCAATTGTCAACTCTTAAAATGATTTACCATAACTCTATCCTTTAAGTAAAAGCCACTGTTAGTCGTGACATCAATTCAAAACCTTTATCAGATTTAGCAGTTTGTTTTTTTTGTGTAATCACTAGCTGTGAAAGCCCCACTTGTTCTACCAACCATCATTCAGGGTCCATCAACAAACACATGAGGAATGCGCAAGTTGTATAATTTATATATTTCGTACGTAACCACTCTATATATGTATTTGTTTTTGTAAGTACGTTATTAGACTTACCAAGTAGTCTTTCTCTAGTATTCTAATATAAATTTAATTAGAGCTATGTGTGATCAAAGATATGTATTTTTTATTGCGTGTATTTAACTATAATTTTTTCTTTGCATATTTGCAATGAATCATCCTCTTTACGGTACTACAATTGTCAGAGTTTTGGAAAGCAAAGCTAGACTAATCAAAGCTCTACAAGATTTGTTAAAAATAAAATAAAATTCTACATTGATTGTACACAAAGAAGAAAGGCATCATTTTAATTTATTCCCGGGGCCAAAAGTTAGGGCCGACTATATATATACAGTGTCCTTTTATTGAGTGATTCCTCAAATATATTCGAGGGGCATCCTTTAAGGTTCCCTACCAAAAATAAAAAATAAAAAATTGCAATGATCCAAAACCTCTAATTTTTCACATCTTCATTCATAGATTATCCTTGTAAAAATTCATGCAAATTCTTAATGCATCTAATTGAGACCAACAAAATCAATGAACATGGTGCTCCAAAAAAGTACTTAAATTACAATATTTAATTGAGTAGTAAAATTATATTGGATTCAAGTGTTTTTATTTTTATTTTTTAGAGGTGATTTTTAAATAAATATATACAAAATATACGATTTGTATTAGTGAAATACAATGCAGAGTGCCTTACAAGGCCCTAAAAAACGTAAATTCCCAGAAAAGTGAGTTGTTGGGCCTTGGCAAGATTGCCAGGAAAAAGATAGTCCAATCATTAATGTTCATATGCTCAATCAGCTTTTCTAAACCACGAACAACAATAAGCAGCAGAACCAGATTACCTTTACAAACAGGTTACCTTTTTCTATCCTTTGCCTTGCTCGGATCTGATAAATTCAATAAAATAAAATAAATAAAAATAATACTACTTTGGTCTTGCTGACCTCAATTATTTACTCAATCAAAACAATATAAATTTAAGAGTGAATTTTCAGAAAAAAGAAAAGTGACATACGGAAATCATGTAATAAACAAGAACAGTAGAGATGAAAGGTTTGTGCGAGAACGTACTTGTATATTCTATTCCAAACATTGCCATCTTCTCAAACAATTCCCAGCTTTCATCATCATTCAATAACAATGGTTGGTAGCAAAATCCATTTTTGTCCGCATAGGAAGCAAAATCCATTTTTTTCCCGTTTCATATGAATTAAGTGTTACATTTTACATTGATAGCCTCTGAGATACCGAATCGAAGATAAGTTAACTCGTTAACAGCGGAGTTTTCACATAATTTTGCAAGCCTTACAGTCCCTGTAACTTCGAAGGTTGCCAGCCATCTGTGCTTCAAGAACAAAGTCGAAGAAGAGTTAGTTCTAAGGGAAAATAAATAAAAAAGAACGAAACATAGGAAAATAATTATCGTACCCTTCTACCAGATCTGAAACAACATAACAGAAGGCACATGTTGGATTTTGTAGAAATCCTGTCCTCCTTCCTGAAGCTTATCACAGAATGTAGAAGGCATCCGTTTAACATGCAATTCCTTGAGGGTAGTAATATACTGAAGGCCATCTGGAACCGACGTCAAATCTATGCAATGTTCAATGTGCAACCTGCTGAGACTAGGCATGGCTCCCTTCTCCATCCTCCACTCCTTTAGTTTACACAACTGACGGAGGGAAAGAAATTCGAGATGAGGAAAGCCTCCTGCTGAGCAAACAAGTGTTCCTGGAAAAGCCCTGAGATGCACAGAAGTATAACCTTCGAGGAAAAGCATTCTTAACTTTGGAAGGTTTTCTAGTATTTCTATCTGGTCATCCTTGAGAAGAGTTTCAGAAAGCGATATCTTGGTGAGGTTTGGATAGTTCTTGAGCTCCTCTGGCAACTCTTTTATTGGCCCCTTTAATTGCAGCTTGAATATATGATGACAGCTTAATGGCATCCTCACTAAAACTTCTTCATTATCGGATTGCACAGATAAAGACCTAAGATGGTTAAATGTAATGCTTGTTGACTTCAACATCTCCTCAAGATTTTTCAAGCTCTGTACTTCTACGACCAGTTTTCTGAGGTAGCGTAATTCAGCAAGATCAATCAAATCACAATCCTTACTTGAAACATTGACTAATGTTTGCAAATGGGGATGAGTAGCCAATCCCAGTTTACCACTTACTCTGTTATAAGAAGCAGGTAAATATAAATGTTTCAATTGTTCCATGTCCCTAATCACATTTGGGATTCTCCTCACCAAGATACGACAACGTAAATCTAGAGTTTGCAAACATACAAAATTTGCTATTGATGACCGCAATTTCTTTATTCTACTATTCTTTAGACTCAAAAACCTTAAGTGGACTAGATTCCCAATCGTACTTGGTAACTCTACTCCTCCTAGCATATCTTCAAACTTCAGTACTCTAAGCAATTTAAAGTCCTCAAATATTGACCGCATTACTCTTTTATTCCAGAAAAATTGTGTTGGGACAAAGTATAAAAGAGATCTCAGGTGACCATCTCTTTCATCTGTTGTGGGAACTAATTTGTCAACTTCTTTGTCCAAATAGATGGCAAGCTTTCGAACCTTAGTGGTTGGGGCTGCCTTGGTTCCTGTGACTGCAGAAACATTGACAGTATGAAGAAAGCTCTGTTCTTTGGCCTTTAATACACACAAGTCTCGCATAAGATCATGGAGACGACAAGTTTTAACATTCTTAGTTGAACCGTATTTTCCAACTTGAACCATGCACCTATTCACCAACTCAATTAAGCAGCTATATGATACTTCTTCCATAATATCTGTGGATGCTGATGATAGGCCTTCTGCCACCCACAATTTAGTCAATCTTTTCACTGGTATCTCATAATCTTCAGGAAATAGGCCTAAATATAGAAAACAAAGTTTCAAACGATATGGTAAGTCATCATAACTCAATGCCAACACCCATGATGTACCTTCATATTCTTGACCTTTATATTCTCGTTCAAGAATTGTACCTCTCCTTATATATACATCAACATTCTCAAGCACTGTATTCCATTCCTCAACAGTGTCTTTTCTAGCCAAAAGTCCTGCAAGCACACTGATTGCTAATGGCAACCCTGCACAACGTTGAAGCATCTTCTTTCCTAGTTCTTCCTTCTTTGCATATGATTCAGAGTCTACAAGTAAAAAAGAAGTAATAAAATAGCTAAGTTTATTAGATCAGCAATTATATATGCAGCACTATAAAACCAGAACATGACATTCTACGTAATCAACATCCCCGTGCTGTTACGATTGTGGCACTATAACTTTCTCGTGCTCCTTAACTAAGTAACACTTTTGAAACAGTTTGAAGTCCGTAGAATGATATTTGAAATGGAGAAAATATGATATAGAAAATAAAATGTATGCAGTGTAGACTGAGCATTAATGATCTCTAATAGGTTTAATTGATAGGTAAATCTAAAGATAAAAGAGTGGGATTAAGAAAGTACTTGTATAATCCCTTCCAAAAAGTGCTATCTTCTCAAATAATTCCCAGCTTTCATCATCATTTAATGCATGAGGTTGGTAGAGGAAACCATTTTCGTCTACATGTGAGGCTACTTCCTTGTTGCGTGTGGTGAGTAATATTCGGCTCTTTGTTTCCTGGTTAATTGGAAATCCAGCTTTTAAAGTGTTCCAAGCATCACGGGTCCAAATGTCATCAAGCACAACCAAGCATTTCCTTTCTCTTTGGATGATACAAAGCTTCTCTGCTACTCTATCCTTCTTCATTTTTTCAATTTCTTCTCTTTGCTCATTGGTAGCAGAAGTAAGTTTAATTAAGATTTCTTTCAGAACATCAATTCCTTGACATTGTTGAGATATGCACACCCAAGCAAAACAATCAAAATTTCGTCGAACTTTACTATGATGAAAAACCTGTTTTGCAATTGTGGTTTTCCCGGAACCGCCCATGCCCCATATAGAAACAACTCGACTGCATTTTTCTTCTTCCACTAAATGCGTAGCCAATATATTTACACCGTCTTCTAACCCAACAACTTCACGTTCAATAACATGGGGATAAGTCAGTCTCATCTCTTGTTGCCTCTCAAAAGAAGAGCCGCCACCTCCACCACTCCCCCTTGTTTCTCTTATATTATAACTTTGCAAACTCGATCTCAATGTGGAAAGTTTGGTTGTAATCTTCTCAATTTCCCCCCTTGTCTTGTAAAGATGATATCCTTCTCTAAAGATGCAAGCAAACCTTTTCAAAACAATCTTCAAACTTCCTTTCCTCCTGGAAACCACTTTCAAGACAAAGGTTTCAATCACATCCTCCAAATCATAAGCAGCATCTCTAATGGTTGCAACCCAAATGCGTACTACTTCATCCTCTCCTTGTCTGGCATCTGCGTCTTTCAGGTACCCCAACATTAATTGTAGCTCAGTTTGCGCAACCTCAACTTGATCGCTGACTCCACCCAAAAAATTCGCCTGCTGAATGATGTAGTCTCCGAGGGGCTTGATCCCTTCTGCAACAATTGTAACAACAGCCTCAGCCATGATTTTCTCCAAAAGAAAACGATTAAACCAGCTCCTTTTCTTTTTCTTTCTTGTTTTGCCTTCTCTTCTCTTTCTTTGGATTGATGAAATTAAATCTGCTTTCTTTCGCTTTATGTATAATGAAGTCCCTTCTACCCCTGGCAGATTCCCAAATTAACTTCTATAATTAAAGTCCCAATCTGATGACTCATATGAATCAATCATCTACTCTTTTGTTTTATTGCACCTTGTAATTAACGACTCTCTTTGTTAATTAGTTTCTTGGTCTTTTTTTTTGTTAAGATATTGAAGTACAAACAAGAGCTACTCAATTTTACGTTGACTGAGTAAACTAGTCAGAACTGGCAGGTACGCTTCTCTTTGGCTTTTAAAAACTGAATATAACCTTAAAATAATATAAAATTCATCTTCAGTCATGTGTTCAGAAATAACTTGTTAAAAGGAGTAGGAGGGAGTGAGCATACTACCGACGGCCCCACTTCCTACCGAACTCCCCTTCCCATGTTTGGCTCCTTCCCTCTCCCTCAATCTTGCTTTGCCCAACACTTCCAGAGTCCAGACACCACCCACTAAATTTCTTCTTTGTGTCTCATCCTTTTCTATTCATTTGGAGAGATAATAGTTGACATGGTTTTTGTTTTTTTATTATTTTAATTTTAATAAGTAGCTCAATAAATGAATGAAAAAATAAATAAGTCTAGTCAATAAATTGTTTGGCGACCATCAATATTGCTTCAATTGGGTTTGGTTCATGGGAAAAGGGGCTTGGAGATAGGAAATTAATTATTTTTTTTCATGTTTGGTAAGTCCATGCATGAGAAATGGTTGCCTAAGATATGGAAAAATAAGGAGAAAATATAACCCTCCTCTCTCCTTGGGTTTTATTTTCCATTTCCATGGGAAACATTGGTAAAATGAGCCAACATTAATAGCACATTTTTCATGACCATTTTGTCCTCATCAATAATTTAGAATTACAATATATCATTAAACACATTATATTTTATTTTATTTAATATAGGTATATAATTGGAAAATTATACAAACTTTGTTTTCCATTTCTACTTAAAACAAACATGAGAAAGTAAGTAAACTGATATCTCTTTGTTACTTTCCCAACATTACCAAATATGAGAAATGAGTATTTTATTTCCCATCAATTAGAAAATTACTAAGAAATAATTTTCCCTCAAATTTATTCCGTAAACAAAACGGAGTTATATCTAGTTTTTCTAAGTCAAGAGTATGTCATTGATTGACATTGACATAAAGAAAATAGAGGTAGATGCAATATTTTTCCTTTGGGTTTTTTTTCTTGTCTGACTCTGTTTTTTTTCACATGTATGTGTGATAAAAAGAGAAAAAAGATTTGCACAAGTATCATTTTATTAAGCAAGAACTACATGATGTCACTAAGATCCACTAATTGTCCATAAGGAATTGATGATCAGTGATCACACAAGAACTTAAATCCTGACATTTCAATTGCCTAGAAACTTACCAATGGAGAAGTCTCAGTGCCGTTCATATAGGAAGTGCGGTGAACCAAGTCTCCACCCTACCCTGTCCCACAATTATTCTGATCTTTCCACCAATCAATGCCAGCTTTCAAAGTAGATCTTTATCACATGCAAGTTGTACAAAAATATTCTATGCCAGCTTTCTCACACACATCGGTATTATAGGGATGTGAACGCATGAATTTTTGGGAGAAAAAACTTATTTATAATAGGGATATTACTTTTTTGTTAATCTCTACTAGTAACATAATGACACGTAAAAAAATTATCATGCGTGTCATTGTGTTATTGATTGGAGATAGCAAAAAGTATTATCACCATTGCATGAGAGCTCCTCTTGGGAGGCAAAAAACTTACTAATAATGGGGATATTATTGTTTTGCTATCTTCGATCACTAAAATAATGACACACCGGATAACTTTAGGGTTTAGGGTTTCTGTACTATGGGAGAACACTAAAGACCTGAACCAATCCAAACACCCCATCAAAGTTAATTTTTAAAAAATTGGAAAGAGGTGGTTTCCAACCATAGGATTTTGCATTTTTATTTTTCCATTTTTAAAGGAAACATTATTTTCCGTTTATATATAGGAAGTTGAGCAAGTGTGAACCAAAAGCCTTCTGCAACAATTGTAACAACAGCCTCAGCCATGATTTCTCCAAAAGAAAACCATTAAACCAGCTCTTTTTCTTTTTCTTTCTTGTTTTGCCTTCTCTTCTCCTTCTTTGGATTGATAAAATTAAATCTGCTTTCTTCCGCTTTATGTATGATGAAGTCCCTTCAACCCTTGGCAGATTCCCAAATTAACTTATATAATTAAATTCCCAATCTAATGACTCATATGAATCATCTACTCTTTTGTTTTATTGCACCTTGTGATTTCTGAACCTTGCCAACTCTTTTTGTAATTAGTTTATTAGTGTTTTTGCTTTGGGGTTAAATATTAAGGTATCATCCATATTAAAGTACAAACACGAACTACTCAATTTTACGTTGACCGAATATACTTTTGAGGGCCGATAATTACGGTTTGAAAATACCCTTCTCATTAGTTCGGCTGGATTGATGCTCACCCATACCACTCCCTGTCTCATCCTAACCCCAATTTACTGAGCCACTGTGTAATTGAAATGAACATACTTAATTTACTAAACAAACAATTCTAATACATGTAATAAATCCAATAGCATATAACAGCTAGCGTTACTTCTCCAGAACTATGCCTTTTTCCAGTTTTAAGGAGGTGTTTACCTGTTTTCCTGAGGAGTATCAATTTCAAATTAAAGATGCATATGATAACTAAAAAAGGAGAGAATTAGAAGAATAATTGTTGCAGAGAAGAGAGAAAAACAAGAAAATAGGAAGAAGAAACTGTGGAGCAAAAGAAGAAAATAAAAATAAGAGAGATGATGAGGAAAGAAAGAGAAGAGAGAGAGAAGAGTGAACTCGAGCGGAAGAATGAAAAATAGGAAAAAAGAAAGGGAAAAGAGAGCAGAAAAAAATAGAAAGTTGAGGAAAAGTAAGATGAGGGCGATTTTTAAGAAAAATGTAGGCCTTATTTGCCAAAAGTAATATTAGCCTCTCCGTACGTGCTTGTGCTGGTGAGAGGCTTTTTTCTGAAAAAATTTAAATTTATTTTAGAATTAAAAAAGATAATGGGTAGTTGTGTTCCATAAAAATAGGATCCATTATCTGATTTTTCTTTTAATTTTAAATTTTTATATATCAAAAAGTGTGAATTTACCATATTATCCTCATTTAATTAATAATTTTACTTCTTAATTTTTCTAGTATTTTGAATATTTCACAATTCTCTGTCTTTTGCTTTAACACCTATATTATATGATGAAAAATAGTGTGAGTGTAGGCCATGGCCATACTAGTCCTATGCTAGGGAGAAGTTGATGTCACAAGGAAGAAAACAGAAAGAAGTTGCTGTAGACATAGACGATAGGAGAGAACCGCCTAGCCAATATTGTTCTTGGATTTGGGCTGGGCACGTAGAAACGCCCCTGCAACTCAAGCATTTTCTAATGTGAGTATTGCTTTCACTATTGGGGAAGTGCCAATGCCAGTTGAGATAGTTGACATGCAGCCCCCCCAAGTCTCACTCTTGTAGATGCGATATTGATTCAAACCATCATAGATTATGGGGATCCAACCAACACTGACAGTGTTCAGCTGGTCGATTCTCAGTATGCACCTGCACAAGAAGAGATTGTTTTTGAAATCGTAAATGCTTCCGCGTCAATGATCTGAATAATTCAGAAATATTTTTGGAAGTAGCAAACTATGTGTAGTACATTTACTCCACTGAGAAAATCTGAACCAAAAATAACATACCGAGTTTTTACCGGAAACCTTATTGTTGTTCCACGTCAGCATCCATCCGCGGTCCTCACCATCCTTGGTCTTGCCGTTGTACACAACGTTGCCGGGAGATGCTTTTCCAACGCTTTGGACATGCAGAAAGGCACCCTACTGCCCATTTGCGATGAGTGCTAGATAGGGGGAGTGTGCCCAGTTGCATTGTAAACAAGGCAAAGTGTGGAGATTCCATCACCATGATGCTTCTTCAAATTCTCCACAAAAGTAAGGACTTTGAGGTCCTTCTCTCCGATGTTTTTCATCTGCAGAGCCACTTTTTCCCTGTCTTTTGTTTCTATTGCCTTGCACTCGAACTCCGGCATCCCTTTAAAAGTCGAGCTTTCGTTGGGGTTGCAGAATAGGTTGTACGCCATCTCTCTACTGATTTTTTATAATTCAATTCTCTCTCTTTCTCTCTTGAACACTCTGAATCTAAGCTAGCTACAGATTGGATGCATATGTACAAGAAGAAATCCAAACAAATCGTGGGCGGGGAAATGATGTGCTTACCGTCTCTTGTATCCAACGGCTCACGTATTCATTAACCAAAGGTCTCTCATATATAATTTTATATGCATATTAATTGGTGTTAGAGTTTCAAGAGAATTAATCCCAAGTTGGGAAATAAAGATATTTACTATTCTTTATTACGTATTGATGCTTCACACATAAGCCTAGCAAGGCTCTCTAGCTGCCTTCCAAAGTTTTTGGTTGTTGTGGAAGTTGTTTTGTTTTAGTAATTATTTTCCAAGAGGTAAAATTTGAATGACTTATTCATGGATATGCCTCATGTGCTTTCAAAGTCTTAGATTACCGCATGTTCTTTGAAATGTCAATATACCACCTATACTTTTAATAAGTGTCTCACGTTAGCTATTCTGTCAAATTTGAGAGAAGTTCCATTAGCTGATGTGGCACCCACTTCTTTTCAATCTCTTGACAAGGGATAGTCAGGTTGAGAAAATGGGAAATTTGGGAGAAGAATGTTTGGTTGAGGGAATTTCATATTTGGGAATTTGGAGGTTCATATTTGGGAGAAAATGAGGGATTTGGGAGAAAATGGGGAATTTGATTTGGGGATTTCAGATTTGGGAGAAGAAGGATGGTTTGAATGTTGTGGGGATCTCCCAAATCTAAAATCCCCAAATCAAATTCCCCTTTTTCTCCCAAATCTGAAATTCCCTGAACCTAACATTCTTCTCCCAAATTCCCCATTTTCTTAACCTGACTAATCCTTCATCTCCTTTGTTAAGAGATTGAAAAGAAGTAGGGGCCACATTAGCTAATAAAACTTCTCTCAAATCTGACAGAATAACTAACGTGAGACACTTATTGAAGTATAGGTAGTATATTGAGACATTTCAAAGAACATATGATAATTTGAGACTATTTCGAAAGCACCAGGGGCATATCCATAAATAAACCAATTTAAATTTGAGTTTTTCTTAGAATTTTATTCGTGTGCACTTTCAATGGAGTGAATATTATAATCATATTCAATGAAACCTTATGAATTTTATTCGTTGCGTTTCTCATTATTTTGACGAAATGCTAAAACTCTGTCTTTAAATTTCTCCAACAAATTCTTTTATATGTCTGAGTCTTTCTTTAATTATGCATGTTGTTTTATATATATATATATATATATGGGATTGCATTCATAATTCAACAAAAAAAGTTACTAGCCACAAAGGGTCATTACAATAAGAAGCAATCTAACATCAAAATTAAGACAATTGGTGTGCCTCCAATAACGATCACACATGATTGAAGATACTATGGCATAACCATCCCAACTAAGATTACAAACTCATAATAATAATAAAAATATCCATAACTATAAGCTTACAAGGAGAAGTGGAAAACTCTCACAAAATGTGAGGTGAAAACTATACAAGGAATCAAAAGAGTCTCTGCGACTTATTCCAAACATAAAGAAATAGCAAAAAGGATAGTGGTGAAGATTGGATGCTAAAACGCAAATGGAGATCCGACATCGAGATGCAACCGCATGTGATGGGTGAAGGAAAATTATAAGAAAACAAAGAAAACTAGAGGGAACCTTCTATCTCTAAAAATTAGAAGCACATACCACCCCTATCACATCTGATTTTTTTATATATTTAAATAGACCTTATTACATTCAAGCATATCATCTTAAGGCTCATGAATTGAGTCACCTACGCAAGTTGTAGACATAATTTTCTAATTTCTCAACCAATTTTTAATTATTTTAATTTATTTAATCTTATTATTCTGACTCTGACTCTTTCATTATATTTATCCAACGTGTATTATGGTTCTTAATTTTCTATATGGGAGATAGAATGTTTTGGAAACTAGATCTGTTCACATTCTGAAACTAGACCACTACTCAAAATGAGTCTTGGAATTTCAACATTGGGATGCTACATATTAAGATATAGTTTTGGAGGTATATATCTGACACCCTTGTACTAAATTTTACTTTGATCGGAGGAAAGTATATAGCTCTGTTTTGAAACCTTACTTTGATTCAGGGCTTCAATAACTTCTCTAGTGTAAATATATAGTGTAAATACATAAAGACATAAGTAGAGGCATAAATCAAAAACTTTAGTCGAGGAAGCCCTCAACAGAGGCGTAAACTAAATCTTTCCGTCGAGGTAAGAAACATAAGCCATCAATGAGTGGTAAAACCCGTCATTAGAGGTATGAACTCAAGATAATCTTATTAGAAGTACCAATCGTCAACAAATGCATGAACTCAAGATAACCGCACTAAAGATATACAAGATGTCAAAAAAGGCATAACCTTAGCATAGGCACAAGCTATCAACAAAGGTATGAGTTTAAGGCTTCATTTGAATATGGGGATTCCTGTTGAAACAAAAAAATTGGTTCAAATGCTTTCCCAAATGCAAATGTCAATTGCAGAAAATTAGTAGTTCATCAAAATTGCTTATTATTTTTCTTGGACATTGACAAAAAGAAAAATGGTACAACACCACCCAATTTTTCTCATGAGTCATCTACCCATGCAAATTTCATGAGATTAAATTCAAATCTCTCAAACACAAATTCCCAATTAGTGGGCCACACTTACCCATTAATATCCAATTTTATTCATGGGTCATCTATCCATGAAAATTCTAATGAGATTAAATTCAAATCTCTCAAACACAAATTCTCAATTAGTGGGCCACACTTACCCATTAATTTTCAATTTTTCTCATAGGTCATTTACCTATGAGAATCTCCAAATTGTCCCATAGACACAAATTCTCAATTTGTGGGCCACACTTACCTATTAATTTCCAAATTTTGGAACTACGCCGGTTTGATCCCATCAAGGGTACATAGGCAGTGTAGCATCCCAATAGTTGCAACCGCAATCAAATTCCCACCAATCAATTCCAAACTACGTTGGTTTGATCCCTTCGAAAGGGTACGTATGCAATCTAGAGAATCAATCTAGATGCAACCGCCCTGTTAAGCTCATAATTTCATACATATACATGCCCTATTTACTTACTTCTTTTACTTAGTTTCTAGAATTCTAAGTTATTTGCTTATCTTTGTGTGTTTTGTAGGCCAATAAAGCAAAAGAGCATAATTCATGCAATTCAAGCATGTTAAGGCCTGATTTGGATGAATGGAAGAAGAGCTTAAAGACAAACCCATTTTGGCTACTGCCCCTTGCCAGTCCAGTTTCATAGGTCACATTGCAAGCTTTGTTTTAGCAATCTACACAGCTCGGATGAGGCAGAATCCTTCATGAAAGTTGTTCCAATGAGTGTCTATTATTAAATATCCAAAATTCAGCCCCATTGGATGAATCTGGAGTTCGTCACCTAGCAAACACAGAACCATGCTCAGGATGGATTTTGTCAGCGCGCAAAATGAGTTAGCAATTTGTTTATGCCTTAACTTCTTCCTCTGACCTTGGATTGGCCCAAATAACATATGGCTGGAAAGAAGACATTCTGAACTTCACGTTTGAGAGTTCAAAGTCATCATTTGCTTAAGGGAAACCCAATTCGTAAGCCCTTGAAGTTGCTAGTCATGCTAAGGATGAGCTAAGTGTGCTTGGTCATAATGGCATAAGCATGAGGTGTTATTGATTGTGGGGAAGTTAGGTGAAGCAGATGCATTTCTTATATTTGGAGTGGAATTTTGCAGTAGCCAAAAGGAATAAAACAAGATGAAGTGAGAGCTGCAACGCTAAGCTAGATAAATTGTTTTCAAATGTAATTGTGTGTTAGGTGAAATAGGCATGGTTAGTGAATTTATTGTATAATTTGATTTACCTACCCATGTGCCTATAAATAGAGAGTCTCCATAGAGCTAAAAGTCAAGAAATAGATATCCATCATTTTACACTTTCGTTGTACACAAAGAGAGGAAGAGTTGAGAGACACAAAGGGAGAGAAGAGAGAAGGCAACAGCTAGGAGGCTTTGGCCTTCTGGCAGCCATGGAGATGAAACTTTTCTATGTCTAGCATGTTGTCCTTATCTTCTTCTCCTCCCTTTGTCTTTTATTTTCTTCTTGTATGTCCTTAGTTTTACTTTATTTTTCTGTTATTAGTTTTAATAAACATCTTGCTAGTCTTGTATCCAGGTTTGAGTTTATAAAGTTTTATTTCATTCATGAATTCTTCTTCACTGTTTTAATGGAGCTGTTTGCATCCTTTGATTGATCACCTAAGGTTTTATCCATTATGCTCTTGTTGGGAAGGTTTGGGGATCATCTTCAATCCATCCATTAGCAACTCATGAACTACATAAAAATGGTTCATGTGATTTAGTTTCTAGGACTCCTAATGTAAACAGCATGCTTTGGGGTCCCTGTGATGTTCAATGCAATTTGATCCAAACACCATGGACTTATCTTGAGCATATTCATGAGTGAATCAATTTGTTTACTTGCTGCCACAACATGATTAGAACAATTAGGGTGGATTCTAAAACCTCACCATCTTGTCTTAGTTCTTTTCTTTCTTCTTGTTTTGTGTTCTTTTGTTTTCATTTCTGTTTTTGTGTAGGAAAACTGAATTGGATCATTCAATCACCGATCCCTATGGAATCGACCTCGCAATAGTATCACAAGTTGAGGATGCAGTTGAATCCATTTTGGTGCAGTTGAATCAACGCAACACGCCCAAATCTCTGAATAGAATCCCTGGTTTATTCTTAACCAAATTTGCCCTAAAACACACATCAAAATCAAATCCTTGATTTATTCAGCTAAATTCGCTCAAACATTTTTTTAATCAAATTCATTCAAATTCCCCCTTTTGCAATGAGTCATTTATTCATTGTAATTCTTTGAACTACGAGTGGCTTGATTCTTACGACGGATACATAGGCACCCTGTGGTTGGATTTGGGAGCAACTGCAAAACCAAACACACGTTCTGTTTCTTAATGATGGAATCAAAGGGTATTCCCTTGAAGTAAGGAATTGTGATTAAGAGATTGGCGTCTCGAATGGGTTAAACCTAAAATAATAAAACCCAATTATTTAATTAATTGTGGTGAAATTATGTTAGGAGGTTCACATTTTCCTTCAACAATTTCATATCTAAAGATTTGGATAATGTTATAAGCATAAATTGTAATATTAGACTACTACAATTTATGTATGCTAAGATTTGACATAACTAGGTGTAATACATTTAGAATGGATTTGAAATGACTATATGCAAAGAGTCACTTGCAATCCATGTGTTTTCTTCATTTTCCATCTTATTCAAATCCCGGCATGCATAAACAATTTAACTTTATAATATCATCCAAATTCTTAAGATGACTTCAGGAGAGGGCATGTCACTAGACCCATGTGTAAAATACAAGGCCTGAATAAGACAAAAAATTAAAGGGAACACCTCAGTCGAGGCATCACACCTCTCTCAAGGCATAGCTTGTGGCCTCAGTGAATAAAATATCAATCCAAATGTGACAGTGCACTAGAATCTCCATGGAAGAGAAGGTGTTACACACATAGGCATTTGTAGTTCTCACGAAGTATTACGTTTTACTTGTCGATTGAAAATTCCAAAAATCATAAAACTTATGCTTCAAACCAAGGTCCAAAAAATCGAAAATATCGCCGAAATATCGGCGAAATTTTCGTTTTTTTGAGGGCCCAATATTTTGGCACACTTCCATATATTTATCGTGATTTTTTCGATATTTTCGTCGATAATTTTGAGGATATTTCGGGGAAGATATTTTCGGTTAATTTCTCCTTTAAATGGTCAATATATCGCGATATTATAATACCGCGATATAAACTTTCAAAAATTAAAGAAAACTTACTTCACCCATGCTGGGGTTCGAACCCCTTCCCCACTTGAAGACGTGCTGCCTCTCAACCACCACGCCAGATATGACTTTGTGATAATAAGCTATGCAATATATATTTATAATACTTCTCAGTTGTTTCTCAAAATAGAAATTAACATAATTACTTATTGTTTTATTTTGTTGTTCAGCTACTTAATTACTTAATAAAATTTATTTCTTTTCTATTTAATCCATTTAATGTTATTGATTATTTTATTATTCATTATAAGTACTTACATTACTAAATTCCCCTTCAAATTGTTGCTTAATTACTTAAATCTCTATAATTATTTTCTTTATTTACTATTTAATTCTTCCTTGGATAAATTTATTTATGTTCTTAGTTAATTTTCAATCTTCACTATTATTTTTTAAGCATGGTAAAGTGCCTAATTTTCATGAAAAATCAAGTTGGTTTACATCTTTAATTATTTTTCAATTTTTGATAAATAATAAATATAAGAACGTGTACTATGTCCAATGAATAATGTGAAATAAGGTTACTCATGTATCTTACAATGCAATTTATAAAGTGTAAAATATTGTACTAAAAATGATAAATAAATTACTAGGGGTTGTTTAATTCTCTTTCATTAATTACTCTAGATTTTCTAAGTTACAGAGTTTGTCAGCTCGTAATATAATCAACCTAAATCACTCAAA
This sequence comes from Prunus salicina, assembly GCA_020226455.1. NCBI lineage: Eukaryota > Viridiplantae > Streptophyta > Magnoliopsida > Rosales > Rosaceae > Prunus > Prunus salicina. Next base: position 16,527,511 of record CM035343.1, on the reverse strand, counting down.
CCCACAATGCAATGCATTTCATTCCAATTTTTTGTGTCAAAATAATAGATGATTGACTAAATAAACTTCTTCTAAAATTTCATTAAAAATTTCCATGTATTTATTACAATTTCCATGGTTTTTATTCAATTTTTATCGATATCGATATTTTCCCGATATTTCCATCGATATTTCCGTGTTTTTGAACCACCGATATTTCCGAAACTATCGATATTTAAGACCTTGCTTCAAACCAGTTTTTATTTATTTCAAAGTATGCATCAAACCTCCTTCCTCTGATAATATTCCACCGGTTAGCCAGTTAGGCCTAACCACAGCTCCCAGCCGTTGGATCAATCTGAAAAATCGGAAACTACACTATTCCCCGCTTTTTTATCTTTTTGGTACATTTTAGTCCCCGCTTTTCCTTCACGGCTGGGCTGGTCAGTGGTCATCTAGCCCAAAGCCTAGCCAAGCAGCCGTCTTCAAAAGCTTTTGTCGGGTTTTGGGTCTCTCAATCGAGATCGAACCCAATGTGGAGACAAAATGGTTCGTCGTTGGAGTTCATAGCAATGAAATTCAAAATGCATTGAAATCTCAGGTTTTTTCTTTTTCTTTCTCCTTCATTTCTCTTGAATTCAGTTTTCGCTTAATCGAATTCCTGGTTGTTCTCTGCAGTTTCAACTCCATGGAAGCACAGACCACTCCGAAACTGAAAAAACCTCCAAAACCCAGCAAGCCTATTACAGAGCTGTGGTGGTTTTTCGCTGCAGCCGCCTGCGTAAAGCTGCTTCTGATCCCAGCCTACAAAAGCACAGACTTCGAGGTCCATCGCCACTGGCTTGCTATTACCCACTCTCTGCCTCTCTCTCAATGGTACTTTGACGAGACGAGCCCCTGGACCCTTGACTACCCTCCATTCTTTGCCTACTTTGAGCGCCTCCTATCTATTTTTGCCAATCTCATTGACCCACAAATTGTTCACCTCCAAAAGGGCTTGGATTACAGCTCAAACACAGTGCTTTATTTCCAAAGAATCTCAGTTATCTTCTCGGATTTGTGTCTTTTGCATGGGGTTTATAGATTGACTGGGAAGTTGGATTCAACGAGGCAAAAACTGATCTGGGTACTGGTGGTTTGGTCCCCAATGCTTGTGATTGTGGACCATTTGCATTTTCAGTACAATGGATTTTTACTTGGGATTTTGTTGATTTCGCTTTCTTATTTGGAGGAAGGGAGGGACTTGATGGGTGGACTAGTTTTTGCTGTGTTGCTGTGCTTCAAGCATTTGTTTGCTGTGGCGGCACCAGTTTATTTTGTCTACTTGTTGAGGCATTATTGCTGGAAAGGATTTGTGAGAGGTTTCTGGCGGCTTTTCATTTTGGGAGCTATTGTCGTGGCTGTTTTTGCAGTGGCTTATGGACCCTTTGTCTATCATGGGCAGGTAATCTCTCTGGCTTTGACAATTTGTCTTTTAGATGGTTATTGACCATCATCTTCGTATTACTCTTATCTGTTTTTATGAAGAAATCTCAGAGCATATTAACATTTGCATGTGTGAATACTCACCAAGCAATGAATGACTGGGGATTTTTCCTCTGCAAATGGGATTTTATGAGAGCTGAATATATGTTATACTATGGAAATAAATAGTGAGCGAGTTCTCAGGTGTGCCAATTCTATGTATTCTGTTTTGTGTTGAGACCATCTGGCTTCCTCCTGTCATGTTGATTAATCGATATTTTCGTATTATCGTCGGAAAGCCACTAAGTTTCATCTGTTCTCCAATTAACACAAGTAAAAACAGAGATTTCATGCAAAGGACCCACTAGTGTAGTGGTTTGAAACAATTGCTCCCTAGGCAATGTCCTCACGAGTATTCAATTTCGAATATTCTATCTTGCCAAACCTCACATAGCTGCTTCAGTTAAACAATTTTTTGGGCTGCTGTACTTCAAACATTTGATCTGTCTGCATTTCTGACAGCAGAAAGAATTCATTTTGCTCTTTCAGAAATAATGTGAAAAACTTCTAACATTAATCCTATTTACCGCCTGTCGGTAATCTTTCAATGCAATGGTACAATGGTATATGTTTGAAAGTATTGTCCCTTGCGAAATTTCAAGTGACCTTCCAAACTCCTTTTGGGTTTAGGGTTGCTTTAAAAGCTTTCAACAAATCAACCATGATACAATGGTCCTTTGATATAGGTTCAAATCCTATTGGAACCCATGAGCCATCTCTGTGTGTCCTAGAAGTTAGTTTCATTGATTATGTTGATAAACTGAAACCTTCATTATGGAATCAATGCTCACACCAAAGTAACAATCAAATAAGGCTAAACTAGCTTTCTTAAAAGTTGGTTTGAGTGATTTAGTTAGACCTTTAGGAGCATGAAATTTACGTTGGGGCAAAGACTTCTGTTGTGATCGGTTTTGTATTTTCTTTTTTTGAATCAAGGAAAATATAGCATATCGATTACAATTCTGTCATATATTCTTTCAGAGCTTGCGACTGAATATTGTTCACTAGCAAAAGTTAATATTGTACATTTTAGATCATAAGGATTTACAGTTTAATTTGGGTTGTGTGAATGGAGAAGAATGGGAGGTGTTTTAAGGGAGAAAGGGGTGATGAGGTGGAATACTTATAGGGTTCAGTTTTAGGCATCCCTTGGGTAGTTCTTTTCTAGCTACGTTTTTATGACTGAAGTGCTGCTTTGCTTTAGCTTATTTTTTATACTGTTGTAGTGGAATAATTGTGATCAGTAATGTTATTAGTTGTAGATCTCCCTGTGTTGCAACTTTTGTCTTTCTATAGCAGCACCGGTCTTCTCAAATACTACACCATTTGAAACTAATACAGTTTGGAACATTAGCCTATTAACTGTGTATATCCTTCTCTTGACATTTCATATTGATGATCTTGATTCTGTAGGACGGAATGCCTTTTAAATTTCCCCTATTTTCTTCTGTTACCCTTTAATGTACGCTATGCATTAAACATAGTTAGGGAGAGGGCTGAAAATTGACACTCCTTCCATGAAAATGTTGATGAAAAGATTAACTGTGGCAACACTGATATTCCACCCACTTTACAGTAATTCATGTTTAACAAAATGAAGTGAGGGATTAAGCTTCGTCAAGATGGTTGGTTATGCACTAATGTTGGTTCCTGGTCTTTCTATACTCATGGCGCTTGTAACAATTTGAATGCATCTTCAACAAGTCATTTAAATTTCTTCTTACTGATCAACCGATGAAGCCATCACGGTTTATTCATGCATAGTGTATTAATTGTTCAAAATTACCTTGCAGATGCAGCAAGTCATCCACCGCATGTTTCCTTTTGGAAGGGGACTTTGTCATGCATATTGGGCACCAAATTTTTGGGTGTTCTATATCATACTAGATAAAGTGCTTGCTTTCTTGCTGGGAAGACTTGGATTCAAGATTCAGGCACCAGCAGCTTCGTTCACTGGTGGGATAGTTGGGGATTTGTCCCCTTTTGCTGTACTACCTCAGGTAATTATCAATGGTAAACTGGAAGGAGGTGGAATATAATAGGATAACAATAACTTTCTAAATAGCCTAATTCCTTAATCTATCAAAACAAATTACGAAGAAAACAAAGCTCCTAAATTGGATGGTACTGCTTGTTGATGGTTCACACGTCAGCCTTGGTTCAACTTCACATAATTATAACTAGGTGGTAATTTTAGGCTGTGCTGGTTACAGCCTTCTTCTCTAAACCTTGTGTCGAAGAATTACCAAAGTAGTTCAATAATTAAAAACTTTCCATTGCCCAGTTTAATTCTTTCGCACTAGTTTGTGGTGGTCCAGCAATCACACTGAGTCCATATGCCATTATTTTTCCCTAAGCTTAAACGTCTGACTGAGCAGAACGAAGAAAGCTCTTTTCCCTCTGTACTATGTTGAGTCCTGCTGATTGATGAGGTGGTGTATTCCATTTATTTTACACAGGACTAGGTTGTTTTACTTAATAAATAAACTTTTAACAAATTTATAAATAAACCCAATCCTAGACATGTATTTATAAAAAAACCCAAGCACTATTTAAACATAGAAACACACCCAAAATCAACCCCAAAGTCAACTTTTTGGGTGTGTTTATAAATGGGTTTTGAGTATGTGTAATGATGGATTTTGGGTGTGTTTATATGTTTAAAGAGTGCTTGGTTTTTTTTATAATTTCAACACCCATTTTGGGTGTTTTAGTGAAACTCTGTAAAAAAAATTTATTCTTTTTTTTCCATCTTCTTAATGTTTGCGGGACCTGAGTTTTTGTACTTGAATTTATGAAATGGTAGATCACCCCTGTCACAACTTTTATCCTGGTTCTGCTTGCATTATCTCCCTGTCTCATCAAGGCTTGGAGGCATCCACGGCCAGTGAGGATTACAAGATGGGTAGCCTATGCTTACACTTGTGGGTTTCTTTTTGGGTGGCATGTTCATGAGAAAGCAGCACTCCACTTTGTCATCCCCCTTGCTATTGTCGCAGTACAGAGTTTGGATGATTCAAGGCATTACTTCTTATTATCAACTGGTATGCTTTCATTTCTTCGCATAGAAACTAGGGGGCACTTTAATAGCATTCAAACATAAATCTTGGTATGTGGGTTAATTTTTTTAATCTTGATAGGGGTTTCTTAGCTTCCTATTTGTACATTAATGTACTCTATCCTTCTATGCCATGTTTGCTATGCAGTGTCCTGCTACTCGCTGTTCCCACTTCTATTTGAAGCCCAGGAGTATCCGATAAAGGTGCTGTTGCTGTTACTGCACTCCATGCTTATGTGGTTAGGTTTCTCTGCGCAATTCACTAAGCGTATATCACTTGAACTGGAAAAATCTGAGAAGAAAAAAGATAAAGAAGGGTTTGTTATTGGGTGGGTTGGCTGGGGTTATCTGGTTGGTATTTTGCTTGTTGAAATTTCGGGTCAGCTTCTGCATCCCATCATTTTTGGTGACAAGCTACCTTTTATACCCCTTATGCTGAGCTCCACGTACTGTGCACTAGGAACCATGTACTCTTTCATATGGCAATTAAAATGGATCCTTGATTCATGATTGTTCAGGTTTTGACTAAATCTTATTTATAGAATTGTGAAGTGAATTTTAGATGGGTTTTTAACTTCATATCCTATTTTTTTTAGTATTAGTTTCTGTTGACATTTTCACACGATAGAGCATGACCTTATGATCTTGGGCAATTGATCCTATACGACTTGCTCAAATTGCTTCATTGCTTCTACCAAGACACATGTCATTCACTCATGACCAGAAAATACAACGTGGTTTATTTAGGAAGTTGATTTTCCCCGTCACACTCTTTATTGTATGATGCTGCTCCCCTTTAGTCTACTTATACTCCCTTATATGTTATAGTATAAGGTATTAAAAAATAAAAGAGAGTGTAAGTGGAAAATAGGAGAGTGGGAAAATTAGCACCCTTTATTTAACTGAAAGTTTGATTGTCAAGGTCATCTCAAGCCATGGGCCATATGCCAAATGCAGCCCTAAAATAATGTAAAAATCATCTCTAACCATGAGCTTAAATTTTTTTTTTTTTTTTTTTAAAAAGCTAAATTTGGAAGGCCACATTTAGCCATTTAGCCCTCCAACTTGGCCACTTAGGCCATCTTCAGCCATGAGCTATATCCCAAATATAACCCTAAAATAATGCAAAATTCATCTCCGGTCATGGGCTAAATAAAATTTTGGCCAAATTTGAAGGGCCATATTTAGCCCTTTAGCCCTCCAATAGGGCCAAATGTAGCCCAGCTTTTGCCTAGGTCAAATTCATAGTAAGCCTCAGGGCATCTCCAGTCATAGGGCTAAATGTAGTCAATGGCTAAAAATTTAGCCTTCCAAAATATTAATTTTTTAAAGAATAGTGCAGGGTTAAATTTTTCTATCTCCAACCATGCATGACTATATTTTAAGGTCCTTCATATTTTATTATTTTGAGAAAAATTATGATACAACACTCATACATAATTAAACTATATGTAATAGAATTTGTAAGAAGTGTGGAATGAAATAAGTGGGAGAGGTATTTCATTCATTTAATTGTTCAAGCTGACACTTAAGATTTGTCTATAAATTTGTCTATTAAATTTTATAGACACTCATACATAATTATAGACAAATTTTAGGTTTATAAATTTTTAAAAAAATAATAATAATAAAGCCAACAAAGGCAATTAAAAAATATAATTGGAAGGGTTTCAAGGGTCTGAGATGTCCAACGGTCATGACCCAATATTTTTTACAATATTTTTAAACAACACCCAACACTAAGAGCAACTCCAGCGGTAGGCCTGAGCCTCGGGCTGGGCTCCATTTCGCGAAAAATCCAACTCCAGCGGGCAGCCTTCATCTCGGGCTGGCTGCGGGTCCCACGAACTCGGGCTGGCCCGAAGGCCAGTTCAGCCCCAGGTCCAACTCGAGGGTTGTGACGTCAGCGTTGACGTCGCGATGACGTCAGCGCATGCGGAGTCAAATTTTTTTTACCGTTGGCGCGTGCATTGCACGCGCCAACGGTAAAAAAATTTAACTCTGCGTGCGCTGACGTCATCGCGACGTCAGCTCCAACGGTTGGAAGACACGTGTCGCCTCCCCAGCGCTCCGATTTGATTCTCTTGAAACATCCGACGGCCCTCGTTTTTTCAGCAATAAAATTTTGAAAAAAAATCGAAATTTTTTTTAAAAAAATACTAAAAAATACTGTAAAAATCTGATTTTTTTTCCTATAAATACCTATCAATACCCTTCACTTTCAACACCAATTCTCATACATTTTATTCTACTTCTACTATTACTCACCATTTTTTTCACTCTTCACTCAACATTTTCATATCTTTCACATTGTATTTTTATTTCTTATTTTTATGGCTTCTTCTATCGACACCGGAGGGGCGTGGAGCACCATGGAAGATGTTTCCTTGTGTGAGGCTTGGCTCATTGCTTGTCATGATCCCGTGACAGGCAATGAGATGAGATTTTTTCATATGTGGAAAAAAATTCATGATGTATTTTGTGAAAAAATTCCGGGGTCGACTCGTACGGAAATGGCATTGTCTAGTAGGTGGAAAATTCTCAATAGAGAGATGGCAAAATGGAAAGATGCCTTGTCAAAAGCGATGCAAAATGTTAGAAGCGGGCAAAATCGTACTAACGAGGTAAGTATTTTGTAATTTTCGTTTTATTAAATTTAATGTCCTAATATATATATTTTGTTAATATTTCTTGCAATTTCAATATTTTGTTAATATTCCTTGCATTTTCAATATTTTGTTAATATTCCTTGCATTTTCAATATTTTGTTAATATTCTTTGCATTTTCAATATTTTGTTAATATTCCTTGCATTTTCAATATTTTGTTAATATTGTTGACTTGTCAATATTTTGTTAATATTTCTTACATTTCCATTTTTTTTTGTTACTTGCATATCCAATATATTTTAAATATTTTTTGCATTTCCATTTTTTTGTTAAATAGATGATTCAAGCACAGATGTGGTTCGGTGCAACCGGGGTTGGCAAAAAACAATTCACCCATCATGAATGTTGGGAGGTGGTGAAATATTGCAAACGCTTCAATATTATTCCCACGGGTCCCGAAGTTATGTTAAACGAGACGCCTCTCCGTGATTCAACGACATCGGATTCACCTCTCGATTCCCCTATGAGTGAAGACTCACCCATCCCAAAGGAACCAAGGCCTATTGGCCGAAAGGCTGCAAAGGCAAAGAAAGCGGCTAATTCAAGCAATCATAATTCAAAGTTTTTGGAGGAAATTGCAAGGCAAAACGCCATAAGAATTGAAATGGAGCAGAAACGCCAAGATATGGAGGTGGCAATTCAAGCCGAGTGTGCACAAGAAAAGGAGTATTTGCGCAAGAAAGATATAGAGAAGACGGATCGGGAAACCATGGCGATGGATACAAGCCATATGTCCCCTGAAACAAAACAATATTGGAAGCTAGAACGAAGGGATGTTATGAGAAGAAGACTTTTCCAGGATGATGGGCCTAGCAACACGGATTGGTTAAATGATCAAAACCATTAAATTAGTTGGCATACCTTTTATGTATTTTTATTTTTCATGTTTTCTATTAAAGTTGGTGTACTTCATGTATTTTATTTTAGTAGTAGTAATTCTTAATCACTTGTATTGGATTTCTTTATTTAATAAACTTTGCATTCAATAAAAGACCATTTTATTCAACATATTCCATACATCAAACAAAACATAATTAAAATTAAAACAAAAACTACAAACAAGGCACAATAATAAATAAATAAACAACACAACCAAACCATAAGCAAATAAAACATAAAAAAACAACCAAACCATAAAAAAAACAACACAACCAAACCATCTATGCTCCATCATTCATCTTCATTCCCGCTCACCATCCATAGATGCTCCATCAAGTCAAGCTGACGCCTTTCATGAATATACGAAGATTGCATCTCTGTATATCGATCTATCATCCGGGTCATGATATGATCGTCCCTTTCCAACGGTTCCGGCTCAAACGGTTCTCCATTTGGCCCCATGGGCCTTTCATAAATTCGGGTCAAGGCCGTGTTCATTGGATCCGGTTCATAGACATCTCCAGCATCATAATCGTACTCATCCTCCACAATCATATTATGGAGGATGATGCAAGTCATGATAATGCTTCGGAGGATCTCCTCATCGAACATACGGGCCGCACCTCGAACAATCAACCACCGAGCTTGAAGGATGCCAAAACACCTTTCGACATCTTTCCTATATCCCTCTTGATAGGTAGCAAATAATTTTTGCTTCTGGGATTGGGGATTCGGAATGGTCTTGACAAATGTGGTCCACCTTGGGTAGATTCCGTCAGCTAGATAATACCCCGTTTGGTAGACTGTATTGTTGACTTGATTGGTAATATTGGGGCCTTGGCCGCTCAAAACATCGTTGAAGACCGGAGATTGACCCAGGACGTTGAGGTCATTTTGGGCTCCGGCAACTCCGAAGAATGCATGCCAAACCCATGTGTCGAAGCCAGCAACGGCTTCCAGGATGATACTTTTTTGGCCTTTTCTATTTCCGTAATCACCTTGAAAGGCAGTTGGGCAATTTTTCCATTGCCAATGCATGCAGTCGATGCTACCAATCATTCCTGGAAATCCTCGAGCTTCGCCTTTTTGTAGAAGCCGTTGGAGGTCCCTGGGAGTAGGTCTACGCAGGTAGTCCCTAGTGTACAGATTTTCAACTGCATCACAAAATCTTACCAAAGCCTCCAACGTAGTGGACTTCCCCATTCGGGCAACCTCATCCACCTGATCAGCAGATGCTCCATACGCCAACATGCGTATAACAGCTGTAATCTTTTGCTCCGGAAGAAGCCCCAAAACCCCAGCAGCATCATACTTTTGAACAAAGTATGCATCATAATTGCAAATATCATGCATGACTTTATTGAACAAATGAGGTTGCATTCTAAATCGCCTTCGAAAATCAACATCAGAGTACAAAGCAGTTGGGATAAAATAATCTTCCAAAAGATTCTTACCCCGAGAATGCCTATGTCTGTCTACATTCCGGCGACGGCCGACTTGTGAACCACGGCGGCGACCTTGGTTCTCTTCCTCTTCCATTGCCACTGCTATGAGAACTTGTTCATCGACTTGTCTCTGCAACTCATTGATTTCATCGGCTCTACGGTTTCTCTCCTTTCTTTCTCGCTCTTGCCTCTCCAAGCATCTCCTATATTCTTCCATTGAGAATGAATGAAGTAGGAATTCTAAACTCTAAGAAATGAAAATATAGAGAGATGTGGTGTGAGAGGTATTGTGTGAGCCTCTGGTTTTATAGAAAAATTTGGCAAGATAGAGATGCCACGTGGCTTGATTTGGTTGGATGAAAATCTTATCTGAAATTTGAAATTCATCCGAAATTTGAACCCAAATTTATCTGAAATTTGAATTTTGAAATTCATCCGAAATTTGAATTTTGAAATTCATCCGAAATTTGAACCCAAATTTATCTGAAATTTAAATTTTGAAATTCATCCGAAATTTGAACCTAAATTTATCTGAATTTTGAATTTTGAAATTCATCCGAAATTTGAACCCAAAAATCTTATCTGGAAATTTTATCCGATTATGAATAGTTTTGACACGTAGGAATCCGGAAATCTTATCCGAAAATATTATCCAAATTAATTATTGAGATAAAAAAAATTGTGAATAAAACAAAAAAATGAATAGTAACTGCCCTTAACTAGGGCAATGGGTGGAAACACAAGTTACTATTTGCAAGGGCAGCCACTATTCACGTGAATAGTAACTGCCCTAGGTCCCCCCTTGCCATGGCTAAGGGGGAATGGGTGGAATTGCTCTAAGAGAGAGAGAGAGAGAGAGAGAGAGAGAGATTGGCTCGAAGCCTTTGGAGCAGAGAAATATATCAAACGCCACAATATTCCTTGATGGAATACGAAGGCCCAAGGGTGGAGTAATTCTTTTTAAAATATTGTATATATTCGAACTGATGCAATGCCTTATACTGTAGGGGGTGGTCTTTGTCCACAAGCTCCTTGGGTACGTGTGTTTCTCCTTCTCTGTATGAAAATAGTCCAAACGAGATTTTTTTATAATTTTTTTTTAAACTCTTTAAAAGATTTGAAAAACTGACCACATTTATTATTATAAATATATAAAAAAAAAGCAGATGTGCTTTAATGTGGCTGTTGAATTTATAGCCTGGTCTCACTACAAATTTGGCCCATTCCTAAAGCTAGGCTACATATAGCCTGGTTGGAGGGCTAAAGGGTCAAATGTGACTCTTCAAATTTGGCCAAAATTTTGTTTAGCCCATGACTGGAGATGGTTTTGGTATTATTTTAGGACTATATTTAGGAAATAGCCCATGGCTAGAGATGGCCTCACCATGTGCTTTTCAACCACCAAACATTAAAACACTCCCCACTTCCCTTGCTCAAAATAATAAAATATGAAGGACCCCAAAATATAGCCCTGCATGGCTAGAGATGGAAAAATTTAGCTTTGCACTATTCTTTAAAAAATTAATATTTTTGGGGGCTAAATTTTTAGCCTTTGACTACATTTAGCCATATGATTGGAGATGTAGCCCATGCCAAATTTTTGTGTGGGCTCAGTGCATGTATTTTCCAATAATAGAAAGCATCACGCGTGGGCTTGAGCACAGAACATCTCATACAACTGCATATCCAAAGACTGATATGAAAGGCACATTGACGTCAACTGGCCGCTACATTTTTTTTTCTTTTAACCTTTTAAATGTATTTAAATTCTTGTCACTCAAAATAATAAACAATACAATAATAAAATATATTTAAATAGTTGTCTAATTAAATTAAACAATACATAGTAGTGAATTGTATGAGTTTTGTACCGTTGCTTTTCTAAAAATAATAAAATATGGAGGGCCCTAAAATCTAGCCCTATACGGGTAGAGATGGGAAAATTTAGCCTTACACTATTTTTTAAAACGTTAATATTTTGTACGGGGTAAATTTATAGCCCTGGACTACATTTAACCCAATAACTGAAAATGGCCTAAGGAGAATTCGAAGTTAAACCATACTAATATTGTGAAAAGAAATACCACTAACCAAAAATGGGTTAGTTGAAATAGGTACACAAAGTCCTAGAATATCACGAGTTCCACATTAATAGACGTGGCTTATAAGGAAAAAAAGAAAAGAAAAAAAGGGTAATTTACTTTTGGGTACCCTTATTTGTTGTATTGCTAAAGTTTTGGTAGAATTTGTAACATAAATATAAGATTGGCCCCAAAATATAAAACCAAGGCAACCAATGAGAGATGAGTAAACTAGCTAGTTTTAAGTGTCTTTTGGGAAATTCTAACTTCATATTTATGTTATTTTAACTTGTTTTTCCTTTATGATATGTGGACGGCCGGTATGAAGCAGCTTGTGCTATAAGTAGCTCTTCTTAGGTTTCTTATTTTACCAAGAGAAAAAAAAAAAATGACTAAGAGTGCTCCTAAAACTGTTTATTACTTCCTTACCATCTTCTTCTTCATCATCCTTGGTAATTTTTTTCCTACGTTGATGAATGAAGGAGAGGATGGTGGTTTTACTAATTTTAATTTGTTTCCAAGGTGTTACTGTAGACTTGTTTATGCTATAAGTTCTTCTAATCTGGTTCTCTTGTTTAATTTAAAGAAAAGGAAAGGCATTACTAATTAAGACTCTTTTGTTGTCCGTACAAATTATCATACATTTGTGCAAATGCATTTTACGTAATTGTGTTGGGAGACCATTTCAGTGAAAAACCCTTACTCTATTTAACTCATTTGTTTCAAGGTACGGGAGGGCCAAACATGTACTCAAATGGTGTTCACAAAGAAAGAGTGCCCAAAGACATGTGATCTTAATTGCCGAAAGCGAATGTGTGTAGCATATTGCAAAGCTACACTTGCGCAAGCTTACGATTGAAACTGTACCAAAGAATATGTGGAATCGTTTTTTTGTTATTGCTAACTCCCTTGTATGTCTACGATAATTTTGACACCTATTGCAAAGATGTGGAGCTTGCATTACACTCAATGGAATGTGTGTGCTAGTAACTGGCCCCTCATCTTGTTTCTGTTTCTACACATGTTCGTCATAACAAGTTGAAAAGCACCAACACGCTTTTTCGTATTCTGTGTGCTTTCTAAGAAGGGCAAATATAGGGTTTTGATTCTTATAATTATGAGCCCATCTCGAATGTCTAGCTAGTGGATATATCATATATGCATTCTTTGCTTGTCTTGTTTTCATCAACTTTGGGCTTCTTTTATATATATGTTCAATTTTATTAAGATATAATGGATGTAGGAGATCAATTTTGACTTCTTAATATACATATAGCAGTCCACTAAGTCAGCCTGTGACCAGATAAGCAATACATTTGTCCTTCCTTTTTAATATGGGAGATTCACTATAAAACTCAATATATGAGCTTAAATTATTTAAATTAAAAAAAACCCTATATGAAATGAACTTTAGAAACACACCCAAAGTCCATTTACAACATAACAAAAAGGCTTGTAACTTCTTTTAAATTACAAAACTGCCATTGATTTTTTAAAACAAACCCAACCCAAAAACCTCATAAAAAATCCCAAAATACTTAATGAGGCATCAAAGTAATTTAATAATTAAAATTCAATTCAATAGGGCAAGGATTAAAATATCGGCCGTGCAGATAATATCGGGCCTCCAATTTACGGATATTTCGGGGGATATATCGTTATCGTTTTAGGTATCGGGAAAAAATCAACAAAAATGACAGATATAGGCATTGAAGCACATAATTTTGGTGTAAAACTTTCATAGATGTTATATATATTATCAATGAATGTATTGAACAAATAAAACTCAAAATTTACTAATAATAAGATATACATATGATGAAATATAAGTGGTATGTAATGTGCGTTAATGAAAAGTTTGAAAATAAAATGTTAATTAAAATGAATAAACCATGCATAAATCCATAGTTTGTTTAAACATTGGATTACAAATTAGATAAGTGTCCATCTACATAAATGAAGAGCTCCTATGAGGTTCAAACGATGAGGAACAACCATCTAGATTCAGACAATAGTTATACCAAGTCATGTAACTCGAGCAGTGTATAAGCCATGTTTGAACATGGTGCACATAGGTCTCTCTTAAGACCCCTATTGTCCTCCCATATATGGGATAGTTAGGATTAACCAACTAGTAGGTCCATAATCTTTTTTATCATCTTGAGCTCCATAACTAGTTCCATTATAATGAGACATGACATAACCATAGCCATCATAAGATTCATTTGAGTTAGTATTAGGTCTAGTTCCTATGCTCATAGATCCAAAACTGATTGCCATGTCCTCTTCAGATGGATTGGAGGTATGTGGGCAGTGGACTGTGCATAGATTCTTCATATTAATATATTATAGGGTTCTCGACAAGGATTAGCTATTTTTGGGTTTCAATTTGCTTCACTTGCCTTTAAAACTTCTAAATTTTTTTTGGGTTCTGTTATGGGTATCGGGAAATATTGGGGATATTTGGCAAAATATCGGGGATATTTGGCAAAATATCGAGGATATCGCACTTATCGGGGATATATCGTCGATACATGGGAAGATATGGTCTTACCCCCCAATATCAGTGTCGATAGTTGAAAATACCGATATATCGGTGTATCGGCCGATATTTCAATCCTTGCAATAGGGTCAGCTGTCATTTTTTGGGTATGTTTATAGAACTTAAATGGTGTAGGGTGTATTTATAGTTTTATTGCCAAGAATGGGTATTTGACTAAATATCTCTTTTAATATAGTATATAGAAAATTGATTGCCAAAGCGTAGCATATTTTTGTCTCTTCTGTTGTCAAAACCCCTTTTTTTCTCTTTTATTTTTTAGGCAAGCTGGTTTGTAAAGTAGCAGCATATTAAAATGGGGCTAACTCAACAACTAAACTCTTCTTCATGAATGAGGTCTTTCGTTAGGAGAGTGTCGTATACAACAAGTCTAGAGCGCTACGGTTAGATTTTACCAAATATTAGTGGCTTCGACAGCACAAGGGCACTCATATCATGCACGACACTACACTATCGAAAAGCGACTTTCTCACTGCGCGACAATTGAAAGTGCGGGAAGAAGAAGAATACTATTTGGTTTAATATTGTTGTGTATTATTAATCTCACAAAGAGGGATATATATATATACACACACACACACACATAGAGTTACAATCCTAATCCCACTATCACATGGAGTAATTAGACTAAAATCTAATATTACAAGGAGTTACCTAAAATATAATACAAAAGTCAACACTTCCCCTCAAGTTGGTGCATAGATATCACTCATGCTCAACTTGTTTAAGAACTTCGAAAAAACATGGTCTTCCGTCCTGATTGCAGTCACTTCAACAATTTTATCATCCAACTTCTCCTTAATAAAGAACCTATCAACCTCAACATTTTTCGTCCTATCGTGCAGCTTCGAATTATGAGCAATATCAAGGGCAGCTTGTTTATCACAAAATAACTTCATTGGTTGACTAGGTGCAAAACCCAAATCTTGTAATAATAGCATAAGCCATAGGATCTCACAAATTTCCAGTGCCACACCTTTATATTTAGCTTCTGCACTTGACCAAGTAACCACATTATGCTTCATACTCCACCACGTAACAAGATTACCTTCCACAATAGTAAAGTAATTTGACGCCAAGCGTCTATCATCAACTGATCATGCCCAATCGGCATCTGTATATAACCTTCAACTCTGAGATGGGCCATTCTTTGTAAACAAAATTCTTTTTCTTGGACTCCCCTTCAAATATCGCAATATCCTCATAAATTCCTTCATATATTGCTTGCCAGGATCATATATGTACTGGCTGACCACACTGAAGGCATAGGCAAGATCAGACCTTGTGTAAGCCAGATACATCATTCTCTCAACAAGCCTTTGATATCGACCTTTATCGACCGATATTTGGGTTGGATTAATCTCAAGTTTGAGTTCTTCTTCCATTGGTGTAGCAATTCGTTGACAAGCATATATGCTAATTTCATGCAACAAATCTATCCTGTATTTTCTTTGTAACAAGAAAATTCCTGATTTAGATCGTGATACTTTGATTCCCAAAATTTTTTTTAGAGAACCAAGGTCTTTCATCTCAAATTCCCTGAGCAGATAGTCCTATACCATTTTTCGTTCTTTTGGATCATTTCCTGTCACCACCATATCATGAACATACACAATTAGAGCTACAAGCTTACCCTAGTTCTACTTAAGGAACAAAATGTGATCCAAATTACTCTGCTTGTAACCAAACTCCCTTGTAAGTTTCACAAACCTACCAAACCATGCTCGTGGAGACTATTTCAAACCATATAGAGACTTCTTCAATTTGCACACTTTTCGACTGTATTTTTGTGGAACGCCACACCTAGGTGGAAGATCCATGTACACTTTTTCTATCAGGTCTCCATGCAAGAACGCATTCTTCACATCAAATTGCTGTAAGGGCTACTCCAAATTTGCAGCTAAGGACTATTCCAAATTTGCAGCTAAGGACAACAATACTTGAATCGTGTTGATCTTAG
This sequence comes from Prunus salicina, assembly GCA_020226455.1. Lineage (NCBI taxonomy): Eukaryota > Viridiplantae > Streptophyta > Magnoliopsida > Rosales > Rosaceae > Prunus > Prunus salicina. The sequence continues at coordinate 16,511,357 of CM035343.1, read as the reverse complement.
TTACTAGCGTGAAAGTCTTCATCTAATCAATTTCATATGTATGAGTATACCCTTTTGCTACCAACCTTGCCTTGAATTGATCAACAATACTACCGGCCTTGTACTTCATTGTATAAACCCATCTACATCCCACAGTTTTCTTGCCAGCTAGCAAATCAACTATCTACCAAGTAGCATTCTTCTTCAAGGACTTTATCTCTTCATTCATCGTTGTTTGCCACGAGGGTCAACTAAAGCTTCCTGCACACTTTTAGGAATAGATACAATAGATATGCAAATGACTTATTTGATTCAAACAACCAATGGGTAAACACATAATTATTCATAGGATATTTGACGATGCACCTCGGGTCGCCCTCATAAATGGATTTCAGGATACCTCTATTAATAAAGTTCAGGAGGCAACTTCTGGTTAGTTCGTTGTTGTTGGCATTAGTGACTGAGGATGAATGGTTATGGGTATCAGAAGCAGACAAAGGCGGCAAAAAGAATGACGGTGGCTCTACGGTAGTCGATGACGTAGGAGGACTGCTTATCTCGTCTTCATTTTCTTGTAAATGCATTTCACCACTTATTTCCAAGTAACCACCACTTAAATCCAAGTCATTCACATCTACATGTTCATGTGTATGAGAATCGCCAATTATTTCCAAGTTACTACCACTTAAATCTAATTCATTCACTGCTTCTATATTCATGAAGCTATAATCAAGAGTCTGCACTTCCTTCTGGTGCTCCCCCTGAAGTGAGGACTCCGATGAGATGAACATAGCATTCTCATGAGACACTACATCCAAGGTGACATACATTTTCTAAGTGGGTAGATGATAACAATGATACCCTTTCTGATATAATGCATAACCCACAAAACACACTTCAAGGCATGGGGATCAAGCTTACTGCATTGATGCTTGTGAATGTGGATAAAAACAACACACCCAAACATGCAATGTGGAAGATTCAGAATAGGAGGGCAAGCAGTGAGAGTTGTCAACGTTCAAAAGGGTGTTTTGAAGTTGACGGCTCGAGACGGAACATAGTTGATCAAATATGCTGTAGAGGAAATAGTTTTTCCCCAATAGGATATTGGCAAATGAGCTTCAAGTAGAGATGCACGAACAACCTCAAAGGAGGTGCCGATTTTTCTTTCTACAACTCCATTCTGTTGTGGGGTATACTAACATGTAGTCTAATGAATGATGCCATGGTGATCCAAGTATTTGTACAATTCAGAGCTCACATATTCACCGCCATTGTCACTACATAGCACTTGTATATGAGTCTTAAACTGAACACAACACCCATTTTCTGAAATTTCTAAAACAACAAATTCACTTAACTTTTCAATTTCATAGAGCATACCTAAGTCATTCGGGTGCAATCATCAATAAAATTAACAAACCAGTGGGCAATCATCAATCATCAATCATCAACAATGTAGCAATCTTAGATAGACCCTAAACATCATAATGAATCAACATAAATGGAAAGGAACTTTTCTTCATACTTGGTGAAAAGAAAGGACGACGGCTTTTCTCCAGTTCACAAATGTCACAACTAAATCTAGAAATGTCAAACTTCGAAAATAACTTAAGAAATATCTTTTGTAAATAACTAAAAGATGTATGTCCAAACAACGATGCCATAACCATATTTCAAATTCTTTATTCTTCTCCCTTAAGAACCTTCCACAAACAAAGCTTGAGTCAATCGACCAGAGTTTTCTGACGTCAAGTCCAAGTAGTAGTGCTTTCCTCGCCTAACACCATAACTGATCGTCCTGCGAGTCCGCTTGTCCTTGAAGACACAGAAAAAGGCCAGAAAATCACAATACAATTTAAGGCCACAGTAAGTTCAGCAACGGATAAAATGTTATAGTCCAATGAAGGAACAATAAGTACGGTGTCTAACGAAAGGTTATTAATAAAGGATATGGTGCCTTCCCTAATATTAGGGGTACAATTACCATCTGCAGTAGATACCAAGGGTTGTGAGGATGAATTTAAGGTTTGTACATGTCTAGAATTAAAAGGCATATGCTCTTTTAGTGCGATAATCAATTATCCATGTATTATTCGAAATAGATGCAGAAACCTTTAAAGCCTTACCATTGTTACTTGTAGCAGTGACCAAAACAGACGCTTGTTCGGTTACATATTTAGAATCATCTTTCGTTTTAGTAACAAATGCACGTGACTTGTTGTACCTAGGATCACGAGTCTTGTCCCACCATTTAGGATAGCCAATAATTTCATAACATCGATTCTTAGAATGCCCGGTTTGACCACAATGAGGGAATTTTCAATCAGTAGTGGGTGAGAGGAGCAATCAATATTGTGGAAGAACAATCAACCCCTCCACCATCGGCCTGAGAACCCGATCTTAGCAGGTTCAGTGGTCGTGGCGGTCTGGGTTTGAGTGGGACGAGGCCCTACCATGGCGGCAACTTCGAACTGGGCAACCTTGTTTTATATGGCTTCCCTTTTGTCAGCTTCACAGCAAACATAAGCATAGGATTCTTGGAACCCAAGTACAGGGTCCTTCCGCAAAATTTCTCCTTTAACTTGATCAAACTCAACATCCAATCCAGCTAGTAAGATATAAACTCTTAGTCTTTCAATCGACTTAGCATGTGCCTTGATATCATGATCAAAAGATAGAACTACCGTATCATGGTGATCCAATTCTTGAAAAATGGCAATCAGTTCCCCAAAATAATTTGTCAGGGATTTTCCATTTTGTTTGGTAGCAAACGATTTTTGGTTCAAAGTGAACAATTGAACTTCATTAGTTCCATCAAAGAATGTTGTTGAAAGAGCATCCCAAATCTCCTTCACCGTTTTCAGGCGGATGTAACGCTTCATAATTTCTTGTGTCATGGAGGTCAACAACCAACTCTTGCTTTTCTGGTTTGGCATACCACTTATTGTACTTGGGATCTATCTCAACAGGTGCCTTCTCTTTGCCACGAATATACCCCATTTTTCTCTTGCTGCGATATGTATCTCCATGAGTTGACTCCACATATCGTAGTTCTTCTCGGTGAGAGTAATTCCGACAAGAGTGATTCAATAGGGATCCCAAAAATAGAGTGCTTTAGTAAAACTCCCAAAAATAGAGTTCTTTAGGAGGGAACAAAAGAGGTATTCTTATCGATTTTGTTAATCGCAACTAGATGGTTTCATGATCTTCCTCTGTCTATTGTAGACACTTTATTTACAATTGAGGCTTTTCATTGTAGTGACTTTTTTATTTTGTATAAAATAAATAAATAAATAAAAAGAAAAATTAGTGTCTTCATGATTTAAATTTTTTTGTTTTTTTTTTTTTGCAAGGATAATCTTTAAATGAAGACTTTAAAACGTAGACGGTTTGGATCGTAAGAGAATAATTTGTAGGGACCCCACGCCATTGAGAAGTTCAAATCTCCCCTTTCTTGTTCATCAAAAGAAAGTAACCCTTCTGAATGATCATAATGACAATATCATCTCTTTTTTCTTTGGCAAATAAACAAATTAAACATATATTACAAGTAAAAAAGGAAAAACATCGTCTTCTTTAAATTCTCTTTGTACTCCCATCTTAAATCTAAAACTACATTTTTTTAGGTTACAATAGAAGGAATTGAACCATAGCCTAACCTTAATACTAACTAATGTCCCCACCCATTCTCATCACTTGGGATAACCCAGAGCTTTAAAATACATCATTTGCATTATCTTACAATCATACAAATATGTCGTTTGCTTCAGTTTTTGCATTTAATTCAATCATTTTTATACTAACACAATCATTCTCTTGTCAGTCTATCATATATATATTTTTAATACAAGCGTTAGTCTAAACTACGATGCACTATTAAATATGCCACTGGGTTAGACCCGGTTGGCCAACCTATCATGTCTAAATTTATAGAGAAATTTACTTTCATCTCTTGACCAAAATGAGCTCAATGGGCCCAAAATGGGTACTTTCCCCAAATTTACATGCAAATGCAAATGCCCAGTGACTCGGCCCACAAAGGCCTCAACAAAACTAGACTATTAACCCGTACCCAGTCTCCATTTCCACAATCCGAAAACGGCGAAGCCATTTCCGAAACACCAGCCAAACCCTTCTCTAAACTCACTCACTCTCTCTCTCCGACCCTGCGAGACCCGAGCGACCCCTCACTCTGCGACCATGTTGCGCCGCGCCACCGCCCTCTTGACCCGACCTGTGATCTCCCTCCGGGCCCGACCCTTCTCCACGGATGTCTCAGAAACTCCAGTAGCCGACACGTCGTTTTATGATGCTTGGAAGAAAGTGATCCCAACGTTAGAGCCACCCCACACCCCATTGACCTTCATGAAGCCTCGGCCTCCAACTCCATCTTCGATCCCTACTAAGCTCACTGTCAACTTTGTGCTGCCTTATAACTCGGAGCTTGCAGCCAAAGAGGTCAGTTTGTGAAAGATTTGTTGTGGTTTTGGTGCAATTTTTTCGTTCTGATGTTGAATTTAAGAGTTTTATGATATGGGTTTTGTTTGTTTTTGTGTGGGTTTATCTGGGTTTGGTGCTAATCTTGGTTTTGAGGTAGAATTGGTTATCCTTAGTTTGATGTGATCTCATTTGGGTATTTTCTTGTTGGGTTTGGTGCTAATTAGAGATCGATATCAATTTGTAAACTTTGATTTTGTTGTGAACTTATATGGCTTTGGTTTTATTTAAATGTGAATTTGATGGTTAACTGATAAATGTAGAAAATTGGATTCTGATATAGTTTACAACTTGATCCTTTGTGTAGATGTCATTTTAGTAAATGTACTAATCAACGAATTGCAAACTCGTATTAGGTGTTCATATCTTCAAATTGATGAAATTGTACTTACTAAGGATGCCACATTTATATCCTTGTAACTTTCTTGTATGAGACTGTTTTGTGTTTCTTAGCGAAGGTCCATTTTTCAGAACAAGGTTGTTAATTCAAGTCAATGTCAAACTTCCATCATGAATGTTGTGATTATGTTCGTTAGCATATGAAATTTTAGTAGATTGATTTTCTGCATTTTTATGTTTCTGAATTTGAATAGAAAATATCTGGGAAATTGCTGTCTTAAGTGCTTTTTCCATACCACTTGTGTATTTCTTTTATTACATTTTCCAGTCTTGGTTATCCATGTTTTTCCTTTGATACCTTTTGGTTACTTGGTGATTGAGAGATGTTGGCAGAAAATGAAATGGAATTTCAGATCTGTAGTGTTTGATGTACTTGTACCTTAACTGGTTTAGCACCACTGTGTCTTAGTTGACCATTTCATATTCTGCTAACAGGAAACACAAAATTGGGGTTTCCCCCTCTCCTTTCCCGCAATCTGTGGAAAAACTAGGAACTTTGTTGGTTTTCATTCAGTTCTGAGCATCAATTGCTTGGTTCACAGTATTCATTCCATTACTTGTTGACTGGTGAACATGATGAGAAACAGATGCTGCTTATTATCTAAACTAAGAATCCAACAATTTCCGTAAAAATTGCTGCGCATTCTTAAATTCCATTTCCTTTACCTTTACCAAGCCCTTTTGAACTGTAAACGGGTCCAATAACTACCTGCGGGGGATCAGTGGAATTGGTCAGTCCCACTGTTTGCTCCCATGTGGTCAGAGTTTTGAAACCCGCAAAGGTACTTATCTAGCTATTTGCTAGTGTTTCCTGTCTCCCGAAGCGGATTGGGGAATTTCTGAGTATTTTTTTAAAAATGGGTCCAATAGCTGGATCCTGGAGCAGATTTTATTTTTCTCAACTTAAGACTTGAGTAACATGGGAGGGTGAGCTAGTGCATGGTTGCATGCCCATAAAAACTGGTCAAGGTCCAGTTGGCAGTTGAATTGTTAGTTTTTTCTACCCTAGTTTTCATACAAGCATCTAGATGCCTGCACATTTTCCGTACTCAGATCCCTGGAACTAATCAACTGTAACTTGGTTCTTATTTTGTAGTTAGTCTCATATATCAGGTTGATATGTTCTCTACATTTTGTTTGATTGATGCTCCTTCAAAACAAACAGAAATCAAATAGAAGAATGGTTGGGCTAATTTCCTTTCCAAATCAAAAGAGAGATTTTTTGTTTTTTTTTTTACTTTTACCTTAATGATTTGTGTTATACAGTGCTCTTAGGCATACGCTATGTGAAGGCAATTTTCTAGAACTGAAAATTAGATTCCATATTTGCCCATTTTTTATCCTTGAATCTTGTCATACCTTATTTTTTATTGCTGTGTGAATCTTTTCAAGCAAACCTAAATACAGCACTTCATAGTTTTTCTGCCAAATAATGTAGTCTTATCTGTTCCATTTCAAGCAAAAGATAGATTTTCTAGCAATAAAACCAAATGAATTCACTTTCCCTTTTCCACAAATTAAAGAAAAGATTTGCTGATGCATTTTGAGATCAAATGCTCGTCCTTTTAGGGTATTTCTATTATTCTGCTATAGGTGTTATCCTCAGTTGGATTCAAGACTTTGCGTATTTAGTGTTGGTGTAAGATAGTCACTGAATATCTTCTTTACAATCCTCTTCACTGCATGTCTGACATTTGGAGTTAAGATAGTAGTATGTGAAGGGATTGTTGAAATGCCAATTATTCAAAAGCTCATGTAGGCAATATGGCAAAAGAAAATTATGTATGTCTTGTCTGACGCACACTGATAGCTGAAGGGGGTAAAGGCTGTCATTGAAATTATGAAAACCTGTGGGCAACAACCAATGTTTTCATTATCTTCGTTAAATAGTTGAGAATCTCGGTAAGGAGTCAAGGATGCCAGCCCCTCTATCCCAGTATCATGGTTTAGTGATACAGTACTTGCATGCATGAATTCAAAATTACAAATACATATGCAAATGCAGCCTACACACACACACGAAATTGTTTAGAGAATTAGAATTTTCTGCATTTTGTTCGATACAATGTTTCCACTTGTGAATATTGTACTACCGTATCTTACTTTTTATGAATCATGTCTCAACAGGTTGACATGGTAATCATACCAGCAAGCACTGGGCACATGGGTGTTCTTCCTGGACATGTAGCAACAATTGCAGAGTTGAAACCTGGGGTCCTATCAGTACACGAAGGAACTGATGTGACAAAGTATTTCGTCAGCAGTGGTTTTGCATTCATCCATGCGAACTCTTATGCAGATATAATTGCTGTAGAGGCTGTCCCTCTTGATCGTGTCGATGCAAGTCTTGTCCAGAAGGGGCTTGCAGAGTTCACCCAGAAGCTCAGCTCAGCTTCGACTGACTTGGAGAAAGCTGAAGCTCAGATTGGAGTTGATGTGCATAGTGCCCTCAATGCCGCCCTCACAGGCTAGTTTTACTAGTCTTTTCACTCTGTTGTTGATTTAGTCCATTTGTACCCGCTGTTACATCTTTAAGGTGCGGCAATTCGACACTTGGATCGGTCTCATGGAGCCAATATGTGTCTCAACACTTTTTTCTTGTAGTTCTGTGTTGAATGTGGAATTGATGAAAAAATAATACTGGAATTTGATGTCATCTGGTTTACAGAGTTGGTCAAATACTTAAAAGAAACGAGAGATTACCATCCTTGTTTCATTTCAAATAACAAAAAGAAACCAATAGGCAATTTCTAGTTTGTATTCTACAATTTGGCATAGAATCAGATCCTGGCCTTGAATGGAAAATGACATTGAATCCATCATTCTTTTTTAATCCTTTTATATCTTCTTCAGGCATCTAACTAATAAAGAATTAGAATCTAGAAGTTGTAAAAATAATAAATTTGTCACTGGATTTGTTGGCAATTGTGTGTAAAGGGCTTAAACAGTAAAAAAATCTATTTCTGAGAAATAAACAAACAAAAAAGCAAGAAAAAGAACACACAGGCTTAGCACGACAAGGGACTTTATTATCTCAATTGGAAATGAATTGCGTGGTGGGTTGATATTCAATTTGTTGATGGACGAGTTTCATAATCACATCTCCAAGTTGGTACTTTTTCTTATGTATTTATTTGATTCGCTTGGATTTCAAGATTCAACCATTTGCTTCAACCAATTAAAGACAAGGAAACCAGAAATGGACTGAAAGCTATTCCACAATTTGATAGTTGATTATTCTTCTCTACAATGTGATGACCCACAAGTGGAAAAGTGTGTGATGAAACTGATTGAGAATATTATATTATTAACAATGTTGTATTTGTATAACCCCAAACTATAATGAACAATTAAATCACATTATCATAAATCACAAGAACACCAAATAAAGAGAAAAAAAGCTCTGGAAAATGCCAAACACATTCTAGAAAAAGCTAATCTACATTACATCAACATTTTTAAGTCCTATTTATTTTCACCAAACAATTTCAAAAGCACTTTTAATTATCATAAAATGCTTTTAATATATCAAAAATAAGATTGGTTGAGAATTCTTTAATAAGTATTTTAAGTTAAGTATTTGTTGCATATTTTTAATCTCAACCGTTGGATTGCATGCATGTATGTTACATACTAAATCTACCGACACATTTAATAAATGCAATTCAACGTTCGAAATTAAAAATATATAACTAATCCTTAACTTAAATACTTATTGGAGAATCTCCTCTGAAAACAGTACCAAACAATCAAAATTTACAAACTATTGTTTTCATTTAAAAAAGAGCAAAAAAACAAAAAACAGAAAATCATTTAGTTTAGACAACTCATTCAATAAGCCACATGGCATGGTCCTCGTGGAGAGGAAGCAAAATGGAACGACCAAATAATTGGAATACCTTGGAGCGTGGGACAGTCTCCACCGTCGATTCCAACCTCGTTCATCGTGGCCGTTCCAAGAACATGGAGAAAGCAAGCAAGCAATCAATTATGTCTCTTTTCGCAACCACTTGCCACGTCGCACGTGTCATAATTCGATGGCGCTGCGCTGGTCCTCCATCCAGGGCCGCACGTGTAACGGGCAGAAAAAGAAGCAGCTGCCCGCAGGCCACGGGTAGTGGGTGCGGGCCCGGGAGACAAGGACCTGGGAAGTAGAGCCAGTATGGTCCTGAGTCAGGTGGGTCCTATGCTTTGATGGTTTGTTATTGTGGGTCCGCCTCCGAGTCATCTCCACGGTTGGGTCATAATTTTTTTATTGGTTTCTTTTGGGCAATGGGACCAAGCGTTCGCTAAAATGCTAGTGGTCCAAGTTCTAGAGAGATCTTGTAGGTTGACTTCAATGCCCTTATGCGTTGCTCATATCTGCAAAGCTTGCCCTCCAGAGTGGTGTTGCTCTAGCAATCAGTTGGTGGTGCTTTGTAATTGCCAAAAGAATACAAGGGTAATTTGAGAAGATCGGGTTATATATCATTGATTTTCTTTTGACATGTGTCCCAAAGATTTGGCAAACCCTCTTTCTGCCCCTAGTTTTCCCCTATTTTCCATTTCTTTGTTAATTTTAACGAGTCCTTATTTATCAACCATGAATATGTAATTCATACTTAAAGCATCTTCGACGGTAGTTGTAAATTGAATTTTTAAAATTAAAGTTTGTTGACCTATGTAACAATTTGAAAAAGTTTGTTTGTTACTTTATAATTTTAATTAATACAATATTATGAAAAAATATTAAACAAAATCTGAAAACATACGAAGAAAGTCTATATATTTATTATTTGACAAAAAAAAAACATATGTTTTTAGCATTTTTAATGTAGGTTTTGTTCTTTCAAAGCAAAATTAAATGTTTTGAAGTGTCAAAATCAACTTGTTGGTTCTAAAGAGATAGAAATAGGTATATTTGGTCATTGAATTTGACAAGTCTATTGTATAATCTTGATTTGAAAGTTTTATCTTCTATTTATTTACTCAAAGAAAAATAAACTGAATAAAATATGAAGATAAACGAATCCACTAAAGACACCTCAATCAAGTTCCCAAGAGCACTACCACTAGATTTTACCTAGGAGCTAGATACCATATCCTATTTTAAGGTTACATCTCACATATACTATTTATAGCTAATACTAAAACATGCATAGAAACGAAGAAGAGAAATACATTGAACATTGAAACTAAACATATCTTTTTCATATATAAACTTTGCTCTTAAAAAGAGGAACACATGAAAAACAAGAAACCGTCCTTTGATTCTCATACCAAGTAAAATAGTAAATGGTACTTGATCTTAGCAAACAGAAAAGAAATTGGTACCATTAGATTAATTAATCCCTCTCATTACAAATAGTCTAGGGGAAATGAACCTACAATTAAAATAAATACTAAAATTCATGGATGTACTAAAAATACCCAACACAAAAGGGACCAAATGCAAAAAAAAGCAAAATGTGGCAAAAAATAAAGGAAAAGGAGATGCTGATGCATGCACTGCAGCCTGCAGCCAATAGATTGAAACACCATTGGAATCTCAAAACCACCCATTGTTTTTCTTTAATCAAGTATTTCTTGGACCAAAATACCCTTCCACTTCCAACCAATTAGCACCACGGGTTTTGCATAACAATGTAGAAGTTGACTCTGAGATGGATCTGATTGGTGTACACCACTTGTTCAAATAAACCCACTTGTACCTTATTCCACGACGTCCACCCAGCAAGTCTTTATATAGGCCGGCACTTGCTCATCATTTTCCTCCCCCCAATTTCACATTCTTTAGAGCAATCACTCACTCAAGCCCTCAGCTCCTCTAATATTATTTTTTTCCACTATGAGGACTGGCATGTTCTCCTACACCACTTATGAAGATCAGCAAATTGAGCCTCATTTCCTTGATGCTTGTTTTCTTTGCAGAAAACCACTTGGAAATAACTCAGACATCTTCATGTACAGGTAATTTCATGACCCAATTCCTGAATTTTTATTCCAAGAAATTATGGTTTTTTTATAGTTAAATTTGGCTTCAGATTTATTTTTTGGGTCTGTTTGTGGTCATGTTCTGATGGAAACTATGGGGGAATTTTGCAGGGGAAACACACCGTTTTGTAGCAAAGATTGTAGACAAGAACAGATACAGTTTGATGAGGCTAAACAGAAGAGCTGGAAAGTGTCCTCTTCTTCTTCTTCCAGTAGGGGAGCTCTCAGAAAATCAGACACCAACAAGAACCCTACCCCCGACAAAAGCGTACGGAGGACAGGCACCGTGGCTGTAGCCTGATCTGAGAGCTTATATGCTGTTTATAATCTCTTACAGTTCCACGTGGCAAGATCATGGGGGGTTGAATTTTGATCAAGGGGTTCAAACACTGGGATTGTGATTTGTAAAGGTGAGGTGGGATTGAGGGGAAGAATATAGGAAGTTGTGATTTGTTAAATATCGATGATTTCGGAAATATCGGTGTTAAAAAATCTGGAAATATTGACCAATTGGGAAATAGAAAGGGAGAAGAAATCAAGAATACCCACCAAAGAGTTTTGTTTTGTTCAGTTTTTTTTTTTTTGGGTCTGTGTTTACGAGGAAGAGCCTCCCTTGGTATATAGGATGGTTTGTAAATTTTTTGTAATGATCTTTGTTTACTTCTCAAAGGATTTTGAGACATTGAAAAGTTTCAAAGAGACTTGATTAAATCTTCACTCACGTTTTATGATTTCATTTTTGTTTTATTTATTTTTCTTTGCCTTTTTTAATTGATTGAGGACTTAAAAAGTGTTTTGAACCATCATAAATTACTCTTTTTCTCAACTTTTTTCTGCTTTCTGTATCAATGGAAAATATCTCAACTTTTTTCTGCTTTCTGTATCAACGGAAAATATCTAATCACTTTACATTATCAAAGGAAGAAAAAAGAAAGTAATGGTTAAAGACCTAATTTGGAAATGGTTTAAGGACGAATCAAATGGGGATGCCTCAATAACCATGAAACATCCTCTCCTTTCTGTTTTATTACAAAATATCGGACTTCACTGCATGATTCAATTACTCTAGTTTGTGAAGATCTGAACTGTTTTCAACAGTACTTGCACTTTTAGAAGAGTTAAAAGCGTTTCGGGACAATTAAAATACTTCATATAATGTTTACCATAAGGCTACTCTGAACTGCACTATAATAGTTAAATTAAGTATTTAACTATATAAAAATGGCCAATTTGGAACTCGCCGTCAATTTTTGTAGATGTCCATCCAAATTTGCGTCAATTTAAGGGATAAATTCATAATTTTAAAAGAAAATAATAATAAAAAGATATTTAAAAAATCAGAAAAAAAAAAAGAGATGATAATAATTGGAGTGCCACAATAAATCTCTATATGTCACAACATGACTGCAACTTAGATATGGCTGGGCCTATATCATGAGGTACCATTATAACTTCTTGTCGATATAAGAACAATTGGTTTTAAAAAATTAAAATGTGAAAAGGCCATTAGTCTATAACACTAGAGCTCGTTTGCGTAGGCTATAATTCCTTCCCTCCATTAGTCCCATCTGTGCTTTGTTTGTTCCCACGATGTTGAAACTTCAGATCATCTTTTTAGCACTAGTTCTTTTGCTCGTGAAGTTTGAGTGTTATAATGGTTGTCCTTGTCCTCCTGTACGCGTCAAAAGTGTTTGTGGGCTTTTGGTGAATACTGCGATGTCCCAGGTTTTTTGCGGGCTGTATTTTAGATGGGAATATTCATTGAAATGTCACCTGAACTTATATCTTAGTTTCAATTTGTCACATGAAAAAAAAAATAAAGAGAAATGTCACCTGAATTTTTCAAAATCCATGATTTATCACCTGACTTTAACATCATCCAATTTTCCAACTATTTTCAAGGGTATTTTAGTCTTTTTATTTTAAAGAGTATTTTAAAAATGAAAAAATCATTATAAAAAAATTATGAAACGACCCTTGCAAATTATAAAAATGATATATCTTTTCACATATAACCCCCAACCATTTTTACATTTAAGCTTTATTTTTTCAATAATAATTTTTTCTATTTTTAAAATATCCTTGAAAATGAAAAGACTAAAATACCCTTAAAAATATATGGAAAATTGGATGATGTTAAACTCAGGTGACATTTCACTTATTTTTTTTTTTCATGTGACAAATTGAAACTAAGGTATAAATTCAGGTGACATTTCAACAAATATCCTTTTTAGATGCGATGTGTTGCTAGTTGGTCAAGAAAAGTTAGTTTGGACCCTTAGGTTGGGCTCAATGCTAGCCTTTTCTTTATATGCGTTAGGCATGTCACTATTAGTGTTTTACTCTTCTAGTAGGAAGAGAAGTTGAATGATTAGGTAATGTGAAGATAGTGTTGCGCTCGTTGATCTTAACCTCTAACCAAAGTCATTGTGCTCCAAGTGGGGAATCTGACTTGGATATGTTATTTTCTATGCCTCAATTAAGAGGACTTAAACATTTCACTTACTATGGAATAAAGCTTAGAAGAAGTAACAACTTTAAACTAATATTGGACAGAAAGTACAATACAAGCTCAAAGTCAAAAGTGTTAGAAAGACAATATTGTTACAAGAAAGCAAACGCAAGTTCGTGTGGACCTAAATATGGCTAACAAAATTTAAAAATACTAATGTGGCAAGGCAAATGAAATTTGCCTATTCTTTTGTCTTTTCCCTTGGTAAGCATTAATTGATTTCTATAATCTTCATTGGACATACTTTGTCCTATGAATCCTTGTTTTTTAGGGTTGACCAATTGTTGGTCAATGTTTCTTTAGCATCCGACGTTGTCTGATGGGCTTTTGGGCCTTTGGACATGCATGTGTTAAGTTTTGATCATTTTATGCTAACTGACCACAAAATCGGCCCATTGATGGTAGAAATTGGGTTCATTGGCTTACTTCGATCTTAATGATAAATCTTCTCGTGGCCTTGCATATATCTTTTAGTCGTGCTCTGTCAACTTGCTGGCGGATATGGGAAACTATAGGAAGCAGTAGATTTTAATAATTATATGTTTTATTTATTTAATAATTAACATTATGAGATTTGAACTCACATTATAGAGAAAGACTAAATGCCACTACTATTTTGACCAAATAAGGTTCCTCTTTTTGAGAAAAATGTAATAGATTGTGTTCATAATTCAGGCTGAAAGGCCGTCAGTCACAAGGACCAATACAAATACAAAAGCTCACGAGCAACAACAAGTGCACAAGATTTACATCCGCTCATAGCCACATATGGCCTATGAAATTCCTGAAAGTCCGGAAAAACCATACAAATACCTCATCGCAACAAACTACAAAAACTCAAAAAGAGTTGATGCACTTATTCAACTAAAAAAACTGCAACACAAAACAAGTAAAACAAAACTTGATCTACCACCATGTCGTCGCCAAGACAACCAAACAACCATCAAACTCAGCCCAAGACGGAAGCGTTGGAGGCAATGGGCGAGGATAAGAAGTGGAGAGGGTAGGGGAAGGTCTATTAGGGTAAGGAGGGGAGGGATGGAGGCCACTGACTCCAAAGGAGAATGGCGGCTGAAACTTTTCTGTCTTATGATTCAAAGCTCCTGGATTATTAGTTGTGTGATTTACTTTCAATTGCAACATTAATTCGTGGCTACAGATATTGGAACCCAGTTTTAGTCCAAGTAAAGTAAAAACAGCAAACAAGCAAGCCAACGTTTTCCAAGATTGGTTCAACAACGCAGAATGCCCTGCAGGAACAATCCCTCTAATTAGGCCACCAATATCACATGATTATAATTGCAGTGCGCCAATAAAGTCCTATACGGCAATGTCACAGTACGGCGCTAGATGGAGCTACTGACAACAGTGAGGTACGTACCATTGTAAACTCGACCGCCAAGGTTCTTCTTACTCTGGACCGTAAGTTTATAAGGGGACAAATAATGTCTATTCATATGGTATATTTTTATTCGTGACCCTAACAAATTTCTTGTGCAGATACGCAGATGTCACTGGCTCTTTCAAAGACCCAGAACGTCAAACCCTCCTCCGGCTATTTGCGATAAAGTCTCTTTGTTATGGCGTAAGTATTCCACATAAGGATACCGAGTATGAAAGCCATATGCATTTTGGAGGTCCCGGACACTCAAAAGATTGTCCAACTTAGCAATAATTAAAAGGGAAAAGATGGACGAGAGAGTAATTCCATATTGAAGTAAATAAAGTCTAATGACGAAAGAGATTAAGATGAGTTGTTCTATGAAGAATATTACATTGGGAGCATTAGTATATATGATATATGTAAGTTCCAAAATATTCTGAAAATTTATATTTCTAGTAATTTTTCGAAACAGAATTGATGTTGAATTTTATTTATTTTATGTTATGTTACCAAATTGGAAGAATGATTTCATTACTAAATAACCTATATGTGGAAAAGGCTGATTCTTACAGAACCTACATTAGAATTGTCTGATGGCATTAACAACTTTACAAAAATAGCCATCCAATTTAGCTCACTCATGATCTTTCACCTTTTCTGCAGTAGTTTTCTAATCCTTCGTTCCCCTGCCATTGAAACAAGATTCAGCAAAGCTGAATGAAACACCATCAAGTGACCTTTGCCCTCTGCATGAACATGAATCTTCTTCTGCTAGCACTCTCCACATGCTCACCTAGTTTGGCCAAGTGATTCATTCGTCTCTTCCATGACTCCGAGGCCCCCAATTGGCTCTGATTTTTGACTGAGTCAACTTGCTCATTTTCAACAGATTCAGGACTTCTCTCAGATGTATTTCCTTCTTCTGTTTCTTGAATAATCTTCTTCAATGTGTCTACTACCTGACTCATTGTTGGCCGATCTTTTGCACTCTTCGACAGACAACTATCAGCCAACCTAGCAATTTTTCTTGCTGCGCTGATCGAATACTTGTTTTCAAGCCGGCTATCCATTATCAAGCCAAACTTTTTGCCATCATGAGGGAACTGTTTCACCCATTCTAAGAGTCTCTGCTCTGTTCTTGGACGGTTTCTCTCCAATGACCGTCTGCCTGTAAGAATCTCATACAGCACCACACCGAAACTCCATACGTCACTCTTAGTTGTGAGATGGCCTGTCTCAACGTAATCTGGTGCAGCATACCCGTATGTCCCCACTACCTGATCATGAAACAAATTCCCATTAGCATTACAGTAGTCTTTAAAATTTAAATGCAGTGACTTTGCAAGCCAATCACTAACAGTTTAGTATGAAGCAGTATACAAATGCTCTTTGCTTCAAAGTTGGTGTTTTAATATGCATGGCTTGTCCCTCACTTGATTGCTTTCTAGTATTTTCCAGACTTAATCTCACCTTATTTCTAGAACTTTCACTAATGCAAGATAAAGTTCCAATATATTTATTGCATGAATTTAGTGTCTGACTTCGAGTCGCGATAAAGTTGGGACCAGGTGCACGCTACAAATGCTAGTGAGAAATAAGAGAACTTACTGCAGTTGAAACATGAGTATGACCAACCATTGGCCCCTCCCTTGCAAGCCCAAAGTCAGAAAGCTTTGGTTTAAAATTCTCATCCAGTAACACATTCGCGCATTTAAGATCTCGATATATTACCTTCATCAATAGCATAAGAAAAAAATCAGAATAATAATGGTTAAGACTAAGCTTGAATGCTGAAAATAACATGTAGATGATGTAGAGAATAAACTAATGGAACAGTTCCATTTTAATGTGGTCTTGGGCACCCCTCAGTCACAAAGTAAATGCAGAAGCGTATTTGCGGGGAAGGGGGTGCAGAGGTTAGGGCATAGATGAAAAATCGATGTGGGAATGGGGGGTCATGGCCATGAAAAAGTTCAGGGTTGACCTTATGCAAAGAAAGAAGTTATTTTCTCAAATTTGGAGATCTGCCCACTCCCAGAACCAGAAGTGAATGTATATCTTGTTGGATTATGACTAGTTTGTTGACTTGTTAACCATGTTGGATTATGACTAGTTAGTTGACTTGTTAAGTCGTCATCTTTGTGTTTCACAAGATGACAACTTAACAAGTCAACTAACTAGTCATAATCCAACATATCTGAACCAGGAGAAAGTATACAATCTGAGATGAGTAGTAGTACTATATGTTCGATATATATGTCCGGTGCCAACAAGCTCTAGCTCAGAACCTGGATATCCCCAACAACATGAGATAAAACAGCTGGGAGCTGAAACAGCTGATTTTAAGCTTCAAGTATAAAAGTGGGATTGTGTGTAGAAACTAATGGTTAATATCAATGCTTAGAGCTAACCTGAATTTCCAATCCTTCATGAAGATAAACCAATCCTTCAGCTGCTCCAAGTGTTATCTGCAATCTTGTCTCCCAAGGAACAGCTGGGTATGTCTTGTTAAATAGATGGTCTTCCAAACTTCTGTTTGGCATATATTCATAGACTAGTAGTCGTTGAATCCCTCTTTCTCCATCCACAGCACAGTATCCTATTAGTTTGACAAGATTTGGGTGCTCCACAACACTGAGAAATTGAACTTCTGCCACCCATTGTTTGTGACCCTGTTTGAAAAACAGAATTATAAGAAATGATATTAAAAAAGAGAGAAAGAAATCGATCATGAAGTCACAAACATCCATATCATCCACCTCTAGATCACTTTCCATCCTTTGAAATAGGGAACGATTACCATTCCAACTAGACGAAAATCTCAACAATGAAAAGGAGACAAATAGGCAAAGTGGCTCCCAACAAAAAGTTCACTATGAAAAACAGGTTGATACAAATATGCTAAGAGAAAAATTGTACATCTTAATCCCCATATTATTATGGAAGGATTGTTTGCCCAGAAGAGTAGCAAAGTGGGCAGTTTGGCCAGGCGAGTTCGACATTCGATACGAACCACGAACAGCAGAAAAAGGTCAAGCACTATTTAATCTATTGAGCCTAGGGTGGGCACCTATTCTGATTCCCAGTTGTGACCCACAGAGGAAGATACACATCATTAAATACCATCTTATCTAATGAATGTCATTCTCCATGACAGAGAAAGGTACAGGTTTGGCTGCATAAAGACACAACAAAATCTAGGTATTCTCTCTTGCAAAAATTAATGGAGCCATATATGCATATATAAAACAAATTTCAGAAGAAATGTTTCACTGAATAGCATCAAAATCACTTTAAAGAAAAGAAAAAAAATGCTGTCATAGAAAGAGACTGAACAGACATGTAAGGAGAGGAGGGCCAGAAGACTCAGAAAAAATCAATTAACTATATTTTAGACAGCAATTTAACTACTTTGAGCATAAATATTCAAGGAGAATAAGTCAATAAAATGTTTCTTAAGCACTTTAAATAATAATGGGAAAGGAAAAAACTCTTGAGGGCATTGTTTAACAATTCAATTTAATAGGAAGATGCTTAAACCACCATACCTGTAAACCATCATTGTTAAGCTTTTTAATGGCGACCACGATTGGATCGCCCTTGGCATCAGCAGGCTTAATTGAACCTTTATAAACATTCCCAAATCCACCTTCTCCAATCTTAAGCAGCCTGCTGAAATCGTTTGTCGCATGCCTGAGCTCTTGGAAAGTAAATACTCGCAAATTATGAGCCTTCTCTTCATACAATTCGGGTATACCGCGCGGTGAATTTTCTGAGCAGGAAGACTGAATCACCCTATCAGCTCCTGAATAGTCAGATTTCCTCTGTTCTTTCAGTTCTGGAGCTGATTTTTGTTCCCTGCTCCTTGTTTTGTCCTTGAAGTAGTAGAAGCACTTCATTGCATAAAATCCTATATCAAATCCCTACCAAGATTTGAATGTGATCTTCCTTTGCTGCCATTGAATCAAGTTCAGAAAGTTAAAGCCTGCCACTGAATTGTCACGTGAATATAAGTATCAGCATCTTCATACAAACATAATTAAAATTCCCAAATGGTTTGAAACTGCTAAAAGAAGAAAGAGTATAATCACAGAGAAAATGTTTACTGGCCAAAGAAATGTTTAATTCAATGAAACCACAAATTGAACAAGAATTTAAATTTTTTAAATAGATGGCAGCACCCTAGATTTGGATGCAAACAGAGCAATCATGCAAAGATAAGGAAGGGCCTGATGAGAAATAGATGCAAGAGATTGAAATTCAAAGAAATCACAGATGATGAATTGCTTGGCAGAATAAAAAGAATGATCAAAACAGTGAAATCCTAGATGGGAATTCAGAATGGAAGTATAATTTAACTTACAGATAATCAGCAGACAGAAATGGAAATGGAACTGGAAATTCAAGGCAGGGCAATCCTGACCCAGATGAACAAAAACAAAGACAAGAACAATGAATGAACCAATAAATCCAAATCATAAAGGAAATACCTTCACCAATATCAATTCTCTTTCAAAGTAATTTCAAAGGGTCTGGGGGGTTGAAGGTTGGAGAGACCTTCACGGGTTTCTTTTCTTATTTGGCTTCTCTTTCTCTTTGAAATAGTATTGATGTAGTCTCTATATGAATAAAGGAGCTAGCTTTAAATGGTTTGGCAATTGTTTGCTTGTGGAATTCAACATTGTATGTATTAAATAGAATTCAACCAACTTTTGAGTTGACAATAACTAGTGTTTCCAGAAACTCCATCTTTCTCTCTCACACAGATTGAAACGAAACAAAACCTGTCCAGAATATGGACTCTATAGTCAAAGCCAAAAACAAAGAATATGTTATTCTATCACGTACAACTGAAAAATGGGTCAACGCTTTGAGGAGACTGTTTAAGAAATTTTCATTATCATTTTCTTTTGAGAATCTACTTTTTCATAATTCAAGAAAGATGGAGAAATTTTCGTGCGTGATCGTAGAATTATGTGGTATTCTGACGTGTGATGTATAAGTTTACTCAAATTATAGCACAAGTATCTAGTATGTGTATACAAGTGATTAGAGTAAACTTATAACACAACGTCAATACTTCACGTGATGATATGATCATACTGAAAAATTACTGTTGTGAACGGTATAACAAGTGCTTGTATGAAATTCAATAACAAAATTAGCAGAGTGAACATTCCATTCAATAACAAAATAGTGAAATTTACGGTAAAAGCTGAAAAAAAAGATTACCAAAACTCACCACCTAACATTTCCATTAGTTAATTAAAGTTTTGGGATAGGGTTGATGGGTATACAAGACCATCAAGTTGTGTAAATTATAATAAATAAATATATGTACGTATTTATCTTAGCAAAGAAGTTTGCAGAGAGACCCTTGAAATCTGATTGGAAAGTGACTTTGGGGACAAATGGGACCTCTAAAATTGACCAATATGCTTGGTTAAAGCAAAGCTGGAATATCCACATTTATTTATTTGTTCACGTTTGTTGAGAAAAATGCACATGAGCTTCAAATTGACCATGCAACCTATCCTTTACAAAGCTCCCGATCCCATCTGCATTAAAATTGGAGCTATGTGACTCCTGTCTCCACATTGACAATGACCCAAGCCTTGGACAAAACAAAACGGTAGGGGACCCATTTGGGATTTTAAAGGGAAGTCAACAAAACAACCTTGTTTCTTTGGAAAAAAAACAAAACAAAACAACCTTGTTTGAGGGTCATATAGTGGTCAACAATTTTAGGTCTTGCTCATGTCACCTTTTTTTTTTTTTTTTTTTTCCAGATTTACTTGGTAAAGATTATTTTTTTTTTTCTTTTCTTTTTGCCATTAAATACAAAAAAAAATTCCCAAAGGGCACCGATGACCGTACAAGTTTCAATGGGATTCAAGAGGTAAACTTATATGGTACTCCCCCCAACAACGACCCAAGCGTTACCAAGTTGGCCCAAAGCATAAAGGCAGATGTGTTATTCCTCATACACGGCTCCAAGGGCTACCAAAAACTGGTACACAACCAGTAAAGCTTGAATCACCCAAGCAACACAGCAACCCACATACAGCGAAACTCTCTTTAAGAGAAACCAAAGAAACTGACTTAACAAACTCGCACCACAACCGCAAAAAACTATTGGTACACTTACTACAAAAACACGAACAACCAAACCGACAGCCCAACCACTGTCGAACTCCACAGTCCGATGCCCACAACCACATGTCGACCTTTGGCACCAAATAGATCCACCATCGCAGCTCCAACCTGCAACCCAAAAGGCACAAATATGCATATCTACAAATAAGGACTTATTTGTAACATTTTCCTTCATTCAAATTTTTTTTTTCTTCTTATTTTAATTTTTATGAACTTATTCAATCTCTGGATTAAATATGGTATATGATAACCGTCAATACCCATTGTTACGCTTGAATATCAATTTTATAAGTAGGGTTTTTAGGTTCAATAATCCGTGAACTTTGATCCGATTCGCATTTTGGTTCCTCAATTTTCAAAATCGTTCCCGTGGTCCTCAATTTTAGTTTCGTTAGGACGAATGATCTTGCATTCAGTTTTGTTAACTTTTTCTGTTGAATATAGAGGCGAAATGGTATTTTTGTATTATTTTTAATTTTCACCATTTAAATATTCCAACAAAGCCATGGACAACCTCCACCTAACACCGAGCCAATTAACCCACCACCCCGGTAACAACCGATGGCGCTCCTACAACCCACACCCACACCCCCACCCAAACCATACCCACCCTCCTTGTGATGGCGAGGATAGGAAGAAGGTTTTTAAGTTTTTATTTGTATGTTTTAGGTGAAATGAATATTCAGATGGTGGAAACTAAAAATAATACAAAAATACCATTTTGCCCTTGCATTTAACAGAAAATATAACAAAAATGACGGCAAGACTATTTGTCCTAACGAAAGTGAAGTTGAAGGACCATGAGAATGATTTTGAAAATTGATGGACAAAAATGTGAATCGAGTCAAAATTTAAGGACCATTAGACCTAAAAACCCTTTATAAGTATCATATCAAATCTAAGATTTGCTTTTGAAAAAAATAAGAAATTAAAATATTATTAACCTTTGACTCTGTCGCTCTCTACACACATATATAAACCTTCAATAGATTGTATAAAATTCAATTATACCAAAGAATATACCAACCAATATGATTCAAAAGGGTACACGTGTTGCCATCGTATTAATAATTTTTTTATCAAATTATGGGTTTGGTGGGTTTATGAGATATAGAGAAGAAATAACTAAACTATAAATCCAATGTATTGTCATCTGACCACAAAAAAAAAAAAAAAAGGAATAAAAAAAAGAATAAATATTATGTATATAATTGTATAAATATTCTATTTGACAAGTAGTAGGAGGGATCTTAAAATTCCCCATAACATACATTGAACTCCCAACGACTGAAAATACCCCATCATTAAAAAGCTCTAATTCGCGCATTATTATAAAATAAACTATTGGAATCACGTATCAACGTCAAATTATTTGTGGTGCATTGGCGGTGGTCCCTTAAAGCTTGGACATTCTCTGGAAGCTGTACTTATTTGTTCATGTTTTCTTTCGAGAATTATGTTATTATGATGAATCCCCAGCCAGAATGATGGATGCCAATCACACACCAAGCAGCTTTATGATAGCACATCAACATATGTCTCAACTTTTTAGTGATGAGTTCACAACTTTTTGGTAAGTGAATGATTTCGTTATAAAAGTTTCTCTGCAAATATTTTATGGCTTGTAAAAGAAAACTATTTTATAAGGCGATTTTTTTGTTTTTTTGGAAGTTAGGAATTTGACAAATAAATAGCATAATTTTCTTTACAAGAAGCCAATATTGAGTGGGGAGATGCTAAGCTCTCTTTTTTTTTTTTTGGGTTCAACATAGAGAGATGCTAAGATAAAACAAGAAATAAGAGAACATTCATTAGTTTATTTTAAAAAAAATTAGTGTATAATGATTAAATTTTTTAATAATTAGGATATCATAAATCAAGTATTTTGGTTTTGAAGTTGGTGAATGGGTTTTGAATTTTCTTTTATAATAGGTCAATAAGGGGGCCCATTTAAATTTATAAGGAAAAGATTATTTTACCCACCACCGCCGCATGGACCACCTCTGGCCATTGTCGCCTAGAACCATGCCTCTGTTAGTCGGATCACTACCTCACACAGCCTGATAGTCGCAGGTTAGACTTGGCAGTAGAACCACTCCCGGCAACCTTCACTTCAATTCATAATTAAAAAAGTATTAAACACCATGACATTTGTAGAATTCAAAATGCACAAATTGTAAACTTAAAAATATACCAATATAAGAGTAATATAAAAATACAAAATGTGTTGAAGTTTTACTAATATAAACCTAAAAAAATATCAATATAAGAGTAACAAAAAAATACACATTTTTTTAGAACAATATCAAGATTTCATTCATAAGCCAAAAAGGAATACAAATATCGGCATGAATACAGTAGCCTCATTAAAACCTTCATAGGAAAATCACATGGGACAAACCCCAAAGTAGGAAAGAGTACCACACATGTCATTGACTAACAAGAAAGTCTGACTTTAGGCCACAATGGACCGTTACAAAGTACCCAATCGAAAAAAGACTACTAGAACCAATATAGAAGACCCCATAAGAAAGCACACCAACGCATCCCAACAATCAAAAGAAACCTAAGCACACCAACACATCAATCAAAAGAAACATGCTATGAGAACTCTTAGTCCTTTGTACAACACAAAAATTGTATAGCACGCCACAAGGCATAGACATGAACACCACCAATAAAGATAACAAGGACGACAATTGAAAAGAGCCTCAATAAAGCACACCAACTCGGCCCAGAACCAGACAGAGAAAAACTGCCTATGACCAAGCATAATTCTTTAGTCGGTGCAGAGGTGAGAGAATTTGCAAAGAGGCAACACAAAGGAAAAAACACTACGAACAAACTAGAAAAATGCAATAAAGAAAACCTTAATGAGTACACCACCGCATCCTGAAACTGTCAAACAAAAGCTCCTATAAAAAATCATAGTCATTTGGACAGCCCAAGAATTGAAGATTATATAGAGAGGTAAATGACGCTCCTTATATCTTAATCTGAGCCCCTAACAAAGTAAGAAGGACCAAGATCGGCATCTTAGTATGACATATTCATGATTTAACTTAAACCGTAATATTTGATAATCATGTTTAATACATGTATCTCCGAGTAGAGATTAGTTAAGATTTGAATTGAATATTGTTGAACAAATCATTAAAGATCTCTCATGGTGTATGCACATCACTTTAACCCAAGGTGTATGATCATCACCCTTTTCAATACTCAACACGTGTCTATAGGCATAATTATGATTAACATTTTACTTTGATTTATATAACCATAGTTATACTTATGGACACGTGTCAAGTGTTGAGAATGGTGGTGAGCATATACATTGGGTTAAAGTGGTGAGCAAAAATGCTCCCGCCAAAACAAAAGATCTCCCACATTTGCTTGAGAAATTATATGCCTCGTTTCGTAGGCTGGACTGGACTGGTTAGGATTAAAGTTGAAGTGTTGGACTGGTTTGGCTTGGATTGGGTTGGACTTTAATAAGTTGTTTGGTACATTATGTTAGGCTAGACTACACTGGACTAAAGTCCAGTCCGTTGTTTGGTACAAGTATGGGTTGGACTACAATGACATCAAACAAAATTTATTAAAATTATTTAATATCAGAAATAATTAAATTTAACTAAAAAACATGTACATAAAATTTAATTTATTATTTTCTTTAAAAGTAATTTTAAAACATTAAAATCAAATATATATAAAAAATAAAAAAAACTAAAAAAAAACTCACCGCAACCCAGCCATCCTCATCCCTGTCAACCTTCCTCTCTGCACATCCCTATCCCCAACAAACAATAACCACATCCCTATCCCCATCCTCAGTCCATTCCATCACCAAAACCTGTGTGTGACTTAACTTTCTCAAAACAAAACCCAACATCATTTCACAATTATCAATCAGCCAATGAACAATAGAACACGAATCATAACAAAATTAGGATAATCATTCCATCAGACATATGCAATTGAAACAACGACAATACCTAAAATTTAAGAGGTTTTTTCAAGTATGAAATTGAAACCGAAAATACCATCCCAGAATCATGAAAGTGACGGTGGTGGTTTGAAGAAGCAGAGAAAAAAAATTATAAAAAACGAAGAAAAGAATCAAAATATAAAAACCAGAGAAAGAAGAAGAAGCATAAATGGTGGGTTGGGTTCACCGGAGGAGGAGGGGGCATGACGTTAGTTGGGTCTCGGGATGGCGGTGGCGATGCTGGGTTTGGAGGTGGGGTGGGTGATGGGAAGAAGAGAAGAGCAAACATTGCTTTAAGCAGCGAATGGGGGAGGCAGAGGCTTCCAAACCCATGGTTTCTCTTGGGTTTATAATACCCCCATTTGCTGGATTGTTATCCCATAGAAAATATAAGTCCAAACCAGTCCTATTGTGCATTTAAGCTCACCAAACGACGGACAGGATTATAATCCATTTTAATTGAAAAAGTCCAATCCAGTCCAGCCCACCAAACAGGGCCATAGAGTAGTACAGTACTATACCACATCAGCATATGATACTTTCATTCAAATTTTACCACGTGTTATATTTCAAAGAAAATTAAAACTATTTACACAATTGGATTTTGACTTCTAAGTTTACCCTTTAGAATAAAATTAGAAAATAACAGAAAAAAAAAAATCCTTCAACTGGCAGTCCCCCTCCACCGCCCCATCTCTGCTCTCTCCAATCCTTCAGTTTCCCCATAAAGTTGTCCTCCTCCCCATTTGCTGAAGTTGATTGAACCACCTGTTTTTACTTTGTTGATTGCATATGATGTTTAATTTGATTGCTAACAGTTAGATTCACAATGAATGACTTTTTAATGTCAACCAAAACAAAAAAGGGGTTCTTAGATCTAGGTCCAAAACGATTAGCCATCATTGGGTCTAGTCCTCGTGTTTTTGGTTTTAGATGTAGGTCCTTTGACATTTATTACTTTTTTGTTGTGTCGATTTTACCCTTTAAGGTAAATAAGGAAAACACATTGAAAATCTAAATTTAATGCATTATTTCCTTGAAATTGAATTCCAAATTTTGAATTTTGAATTTTTTTCCTTGATAATATTCCTAATATATAGATAAAATACAATTTAATCAATAAAAAGTAAAGACTCACATATTATATCAATCGATCAGACAAGCACCCACATTAAATTATGTACCTGACATACAGGTAAATAATGTTAATACATAAAGGTATATATGTACCTGCCTTAAAGGTAAGTGTTTTTTTCTTGAGTTTTCTTAAGCAGTTTTTTCTGGAGGTTCATATTTATATACATACGTACATGTCTTCCATGGATTTTTATCTCAGTTGAGTTTAAAGATCCATACCAAGATATTATATGAGTTTAATTAGCTGGCCTAGAGGGTATAACTACCTAGACTAGAGGTAATTTATGGATTTAATTACCTGGACCAGAGGTGATTTTTGGGTTTAATTACCTGCATACTGCATACGAGGTGTATGCATAGGTACCTTACCTATTGTTAAGGTATGAAGTTTTTATGAACTCTTATTACAATTTTTTATGTCGGTATACCTTGGGAAAATTTCAGAATTCAATAAATAGATTTGCAATTAAATTCAAATCAAATATGATAATTAATATCATACAAATCAATAACTTACTAGTTTTAGGAATTCATAATTTACCTTATTTATGTTTTATGTGCATAACTGGAACAAAAAATAAAAAATAAAAAAAAGTAAATATCAATAAATTGAAATAGGCATGTAATCTTATGTGGCGCAAAAGTCAAATGACTTGGATCAGCAACAATTTCTGCGTGGATTGCACCCAAAGTCTCTCTTCATAATTGGACTTATGCCAAATTTTCTAAACAAAAAAACTTGAAGAAGAAAGTTCTAAGTTTGTAATTAAAAAATAAAGTCTACGTAAATCTAGCAACATTTTGTCAACAAATCTATAGTTCAGTGGTAAGAGCGTTTGCTTTCATATAAATAGTCTCAGGTTCGAACCTCAATAAAACCTCCCTCCTTTCAAATTTTGACAACAACAAAAAAAAAAACAAAAAACAAAAACAAAAAAATCTAGCAACATCTTTTGCTGATTTTTTGATATCATATTTTTATTTAGAGAGGAGAGGCTAAAAATGACATTCGTTGATGTTGTTCTGTCACTTATTTGATCATTCATATTCCAAATCAAATGAGCTTATTAATCAACCTAATTAACCCCTCTAAATCTAACTGTGGAGTAGTAATTTATTTTTCGTGTACAAGTTGAAATAGTAATTTTAAAGGTGAAATTATAAAAATTACATGAGAAACTTCTGCGTGAAAGGAGAAAAAAAGAATATAATTTATCCATTACAAGAAATAAATAAATAAGACCTGAACCATTTTAATCCATCTAGTCATACAAGCTAAAATGAATAAGAAAATAGAAACCAAATTTGGCGAATTTTCGAGAAAATTCCCTCACCATTTTAACTTTAATATTTTTAGGGTTTGCCACGAGTGATACACTTAAAAAACTGAATAAAAAGGTTTTAAGCTACACTTGAAAAACACATTCCTTCCCATTCGGTGGCCTTGTCTTTTGAATTTCACAAACGCTTGATTGAAGTTGTAAAGAGGTTTTTTAAGGTACATTTTCCAGTGAGTTAATTATGCCACCAAATCTTTGGGAAGTAGAGACAAATATGTGGGATTGTGGCATGATTCTTCAGTATCTCTTGGGATACTAATTATATTCATAGGACATGCAATATTTCTTTGAACACACCACACGTACTTGATGCTTTGATTTGAGGATTTTTGTCAATATGTGATAAAAACTGATGCAGATCGAAAAGAAAATAATAAAATTCTACGGTTGACAGCATGACATATTGTCCTTCTCCTCCAGTACCGCTAAATCATGATATTGATGTATAATAATGCATCGGAAAAGTTGTATAGAAAACATGGTCAGTAACACGTTCTGCTTGCGTGGTTTGGAGTATGAGACAATTTAGCTCTATTTTGCCCTCCCAACTTACAATTTGGATTTGAGTCCCCTTAAACTTTCAGTTCATGTTAATTCCCTCCTAATCGTCAATTATGTCACAAACTTCCCTTAGTTTTCATCACGTGCAACCCACGCGACTAACGTTTAGGGGCATATACGTCAGTTGATGTCGCAACCAGGCATTGACCCCATTTTGTGCCTTGGGGGGGATCTAGTTGAGTGCCAAAGGCTGGAGGGAAATGACCCTCAATTTGATAAAATGATTGACATAACTAACGGCGGAGATACATTGGCACAAATTGAAAGTTTAGGGAGCTTCAAACCAAATTGAAAGTTTAGATGAAGTGGAATACGACCTCTAATTCAAGGGGCATGATAAATTCTTTCCCTTTTAAAAATTGAATAAAACAACCCTAAAATTTTGAATCTTTATTCTATTGGCCACTCTATTGGTTTTTAATTTTGTTGTTGTTGAAAGCTATGTTAAAAAAAATAATAATAATAAGCATCATAAGAGTGTACAACATATAGCACTGAACCAGTGAGTACTATTCAAAACTCAAGCATAAGAGACAGAAACAAATGCGTAATCTTGAAAAAGACTAGCTCCTGAATAACTTGACAAGGAAAGAGAAGAAAGAAGAGGTAAGAACAAGGAAAGAGAAGAAAGAAGAGGAAGCCTGAACACCCCTTCGATCCGCACATCAAAAAAACCTTGGCAGCACCAGAAGCTTGCAGCCTACAACAAAGCACAAAATCAGAAAAACCGAGCAAAAAGTAAAATAACGAATAAGAAAAGAAACTAAAAAGCAAGATAACAAATAAAGAAAAAACCTAAAAGAACACAAATTAACAGTAAGGATAAGAAAACCAGCAACCCGACACAATACAAATCTCAATCAAAAAGCTAAAAAGAAAGAACACCAGATTGAAGTTATGTGGATTAACAGAGATTGACAACAAATATGAAGCTTTTTAAATAAATATAAAAAACTGTAACCTTATGGATATAAGGAGAGATGAAGAGGACTCCATTGCATCAATAATGTTCATATAAGCAAAAATGGGTCCCCCAGCCACGTCAAAACATAACAATTAAACTTTAAGGATGCTTTGACCATAACAATAAAAAGATATAAACATCTAATTGTGCACCCAAATTTTTTTTAAATCTTCGGGACTCTAGCGTTAAATACAAAAATTCAACTCTCATCCTCAAATCTCTCTATTTTAAAAAAAATATTTAATGACTGTCATCCATCATATCTAAAGTAAGAATCTGTTTGAACAAAATAGAGATTGATGCCATTAGGACAAATTTTCCTTGGCAATTTCTCTACTTTAAATAAATTATTCTACAGGATGAAAAAACATGTTTTGGGCCCATAGAGGGTGAGAGGGTGAGAGGCAGACTAGTTGGTGAGAGGCAGACCAGTTGGTTATAAATTTGTCTCATGTAACAAGTGTACCTTTATGCATGGTTTAGAATAGTCATAGCCACCCAAAACAAAAAGGGAAGATTTTCCTTTCTTTTTTTGGGTTAAAGTGAGGAAGGGGAAGACGGTTTTCTCAAATGTTAGAATAGTCATTGTTAATGTGTTATGAAAGTTCGAACATGAGACTACTAATATACAAATCGAGGTTTTTTTTTCACTGAATTATACTTCATTGGCAAAGCGAAAAGAGAAGATTACTTTCTCTCAAATGTGGGTTTATTACATTCTCTCAAACTATTAAAATGCATGGAATATCACCAATCTCAATGATTCTTATTTTTTAATGCGAATGATTGTACATAAAGTGGTTTTCTGCATGAACAAAACAATATATTGAGCCAAAGTTAACCTCTGGAGATTCTGTGGTTCTTTCGATCTTGTCAGACAGTTCAAAATTATTTTTGAGCCATCACCTACCAAATACTGCCATGTCTACTTTCAATTATATTGATCAATGAATCATTATAGGTAGAGGTTTTTCTAGTAAAAGTACTCATGGAGAACACTGGGGGATTTGTGTTGATTTCTGTATGGAGAAATTTTTTTCTCTTTAGGGAACTTGGATGGATAAATTTTCTTATTGTTAGCTACATGCATTTTTTAACAGGGAAGTGATTCCACCAAATTAAAATGCAACAAAACAAACCCATGTGATGAAATATGACCATTCATGTATGTGGTTTCCATTGAAATATAATTCACTATCAGATTAGACCACCATGATCATTATGATTTAGAATAATAATGCAGCCTGGGCCCCTAAGGTGGGTAGCAAAAGTTTTGGCTTCATATCAGATATTACAAGTGCATAGCAACTTATTGTTTGCTCCTCAACTATACCTTATATTATTTTAGAGAGAGAGAGAGAGAGAGAGAGAGAGAGAGAGAGATAAACATACATGGAAAATTTAACACTTCTGGCAGTAAATACTGACTTCTTCTATGAAGTAAATGTCTCTTTCACTCTGCAATGATGGGTTTTGAAGCTGGGATGAGTGCTTCTCTGATGTGTTGTTGATCCTCCAAATCATCAGATACTTGCTTGGGCGGCTTAGATGGTTTCCAGTATATTGCATAGAGAATCAGCTGAGCAGTACCAAATAAAAATCCAGTCCCATTTGGAATCTGCAAATGATTGAACAATATGTGGGACAAAATATTTATTAGAATCAATGAGTATTTCATAGGATATAGGTGATGTTGGTAGGAAACTTACTCCAACAAACAAGTCTTTTGCAAGAATGGCATAGAGTGTCCAAATCCCTCCATTGAGGAAAAGGATGAATGAGAGAAGAAAAGGCATGTATTCCACACTCTTTAGTGCCACCACAGTTTTCTGTACATTAATACAAAGTTTAACATACGGATGTTAATAGATCTTAACTGGCGAGTAAGTTAATACGAAAAACAGTACTCACTCGAGAGGAACAACACAGCAGTTCATATTTGCCATAGTATGTAACAAGTCTAAGATTCTGAAAACTTATCAGTTGATGTTTCTCCTACCATGGCAGAAAGAGGGGAAGCATATGCAATCATGCTGAAGACGGAACACAAAAGTCCTGCTGCGTCGATCCGCTGATCTCCATGTAGCAGAAACTGAGTAAGCAAAATTGCTGCTGCTGGAAAGGCTACATTAAGAGCTACAACAAGCATGGCAGTCCTGGCCTAAGATCATATACCATCATGAAACAGATCAATGCAAGAGCAACTTGAACACTAATTAATCCCAAATACTTTGTATGGTAGAAATAGATAAAACTTACCTTCATTCTTGGTGGTGCAAAAAGTAGAAATATGGTAAGAAAAACGATCTCCACAACGGCACCAAAAATATTGACTGTGGCCACCAGCACGCTATTTGGCTTAATAAGTCCATAGTAAACCCAGAAATAGGCGTTCAATAACTTGCTAACATAAGGAACACTCTCAAATTCCTCAGTTGATCTACGCCTCAGAATTCGCACGAACACATTTCTACATCAATTCCAAAAACAAAAACAAAAAATCATTGAAATCAAATCTGCACAAAAGCTAACAAAACCAAGATGTTGTAAATTGCAAAATCAATGAGCTCACGCAGGAGAGACGTAGACTAATCCCGACATAACGTTACCTGAAAGTACACATGCAGATTAATACATATTTACATCAACTCATATGAACTCAAAAACAAAAAAAACAGAAGAGAGCTGTATTGCTAATATTTACCTAGCAACCCAAAAATGACAACGAAATTTATTGCCATGTTGAGGAAGATTGATGAAGAACTAAGCCTCAATCCTGCCAGCAATAGGAAAGAAGAAAGCTATGTTTCCGGGGCAGGAATTAAGACTTCTGTTTAATCTGCCGGGCTTGAAGAGTAGCACTGGAGCTGTTTTATTGACTTCTCTTCTTTGGAATCTAAAGTCGCTGCAGTTAACTTGAGCTATTGAGAGCATGATGCTGTCTGTACGTTCTAGTGATTGTATGCCTGATTGCTGTGCTGATGTTGCTTTATCAAATTATTAGTTGTCATTTTAACTTTTCTTTGCTACATATACATAATTAATTTACTCTACATAGGTCGCTATTATATCAACTCGCAGAGCACGCCAATCTGTCTTAGTCTAGCTGTTTTTGACCAGACTACTTGCAAATAATATTATGTTGGTTGGAGGAGGTGACGAAAGTTAAAGACGAAATATATATTTGTGATAGTGTATTCACCTATTATAAAAGTATCATGTAATTATCCTATCATTTCTCAAAATAAAGAAGACACAACGAATTCTTAACCAAGCTTTTGTCTTTTATAACGGTTAAACAAAACAAAATGCAAATAAACAAAGGGAAAAGAAAAAGTTGCTCGGTCTTTTACTGGACTAAGACAGCATCGCTTGCATTGTGCCATTAGTTAAGGGGGTAGCTTTATTGTCTGCGATTGTCATCCAGGTGAGCTGCTGAGGCCAAACACACAGTCGTGTGGTGCTTTACGCTTTACTTTGGTTCACTGATATGTCTGACCAATCTGGTCTTTGCATCCATAATATCGCATCGAAACAGAAACATTGGGGGAGTGGGAGGTAATTACCTGGTAAGCATCCATCACACATAATCCCAAAAGCCAAAAAAAAAAAACAAAAACAAAAAACAAAGAGATGTGCCCCAGGATCAATGGAAAAGCAATACCACCAGACTTGGATTACGATGATTTAGAGGACAAAACAGAGGGGAGAAGGAGGTGAGAAGAGAGATGATATTACAAACATTAAGAATCTATTATGGTATCCCCAAAGTGCTTTGATTAATTATATAGCATCAATAATTCATTTCGGACACAATCTCAAACTTAATGTCTTTTGATTAGTGGTTTGGAATGATTGTCATAATGAGCGTAAAAAATTTCTGTCCACTATGAATAAAAAAAATACAATTCTCTTTTATGTTCTCTTCTATTGAGAGATTCTCAAATAGCTTTGTTTGAGATAAGTATCTTTCATCAACTACGAATTTTATTTCAGCGATTCAAATCGTTTAATTTTTAAAGCTTTATTGATTCATAGATTATGTTTGTAAAAAATTAGACAAACTGAAAGCCATTATGACATATGGTTGTGAGCAATAAAATAGACCAACATGGTGCTTCAAGAAAATACTAACATAACAAAAAATTAAATAAATAAATAGTTTCAAATTCAAGTGATTTTCTACAAAGATGATCTTTGAAGGGCTACTAAAAAATAAATTGTTCAGATAACTAAAATACAATACATAACAGACCCCTCAAGGATGTTCTCTGAATTGAAGCTCTATGATAGAAAACAACAGACTAATACAAGAAAGATACTCAACAAACCACTGCTGGGGGCGTCTTGTCTTCAACTGCCTTCTTGGCTTTGGAACTTATGGGAACTCCTCCAGAGGTAAAGGCAAAGCAGTGTTACGAAATAAGACAATGGAGGAGTTGTGTAGTTTTGGGGTTCTGTTATCTCAATTTTAAGACTCATTTGGTTTTTGAGATATGTTGTGAATATACGTGTTTTTTTTATATAAACGATATACTACTTTAATTTAATATAAATTACAAGAAGACGAATTCAAACTCGAGTGCAAAGTGAGGTGCACATCCTCTCTACTCTAACCAACTTGGTTTAGCTCATATCTACAAGATAACATTACATGGTGATATGACTGGAGAAAATCTGCTATTCTATTCCTACCACGTGGCTTGTTTATATTAACCCACATGGCATGAACAATCTCCCGTAAATTTTTCTCCTGAGACTAGAGCGCATGAAGTATACGCAAAATCAGCAAAATACCAATAAAAGGCAGAGAGAGAAAGAAAAAAAAATAGCAACGTCAAGTCACTCTCGTTGCCATGTCACTCTTACCTGAGTGAGCTCCACAAACTTTTAAATCAATGAGAGTCTTGAATCAAGAATGATGTTCCTAAAGAATTTTTTAGCCTCTCAACAATTCAATTGCATTTCCACACCAAAAAAAACAAAGAAGAAAAAAAACCACTCAATTAGATGTGTAGTTGTTGCTGATGGTGATATGAAGATGAATATAAACCAACCACATGCTCATTTTACGTATTGACTTGTTTTCCAACTCATGGCCATATGATTTGATTGGTTGAGATACATTACAGCTCAAGTAATTTTTTTCCCTAAAACATCTTCATATACTTCAAAAACGTTTTTTCTAGTTCCATTGGGAGGAAAGACAACTCCGGAATTTCGAACTTGGGTGCCAAGTATGGAAGAGGGAAGGGCTACAACCACTGTAGTAAACCCACTTGACTACTTCTAGTGGCGGAGCCACCATAGGGTCAATG
This sequence comes from Prunus salicina, assembly GCA_020226455.1. NCBI lineage: Eukaryota > Viridiplantae > Streptophyta > Magnoliopsida > Rosales > Rosaceae > Prunus > Prunus salicina. Next base: position 16,477,146 of record CM035343.1, on the reverse strand, counting down.
GGGTCATACGACACCATGACAGCCATGGGAATAGGCTTGAAGGTCCCTATTTGCTGGTGCTGCGACCCCATGCACAGAAGCTGTTCGATAAAAGTCCTAAAGGACAGCCATGAGAATAGGCTTGGAGGTCTTTTTGCATGAAGGCCTTGCAGCGCTGTGAGGCTCTTTTGTTTTTAAATCGCCTGGAAAACGACGTCGTTCTGCAGGCTCTTCATCTTTTTTTCATGACTGACCTCAAAACTAGGTCGTTTTGAGCCAACAAAAAAAAAGGGCACCACCACACCCCTCGTTAGTCTTTACCCGACTCCACACCCTCAAACACTAAGCACCAACCCCCACCACCCTTAATTCCCAATGACATGGATGGTTGGTTGCTTAGATGAGAACCCAGACGTCCTTCACACTCTTCGAATAAGGGTAAAACCTGAAAGTTTTTTGTTCTGTATTATCTCTTTTTAATTCTTGTTGTTTTGAAACGCTTGTAGAATTGTAATCTTTTTATATGTTAGACAACCATTATCTATGGTTTCAGATTCAAATTCATTCCAGACTTTGGCTAAGGCTTGCTAGCTTTTTTTTGACTTGTTCAACTTCATTTGATAAGGTTGTAGTTTGAGTTTCAAATACCTACCGTGTGAATAGGGCTTGATGTAATATGTTACCTAATGTACTCAACTTGTGCAATATAAATATCCAGCTCGATCACAATGATGGTTTGCTAATTTGATCAAAACTCTTCCCTGGAAGTTCATTCTTCAGTATACTTGTTCTTGACTTGGCTAGAAAAGTTTCGTCCAAGTCGTTTCTAACACTGGAAAGTAGGTTTTGTGTGTTTGATTAGTTGAAAGTGCTATCATTTAATTTTTCAATGTTATTTTTGCTTTTAAAAAAATTCGGAATTTTTACACTATGAGCTCGTGACCTAAGAATCCTGGATCCGCCACTGACTACTTCAAACACTTTTCAGAAACTTAATTAGCCCCTTTTTGTGACTCTTGTTTTTTATTTTTTTATTTACTTTAAAATTTTAATTAAAGGTGAAAAAGGGTAAATGAGAGGATAGTGAGAAGAGAGATGATTCCTTGAAGATACATAGCTTACAGACTATTATTGTCATTAATAATCTCCTATGTACACACTCCTATAAATAAAAAAAATAAAAAATTATCAATGGGTATGGGTATTGACGCTCATAAAAGGGTTTTGTATTGGTATTTTGGTGCTCAATAAGCTATGTCACATATATGGATATAGCGATATGGATACACAACACGGAGACATGGAGAAAAGGCAAATTTTAAAAAACTAGGACACGGAGACACAACAATTAAAATTATAATAATACTTATATATATTTTAAAACAAATATTGATGTTCATACTCCAATTCCACAATACTATACAGTGAAATTCAAGCTTTCCAATGCCTTTAAATATTGAATTAACACATTAGTTGACCTTGAGTATGAGTTGACCCGTATCATTAAAGTGTCTTGACCATGTTTGTGAAGTGTCTTGACCATGAACACGGCGTTGACCATTGGACACGAGTTTCTGTTTTGGAGTTAGGGATAGGAAACACCTACATGTGGAAAAGAAATTCCCACTCAACTTCCACCAGGACACATGGTCACATCGTCTCCCAAATACCCCTCAACCCAAAGCACCAATTAATAGTAGACACAAAAAAAAAATCAACAGCACCACTCCTCAACACAAAGATTTGATGGAGATCTACCTCATCAACCCCAAAACTGCAAGAACAATACAACATAGGCCAAAAAAGATTGATCTACACAAATTTGCATATATCCAACAGGTTGGTAGGAAGACCCTAGAACAACTAGGGGTGAGACAAACCTGGCAATACACAAGGTAAACAAAAGCCTAGCACGAAATCGGCTAGGAAAAAATGCCCTCCACAAATACGGGGGGAGATAACCCGGTTTATTCGTATGATGAGATGATTCCACTGGGAATGAACATATAAAGGAGAGGGAAGAAGAGAGAGAGAGAAGGGGGAGGAGACTGTATGCGGCTAGGTTTTTTTTTTCTCTTTGCTAATTTTCATTGATGAGACATGATTTACCATTGGATCTATATAATTGTCTATTAAAATTACAAATGATAAAAAGAAAATGGATTTTTATCACAAGCGGTCCTTATTTTTAAAAGTCCTTAAGCTTCCAAATCAATAAATGTGGTTCTTTATCTTTTGGTCTACACACCAATGTGGTCCATATTACTGCATTTCGACAAAACTTTCATTAAATTTAGTCATGTGACTAACTTTAAAGGGGTACTTTCACCAAAGTGTAGCTCTTGGTAGTCCTAAAACTCACATTTTTGCTCAACAAGGTCATCTTCGCTATGTTTATGGTTTTACATTTAGGTTACATAAAGGAGAATAGATAACATTATTGACAAAATACGTGAAATTTACTTTTTGTCATGTGTAGATAGGTTAAGGTTATATTATGACGAAAATACCATTTTAAATTTAGTTATAAGTGTCATCACGTGAATAGTTTTAACAAATATTTTTTCCGAATGTGATGTGAGGGATCAAACTGATGTGTACACCAAAAGAATAAAGGATCACATTGATTGATTTGAAAGTTTAAGAACTCAAATGAAGATTTTGAAAATTTCAAAAATTGTTTGTGATAAGAACTCAAAGAAAAGATCGAGGAATGTATCACTACTTTTGGTCATTTTCAGCAATCTATAAACGGTATCAATCTGAATACCTTTTGGAGTGCCAACTTGTTTACATTAAACACAGTTGAAATTGACCAATTACTTTCCTTTCCAGTTCATCTTCCTCCTCTTCGTCCCCCTTAACCTCCTATACCAGTGGTGGCCTATGTCATGGTGGAGGAGTTCTTTTTCCATCCTTTATATTTGTTTATGAAATTCTCAAATTAACTTATAATAAAAATTTCGTTAACAAGTAATTGGGTAGTTATCGGAATTTTGGTTTGCATGTGTGAAAAGCACCAAAATGGTGTTTTGGTCAGGCTATAAACCCACAAGGCCCAACCAAATAGTGTGTAAACTTGTATAGCAAAATAATTATTTATTTATTTTCATTTTTCAAGTATATCAAAATAAGGCCCAACAAAATAAGACCAACGAATGTTTTTGGACTATCCGTATCTTCCTCCCTTTCACTAAACAATGGGCCTTTTTTCTTTGTGCTATACAAGCCCAATTCGTTTTCAAAACAAGACTTGAAAAGGAGAATTCATGAACCATGAATCATGAAATCGAGAATAAGGGACAAACCAAAAGGGTATGGGATCGACAACTTCAACTTTTTTTTTTAGTACAAGCAATTGGGGGAGAAACTCCAGCACCCCTTGTAATTTAGACTATCATTTGTAATTTTTTTTTAAAGCTCTCCGGGGATTAACCCCTAAACATACAAAAACTAAATGACAGAGACAGTACGACTTCTCGGAACTCTTAATAGATCATCCTCAAAGGTTGCTTCAACCGAGCTAGGAATCTCATCAAGTACAACGAATCCCAAATCAAAATTATAGCCCCCATTCGCTAAACAGTTAGCCACCTTGTTTTTCTCCCTGCAGATGTGGTTAATCACACAATTACCCATTTGTCCCATAAGAGCGTAGCAACTGAACAACAAATATGCCATCAAATGTAGAATAAAGAGAAGATTTTTTTGGAGATGCCCCTTTGGATAGCAAGTTTCAAAACCAAAGAACAACCCTCATATTTCAACTGCTAGGATGTCACCCCTCCCCATATTGGCCACAAAACCACCAATCCAATTCCCTTTATCATCGCGGATTACTCCCTCAATACCAATGACTCCAGAAGCACATTGGCACGACCCATCAACATTAAGCTTGAACTGACCAGTATAAGGGGGATCCCAAACAAGAAAAATTTGAGTTGTGTTAATTGGCGTATGAACAGTAAAACTGGCCTTCACCCATTCCTAAGTAGTAGTAAAAATAATATTTATGATATCAAAAGCCAAATCCTCTTCTTCGCTAAACACTTTCGTATTGTTCCATTTCCAGATATGCCAACATGTAAAAACAAAAGCGATGTTCCACGAAATTCCATATTGGCAATGAGACTTAGTTAACAAATTAACCCTCACCCAAGGTTGAAAATCTAATTGAAAAAATTGCGAACTTAGATTGTTTGGAAGAAATAAGCTCCAAACACTTTTAGCCTCTCACAGTTATGTAGGATATGCAAGATAGATTCAATAGGCCAATCACACAAACTGCAGGAAGGATCAACAGTTAGTTGCCTTTTGGCCCGTTGCTCATTAGAATGAATTTACCTTAAAATACAAGCAAGAAAAAAATCTGCAACTTAGGAGGAATATTGATATCCCATACGAACTTCCAAGGACTATCAGGCCATTCAAATGGTTTAAAAAAATAGACTATAAGCAGGCTTCAACAAACACCATTATGAGTTTGTCAATATCCCACCAACCTCCCTTAAAGAAGTGAGATACATGACAATTCAAATAAAAGACAGAAGCATTACTATGATGCTTAAGCATAGGCTCATCATTCAACCATTTATCTTGCCAAAACTTCACTTGATCTCCATTGCCAATTCTCCACCCCATACCCTTCAGTAACAGATTAGCACCATGGAGGATACCTCTCCATGTAGAAGAAGAGTTAGGGTTTGAAATCAACAAGGGATCCATGATGTCCTATCCTTGCAAATACTTAGCCTCATAAATTTTAGCCCACAATCCATTATCTTTATTTTGAAGCCTCCACCCAATCTTGGCCAACAAGCTCTAGTTCAAATGAGTTGTTTGCTTAAAACCTAAACCACCTTTGCTCTTGGGTCTACATGCCAAATTCCATATGCATAAATGGATTTTGTTTTTCTTTTCACTGCCTCCCCAGAAGAAGTTATGATTAAGCTTATCAAGCACCTTACAAACACTTGCAGGCAATTTAGTCGTTTGCATAGTATAAATTGGGATAGAAGCAGTAACCGCCTTAATAAGAGTGGCTCGCCCAGCTAAAGAAAGAAGTTTCCCTTTCCATCCAGCAAGTCTTCTGTGTGCTTTGTCAAGAAGCCCATTAAAAGTAGCTTTATTAGGCCCATAGTGTAATAGATATTTGCCCAGATTATCAGTCAAAGGGGAACCACAAATATTACTGATTTCCTGCTTGTAGGTATTAGGAGAGCAGAATATAGCAGATTTATCAAAGTTAAAAGCTTGTCTCAACACTTGGCAAAAAACCTTCAAATAGTCTTTCATGATCTTGGCTTGTTGGGGACTAGTTTCAGCAAAAAGAACAAGGTCGTCAGGGAAAAAAAGATGGGAAACAACTGGCCAGACTGAGAAGATTTCATAGGCTTCCATACAATCTTGTTAACAGTATCAAATATAGTGTGGGATAATTTCTCAATACACAGTACAAATAAGTAGAGTGAAAAAGGATCCCTTTGCCTTATACCATTTTTTGGCACAAAAGTCTCAGTGAGCTCCCCATTAATACAAATCTGATAGTGGATAGACTGGACACAACTCATTACAAATTGAAGAAGCATGTGAGGTAACCTCACCTCACCAAGTACTTGCTCAATGAAGTCCCAATTAGGTCTATCATAAGCCTTCAATAGATTGGCTTTCCAAGCAATGAAACATTTTTTGCCTTTGGAAATTTTGAATTTATGCATAAGCTCTTGACAAATTACAATATTATCGGTGATATGTCTACCTAGGACAAAACTAACTTGGTTAGGACTGATGAGGCTAGATAAAACAGGTCTCAATTGAGCAACAATGACTTTAGAGATAACTTTATAAATTGTGGAACATAAGCTAATGGGCCTAAATTGCAACATACTATAAGGATTCTCCACTTTAGGAACAAGGATAATTAAAGTACTATTGAGTTTGTATGGTACCCTGAAATTATGGAAAACAGACAACACCAAACTAAAAATATCATTACCACATTGCGTCCACTGAGTCTGGTAAAAACATGCAAGAAAGCCATCTATTCTAGGAGCCTTCAAACCACGAATACGAAAAAGACTTTCCTCCACTTCCTCTAGTTCAACAGGATTACTAAGAGAGACCATATCTGCAACAGAGATGCTAGGAAATAGCTAAGACAAAGAGTTACGAAAAGGACTCGCAGAGGCATTGGAAAAAAGGTTCATGAAAATACTCTACTGCCGGAGCTTTTATACCTTCAGACTAAATTCAAAACACATTTAAGTTCATGAGCAGTTGCAACATTCCCATAGACTTGCAAAAATGATTAAGAAATCGAATTATGAAACAAGAAACTGCACAATTTCTTATAAAAAAAACTGCAACAAATGGAAATTGCAATGCAATTTTTGAATGCTCAAAGAACAATTGACAACATACAAGCAATTTTACATGAAACGGTAAACATAAACTGCAATGCATAGTACACAAAATACCAACAATATTACACAAAACAATAATGCAGATTACACAAAAATCCAATACATTACAGTAACCATACCTTGATTCCCATTCTTTTCGGAAGCACAAAAAAGCTGCCCCTTGTACTTGCTCTTCAAGAATGTAGCATCAGTGAACAAGAAGGGTATGCAGTATTGAAATCCAGCAATGGAACAGCCAAACGATACAAAAAACCGTCTAAAGCGATTAATTCCGGCTTCACATTCAAGCTCACACAGTGAACCACTGTTAGTTTCCTTTACGGCATCCGCATACCACACTAACTCGTTGAAAGACTTCAACTCATCACCGTGAACGTCCAGGTTAGCTAACTCTTTGCAAAACCATGTGTGGTAGTATGAAATGTTTATACAATAATAATCTTTGAACTCGTGTATAATTTCAACTGGCTTCAGCTCTGGTTTTGCACGAATTCTGTCCACAAAGCGAGATGACACCACACGAGACCTTATCAGCTTACTCTTTGATTCCCATATCTGACCCACACATGTATGCACATTATTTATCGTCCGAATTACAAAACAACCAGTAGCTTCACAATGAGACGCATAAAGACGCCAACTATAACCCTCAAACTTCTTATTCGAACAAACAGCAATCACCCACCTCTTGTCATTGCCGGCATATAAAAAATTAAATCATACGTCAAGAGCATACTTGCACAATTTCAACCGAAACTCCTCTACACCAAACTTCTGCCTGACATGATGTATGTACGTCTCCCACTCATTTGACAACAAAGGCTTAGCACTTGCTCTCTTCGACCTGCCCAAAAATTCATTTATGTCTTCGACAGTAGTAGAACACAACGACTCGCCCTTTTCACATGCTATCAACTCCTTATTTCCACAAAAATCTCCACTATACTCACTGCTCCCGCATAAATCCTTAACTAAAATATCCATACTCTTCACATTTGATATCGACAAATATGCCATCATCATGTCTAAATCACTATCCGTTTCTAGTGAATAACTCGAATAACCAAGCAGCGAATACAGTAATGTGAAACTAGCCAACTGCAAACCCCTAAACCTTAGACACAAAGTCTTCGAAACATCAATCATGGATGACTTTGATGAAACTGAAAACATAATGGTTTCCGACTTATATGTGCACTTGACTATCACACAAACCTCCATTTGCTTTGAAAATGCAAACAAAACAACAAACAAAAACAGAAAACAATTCAAATCAGTAAATAATGTAGATGAGCAGTTGTAACATTCCCATAGACTTGCAAATATTAGTATGAAATCGAATTATGAAACAAGAAACTGCAGTGTAGTAAAAAACTGCAACAAACGAAATCTCCAGTGCAATTTATGACAAAACATATGCTCAAATTTGAATAGAAACCAAAAGGAAAAGCCATGTTCAAAGTCCTAAAACTAAGTTCAAAATACATTCAAGTCCATAAGCAGTTGTAACATTGCCATACACTTGCAATGCAGTTTATGAAACCATAAACTACAATAAACAGAAACAGTAATGCAGTTTATGACATAAAATAAAAAAACTTTGAATAGAAACCAAAAGGAAACCACAATCAAAGTACTAAACCTAAATCCCAAAAACATATAAGTCGATATAAACGAAAAAAGGTTCTAAAGTACTTATACCTCAACAACTAGGATTGCCAAAAATCTCCCCAACCAAAAGCAACGCAAAATCAAATATGAAAACAAAACAAAGAAGATAGGGTTTAGCATTGAACGCCACAAGATCGTGCCACCAAATCGCACCACAAAACTGAGCTCGAAATACCCGAACTAAGGAGAACAGAAATCGCCCAAAACTGACCATCATTTCGCATGCAAAATGAACAAAAATGTAGCAAAAAATGAAAATAGAAAGACGAAGAAAATCGAACAAAAACCTACCAGAAAATTAAAGCTCCAATCGCAGAACGAGAACCAGAGCTCCAAAACCTCAAAGCAGAACGAAAATGAAAAAGAAAGACCAAATCGCGCGTAGTTTAAGCAGTAAGGGGCAAAAGAGTCATTTACTTTGTAAGGTTTAAAGATGTGTCAGACTTTTTAAGAAGAAAGGTAGCATTGTCTTTTTAGTTTTTATTTTTATGCCGGCCCAACAAATCTAGGCCTCCTCTTTGGCCTAATATAAAAGAACAATTCTTTCCAAAGTATGTGTGCGTATAATAGAAAATTAGCCACACACGTGAATTAAATTGGCACATGGGCTCCATGCACTAAATCTCTTCAATTTATTTCCTTTTTTCTTGAGCTTTATTTTTGGGTTGCTTAGTGAGGTGGGTTACAACGCTTTAGTGAGAGAGAGGGGATACCTAATGGGAAAGAAAAGAATGGTAAAATTGAGTAGTAAAGAAATATTTTGAAAAAGGAGATATTGAACGGTAACTAAAAAGAAGTAAATAATAATTAAATAATTAAATAATTAAATTACGGAAAGAGGGGTAAAAAAGAACAAGACCCATTCGATTTTGTGATTTCTGATCTCCTAAAAAACCTACCTTTTGACCACCTGACGGGTCAGTTTGTTACCACAATCACCCACCCTTTCTCTCTCCTCCTCCCCCTTCTCTCTTACCAAAACACCAAAACACCCCATTTTTTGCTTCTCTCTCTCTCTTTCTTTCTCTTTCTCTGTTTAAGTTTTCATCACTCTCTGCGCTTTCTCATGGTGTCCCAATAAAACCCTAATATTTACTCTTACTCTCTCTCCGCAGGTACACTAATCAAACCCTAACCACTCTTATATTCACTTGGGTTATTATGTAAACCCGATAAATATCTATGTGTTTGTATATTTCTGGCCTTTTAGGGTTTGTTTGATTTGATTTGGGTTTTGTGGATCTGCGTGGTGTGTTGCAGAGAACAAAAAGGACTGAAATTTGAACGAGAAATTGGGAATTAAGGATAGGAATATATGTCCTTCAATCAATCAAGGTCGGATAAGAACGAGACGCAGTATCGGAAAACAGGGCGATCCGCAAGCTCTAATCAGCAGCACAGGGGATACTCACCCGCGTACCCTAAGGGCACCGCCGCCGGCGCCGGTGGGCCCGCCCCTTCCATCTCCTCCAACCGCAGGTGCTTATAGGTGTATTATATGGAGTTATATATATATATATATATGTATATGTGTAGGGTTTGTTTGTTTCTGATCAGTTTCAGTTTACTTTTTATAATCTTTGCAATTGAATTGCTTTGGACTGTGATTCTTAATTTGGGTTTGTTTTATTTTTTTCTGTGTTTTTTTTAATAATGAGCTTGTTGGAAATTAGGGTTTGCTGATTTTTATTTTAAATATCCAGTTTTAAGAAGAATAATAACAATGCACAAGGAGGGCAATCCAGGGGAAGTGTAACCACTGTAAATCCTCTGGATTCTGGTATTGCTTCTACACAACGTGGTGGTGTACAGAATGGAGCGCATGTACAGCCCCAATTGCACGGTACAGAATTCAAAGTTCCAATTTTCTTTCAGTCCAGAAATTTATGTGATAATTCAAAGTTCTCTTTTACAATATTTTTTCCTCATTTGGCTTGATTTTCATTTCCTGCAACTTTTTCTTCTGATTATTTTAATGTAGGAGGCTCTGATGCAGTGGTTGCAACCACAGCTCCCAGGACTACTGATGCATCAGCCCCTCAGAGAAGCACCCGAACTGTTCCAAAGGCTCCAACTTCTCAATCTGCCTCCGTGACTTCTGACACAAGAACGCCCACTACACCAGCTAAGAGTAAGCTAACACTACGGACCATGGATTTCTTGTTCTTGATTTTGGGGATGTTGGCATATTTTCTGAGTCACATAATAATGTTATGTTCTGTTGGTTTAGTCCCAGGAGATGCTTCCCCGGGATTTTCCTTTCAGTTTGGGTCTATAAGTCCTGGTTTCATGAATGGGATGCAGGTATTGTTATATGCTTGTGAACTTTTGATGAAAATTCTCTTGTTTCCTATATAACTAAGTGCTGGACGACTTTATACAATGTTTTTAAAAGTTGAAAGGTTGTGTTCCTTGTAGATTCCTGCTCGAACTAGCTCAGCACCCCCAAATTTGGATGAGCAGAAACGTGATCAGGTTAGCATGTTTTCCTTCTCTCTCCTCTGGCTGTGTACTTGTAAATAAATAGTCCGATGAATTTTTCACATGATATTTTTTGACCGAATCCAGCCAGCAGTTGGTTTCTTCCTATAATTCCCTTCTCTTTGCGAATAAGATGATTTTTTTTTTCTTAGTTAAATCATTTTGTTATAGATTGTCTGATTGCCTTTGTATTTAGATTCAATATTCCCCCCATGACATTTAATTTCTATGAGTAATTGGGTCACATTGGGTAGAGTTGATATTTTATCGCTGATAATACTTTGTAATTTTTGTTATTAATCTGTGAAATGATTATACTATGTTTGAACATGCAGGCACGCCATGATTCGTATAGAACCGTGCCCTCAGTGCCAACTCCTAATATTCCAAAGCAGCAATTACCAAGGAAAGATCCAGCTTCCATGGATCAACCTAATGCTTCTGAGGCTCATCTGGTGCCCAAGGTTAAAAAGGATGTGCAACCCTCACATGCACCCCCTGCTAGTCAAACTCAGAAACCTTCTGCTCTACCAATGGCTGGGATATCCATGCCAATGCCATTTCATCAGCAGCAGGTTTCCGTGCAATTTAGTGGCCCTAACCAGCAGATTCAGTCTCAGGGTATGAGTGCCAATTCAGTTCAAATTCCAATGCCTATGTCAGTACCAATTGGTAGCAATCAAGTACAGCAGCCGGTGTTCGTTCCAGGTCTGCAACCCCATCCAATGCAGCACCAGGGAATTATGCATCAGGGCCCTTTTACCCCCCAAATGGGTCCTCAGGTGCCTCAGTTAGGCAGCATGGGGATCAGCTTAGCTCCACAATACCCCCAACAACAGGGTGGGAAGTTTGGTGGCCCTCGTAAAACTTCTGTCAAGATTACACATCCAGATACACATGAAGAGTTGAGGCTTGATAAACGAACAGATTCATATTCAGATGGTGGGCCATCTGCCCCCAGGACTCACCCTAATGTTCCTCCTCAATCCCAGCCTATACAATCATTTGCTCCTTCCCATCCTAGCAGCTATTATGCCAATTCTTATTCTGGTTCCCTATTTTTTCCAGCTCCAAATTCTCATCCTTTAACGAGTAGTCATATGCCACCCAGTTCACAGGCACCAAGATTTAGCTATCCAGTGAGCCAGGGTCCCCAAAATGTACCCTTCCTTAATCAACCAGCTCATAATGCCCTGCCTGTTAATAAGGCTGGGCCCCCTATGCACAATGTTGTGGATCCACCCAACCTGGAACATGCACGTGATATACATAATGTACCTGGTGCTGTTACATCAGCAACTATTCCCGTCGTAGTTAAAGCAGCTGTTGGAACTGTTGGAGAGAAGGTTGTCGACCCAGTACCAAACAGCTCTGCTGCTGTTGAAAAAGGTGAACTTCCCAAGCCTTCGAAATCATCTGGAGAAATTAGCCAATCTCATCCTCAGAGGTACTCTGAGCTTTCAACTGATGGCTTAATGCACAGTGACCATTCAATCCTCAAATCATTGCCAGTGACAGCAAAAGCATCTGCAGGTAATCCTGCTGCTGTATTAATTGACAGCCAGGTATCAAATCCTTTGTCCTCTGCTTCAGCTGCCCCAACTGAGGAGTCTGTACCAGTTGTGACCACCACCGAGCCCAGAAGAAAGGAAACGCTTAGCCGTTCAAACTCAATTAAAGATCAGCTGAAGAAGCCAGGCAAGAAAGGAAATAATCAAGCACAGCATCAGGTACTTATTTTCTGTACTTTCATATAACCTTCCCTTTTCTTCTCTTCACTATTTTGAAGGAAAAAAATCTGAGTTTCATCTGTTGCTTATAATTTTTGTTGGCATGAATGTACACCCTTGATCACAGGTTGTTGGGCAGTCTATCTCTACATCAAGCACTCCCTCTCGGGCTTCAGAACATGGTATATCTTCTAGTGGTGATGTTTCTGGAACTGTAGAAGCTAATACGACTCTTGCTCCAGTAAGTGGTGATTCTGTGTCTGAATCAGTGAAGGAATTACTCTCGAATGTTAGTGCTGATACAGCTAATGGTTCTGAATCAAAGGCTGAAGCAATTGGGGAAGGCATTATCCCCATCTCTTCTGAAATATCTGGTGCTGGGGTTGTTGGCAGTTCTTCAGATTCTATTCATCATAGTCAACTAGACAATTCTTTACTACTAGTTAAACAGGGAAAACATGACTTGGGGGGAGCAGAAAAACAGGCAGAACAAAGTTTGTCTGAAAATTACAGACAGGATACTAATAGTCGTGGTATTTCTGCAGAACCTATCTCCATAAAACCTCTGGAACCTGTTAAAGAAGCTGCAGAGAATTCTAAAGGCAGTGCTGTCACAACCTCAGAATCTGCACAAGGAGGGCAGGCCCAACATGAGAGCTGCCATGCAGATTTTGATGGAAAGGATGCCTCTTCAAGCAGAAGTGATACCATGGGTAGTAAAGAAGTTGCTGTTTCAAAGTGCAGCAAATTAGACCAGCAGTATGCTCCTGTTCAAACTACAGAAGTTTCAGGTACAACTACAACAAATGAAGGGATAAATGTGGAGAATACTGGTGGCGGTGGGGGAAGTATTGAGAATATTGGTAGTGGCGGGGATCCACTTACAGTGTCAGGCTCCAAGGACAAACCCCTTCCTGAACTGAGTAGACAGAAGAGTACTATTTCAAAAGGGAAGAAGAAAAGAAGAGAAATTCTATCCAAGGCAGATGCTGCTGGTGTGACTTCTGATCTTTATGGGGCATATAAAAACCCTGAAGAAAAGAAAGGTATTGCCTCTCCTGAAAGCACGGAAAGCACTACTGGCATAGTTTCAAAGCAGGTAGCTACTGATGCTCCTCAGCAAGATGCTGTTGGGAGAGAAGAAGATGCACCGAGTAAAGCTGAGCCAGATGATTGGGAAGACGCTGCTGACATCTCTACCCCAAAACTGGAAGCCTCAGATAATGGAGAACAGGTCCGGGGAGGAGGGGTGCATTCTGACAAAGATGGACATGGGCATGGGGCAAAGAAGTATTCCAGAGATTTTCTTTTGAAGTTTTCTATGCAATTTACTGAGCTTCCAGAAGGTTTTGAAATAATGTCTGATGTAGCAGAGATTTTGAATGCCCATATCAATACTTCTCCTTCTATTGATTATGATTCACTCCCTAGTCCGGGAAGAATTATTGACAGGCAGGGAGGGGCGATAAGACTTGATCGTCGTGGGAGTGGACTGATTGATGATGATAGATGGAATAAGGGCGGTGCTGCCAATTTCCGAGCTGGCCAAGGAGTAAATTTTGGTGTTTTGAGGAATCCACGTCCATCGACACCAGTTCAGCAGCATGTTAGAGGGATCCTTCCTGGGCCTACTCAGTCTGTTGGTCCTCAGGGAGGGATGCAAAGAAATAATTCTGATGCTGACAGGTGGCAGAGAGCTTCGAATTTTCAACCAAAGGGTTTGATGCCTTATCCTCATACTCCATTACAGGTGATGCACAAAGCTGAGAGGAAGTATGAAGTGGGTAAAGTGAGTGATGAAGAGCAGGCCAAGCAAAGGCAGTTAAAGGCTATATTAAACAAGCTAACTCCACAAAATTTTGAAAAACTATTTGAGCAAGTAAAAGCTGTTAATATCGATAATGCGACAACACTAACTGGTGTCATCTCACAGATATTTGACAAGGCTCTTATGGAGCCTACTTTTTGTGAGATGTATGCTAACTTCTGTTTTTATCTTGCGGGAGAGTTACCTGATTTCAGTGAAGACAATGAAAAGATAACTTTTAAGAGATTGCTTTTGAACAAGTGCCAGGAGGAATTTGAGAGAGGAGAAAGAGAGCAAGAGGAAGCCAATAAGGCTGATGAGGAAGGCGAGGTGAAACAGTCTGAAGAGGAAAGAGAAGAGAAAAGAATTAAAGCGCGAAGACGAATGTTGGGTAACATTAGATTAATTGGGGAGCTATACAAGAAAAAAATGTTGACAGAGAGGATTATGCACGAATGCATTAAGAAGTTGTTAGGTCAGCAACAGACTCCAGATGAGGAAGATATTGAAGCTTTGTGCAAACTAATGAGCACAATTGGCGAGATGATTGATCATCCCAAAGCCAAGGAGCACATGGATGCGTATTTTGACAGGATGAAAAGCTTATCAAATAACATGAAATTATCTTCTAGAGTTAGGTTCATGTTGAAGGATTCAATTGACTTGAGAAAGAATAAATGGCAGCAGAGGAGGAAAGTTGAGGGTCCGAAAAAGATTGAGGAACTGCACAGAGATGCTGCACAAGAACGACAGGCACAGGCTAGTAGGCTAGGCCGTGGTCCAGGAATGAACCCATCAGCTAGAAGGACTCCTATGGATTTTAGTCCAAGAGGATCAGCTATGTTATCTTCACCAAATTCCCAGATGGGTGGTTTCCGTGGGATGCCTGCTCAGGTCCGTGGTTATGGTAGTCAGGATGTCCGTGCAGATGAAAGACATTCTTATGAGGGTAGGACCTTGTCAGTTCCCTTGACTCAAAGACCCATGGGTGATGATTCTATTACTTTGGGTCCCCAGGGTGGTCTTGCTAGAGGAATGTCCATCAGAGGACCACCATCAATGTCAGCTGCTCCTCAGGCTGAAATATCTCCCAGTGTCGGAGACTCCAGGAGGATGACAGCTGGTTTGAATGGTTTCAGTTCTCCTTCGGAGCGTCCAACTTACAACCCAAGGGAGGAACATATGCCAAGATATTTGCCAGATAGATTTGCAGGTCCAGCTGCTTATGATCAGTCAAATGCACCAGAGCGTAATGTAAATTTTGGTGGTAGGGACCCAAGGAATTCGGATCGTAGTTTCGATAGATCTCGTCCAGCTTCACCAGCCACGCGTGCACATGCTCCAGCTTTAACACAAAATGTTCCTCAAGAAAAGGTGTTGACTGAAGACCGTCTCAGAGATATGTCCTTGGCAGCAATTAAAGAATTTTACAGGTATGTCCTTATCTCATGCATATGCTTATACTGTTCTGATGTATTTGTGTTATTTTCTTAGGTTGATATTTCTCAGATGCAATAGTTTTTTAGGTGCTTGCTCAAAATCCGTGTATATGTTAAAGAGTGATTTGTGTTGTATCCGTGAAAGAAAAGTAGAGCATGTGTGCTGTGCTTAGGGGAATGGATGGGACTTGGGACCAATGGTTGGTAAACTTCCTTTTGCATAAATAGAACCTAGTATGGACTTGCTTGTTTCTATGGCTTTGAAACTGATGTCACAGGCAATTAAGTCTGGTGGATGTATTTTTTCTTCTCCCCTTGTGCATAAAGCAGTGATTTCTACTTACTCTCGCATTCTTCTTGATAACCAACTTATCTACAATTGTTTGATTTGAGTTGGAAAATTCACTTCCTATGCAGTTGGTCAATTGTTTTAGTTGTGGTCTTGGTTGAACCGGATACTTGCATTCGTTTAAATTTTTATGGTTTTCCATGTCTATCTTGAAAATTGGGCTTCAAGTGCTAATGTAGAGTCTTTTGGGAGCTTAGTTTTTATGCACAGCTTAGGAAAATTTGGAAATAAAGAATTTGGACCATTTAGCATGTAGCTACTAGCCACACAGGTTTATATGCTGGTGAAGAGAATCATAATGCTAATGTTTCTCAAATTTTTGGGATGGCTCTCTCTCTCTCACTCTGAGAGAAATTGGACTTCACCTTACTATTATCAGAGTGCAATTGTTACTCATTTAAAACGAGCACAAATGTGAAATTTATGGTTTTGCATTCATGGGTGCTGAGAAACTCTGGGAAGTTATTTTGCAAGGAGAGATTGTAGACTATAGTATTAACCTGCTTCTTTGGTAACATCATTACAAAAATCTTGAATAATGTGATCACTAAAGATCTGTATTTAATTAGTTGTATCCATTCTTGTTTCTGTTCCTCGTTCTCTTCTTGTTTCTGTTCCTGATACTTGATACTAGAGTCAGACCCATCTATGGTGGCTGCTCACCAGTCTTTGACATTAAAGAAATTAATACAATATCGTTGATGTCCAAAGTCTACTCATCGGCTTTCTAAGAATTCATCTTAGACAACATTCTATGCTTTGGTCTGTGTATTGAAATTATTCACTTTTGGGATAGCAGAATTTCTTTCTGTAAAAGCATGGATCCATTTAGGAGTAGTAGCTAGACAGTGGTTTTATTTTATTTACACACCTAATCTGTGGTTTATATTGTTTATAGCTGTAATTGTAGCATGGTGGTTTGCGAAGACTCATTCCTTGTTTGTATTAACAATTGAAACCGATTGTGAAGTAAACTGGAATTTAGTTAACACTACCGGTTTTATATTACAGTTAAAATAATGAAGCACATTAGATGAATTGAGGTTCTTTTCAACAACAAAGAAAGGTTCTATGGTGACTTTCATTGAAATACATTGTTTATTATTCACCTCTCATATTATTAGATGGGTGCAATATATTTTTGTGCCTATTATGTGGGAAACTTTTGAAATGTTTTGTAGAACTTGTGATATGTTATCTGTTAACTCTTGTTAAGATTTTCATAGCTCTTTCTTAATTTATTTATTTTTCTTCATATTTCAGTGCCCGAGATGAGAAAGAGGTTGTTTTATGCATCAAAGAGTTGAACTCACCAAGCTTCCATCCATCAATGATATCTCTTTGGGTCACAGACTCTTTTGAGAGAAAGGACACGGAAAGAGATCTCTTGGCAAAGCTTCTAGTGAACCTTACAAAGTCCCATGATGGCACTTTGAGTCAATCCCAGCTCATCAAAGGGTAGGAAAGTTTACTTTTTCATTTGGTTATCGAAATTGATGGCCTTCTGTATAGTGTGGGTTTTTCTTTTATTTAATTTCTTATTTATCTGCCCAGATTTGAAACTGTTCTCTCCACCTTGGAGGATGCTGTGAATGATGCCCCTAAGGCACCGGAGTTTCTTGGCCTTATCTTTGCCAAAGTCATTCTAGAAAACGTTGTTTCCTTGAAACAGATTGGGCAAATAATATATGAAGGTGGAGAGGAGCCAGGGCATCTTCTGGAAGTTGGGCTTGCGGGCAATGTTCTTGGAAGTATCCTGGAGATTATCAAATTAGAGAAAGGAGATAGTGTTTTGAATGAGATTCATACGGCCTCCAACTTGCGGTTGGAGACTTTTCGGCCTCCAGATCCTCTCAGATCAAGTATACTAGAAAAGTTTATTTAGAGAGGTAGTGATGCTCATTGTAATCCTGCTAGAAAAATTCATGGCTAGTGCTTTTAGGGTTCTAAATGAATTTGCAAAAAAAAAAATATATATATTTTTCTTGGTGGAGGCGGGGTGGGAATTTATGTATTCATTCTCCATGTTTTAATGTTATTTCTTAAAAATATTTACTGCAGTTATGAAAGGTTCAATTGAGCATCACATTTTATGGCCTCTCTTGTGATTGCCCTTCTGTTTTTCTGGTTGGACTCATAACAAGCTAGCTATTTTTGTGAAAACTACTCTTCATCCATGTAGTTTAGCATTCAGCCCTGTAAAATTTCGTTGGAATTATAATTATGTATCCAATTTGTAGAACACAATGTTTGTTTTCAAAGACATGATTTGGATGTCTCATAAGGCTAGTTTTCCTATAAAAACTAGAAAGCATTATATTAGATGGAATTGAAATAACAAATTGATATGTAAATATTAGATTGAGTGGATTTGAAACCAACACATGAATTGGAAATAATTATCTGCAAAGAATCATTTGAAATTTGTTCGTGCTTTGTTTTTCTTTTCATTTTCTTCTCATTTAAATCTTAACATGTATGGATTGATTGTCAAAACAAACAATTTAATTTTTGTATGTTCGGGGTACACCTGTACCATCCAATACACATGGGACATGTGGAAATATTCTCCAATACACATAGGACATAAAAATAAAATATTTCCACATGTCCTATGTATATTGGATGGTATAGGTGTACTCGAAACATACGAAAAATTTCTCCTAAATGAGCCCTAAAAGAAGCCGAACGATTTGAGTATTTTTCTTTCTTGCTTAAAGTTTAAGCTTCGTATATATGTCAAAAGAAAGTTAAAGCTTTGTATGGAAAAAGTAGGTGAAGTGTAGCCAAATCTTACAGTAATGTGCTTTTCATGCTCTACACGTCATAAAGTGGGCATGAACACTTTCTGAGAGGTACTTGCAATCCGTTTTATCAAGACATACAAAGCATATATATATATATATATATATATATATATATATATATGGGACGGTACAAAAAGCATTAAGATTTCTACGCTTTAGGGACGACCAATGCTCACTAAAAGATTTAAAGATTCTGTTCTTCTGGCTATGGTGTTAAAAAATCTTTTCTTCACTTGCCCACTAGGTTTCTTTTGGATACAAAGCAAGAGCACTTGCAGCAGCAAAGAGGGCTTTGATGGTTTCATAGTGTTCGATTGCCTCAAGTACAGTCATGCTGTGGCTTTACAGGGAAGAAAATATGATGTCCAGTTCATGTTCGAGACCTTTTGCATATGCAATTCCATGTGGTATGTTTAATTTGTTTATATTAGTGACATGACTGCAAAATTTGTTGTTTGCTTACATCATTTTTATGAGTCCTCCATTATCTCTTTTACTGTCTTATTTATTTCCCCCTCTTCAATAATTTTTTTTTATTTAACCGAAAAAAAAAACCATATCTTCCTCTTCTAACAGCAAATAATTAAGTGCCTAATTCTTTCATTACTTAAACAAGCAAAGAGAACTCCAAACTTTTATAAACGAAAATGACGAAAAGCCATTAATTTCAGAATTTCTATATGATAAATAAACAAATATATATTACTTATTATTAATAATAAAAATACTATCTGTTTTTTTTCTTCTCTAAAATTCCCCCCAAATGGCCATAGAATCATACTAGTTTTTTCTTTTTCCCCATAATCTAACCCGAGACAGTCCTAAAACAATCAATATAAACGATAACACAAACAGAGTTTGTTTCGCTGTGGTTGTGCTTTGACATTCAAAGTGCTAGTCGGTGTACAAGAATTTTGCTTAACACTAAATTTTTAATACCAGAAAAGTAAGATGTAGACACACGGTGCAAAAAATCTATAGCCTAAAATAGTATAGGAAGAATCTATTTATTACTCATCGAAGGAGTTGTATCATCAATAATCTATAGCCTAAAATACCTTCTCTGAAAAATAATATCTGTTAATCATATAGACAGAAAAAATCAGAGGGAGAAAGGCTTTGTATACACATCGAATGGCTCGCAGGCAGTTAATTGCGGCTCCTGCAACAAAGCAAAACAGAATGGCACATCAGTCTGTATATTCATTAAAACCAACGAGTTGGATGCTAATACACTAATGAGCCTGTCACAATATCATTTGGTGCATGCTCATGCTTTGAAGCCAAGTGCAAATTGAACTTATCTATGCTTTCCTATAGAAAACTCAAGAGTGGAAATTTACCCCTATTTCCATATGTTGGTATTACAAGATCATCATTCAACTTCAAAAACTACTAAAAACATGTCGTGCAAGCTGATACCTGTCTCAACCCGCCAGTGTCACTGCCTCCTGTCAGAAGCATCCCAAGGAGAGATGTAACAGCACCACCACCACCACCAAGGAGAGATGTAACACCACCACCAAGGCCACTACCGCTACCCGTACTTCGAATAGTAGAACGCATAGAATTGAGTATGCTTCCATATGTGCCTGCTTGTCCACGTTCAATTGCTTGGATGAAGCAGAAAGTCATGGCACCTGTTGACGTGATCTTTGATAGAGCCTGTTCCCAATAAAGTATGAGATCAGACATGCTCTACTTGAGATTTAAACTATAATTTTATAAACTCTAGACCTCTTTTATCTTTTCAAACTTACAGATGTATCAGCAGAAGTCTGATCATCATCACAACCACTGAACGAAATGACTTCTCCTCCACTTGTGCCTTTCCATACACCTGATCGAGGGCGATGATCCTCCCATACATATCGTCCATTCCTAAATCAAGAAAGGAAATTTGTCCGTAGTAAGAAATCCCTACTTTAGACGAGGAGTAATCGAGCAGGTAGACACAGAAAGGAAACTTATCCATAGTAAGAAATCCCTACCTATTGCAGATTGTTAAAAAAATTTAATGGAAAGGAAACTAACCTGTCCATTCGACAAAGGAATGGCAAATCTAGTACGGTGCCGCTATGACAAGCATCTATTATTGCATGAAGCTTAACCCCATGAGGAATGGGCCTTACAATTGCTGCATTTATCTCATCATCAACAATCATACCCTGAGTTTCGAAGTCAAGGGGACAAAGGGTTTCATCATATCCATCAACTTCATCACCATTATAATTCCTCTGTCGTGAACCATGACCAGAGTAATGAAACAGGAGGGAGTCACCAGGTTGACAGCCTTGTACAAGCCAATGTAATGCCATTCTAATGTTGTATTTGTTTGGAATCTTGGATGGGTGAGTTTCTTCTTCTGCAGTTCACAATATGGGTACAAATTATGAGTAGACATGTTATTAAACATAAGAAAAAGAAATATATTCACCAAAGGGTTTGGAAATTGAATTAGAGCATCAAGAAAAATTGAAAATTACTGTGTATTTGAATGCTAATTATTCTATATTGAAAAGACAAGAACTTTCAAAAAGAAAAATGGAATCAAACTACTTCTTTAAAACTTTTAGCAGATCAGTTCCTACACAAACATTTTCTTTGTGTCACTTTGTCAGAAGAAAAAGGAGCGAAATTCTGATATTGGGAGGGCAAAAGACTATCGAAGAAATATATATGATATAAATCATTAGTGTTATATATATATATATATATGTATATATATATATATACATGAAGACACCTACAAAATGATACACCAGCAGAAATGTTCCTTTTTATCAACTACCGATGATGAGCAGAGTGAAGCCACAAGAGCAAAAACTACTTAAGGTGATTTTAGTGCTTTCAACTGTTAAATGACAACAATACAAAAGCTGCAAAATTTTAATTCTGATAGAACCCAAAAAAAAAAAAGATCCTGTAAATACTCAAGCCGTCTACCTGCCTTCAGTTGGAATAAATGTTCCCCATGCACATATCTACTACTCTCCGTAGGCCATCTCAAGTTTTATTCTCTTAGTTATTTTTCAGAAGTGCACTAAGCCAAATATCACACATAGCCATAGGCCACTCTACGTCCTAGATCAGCTCTGTGATATCCTACAAACAAGATCTACACGGTTCCTGTGAACTGTACAAGCTCAGCATGAGAGAGTCACAAAAAGATCCAAAGTCTAGAATAGAATAAGTCCATTGATGATCTAACTATCAAATCATGCACAACAAATTGTACCTACAAGTTCCCATACGACACACCTTCATCAGGCTAATTGTCAGTAACTGATTGTTCAGCTAGACAGCACCTTAAGTTTATCATTTTCCAGATAAGTAATTTCATACGATGTTCTTGAAAGAAGATCAAAAGTCATAGAATGATTACTAAAATCAAAGTGTCTTCTACAATTAGTTAGGTACATAATATACCATATATAATGCACGCATTGCAAATTCAACTCCTAGTTGTTGACAGAATTTTGGGTTGTTCTTTCTTCTTTATCGCCAACGAGTATTCCTACAAGCACAAATTTCCCTTTAAATGCCCAAAAACCCTTCACTCATATCTTCACTTCTCTGCTAAGTTAAATGGCCAAACATCCTATTTGGAACTTCTAATTGATAGGATTCACAGCTGCTTTTCTCATCCAAACCTTCTTCTCACAAACACTAGCCAAACATATGTAAATGATCCACTTTCCTACTTGAAACTTGTACCTGCAATATTCAGCTGCATATCTCATCCTAACTGATGCAGGAGCATCTACAAGGCTGTCCAAGATTGCTTGAGCCCACTAGCGAACTAGGCTAGGGTTCTAGTTAATTTGGGGATTTTAATTACTTTATTATCCTCTTATTTGTCACGTTTGCTTTTATGCCTTAAGTTATTGAAGTAGTCATAGTAGGGCTAGGATTTATTTAAGTAGTCCTAGCAGAACTAGGATTAGTAAGTTTCTTAATAGCTAAAAACTACGATACTAAACAGACTATTAAGAGAGACTCTGTATACAGTTTTTATCAATATCATTCAAGAAAATCAGATTAAAGATCCATGCAGACATGTATAAGGAAAATTAGACCTCATACATTCTGTAACCAATAAAAGATCCAATTCAGTTATACGTACAGTCAGGCAAAAAGGCTCTCAACCCCTATATGTTTCCTACCCATCATAGTATGGCCAAGGTTGGCTTTATATTTTCCTCATTCTGAAGACATGCGCTTCCTTTGCCATATTTGTGTCCAAAAAGCATTTGAAAATGAAAGTTGCCAGTACTTTTCAGTAGAATTACCGAACACAATTACTTAGCTTTAACCTTTGAGGAACATATTTCTTAAATCATTATTGGATTTTGGCTTTTCATCACCCTGTTCCTCAGTTTTTGGTTTATTTGCAGTCTGACCAAGTGAGAGGATATTCCTGGGAGTTGCAAATGTGTTCCTACCCCTCAGCTGCACATTGTCGCTTCCTCAAGTATGAGTAGACTGCAGTGCTCGATGTGCCCTAGATCCATTGGAGGTCTCAGCAGATTCTCTAGACTCAGATCCCCTGGCATGTTCTTTTTTCCCCTGCTTCGGATCTGATCATGCAATGTTCAGCTTCTTTCCAAGGAGCCTTTGCTTATTTTTTTGCTACAGCTGCAATGAGGTGTGCATCATCTGAAAAATCCACAAATGCCATTTCCCTTGGCTTTCCAGTGAACTTGTCATGCAGTATTCTAATACCCAACATCACCGAAGATTTGACACAGATGTTCTTCATTTGCCTTAGAGGGAAAATTTAATACAAATGCAGTGCACTGATGAGCATGTACTTTTGTTTTCTCTGAAACAGGCTCTTTCATCGGTTGCTCATTTTCTACATCTGGTTTGTCACCCTTGGCTTTGATCTTTTCCTCTGTATTTTGTTCAAAGGAGTTCAGAATCTCAGAATCCTTCCCATGTGCTTTCTTTATCTTTTGAGCTGCATTCTTTTGCCACTTTGCTGGATATTGTTCATCAGGTATCTCTGACACTTGCTTTCTCTTGTCACAAGCATTCTTCTTGAAATAATCATCCCCCTCTCCTGTAAATTTGGTTTCTTGTTGTGACTTAAATAATTGTTGCCCTTCCAGACGAGGAGTGACCTTTTGTCCAGCACGGTCAAAATCATCCAACGAACCAAACTCCCTCTCAAAGCATAACCACAAGTGGCAGATGTCCTCTGAACCAGTTCCGGGAAATCTTTTAGCATCTCCTATATAGAGACCGAGCTGCATTCACATGCCCCAATTCAGTTTCCATTGCTATATATATAACCTTGCCATGCTTCCAGCATTGAACCACGAATCTTAAGTAAACTTTCCCAAACTTCGCGACTGCCGGTAAGTAGTCCTCAGGCAGATTTAGCTCTAGACAGGCCCAATAAGCATGCAAACGTAACAAACCATCTGTGATCTTCAGGTATGCTGAAAAGTAATCTGAAGCATTCTGAAAGGTTTCCCTTATTAATGAATAATCCAAGATGTCTCTCCTTCAACAGGGCATGAGAGTCTTCTTCTTAGGCCATCTACGTGGGTGAGGTATAAATTCAGGTACTCATCGAGGGTTAAAATGACTTGCAGGGACTTCTCAAACACGGCAGCAATCTCTTTCTCAGAAGCATGACCATGCTCCAACGAAAGCAAATATCCGACCCAAAGTTCTCCAACACATGGGCAATTCTTTATGGCCCTAGAATAAACGTTGGTTATAATACTTCCAACCTTCAATGTTTTATCCAAATAGTGAGTTCAAGCCAGAGATAACTGGATATAGGAAAGTCAGTAATAGCACGTTCATACAACATATCCTGCTGAAGTAGTTAATGAAATTTTGAAGTCCTTCTGAGTCAGACATATCCTGCCAACAAATCTGTTCTTCAAGATGAAAGCTAGCATATACAATTCCAACGCTTTTTGGTATACTGAGGCAACATGGGATGAAATCCCATCCAGGCCACTGGAGCCAGCATCAAGAATGTTTCCTTGTTCCACCTCCCATGCCTTGTAATCCAAAAGTGTTGACCTCATATCAACATGGGGGACTGACAACTGATGGTGGAATAAATTACGAATGAGCTGAATTTGCTTTTCTCTTGCCTGATTGTCAGTCTCATCAAAAAATATAGCTTGTTCAAATTCCCTGTACCCTTCCCACAGTTTATTGCCTTCAGAAACATGCAAACCAGCTGCAGTAAGGACCCGTTCAAATAGATTTCTTGCCTTCAAAATACCAGCAGACGAACATTCTCTTACTGAGGGGTCATTTTGTTGAACAAAATACAAGTATTCATGCCAAAGAGAGATGGACAGGTACTCAAAGACTCCTCGCTCATAAAGCTTTTCAATAGCAGGAAAAGCATGAGACCCTGTGGACAGAGAAGCTTCATCCTTAGCCCAATCCTGCCACATAGAAGGGGTTAACGGAAACAGCTCATTCATAGCTTCCATTGCTTGCCTCAGCTTTTCAATGTCAGCCATTTGCCTCAAAATCTTTATGTATTGGACATGACCATTGTAGTTGCCAGGATTGGTCAAGCGCTCGGCTTCTAGGGTTTGGAGCTGCAGGTTTTTCTGGGCTTGGTCCCTGTCCTCCAAGCCAGAATCAGAGTCGGAATCTGAGGAGCTAGGGTCTTGGTCAGGGAGGTCCGGCATGGGTTGTTCTCCATTGTTGTCTTCTTCAGAAGTACTGGTCTGTGGTTCAGGGTTTACGGTTTCTTCTTCCATCTATGATCTCATTTGGTATTGTTTCTTTCTTTCTTCCACTGAGACCAAATTGTAAGCTTTTTACTTTTATGTCTTATGTTATTTGGGCAGTCCTAGTAGGGCTAGGAATTATCAAGTAGTCCTAGTAGAACTAAGATTTATTAGGTTTCTTGCCCTAGAACTCAATTATTTCCATTCACGGTTCGATTTTACAGCCGCTGAAAAGCAGCTCAGCCCTACTGCCCTGCACCCGTAACCTTTTTCTCACAAACACTACCCCTAAAGCCTCAACCTTTATGGCCTAAAATATCTAAATCAAAAGTATTTTTCAATTGGGCATCTTCAAAACATATGAAATCAAATCACACCACCAGAGACCAAATCAAATCACATTGCAAAATTTGCAGTCAAATCAAAACAGAACATATATTCACATGCACAAGAAGAACCCATATTCACAATTACTACACAGCTATGTTTATGTTATGCATAAGCAAACTGAATATACCAGTGAGCATGACAATGGAATCTTCTGGAAAGTGGAACTTGTTGATGAGGAGATACCGCATGCACTTGGCATCATTGATGCAACCCTTTAGCTCGTGTCTCGAGTATTTGTACGAGATCCCACAGATCACAGCCTTCTTCCGGCCGTGCGCGTTGGGGGGAGGGCCTGGCGGCGCGTGGGAGTAAGGGGAAGGAGGGGGAGGCGCTTGAGAGTATGGAGAGTGATGGGAAGGCGCGTGTGAGTATGAAGATGGAGGTGGAGGCGCGTGGGAGGAGGCAGGTGGTGGGAGGGCGCGTGGGTCGGCGATTAGGGTGACAGCCTGGCAGAGGGCGCAGCGGATGGACTCGGCGCCGGGGGGCATCTGGAGCGGAGTGTGGCAGTTGGAACAGTTCACCAGCATATACATGGTAGCCACCAAATTGGAATTTGGAGAGAAGGGTAGGAGTAGAATGGGAATGCAATTGAATTTATGGATTCTTGTGATTGTTCAGAGAGAGATCTTAACTGGGTTTTGGATAGGATACTTGAAAACGGTGACTGCAAAATTGGATAATTAGAGAGAGAGAGAGATGTGGGATTTCATTTTCTTTTTTGTTAATCATGTCGTGTGTTTAAGTACCAAACATCCATTTGTATATTCAAATACAAACCAAACTTTATTATTGACACGATAAACCCATTGAACCGTGTTATTCGATGAAAGCAATCATTTTTTATTTCTTGTATCTACATTTCACGAGACGTGCACGACTTATAGGTTTGATGTAAAGAAAAAGAAAACAATGGCCTAATGTTTAAGGTTCTTTATGAGATAAAATTTGAAATGGCATGACTTGATTCAAAAACAAACAAAAATCAAGGATTAAATGTTAAAATAGTCTCTATGTTTGGTCAATTTAATCTATGCATTTTCAATTTGGCCAATTTGGTACCTGTGTTTAAGACAGTTAGCCAATGTAATCAAATCCGTTAAATTTATATTTTAAAAAAATTATAAAAACTGTTTAAATATTAATATATACTAGCCTCTCTGCACACGCTTCCGCGCCTGCAAGAGGCATTTTTTAAGAAAATTTTAAATTTATTTTAGATTAAAAAAGATAATTGGTAGTTGTGTTCCGTAAAAATAGGATCAATTATCTGATTTTTCTTTTAATTGTAATTTTTTTTAATATGAAAAAGTATGAATTTACCATATTATCCTTATTTAATTAATAATTTCAATTCTTAATGTTTGCATTAACCAAGAGCAATATTTTGAATGTTTCACCATTCTCTGCCTTTTGCTTTATATATATAGATATATATATTTGAATTCAATAAATAAATAAATACAAATTACAAAAATCAACAAAAAGTCACATGACAAATTTATAAGGTCATAAAAAAAATATTTAAAAACTTGAAATTTGATAATTTAATCAAGTAATTGCAGTTTGCAATTTTTTTATTATTTTTATATAAAAATAGTGATTATATTTTGCCTCTCTATATGTATGAAGATTGAGAAAGATAAATAAAAAATGAAGAAAATGAAGAAGAAATAAAGAAACAAGTTGGTAGTTTGGTGTGTATTACATGGATTGACATGACTCATTATCGGGTTAATAGGTTGATACAAAATCCACCTGTTTATTAAATGGGTCATGGCGAGTTGACCTAAAAATTTAATAATGAGGGTTGACCTGCTAATTTTCATACGATTTCGAATTCTGTGTAGGCACTTTTGGTCCTTGTAGTTTGGCACTTCAACCACTTTTGATCCTGTAGTTTCAATTCCGTCAATTTTTCCATTATAGTTTCGTCTTTATAACAATTCAAAGAGAAGTTAGTATTCTTGTCAATTTCTTTGACGATGCAAATTGTAACATCTCACATCGACCAATGGAGAGGGGGTGATGTGTCTTATATGTACATGCTCACCTTCATCTAGCACAATGCCTTTTAGGAGCTCATTAGCTTCAGAGTCATGGGAACTCCGAAGTTAAACGAATTGGGACTAGAGCAATCTCAGGATGGGTGGCCCATTGGGAAGTTGCTCGTGAGTTCCTAGAAACAAAATCGTGAGGGCAAAGAGGGGGGCCCAAAGTGGACAATATCGTGTTACGGTAGAGCCGATCCCAAGATGTGATAATTTGGTATCATAGCCACTTTACCGTGTGGTGCGAGTGTGCCCACGAGAACGTCGAGGCCTTAAGGGAGGTGGATTATAACATCTCACATCAACCAACGGAGAGGGGGTGACGTGCTTTATATGCACATGCCCACCTCCATCTAGCATGATGCCTTTTGGGAGCTCACTGACTTTGGAGTCATGGGAACTTTGAAATTAAGCGAGTTGGGGCTAAAGCAATCCCAAGATGAGTGACCCACTGGGAAGTTGCTCGTGAGTTCCCAGAAACAAAACCGTGAGGGCAGAGAGGGGGGCCCAAAGCAGACAATATCGTGCTATAGCGGAGCCGATCTCAGGATGTGACACAAGGGGCAATTTTGTCAACCCAAAATCCTTGAGCGTAAAATGTCATCTGAAACTCTTCCCATTTCATATTAGGGATCAAAATTCAACCACTAATCCCAATTTTTGAAGAACCCTAAACCCAAATTGCCAATTTCAAGCCCTAACATGAAATGGGGAGAGTTTCAGATGAGCTTTTATGCTCAAGGGTTTTGAGTTGACGAAATTGCCCCTAGCACTGTCAAAGAAATTGACTGGAATACTAACTTTTCCTTGAATTGCTACAAATGCTAAATTACATGGTCAAAATTGACGGAATTGAAACTACATGGTCAAAAGTGGTTATCGTGCCAAACTGCAAAGTCCAAAAATGACTTTTAACCTTAAATTTTTTTCTTCTTTTTTATTATTATTTTTTGCTCTATTGGACCAAGTAGACTACGAAGGCCCAAAAGAAATAAAATGCCCTAAGGACACATGTTCTGAGGAGAGGGATAAGCCGGAGGGAGGCCACTATATAAAACACTACAGAAACGAGGGTAAAGAGCTCGAGCTGCAAAGTGACAGAGATTTCTAGGGTTTTAGCTCCTCCATCTCCATAACCCAAAATGGTACGTTTTGTTTGTTGTGTAAGCTTTTTGATGTTACAGAATTGTTTTTGTTTCGCAACTATATTGCATAAGTTTGTGCATTTGAAATCTGTTGATGAGCCCCCGTCTCGAAATAGATCTGTTTTTGTTTTGCTTCATTGTGGCTGGGGAAATTGTGCATTCAAATCACATATTTTTGTACTGTATTTCTTTTCGATTTTGATTTATGGGTTCAAATGGGAATTGCAAAACTGGAAGATATAGAGGGGTGGAAGTAATTTTTGACTCAGAGAGCAAAACAAATATCTTATACCTATAAAAAAAATTATTGGGTTAGTTAAGTCCTTCAAAATATTTAGCTGTCTAAGCATTCTGGTGGGTTGTTCATGATTTTTCCCCCAATTAGTGTGGTTGTCAAATGGGGTTTTCTCTCGGTTGCACTGTGAGATGTAGAGGTAAACTGTGACCTTAGATCTTGATATAGATTGTTGAAAAGGAAAGCTTTGCTGATTCTTTGTGTTATAGTCCAAGAGTTTAGTTTCATTGTTTGAAGATTTATGGGTACATCATTGTAGGTAGAGGACTTGGAGTTAAAAATAGTTGTTGCATTTACCCTTGTTTTTAGTATCTGTGCCTTGTACCTTGTGTTCTACGTTGGTTTAGAAGAAAATTCATCAAGTGTGACTCAATAGTATCCTTGCTAGTTTTGCCTTGGTGATTGCATCTCAATTGATATGGATCGTGTATATGAATGGCTTTAGCTTTATGGTTATAGATTGTGTTTTTAATTTTTCTTCTTTTTCTAAACTATTCCACTACCAACTTGGATTTTATTTTTACTTTCCACTTTTTTACCTCTGTTGTTGTGCAGACAAAGAGAACCAAGAAGGCCGGTATTGTTGGGAAGTATGGTATGTTCCCGTTGCACTTTTTTTTTCTTCCTTCATTTTAATTTCATTGGAAATGAAATACTGCGGGGGAATCAGTTTAGTTTATGCAAACAGGAATGCAGAGAGTAGTGCTGAATGATTATTCTAGTTTAGGTTTATAACGATTTTGAAACACAATCAAGCTGTATTATATATATTTTTTAAATGGATTTAGAACTTTTGAGTGCTTTTGCCAAAGATTGTATTAGTAAACAGGGAAGCGCTGTTGCTGGTATGGTATGTCACAATAATTAAAATTTAATGTTTTGTTTGACCTACAAAGGTGGCCTTACTTATTTTGTATCTATCCAGGCACCCGATATGGTGCTAGTCTGAGGAAGCAAATCAAGAAGATGGAAGTTTCTCAGCACAGCAAGTACTTCTGTGAATTTTGTGGGAAGGTAGTTACCCTACTCTATTATTTTATGATTATTCTTGATAGTCTTATGGTTTTTGTAAGAGTAGTTGGTTTTATGAGCCATGGAAAAACTGTTTAAAGTAAAAATAGGTTTCTATATGTATGCAATTCTTCTTATGAAAAGCGCACCATTGCAGTATGCAGTGAAGCGTAAGGCTGTCGGAATCTGGGGTTGCAAAGATTGCGGAAAAGTGAAAGCCGGTGGCGCCTACACCCTAAAGTGAGGACTTTGCCATTATGGGCTTTGTTTGTAACATATATTCCTGTCATTCTGTACTTGGGTTATAATTCTTGTGTTTTGGTATATGTTGCAGTACCGCAAGCGCCGTGACTGTTAGGAGTACCATCCGAAGGCTCAGGGAGCAGACTGAGAGTTAGATCTGCAGACTTCTTCTGTTTTCCTTGAAATCTATCTTTTTCATGATGGAATATGTAAACCTAGTTAACCATCCTTTTCTTAATGTTCTATTTACATTCTCTTATGTACTTGTACGCGGAGCTTTATCTTTGACAAAGCGGAGTAAGTGGTTATTGAGTAAATTATAGTTGTTTTCGTTAAGATTACAGAGCCATTGCAAAGTTCAGTTTTCTTGTGTGGGTGATATTGCATTCTATGATCGAATCAAAAGGTTGTTCGTTCGCGATTCTTTCATTTATTAAATTTTGTACATATGAAAGAAATATGCGAACCCCTTTCATACAAAAGCTCCAAAAGGAACACCTCTTTGGTTGACAAGGAAAATTGCCTTGGACATTTGTATTAGTTATTTGTGGAGGTGAAACTTGCAGATAAGTTTTCTGAAGCGCAAAGGCCGCTCCACTACTGGTTGTCATTCCCAAGCCGGCAAATTTCAGCAACCCTACTATGTTTGACAGAAATTTTTTGATGAACTTTGACAGAGAAATTAAGTAAAAATAGAAATTTGTCAAATTGTAGCTCTCTGGATCCAGCTTTCCTCACCCACAAATAGCTCAAAATTACTTAATTTAAACCAAGGGTAAATTGTCGAAATGTCTCTTGAATTTGTATTTAATTATCAATTTATTCCCTGACCTCTTTTTAAGAAAATTAAAAATTAAGAACTCAAACTAAATTTTATTCTCAATTTCCCTCTGGGCAAATTGATCATTTCATATGTTAAAAATAATTAAATACTGGGGGCGGGACCCACCCCCCCTTTCTTCTCTCTCTGTGCCATCAAACTCATTAACACCCCCCCTTCCTTCTCTCTCTCTCTCTATGCGACCAAACCCATCAGCCCCCACCCTCCAAACAGCCCCATTTTATTCAGATATTGAATCAATTGATGAGTTGTGCGATTTGGGGTCGAGATTTTGGGTGAAGGGGCAATGCACCTGTGAGGTGAAGAGGTCTGGACCTTTAAGGGTATGGGGTAAAAAATCATAGAGAAAATGGCGCGAATGGGTTTGGGTTTGTGGGTAGGAATAGGGTTTTCTTTTATGTTTTTGGGATGTAGGGTGGGTTGCGGGTGGGGAAGAGGTTGGGTCACTGGCTGTTGTGATTTCAATTGAGGATTGGAGTGGCATTGGAGTGGCTAAGCTGGGGGATAGGGAGGAGTTGTTTTGGGTTGGTGAGATGAGGGGTTGGCTGTGGTGATGAGGAGAGGTGTGATGGCGATGGTGGGGAAGAAAGGTGATGGCTGTGGGGAGGGTTTTTTTTTTTTTTTCTTTAATTTTTTCCAAAAATAAATTTATTTTTAATCATTTAACTGAAAATTGGATGAAGGGCTGAGAATTTGGACGGCAAAGGGGAAATTGAGAATAAAATATAGTTCGAGTCCTTAATTTTGTATAATAAAAAAGTCAGGGGTAAATTGAAAATTAGGTACAAGTTCAAGGGGCATTTCGGCAGTTTACCCTTTAAACCAACAAACCCATTTGGTCAAAAACCCCTTTTATAGGTTTCTTAACAACCCTAGTTTAGATTGAATTTATGCTTCAACAATCCCGAAACTGCATAATAAAAACCATGCTTCTTGTTACCATTCCCATCAATTTGAATCAAGATACAGTAGGGCAATTGATTTGCACTGTTTATATGTCGCAGTCACAAAAATGAGCGACAATAACTGATACAATAACTTGTCATCTCAATTGTTAAGTTGAGATCAAGAAGATATACCTGTAACTGAAAAATCAAGGAACTTGTATAAAACTCACTATGATTCACTTTGTGCTCAAGCTCACGATTGGCTATAATAACATAGATTAACAAAAGAAGAATGCAAGTGGGTGGAATGGTTTGTGGTTACTGAAAATTTTCTCACCTTGTTAAAAATACTAACAATTCACATACAACAGCGGCTGGGTCAAGGTTTTACCTGGACACCAGCACTAACATAGTACATCTACCTCATCTATACACAAGACGCACTAGGATTGCAAAGCGAAAATTAGTAAAGCATCCGGATGCCGACCAGCATTCCCTCTCTCTCTCTCTCTCTCTCTCTCTCTCTCTCTCTCTATGTATACACAATCTAAGAAACAATATATATAGATGTAAACTTTGACACTCTCCACGTATGAGTTCAAATATGCACCATCGTCTCCAGGCAAGATGGCAAAGATGCGAACCTAAAACTTGAAGCTACATTAGAAGGGAAACCATAAAAGCTTCCTCTTGTTCTCACACCTCACGAACTTGCACTGATAAATGAGTCCTCATCAGGGTTTTCATAAAATTGGAATTGGTATGCTGTCACTGCTACTATTGTGCTGCATTTGTTTCTGGACAGCTTTCACTGCTGCTACTCTAGCTGCATTTGCTGCCCTATTAGCTGCTGTTACAGCCCTGTTCACTCTTTCATCCACCTTGGCGACATCATAGGCTTTCTCTGCCACTATTCGTGCTTCCTGATTGTAACATGAATAATAAAACAGATTAAGAACAAATTCTATTGGCTATTCATATTGTAATAACTAAATGTCAACCCATTTCCCACTTCCCTAAGAACGTGACTACTGAAGAAATCAAAGATAATTATAAGTGCTTGGGTATGGCACTACTTCGTTGCTAACAAGTATTAAAAATAAACATGCAAACATTTATTGAACATTGCATAGGTTTGAAATTGTGAGCTAAAACGTACTCTAAGAGTCATGCTAACTATAAGTGTTTTGCATGAGCACACTTCTTTAAATTGACTCAAAAGTTATACGGATGAGCACTAAAACCAAACAAGTCTTGCCAGAAATTCATATCCTCATGGAACCACAAAACAACAAACTCTTTTTAGCTGTACTGTGGGCACAAATATGTAACACATCTGCTACTGCTGCATTCCATAGAAAACATGTGTGCCTTATGCAAATATTTGTGTAAATAGTAAGTACCTGTACCGCATTGAGTACTTTGGAATGATTAACAGCAACTGGAGATACAGGATAAGTTGCATTTTGTGTGCTTGGAACATCAAGGACTCCATTTTGCCAGTGACCAGCCTGAGTTTCCCCAGTTCTGAACGTGTACATACCAAGCCCTTGCCTTCTACCCTCATGCCAGGCTCCCTCGTACCTATGTCCATTTGCAAATCGATAGACTCCAAACCCATGCATTTTATCCGCAAAATATTCTCCAGCATATGTATCCCCATTTCTGAATATAAATAAATAAAAGAAATTAGCGGAATTTCTCTAAAAAAGAAGTACTGAACATTTATATATAGGTGGGTATTTAGCCACAACAGAGGTATCCATAGATATAAGGCCCAAACTAAACACATAACAAAATGCCAATTAAAGGAGCATGGATGTGTATTTGTGTGCGTACTTGCATAGCAAGCCATCCCAATATCTCAATATCCGATGACAGGCGAAGTAAACTGAAGTCTGCATATAGCATTTTATTATTTAACAAGTATAACTGCTCTATCTCAAAACACAAATGGTTAGAAAACATGTGAATAACAACACTAAAGTGTACATATTGATGCAACTGTCGTAATTCAATAAGGCACTACACTCTGTAAAATTTTCCACCATTGTGCCATTAATTTTGGTAGATGTTAAGCAAATCAACATTAGGTATAATACCCAAAATTCAACTCCCCCATTTTTTTTTTTGTGTGGATTTATATCTTGAATTTCCATGAGCATCACTCACACCTGTTTATTTAAATTAAGGTAACCATCCTTAATTTTTTTCCCACGCTTCCCAGAATTTCTGGCAACAATTATCTCAGGTGCCTACAGTATAACAGTGATGAACGCCCAGTCTTTTCCAGTTCTACTCTAAAGATTAACACAAAGAACTCTGTCCCGTTCTTAAGGTTTACAAATCCACAAAATTCCCCAAGTAAAACCAAACGAAAGTAGTGAAATCCATAAAACTCAACTATCACATCAAGTGGCGCAATCCATGATTAACAACTTCTTCACAATCAAATCACAACCAAGTAACAGAAGAACTAAAAAAATCAGAGACAATAAGTGGAAATAACATCATCATCAAAATAACCAAAAATATAACCCAAAAAATCATAACATAAACAATGCCACAAACTCCATTGCCAAATTTACCTGAAATGGTAGTGACCAAGGCCATGCTTGACGCCCCACTTGAATTCCCCAACATATCTACTCCCATCCTCACAGGTATGAATTCCACACCCATGAGTCTGCCCATTAGACCATTCCCCAGCATAAACATCACCAGTGTAAAACCTATACACTCCAAAACCATATCTAAGACCCTGCCTATACTGCCCACGGTACCGGCTTCCTCTTGCCCATGTCTCTACACCATAACCATCATATTTCCCATCAACCCAGTCTCCCTCATACCTCCCACTCATGTAATAGTAATACACCCCACTTCCTGAACACTGTCCCTTATGAAACTCACCCTCATACACGTCTCCGTTGCCATAAACCTGAACCCAACACCCCGAATTTCCTCTGTTCTCGGCTTTTGGGCGAGACCCAATTGACCAAAACACCGGCAAAGGCGGTCTAGACAAGGAAGACGAGGTCTTGAGCTTGATTGGGAAAGACCTGGCTAGGAAAAGCCGTATTGAAGGGAGGCGAGGGAGGGCGAGATTGAGCGAGAACAACAATGCAGAAGAGAAAGCAAAAGCGGAGAGAAAGTCAAGAAAGAAAGAGTGGCTTGGGTGAGAGACCAAGAAGTAAAAGAAGGGCAGACAAAGCAATAGGAGTAGGCGGCGGAGGCGGTTGACGCGGCGGATGAGGCGAAAAAAGGCGGTTTTGGCGGCAAGAGAAGGGGAAAAGAGAGGTGGGTTTTTCGGGGGCGGTGGGAATTTATAAAGGGTTGGGGATTTGGAGAGGGAGGAGTGGGTTTGGGTCAAAAGGGGTCGCTTGTAAGGTGTGGTTTGAGGGATTGGAGGTTCATTTTGGGGCAAATGTTGAGATGGGTAGTGAGGAAACTGAGAGATGTGGTTGAATTGGTGCGAAATTGAAGAAGAGAAAGAAGGTGGCGGTGGTGGTGCTGCGCCTGAGATTGGATTGAAATCGGAAGAGACGCCAATGCTTTCTTTTCCGATCTGAGCTTCTGATTTCTTATGATGCATTACATAAGGAACACAATACCAATCATAGCAACAACAAAAAACGGCGACAAGAACAAGAAGAAGAAGAGGGAGTTTCGTTTCCTCTGTTCTTATTTGGATTTTTGCTTTTTGGTTTTCGGTTTGATTGTGAGGAGAGTGGTGGGGATGTGATTGTGGGGTTAGGCGAATGTCTCTCTTTATTTTTTTTCAATTTTTTTTTGGACTTCTGAGTATTATTATGGATGACTGGAAAGGAAGAGGGAGATGAGATGTTGGGAAGAGCGATGCGTACGCTGAGTTTATGGCTAAAGATTGAACCAAGAGTGGAGTGTTATACAATCGTCCATTTCCAATTTTGAAAAACCAGAGAGACCAGTCTTAGAAAAAGAGAGAGAGAGAGAGAGAGAGAGAGAGGTCCACGGACTATATCTGACAACTCAAGGCGACAAATAATTCGGTGAAAGTAATATATTCTTTCCCCTCAAACAGTAAATACGCGTATTTTATTCCTACGTATTTTCTTTAAAAAAACATGTATTTGAAAAGAAAAAAAACTTCTATTTTTAAGTTTTCTTAAATTTACATAAGAAATTTATATATGTTTTTAGAGTAATCGGTATTTTGTTGAAAAGATCAAACGGGTTTTACAATCCTCAAAAAGAGGTCAACGGACTCCTACGACCAATTCGTAGCACTTATAATAGACAAAGCGTATCTATAATCTAATAATTCGATAAATTGTCATATTAACCTTATATTTGATACAAGAATAATCACTCATCTAATGCTTATCAAGGTGAAGTAACGAAAAATATGATAGAAGAATTGCATTCGCTATATTGATTCTACAACTTGTAGAATTTGCTTTAGAATTATTCACTTGTGATCAAGTCTCTCATACCGATACTTCTTTTTATAAGTGAGATACGTCAACACATTCCTTCTTATCAATAACAAAGCAAACCTGATAAGCAAGTGAATCTTTTGTATGTTTTGAAAAGTGTATTATACACGTGTAGTATAATTCAAAACCAAGATAACCAACAATAATTAGTTTGACTGTTTAAGATTGTATTGTATTTGTATTTGATAATGAAGTTATTTGTCAATGTTTGTCGAACCTCACCCGCGCTAATGTCAAAATATTAACAAAAGCATAGCATGTTATTGACTAAAATATTATAATTTGCATGACTTCTCTTCAAGATTTTTTTGATCTCAATATAAGTTATATATATTGTTGTATTTCTATCTTATACACTCATAAATCAAATTTTCTTAAATTTTTTGCAATCGGTATTTTCGGTTAAGATTTGTTACTGTATTTTAAAAAATTACCAAGTTATATACTTTAGGTATTTCTGGTTCCATATACAGTAACCATGCTCTCACATCAGACCCCTCAGTAACATTGTATTTGCTCCCTCCCTACTTCATAATATTTCACCTCCTTTCTGCCCAAAAAATAAAAACATTTCACTTCCTACCCATAAAAATGTGAAGCCTATCAAGCATAATCCCCTTATCCATGATTTGGCATGAAATGACAGGGGAAATCAACTAAACCTACAGATAAAGAGCTCACAGATATTTTATAATTATCAGCAAATATAGAAATAACCAAATCATGTTCACTTGACCTACAGACGCATAGGGTGGCACTTTAACATATCTGTGAAGCTTTTGTTACGGATGCAATTTTAAATGAGGTAAAATGTATGCGCAACTTGGCCATATGCCCACACTTTAGCTACTTTCTTTTTGGGTAAAATGCATTTTTGGTTATTGTGTGTTTTGTATCAATTTCAGTTTTGGTTTAGATCTCAACAAGTTGTTTGTTTTTTGGAAAAAAAAAAGATGTTGTTGGGGGTTTGAAAGACCGTGGGCTTCTAAATTTTTAGAGAAATCGAGTCTCGAATCATTTTTAGAGTTTTAACTCCACGTTTGAATTTTTTTATTTATTGTTTGAAATTGAGATTAAAGGCTATAAACATGATTTTCAACCATCCTTGAGTACTATTCACGAGTTTAAACAAGTTTTTGGTTGTGATTTGAAGTTAATTAGAATTGTATTAACAAAACGAAACACTGTGACGACATTGACAAAAAATATAAAAGTGACCAAAATTTAACTCGAGGCAAAATAAATTACTTGGTATTCTGAAAATATCTGCCTCAAATCTAATTAAAAATATATATAATCATAAAAAGATTGACCTAGCCTTTTGCTTTAAAAAAAAGTCTCAACTTTACAAAAGAGTTCATCGCCAATAAAGTGCCATATGGGGTGCAAAACCAAAAGGCAAATAGGTAATCATTTGCCTACTAGCCTATATTTTATTCATAAGATTCACATTAAACTCCCAAGCAGTGGCATATTTTCAGGAAATAATAGAAACAAGCCAATTGATAATTTTGCTGAAGTAATCAGAGAATAAATATATTATTGATTATTTTATATTTAACACAAAACAAAACGTCCACTTCCAACACTTGCATTTCAATAAAGCAAATAGATTATTGTTGTCTTTGTTCGTGTGCTTGAAGCAAACTCCAATGATTGGGCAGGGATGGCAACGGGTCGGGTAGAGGCCGCGTATAACAATACCATCCTTGTCCTCACTCTTCATCCCCGTCTCGTCTCCAAATTCATTCCCGTTTAATAGGTTTCGGGGAATCTTCGTCCCCATTCTCGTCAAGGGACTATCCCTCATACTCACCTTGAATCCCCCTTTTTTCTTCTTTTTTTTTTACATAAAAAATATTTATCATACATTTTAACATTAAGTTTCATATTAAATTATCATTCGACACATCCAAATTAACTATAAAGTTCAACTCGATTATTCAAAATCACATTAATATGAAATTTCAGAAAAGATTAGGAAGAATTAGGAGAGGGACGTTAATTTAGAATTAAACATAAATATTATAATTATATATTTATTTATTTAAATATAAACAATACCATCATATGGGCTTAGTTAAGTTAGCTAGAGCGAATATACTCTCCACTTTGCACCTAAGTTCGAATGCACCCTCCTGTAATTTAGGTTAGATTAAAGTAAAATATCACTTGTATTAAAAAAAAAAAGCAAAAAAACTCCAATGATTCGACAAGTTCAACTCATTGATTTTGAAGGTTTTTAGGAACCCAAATTTGAAGAACAGAGCTGGTTGGTTTGACCCAAGACATGAAACATGGACGGCCAGCTAGGGTTGATGGACAAAATGAATAGACATTTGTTTGGTCAAGACTTCGAAATAATGGTGCTATCTAACTAAAATTAAAGTATATGTATGTGAATTAATAGGTTCATGAATTTCAAAATTGTGTGGAAGAAGAGTCTTTGGGTCACATAATAATCAAATCATTGAATGGTTCCATTTCTTGATGAACAAGTTATAGGATATGTTGTAGTCAAAAAGATCCAAAGACAAGTTCGTTTAAGTATGCCGACAGAATCTTATAGAGGGCATTTTTCAACCATGGCAACATTCCTTTCTCTATATATATATATATATTTTTCTTCTTCTTTGTTAAGGTTTTGAATTGGACTTTTTTTTTTTGGTTCTAAGGGAGCCGAAGCTCAGAAAAAAAGAAAACATAAACAAACTTCTGGGTCTAGCAATTCCACTCAAATCTTCCATTAAATAATGTCCAAACCCTTCAGGCATACCCTCCCAAAAATTACACCCCAAATCTAGTTGAATTGGACTTTGGAGATGGAAGTTGATAATAATTAATCTAACTTGACGGCATGCCAAAAAATAGTAATGATGTTGTCATGTTGATCAATTATTTACCCCAGAGCAGAAACCATTTTCACGTTTATAAGCAAAACTATTATTGGGAATTTAATACTTTTTCTCACAGCATGGAAAATCATTTATAAAGCATTTGCTTCGTTACAACTTATCATTGTTGTAAACTTAAGATACCAATTTAATGCAAGGGTATTATTGAAAAATTGAGCAACTTTTGATTCTCATTACTGCCTGAGTAAACCAAATATGGAAATGAGAAAAATGATATTTCATACATACCATTTTTCAGCATTTCCAAACACTGGAATGGGTCTATTCTTATCTTCCAAAAACGAACATGAAAGTTTCATTCATGGCATGGAAGTTGAGAATGAAAAATGTTCGTTCCAATGTTTGGAAACGTTGAAAAATGGTGTGTATGAAATATCAAAAGTTACACATCCAATAAGGGGCGATTGTGAAAGTTTTCTCTACAAGCAGCAATTCAAAAGGTCTCCTAATAAGAAAATGAAAAAGAACTGGAGAGCCGTCCTACTTATATAGCTTGGGGCCGTAATCATATTTTACATATATCAAATTAAACTTTTAGAAGCCCACTAGACCTAGAGAACCAAAGTGGCATAGCTGAATTCCCAACAATATTTTGACCATTTCGATATCGCCGCTAAGTTAGATTGTTCCAAAGTTGGTCATATATTTATTCTATTCTAATATATTTGTGTAGTTGGAAGAATTTGGCTGTTTTAAATGAATTTCGTCACACATATTTACGGTATTTACATATTATTGGGAAACTAGTCGGTTAAATATTAAAAGATTAATGACATTTTAGTCCCTGCGTATTTAGGACTATTGGCCATAAAATTTTAATTTCATCAATTTGTATCACGAGGTTTTAACATAGGGTATTTACAAGACTATTTTCACTCGCAAGAGCCGTAATGGCCAGCCACAACTAGGTTTTGGTTCATCCACAATAAAAACCTCTTACAACTAAATGGAGACAATTATCACAAATCATATACTAATAAGTAAAAAAACATTGTCTATAATATAGAATTAATGACGGTCAAAATTTTACATGTAACAAATCCTCTGAAAAACGTATAATTTGGAGCATAACCTCCGAAAAAGAAAATGGAGATTCTACACAGGGAGAGGAAAACAACCAAAAAGTTTCCTTCAGCTCTCACTTCTACAGTCACACATATGCCCATATTCTTGAGAGATGAAAAAACATTGGAATTCATTTGTTTTGTTTCATTTTTTTTTCTTATTCAAATCTTGACATACATGAAGTGTAATAAGCTAAATAAACAATTTGAGCTTATAATCTCATCTAAATCCTTAGATGTGGAATGCCCTTATAAGAAGAGAGTGCCATTGCGAAGCACAAGCACAGATGTTTATGGGAATGTTTGAATGTTTTTCCAATTAGATGCCTCTAATTTTATCTTTTTCTTTGTTGGCTAAACCGCGGGCCAAGCCCAACAAAACAAGAAATTAGCAAACAATGTCAAGAGCCAAGGCTCGGCTTAATGCATCATCCTCCAAAATACGCAGTCGAAGCACAAAGATAACTGATGCC
Source organism: Prunus salicina (assembly GCA_020226455.1). Lineage (NCBI taxonomy): Eukaryota > Viridiplantae > Streptophyta > Magnoliopsida > Rosales > Rosaceae > Prunus > Prunus salicina. Next base: position 16,435,955 of record CM035343.1, on the reverse strand, counting down.
CCAAATTTGCTATATGACAATCGCTACTTGTTTTATGATTATTATTATTATTTTGTTATACTAGAGTTCGACCCGTGTTTGAACTGGGGTGCCATGGGGAAGAGGGAAGCTACCACCCTGTGGTGGGAACCCATTGGCAATTTTTTTCAGTCGGGCATCTGCAATAAAATTTTGCTTTCAATTAAGGAGAAAATGAAAAGGCCATTAATTTAAACAGAAATGTCATGTAAAGCACACACCAGACAGTAAATCAAGGGTGAATTGTACTTTTACCCCAACTTTAGAAATTGACATTTTCTAAGTGAAAATGTAACATGCTTTGATTATAAATGAAATCCAATCCAACTACAGAGTCCTAATGGAAAGTAGATTTAACTTAAAAAGTATTACCATTCTTGGCATTACATCCCTCAAGCAAATGATAGTAGTACATTACATATATGAACAGGAAAGCTGTGGTCAAGGGGCATAAAGATCGGAGCATGATTTATCATAGTAAAAGGAATGATAAACAGGAACTGAAAATGAAAAGCACATTAATCTCAATAAAGAAAATGAAATAATCTTACAAGCGCTCTGTTAATCTCAAGATTAAAATTCAAAGACAGATTTGCTCTGCTAATACGCCAATTTGCACTTTAAACATTTCCAATGGCAGATCACCCGTAGTACTTTCTGAGCAACTGCATTTTACCTCACTTTTTACAGCCAATCCATTCACCAATGGAGTCATGAGGCATCACAAAAATCCGAGGCTGGTCAATAGAAGATCTCATCACAAGTTTAGCCGTTTGCATTGTGGTTACGGCTTGTGGAGCTTGAAGCCAAAAACTCTTGGAACATAACTCTGTGTCGCCTTTTGTGGCTTAAGGTGCCCATATGTCATTAAGAATAGGTGTGGAAATGTGGTTCCAAAATAAGCCCCATCAATATCTTCAAATGTCAAGGAATTGGAATATAAAATCAGAATGCCAAACAAAACTAGAATATGGTAAAAAAAAGTAATGCATTTATAACCACCGATAGATATTCAAATGTCTGCAAACCCAGTGGTTAAATTTCCCCATTTCCCATTCAATGATCAAACAAAATCAATTTTTGAATTCCTTGATCCTGATATTGGGCTTGCAAATGAAGGTCTATTCTTGATCAGCTTAGGCACAGTTCCATACAAGACATCTTTCTTTTTTTTGAAGAGAAACGATACCCATACAAGACATCATCATACCACAGCCCCACCAAAATCCCAGCCTAATCTTGAAGTCCTGATTGCTACAGTCACACTAATCCTCATGCCAATGGCAACACCAGAATATAACTGCTGAAAATTTCTAAGACCATGAGAGCAACATCCTAGACTCCGTCAAATGGAATTTAAAAGGGGAAAAAAATCATGCTGATGGAAACATTGAACTTGAACTTAGGGCTAAAAGTGAAGCGCTCCTATTGTCAAACTTCATAGGAGTTTAGAAATAAGGACTCATCAATTAATTGGAAAGCCAAGTTTGAAAAGCAAAATATATGAAAGTAACTTTAGTGCAGATGCAAGCAAGAATATAAGGATACTGCCTTGGTACTTGGATCGAGGGTAATATATATCCTCGCATTTGGGGCAGTATATTTTTACAGTGCTTGAACGAGGAATGTCTGATTGACCAACTGGAAGGCAGGGTTGTCCACAGCAGTAAACTCTTGGGCATCTTCCAAAGTCATAGTTTTTGTACTTCTCCAACTGTAGAACTTTTAAGGTCAATATTCTAACAAAACAATATATAATAGAAAAAAAAATTGCAAAGACAAAATAAATCAGAATCTTACCATTGCAGACATTCCTTTGGTAGTCAGTATGTATCGAACATGAATAAGACCATATAGCATCTCGGCTGCTGATTCAACCAACTCATTCTGTTCTTCAGTGAACATATCACCTGGACAAAATCCGCATGTATTATGTGCCTCAATGATAAGAGACCAACAAAGCACATTCAGGGCAGAGAACTGGCCCTCTGATATATTTATTTCATCATAATCAGTACCACTATTTTAATAAAATTGTCTTTAACCTTAGAATGTGAAGTGAAAAATGACATAAATGTTTCTTATCACCACGGGCAATAAATCTAACCTTCTTTTAAGTTCTCAAAACTTTAGATAATGTAATTGGAATTAAGAATTCATATTTCATACTAATAACAATATATGTAGTTTTCTTAAACAATCATTAAATTTTGGCGAAATATGAAGTATGCAATATCCCACTCAAATTGAAAATAAATAGTAACAATAACAAAGAACTAAAGACTATTTTTAGTTCTAACAACCACACTAAAAGCTAATCTAAGAAACTTTATTTCTCACTTCGAGTGCTAAATGCAAAACCAAATCAAGAAAATAACAGTGTGATACCATTTAATCTAAATTTTAATATTTCAATTTCATAATTGATTTAGGTTATATTTCACCGAATGTGCCAGCACACATTCTGCAGTTCTTATGTTCAGCATACTCACAAACTATGTTCATGAGTTTAATATCAATCCGTACTCTCCTAGACTATTGTACTCATACTCAACTCACCAGTATAACAGTACCAATTTCTTTTCCATGGAACATAAGTAAAACCCTCTTGCATACAAGAACCTCTCCAATCAACTAAATTACAAACGCAAACCCCCTTCTCATTTAACATATTACCTGTGGCTTGTCTCAAAATCAATTTCTATATTTCAACCACAACCGTATTCTTTTTTATCTTCTTTGGTTACACACAACTGTATTCTTTGTTTCTTATAAATACTGTTTGAGAAATTAAAAGATAAAGTAAAACTAAAACTAACCATTTTAAGAAGTGCCAAGTAATGCTTGTGCATGGAGCATAGGTTACGTTCCATCAAAAACTAAAAAAATTTCACCCCAATGAAACTTTCTAAAAGACAGTGGCCTAACTTAACAATCAAATAGCATTCAATTGTCATAAATTTTATTTCAAGAGTAATGTAAAGGAAAAATGGTTCGAATAAAAAATATATATACGTCACTTTAAGATTCACAAACTAAAAACTCCATTAGCATAGAAAAATTCTTACCATGAGAAGATTCAACATCCAAAATCAGATCAAGTGCGTAATCATAATATGGAACTTGACTGCTCAAACCACAGAGATTAAAATCATCTTGGATGTATTCATCATCAACTTCACAAAAAAATTCATTTCCTCGCAAATTGCAGAACCATGAAATCCAAGATGTGTCATCTCCATCAGAACCACTGACGTCTGATTCTTCACTGTCTGTTTCAGATTCCTCTGCATTGAAAGCAAACCATGTAAGAATGAGTGCATTTTCTAATCCAAGTTTTCAAGATAGATTTTTGTGTCTTTTTCTACAACTTTAGTGCTCATGAATTATTCATACTGTAACATAAAGTAAAATTACACAAGTGTGAAAGACTGGATTTGGGAAAAAATTAAAATTGGAAATTGATACCTAGAAAGGCTAAGAATCCTCAACAAAAATAAGCAAAAGTGAGAACTTTCAACTTTGCCAATATCTGAGTCCTAAAAAAGGGTTTTGCGATTAAAAAACAAAAACAGCATACATGGAGCGAACCCGATCATATAACAAAGTTTCTCTTACATAAATGACAAGAAAATGAGTTACCAATTATTCATAAACAACAAATTCAATAAATAAATATAAAAAAAACAATGAGAGAGCAAAATAAAATGAGACCAACCATCAGAGCATTTGTTCTTGGTGAGCGAGGCGGCAGCGGCAGCGGCAGCACGATGATCGAGCTGAGATTTACCAGTGGAAGTGGAGGGCACAGAGAGCCTCTCTTTATCTTTACTATTAGCCAAAGCTCTCGATGTGGATGGGGAGGACTTCTCTAGGTGCTTGTCCAGCGCATCATTGATGCGCTTGCGGTCGAGCGGCCCACCAACAATCTCCGTTTTCGACGACCCACCACCTCCACGTTCCCTATACATGGTCTAATTTCGAACCCCTTTTGGGTAAATTTTGGCTCTTGGATTTGGAGCGAGAGAGAAGAGTGTCAAGCTCTGTGCTGGCCATCCATGGTGTGTTAGAGAGTTTGAATAAAACCCTAGATTTTTGAAAGGGGATAAAGGGAGGTACTTTTGAGGTCCTGAGGATCGGAGCGGAGAGAGATCGAAGATTGGAGAGAGAGAGAGAGAGCGCTAGGGTTTGGGGGAGGGAGAGATGGGGCGAGAGGTACACGAGCTGTTGAGCAAAATGCTCTTAGGTTCCCTCTGTCTCTTCTTTGTTTTCTTGTCCTTGGTGTCTTACCCTTCTTCTTTTAAATTTTTTTTTTCTATCTTATTTTCTAGGGTGGGTATGGTCAGTTTGGTTCGGTTCTAAAACTAAAACTTACATAGGGTTTTATTTGTTCGGTTTTCATACAAAATGTCTGAAGGAGTCAAATCAACTGGACCCTATATGGTTCCTATTCGGTTTAGTCGATTTTCGATTCGGAAGAAGATAAAAAGGTGAAGAAGACATAAATAGTGAATAGATAGAAAGAAGCACAATAAGAAGTACAGTTAGGATTCACCGAAAAGAAAAAGGTCGTGGTAGAGCTATTATTTAGTTGGATATAAGTTGGAACTGGTATGAGATTGTTGTCACTTTTTTAAAAAGTTTCTTCTGTTGTGCTTTGAAAATAATAAATTATAAAGTAAAGTAGTTTCATATTTGATAAACAATATTTTTAAAGTGATGTGTGTATAAAAAGCAATGTCAAAAAAAAAAAAAAATTCTAATATTAGGAGCTGAAATTATACACCCAAAATAGGAGCTGAAATTATAAAAAAAAACCCTACATGAAATTCAATTTAGAAACATACCCAAAAATCATTTGTTACATATGAAATGAGTGTTGAAGTTACTATAAATTACATCTTTGCCATTAATTAACTTAAAACAAGTCCAACACACACAAAAAAAAAAAAAAAAAAACCCAAAACAAGCCCAACAAGCCCGAAGTACATTGTTAATACCATGTCATATAAATACATTGTTAATACCATTCCATAGAAATACATTGTTAATACCATTTCATAGAAGTACATTGTTTATACTTTGTCATAGAACTATCTTGTTATTACTATGTCATAGAACCATCTTGAGTCCTTTCCAAAGGCATAAACTTTCCCAGCATCACTTATCAGCATTGTCTTGCCAGCCCCAGCAGTGAAGAATACTAGTAATAACAAGATACCTCTATAAAAATTAAAAAAAAAAGTACATTGTTAATACTACATCATAGAAGTACATTGTTAATACTCTGTCATAGAACCATCTTCTTAGTAAAAATCGCATTTTGTATATCATAAACTTCAAGTGAATGGTAGTGAGTTGTACAATTTTATCTTACCTATTATGCAAATGAAATGATGTAGTTGTTAACTTCCAAATAATCCTCGTGATACTGATGGCTTTCCAAATTTGAGCATAGGGTGCCAACATGCCAACCAAAGCAATGTCAATAGCTATTCCAACCAAAAGAGCAGCAGCGTACAACTCAAACTCAACCCAAAAATCCTTTCCCCTTTTCTGAACTTATGCAAATGTTGCACAACAAGAATCTATGACTATCTGCATTACAAAAGAGTTGAGGAAGAGAAATTTATTCAGTATTCAACAAGATCAACAACTATCAAATGTAATGGTCCAATTTGAAGGCAAGGTATGTTTAATGGAATTCATAGGACTATCACCAATGCAAACAATGACCCATAAAACTCAATTTCTGATATTTACAATGAAAAATGCAGAGTTACAATTCTTTCACGAGCACTAATGATTTACGGTCCCTTGACTTGAAACACAAATTACTCAAAAACATTATTTACCAAAAAGAAAGATCACGAAAACAAACCTCTAACTTTAAAAAGAAAGGAAGGATCAACCAGCATATGATTTCGTAGCATAGAGCAGTACTTCACCAAACAGCCCAGTGGCCAAATTGACCCCTGAAATTCAAATATACATGTATATATATATAAATTAGAAACCCAATAAGCAACTTAGCAAAAACCATATATCTGAACCATAATAGGAAACCCAAAGTCATATCACTACCTGATATGTCTTTCAGGAACTTGACTCAATAAAGCATTAGTAACTAGAGAGTTATCATTTTGCATTTAAAACAAGACGGCAAAACTTGCAAGATGCAAGGAACAAGAAATAGACTGATTTTAGTTCAGTGTGTTTAATGAAACACCAACTATGAAGTTCTGATAAACATGTCATCTTTCTAGCATCTCCTTGAATAGCACCGAAATCAGGACAAAATGCATTTGCACGCAAGCAAGCAAGGCCATCACACATATTGGGTAAAGCATCATAGCCAAGGAACCACAAAATATCTCATGCTAATCGGGAAACGAAGTGTATGCAAAGGGAGAAAACAGAGAATTAGAAAATGCAATTTCTGATTATGGAAAAGAAGGACAGTAGATACAAAGGGGCCCAGAGAATCATCAGCTTGGGAAAGTAAACATCGTCTCTGCAAAATTTCCAAGGGCAGCTGCGTAAACATTTTAAAAAAGAAAAACCAACAGCAACTAACAAAGAGACTCATAGATTGCCAAATGACTGTAGAAGTTCAATATATTTTCACATTAAAAAAAAAATATATATATATATATATATATATATACAGCAGAAAAATCAGGCTAGATAACTTATAGGCCTCAACCCGCTGAAAAAGGAATTTTAACAAGTAAACAACATTATTATCCTTCTGTAATAGCAAAAGCAGTGGTAAGACTGAAACAAAAATTGCAAACTAACAGTAGCTTAGCATGTACATCATACAAATAGTAAATGTTTATGTAGATGCTCAACCATTCTGCTAATAACTAGAAACACAGTACCAGCATTACAAATCATATTAGAACTAACACAAATAAGCAAGCAAGTAATTTTCATATTTTTTTAAAATCAATTTATTTATCACAATTTATAAATGAAATGCAAAACTAAGGGAAAGAACCATAGAAATATTCAAATTAATCACAAAATCACAAAGAAACTGCTCAACGAGCTTCGAATTTCGGCGATAATCAAACCGGATCGTACCAATATGATTCGGCTGACCTTGAAATGGTCTCTTCGTTCTTCTTAAGCTCATCCTTGTGAGCCTTCTCTCATATCTGGTGCAGAATGTGGCCATGACCGTCCTGCTCGTGAATCAAACGAAAGCTTGAGAAAATGACGCCCTTGAGGATTGAAAATTCGAAACGGAGTAGAGAAATTGAAAGTGAAAGAAGCAACGAGGAAGAATGACGAACCTAAGTCTTGGAAGAAGAACCGTTAAGAGCGTTGCCTAGAGCATCGAAAGGATTGGTGGAAGAAGATGAGCCTGGAGCCGCACAAGCTGCTCCACGAGTCATGATGCCCTTCTTCTTCTTATTCCTCTTCAATCTACAACATAATTGTTATTAAATAAAAGATTTAAATAAATAAATAAAAATTTAAGTCGGCTGTTTCTCAAAATTGCAAAAGGGCAAAACCGTAATCCAATATAACTGTTAAATTGAAAAATCAACAGTTGTTGATTTTTGAATTTATTTTGGGTGTGTTTATATACATTAAATAGTATATGGTTTATTTATAGTTTTATGTCTAGAATGGGTACTTAACTAATTTTGTAAAAAAGAAATTCCAAACAGAGCCTAAAGTTTGTTTTTCATTCCTACACAACCCAAACATGAGAAAGGAACTAAATTGGTATTTCTTGGTTACTTGGGAAATGAAAATGAATCTTCATTTCCCATTTCTTGGAAAAGCACACAAAAAATGATTTCCTATCAAATTATTTTCACAAACCAAAAGGAGCCCTAGAATTGTTCACACCCTCTCACAAACATCTTCGATCTCTTCTTCAGTTAGAAGAAGAACTTTGTCGAAGGAAGTCATAACCTCCTCCATTGCACTCTACCACTCTCAACTCCAAACCCCCAAATAGCCTACCAATTTGGAAATGATGCAATTTAGGAGGGACCTCCTAGAAATGACTATAGAAGGAAATTCATAAGAAGATACAAGTTGCTCATGAGTTTTGCAAGTCACGTATACCAGCAATCAAGCTTGATTCATTTTTTCTAATGAGCCTAATATTATTTTTGAGCTGAGCTCGTTTCTCTTACAAACCGAGGTATTAATTGAACCCAAACATATACCAAATGCGAGCCTACCACTCACTTATGGCTAACATTTTTTACTGAGAAACTGCAAAATACTATTATAATTAAATAGTATAGTCATGCGACTATACTGAAGTTTTAAATATTTTTTTTAATAAATAGCATAGCCGTGCGGATATATGCTTTAAATATAATATAATTAAATATTATAGTTGTGCTGCTATATTTCAGTTTTTTGAAAAGTTTTTAGTATAGCCGAGCGGCTATACTTGGGTTTTTTTAAATAAATTGTATAGCCGTGTGGCTATGCTTGGTTCTTTATTTTTTATTTATTTAATTTTTTCCTTGAATTTCATTTATCAATAAGAGTAGTTTAGAAAATACACATTTTAAAAAAAAACGTACAATACATGTACGTACGTACGTATGTTTCATGTCTAATACAAGCGTTTTTTTAAACAAAATTTTTCAATTTCAAACAAAGATTTATGGGTATAGTAGTAAGAGAGAATGTAGTATTCTTCATGTAAAGTGTTGTTTGAAAAGTGAAGCTTAAGCAAAAGCATGCCATGTCCTAAAATCTTATGTGCTGTGTCAAATACCAAATGCTTCTCTAAACGGCTTTAATAGATGAATGTATCCCTTTACGTATAAAATAGAGTGCTGCTAAATGAACCCTAAAATTACCTGAGTACATCCTACTATCACACTATTTTATTGAATTGTGAAATAAATGTAATTTTAATAAATGCACCTTACTAACGGGGATCCCCTGCTTGTTTTTTCTCGATATGCTTGACTTTTCTTTTAAGCATGCCACATCATTTACACACCATCTAAAACATGACACCACATATTTTTCCCTACACTTCTCCATCTTAGCATTTGGATAGTTGAACTCTTTTCTCTCTCGAAATTAAGCCCAGCAAAACCTCTTCTCTTGTCAATCACTCTTCTTCTCCAAACTTATAATTTTTTCATTTTTCTCATATTTCAATTCAGGAAATTTCCTATAATATTGAAGCCCCTTGTAAAAACTTGTTTTCTCCAATTTCCCTCCACAAAAGTAGCCACACGAATCATATTGGGGCTTATATCAGCAAGTAAGGCGATTAGGGTTTTTTTTTTTTGGGTCATGAATTGAAGATTTCATTGAAAAAAGGACAGAGATTGCAGATAGGCTAACCCATAGTAGGCAGCAAAAAAGATAAACACAACCAGATGAAACCTAAAACTAAAAAAACATGGCTGAGAAGGGAATAAAACTAGGACAATGCAGCATCATACACGTCAACCCCTCCAACCTTGTCAACCCCTGGCTGAGAAGGCAATCATAGTTGTTTTTCAATTTTAGATATTAGATTCAGAAAAGAAAAAAATAATTTAAAAATCAGAAAGAGAAAAATAAAATCAGACGGCATGAAATTTTGTGTTTCTTGGGAAAAAAAATTTAAAACTCCGAAGCTGCAAAATTGGGTATTTTAATAAGAGTGATTCCCTTACTTAGTATTACTTATTATTTGATTTAGGATCAATATCAAAGAATTCCATTGAACGTTTTTGTATCATTAGTTAGATTTAGGATATATAAAAAAGAACAATATTGTCCAGATTATACAGTTAAAAACTTTGAGAATCAAAATATGGAGAAAAAGGGATTGTGAGGAGATCGATGAATGTTGTTGTTGTTGTTGTTATTATTATTTTTTTTTTTCCTTCTCATTTTGGTGTGTGTGTGTGGAGAAATAGAGTGTACCATGTGTATTTTTGGTAGTTAAATAGGGCTCGCATTTTCACCTCAACGAAACCGGCATGTCGGTTAAACCAACCACATTTTCACCGCAACGAAACCAGCATGTCCGGAAAACCGACCACAAATTGTGATTTTTTGGACCGACCGCAATTTGCTATTGGCGATACAGTTCTGCAAATCCAAAGATTGATGTATACCACAATATAATTTAATAATTTAATAAATTAAATAGTTGTAAATATTTGATATTAACTAACAGCCTTTAGATGAATCTAACGACTATGATTTATTATCTTCTATCAATCCTAGCCGTTGGACCTCATTTGTCTTATTAAGATGAGATTGAAATTGCAATTTAACAGTCTCTGAACATGAGATTGAAATTGCAATTTTACATTAAGATATATTAAATATTGCTCTTATGTTTGCAAAACAAAGTGTCTTTCAGCAGTACATTTGCTGAAATTTTCTTTTTGCTAAGGATACATATTTATTTAAAGAAATTAAAAGAAATATGCAGGGGCTGTTTCAATATAGCGTAGTACTTGTATATGTTATGTTATAAAAAATTATAGTTTTCTTTTTTCGTAAAACCAAATACGAACCTTTCTATTATAAATAACATATAAACAAATTGGAAAGTTTTTAAGGTACAATGAAATTGAAGAAAAAAAATTGATATGTAAGTAAAAGCAAAATAAATTATAAGTAAGAAGATGAGCTTTGTATAGTGAAACACGTCAAAGATGCTGTTCTAAAGCTTTTGCAGCCTCTCTAGTGTAGATATTGGCGGTCTACAAGACTCCAAGATACGACCCCTAGTACACAAGTTCGAGATCCGCTATGAGCAAGTTCATAGACGGATATAGATATCCAAGTCACAGAACCATTGCCCAAAATAATAATATAAGTAGATAAAATATAAAAAGTAGAAGATGAGATAATCAAATTGTGGTATGTGATATTTTGATGGTATTGTGGTTGTTCAAATGTGAAAGAGGAGTGGCATTTTATAGTCATTCAATAACATGTGACATTCACCACATTAAACTAGAAAATTAAGGCATTCATTCAACATAGAAATAAAACCTGTAAATTAAATATTTATAACCCCCACAATTAACAAAATAAAACAGTCATAATAATTAAATAAATCAAAACAATTAAATTTTTAAAACCTTTTTAAAATTGCAACATGTTAGCCATTGACGGATGAGCTCTGTATGACTATTTCAATGGAGCACTTGATATTTAAGTTTCTTCCAAACTGTCTTTCAGTAGGAGTTCCTATAGAATATTGCTAGTGATGATGGATTTTGAAGGGTCTTCTAGGTTTGGCAATTATCTTTGGTGTATTTGTTAAGGGAGCTGATTTTCTCACTCTTTTTTTCTCACTTACACTCTCTTTTATTTTTTAATATTTTTTAATCAATTTTGTTCTTTTTTTTATTCTTTCTCTTTCCTATTTTACCCTTATCTTTGGTATAGTTGTGTTCTAAAAAAATAAGGTATATTATCTGATTTTTCTTTTAATTTAATTTTTTTTAATATGAAAAAGTGTGGATGGCTTCCCTTTGCGATGTCATTTCTAGGTTGCCGTTGTGCTTCCCTGGTTTATCGATTGATATTGCTGTGGGAAAGCTTTCTTGTCTTCGTTTTTTAAAGGCTTCTCCCTTGTATTTTGGCGAGGTTAATGAAATTATCTTGTTTATGACCCAAATAAACATCCAGTACACCACGGCCACCCCTCGGAAGTATCAATCGGAGAGAGAGAGGTGGTGGCTTGGTGGGTTGGATTGGAGTGACGTGGGCGGTGGCTGGTGAGGGGATAGGGATGATCAATTGGAGAGAGAGGGAGAGGTGGTGGCTTGGTGGGTTGGACTGATAGGGCCGGTGGTTGCTTGCTATAATAATTTGTTTCTATTTTTTCCATGTTTCTTTTGTATTTTAATCTTATTTTCTATTTTTAAATTGAATTTTTAAATTTTAGATGACGGAAGTTAAAAATTGAGCTTAAATTTCTAACAAAATGATATACTGTGATCAAATTGGTAAAATTAAAACGTCGGTGACCGAATGTGTTTTCGGGCCTAAATTTAGTGACCAAAATTGTGTTTTACCTTTTAAAATATTATTTTTAAAGAATTCTTTATTATTATTTTTTCACACATCTGCACCAAAGTGGGTATCTAACTTGCCACATCACCAAGAGTAAAATATGAAAGATAAAGAACAAATGACAACATTGATTAAAAAGTATTAAAAAATAAAGGGAGTGTAAATGGAGAAAATGAAACTTATTGAAGCAGGGAAATCAACTCCATTTGTTAATTATTTTTTTCAGTATCTTAAAGTGGAGATTAATGATAATGACCGTGGTTTTTAAGTACAGTTTTTCATAATTAGACAATAAAGGTTATGTGTCGTGGAAATACCCACCGTAATATACTGACAATTGTGTATTTATTGACATGCGGTATGTTGCAATTTGTTGGTCAATTCACAATTTATCTTTATAGCATATAACAATATATCAGTCATTCACAATTTTATTGAAAAGTTGCAGTAATCGAACCGCAACCACCCCTACACTCTCACCCATGCATTTTACAAAAAAATCCTTGTCTTCGAGTTCAATTATTCAATGAACATGAAAACTCAAATCCAATTCCTTATTTAATTGTTTTATCTAAATGGACGGCCCAGTACTTTATCTTTATTAGTTTTTACGACCCCCAAATTTCTTTATTAGTTTATTTCTTTTTCCGCACTGCCGAGGGTGCCACTTACCAAAAAAAGTAAAAAAAATGTAGTGGGTGCTATACCTAGACCGCAAGGAAAATGAGAGATTCAGTCTTCAGAAGAGGCCAAAAATAGATAACGGTTCTTGGTCCGAAGGTCTGCACAAACATGTCTTAATCCTGTTCTGATAAATTGCCCAAGAAAGAAAAAACAATTGCAATTAAGTCAACATTAAATGTGTTAATAATGATTGAAACAAAAACCAAAAAAATAGTATCCGAAACGTCTACACCAATAGTAGAGGACCATAAGTTCATTGCTAAAACGAAGGGAAGAAAAAGAGAGAAGGAAAAGCTGAAAGCAGAGGCAACAATGGCAGCAAAGATGGTATTATCAGTGTTGCTTGGTGGGTTTGTGGTACTGTTCTTATACCTCTATGAGTCTTTGGTTTTAAAGCCAAAGAGGCTGAGATCAAAGCTTGAAAAGCAGGGGATCAGAGGGCCTTCTCCTTCATCAGTTCTCTTGGGAAATATCCCAGAAATGAAGAGCATCAAACTCAAGGTGATGAAAAAGTCTGAAGAAGCAAGGAGTAGCATCAAGTCAAAGGACGACCATCTTTCTATTGCTCATGATTGGCCTTCAACCATCTTCCCTCATCTGGTGCAGTGGACAAAGGAATATGGTAATAAACCTAGTTTTGTTGGTCAACTTAATTTCAAAATTTATTTTGTATTTTGAGTTCTAAAATGTGAAAATAATTGAAAAACAAACAACATGCAAAGTTTTCAGTCTAGTTTGGGCCTGAGGAAGATTAATTTGCTTACAGTCTCTCTCCTCTAGAAATCATAGATGCATAACCAAACACATTAATTTTAGATAAATTAATTGAAGAAAAAAAAAAAACAGAGGGGATGATTTTTATTTTTTGGCTGTCTTCCTAATTAGTATTTGTTGGTGGCAGGGCCAATCTTCATGTATTCAACTGGAAGCATACAGCTAGTAAGTGTTACAGATATAGACATGGCGAAGGAAGTTAGCCTGTGCACATCTTTGAAGTTAGGGAAGCCTGCTTATCTGTCTAAGGATCGCAAGCCACTGTTAGGCCAAGGCATTCTAGCTTCAAATGGCCCAACTTGGTCTCACCAAAGGAAGATTATTGCTCCTGAATTTTACTCTGATAAGGTTAAGGTAAATCATTAAATTTCCATTTTTCTTTCTGTTGTTATTTCTGATGGATTTCATCCTTTTAACCACAATCAAATGGGTTCAGAATTCACTGTTTAAAATTAGTATATGCCTCTCTAGTTATCAAAAAATTGCTTCAGTGTGTTGATTATGCGAAGGCATAAACTTGATAGTCTACTTTCTAAAGAACTTGAGTATAAAAAAAAAAATGCTTTTCGTTCGATCTAGCTAACATTTCTTCATGCAAATCTGTTTTAAGGGTATGGTGAACTTGATGGTGGACTCTACAACCTCAATGTTAAGATCTTGGGAGAGTAAAATCGAAAGTGAGGGAGGAATGGCAGTCTTTAGAGTTGACGAGGATTTAAGAAGCTTGTCCGCAGATATAATATCAAGAACATCATTTGGAAGTGATTATTCACAAGGGAAAGAAATTTTCTTAAAGCTCAGAACTCTTCAGAAAGTCATGTCCGAGCTGGGGAACATTGGGATTCCTGGCTTAAGGTCAATCATCATACTTTATTAATTTAATCACCATAATAGGTTCTGGGGATGGTTTTTGTTTAAGTAGTTCTTGTTGCATATAACACATTATCACATTGCCAATTACGTGTCTTACATAGGTAACCCTATGCATAGGTGAGTCCTATCACCGGCCTATGTGGTTTTCACCTCTGTCTGAGATGTCATTAGTAAATATAGTACAATAGTTTTATTATATACATGCTCACTAGATCTGCAAATTCCCCACGACAGATACTTGCCAACGAAAGCCAACAGAGAGATAAGGAGATTAGAGAAAGAGATCCACTCAATGATATTAAAGGTTGCAAACCAACGCAGTACTGAGGCTAGTCATGAGAAGGACCTTCTGCAAATGATACTCGAGGGAGCGAAAAAGTATGATGATGCAGATAGCCTATTTTCTGCCGGTATCTCCCAGGAAGACTTCATAGTGGATAATTGCAAAAACATATACTTTGCTGGCCATGAGACCACTGCCATCACTGCCTCCTGGAGCTTGATGTTATTGGCTGCAAATCCGGAGTGGCAAGCTTGTGTTCGTGATGAGGTGCTTGGAATTTGCGGGGATGGAATTCCAGATGCTGATATGCTTCGAAGCATGAAAACAGTATGTTACTTTAGCACAAATACTCTTTGAATGAACCTCTTTGGAAAAGTTTTTTGCTTTTTGCCAATACATGCCAAAACCGCTTTTAGTAATGTTTGACATAAATTGACAAAAATGATTTATGGGATGACATAAGGACCAAGTGCTTACTGAATAAGTAATATGCTAAGTGCTTCTCAAGAAGTGCATGCGTGCTTCTGAAGAAGTGAATGCAAGAAAAGCACTTTGATTTTTAGTGAATCTTTTTGTAGACTTCCAACAAAGTGCTAAAACTGAACCACTTCACACAAAAGAACTCTCAAACACACACAATTACTCTGCTAATTCAGAAAGTATGTTACTGTACATGTATTTGTAATAGGATTTTCTTTCCTTTCTACCAAAATGATATGAAATTCCATTCTAAACTCATTGTATAACTGTTTTGGCAGTTGAATATGGTAATTCAAGAAACATTGCGTCTGTACCCACCGGCGGTGTTTGTCATAAGACAAGCCTTGGAAGATATTAAGCTCAAAGATATTTTACTTCCCAAAGGAATGAACATTCAGATTCCAATCCCAATACTGCAGCGGCTGCCTGATCTATGGGGCCCTGATGCCCTCGATTTCAATCCAAAAAGATTTGAGAATGGAGTTCTTGGGGCTTGCAAGTTTCCTCAGGCTTATATGCCATTCGGAGTTGGTGCTCGTGTTTGTCTTGGCCAACACTTAGCCATGACAGAATTGAAGGTGATTCTGTCTCTTATTCTATCCAAGTTTTCCTTCTCACTCTCACCTGCGTACCAACACTGCCCAGCTTTTAGGTTGGTTATTGAACCTGAAAATGGAGTAAATCTCCATGTGAGGAGAGTGTGACCTTTTTTTAAAGGTGTAAAAAGAATGTTGCAGTTGGTCGATTTTTTTCGTAGGGAATAAGGAGTTGGCAAGTTTTACACCTGTGGTTCACTGTGAACATTGAAAGAAAAAAGGAAAGGTTAAGGTTTTTTTCTTTCTTCTTACTTGTAATCTAGATGTAGGATGCAATGTGAGGAGGATACATTGTGGGAGAATTACAGTTCTTAACTTATTACATTATTTTGTTCTGTGTTCAAGTTTTTTCTTAAGGCTGCAAATGCTAACTGGTGGTTCCCCACCTAGCTTATTTTAGGACATTCAATACATTCCTTGTCTTGTTTGAAACTAAATTTTATTATAGCAACCATCAGGCCCAGAAAAAATAAAAAAACAATAATTTGCAAAATAGTTTACCCAGTGGACACCCAATTATCCAATGCAGGATTAGACTTCTTTTGTTAATTTTCCTTATCAATGGGGAGGGGATTTGAATTGGGACATCTTGCAACATTAAGAAGAATAATACCACTTCACCAATACCTAGTTGGTGATAGATCTTTTGTTATATTCTTACAATTGTATTGACAGGAGAAAAAGGTGGCTTGCAAGCATTTTCAAGGGTCATAAGTTCCATGATGAAGGGTCATTAATTAAGATTTGTTCTACCAAAAGAATTAATATTTTGAAGTCCAATTATACAATAGACATTAGAAAGTCAGATCAAATTCCTTATTTCAATTTTTTTAATCTAATTGGACGAATCAATACTTAGCGCAAAGACGGCAATTATAGTATATTAGACTTGTTGCCCTTTGCAATTATAGTATATTAGTTTATTTGCCCTTTCTAAACCGCAGAAGGTGTGGTGGACCGTAAGGAGAATGAGAAGGTCCAGTTTTATTAATTGCTAAAACAAAGAAGGAAGGGAAGAAAGAAAGAAAGGAGAGGGGCCAAAGAACTGAAAGCAGAGCCAACAATGGCAGCAAAGATCATGCTATCAGTGTTGTTTGGAGGATTTGTGTTATCGCTTGCATACCTGTATGAGTCTGTGGTTTTAAAGTCAAAGAGGTTAAGATTAAAGCTTGAGAAAGCAAGGGATCAGAGGGCCTTCTCCTTCATCAATTCTCTTGGGCAATATCCCAGACATGAACAGAATCAAACTCAAGGAGATGAAGTTACGTGCAGCTAAAGAAACAAGAAGTGGTACTATCTCAAAGGACCACCCTCTTACTATTGCTCATGATTTGACTTCAACCCTTTTCCCTCATGTGGTGCAATGGCGAAATGACTACGGTACACCATTTATGTCAGCCTAATTTCTTTAGTATATGATAATAACAGTGTTGGCCTAAAATTAGATTTGGAAAAGTGCAGATGTATTTTTTGTTCTTTTGGATCAAAAGGGTACACTGTACACAATGCATGTTCTGCTAAAAACATCTTGTCCTCCTCTTTTTTACTGGAGAGAACTTCCCTACTCGGTCACCACCAACTCCTCTCTTCCTATCTCTCTCCTCATTATAGTGGCACCAGCATGGAAGTATTTTTTCCCTTTATCGGTTAGTTAACTGTCAGATGATTCTGTTTAAAATTGTGCTCCCAATTGAGTTTTAGTCTAGTGTCAGATTGAGAGCTAGCCAAGGATTAGTCACCCTATGCTGGACTTTTGGAAGATTAATTTGCTTATAATGTCGTCTCCTGTAGAAATGTAAAATCCATACCTAAATGCACTCATTTTAGATAAATAAAAATAAGAGAGGGAAGGTGATCACATTTTTCATTTTGTTTTGGAGCTCTTCCTGCTGTTTTTGTTATGCTTATCCAGTACATATGGTGGCAGGGCCAAACTTCACCTATTTAAGTGGAAGGATACAGCAATTAACTCTTACAGATGTAGAAACAGTGAAGGAGGTTAGCCTGTGCAAATCTTTGCACTTAGGGAAGCCTGCTTACCTATTATCTCAGGATCGTAAGCCGCTGTTTGGCAAAGGCATTCTAGCTTCCAGTGGTCCAATTTGGTCCACCAAAGGAAGATTATTGCTCCTGAGTTCTACTTTGAAAAGGTTAAGGTAAATGACTAAATCTCATCCTAGAATTTTTAAGTTCATTTTCTATTGCAGCTTTTTATGATGCATTTCATGGATTTCAGTTATGATCAAAATCCAATGGATCCAAAATTCACTGTTTAATTTCAAGGGTATGATGGATTTGCTGGTGGACTCTACAACCACATTGTTAAGATCTTGGCAGAACAAAGTCGAAAGTGAGGTAGGAATTGCAGTCCTTAGAGTTGATGAGGATATGAGAAACTTGTCAGCAGATATAATATCAAGAGCATGCTTTGGAAGTAGTTATTCAGAAGGGAAAGAAATTTTCTTAAAGCTCAGAACTCTTCGGAGAATCATGTCCCAGGGAAACATTGGGGTTCCTGGTGTAAGGTATGCAAATAATATTACAAGAAAAGCTGATGTTTGTCATACATTATGCATATAGTAATCATAACAGGTATTCTGGTGGTTTGTTTTTCTAACGTACCACATTACCAAATTCCTCATTAGTATCAATGTCATACGAATTGTTCATTAAACTAAATGTCTCGAAAATGCTAGATACTTGCCAACGAAAAACAACAGAGAGGCATGGAGATTAGAGAAAAAGATCCACTCCATGAAATTAAAGGTTGCGAAGCAACGCAGTACTGAGGCTAGTCATGAGAAGGACCTTCTGCAAATGATACTTGAGGGAGCCAAAAATTATGGTGATGCTGATAGCCTATTTTGAGTTATCTCCCAGGATAATTTCATAGTGGATGATTGCAAGAACATATACTTTGCTGGCCACGAAACCTCTGCTGTCACAACATCATGGAGCTTGATGTTATTAGCTGCAAATCCAGAGTGGCAAGCTCGAGCCCGTGCTGAGGTGCTTGAACTTTGCAGGGATGGCGTTTCAGATGCTGATGCACTTCGAAGCATGAAAACAGTACAATCCTTTACCATATACATTACACTCACGTTATTTTACTTATTGAAGATGCTCTGCTAATGAGCCTGTTTGAAAATACTTTTGGCAATACTGCCAAAAGTGCTTTTCCTAGTGTTTGATATAGGGCTTGTTTGGGAGTGATTTTGGATAGACCAATAATCACTTCTATGGAGAAGCACATGGGAGGTGCTTCTCCCAAGAATCGCTTAAAATCACTAAGTGATTATATGGAGAAGCATGTGGGAGGTGCTTCTCCCCAAAAGTGATTCTGGCCCTCCAAGAATCACTCTCAAACGAGCTCAAATATAGATAAAAGTGCTTCTTGGGATGGCAGATCTCTTCCAGTGCTTCCTGAATGAAGCACACAATAGGTACTTGATGTGCTTTTAGGTGAATGTGCCTTGTATTTGAGTGAAAAAAAATTTATGTACAAAGTTCTACTAACAAAAGCAATTACTGAGTACAAGTGCTTCATATAGAAGCACTTCGAAACACGTTCAAATTCTGCACATACTCTGCTAATGAAAACATTATGTTACTACTATACATATACAGATCTGTAATAAGAACTGATTTCCTCCCTACCAAATTGATATGAACTTCATTCTCATTATATATATGTTGACATTGCGCCTATAGCCACCGGCAGTGTTTGTTGTACGACAAGCCTTTGAAGATATTGAGCTCAACAACATTCTGATTCCCAAAGGAACGAACATTCAGATTCCAGTCCCAATGTTGCAGCAACTGCCAGATGTCTGGGGCCCTGATGCCCTTGAATTCAATCCGAAAAGATTCGAGCATGGAGTTCTTGATGCTTGCAAGTTTCCTCAGGCTTACATACCATTTGGATTTGGTCCTCGGATTTGTGTTGGGCAGCACTTAGCCATGACAGAAATGAAGGTGATTCTGTCTCTTATTTTATCCAAGTTTTGCTTCTCGCTCTCCCCTGCATACCAACACTGCCCAGCATTCAGATTGGTTATTGAACCTGATCATGGACTAAATCTCCACGTGAGGAGAGTCTAACTATGAACATTGGCAATTTTTACACGTGTTTCACTATGAAAATTGAACTAAAAATGAGGGAAGAGGTTTACTTTTTTTTTTCTTGATTATTTTACTTGTAATCTAAATGTAAGATGCAATGGGGGGATGGTGAACTTAGTTATTTTGTTGTACCATTTTTGGTGTATGAAAAATTATGTTTTATTGTGTATCTGTTATGGCTATAATATTCATTAGTCTCCACATAATAGCTTAAGCTCTTAAGATTGATATTCAACTACTCTACTTTTTATTATTATTTATTTATATAAAATTATATATAAAAAAACTAAAGCTTATTGTATGATAATAGATTATTATTTTTTCTTTAATTCAACAACGGTTGGCATGAGAGTTGAACTTAGGATCTCGTACGATAAAGAGGAGACTAAACTACATTAGATGAAATGATCATTGACGGGAGCTCTTAATCTTAACAATATTTATGTTATGAAAGAATATGAAAATAAAAAAAAGATTTTTTTTATTTGAAAAAAAAAAAAAAAATGATTTTTTCTATCCAAATGAACAACCCAATAATTAGTGAAAAGAAGTTGGTGATCACACTTTATTTGTCCTTTCCAAAGCTACTTAGAATCAGAAGAGGCCAAAAAGAGACAATGCTATAGGTCCATTGTAATCAAATGTGATAATAATGATGATATTATTAATTAACACTACCATTGGTCCATTGCTAAAACAAGGAAAGAAGGGAAGAAAGAAAGATAGGAGAGGGGCCAAATAACTGAAAGCAGAGCCAAAAACGGCACCAAGATTTTATTTTATATTTTGTTTGTCAGAAGACCTAGAGGGTAAGATCAAAGCTTGAGAAGCAAGGCATCAGAGGGCCTTCTCTTTCCTCCAAACGAAGAGGATGGTCAAACTCAAGGTGATGAAGTCAACAGCTAATAAAGACACAAAGAGAACTGTGTCAAAAGCATCTTTCGATTGCTCATGATTGGCCTTCAAATCTGTTCCCTTATCTGCTGCAGTGGCAAATTCATCCCATTTTCTCTCATCTCTCTTTATTTTCTCTTGGATTTTCTTAGGATATAAGAAATAAATTTAAAAGAAGAAAAGGTACCAACTTGTAGCCTTACAACTCATATCTTAGGCAAATGATTCACCTCCAAATTAAGGTACCAACTCATCTCTAAAATGATTGTGGATTTGAAAGCTTGAGGCAAGGGGAGAGAATGGGGAGAGTGAGTTGTTGCCTTCCACGTTTCATATTCCTTTTTGTCATTCCTACAAAGGATTTTGGTAATTTACACATGTAGAGGTATTTTGTATCAAAATTGATGTAAAACATATGGTCGAGTTGATCGAGCAAAATCCAATATGTGCAAGTATAGGCCCCGAGCTTAGAATAGGGCCTATGATGACCTATCATTTCAAAGAGAACGGCGTGACAAGTGCAAATCACTACTTTGTTGTGACGTATGTGCTATTTTAGTCAAGAGCTAGAATGCTATTATTTACATCCATGTCTTATTTCCCCACCCACCATGTAATTTGAAAAAACACAATTATATCTTTACACCCATCATTATTCTTAAAATACACATTATCCTTCCGACCACCAAGTAAGTAATAAAATATTATTAAATAAATTAATAAACAATATAAAATACTCAAACAAAAAAAACTCTCTCTCTCTCTCTCTTACTCGATCCGATCCCCACCAACATATGTTGCCATCCCTCCCCATCCCAGATCCCACCCCACCCATCAGACCCACCCCCCACCGCCCAGCACCCTAGCCACGCACCGCCGCGGAACCCAACCCAGATGTTGTGCTCCATTCTCTCTCTCTCTCTCTCTCTCTCTCTCTCTGTTGAGAGGTGTAAACATTTGAGAGCCTAGAATTGTTGGACTGATTCAAATCTCATATAGAAGTCCTTTATTATTATTGATTTTGAAATTTTGGGGGTGCGTCTGCTTGAGAAATATTCGTTAAGTACACCAAAACCGAATACTTAGAAATATTCGACAAGTAATGAGAATAATATGGTGGGTGTAAAATTATTTCTAAAGAAACATTTTGGGTAAGCAAGGAGTGAATGCGGGGTTACCAATCAATTCCCCTTCCAAAGAGGTGCATAGATAAACATGTTGGGAAAACACCGATTCCCTCTCATCACAGGATAACCTGATGGAAGAAATGAATAAACAAACCAACAAGCTCAAGATGACAAACAGTAAATATATGAGAGAATCTTGTCTACATCCCCGAACAGTATTATCAATTCTTCACTATGAAAATAGTAACTGTACAAAATACATATTGAATTAAATCAGCATATCCCAATATAACACTCAAAGAGTTTTATATCCAAACTCGAGTCCCTTGTACACCCACTCATAGTATTTCCCAAAACTCACTGTCACTCCTCAAGAGATATATCCTCCCTAGAACCTTTGATGAACCCAGCTAACTCCCAGCTGAAACATCCTCCAGCAGTTTATGGACTGCTTGCTTGCATCTCACAAGCAACCCACGCTCCCTCTCTGCCGTGCTCTCTCTCTGGTGCCTTTTCTTGGTGCGGCTCAAGCACACCAGCCCACACCTCATGCCTTTGGTGCGACACAAGCACACGCTCTCTCCTTTGGTGCGGCTCACATGCACACACGCCCACACACCCTTGCATGCCCATTATATAACGAAATGAAAGGCTGATTTTTTATCTCCAAAAAACCATCCCACGTGCTTGCCAAAGAAACCAGCCGCATGCCAAAGGAAGCCACAATGATGCTGGTCAAAAAACCTCCCCCATCATCGTACCTTGTCTCCCACCAAATACATCATCATTCAAGACAAAAAACTATTTAAGGAGGGAACCCAAGGCGCAGAAAGCATGTGCAGCTCCCCCATTTTTCTCTTCCTTTTCAGCCACCAATTATTTGACCATGCATGCATATCCCATTTTTCTCTTCCTTTTCTTTTTGTTATTTTGCCCAAGGGAATGAAAAAGGTTTGGGTTTGTCTTAGAAACTTCTCTCATCATCTACAAGATGACATATTATACTCCTGCCAGTCACCAAAAATGGCACACATAACTAGCAAGCTGACATGAGTTTCGTCAGCTTATAAAAACCCACTTTCAAATTTCAACTCTCAGCTCCAAACCTCCTACTCTCATTCAATCATGCCAGAACTTCAACCCACCAGATAAGTAGTATTATAAATGTTAGATTTATAGGGGAAAAAAAAGTGATTTTATAAGATTGGAGGAGAATAGTACATGACTTAATATAGGCTAATTGGCCTTGTATATTTAGTATATTTAGTATATTTAGAGTAGTACATAATTTTATAAGAGTTCACAATAATCATCTCTTAAAACTTAACTTTATCAAAGTTAGTGAATTTTTTTGAGCTTTCTAATTTCTTCTAGATTTTTCTATATTCTTCAAATGTATAATTTAACACTCCTCCTTAATGCACACTTGAAGCTATATTGCTAGATATTCTGATCTTGTTCATGCCATATTTTTTGCTACTGCTGACTAGGCTTATTGGCCTCTTTTCTCTTTGCTAGCTATTTGGCCTTTTCTCACTCTATTAGTTAGGGAGTTCTCTTTGCTAGACTCCCAACTTCTTCACTTGATTAATTACATTGGAGGGCTTCATGCCTTTTTATAGTTACTCCTAACCGACAAATCCCAAGTTCCACGACTTGGCTTATTCATTTCTAGCTTATGTAACTTTCTAGACTTGACTATATTATTCTAACATAATATCTAGTTATTGTAGTCTTGCTCTTAGAGAATTCCTCCATTGATATTTATCTTTAGCCATATGTGTCATGCTCTGGAAACTTCATCTTTCTTAGAGATTGATGAGTAGCCTACTTTACTCCAGCCACAAGTGTGTGGTTTTCTTCTAGATAATTCTCCAATAGTTTAGGCTCATCTCAAAGCTTCTAGATTTCTCCACACATTTCTTTAGCACAGTACATTAATTTCAACAATAAATTTATTATTATAATTTATATTACTCGCCGTGTCCCTTTGTCCTAGTGTTTTCATATTTTTCTTATCCTCGTGTCGCGTGCTCGCGCAACATAGCAGAAGATGCTACTGTAAGGAGATTCAGAAGATGCCAAAAAGCGAAAACAAAAATAATGATGATGATATAATTAATTATTCAACGCTGAAACAAAGCAGGAAGGGAGGAAAGAAACAAAGGAAAAAAAGAGAGAGAAGGAAAGCAGAGCCAACAATGGCAGCAAAGATGATAGTATCAGTGTTGTTAGGAGGGCTTGTGCTATTGCTACTATACCTCTACGAGTCTTTGGTTTTAAAGCAAAAGAGGCTAAGATCAAAGCTTGAGAAGCAAGGGATCAGAGGGCCTTCTCCTTCCTCAATTCTCTTGGGAAATATCCCAGAAATGAAGAGGATGGTCAAACTCGAGGTGATGAAGTCAAAGGACCGCCATCTTTCCATTGCTCATGATTGGCCTTCAAAGCTGTTCCCTTATCTGCTCCAGTGGAGAAATGAATATGGTACATTCTGTCATCTCTCTTTGAACTTGATTTTCCATTGGAGTTTCTAAGGAGATAATATAACAGCAATAGTGTTGGTTTAAAACTATAAGTAGAAGCAAATATATGAACAGTTCTTCCAAGGGCCAGGAGATTGAAAACTGTACATGTTTCTTTTTCTTCTTTGGATGAAGAGAAGAAATGAAAATAACATAGGGGAGGTGACCAAAATTTTATTTTTGTTTTGGCCATCTTCCTGTTGTTACTGATATGTTCCTAATTTGTATATACTAGTGTGGCAGGGCCAAATTTCACCTATTTAAGTGGAAGCATACAGCAATTAGCAGTGACAGATTTAGAGATGGTGAAGGAAGTTAGCTTATGTACATCTTTGAACCTGGGGAAGCCTGGCTACGTATCTAAGGATCGCAAGTCACTTTTCGGTCAAGGCATTATAGCTGCAAATGGCCTAATTTGGTACCACCAAAGGAAGATTATTGCTCCTGAGTTCTACTTTGATAGGGTTAAGGTAAGTCACTGAATTCTCAACAAGAATTATTATGTTAGTTTTCTATTTCTGTTCTAAGGTTTAATTTCTAATGTAAGACACCACTTGA
This sequence comes from Prunus salicina, assembly GCA_020226455.1. Classification (NCBI taxonomy): domain Eukaryota; kingdom Viridiplantae; phylum Streptophyta; class Magnoliopsida; order Rosales; family Rosaceae; genus Prunus; species Prunus salicina. The sequence goes on along the minus strand of CM035343.1, from coordinate 16,410,997 downwards.
ATGCAAGTTTTTGTGATGCAATTCATGTCCTCAATTGGGTTGAAAATTCACTGCTTAAATTACAGGGTATGATGGAATTGATGGTGGACTGTACAACCACCATGTTAAGATCTTGGGAGAGTAAAATCGAAGGCGAGGGAGGAATTGCAGCCTTTGGAGTTGATGAGGATTTGAGAAGCTTGTCAGCAGATATAATATCAAGAACATCCTTTGGAAGTAATTATTCACAAGGCAAAGAAATTTTCTTAAAGCTCAGAACTCTTCAGAAAATCATGTACCAGGGACACATTGGGGTTCCAGGTGCAAGGTATATACTATATATATAATACAAGGAAGCTTATGGTCATCATACTTTTTGCATAAAAACTATTCTCAGAATGGTATTCCTTTAAGTAGTGGTATTTCTTCATAAATGCTTAAGCCCGTTTCTGCAAATTCCTCACTGGTTTCATGCTAACAGTCCAGTAAACTAAATGTCTCGAAATTTTTTAGATACTTGGCAACCAAAAACAACAGAGAGATTTGGAGATTAGAGAAAGAGATCCACTCAATGATATTAAGGGTAGCGAAGCAACGCAGTGCTGAGGCAACTTATGAAAAGGACCTTCTCCAAATGATTATCGAGGGAGCCAAAAATTATGGAGATACTGACAACTTATTTTCAGGCGTCTCCCAGGATAATTTCATAGTGGATAATTGCAAGAGTATATACTTTGCTGGCCACGAAACCACTGCCATCACAGCATCATGGAGCTTGATGTTACTAGCTGCATATCCAGAGTGGCAAGCTCGTGCCCGTGCTGAGGTACTTGGAATTTGCATGGATCGCATTCCAGATGCTGATATGCTTCGAAGCATGAGAATAGTATGTTACTTTACTATTTAAATTATACATATGTAATAGGGAGATGTTATTCACACTCCAAAAAGTGCTAATAATAAAGGAATACTGAGTAACAGAAACACTATCGAACACACACAAAGTCTATACATAATCTGTCATAATGATGTGAACTGTATTCTAAACTAATTATATACATGTCATGTTGGTAGTTGAATATGGTGATTCAAGAAACCTTGCGCTTGTACGCGCCGTCAATTTTTGTTGGAAGAGAAGCCTTGGACGACATTGAGCTCAACGGCATTCTAATTCCCAAAGGAACGAACATTCAGATTCCAATCCCAATACTGCACCGGCTGCCTAATATCTGGGGGCCTGATGCCCTTGACTTCAATCCAAAAAGATTTGAGCATGGAATTCTTGGGGCTTGCAAGTTTCCTCAGGCTTATATGCCATTTGGAGTTGGTGCTCGAATTTGTCTTGGCCAACACTTAGCCATGACAGAATTGAAGGTGATTCTGTCTCTTATTTTATCCAAGTTTTGCTTCACACTCTCCCCTGCATACCAACACTGCCCAACTGCTAGTTTGGTTATTGAACCTGAACATGGAGTAAGTCTCCAAGTGAGGAGAGTGTGATACTTACTAGTTCTGTAATAGCATGTTGTGGACGGCCGACTTTATCATTGCGCATATATATTGGCAATTTTTAACCTGTGTTTCACCTGTGAACATTGAAAATAAAAATGAAGGAAGAGGTTTTGTTTCATTCTTCTTACTTGTAAGCTAGATGTAAGATGCAAAGTGGGATGAAACATTGCGGGTGAAGTATAGTTGTTCGATTAGGTTTTATTGTGTGCCTTGGTTATGAATATATTTTTGCTCTCCACCTAATAGGTTAAGCTTTTACGATTTCTATCCAATAAGTCTCTTGTGTTTTTTCAAGTAAAGTAATGACCACAAGCTTTCAAATTGTAGGAGACTTATTTTGGTGAATTAAAAAGGTTCAGTCTTTAATCCAAAGGGAGAGAGAAAAGGTTCACAATCTTTATTCCAAAGGGAGAGAGAGAGCGTGAGAGAGAGAGGGAGAGAGAGATTAGGAGAAGCAATGGCAAAGCGTCAACACCCCTGTATTTAAGCGCAGCTAGAATCTCTGATCTCAATGTTACACAGCGTCTCCAAAATGTATGCTCCTCACAACCCTTCCATTTCTTTTTCTTTTGCTTTTAACTCCATCTTAGCCCTTCTGGAAAGCATAGACTTCCTTTCACATTTAACCTCTTTTTTCATCCTTCATATTTCTTCTCCAAAAAACTTGTTACTTTATTATAAGAAGAATATTGACGTTCTTGGAGACATTTCTAGAGATGAGAAAATTATGGCCCCCTCCCCTCTCATTGTATCAACCATAAGTCCCAACAAAGGGTCCAAATGCATAAGGAGCCACTAGCCTGTGAATGTGACCAGATATGCATGTACAAAAATTTCTTGTGATGCATGAATTACTGCCATGTGTCCCTTACTAACATGTCAGTGGCAAACTTAATACTGGATTGTCTATAACTATTTCAAGATACCTATTATTAAGTTTGCCACTGACATGTTGGTAACAGACACATGGCAATACTTCATGCATAGATACATGCATCACAACCAATTTTTGTACAGGCATAACCGGTCACATCTTCACAGGCTAGTGGCTCCTTACTCATTTGGAGCTTTGTACGTACATTCACCCTTTGTTGGGACTTATGGTTGATACAATGAGCGGGGGCAGGGCCATAATTTTTCTCGGTTTTGGAATTTCTCCACGAACGTCCATCTTCTTCTTCTCATTTGCAACTATCAAAGCAGTGGATGAGCGGGGTGGGACGATGATCAATGACTGAGTGTATTATTTTTGCTTGTCCTCGCTTTTATGATTAACTTCTGGCATAGGTGTGTAAAGTGAAATATGGAGAATGTTTTCTCTATTGAATTCAAATGAATGAATACAAACCGCACGAATATAATGGCGATAAAGGAGAGTAATTATGAGCCATAATGAACTATGGGACCTAGCTATTAATTACTATGGGACCTAGCTATTAATTATGTCTAACATCATAATTACATAAGTTAAGGGATTTCTTTCCTAACACTCCCCCTCAAGTTGGAGAATGAATGTTGTGAAGTCCCAACTTGCTGCTCATTAATTGGAAGTTATTTCTTCCCAATGCCTTCGTAAAAATATCAGCTAGTTGAGCACGTGAAGGAACATGTGAAGTAGAAATGATGCCAGCTAGTAATTTTTCACGAACTATGTGACAATCAATCTCAATATGCTTTGTTCGTTCATGAAACACAGGGTTCGCGGCAATGTATAATGCAGCCTGATTGTCACAGTGTAATGGTGCAGGCTCATCTTGTGGCACTTGCAAATCTTGTAGAATATAACGCAACCAAGTTAATTCCAAACAAGTTGTAGCCATAGCACGATATTCTGCCTCTGCGGATGATCGTGACACATTAGTTTGTTTCTTGGATTTCCATGAAACTAGAGAGTCACCCAGAAAAATACAGTATCCTGTGACAGACCGCCTGGCGGTAGGACATCCTGCCCAATCAGAGTCACAGAAAGCTTTTAATTTAAGATTACTGGAAGAAGGGAAGAGCAAACCTTGGCCAGGTGTGCCTTTAACAAATCTCAAAATTCGGAGTGCAGCATCTAAGTGTGGTTTTCTTGGCTGATGCATAAACTGGCTTAAAGTCTGTACTGAATATACCAAGTCTGGCCTGGTTACTGTGAGATAGATTAATTTCCCAACTAGTCTCCTATATCTAGTCGGATCATTAAGCAAATCACCTTCTGTAGGTGAGAGTTTCAAATTCTGCTCCATAGGAAAGGTTTCAGGTCGTGCTCCCAATAGGCCTGCATCTTGCAATATATCCAAGGCATATTTTCGTTGAGACATAAAGATGCCTTTTCGAGAACGTGACACTTCAATGCCTAAAAAGTATTTCAGATTACCAAGATCCTTGATACGACATTGACGCAAGAGAGAATCTTTGAGAAGTTGAATTTCTTGTGCATCATTCCCTGTAACAAGTATGTCATCGACATAAATCAATACGCCAACAAATGATGTACCTTTTACTTTGGTGAAAAGTGAATAATCTGACTTGGATTGTCGAAAACCTGCGTTCTGAATAGCAGTGGAAAATTTAGAGAACCAATTGCGAGAAGCTTGTTTGAGGCCATATAGTGACTTGTTGAGCCGACATACTAAGTTCTCCCCCTGTCGGCGAAGACCTGGAGGAGGGACCATATAAACCTCTTCGTCAAGATCGCCATGAAGGAAGGCGTTTTGGACATCCAACTGATGGAGAAACCAATTACGAGAAGCAGCAATGGCAAGTAAGCAGCGGAGAGTAGTGAGTTTGGCAGTGGGAGAAAAGGTCTCAAGATAATCCACACCTTCAACTTAAGTATAACCTTTGGCAACGAGACGCGCTTTGTAGCGTTCAATGGTGCCATCAGAGTTATATTTAATACGATAAACCCATTTGCAACCAATGGGTTTGTAACCAGCAGGCAAGGGAACAAGATTCCAAGTTTTGTTGTGTTGCAAGGCATCTAATTCAACTTTCATTGCTTATTGCCAAAGAGGATCCTGAGCAGCCTGGGCATATGAGGTGGGCTCTTTATGACCTGAAACAGCAGCTAAAAAAGCACGGTGTGGTGTAGACAATTTTGAATATGAAAGAAAATTGGATAATGGATATTGTGTACCTTTAACAGGAGATGGCGTAGAGTCAGATAATTGCACTTGGGTAAACATAGTGTTGGACATGTGGTAGTCTTTATGCCACGATGGTGGTTGGCGGAGTCGAGTAGACTGTCTGGGATTAGTAGGGATAGGAAGAGATGATGAGGTGGGGTCTGAAGTATTGTCATCTGGAGAGGCATTGATGGCCGATTCATTGAGAGGGGTAGGAAAAGTAGTGGAAGGTTGGATGGGGACCTCTTGGGTAGGAAATGTAGTGGAAGGTTGGGTGGGGACAACTTGGGTGGCATCATGGGACAAAGGAGTAGGCAAAAAGAGGGGCAAAACACTTTGTGAGTTTTGTTGATGGTCATCACGGGGTGCAGATGAATAAGGAAAAATATGTTCATGGAATTTGACATCCCTGCTAACAATAAATTGTTTTGTAGCCAAATCATAAAGCCTATACCCTTTTTGACCTGTTGGATAGCCAACAAAAATACAACGACGGGCACGTGAATCAAATTTTTGTAATGGTTGAACAACAGTGGCATAGCAAAGACACCCAAATACCTTAAGGTGAGCAAGTGTGGGGAGGGGGGGGGGGGGGGGGGCGATTGTACAGTCTCTCATAGGGTGATTTGTTGGATAATAATGGAGTGGGTAGCCTATTCATAAGATACACGGCAGTGAGAACACATTCCCCCCAAAAAATTAATGGCAAATTGGCTTGGAAGAGCAAAGCACGAGCCACACTGAGAATGTGACGATGCTTGCGTTCAACTACTCCATTTTGCTGTGGAGTGTAAACACATGAACGTTGAAATTCAACCCCATTATGAAGAAAAAAATCTCGCAATGAGAGAAATTCGGTTCCATTGTCGGCCCTTATCGCTTTGATAGTGGTATGAAATTGAGTACGAACAAAGGTGAAAAATGATTTTAGGAGGGATTGTGTTTCAGATTTATGAGTCATCAAAAATAGCCAAGTGCACCTAGTGTAATCATCAACAATGGTGAGAAAGTAACGTGCCCCAAAATGAGATTTAATTTTGTGGGGACCCCAAGTATCACAATGTAACAAGGCAAAAGGCACATTAGAAGAGATGGAACTTAACGAAAAAAGTAATCTTGTCTGTTTCGCCATGGGACAAATATCACAATTATTCTCAAAAGAAACAGTACCAGAAGGAAGCACATTGGAAAGTAATTTGAGTCGAGCAGGTGAGGGATGACCAAGACGCTGGTGCCATAGGCTGGATGTGTGGGAAACATGGCAAGAAAGTGAGGCTGTGTTTAGCGGCGTGTTTAGCGGCGACATATAGTAAAGCCCTCCTCGCTGTTTACCCAAGCCAATTGTCATTCCCGTAGCCAAGTCCTGTAACACACAAAAGTCAGGAAAAAGAATGACACAACAATTGGAGGATTTGGTTATTTTGCTGGCAGACATCAAATTAAGGCGGAATGAAGGAACACAAAGAACATTATCCAAAGTGATATTTTTGTCAAAGAGTATTGAGCCAACTGAAGAAATAGGAGAAGAGGAACCAGTGGGTAAATGAACTGAAGGCATGGAAGAACTATGTGTTTGAGTGAAAAGAGAAGAGTCGGATGTGATGTGATCCGTTGCACTACTATCCAAAATCCATGTATGAGAAGATACAGAATTAATTGATGGAAATTCACAAAAAAAAATGACCTGCCGCAGTTGCAAATTCATTGCAATTATCTGATTGTTGTAATTTTACCATGGATATAGCTGTTATAAGTTGTTGACATTGATCTAGTGTGAGCGCAGAAAGCAAATTGAAGAGGTGTGCCTGTTGATTGGAGAGAAAAGTGGAGTTGATGTTTGATTCTTCTTCCTTTCCCGTGAAGAAAGTGTGATCGAAGGCAAGAGAAATAAAGTCCCTTGAAAGCTTCAACAACACATGAAAAAAATGAAAATCAAGAGCCACTACAAAGGTGCTCTGATACCATGTAAACTGAAATATGGAGAATGTTTTCTCTATTGAATTCAAATGAATGAATACAAACCGCACGAATATAATGGCGATAAAGGAGAGTAATTATGAGCCATAATGAACCATGGGACCTAGCTATTAATTACTATGGGACCTAGCTATTAATTATGTCTAACATCATAATTATGTCTAACATCATAATTACATAAGTTAAGGGATTTCTTTCCTAACAAGGTGCCAAGTATTTTATCCCAAATCACAAAGAAGGGCTGAGAGAAGTTGTGTTTGGTTTCATGAAGCTGATGGTGAATAGCATGGTAAGAACATGCATGTTTCAAAAATAATAGTGCTTACCATGCTATTCACCATTAGCTTCATGTAACCAAGTATAACTTCTCTCAGCGCTTATTTGTGATTTGGGATAATATACTTGGTACCTATTATATGCCAAAAGTTTATCATAAAACACAAGCAAAGATAACACACTTGGTCATTGATCATCGTTCCCTTCTCCGTCACAGGATAAGACTTGGAGTTTGGCTTGCTGCTGTTGTTCTGGTTCTAGAAGCGGAAGAAGTCCTTGACCCACAATGGGGCAAATGCCTCCATAGGGTGGATATCTCGTAGTTCACCATTGTATATATTGCCCTTTTTCATTCTGTGCTGGTATAAAAACTGATTACTCAACCATATACATAACCATGCATTTTGTCAAACTGCACCAACCAACAAGTAGTTCTGGTCCTCCCTCCTTATTATCCACAACATCCTCCGGAGCATCTTGATAAAAAAATACACACACACACACATAATGTGACATTGGTGGGAATTGAACCGCCCACCGTTGCTGGGAATTGCACATCACATATCATATAAGGTTCTCTTTGTACCATGAGAGAGTTTGATTAAAGTCTCTGCATACTATTCGTATTGCTATGTGCAAGGAGATGCTATTTGCACTCTCCGTTAGTGTGCTAAGTGTGGTGCATACTATTCGTGTGACGAAATATATTACGAACAGAACGAATAGCTTGGTGAAACCAAGTAGTGCTATTTGTGATTTCCCTAATATATTTCATCACACGAATGATATGCACTTCCCTGCGCACCTAGCACATAAATGGAGAATATAAATAACACTTTCCTGCACATAGCGCACGCCTTAATTTAATTTTCTCTCATGATACAAGCAGAGCAGACACTTATACACTCACAAATTGTTACAAGTCTTCACAAAGATCTATAAAGGTAGGTAGTGTGTAAACGAAAGAAGCAACACCTATTGTAAATGGAATTATTTTATTTTTATATAAATAATATGTTAGCTTGCTTATTGTTCCTTCGATGTTTGCATTTTGTATTTTGTTAACTCCATATTCTATAAAAGTAGCCCAATGTTCTGATGTCCTTCCAGACTTGGCAGTTTTTTTTTTTTTTAATTGTGTAATAGATAGTTCTCTTTGAACTAGTTTGATTTATTTTCAACATTCATTTTTGGCTAGACTTACTAGTTTTACTGTGGGAAATTGTAAAGTCCTCACCCGTTTGAGGCAAGAAAAGAACTTACTTGGGAGATATTCCTCACCCAAATTCACAATCGCTTGATCAAAGTCAATAGCTTGGGGCGCAAGTTATTACATTTCATAGTTTTTTAACTGTTAACAGTGGCACGCTTGCACACAAAAGAAAGTTGACTTGTTGACCATAAATGGTTTTTAGGTCAATGGGGAACTTTACCCTACCACCACGGGAACTACATTAAAACGGATAAACAATATCCACCATCCAATCCAATCCGCTTCTGCAGTGGTATCATAGCTCCAAGTTTTGACTTGGGAGTTTAGTGTTCATGACGATGAAGCAGGAGACAAAGGGAAGTGGTGCCACAAATAATGTGGGAAAGCTTTGAATATTTGGGTGCTACCAGCCATTCTTTATGGCTCTTTCTTTTGGCTTTTGACTACACGGTGGGACAAAACCTAGTAGTGGAGCTGATGTGTATGAACACCACTTGTGGTGCGGTGTGCACCTAGAGCAATAAAAGTGAGAGAGAGGGCATCAATTTGGTAGTCGGCATTGTGCCTCACCATTTGCTTATTTGCAGTGATGTATGCTTAAGAGTTGACATGGTCCATGGAACTATAAGAAACAAAAGACCGACTTTGATGCTACACTCCAACGATTTCGCAAAAAATTCAATAATAGTCACATAGTTGTGAGTTTTTGCTATAAATTGGATACTAAAAAAGAATATACAGAAAGCAAGAGAAGCAGAGGAATTAGTATAAAAATGGAAGCTGAGGCAGCAGTAGCAGCAAAGGTCATAGTGTCAGTATTGTTGGGTGGGTTTTTGGTCTTGTTTTTATACCTCTGTGAACTTGTGTTATTGAGGCCTAGAGTGCTAAGATCAAAGCTTGGGAAGCAAGGAATTAGAGGGCCTCCTCCTTCGTTTCTCTTAGGGAACCTCTCTGCAATAAAGAGGCTGCAAAGCAAGGGCCATTCAACAGCAACAAAGACTGCTGGTCCAACAAAACTCCATCATGATGGTGATGTAGCTTCTATTGATCATGAATGGCATTCAAAAATCTTCCCCTACATAGAGCAGTGGCGAAATGAATATGGTAGGTTCTCTCTCTTGCACATATAACATAATTAGTTGGATTGCTCAGGGCTAGTTGTGGTCTGGTTTGATTTGTCTCTCAAACCACACCGAATTAGTGTAACGTGACAATTCCGATTAGTTCGATTCATGCTCAAAATAGTAGAATAACCAAACCAAACCAATGAATTCAGTAACATGTATGCTTCATTCATATCCTTCGTATTAAAAACTAATTCAATTTGAGCTCCCAATTACCTTTTTATTTTATTTTTTGGGGGTCAAACATTTTGATTTAGTAGGTATTGGTTGCAGGGCAAATATTTATGTATGCAAGTGCACACCTACAACAATTATGCATCACAGATGCAGAGGTGGTGAAGGAAATTGGTCTATGCAAGTCTCTAAACTTAGGGAAGGCCTCTTTAACTTCCAAGGTTGTTGGGCCACTATTGGGTGAAGGCCTTTTATCATCGAATGGCTTAATTTGGGCCCATCAAAGGGGAATTATTGCTCCGGAGCTATATCTTGATAAGGTTAAGGTATGTTTTGTACTTCATTAGGTAAATTCTTATTTGAATGTGCAGCATATATTGATGGTTCAACAACATAATATCTTAGACAGATTGTACATTAACCTGTTTTGAAAATAATTCCAATGAGCTAAATTTGTTGATAGTGCGAATCCCACGTCCAGAAATTGAAGCTTTGTGTAACAGCTTAAATGATTTTGGACATCTCCACTCTCAACTAATTGGTTTTGGTTTGGATGCTCATGTTCTAATAAAATAGAGCATGAAGACACTAACTCTCTATGCTTTCAATTCATTTATAAATCATTTGTTCAACTCTTTTCTAAGGGCATGGTGGACCTAATAGTGGACTCTACAACCTCAATGCTAAGAACATGGGAAGATGAAATCGACAGCAAGGGAGGAATTGCAGAAATTAAAGTTGATAAGTATTTGAGAAACTTAGCTGCAGATATAATTTCAAGAGCTTGTTTTAATAACAGATATGATCAAGTCGAAGAAATCTTCAATAAACTTAGGGCTCTGCAAAAAGTTTTGACAAAAGGAATCATGTCGCTTCCTGGTTTGAGGTATGATATTACAAAAAGATCTTCATGGCATTTTATTTCTAAGATTTTGGATACCAATTAGTGTGACAGTATAATTTTTTGCTCATAAGTGGTTTCACTTCAAATTATGTCCGTCAAATAAGTTGATATCTAAAATTTGTAGCCTTAGCATACATACATACATCTGATATGAATGTCTGCTCTTGCACCATGGTGACAGATTGCTGCCTACAAAAGACAATAGAGAAACATGGAGATTAGAGAAGGAAGCTGAGTCAATGATATTAAAGCTGGTAAAACAACGTATTGAAGCTTCAGGTGAGGAAGATTTATTCCAAATGCTTCTTGCCGGTGCTGGGGTCTCCAAAGGCCTATCGCAGAAGAAGTTCATTGTCGATAACTGCAAGACTATATTCTTTGCTGGCCATGAGACCACTGCCATTGCAGCATCATGGAGCTTGATGTTACTAGCTGCACATCCAGATTGGCAAGCTCGTGCTCGTGCTGAGGTGCTCGAAATCTGCGGGGATAAACCTCTAGACGGAGATATGCTTCGAAGCATGAAAGTGGTATGTCACATAAGAAATTATCTCTTATAATTTATAAAGATAACAAAACAAACTTGTATACTAATTAAGACAAAATGCATAGCATGAACAAATGAAGAATTGATCAAATGGCCTCAAATTAATGTTATAAATTTTATGGACACAAGGCATTTGATTGCCACCTTACAATTGTCTGCAGCTGAAAATGGTGATTCAGGAGGTGTTGCGTCTTTACCCGCCTGCATTCTTTGTAACTAGAGAGGCCTTTGAAACTGTCACACTCAAGAACATTGTGATTCCAAAGGGTGTGATCCTTCAAATACCAATTCCCTTTTTACAGCACAACCCTGACATATGGGGGCCAGATGCGCATGAGTTCAACCCGGAAAGATTTGCCAATGGAACTTTTCAGGCTTGCCTGTCTCCGCAGGCTTACATGCCATTCGGAACAGGTCCTCGTATCTGTGTTGGCCAACATTTAGTTATGACAGAACTTAAGGTGCTTCTTGCTTCAGTTCTATCAAAGTTCTGCTTCTCCCTCTCACCAGCGTACCAGCACGCCCCTCTTTTTAGTTTGGTTACTGAACCTGGGCATGGTGTTATTCTCCATGTCAGGAAAGTGTAATGTTGTGAAGTTTCAGAAGCTCTGGGACTCCTATGTTAAATTTGTTCTGTATCTGCAAATAATGTTTCACAGAATTGCAGGAAACAATATGCTGCTAAATATGTAATCTGTCATTGATCTTTCCCAGCATGTTTTGTAAAACATTTTCCATCATTAAAGTTCGATGCAGCGGAACCGATTTCCACTTAACAAAACAAGAAGAGAAAAGGGAAGAACATTCTTCAATTTATGCCTTTTCATGACTAGATCATTGATCTATCCAAGCTTTTTTTTTTTTTTTTTTTCTTTTCTGGGTAGATGATCTAAGCATTCCCAAAATGATTTCCATGGTTAAAGAAGCAAAGGAACAGATTTATATGAAACAAAAGAAGAAAAAAGAAGGGCAGATGTCTCTCTCCCATAATTAGTAAGGTTTGTATTAATCACTTAAATATATCTGGATGACTCAAATATCAAATATCCAGTAACAATACATGTATCCAGCAAGACAACATTACCCTATATATAGCTGTGTGTGTATATATAGAAAAATGTTTTCTTGCCAGCCTGCTAAAATGTCTTATGTTACCATACTGTGAATATAAACCATCGAGATTGATTAGCTCGATTATCGCCAAATGTGTGTCCAGATTTACAGTATGGCAGCATAACTATGACAAGAGAACATGCTCCATATACACAGGTCAGCTACTCAAAATAACGTAGATTGAGTAGGTGAAAGAATATGCATGCAAATTCACCAATCAGACTATATTTGGCTCAAATGTTCAGGCTGTTTTTCATTTCTTTTCTTGTAAATTTGCAATGAAGATGAGATCCTGGAAAATATATAAATGCTACACAACATATCATCAACGTTTCAGACTTGGAATGGAAACAAAGTCTAACATTGTTTGTTGACAATCCAAAACAGTCATCATTCTTTCACTTATGGCACAATATGTGAAGAAAATTCTGAACTTCTCTGGCATAAACAATTGAGCCAGTTCTATCAATTGTTTCGGTATCAAGTATAGCACTCTATAAATCTAACGCCAGCCCTGATGAGCTCAAAACTAACTTTTGCGCCTTATGATACGAGGGGAAGATCCCAAAAGCAATTTCAAGAGAAAAGGGACCTAGTCTTGTTGCGCTCCAATCGAGCTTCCCTCTGTTGATACAAAAATGTAAACCATATAAGTAAACAAGCAGTGTACAGGAGGACAAATGCAAACAGATGATGTCTTATATCCTCTGACTATTGGTGAGGTATGTAGATAATAATGAACCAGAAACAGAGAGAAGAAAGAAGGAAAGAAAGAGGAAGAAAAGAAGAAGAAACCTGGGTCTGCGTATGATGATGTTCCTATTTCTATTTGGTAGCATCCTTCTTGTTGATGATGTTTTAGCGGCTTAGTTAAAGAAGAAGAAAACGAGAGAGAAAGGAGAGAGCAAGAAGGAAAATAAGAATAGAATATTGTTACAAAAAAAAAAATAAGAATAGAATATTAGGGAAAAAAAACCCTAAGAGAGAGAGAGAGAGGTGGCAGCATCATATTTTATTCTTAATTAGGATTTTTTCAAGAGATATTTAGTGATATACCCATTTCTAGCACTAATATTATAAATAAACCCTACACAATTGAATTTCTATAAACAAACCCAAAAAAAACTCAAAAAATGACAGCTAATCTTATTGAATTTAATATTGATAATTAAATTATTTTGATGCCATATTGAGTGTTTTGGGTATTTTTATGAGATTTTGGGGTGGGGCTTGTTTTAAGAAATTGATGGCAGTTTTGTAATTTATAAGAAGTTAAAATCTCCCATATTTGGTATAATAGTGAATCTCCCTTTTTTCAATTCACATGGTTGGCTTGTATAATTAATTTTTTTAATATTTATTTTTAGGTTAAAATCTTTAATTAAACTTAAATATAAAAATAATTATTTTTAGTAGCACCAAACATAGGTCTTTACTATTTTTACAATCCAGCTTCTTAGTCCGACACAACATCAAACGTAGGTCACTAATCCCGCTTAGTCCAATCCGAGTTAATCCAAGACAGTCCCGGGATTAAGTCTAATCCATAATAGTCCTCCGTATCAAACGACCCCTAAATGTGTTTAAACATGTGGATTCAGGGAGGGAATTGAAATACCATCCATGCCCCTTTTTGAAACACTATACTTGAAAATTTCCCTAAATTTGTTCTCATATCTGATTTTTATCCTTCATACACCTCACGTGCGAAAACCCTTATATGTGGGAAAAATTGTCATATGTTGTAGGTAGAACGAAATATAAGTGCATTCAAAATTAAGGATTCTTTTTTATGGGAAGAAAAAATATATGAACTTAGACATCCTCTGAAGAGAGTTGTGCATGCAACGAGAGAGGTTGGTAAAATTCGTCAATAGGAGAGTTCAAATGTTAGTAGTAAAGTTCCTTCCGATTAACTGGCCAAAAAATAAATAAATAAATAAAACCCATTTTTTGCGTTTTCTTTTTCTGGACTGGACATAATAACGAACAAAATTCAAGACAATTCTGAAGATGGTTGCTCGTGCTCCTTAAACTTCCATGCCCTAACATTTCATGTCAAAATTTCATTTTGAAAAAAATACAATTCAGAAGAGACTATTCCTTACATTTCCACTAGAAAGCAAACTGAACAATGGATCTTCTTCCTCGTTATGGCTATTGATGTCAGTTTCTTTAAAATGGATTTCAGTTCTATTTGTTGTTGAGGGTAAAGGTCTTTTGACTTGTACAAATGCCACTTTAACAGGTCCAGACCTCAGTTTTGATGCATCGGAACTTGAAGGTGAGCTTGAGCCTGGTAGCAAGCAACCTTCTTCAGAAAGCTTCTTGCTTGGAGTCTCCGCAATGTTTGAACCATCTTCACAACGTTCAACCAGCTTCCCATCAGTGCCATCGTTGGACAGGCCTGACAACAAACCAATCTTATCCTCCGTGATGTGGATTGGAACTTTTTCAATAGTGCGGTTTGCATCTGCCATCTGGGGAATATTTTCATCATCTGGCACAAACCAAAAGTTTAACAAGAATCTCAACAAGTAATATCTCCATAATCACATTAAACTACAGGAAACCAAACAACAAAATATACGAGGAGTGAAAACAAAACTTCAGAACAAAGTTACTATGTACTACTTTATCTTTTGTTCTATCTGGTATCACAAGTAAACCAAGTGGATTGAGTGTAGACCTTTGTTTAACCAAATTCTTTATGACTTCTTGTTGACTTTTCAAAAACTTGAACAAACAAACCTAAGGAGAAATTCATACAACTAGAATTACATCATACAAGAAACTGTGTTGGGAAACATATGGATGTATTCCTATCACTCCAAGACAGATGCATAAGCACAACTTATTATGCTTTTGTGTAGAGACACAGAAATCCAAAAGGTCTTATATATGACAATACAGATTTTATTGATGGGATACAACGAAAGATACAAGCAGGGGTTCTTCATCTAAAAATGTGCAGAACCTCTAACCTACCAGTTGCTAAAGACATCATAAAAGTCAAAGAAACAGAAAAATAACAATATAACATATGAAAATTACATAATAGAAAGCTTAACTAATCTTTTCCTTCCAATCAAAATGAATAAGGAAGAATGGTATATACCAAAAATCAGATGAAATCGAAAACCCACAATGATGCCTATTAACAGCCTCTACTCTGTCACATATAAAAAGGTCATGTTGATGATAGAAAATAATTAGCCAGCGCCCGCCCCCCCCTCCCCTCCGAACGTCCTTATCCATGTGGCAGTGATAATATCATAAGCAACAAACATTAAAAAAGCAGTAATGTCGATTATGTCACATCAAAATAATAAACAGAGCAAATGGGGGAAAATTGAGATATGCACACAAGGATATCATTGCGTAAGAATGATGTAAATATAAAGTACAATATTTGCTACTTATACCATTATTTAAGAGAGATAAACTAAGAAAACACCATGAACATACTGACCTCCAAGGAAAGACTCAACACTTTTATATAGTACAGATGATGCCCCTACAGCAAGATCCCCATCATGACTTGCAATCTCACTCTTATGTGTGCTCTCGAGCAATTCAAACTTATCTGATTTCAACACACACTCAAGAATGATAAATTCCTCATTTGTTGGGTAAAACTCCCTAAAGACCTGTATCAATTGTGCATAAAAAAAAGTAGTAAATAACATAGAAGCTAGAATGCATCTAACAACAATCTGTTACCAGAGTGATTTTCAGAACAAAAGAGGGGGTGACCTCAAGTCCTCCTTGATTTATCTTTACAGATTGCTTCTTTTGGGCGAGAGAAGAAACCATGTTGAATACGGAAACAACATCAAGTAAAATCTGTAGAATATATAGCAAAAGAAAAGTTCATCAAATCAGTCCAACTACTAGTAGTCTATTAGGGAAGAACTCAAAGTTTGAAATGTCCAAAATTTGTAAGTGACGCATTCCTGAGGGCTAGCCACATGGACAAGTTTCACATCCTAAACATGATTAATTCGCTCAATAGCTGAACTCCATGTTTAATACCAAGACCTAGTCACCTAGGTTTCTCACTGTATCACTAGCCAAATGCTGCTGCAGCATCTACATTTCTTTTTCATTTTTACTCATGATAAATCCACACAAACACCCACTTGGCTAGCTTGCCTTGTATTCCATGTTGAATACAAGGAAATTACTGTTTTGTTGGATAACTCAGTTCCATGTACGGTGCTCTCCAGGTTTATGCAAATTTATGAACAGGTTCAGCACTTGAACCCATCTAAAATGATAAGGACATGAGCACATTTTCCATAAACTACCCACATTTAATAAATAATCTGTACATTTCAATTTTAAATGTATTGGGGGGGAAAAAGACTTTGAATTTACTTGTTGAACCAAAACTCGAAGTCGTGCAAGCAAAGCTAAAATAGTCAGAGAAAATCCCATGAAAAATGATCGAGCGAGCAGTGTAGATATCTCGCTGTAGAATAGTCAAGGGTAACAAATTCACGGGATGCATATTTCAATTTATGCTTGGTGATCCAAGCACTAAACTACTGTATACAGAATGGCAAAGACCTGTTTCTGAATTTTCTCTACAGATGAAAAGTAGCACATATACACCCTGGCAACAGTAAAAATAATCATGCCTCAATAAGAAACAAATTTATCTTTTGTCAATATAAAAAGATAGATCACAAATCTAATACCATGTAAAATTACTTAACAGCTTGTAAAACCATGCAATTCTGTAATACAAATTTTTTTACTAAGACTTCCAGTTCCAGGTATATCATAAGAGTACATAAACTACTGTTAAAGGTGAGACTCGGATGCCTTAGAAATACGGTAATTCATGATAGTCAATTGGGCAGCCATATATACCACACCAAAACCATCAAATTTCAAATTTTACTTCTTATCTTATAAAAGTTACAAGAAAGTTACCATATGTAACCAGTAAGCAAAGGATACACAGCTGCCTTCAACATTGGCTCAACCATCTGCAACAGAAACAAAACACATTTTAAACACGTTAGAATAATAGCAAGTACTTCACGCTGGACCACCTAATGAAGTCCTCATGACAAACATATAAATAGTTGCAGGATCTAAGTACTACTACTGAAGCCTACTTTATTACAGAATTCCATCTTGGATTCTCAGCTCATCAAGAAGGACGTTTACCTAATAGACAAATCTAAGAACATAATACCTGCATTCACTTGTGTCAGACATTTCTTTGGATGCAGTTTCATTGATTTAGAAGAGTGGGAAATTAATAATGTCTTGGACAGTTTTGTCAAGAAAATTGTACTTAATTATTATTTTTGCAATATGTTGACATACGTGGACATTTACTTCTTTTACTAGTAAAGATATCTTGAAATATAGATACAGACATCTATATGAATCTAAAGGAAACATATGAGATTACGTGACCTCATGTTTGAACTTTTGAAAGTTAACACATCAGATACCCACATCCTTAAATCCAGTCAGGCATAATCATAAAGCAGAACAAAACAATGTTAACCACCACTATGAAGTTTAAGGAAATGAGGCAAAATTAACAAATCATTAGGAAAACAAGAACACACCTGTGACAGAAGGCGTGCAGCTCCCAGAAGTCGCTCCATGAAATTATATTTTCCACTCTCACATTTCCTTCTCTTCAAGCTGTGAAGTAATGATTTGATAAGTGATCATAATATAAACTACGTACTCAAATTGGGGACAAAGGTCCAGATCCATAAGAAAAGGGAAAATTAATGGAGCATATATATATATATATATATATATATGTATATATACACACACATATATAACATACTGAATAAATCCCCCCCCCCCCCAAAAAAAAAGGGGATGCAGCATCAGCCTTTATCTATATAGGATCCGTATGATGAAAATATAAATTTCATTGTTTACCTTTCTAATAGATGTACTTTTTGCTTAGGTCTCTTCCCAGTGATACTTTGAAAACAGCAACCCAAAATCTCCTCCAGTTTAATGGATTGTAAAAGCTTCAAATCCCTCCTTACCTGACATTAAAAGAAAACAAAAAAAAAAGTGAGCCAAAGCACATACATACATACATAGCAGTAAAGTAAAACATAGAATAGATAATTAAATTGTAAGATTTAATTGACCCTAATAAGCTAAGCAACCCAAAATTAGTCAATTAACTGCTACTTTGCCTGAATGTATATCGAAATTCAGTTTTTTCCTTCATCCATCAATTTTTCTCGGCAAGCAAACAATAGAGTAAGACGCTATGCAACAAAAACCCCCCACCCAAATTCGCTAATTAATCATTCACTGCTATCAAGCATATTCAATGCAAGTAAAAATTATTTTATTTTCCTTCTATTTCATCAATTCTCTCCGGAACCAAACAACTGAGTAAAAGCTTTGTGATTATAAACAAGGCGTGGAATTTGAAACCTTCATAAGGTACTGGAAATACGAGCCACGCCTATGCTGGTTCTTGTTCTTGTAAACCATTCTTTCCAGAATGGCACTCTCTGCTTGGAGCTGTCCAAGTAAAGATGTCAACTTCTCCTCAAGAGCTTCTGCTTCTGAATCCATTGAGTCAAACTGCAGATTATTATTGTTAGAGAAAGTATGATCGGAAACTTCTTTCATATCTGTGAGTGAAAATAAAATTCAGCAAACGCTATTCAGGCATTTTAACAAACAGTTTATGTGCAAATTGTACGATACCCACAACACGATATGAGATAGAAACTTAATCCTAAAAGGAGCAAACCCATCACTGAACAGTCATAGGAATAGAATAAATAGGTTCAGACCAATTGACAGAACTCTCTATAGATAGAAATATGGGGAAGTTCCCATCAGGCAACAACGGTTCTGCCTGACCCTACTTAAGCATGCATGTCACTGACGACTTGGTGTGAAGCCTTGGAATCCAATTAGTATGTGCAATGTCTTTGAGATAAACAAGCAAGTATTATCGGACATTTTAGACAACAGTGATACCTTAGAAGAGGTGAGTATTCTTATGAAGCAAGCTCCATTCCGCGAAGCTTACACAAGGCAATGAAACCACAAATTGGCGCGTTCGATATACATTCAGGCAAAGTAGCAGTTAATTGACTAATTTTGGGTTGCTTAGCTTATTAGGGTCAATTAAATTATCTATTCTATGTTTTACTTTACTGCTATGTATGCATGTACGTGGTTTGGCTCGCTTTTTTTTCTTTTCTTTTAATGTCAGGTAAGGAGGGATTTGAAGCTTTTACAGAGACCTAAGCAAAAAGTATCTATTAGAAAGGTAAACGATGAAATTTATATTTTCATCATATGGATCCTATATAGATAAAGGCTGATTCCACGCCCAAAAAAAAAAAAAAAAGATTCAAGACAACTCAATTAAATAAATTGAAACAGATTCAACGCTAACAATCAAAAGCAAAATACAGAGTTAAAAATCAGAAATTAAACTAAATAATCAGAAACAGATTCAAAGCTAGCAGCAGAAATCAACATATTAAACACTCAAAACAAAACAAAAATAAGGTTAGCAACAAATATTTACCTTCATTGAAGCCAAAAGTTCAAAACCTTCCATAGATTAACACAGTTCCACCATCAACAAAATTAACACAGTCGAAACCTGCACAACAAAATTATTCAAATAAGATACAAGAACATAAATAAAAACCAGAAACAAATATGGTTAATCAACAGATCAAAAATGGGGGTATCGTACCTCCATTGAAATACCCAGAGCTCTCAAAGAACCTTAAATATTCGAAGAAATTTTGGATGAAATTCGATGGTGTTAGGTTAGGGTTCTGGGGAAAGAGATAGGGTGAGGTCGAGAGAGAGGCGACTGAAACAGAGATCGTGAGGTCGACAGAGAGGCGAGTCGCGACTGAAACAGAGAGGGTGAGGTCGACAGAGTGTGAGGTCGAGATAGAAACGCCTGAAATAGAGATGGTGAGGTCAGTGGTGATGTGGGTTAGGTCGAGAGAGAGGATGAGGTTGACAGAGACAAGAGATGAGATGTAGAGAGACGAGGCGAGACGAGAGAGAGAGAGAGAGAGATTGATGACGGTGAGGGTGAGGTCGGGAGAGAGACGATAGAGGTAGATGGTGAGGAGAGAGAGAGAGAGAGAGGCGGCGACGAGTCCAACTTTCCTGTTTCCCTTTTCCCTGTGCCCACCCTGTTTCCCTCTTATTTTTCTAACACGTGTCCTGTTAACTAACAGAAGGTTAACTCTATTTAATATGTCAATTTTATTCGTTCATCTTCGTCTTCCCTTTTATAAAATAAAATAAAAATCGTTCGTCTTCTCTGCAACCCTCCGCAAACAGCACACCTTAGCTGCAGCCTCCTCTACTCGTCACTGCCCCAAGCCTCCCTTTCTCTCTCTCTTTGAATTTCTGTACCATATCAGGATAGTCTGAACTCAACCCGACCTCTTCTCTTACTTTGAATGCATCATCAACCACTGCCATAGCCAGAGCCGGCCTTGGCCCAGGGCTACCAGGGCCACCGCTCGGGGCCCAAAGCTGAGAGGGGCCCAAATTTTTTTTTTAAGCTTATGTATATATATGTATAAAAAAATAAAAAAAATTTAAAACAAAAAAGTTGCTGCCTGTCAACGGAACGGGAAACAAATCAATCCAATCAATCTTACTTTATATATTCAAATTCAAAAAGAAACGTTTATACTCAAAAAGGGAAGCCAATCAATCTAATCAATCTTACTTTATATACTCAAATTCAAAAAGAAACGTATTAACTAAGGAAGTTCATTATTAATTAATTATAAAATAAATCAACAAATATTGGAAATCAAATCAGACTCTTAGCCACAAATCCTTCAACTTTCTCAGTTCAACTTTCTCAGTTCATAACACAAGCAACGCAAGCAATTTTTTTTTTCAGTGATTCTCCTCTTCTCCAACAGAGTTGGAAAATAAATCATCCACTAGAGTAAGACCAGTGCCTTTCTTTGAAGGTAATTTTTTTTTTTAAAATACATATAGAATCTAGATCTAGATGTATAAATTTTGTAAATTGTAATACATATCTTTGTTAACTTTTTCTTATTTATTATTTGATTCAACAGAAAACTTGGCTGAGATTCTTGTTCTTTATAATTGGAAGTTTCAAGTGGAAGAAAATATGCTCAAAATCCAGGTTTTATTGTTCTTTGTTAATTAGTTTTATTGTTTTTTTTTATTGTGTTGTGTTTATTCTAAAAATTAAAAAATGTTTTCTAAGAAACAACTTTCCGGAAATCTCAAGAGACAAAGAAAGAAAAAAGAAGAAGAAATTGCTCAAAGTTTAAGGGGATCTTTGAATAAATATTTTGTTAAACAAACCAATGCTTCACTTGAAAATTTAGAAGAAGATTTACCAAATGAATGTGAACAACCAAATCAATTGGAAGAATTAGTAGAAAATGAGAATGATGTGAATGAATGTGTTAAAGCAAAATCTTTTTTTGGAGCATGTCAATGCATATATACGGTATTCTCTAATTCAACAAAGCGATGGAATGTGTTACTTGATTACATAGATGGTTTGACTTTGAAATCATTGTCAACTACACGTTGGGAAAGTCACATTGAAAGTGTCAAAGCAATAAAA
This sequence comes from Prunus salicina, assembly GCA_020226455.1. Classification (NCBI taxonomy): domain Eukaryota; kingdom Viridiplantae; phylum Streptophyta; class Magnoliopsida; order Rosales; family Rosaceae; genus Prunus; species Prunus salicina. Next base: position 16,389,443 of record CM035343.1, on the reverse strand, counting down.
TCTCAAGCTGCCCAAATCAGAGAAGCTTTATTTAAATTAATAGAAATTAGTGAAGATGCCAAATTGAGTAGGGATGCTCAAAGTTTAGCATCAGGAGAGCTTTCAAGTTTTGAATTTATATTAAGTTTGGTTATTTGGCATGACATTTTGCATAAGATTAACTTAGTTAGTAAAAAGTTACAATCTGAAGACATGCGTCTTGATGCTGCTGTAAGACAATTAGAAGGACTTGTTTTATTTTTTGAAAACTATAGAATAAATGGGTTTGTTTCTGCCATGATTGATGCTAAAGAAATTTCCCTTGATATGGGAATTGAGCCTATATTTCCAAAAAAACGTCAAGTTTGTAGAAAAAGGCATTTTGATGAGGTTTCCAATAGTGATAGGGAACAACAATCAGCTGAAGAATCATTTAGAACTGATTATTTTCTTGTTATAGTGGATATTGCTCTTGGTGAATTGAAGAGTAGGTTTGAACAATTGCATTGTTTTGAATCTATTTTTGGATTCTTATTTGATGCTGCAAAGTTGACTTCGTTTGATGATAACGAATTGAAAAGTTTTTGTGTGAATCTTGAAAATGCTTTAAAACATGGTGATGTTTCTGATGTTGATGCAAGAGACTTACTTTCAGAATTACAGGTGTTGCAACTGATGTTACCAAAAGAAGCATATGAAACAGATAAACCATGGACATCCATTAGAATTCTTGAGTTTGTAAAGAGTGTGGATATGTTTCCTAATGTAATGGTTGCTTATAGGGTATTATTGACTCTACCTGTGACTGTGGCATCTGCTGAAAGAAGTTTTTCTAAATTAAAATTATTGAAATCTTACTTGCAGACCACCATGACTCAAGATAGGCTAAATGGATTAGCAATTTTATGCATTGAAAAGGATATGTTAGAAAACATTAAATATGATAGTATAATTGATGATTTTGCATCTAAAAGTGTAACAAGAAGACGTTTTAACTGATGTTTTGTGGTTTAGATTTCATTGCTATTTTTATTTTGTAGGTACATATGATGGTTCTTTGCTTCGATTAATTGTGGAGGATGAAAAGAAGATTGATCAAATCAAGAAATGCTTATGGAGATTTGGGAGGAAGCATGTAGACTCAAATATGTAGTTTTCATTTTTTGATGCAATGTTTACAATCCGGGGTACTCTTTTTCCTTCGTTTGGGGTTTTGTCCCAATGAGTTTTCCCCAAACAAGGTTTTAATGAGGCCCCATAGTGTTCTTCCTTATATTTTGTAAATTCTTATAATTTTAATAAAATTAATTAGTTGGTAATTTATTTATTTATTTTATTTTATTTGTATAAAGGGGCACACTTCAGAAAATTTGCCCTGGGCCTTAAAAAACCCAGGACCGGCTCTGGCCATAGCTCTCTGTTCCTTTTGGATTTTTTAATGTCCTTAAACTTGTTTCTTCGATCGGTCGATCATCAACGAGACAGAGCCTGAGAACAATCGCACCTCAAGATCACTACGGAGAAAACGAAATTTAAAGTTTTTTTATACCAACAATTAAAAAATTAAAATAGTTCTCAGTTCTCCCAACGTTTTGGGGTTTTTCTTTTGGGATTTAGTAGTGAGAGAGTCGAGAGAGTGTGATGACGAAAGGCGCATGCTTCTAGAGAGAGGATAGGTGTCAGAAGAATAAGGCGGAAACAGGGTGGGCACAGGGAAAAAGGGAAACAGGAAAATTGGACCGTCGGCGGCGACTCAGAGAGTGAAATGAAAGAGAAAGGTGAAGCAGCTCGGTGTAGTTGTGGTAGTGATCAAGTGCAAGCATCCTCAGGGTAAACTCTTCTTTTACCCAATAAACAGAAGCCACATGGTATATTTATAGGGACATTTTGGAAAAAGCCAAAGGAGAGAGAAAATTTTTAAAAGAAGCCAAAATGGACAAAAATGCCCTTATTTATTTTTAGATTTCCTAAGGAATCCAATACATTTGCATGTCTTTGATTTGAAAGTTGAGCGGTTTTTCTGTCTTTTTTGAAAAAGCTTTGGCTTTTTCCAAAAGTGAAAATTTTTTTATGTCTAAAACCTAAAAAACCTATATTTATATATTATTAATTAATGCTCAGTTTGGGTCAGGTTCACTGATTTTAAATTTTTTTGAACCAAAGGCTGAACTGTTTACTTCGGTTCGGGTTAGATTCAGTGTTGACTTTTTCAATTTAGTAAAAAAAAACTTTATTTTTCAGTTCACTTCATTCAGTTTATCGGTTTCTATGCCCACCCCTAACTACACTATTAGTTTGAAGCTTAAACCAAATTAATTTAGCCAATAAAGTCTAACCCTGTAGAAGGAGTTGTGACTTACATACTAATGGTCTCATATTCGAACTTGGCAATAAGGTCTAACACTATTAGTTTTATAGCACTATAATAGTGTATAGAAAATAGTGCAAGTTGAATCGGAAAATCGATTCTGACCAATTCTATTTCAAAAATTTCTGATCTTGGCAAGTCCAAATCAATTCTGGCATCCAAAACTTCTGAAATTTAAAAATTCATATAAAAATTAGATTTGGAATTGGAATGAATCTAGAGATTGATTGAAATTAATAATTCCGAAATATACTAGGGGTTTCTATCTTAGACTGCACACAATTATTAATTTTATGTTGAACTAAATATAATTTGATAACCAAAAAGATATAGACAAGTTATTTTATAAAGGATAATAACATTTAAGTACTAGCATATAATAATTTTCCAAACTTATTGTATGAGTTTTCAATTTTGAGTCAATTTTAATCCTTCAAATGGTTGAGCATGTTTAGATTTTTTAACTTGTTTCTGATATTTATCCAAAAAATTCATAAATATGTAAGTTCCGAAATATTTCAAAATTTTCGAGTTTTCAGAATTGAAATTCTTGCTAGTTCTTGCAAGTTAGGCGAATGTTAGCTGGATACTCTGTGAGGTCCAGCGTTAGAAACTCAGCTTTTGGAAAACTCCCCATGGGGAGAGCTTTACCGTTAACAGTCCCGGCTCGAAGTGGTTGCACACTTTGCCACCATTTTTGTAACAAAAAAAAAATCTGAAATTTTTTGGAATGAAATTGGAATAGAATTTTCGTTCTGAAATTTTTTAGATTGAAATTGGAATCCCCTTATTCTGATCTGTCCATACCGAACTAACCTAAGTCATAATGTTACATTACATTAATTAGTTATGTTTGTTGGAGTCTAAACCGAACCTAACTACCCTTAACGAATTTCCCCATACAGAGCATTATTAGAAATTTTCAAAGGATTTACAAAAGTAAAACACAACTTACAAGTTCTAATTGATTGGGCATTGCTAAACTTTTCTTTTTTACAAGTGTTGGCACTAGTAGAAACCACTTTAACTGGGGATTCCACGACTTAATTTACAAATTTGTTTCCTTTCTTTTTAACTTCAACTTAAAAGTTTGTTGGCAGTAAGGCCCCGTTTGGTTCACGGAATGAATTTGATGGGAAATCATTTCCCATGTCATTTCCCAATGAATGGGAAATGGTAGATTCCTTTCCCACGTTTGGTAATGTTGGGAAAGTAACCGGGAAATAGCACTTTATTTCTTTTCCCATGTTTATTTTGAGTAGGAATGGAAAACAAAGTTTGTACAAAATTTCAATTATACCCATATTAAATTAAATAAATAAAGAATGCATTTAATAATATATTGTAATTCTAAATTGTTAATGAGGACAAAATGGTCATAAAAAATATGTATTTAATGTTGGTTAATTTCCCCAAACTTTCCCATGAGGAGGGAAAACAAAACCCAAGTTGGAAGGATGGTTTCACTTTCCCCTACTTTCTCATGGGCCAGGCAACGATTTCTCATTTCTGGACTTACCAAACATGGAAAAGTAATTGATTTCTCATTCTCAAGTCTCCTTTTCCATGAACCAAACGGGCCTAAATGGCATAATAGTCAAATAAGATCTTTTTCATTCTATTGTGATGTGTCAACACGTGTGTTGAGCATCAATGTCTGGCACGGAAACTCGAGTATACCTAATCATAGTTCTTTTTTTATTATTTATATTTTCTGCTTTTTACTCTTTCTTTTTCCTGTGTTTTGGTCCTAATCATAGTTTTCCTTCTGTTAAAGCTTTGATCATATGCCTTTTGTTGAGCCCGATGTTGAATTGTTAACGATATGCATGATTTATTATTATAGAAAGAAGCAAAGGAACAGATTTCCATGGAACAAAATAAGAAAAAAGAGGGGCAGATGTCTCTCTCCCATAATTATTAAGGTTTGTATTAATTTAATCACTGGATGACTCAAATATCAAATATCCAGTAACATAACATAACATGTATCTAGCAAGACAACATTACCCTATATAGCTGTGTGTGTATATAGAAAAATGTTTTCTTGTCAGCCTGCTAAAATGCCTTATGTTACCATACTGTGAATATAAACCATCAAGATTGATTAGCTCGATTATCGCCAAATGTGTGTCTAGATTTACAGTATGGCAGCATAACTATGACAAGAGAACATGCTCCATATACACAGGTCAGCTACTCAAAATAACGTTAGATTTAGTAGGTGAAAGAATATGCATGCACATTCACCAATCAGATTATATTTGGCTCAAATGTTCAGGCTGTTTTTCATTTCTTTTCTTGTAAATTTGCAATGAAGATGAGATCCTGGAAAATATATAAATGCTACACAACATATCATCAACATTTCAGACTTGGAATGGAAACAAAGTCTAACATTGTTTGTTGACAATCCAAAACAGTCATCATGCTTTCACTGATGGCACAATATGCGAAGAAAATTCTGAACTTCTCTGGCATAAACATTTGAGCCAGTTCTATCATTTGTTTCGGTATCAAGTATAGCACTCTATAAATCTAACGCCAGCCCTTTTGCGCCTTATGATACGAGGGGAAGATCCCAAAAGCAATTTCAAGAGAAAAGGGACCTAGTCTTGTTGCGCTCCAATCGAGCTTCCCTCTGTTGATACAAAAATGCAAACCATATAAGTAAACAAGCAGTGTACAGGAGGGCAAATGCAAAATGAGATGCCACTGAAAGACTTTGTACTCCACTGACTATTGGTGAAGTATGTAGGTAAACCATGGAAAATGAGATGCCACTGAAAGACTTTGTACTCCATCCATGCAACAAACAATAATTATACAGCTGTAATTTTTCGACTACCCCTGGGACTTCATTGTGTAAGCAGATGAAGGTTAAGTTGCACACAACTCTTGAAACTATATAAGTAACCAATTAATATATTTCTTATTGGAGAGGACCTCACAGGGATACTGGAAGCCACCAATTTATTAAAAGTTCATGCGTTCAAATGGGATGTCCAGTCTTTCATTACTATCAACAGAGTACAATAACAAATACAGAGCAATTAAGGGATTGAAAGCACCAATACCTCCTTTTTCTTGCATTCTTTGTAAATATCAAAATGTTCTTGACATTTACTCTTGTCCGAATTATATTCTTCTAGACCTGAAAAAGTTTACAAAAGGAATCAATATTTGGCAAAATTTTACTGGAGATTAACTTTTAGGAGTGAGTAGCTAAGAAGTAAAATTCATGAAACAATACAATTATCAAACTTGTTCCAGTCCTCAATAGTATCTTTCCAGCACATTTTCTATCGAACAATATGCGCACGTATGTGCGTGCAAAGAACAACTAAGAAGTAAAAAGTATAGCTCTCTTCATCATTATCTGATACTAAAATAGGAACTTGTTATGTTTATATGCAACGTATACCCTCCAGTATTGCCATCGGATAATGGAGCTAGAAATCACGTGCTCATGTCCAATTTATGATCACAATCGAGCAAAATACAAGGAAAAATTAAAAGTAACCAAGAAAAAGAAATCCACTACATGGCAGTCAAAAATGTCACAGACCACAGAGGATGGATAACTTAAAGAAGATAAAAATGTAAATGACATGGGCAGTAGGGGAGGCTTAAAGAGGAAAAGTGTCTTAATCCAAAAGTATTTAATCAATTGTGGTGTTCGACAAAAGATGATTAAGTAGTTAATCGATGTCTATACCATGTGGATGACAAATTCTGTTGTAAATATGTAATTAAGTTGGTCTTAGAAATGCCTGGCCAAAAAAGAGTTGTTCCTAGAATGCTAAATCACCCAAAGATATAGTTGTGAGATGTGGTAGTGGTTATATTGTGATGAATCCTATTTGAGGCTTCATGAAAAAAAAAAGTATTAGGGAAAAAAAGGCTTTGTGTTTGAGACGCTGTTTCAGTTGGTATGATGAACAAACTTAGTAATAGCTCTTATTTTCAGCTACTAGGTAGCCCACGAAAATCAGCTAATTAGTTGTCTTCTGCATATCAGCTAAGGTTCCACTAACAACCCAGGCAAGCAACACCAAATACAAGTCTTTTCTCCACAAAGGTGATTTTCCAAGCCTAATGCTTCAGTACTAGACCACTACCTGACTGCCTGGACACGTCAAAGCAACTACAACATTGGATCAAGTAAAGTGAAGGCACTAAGGAACCTGTCAACTAAAACAGTGGTTAAAGCAGGCTTTGAAAACTGGCGTAGGCTTTATGGAACATCCTCAATGGTTTCTTTCCGAAACTAATCATGGGTATCGTTGCGCTTTCGAGTTGATTAAGTCTCTATAGTTCTAAGATCAATGACACAGCCACCTCTTCATCCGCAACTCTATCCAATTTCCACCAAAAGTAACCTCTAAACTCCACAATGTAGCTTTAATTATGTGATTGCAAACTAAAACCAGATTACCACCACAAACAAAACCAAAAAAAATTTGAACTTTTGAAACAAACACTACAAATTTTCAAAAACCCAACTCACAAAGCCGATACAAATACAAATTAAAGCCTTAAAACTCAAAATTAAGCATAAATTCACAAAAGTAGAGCCTCAAATCAGTGCCAATTAATTTTTTTTATTTAAAAAAAGCTTAAAAGCGAAGATATCCGATGGTTCTTGGGGACTCATCAACAAAAATTATCAAAAAAGTTAAATGTGAAAGAAAGTCGATGCTTTTCCAATTGGATAAAAGGGCTAAGTTGGAGTTATTGAGTAATTATAAAAGCAAAAGAAGAAGAAGAAGATATGAAATTAGGGTTGTAAGGAGCTTACATTTTAGAGACGCAGTGTACTGAGGATAACATTGAGAATCAGATATTCTAGCAGCGCTTGGATACGGCGGTGTTGATGCTTTCGATGCCATTGCTTGCTTCTCCTACTCTCTCTCTCTCCCGGTATCTTTGAAAATAAGATTAATTGCAGTTTACCCCTCTTATAGTTCAATTGCGTCAGTCAAGTCCTTCATATTTTATATTATTTCAGTATGAACCTTTTGTACCGATATTGTCCCCAACTTAACCACCTATAAAGTCCATAGGTGTGGGGTTTTATCACAAAAGGCCTCGGTATTATTAGTAGTAGAACCATTCATTATATTTTGTATTTTATTTAGTCAAGTTTCCGATGTGGGACTCATATTCTTCAACAGAAATTACTAAAACAAGCCTCAAAATGAGACTTTATTTTATATAAGAGACTTATCAAACGATATTGGGAGAGAAGAAATTCAAAGGATGTTTTGTAGGAGACTTTTTGTAGTGGTTCAGTTTGTCCTGCTTGTCAAATGACATTGGGAAAGAAGAAATTCAAATTCGAGTATCCTTGAATGCAAAGTTAAGCGATCTTACAAAGATTTAAAGTTTTTCATTCCCTATCAATTAATTTTGAGTTAAATATTCATTCGAACTCATAGCATGGAAAACGAAGTTAGGGTTATTAATGATATGGGCCATAATTTTGATCGGACAGGTTGGCCATGGCCACCACAATCATGAATATATTGTCAATTTTAAACATACAAAGAAACTTGTTTTCGATTACATTTTTGCTTCATTTTTTGCGCGAGTTACCATGGCGAAATGCTCTAAGAAAAATGTATCCGACAATTTGTATTGATATAGCACAAGACATTGCCACATCACAAGAAGGTACCCAACTATTTTATTGCATAAGCATAACACATGATCAGCAAAAAAATTTAAAACAAAAATACAATTACAAATACAAAATACTTTAAGGCTCTCTAAACTAAACCCCAAAACCGTGATAACCACCACCAAATTGGCCACCCTGAGCACCAAATCCATTTGTCATCATTGGCATGTGACAAAGCCGATGAACTGCCGGTACGGGCGGCAGCGCCCCCGGTGTCAATGTCCCATTCAGAATTCTCACCTCATGAAGCCTAGCAGCCACCTTCTTCCTCACATCCTCCAATGACATCAAGTAATGCTCAACTTCCTGCACATCTAACGCATCCAAATCAACACTCTCATCCTCCCACCAAAACCTCTCACCACACCCACCCACCACCCCCATCACCACCTTCTTCATCCTCACCGCCTCTTTCACCTCCACAACCCTCCTCTTCTGCTCCTCCAACTCTTTAATTGCCTCCATGTACTCCTTGTTGAACTCCGCCATGGGCACTCTATTAGGGTTTTGGTCTCCTGCGGTGTCATCAGACACGGCAGAAGGAGCAACCCCACTACGGTAGCACTCTAGCACTGTCTCCACATTCGGGTGCCCGTAGCAGAACACTTTGCCCGCGGTGGAGAAAACAATGACTGCCACCTCAGCGCCGCACAAAACGCTCAGCTCCGCCGCCTTTTTGAATATTCCAGAACGGCGCTTGGAGAAGGTGACTTGCTTGTTGTTGAGATTCTCGAGCTTCTTGATCTCGATTCTCTTGCGGCCTTGGGTCCTCTTGGGAAGTTTTCTCAAGATAACCATGGTGACAGTATATGAAGATCCAAGATCAAAGAGAAAGGTTAAAAATAACTTTTAAGTTCATTTTGGAGAGTTTCTTTGTGTGTGTATATATATCATAGTTTTGTTTGACTTTGCAGCTAATCAATTTCTCAATTAAATTTTTTTTTTTTTTGGGGAATTAAGTCCTAAAATTTTGTAATTTATATAAGATTGATGATGAGGATGATCTTTTCATGACGATCAGTCTACGTGCATGTGTGATCTTAATTTGTGAAATTATATACCAAAAAATCAGCATTAAAGATTCTTATATTATACCAAAAGGAAAATTAATTTGAATTTGAATTATGAACTAGTTGTATTTAATTAATTTCTACATTGTAATTAAGAAAAAATTCTTACGATTATTATTAGGGCATATTAATTTTAGTTTTGAGTGTATATAGGTAACTTAACTTTCAAGCGCTTGTATTAATATTTTTTTTTCTTTCGTTACGTATCTTAATATGTTTGACAAGAAAAAAAAAACCAAAATTAAAACAATTAAAAGATTGTGGTTCTCAAAAATAATATATGAATAAAAGATTGTGAATCTGTGTAATAATGAGACAATGAGCAATAATAAGCCTAGAAGATTACGGCCTAATTCCCACAATAGAATATTAATTAATCTAATTGATCTTTTTCTTTTTGGAAAAAAAAAATTTTTGATCTTTTTCTTTCAAAAAAGATTCTAGTTTATCATTTTATGTTTGCTAAACCAAAAAAAAAAAATTGTTAGCAAAAAGAAAAAGTGTAGGAAATATATATTTTACCCAAAGGCAAAGGCCAAGTCTTTTTTTCTTTCACTTGCACATCTATAATATTTTTTTACATTAAACTTTTCTGTAGCATCCTAAATCTAATTAAGCGAAAACGAGCCTATTCGTGTATATTCATAGGCAAAATTGTGCAATTACCACATAAATTTTTCAAAAATTAAACAAACACACCAACAGAACAATGAGAATAACAAAAATTTAAGAAAGAAAGAAAAAGTGAAGATTAGTGATAGTACGTAGGTTATTCTTTGGTCTTTTATTTGTAGGGTATACCTATCTTATCTTAAAAAGGACTGCAAAAATTGGTCTAAAATTAGAAAACAGGCTTTACTGAGGAGAATTTTTTTTGAAAAGAGGGCCCAAGACGAAGGCTTTTACCCATGTGGCCTGTGGGCCAAACAATCAGGAGACTTGATTATAAGATTATAATCTTTGTTACCCAAATTTGAAGTTAATTTGAATTTTGAAGTTCAATTCCATCCAATAATTTCTCCAAGAGAAGATGAAGTGTAATGAATTAATTCTCTCTTTCATAACAAAACAATCCCATCATTTTTGTACCCAAAAAAAAAAAAAAAGAAGCTAAATAACAATTAATTTTAATCCGACAATCCGCCTTACCCTCTCTTCTTCTTCTCTTTTTTTTTTTTTTTGGAGACTCTCTCTCATCTCGTATTATCTATTCTCACATTTGTCTCTTCAAAGGAAAAGAAAAACTATTTGGTATGAGCTCATGGATAGAACTTGTCCTTACAAAACCGGTAAGAAAGAAGTAGTGTCTAGAGATCATATACCATCTCGAGACACTTAACCTAACACTAGACTTACAAGTCTCCACAATTCATCCTTATGTTTGGGAGGATAGATGGAAAAAAGGGGATTGAAAAGAGTAAAGAAATCACCAATGGAGTGTTAGTTGGATTGGCACAGGCCTTTGGTATGCTCTCAAGTGGTCCTGAATTCAAACTCCCATGACATTAATACCCATGTGTGTGAATTTTCTCCCTCCTCTTTCCTAATTATGACACACACAAAAAGAGTTAAAAATAAATCTTACAAATATAACTTTAATTAATTAAAAAATCTATAAAGACAGATGTATATATATAATGATGGTAGCAGAGTCTTTATTTGCTCTTATTTCAAGTTCTTCTGTCTTCTTCCTCTTTCCAGACAGATATAGCGGTAAGGTGCAAATATGGGGCCATTCTTGGAATGGACGCAACCACAAGTTCAAATGGATTGGGACCTTTGGCAGTGTATATAAATAATAAATTCTTTGAAGGGGAACTAAAATCATGCCGTGATTTATCAATTACTCACCTAAGTTGACTAGCTCAGAAGTAAAGGGAGAATTTCATTGCCACCTCTCAATCTAATGAAGACAATTTTTATTTTTTTGGTAATATAAAAGCTCTAACACGAAATGACTATTGAAAGCTAAATCAATAACATTATTTCTATCATATTTATTATGTGACCCATTTGTATTAAAGAGGTGATTGGTCAGTAAATGTGGTACAAATAATTGTCATTTTTATGTTTTGACCACATGACCCAATTTCGAACTTAAATCATCATCTAATGTTATCAATAGAATGCAGATATAGACTTAGCCAAGTAGTTGGATAGAACGGATGTGCTCCCCACTCTGCATCCGAGTTCAAATCACGCTCCTTATAATTTGGATTAGTTTAAATTAGAATATCGCTTGTATTAAAAAAAATGTTATCAATGCCATAATAACTACTCATGGTTTTTGGGAATATGCTTGAATATGTTGAATAAAATGCTTTTGTACCTAGTTTTAGTAAAACCAAAACAAAACAAAAGGTACTATCTTACGAGACGAGCTAGAATCAGGTTGTTATGAACTTATGGAATCCCAAATGTCCATTTAACCATAGGCCAATTGCGTCATTAACCCCATATTCGTTGCGTCATTAACCCCCTAGTAAATTGTTAAAGCAGTAGTAGCCAAGTAGAAGGCAAATAAATACCCACATGCACTCTAGAGTCTAAAGTCGTTATTTGATTGTGTCACCATTTCTGTTTTTTTTTTTCTTAAATTTTTTTATTGTGTTAACATTTTCGTATTTGATTATGACTACGATTCATTTCCATTGTGGGTTAGCCTTTCCTTTACCTCCTTTTGCCTCCATGACAGCTCAAATTAAAGTGATCTCAATAATCACCTTCTTTTCCCTTCCCCTCAAAAAGCTTCAACAAATTTTGTACAACCACCATCACATAATGAGAGAGAAACACTGAGACAATTGGATTCCAGGAAAAACATCAAGAGAGAGAGAGAGAGAAAGAGAGGTTTTAATTGCTTCATTACTTGTGTGTACATGTGTAGCCAAGCCATATGGCTAATGCTAATACTAGAACAACAACAGGAGCAGCAGCAGCGGCAGCAGCATCGACTTCAAAATTCATCAAATGTGTGACAGTTGGAGATGGAGCTGTTGGGAAGACATGCCTTCTCATCTCTTACACCAGCAACACTTTTCCTACTGTATAAACTTTCTTTCCTTTCTGTCAATGGTTCATTGAGTTTTAGTTCCTTACTGATTTTTCTTTCTGGGTTCATTTTTGTTTTTGAACTTTCTAATTGGCAGGATTATGTTCCTACTGTTTTTGACAACTTCAGTGCCAATGTCTTGGTTGATGGGCAAACTGTAAATCTGGGTCTTTGGGATACTGCTGGTACTCTCTCTCTCTCTCTCTCTCTCTCATGTATAATTTACATGCTCAATGGGAATTTTGATCCTTGGTTGCTAGCTTGTACTTCAGATTTCTGTCAATTTAGTTATGTATGACATGTAGGTGGACATCAATTGTTTACCACAAGAAAGAAAAACATAAAAATGATATTTTTGTTTGATTTTATCATCACCAAAAGTTATCTGATAATTTGTTTTGATTTTTTTCTCAAATTGAATTGGCTTAAGTCTGCATCTTGGAACTTCATGTCAATAGGAAGAACAAACCATCCAAAACCTTCCATAGAAAGAACCATGTATCCTTAGCAATGAAACAAAGCAGAAAGCCTTCTTCATAATATCAATAGGTGACACATGAATGTTATACTTTCAAGATAAAAAGGAAAAAATTCTAGAAAATTGAACTGTAAAGCTGGTTTTAGAAAAAAAGAAATATTAAAGATATGATTAATTACCAAAGCAATAATATATATATATATATCAGTCATATTCACATCTTATAGTATAAGCACTTTCTCATTGATGTTTCAAACATGTCAAGTTTTTGGTAATGTGAGAAAAGGTGGTGTGAGCACTACTGCATGAGATCCTAAAAGGGGCCTGCTAGATGCAGCAATCATTATACTTCAGGTGCTATAAGGAAAGCAAAGTGCAATTTCTTCCATCAACTTAAGAAGAAAAAAGAAAAAGCAGGAAATAATGCATTTGAATGACAGCTAAATGTGACAGCAAAAATCCAGTCTCAATAAAAGTTTTCTCTTGCCTTTGAAAACCATTTTCTTTTTTACAATCTATGAAATCTTCATATGCAGGTCAAGAAGATTACAACAGGCTGAGGCCACTGAGTTACAGAGGAGCTGATGTTTTCCTTCTTGCCTTTTCCCTCATTAGTAGGCCTAGCTATGAGAACATACCCAAGAAAGTAGGTTTCTTTATCTCTCTTCTTTATCTATTAAATTCTTCTCAAAGATTCACTTTTCCTATTTGCATGTACCTAATGCATATACTAATCAGATTCTATGCCTTTCTCTTTTTCACCTCTTGTTATGTTGGAGAAGTGGGTCCCTGAGCTGAGACATTATGCTCCATCAGTGCCTATAATTCTGGTGGGGACCAAACTAGGTAATCCATTCTTTCCACTACCAAACCCAATTTTTTCTACATTCTGCAAATTGGATTGACAGAGGTAGCTGTATAGTGTGCAGTTTCTGCATTCTCTAAATAATTGAGTATGTTTGGTTGAGAATGATAAAAAGTGACGCATGAAACAAGAAGATTTCTTTTTATCTCTGTCTGAAAAATATGGATTTTCTGGTATGGCAGATCTGAGAGAGGATAGGCAGTTCCTAATGGATTACCCTGGGGCATGTACCATCTCAACACAACAGGTATATTTTCCACTACAGCTACTTTTTGCCTTTCCACAAACATGCTTCTGTAAAAGCTGTGGCAAAATTATTGGTCCTTGTTATTGCTGTTTGGATATTAATAAGGCAGATAGACAAAAGAAAAAGAAAAAATGGCTTTGACTTACAGACCAGTAGTCTCATGTCCAAACCCCCATAGCACCTTGACAGTGTGCTGAAAGAAAACTCTCCTCGCTAATATCACTCATATCAAAAACAAAAGAAAAAGAACAAAAGGGAATTCAAGGTTCTAGACCTCACTGAACATGTTTTACTTTTTAGTGGATATGATGCCCTTGCTGTCATGTTATTGTGTGTTTAATTCCTAAAGCTGAACTGGATAATGCCACAAACTTCTGGTGATGGTTTTTGTTTTTTTTTTGTTTTTGGGTAATTTATTTTATTATTTATTATTCTAAAGCATTTCTTAAAAATTTTAGGGTGAAGATCTGAGAAAACGAATAGGAGCTGTGGCATATATAGAGTGCAGCTCAAAGAAACAGCAGGTATGCCTCACATGTGCAAATGTGCTCATGAAAAGAAAAATGTGTTTCCAGTACGTAAAAGTCAATGCTTGGTCTTCACGAGGAACTCCATATGTTGAAAATCTTATTGTTAAAATTGCAGAACGTGAAGACTGTTTTTGATGCAGCTATCAAGTTGGCTCTGCATCCTCCAAAGTCAAAGAAGCAAAAGAGAAATTTGAACATCTGCAGAGTTCTTTAATCTCTCTCTCTCTCTCTCCTTGACAGCTTCTTTGACACTTTTGTTCATTCTTTTCAACCCTCTTTTTCTTTCTGGGTGCTTCCTTCTCTTTTCTGGGAGAAAAGTGTGCAATATTCATTGTGTTTTTTCTTTTAACTTCATTATAATGTGATTGGGTTTGGGGTAAATCATGGTTGACCATTTTAAAAAATAGTATGTACTCAAATTATGTATCAAGCATGCCAAGAAGCTTTTCCTGCCTTTCAGAACTTGTGGCTCTTTTCTCAGTTGGTATGTTACACCAGAAGTTGGATGCCACAAATGAACATCAAAACAAAAAAAGGCCCAAGTAACTAAACTAGTCTGAAACAAAAAAAAAGGCCCAAGTAAATAAACATCAAAACCAAACTAAACTGTTCAAATTGATTTGATTTGTCCAGTTTGTACCGCTATATGGCCTATCCAATTGAAGTTCAATCACAAACTTAGCCAAATCCAACCACAACAAATTGTAAACTGTGCAGTAGGAATTAATGAACTCTTGTCCATTTCAAGACAAAGAAATAGAGCTCTTGTATGGCCAAAAGATTAAAAATAAGGGAATGTTCACTAGTTCATTAATTCCTAGTTCCTACCTGTGAGCTCCGGAGTTTTTTTTCTCATTTTGTTAAGCTCGCTGTATTAATTGCACGGTCTAATTTGAGAATTTTGGTGTTTTGATGTCATGGAAAAATAGTAGACGTTACTACGAGCGTGTGGTAATTTTCGGATAATTTTTCGGAGTTTGGAGATTATTTAACTAACCACAGATTATGTCATTGTTATTTGGTAATTAATTCGGCAGTAGGTGTGCTGTCATCCAATTATAATCTACATACGTTTTAAGATTCTGGGGTTGATGATCAGGTTCAACTTCTCTGAACAACCCAAGAAATCAACCTTATGAGCAAAAGTCAAACCGTCCAACTGACGACGAAGGCTCAAAACGACGCCACGTCACACTGAAACCATCAGTCTCGGTTGTTGCGTTGGGAAAACGACAGATCGTCTTTTCGTACAATTAAATCTGTAAAAATAAAAATTACAATTGAAGACGTAACGTAAGTAGGATAATAAGAGGAAAGTTGTTCCCCCTCCACCTGGTTTTCGTGACGGTGATGGCACCATGAAGGCATTGATATCATAGTAGAAATTAGTAAGAATGTCTGCTCTTAAGTCACTACGTCACATGGCAACCCATCCTTGTACGTAATGTAAGTCATGTATATCAAAATGGTAAAAAAAAAAGTTGTATACTCTTCTCCAATCCATAAATATATCAAATGTGAATCGCATTATTATTAAGAAATATCTTCGTAAATATTTGTAATATCTTTACTTGCCCAAATTAGTGTACGTCAAATCCCACTAATATTGGATCACGGGTTCTAAATTTTGACAGTAGGATAAATGGAAGGCTATGCATGTATATATGTATTGTACTATTTGACGTTCGTTTAATACAACAAAATATTCAACCATTTATTTTCTTGAGAATTATCACAGAGTAAAAAATTTTGTTTTTATTACCATGGAGGATATAGATTTTGTGGTCTAACAAATTAAGAAAATTTGATTTATTATTATTATTATTTTATACGGGCGATATTGGGGAAGGGAGAGTCGAACCTAAGACTTGAGGCACACAAATAAATACTATTAATCACTTAAACTACAAGCCCGAAAAAATTTAATTTATGTATCTGCTAGAAAATTAAATCTACATATTTTTAGCATTGTGACTTGTCGCATGAATAAATTTCTTTACCAACAAAAACTCAATTTAGATTAAACTTGGATTGTAGGTTGAACCATGTTAATCACGCATGCTCAATACTATGCCAAATCTTTGAATAAATAAATTAAGTTTAAGCAATTGGAATCTCTTTTGAGATGAATAGATTAAGTTTAAGCAACATTTCTCTCAACTTTATTAATTGGTTTTAATATATATATATATATATATTTTATAATAAGTATATAGGCATTTGTGGAATCTGCTAAGGAAATGGCTACCTGATATATTCTCTAACACATATGTACGATAAAGCTTTTGATTCATTATTTTATGGATCTTTCAATTATATTATACGTCATCATTCAGTGAGTTTCTCTCCAACGTTTTATAGATTTAATAACAAAGAATTAGAAGAGGACAAATATGTGTAGGTAGTAGGTACATCATCTCATATGCATGATTAAGGGGACCCTTTATCTTGGCATTTTTTTTGCAAGTGGGAGACCAACCAAGTATCCAAAAAATAAATAAATTAGTGTAAGAACTTTCCTTAATTGTTTAGACACAAGTTACGCACTCGCATATATATAAAAGAAAAGAAAGGGGTTTTAGACACAAGGCGGTTTAGTGGTTCTTTTCAATCATTTGAGGTTTTATAGACTTTAATGAGACATGTTTATGACTCTGAATTCAAGTTATAGACGACAATTCTTTAGGAAAATAAAAAGAAAAAGAGACTTTTATGGGAAATCAAATTAAAGCCCAATTAAGTGAGTGATTATAGAATAATGTAGTACAGTAGTACGGTTACGTGATATAATTTGTCCACATGTTATAATATAAGCGAATATTTATTGATACTATTTCTTAAAAATAGGAAAATATCAACTGTGTTGTTATTATAACACGTATACAAGTTATACCATGTGGTCTATACTACCATTTATATTCTATAATCCAAAACTAAAAGTACACATTTCTTTATCAGTAAATATTTCTATCACTAATACCTAATTTTTTTAAAACTCAATTACGTATGGTACATCTAACCAAAAAGAAACAGAAAAGAAAAACATTTATATCTTTTTTGTTTTGATGACAAAAAGTTTAGGGGTAGCCTACCCCATCATAAAATTAGAGCATACGAAAGTCTCTTTGAGGACTTACAAAGAAAATTTGAGCCCTTTTTTTTCTATTTTTACAAATTACTCACCAAAAGAAAAACATGAACTTTATGGCCAATTAATCTCTCAAGTCTCTTTTTGACCACCAAACACTAAAAAGGCCAAGCCAATAATTTACCCAAAAAACACTATAAAGCCTTGAAAAGTTTGATGGCACCGAAGTCCTCAGGCGCATTACATGACTATTCTACCTAACTTACTCGTTCATCCGCCTCATTCTTCTCCCCTCAGAGGCTTTGAGCTCATCCAAATGCCCGAAAACATAGCACTCTAATTTTAGAACCCCAAAACCAAAAACCAACCACGCATATACACAAAACACAACGCACACACTCAAATGGATAATCAACCAAAACACTCCTCTATTGGATCCAATCTTGCCTTTCTCTCCTTACTCTTGGCTTGTGCTGTTTATCTTTGTATATGGTCTGCTTCATCCTCCCTCATAAACCCTCTCTTTAGCTTTCAGAAACATGATGCCCAATGCCCGTCAAAGAACCCAGTAAGTTACTTACATGCTCTTAACCGTTTGAGCTACATAGCGCTAGCCCTTGGCCGGCCTCTGCCTCAGTCTTCTAAATTGTGTTTTTTTATTTTTGTGTGTTTTTTTCACAGACCACCACTACATTTAATGCGGCTCCAGATGAGCTTTTGGCCACCCTAGACAAGGCCTCGATTGGCAACAAGACTGTGATCATTGCTGTTATAAACAAGGCCTACGCAGTCCAAGAGGTCAAGGCAGACACCACCATGCTTGACCTTTTCATCGAGAGCTTTTGGCAAGGGGAGGACACTAGGCATCTGCTTGATCATCTTGTGCTCGTGGCGGTTGATCAGACGGCCTACGATCGCTGCCAGTTTCTGAGGCTCAACTGCTACCGGCTGGAAACGGACGGTGTTGATTTTGGGGGAGAGAAGCTTTACATGTCTCAAGATTTCATCAAGATGATGTGGAGAAGAACTTGGTTTCTGTTGGAGGTTCTAAGACGCGGTTACAGCTTCATATTCACGGTAAACTTCTAATTTTTGTCTTCTTTAATCAAATAATTTAACCACCACGCTTAAGTGTCGGCTATAATGATGCATAAAACGAAAGGAAGTACTGATTAAAATGCTTCTGCTCTCGATAGACCTTAATTACCCCTAAGTTTGTCTTTTTTTATTATTTTCTTTTAAATATTTAGAAGTGAAAACAATTGACAATAACCTTTTTCTTTTCTTTTTAATTCCATTCGGTTAAATTAGAATGGAGTACAAAAACATAGAAGCCTAGGACGAGAAAACTTTCATACATGGGATACGAATAACGCTATTTTTAATTAGAAGTATGTCTTTGTATGTGCTATGTTTATATTATCTTTATTTTAGAGTTACTCATAAAACTTTACGAGTTTACGATAAATATTGTGTGAGAGAATAGAAAGGTGACAAAGAATTTTTGTATGCACACCTAATTGAAGTTTGTGGGTGGTGCAGTTTCCAATTGGCAAGGATAAAATTCTGAACATGTTTTCAATTGTGACTTGGCATGCCCCAAAAGAAAGAAGGCAAAACAATCTAGGCTTAGAAAATAGGGTGGCAGTTTGTGAAGATGGGATGGGATGTGGCCCCTGTGGGTGGTCATAGGACGGGTGGATGATGGTGGAGGGAGATATTTAGGGGTTAATTATGTTTATAGATTGACTTTGTTTAGGAAACTGAGGGATAAAGACTATTTCAAAACAACATAATTGATAGGCTCATCGAAATAAAGAAAGATAAATGCTTGTTTATACAAAAATAAAAAACAAAAAATAAATTCATGAAACGAGTCTCCGATGGTGCCACGTTGCTTTCTACACAGTATGTTGCTATAAGTTTGGGAAAGTCTTTGAGTGGAACAGCAACAGATGGCAGAGATGTCGACCTCTCATCAATCACATGAAAACAGTGAAAGACAATGATGAAAAACAAGCTTCTTTTAATATTAAGTTATTTTTCTGGTCCATTGACATTTGCATATATAGAACATACATATACATATGTACATATATATATATATATTTTTTTTTTTTTAATTGCCGACACTTTTTTTAACCAAATATCTTATGATTTATTTTTCATATCCTTTTCTTCTGTTGTGTATACTCATTTGGGAGGAGGAATAAATCCCTCACCATGTCACTTTCCACGACAAAAGGAAAGTGAATACCTGGTTGGGAATTAAGCTGGTCGTTCAACTAGTTCAATAAATTAGTCAAAATGCATAGGAATGGCGCGTAATTTATCACATAACAATAGATTCCGTGTTGTTTTATTAGAAACTACAGGTGAAACATAGGATGTCAAGTTCCATAAAATGGTCAATATATAACTTTCAAAATTTGAGTTTCAATACACAAATTCTGGAGATGAAGTCTTGCAGGAATTTTATGGGTTGGAGAAGTCATCTTTGAGTGCCCTTCTTGTACGGCTCTTTAATAATTTTCTCGACCAAGCAAATTAATCAAACGGCCCCAATGATATGGAGCCGTGATTGACAATTGACAATTCAACTTCTTTTTTTCTTTGAAAATTAAGAGTATAGGACCCTTTTTTCCTTCTTTCCCCATCTCTTAAATGTTCATATGTTTCTTGATTTCTTGCTCCTTCCTTTAGTCTTCGTGAGTCTCTTGGGGTAAGCATACAACCTGAACCTGATTCTTGTTGGGGGACAAAGACTCGTGCATCACATGCTTGAGTTGAGAAATATATCATCGTCCACTGCGCTGTAAATACGGATATTGGTTGACATATGATAGGTTACACACAAAGCTCAACAAGTCTTAAATTTGATTAGCATCGAATAACTATTTATGAACGTGTGTTTTCGATTCACAGTTTGACAACATAATATAACATATGCCAAGTATATTATATTACATATACGATAATTTTTTCTTTTCAAATAATTTGACGTATGTTATCATATTTTCAATATGTACTGTTCTAAACGAGAATGCACCTTTTATTGTAACAGGACACTGATGTTTTGTGGCTAAGGAACCCGTTCTCAAGACTAAGCCAGAACGAAACTGAGGATTTGCAAATAAGCACAGATATGTTCTTTGGAGATCCATGGAACCAAACACTAATCAACACTGGCTTCTACCACATCAGATCGAACAACAAGACCATTGCACTGTTTGATAGATGGTACACCATGAAGGACAATGCCACGGGACAAAAAGAGCAGGATGTCCTATTAGACCTAATCCGAGGGGGGATCATTGGGCAGCTGGGACTTAAGGTTAGGTTCTTGGACACCCTCTATTTCAGTGGCTTTTGCCAAGATAGCAAGGACTTTGGGGCAGTGACCACTGTCCATGCCAACTGTTGCCGGAGCATCGGAGCCAAGGTTAAGGACTTGAAGGCTGTCCTCCGGGACTGGAAGCGGTTCAAGAAGAGCACGGCCCAGAAAACAACTGCCGGTCTAGCAGCAGATGGTTTCCAATGGTCAGGCCACTGGGGATGCTGGAATTCATGGAAAGTTCCTAATGACACTGGGAAAGCAACTCATAAGGCATGAATGGTCTAAAGAGAAAGATTAATCATAAAAGAAACAACTAGGTTTTTTTTTTTTTTTTTCCTAGGTGTAAGGGTAAGTTCTCAACCACTATAAGCCTCCACACAAATAGTTCGTTGAATACACCTTAGGTTATCGCTTCTTCTTTTCTCATTATTATCAAAATAAATTTATAGGTAATTTAAAAAGGGTAAATTCAGAAACTGTAGTATAAATTAAGGATTTAGAATGTCTTATAGGGGTCTTTTCAATTTTTCTTAGAGCATTGTTTTATTTTCCCCCATTTATTTTAATGAAATTACATAAACCACATTCATCAATCACATTGTAAAGACTATCCATGATAAATAAAAGTGTGATTTGGGCTGTGGATTCAACAGTAAATGCATTTTCAAATTATGGTATCGGCAAATTTATGGCTCATTTAGTGATGGTGTGCGAATATATAGTTGAGTTATTTACACTAACATCCTTTGAGGTTTTCAACTTTTTCACAAAACTCCTTTAGAATTTACACAAACACCCCCTGAGGTTTTAAATTGTTTTCACAAAATTCTTTTTCATTGATTTTTCATCCAAAGATCAAGGATTTTATACAAAAAAAATTATCCAAATGACAAAATTGGCCTTTGAGGTAGATTGCTATACTTCATTTTATGCATGCACATGGGTGTGCTAGGGCTTCACAAATTGAAAACCTATTTTCATTTTATTTCTCATAATAAAATTGTTAAATATGTTCTCTTTGCTATTATGCAACATTGACACTTCCCCCACTGATACAAACAAATGGAATCCCCCATATCATTTCTTTATCATATCATACTTTGAAAATGATTATAAATATTGTGCATCCAACGAAGAATGTTTTCTTAAATATAATAGTATAGATGTTGGAGCAAGACATTTTCTCAGACCTTAGGCTTCCAAAATAATAACCTGAAAAACTAATGAATTTCTGGGGTGAGGGGCATTGTTAGTGTGTTGCTAAAGGATTCTGCAAAGATCAAGTAAGTACACTAGTTGAATTGAACTTAAAGTGAAAATATCTAGAGCTCTATAGCAAGAGGTTTATAGTTTTAAGTGGTTAAAAACAGTTACTCCTGCACCCAGGTTGTGTTCGAATCTCCTCTCCCAATAACGCTTGTATAAAAAATAAAAAGCTAGAGCCAGGAATTGCATACCTTAGTTTGTTCATGAGGTGCACTAGCTTCACATGCACATGCATCTCGGGGTTCTGAAATGAGAAAACCTCCCCTGACAGATTCGAAAAAGATATAACATCCCTTTCTGATGAGCTTGGACCTTCTAATACTTGTTCCTTGGGCCCATAGGCAATATATTTTATGATAGGTTTTACAAGGGGCTCATGTTCCTCTAAGAATCCTTCACTTGTGCGGGTCCCACCTCGGCCCATCTAAAACCAAGTCCGACCTTCTAGAGGTATTTTAATCTTTTCCCCTTATGCGTAAGACACTATTTTTACTAGTCTTGCATTAAAGGTAACTTCTATAATGAGAAGTCCGACCT
Organism: Prunus salicina; assembly: GCA_020226455.1. Lineage (NCBI taxonomy): Eukaryota > Viridiplantae > Streptophyta > Magnoliopsida > Rosales > Rosaceae > Prunus > Prunus salicina. The sequence continues at coordinate 16,366,943 of CM035343.1, read as the reverse complement.
TTTTGAGGTATTTTAATCTTTTCCCTTTTAATACCAACATGTGTATAATATTATTTTTTTTTAGTCTTACATTAACAGGAGCTTCTACATTGTGGAGTTTAGAGTGAGAAGCTTATTTGAGGGATTCGATCCAACCATAAAAACATTTAAAATGTTTATACATAATTTGGTATAAGTCCAATTGTTATGATAGAATTTGGATGCAATCCACACACTTATTGTTAGTAATCCAAGTCCTTTGACTTTTGTGCAACATAGGATTAGTTACCTTTTTTCAATTTCTGACTTTTATATTTTATATTTTTAATTTTTTTTATTTATGTTGTGGTTCCAAATTTGCCCCTAAGATATAAATCAGGTAAGAAGTGTTTTCATGATTTCATTTGGCCATTACAAGGCACCTTTTTGTATTGTTTAGCATGTTTATGTTCTCTTCGTCTGTTTACACATTCACCTATATCATAGATACATTTTGTTTTTATGGGATTATTTTTGCCTATATGATAGGTACATTTGGGTTTAATACCTCCCTTATAGGTAACCAATTGCTTGCCACCAGCAGATCAATTTGCCTGTAACACAGATATAGGTATTTTGTTGAAAAAACCAACGTGTTTTCTACCTAGAGGCTGGAATGATGGAAACATGAAAATATAATTGGGGTCCTCTACCTATACCATAGGAAACAGGCCAAACCATACAATCGTTCTTCTACCTATGGCATTGGTATGTATCAAGAACTAAGCGTAATAGAAAAGAAGGAACCCCAATCATACAATTTACCTGTACAATAGGACCAGCAACTGACGTTTAGTGGCAGCGGAAATTTGCTTGGAAGGAGGAAATTTGCTACTATAATAGTGAATCATACATGGAAACCCACAAATCTCTCCATTAAAGAACCAAGAAATCAGAGGAAATTTGCTTGGAAGGAGCATGACGTTTGGAGGAAACGTAAATTCTGCAATTTGTCGATCTATCTGTACTTTTCGTTTCTATATAGTGGCAGCAATTGTAATTACATTAAAATTTGTGGACATACTGTTTGCTTAGGTGGCTCAACACCTGGTCTTGTGGACTGGAATTAAGAGGTAACAACTCTAGTCATGCATCCATTATATAGTTTTAAAATTGGACCTATATCTAAGAGCCTCAAATGTTTAAGTCCATTGATTTCCTCACATTTGTTGATGGTGAGATTGAACCCTTTAAATAAACACCTCACTCTAAACTCCTCATTATAACTTTTCTGTACATTAACTTAACAAAGAATTGTTGGTTACCTTTTGGGAGGCCTAAAAGGTAAAAACTCTAGACTAAAAAACTACTATGTGAGGTTTGGTTACAAGAGGTGAGTTTCTAATCTCCATTACGAATTTGAATAATTACTGATTTTTATTGAGAGGTATTGAATTTCATTGAGATAGTGACGTAACCACTAGAATTTGAAGATAAGTTAAATGTTATGATTATTTCTAAAGTAAATTTTCATATAGAAGTTTAGTTTATTTTAAATATGATAGTCATATTTGTTTGAGGACCTTTTCTATTAAGAAGAGCGATAATATACTAAATTCACACATATTACACGGATGCTAGGGCTCGGACCCAAGATTTTTTTCTGAGAGAGTAATTGCTCCAAACTACTACACTAATAGATCCTTTACAAATATGATAATCATATTTAAAATATGATGATACGAGATAAAAGTTCTTTGTTTCATATTAATCCTAGAAAACATATCAAATGGAAAGAAAAAAAAAATGCTAAACGAAGTGTAAACAATATAAGGTGGCCCATCAGCTGGACCATTTTGCCTTGCCTTGTGATTCATCTGAAATTGGTTTGTGGATGGGTCATGCGTTTTTTACCAAACTAATTCATATATCTCACCTTGATACCAACAAATATTCAATATATACTAATGATATAGAATAAGATTGGTTGATGATATTGTTGGAATTATTCTCAGGTTTTTCTTTTCTTTGTTACAAGCAATACTCAGGAAGGAAAAATCCAACATAAACTTTCATATACAAAATGTGTTTCATTCCTTAAACTGCACGAGCCTTATAAAATTATTTTTTATAAATACAGGGAATGCACATCCTTTCGTACCTTTTGGATTGCAAACGACGTCTCCAAATGCATGTATATATTTTCTCATGACTATAAGAGAAAAATTGTCATAAATTATCTCAATATAGCACGAATTCGACTCTTGATTGACTCTCTGTATTCATATTCCTTTATGCTCAATAGTAGGTCCATAATGCTTAAAAGATATGTTGAATACGGCACTTCCTCCATGCAATCAATGGGGGCACATCATCAATTAATTGACAATGAGAGTGTGTAGGTTTAAAATCCAAGACTAAGTTTAACCTAGTACGTGTAGTCATTGGGCTAATACATGAATTGCATATTGCTTTGATATCGTAGTAGAAATTAGTAAGAATTTCTAACCCAAATCCAGTTAATAATCAGCGGGAGAGTCCAAAGACCTAGGTAAGAATTTCTCCACACAACAATTAGTTGCATAGACAATTTTCATGAATAATTAGTCATTTAGATTAAGCATTATAATCAAACAGATCAGTTAATAGTCGCAATACAACCGTCTCTCACAAATTTAGTATGGACCTCACAAGCAAGCGCATTCACAATACGACAATCTCTCCCAAAATAACGGGACTCACGTATATCTGCGAGACCCACGCACACTAGACGAGATTTTATTATGACTCCCGCTTTGTGTAGCCTCAAAGTTTGCTCCGATGGGTTTGTGCATCTCGCATGGAGCGGGCAACCCAACAAGATCCCATATTTCCAACTTGTCTGCTCTTAAGTCATAAAGTCACCTGTCAACCCATCCTTGTACGTAATGTAAGTCAAATATATCAAATGGTAAAAACAAAAACAAAAACAAAAATTGTTTACTCTCTCAAATCCATACATATATATATCAAATGTGAATCACATTATTATTAAGAAATATCTTTGTAATTACTTGCCCAAATTAGTGTAGGTCAAATCCCACTAATATTGGACCACTGCTTCTAAGCCTTAATAATAGGATTGATATAAGGCTATGTCTGTATATATGTATTGTACTATTTTATACGAGCGGTATTAGAGGAGGGGGAATCGAACCTAGGACTTTAGAAGCATAATACTTTTAACCACTTAAACTATAAACCCCATACGAGAAAATTTGATTTCTATATGTGCTGGAAAATTAAATCTACATTGTTTTAACATGTGACTTTACTTGTCGTATATAAATTTCTTTACCAACAAAAACTCAATTTAGATTAAACTTGGGTTGTAGGTTGAACCATGTTAATCACGCATGCTCAATAATATGCCAAATCTTTGAACAAATAAATTAAGTGAATAAATTAAGTTTAAGCAATTGGAATCTCTTTTGAGATGAATAAATTAAGTTTAATAAGCAACATTTCTCTCAACTTTATCAATTGGTTTTAATTTTTTATTTATAATAAGTATATTCTCTAACATATATGTACGATAAAGCTTTTGATTCATTATTTTATTGATCTTTCAATTATATTATACGTCATCATTCGTAGTACGGTAATACGGTTATGTGGTATAATTTGTCCACATGTTAGGCCATCTCCAATCATAAGGCTAAATGTAGTCTATGACTAAAAATTTAGCCCTCCAAAATATTAATTTTTCAAAGAATAGTGCAGAGCTAAAATTTTCCATCTCGGGCCATGAATGACTATATTTTAGGGCCCTTCGTGTTTTATTATTTTGAGAAAAACTATGGTAGAACACTCATATATTCCACAACTATGTATTATTTAATTTAACTAAACTATGATTTTGAGACAATATTTTTTAAACAAAATGAATTAAAAACATTTAAAAAGGTTTTAAATAAATAAATAAAAAATAACTTTTCAATCAACAGTTCTGACCTCCAACGATTATAAACCAATTATATATTTTTTTCAAAAAACAAAACAAATTTAAAAACATTTTAAAAGGTTATTAAAAATAAAAATAAAAACCTAACAGCTAACTAACATCAACGATGACGTCAATGCACCTTTAATATTGGCTGTTGGATATGCAATTACACGAGATGTTTCATGCTTTTGCCCACGCGTGATACTTTCTCCTTTTGGAAAGCACATGCGCTGGGCCCACAAAAAAATTTGGCATAGGCCAAAACTAGGTATATTTGGCATAGTTGGAGGGCTAAATGGCCAAATGTGGGCCACCAAATTTGCCCAAATTTTTTTTTAGCCCATGACTGGAGATGAGTTTTACATTATTTTAGGGGTATATTTGCCCTATGGTCCATGGCTGGAAATGGCCTTATAATATAAGTGGATATTTATTTATACTATTTTCTAAAAGGGGAAATATCAACCGTGTCGTCCACCCATATTATAACACGTATACAAGTTATACTATGTGGTATATACTACCATTTGTATTCTATAATTTCTCATGTATATTACCATAATGCAACATAATTCACCTTTAAAAAAAATTAAAATTTAAACCCCATTTACCAAGCCCAGAACTAAATTACTCATATCTTTATCAATAAATATTTTTATCATTAATACCTAATTTTTCTTAAACTCAATTATGTATGGTATATCTAACCAAAAAGGAACAAAAAAGAAAAACATTTATATTTTTTTTTTTTAATGACAAAAAGTTTAGGAGGAGGGGAGGCTATCTCATCCCAAATTTAGGGCATACTAAGACCTCTTTGAGTACTTATAAAGAGAGTCTTTGCTCATTTCAAAAGAAAAAAATGGACTTTATGGCCAATTAATCTCTCAAGTCTTTTTTTTTTTAACCACCAAACACTGAAAAGCCCAAACCGCAAAACACTATAAAGCCTTGAAAAATTGGATGGCACCGAAGTCCCTCAGGCGCATTACTTGACTATATTCTACCTAACCTACTTGTTCATCCGCCTCATTCTTCTCTCCTCAGAGGCTTTGAGCACATCCAAATGCCCGAAAACCTAGCACTCTAATTTTAGAACCCCAAAACCAAAAACCAACCACGCATATATACAAAACACAACGCACACACTCAAATGGATAATCAACCAAAACACTCCTCTATTGGATACAATCTTGCCTTTCTCTCCTTACTATTGGCTAGTGTTGTTTATCTTTGTATATGGGCTTCTTCATCCTCCCTCATAAACCCTCTCTTTAGCTTTCAGAAACATGACGCCCTATGCCCGTCAAAGAACCCAGTAAGTTACTTAAATGCTCTTAACCGTTTGAGCTACGTAGCGCTAGCCATTGGCCTGCCTCTGCCTCGGTTTTCTAAATTATTATTTTTATTTTTGTGTGTTTTTTTCACAGACCACCACGACCAGCACTACATTTAATGTGGCGCCAGATGAGCTTTTGGCCACCCTAGACAAGACCTCGATTGGCAACAAGACTGTGATCATTGCTGTTGTAAACAAGGCCTACGCAGTCCAAGAGGTTAAGGCAGACACCACCATGCTTGACCTTTTCATCGAGAGCTTTTGGGAAGGGGAGGACACTAGGCATCTGCTTGATCATCTTGTGCTCGTGGCAGTTGATCAGACGGCCTACGATCGCTGCCAGTTTCTGAGGCTCAACTGCTACCGGCTGGAAACGGACGGTGTTGATTTTGGGGGAGAGAAGTTTTTCTTGTCTCAAGATTTCATCAAAATGATGTGGAGAAGAACTTGGTTTCTGTTGGAGGTTCTAAAACGCGGTTACAGCTTCATATTCACGGTAAACTTCAAGTTTTTGAGTTTGTATCAAAAATAGCCAAAATTTACCCTTTACTTTTATAAATGTCAATTTTTATAAAACTTTTAAAAATAGCAAAAAAACTCACATAAAAAATACTCAAATGCTCTCAAAACTAAAACCCACATCAATCTAAAAAGCAAAGCCTGCATCTCTGTTTTCAATTTGATTTCAAAAATAAAAACAGAGTTTTGATATATCATTGGAGGGCATTTGAGTCTATTTAGGTGAGTATTTTGCTATTTTGATTTTTTTTTAAAAACTGACATTTATGAAAATAAGAGATAAATTTTGGCTATTTTTTATATTATAAAAACTCTTAGTTTTCGTCTTCTTTAATCAAATATTTTAACCACCATGCTAAAGTGTCGGCTATAATTGTAACCAAAAAAAAAAAAAACGTGTCGGCTATAATCTTCTATATATATAAAGCAAAAGACAGAGAATGATGAAACATTCAAAATACCATAAAATGCCCTTGGTTAATTTAAACATTAAGAATTGAAATTATTAATTAAATGAGGATAATATGATAAATTCACATTTTTTTCATATTAAAAAAATTATAAAAAAAAACAAAATCATATCATAGGTCCTATTTTTATGGAACATAACTACCCATATTATATTTTCTTAATTTTAAAAAAATTAAAAAAATTAAAAAAAAAAAACCAATTGGCACATGCGTTAGCATGTGCCAAGAGGCTAGTGATAAATAAAACGAAAGGAAGCACTGATTAAAATGCTTATACTCTCAATGGACCTTAATTACCCCTAAATTTGTCCTTTTTTTTTCTTTTAAATATTTAGAAGTGAAAGCAATTGACAATAGCCTTTTTTTTTTTCTTCTTTTTAATTCCATTTAGTTAAATTAGAATTAATGGAGTACAAAAACAGTAAAGCCTAGGATGAGAAACTTTTATACATCGGAGATATGCCAATAGAAATGCATTATCATAAAGTACGAATAACTCTCTTTTTAATTAGAAGTATGTTTTTATATGTGCTATTTTTATATTATCTTTATTTCAGAACAACTCATTTAAAACTTTACAAGTTATGGTAAATATTGTGAGAGAAAGTTGGCAAAGAATTTTTGCATGCATACCTAATTGAAGTTTTTGGTGGTGCAATTTCCAATTGTTAAGAATAAAATTCAGAACATGTTTTCAATGATGACTTTGTATGCCCCAAAAGAAGAAGGCAAAACAATCTAGGCTTATAAATTTTTTACAAAACTAGTTTATTTTTTATTAAACTAGTACGAATATTTTTACAAAACTAGTTTATTAAGAACGTCTGTTTTCTCTAGAAAAAAAAAACACTAACCTTTGGAGTAAAAAGGTGGCAAGAAAAGGTGACATTTTTTTTCTTCTCTAAAGTAACATTTTTTATTATTTAATTTTTTAACATGGTGGTGAGAAAGTTTAAAAAAAACTATTCTTGTAAAAAAGTCAATATATTTAATAAGGGTAAATTTGGAAGACAAAACTTAATTTGTGTGATGCATTAATGACATTGTTTGGTGTAAAGAAAGTTACACATGTTAAGAAGAGAAAGGAGAAGGTTGTTAACATTCCACTTTAAATAAACAAGCTTCTTTTAAAATTAAGTTATTTTTTTAGGTCTGTTGACATTATTTATTTATTTTTTGTGAAAAGATTCATATTTTAAAATTGATATTGTGGGAGACTTCGTAATTTTAGTGATAAAGTACCTAAACCAAATTCATGACAAGAGTTCGACTCTTCTTTTTCTGTTTTTTAGGTCATATATAGTCATGGGCCTCAGTTATTCATAAAAACAAATAGGGTTAATGATTGGAATGGTTCCCCAACTATTGCTCTAGTGTCATTTTGGTCCACCAAAAATTTTCATTTGAACCGTCCTTCAACTTTTTATTTGGTATCAAAACGGTCATACCGCTAAAGTCTGTCAATTTTATTGTTAAATTGAGGGGTAAAAATGTCTCTATGAATTAAAATAGTAATATATAATTAAAAATTAAAGGAAACTATTATAAAACTTAGAAAATTTTAAAAAATTGAATCTCACCAGCCACATGGTTTTTTTTTCCATGAGATTGACCTAAACAATTAATATAAAAAAATTCTCTATTGTTTAAATTAATTAAAAAAATTAAATTCAGATAAATATAAAAATAAAATCCACCAACATAGCTTTTTTTTTTTTTTGGCTGACATGGACTCAAAAAGTAATAATTTTTTCTCTATTGTTTAAATTAATTAAAAAATTTAAAATAAGATAAATACAAAAAAAAATTAAAATAATTATATATGGACGGTTTCACCACTTAATTTAACAATAAAATTGACAGACTTTGACGATAGGATCATCTTGATACAAAATAAAAATTTGAAGGACGGTTCAAATGAAAATTTTAGTTGGTGGACCAAAATGATATTGCAACAATAATTAAGGGACCATTTCAGTCATTAAGTCAAAACAAATAGTACGAAACTTTGATTTCCCATCTCAAGTAAGACATTTCTTTTTTAAATTTAAATATATGTTCTTCCATATAAATTTTTTGTTTCTTTTTATTCACCTGAAAGACAAAATACAGAAGTAAAGTATACTAATCCTAACATAAGGATAATCTTCTGACCCTACCTTTTGTTAAATCTTTTTAAAAGAAACATTACCACATTTGTATATTTAAAACATACACATATATATATATATATTAGTCCCCTTTTATTGAGTGATTTCTTAAATAATTTTATTTGAGGGACACCCTTTAGGGTACCCTACAATTTTTTTTTTTCCAATGATCCAAACTATTTTTTAGGTATTCATTCATAGATCATCCTTACAAAAAATTAGACAAATTAGAAACCGTTTCGGCATCGAATTGTGTCATACAAAATCAATGAACACGGTGCTTCAAGAAAGTACTAAAATTTCAATAACTCAATTGAGTGGTCAAATGATATCGATTCAAGTGATTTTTTGTAGAAATGATCTTTGAATATGTATCTATAAAATAGACAGTTTGGATTAGTGAAATACAATCCGAAGTGGACTCTACAAAGAGTATCCATCGATGAAAACTATATATATATATATATATATATATATATATATATTCTATTGCCGACACTTTTTTAACCAAATATCTTATGATTTCTTTTTCATATTTCTTTTTTTTTTGTTGTGTACTCTTTTGGGAGGAGGAAAAAGGAATAAATCCCTCACCATGTCACTCTCCATGACAGAAAAGAAAGTGAACACCTGATTGGGCATTAAGCTGATAGTTCAATAAATTAGTCAAAATTCAATGAAAATAGGTAGGTGTGCATAATTTACCATATAACAATAGATCCTGTGTTGTTTTATTAAAAACTACAGATGAAACATAGGATGTCAAATTCCGTAAAATGGTCAATATATAACTTTCAAAATTTGAGTTCAATACACAAATTCTGGAGATTAAGTCTTGCAGGAATTTTATGGGTTGGAGAAGTCATCTTTGAGTGCCCTTCTTGTACGGCTCTTTAATAATTTTCTCGACCAAGCAAATTAATCAAACGGCCCCAATGATGGAGCCGTGATTGACAATTGACAATTCAACTTCTTTTTTTCTTTGAAAATTAAGAGTATAGGAATCTTTTTTCCTTCTTTCCCCATCTCTTAAATGTTCATATGTTTCTTGATTTCTTGCTCCTTCGTTTAGTCTTTGTGAGTATCTCTTGGGGTAAGCATACAACTGAACCTGATTCTTGTTGGGGACAAAGATTCGTGCATCACATGCTTGAGTTGAGAAAAATATCATCGTCCACTGCCCTGTGAATACGGATAGTGGTTGACATATGATGGGTTACACACAAAGCTCAACAGGTCTTAAATTTGATTAGCATCGAATCTATGATAGATTACAAATTATTTCTGGGTGTGTGTTTTCAACTCATAGTTTGACAACAGAATATAATATATGCCTAGTATATTGTATTACATATACGATAATTTTTTCTTTTAAAATAATTTGACATATGTTATCATATTTTCAATATGTACCGTTCTAAACGAGGATGCACATTTTATTGTAACAGGACACTGATGTTTTGTGGCTAAGGAACCCGTTCTCAAGACTAAGTAAGAACGAAACTGATGAGGATTTACAAATAAGCACAGATAGGTTCTTTGGAGATCCATGGAACGAAAAACAGCCAAACACTGGCTTCTACCACATCAGATCGAACAACAAGACCATTGCACTGCTTGATAGATGGTACACCATGAAGGACAATGCCACGGGACAAAAAGAGCAGGATGTCCTATTAGACCTAATTCGAGGGGGGATCATTGGGCAGCTAGGACTTAGGGTTAGGTTCTTGGACACCCTATATTTCTGTGGCTTTTGCCAAGATAGCAAGGACTTTGGGGCAATGACCACTGTCCATGCCAACTGTTGTCGGAGCATCGTGGCCAAGGTTAAGGACTTGAAGGCTGTCCTCCAGGACTGGAAGCAGTTCAAGAAGACCATGACCCAGAACACAACTGCAGGTCTAGCAGCAGATGGTTTCCAATGGTCAGGCCACTGGGGATGCAGGAATTCATGGAAATCCTAAGAACAATGGGAAAGCAACTCATAAGGCATGAATGGTCTAAAGCGAAAGATTAATCATATAAGAAACGAATAGTTTTAAATAAATAAAAAATCATTAGACCCTTTTTTTTTTTTGGGAGATTCACTATTATACCCAATATAGGGGTCTAAATTATAAAAATACCCCATATGAAATAGACTTTAGAAACACACCCAAAGCTCATTTACAACATAACAAAAAAGCTTTTGACTTCTTATAAATTACAAAACTGCCATTAATTTCTTAAAACAAGCCCAACATCAAAATCTCATAAAAATACCCAAAACACTTAATAGGGCATCAAAGTAATTTAATAATTAATATTAAATTCAAAAAGGCCAGCTGTCATTTTTTGGGTTTGTTTATAGAAATTCAATTGTGTTGGGTTTCTTTATAATATTAGTGCTAAGAATGGGTATATCACTAAATATCTCCTCTCTTTTTTCTTTCTAGGTGGTGGAAGGGTAAGTTCTCTACCACTATAAGCCTCCATACAAATAGTTCGTTGAATACATCTTAGGTTATCACTTCTTCTTTTCTCATTATTATCAAAATAAATTTATATGTAATTTAAAAAGGTTGAATTCGGATACTGTAGTATAAATTAAGGATTTAGAATGTCTTCTCAATTTTTCTTAGAGCATTGTTTTATTTTTCACTAGGGCTTGTCCAAAATAGGTCCATACAATTTCTATTTCCTAGACATATACCCATCATTTTATAAATCAATGTGTAAAACCTAATTTCAAACTTAAATGACCAGTAGGATACAAGAGGTCATAGTATTTCTATGTTTTTATATTGTTGCCATCAAACTTCATATTTTATTTGTAATTTATTTCAAGCATTTCATTAACTGCCATAATTGTAATTAAAACTCCCTATTAATAGCATATCAATCACCCCATTTCTTTTGATTGTCATTCCCTCTAACATATCACCCCCTAATATTTTGCAAACAAAAAAAAAAATTATGTAAATTACATATCCAATATGTACATATGAAAAATATAAATATAAATATGATGTATAAAAATATAGGTATATTATTTTCCAAAATTTTTTTTTAAAAAAACTAAGTCAGTTACTTTGTAATTGAAATCTCCGTACATTTTTCATAAATTAAAAATAGGTACACAATAATTTATAGAAAATAGGTACGTTGTATAATTGAAATTTATGCACATTTTTTATAAATTAAAAATTGGTACATTATTTAGAAGAAACAAATGAGTTCATTATACTAAGTAAATTTTTTACTAGGTACATATTATTAGAGAAAAAAAATAGGTACATTATGTAGACAGAATAAATAGGTTCATTTAAAAAAAATTCATAAAACAAAAAATAAATGTATTATCAAATTATTTTTCATAAAACAAGTAATAGGTACATTATTTAGAGAAAAAAATAGATACAAAATTTAGCAAAAAATAGGTTTACTATGCTAGGTAAATTGTTTTACTAGGTACATTATTAGAGAAAAAAAAAATTAGGTACATTATTTGGATAGAAAAAATTAGGTTCATTAAAAAAAATTGTTTTCATAAAACAAACAATAAAAAGAAGATGATCAAATTATTTTTCATAAAACAAGTAATAGGTGCTTTATTTAGAGAAAAAAAAAGGTACATTAGTTAGAGAAAAAATAGGTACATTTAAAAAAAATTGTTTTTAAAAAAAACAATAAATAGATTATCAAATTATTTTTCAACATAATTAGAATGTACACTATTATTCATAAAACTATAACAAAATAGATTACTAGTAATATAATTCATAAAAGGAAAACTGTTGTTAGAAATGTTAACTCGCAATTGTACGGGCCAGTTAGTAGTATAGCAAGACAAGTACGAGGTCGTACCCACGAGGACTGAGAAGCTAATATTAGTTATGTACTTAGATTACCAAATTCAAGAAAGTAGGAAGTTAAGTCTAAAACAGAATTTAAAACAAGAGTGATTGTAGTTGTTGAACAAATGAAGCAAAACGAAATTGTAAACAAAAGCAAAGTGAGCAAATGTAACAAAGAATGTTTTGTGGGCTGGAAAACAGATTGGGAGACTAGGGCATTCGATTCACCATAACAATTCAATTCTGGGTTATAAGGCGTCAAGTGACAAGTCTAATTCGGATTCAAAGATTGATTCTAGCTAAAGTATGATTATGCCATGGTGTCTGGTCCTAACCTTGTGTTCCTAATTCCCTAACTTGATCATTTGTTGTCTAACCAAAATTAAGCATTAGGAACCCATTAAGCATAGAAGAACAATTTAAACAACCAAGCATGTATCTAATCCCTGTTGTCGAATGTCCATACATACTCTTCTTATTCATAGTTCAATTCAAATCAAAGCATGGTGTCTACTCTTGATTCAAACCAATATAGTTAATATGCAAGTTCTAATGGTGATTAATCATCCAAACAAGCAACATAACTGATAAGCATAATGAATAAGAACATGAATCATGAATCAAACTTGAAACTCAAATCTTCAACTTATAAACCCAGAATATTCATGTTAGGTTACATCGAAGCCCTAGTTATGAATTTAGCTACTCATAATGGAAATGAAACTTAAATAAAAATAAGAAAACATAATGAATGCAATAAGAGTGGAAAAACCCATTTATGAAGTTGCTTGTGGTGTCCAAGGCTTCTCCAAGTGTTTCTCCACGTTTAATGCTGCTCCAAGAGTTTCCTCACATCTAGAGTATGGCAGCTAAAGAAGTGATTTGGGATGAGTTTTGGTGAGTGGTGATGGCAGAGAAAGATGAAATTGGTAGAGAATTGGAAGGGAGGCTTGCTGGAGCTGTTTTGGTGATTTTGGACAGAATGGAGTGTTTGGGGAAGGATGGAAGTGTTAGAGGATGGCTGAAGAGAATTCTAGGTTGAATGGAGTGTGATATTGTTGAATGAGTGTGAAGCTCTCTATTTATAGAGTGTGAAGCTCCCCTTTGGCTGATCAAGCACATGGCTCAAAAGAGGATCCAAGGCTCATCCAATCTGATTTGTCTCCCCTTTGAAGAGGATCCAAGGCTCCTCCAATCTGATTTGTCTCCCCTTTGAAGAGTATCCAAGGCTCCTCCAATCTGATTTGTCTCCCCTTTGAAGAGGATCCAAAGCTCCTCCAAGTGGAAACTGCAATCAGCCTGGTGTGTATTTTGATGGGCTCACGAATTGGACTCAACTTAATCAATTGCTGCATTTGAGTAGTCCATCTTGAAGTTCAGATTCTCATCTTTCCAACCACATATTATTTGGGCCAATCCAAGTTCAGACAAAGAAGTTAAGGCCGAAGTGAATTGCTAACTCAGTCTGCACGTTTTTGCACCACTTTGCATATTTTCCTATCCAAAGCCACCATTGTAACCTAAGGCCCAATGAACTGAATAACAAACCAAAATAGATTAAAAGCACAAGTTTTTCTTTAAGAACGTAAGCAAAACATAAACTATAAGGGTACAAAATGATATACAATTGTGAACTGATCAAATACCCCCAGACCTAGATTTTGCTAGTCCTCGAGCAAAACAAAAGAAAACAAAGTAAAAAAAACAAAACAATAAGTTAATTAAACCACTTCTGTAGGTAACATAGTTGCATTGAGCATATGCAACAAGCCTTTAAACCTCTAGGTATCCATAGCAGGAGGAGTTGTGTCTCCTGAGGGTTTAACAGAAACGATACCCACAAACGCTTTACTGACTCTACAAAACAAAATGTTAGAAAACTAACTTTGAAAACAACTAATGAAAATGAAAGAAAACTTTAGTCATACCTCCAACACCATAGAGTTGCCAAGATAGATGATCAATAAGTGTGTACAGTGGAAGCTATAGCTCAAAGGCACACGGCTTCAAAGTAAACATACTCAAATCTTGAAGGGAGAACATGCTTCAACTCTAATTCTCACATAAAGCACTCAATCACTCAGAACCTATGGTTTTATTCTCTCAAACAAGCAAAATGAGTATATGAAATAGAAGCACAATATTTGGTTAGATCTCATGAAGGGAATCAAATACTAAGAATAGAGATACACACATACATACCAGCACCCATGAATACATCCTCAAAGATCAGCTAGGTCTTTCACAAGGTTGTAATGAAAGGCTAGGGTTTAGGGGAAATGGAAGAATTGGAAGGAACACAATTAACTTAAGAACACACCAAGGTTGCATTCTTCATTGATCTGCAAGGTATCATTGATTTAGAATGGTATGGCTGCAACTTCATAGCATCATCTGGCATAGACCTTAAATTTCACAGTTAGATCAAATCGAAACATTTTCTCTTTATCTTTTTTTTTATTTGCTGACTTGATCGACTTCTTCTTTAACTTATTGCACAAATTCACACCAATTTACATTTAGGCATGGGGCAGCACCTTCCTTGCTCAAACTTTATCTTGGCACACCTTGGTGTATTTCTAAGCTACAGGGTATGGCTATAATAGGTTAAATATCTCAGATTGAGATACAAAGTTAGGGGAATCATGAGGGTGATAGAAGAAAATGGGTTAAAGTGTTTGGCTGCAAGAGGGCTGATGGAACACACAAATGGGTAGGGAGAAAAGAAAGCACAGAGAATTGTTATACACACATAGCCTAGCATCACTTCAATGAGTTCATTCATGAGTGAGAGCATGCACCTGATATCTGCAAAGAGAATCATCCTTAGTATTCAATCAAAATGGAAAAATGAGATCATTTAGAGTGAATTGAAGAAAATAAGTAGAGATGAGGAATAGAAACACTTTAAACCCTCTCAAGAAAGCAATTAGGCTCGAAATAGCTCACTAGGGTAGTCTCCACTATTCTCCTTCAAGAATCTGAGCATGGTACTTTATCCACCAGAATTCTAAGAGCAACTGCTTTTGTGAAGTGTAATATGTCTCATATGAAAATTGAAATGGCCGCTCCATAGCATTGATTGTATGACATTCTTAAAAAAATAGCGACACCGAACAAAAATTGGAAACACAAATCAAATGAACGAAAATTGAAAACACAAATCAAATGAACAAATATTGAAAACCTCCCCCCCAGACCTGAATTGAACATTGCCCCCAATGTGAAAGCATATAAGAAAACAGAAAACAGGGATTAAGGGTAACCTGGCACTGCACGTTTCATCCTGCATTTCTCAAAATGCTATCGATGGCTGAGCTCACCCATGGCTCTTCTTCTGACTCACTTTCTGAAGGGTCTGAGACAGAAGAATCATATTGGGCTCCATCTATTATCAACTCATCCATCTGCTCCACGAAGTCTCGGAGCCTTGTGGTCATGTACACTAATTGGAAGTGAAACTCGTCAAGCATACTTAAGTAAATGCCAAACTCGTCTCGAATGTTACCTGTACAATACATGTGACTGCTCACCACAACAGTTCTTGCACAAACCTCCTATCTAGCAGATATTCCCTCCAAGTATCTAGACAACGTGCCAGCGCTGCAAGCTGTATCTCTTCCAATCCACAATTCAGATCCCAATTTGGAATCCTGTCTTCAATTTCCTCTATCACCCTACCTCTATGAAGCAGAAAGGCATCTATGGTACTTCTGAGGGATCCATGGCAAACACAACCACGAGCACCTCAATCACTCCAATACTGGTTGCATAATGGTGTCCTTTCCCAAAAGATATTCTGGTGGGATAGCTGGCAGTGAGTTCAACAGAACCATTGGGCTAGGCACCTTCACCATGCTCAATTCGGACTCCTCCACTTTGAGCTTTCCACCGACGGCTCCTGGAGTTTCTCCATTGGCGAGATCTACAATAAACAACAATTTGGAGAAGGTTTGGTTCAGGAGGAAGAGGAAGTTGAGATGTTCAGGGGTTAGAGGGCGGGGATAAATGGAGAGTTAATTTTAGGGTTAATGTGGGTAGTGTTTCAGTGTTTGGCAGTCCACATAACGTAATATCCAGCCACTAATAAACATTCACAATATAAAAGAACATAAACTCAAATAATAAGAAAAGAAAGAGAAAATTTTATTTTAAAAACACACAAATATACAAGTGACTCAGGATTACCATTAAGAACCTCCGAAAACACAGCCGGGATCGGGAAGTTTGGAGAGGTCACAATGGTCTGCTTAAAACCCAAAACTTCTTAGACACCCGTGTCGCTGCCTCTCTAGACACTGTTATTAACAGAGATACTCATTGGAGTTACTAAGTCAACTCATATGAAAAATCTTTTTTTTTTATTTTTTTATAAGCTTGCAAGACATTGAACAAAATTATACCTAAGCAAAAGCTCACACAACTTAACTCTACACAAACCTAAACAAAAGTGTCAATCCCTACCCCCAAACTTAAATGAAGCATTGTCCTGAATGTGAAAGAATAAGATGAGTGAGAACATGTAAATAATAAGAGGAAAGTTTAAGACAAAGGATTAGAGAAACTCCCTCTTGACGCGATTAGGTCGACGCTACAAGCAGCTTATTCTTCAAACAATGGGTTGCCTCCCAAGAAGCGCTAAGTTTTATGTCCTCAGCCGGACAACCAAACTGCTATATTGAATAGGGTGGTTTGGCCTCAATCGGCATCCATGCAATGCAAGATTATTCACTAGGCTTGTTTTCTTTTCCGTCGCTTCCTTGCTGCTTTCCTTTTCTTTCTTTTTTTATGAATAGAATCACAAAGAATTGGAGGAGTGATTAAAGAATTCCAAATCTGGCACTCTCCTTATGTGTAGGAAGATTATAGCATTGAACATGTGGGCAGCCAATGTCTCCTTGTCTACTCTTGCACAAGCATGCTTCGATTGAATGGAGACCATCAATTTTTCCTTTCTGAATTACCAAAATACTTCAATTAGAAAACACTCTTGTAAAAACATTTGGTTCAAGGCATCAAACACTTTAAAGGCATAGTTTCACAAAAAGTCATGGGAGAGGAGTGCCATCTCTTCACGTTGATGATTGTGTTTGCAGTGGCCATAATGGTCGCGAGGAGATGGGATCAAACACGGTCTTCATGTGGATTATCCTCCATATCCATCACTACAAAATCAGCGGAAGAATGAGTGTATTAACTTGAAAAAAATATCTTCTAAATACCTTTTGGATATTTGATAGAATGATCCAGCTAGTTCAGGCGAATTGACGTTTTCTTCATCCCTTCTAAGCCAAGCTCTGATAACTGAATAGGCATTACATTGATGCTTGCTCCCAAGTCCAAACATGGCTCTTCCAGCCTTCTTATCTCACTGTTAATTGGGAATGTCAAAGCTGAGGATCTTCAGTTTTGGTGGGAGCTTCTTTGCAAACCAGCACTCACATTTTTGTTGAGCTTTACTTCTTCACTTGGAGCAAAATTGAGCTTGTGAGTTATCAAGTGCTTGATTGAACTTTCATATGCAGGGATTGTTTAAACATCAAGCAAGGGCAAAATTGATATTAACTGTACTCAAATATCATAAATCTCTTTAAAGCCTTATCTTGATTTGCTTTCTTCAAACGGCTGGAAATGGAATCGGTGGAATATATGGAGGAGGTGGAATGTATTATTTCTCAAAGATGTGGTGGCACAATTTGTCATCTCTTTTATGCAATTGAAATGGATTGGGTCCTGAGAATCAGATTTGGCCTTAGGAGTAGAGTGGGATGTTTTGGGTTGTTTCCTTCCACAGTGTGGTTTCCTCTTCATCTTCATTTTCTACAACCACAATCATTTGATAGATTAGAACAAACTTCGTTATCAACAATCTTACTGATTGAGCACTGAACGGCCCTTGGCTTCATGGATTTTTGGATAATCTCGGTTTGGCTTGGCCATTTCCCAGGCTCTCTTTGAGTATTTCAGCAGCTATCTGGCCTAATTGGACTTCAACTTGGAGAGGGCAGTTGTGTAGTTTGCTGGAAATTGGATGGTTGATTGCCATTTGCTTCACTATATCCTCCAACGATGATGATTGTTGTGGCCTATGGGAGTGAAGGGGGATTCGTTGATTCTGTGTATTCTCATAAAAGTTTGGATGATTCTCCAACTGGATTATAACTTTGAGAATATGGATCATTTATTGGACTTGGTTGTAAGAATTTACCAACTTAGCTTGCTCTTGCCAAATTCTGGATATGCAGCCCCAAAAGGACAAGAAATGGTAGGATGATCATGAGTTTTGCAAATGCTACACACTTCCTTTGAAGGGTTTCTTGAGTTAATGCAAGGAGGGCATCTAGCTTTTGTTCCAATTTAGAAATCTGCACACTAAAGAATCATTAGAACCACCAACAATACGTTTACCTCTTGTATCGGTGTGTTGGGTCTCCATTGCTATCGCCTCAAAGAGTTCATATGTTTTCTCTGGCGTCTTAGCTTATAAGAACCACCTGCAAAATTAGTGACAATATTATGACTAGAGGGGGTAAGTCCTTTATAAAACATACGCATCTGAAGCTTCAATGGAATCCCATGATGAGGACATTGATTGAGCAGCCCATTGAATCTCTCCCATGCTTCACAAAACGACTCATCATCTTGTTGTCAAATAGAAAGATCTTGTCCCTAAGCATGTCGGTTTTTTGCGTGGAGAAGTATTTCCCAAGAACTTCTTTTGAATGGCTCCCCAAGTCGTGAGTGAACTAGGCTTCAAGGAATTCAACCAATATTTCGCCTTATCTTTCAAAGTGTAAGGAAAACACTCTCATTCGAAGTTGATCTTCCGTCACACCTGTCAAGGGAAAAGAGCTCACAGCATTAAAAATATCCTTTATATGGTTAATGGATCTTCATTAGGTAAACCATAAAAGGAAGGCAACATATTAAGATGAGAAGATTTAAGCTCATAGTTTCGAGCTGTGTTGGCAGCAAGATGCTTGAAGGGGATGCTGGAATTGTTGGGATATCAAGGTCTCCCATGAACTCATTGGCAGCCATCTCTTCTTCTTCTTCTTGGTCTGAACTTGATTCTGAATTGGAAGGTGAAGAACCTGGGAGGTCAGTGTGATAGCAAGACCTTCAAATGTGGATGGCTGCTCTTTTGCAGTTGCCAACTCTCTTTCTAGACGATTCTGAATTTCAGAGATCACCCGTTTGGTTGCAAAAATGCCTGCGTTCAAAGGTCTCGAACGTTGGAATGAAGACCTCACTTGATCAAGGAAAGGACTTCCAGACATAAACTACCTGAAACAGAAAATAACTTGAGTTAGTTAGTACTAAAAAGAATAGGGTAACCTTGGGCACATAACCAGGGAAGAACTTTCATTCAATCCCCGGCAACGGCGCCAAAATTTGTTGTTAGAAATGTTAACTCGCAATTGTACGGGCCAGTTAGTAGTATAGCAAGACAAGTACGAGGTCGTACCCACGAGGACTGAGAAGCTAATATTAGTTATGTACTTAGATTACCAAATTCAAGAAAGTAGGAAGTTAAGTCTAAAACAGAATTTAAAACAAGAGTGATTGTAGTTGTTGAACAAATGAAGCAAAACGAAATTGTAAACAAAAGCAAAGTGAGCAAATGTAACAAAGAATGTTTTGTGGGCAGGAAAACAGATTGGGAGACTAGGGCATTCGATTCACCATAACAATTCAATTCTGGGTTATAAGGCGTCAAGTGACAAGTCTAATTCGGATTCAAAGATTGATTCTAGCTAAAGTATGATTATGCCATGGTGTCTGGTCCTAACCTTGTGTTCCTAATTCCCTAACTTGATCATTTGTTGTCTAACCAAAATTAAGCATTAGGAACCCATTAAGCATAGAAGAACAATTTAAACAACCAAGCATGTATCTAATCCCTGTTGTCGAATGTCCATACATACTCTTCTTATTCATAGTTCAATTCAAATCAAAGCATGGTGTCTACTCTTGATTCAAACCAATATAGTTAATATGCAAGTTCTAATGGTGATTAATCATCCAAACAAGCAACATAACTGATAAGCATAATGAATAAGAACATGAATCATGAATCAAACTTGAAACTCAAATCTTCAACTTATAAACCCAGAATATTCATGTTAGGTTACATCGAAGCCCTAGTTATGAATTTAGCTACTCATAATGGAAATGAAACTTAAATAGAAATAAGAAAACATAATGAATGCAATAAGAGTGGAAAAACCCATTTATGAAGTTGCTTGTGGTGTCCAAGGCTTCTCCAAGTGTTTCTCCACGTTTAGTGCTGCTCCAAGAGCTTCCTCACATCTAGAGTATGGCAGCTAAAGAAGTGATTTGGGATGAGTTTTGGTGAGTGGTGATGGTAGAGAAAGATGAAATTGGTAGAGAATTGGAAGGGAGGCTTGCTGGAGCTGTTTTGGTGATTTTGGACAGAATGGAGTGTTTGGGGAAGGATGGAAGTGTTAGAGGATGGCTGAAGAGAATTCTAGGTTGAATGGAGTGTGATATTGTTGAATGAGTGTGAAGCTCTCTATTTATAGAGTGTGAAGCTCCCCTTTGGCTGATCAAGCACATGGCTCAAAAGAGGATCCAAGGCTCCTCCAATCTGATTTGTCTCCCCTTTGAAGAGGATCCAAGGCTCCTCCAATCTGATTTGTCTCCCCTTTGAAGAGTATCCAAGGCTCCTCCAATCTGATTTGTCTCCCCTTTAAAGAGGATCCAAAGCTCCTCCAAGTGGAAACTGCAATCAGCCTGGTGTGTACTTTGATGGGCTCACGGATTGGGCTCAACTTAATGAATTGCTGCATTTGAGTAGTCCATCTTGAAGTTCAGATTCTCATCTTTCCAACCACATATTATTTGGGCCAATCCAAGTTCAGACAAAGAAGTTAAGGCCGAAGTGAATTGCTAACTCAGTCTGCACGTTTTTGCACCACTTTGCATATTTTCCTATCCAAAGCCACCATTGTAACCTAAGGCCCAATGAACTGAATAACAAACCAAAATAGATTAAAAGCACAAGTTTTTCTTTAAGAACGTAAGCAAAACATAAACTATAAGGGTACAAAATGATATACAATTGTGAACTGATCAAAAACAACATAATTTTTTTATTAAATAAACTAAAACATTAATCACTTGTAGATTACTAGTACGTTAAAATTGAATTTCAAATAAGTTTCTAAATTAATTCCTACATAAATCTTGGTGGGTTTCAGTCTCATTCATATCCACAAACCCCCTCTCCAAATAACACTTATAAATAGGGGTAGTTTTGGAATCTGAAAAATTCAATAAATCAGATTTAGAAATTATATTAGGTAACTTGCTTATTTGCATCCTAGTCATCAGGTATTATTTGAAAACATTGGGTATTTTAAATAGAAAAATAAAGGCAAGGGTTGTAGGTGATTTAAAATGAATTTTATGAGTCTAAGCTCAATTTACTTTATTTTTATTTTTATTTATAATGAAATTACATAAACCACATTCATCAATCACATTGTAAAGACTATCCATTATAAATAAAAGTGTGATTTGGGCTATGGATCCAAAAGTAAATGCATTTTCAAATTATGGTATCGGCAAATTTATGCTTATCCAGTGATGGTGTGCGAATATATAGTTGAGTTATTTACACTCACATTCTTTGAGGTTTTCTACGTTTTCACAAAACTCCTAGAGGTTTTAGAAATTACACAAACACCCTCTGAGGTTTTAAATTGTTCTCATAAAACTCTTTTTCATTGATTTTTCATCTAAAGATCAAGGATTTTATACAAAAAAATTCTCCAAATGACAAAATTTGGCATTTGAGATTAGATTGCTGTACTTCATTTTATGCATGCACATGGGCGTGTTAGGGCTTCACAAATGAAAACCTATTTTCATTTCATTTCTCATAATAAAATTATTAAATATGTTCTCTTTGCTTCGCAAATTATGCAACATTGACACTTCCCCCACTGATACAAAGAAATGGAATCCTCCATATCATTTCTTTATCAGTATCATACATTGAAAATGATTATAAATGTTGTGCATCCAACGAAGAATGTTTCCTTAAATATAATAGTATAGATGTTGGAGCAAGACATTTTCTTAGACCTTAAGCTTACAAAAATAATAACCTGAAAAACTAATGAATTTCCAGGGTGAGGGGCATTGTTAGGGTGTTGCTCAAGGATTCTGCAAAGATTAAGTAAGTAAACTAGTTGAATTGAACTTAAAGTGAAAATATCTAGAGCTCAAGAGCAAGAGGTTTATAGTTTTAAGTGGTTCAAAGTAGTTACTCCTATAATCGGGCTGTGTTCGAATCCCCTCTCTCAGTAATGCTTGTATAAAAAATAAAAAACTAGGGCTAAGAATTGCATACCTTAGTTTGTTCATGAGGTACACTAGCTTCACATACGCATGCATCCCGGGGTTCTGAAATGAGAAAAACCTCCCCCAATAATCTCCTCACTTTAAGCCCTCATTCTAGCCTTTCCGCCCCCGGGAGCTTCTACAATGAGGAGTTAAAGTGAGGAGACCGATCCGACCGTCAAAACATTTAAAATATTTAAGTCCCATGATTTCTTTACATTTGTTGATGGTGAGATTTGACCTCCTCAAATAACCTCCTCACTTTAAGCCCTCATTCTAGCCTTTCAGCCCCCAATAGATTCCAAAAAGGTATAACATCCCTTTCTGAGCTTGGACCTTCTATCTAATACATGTTCCTTGGGCCCACATAGGCAATATATTTTATGATAGGTTTTACTTAGGGCTCATGTTCCTTTATAAATCCTTCACTTGTGTGGGTCCCACCTCGGCCCATTTAAAACCAAGTCCGACCAGGTGTTTTAATCTTTTCCCTTTAAATACAAACATGTGTAAGACACTATTTTTATTAGTCTTACACTAGTTTCTCCGCACGTGCTTTTGCATTTGTGATAGGCTTATTTTAAAATTAAAAAAAATATTTTAGAATTAAAAAAGATAATGGGTAGTTGTGTTCCATAAAAATAGGATTCATTATCTGATTTTTCTTTTAATTTTAATTTTTTAAATATGAAAAAGTGTGAATTTACCATCTTATCCTTATTTAATTAATAATTTTAATTCTTAATGTTTGGATTAACCAAGGGCATTTTCTAGTATTTTGAATGTTTCATCATTCTCTGCCTTTAACTTTATATATAGATTAATGATAGCTTCTATAATGAGGAGTCCGACCTTTTAGAGGTATTTTAATCTTTTCCCTTTTAATACCAACATGTTTACGACACTATTTTTATTAGTCTTATATTAATGGGAGCTTCGACAATGAGAAGTTTAGAGTGAGGAGCTTATTTGAGAGATTCAATCCAACCATCAAACCATTTAAAATGTTTAAGTCCATTGATTTTCTCACATTTGTTGATGGTGGGATTGAACCCTTCAAATAAACTCTTCATTATAACTTTTCTCTACATCACTTAACAAATAATTGTTGGTTACCTTTTGGGAGGCCTAAAAGATAAAAACTGTAGACTAAAAAACTACTATGTGAGGTTTTGTTAGGAGGTGAGTTTCTAATCTCCATTAAGAATTTGAATAATTATTGATTTCTATTGAGAGATGTTGAATTTCGTTGAGATAGTGACGTAAACACTAGAATTTGAAGATAAGTTAAATGTTATGATTATTTCTTAAGTAAATTTTCATATAGAAGTTTAGTTTATTTTAAATATGCTAGTCATATTTGTTTATTTAAATATGATAGTCATATTTGTTTAAGGACCTTTTCTATTGAGAAGGGCGATAGTATACTAAATTTACACACATTACACGGATGCTAAGACTCGAACCCAAGATTTTTTAGGGAGACTTTGGAAAAACCCAAAGGAGAGAGAAATTTTGTAAAAGAAGCCAAAATGGACAAAATTGCCCTTATTTCTTTTTGGATTTCCTAAGAAATTATTTACACTTGCATGTCTTTGATTTGAAAGTTGAGAGGTTTTTCTGTCTTTTTTGAAAAAGTTTTGGCTTTTTCCAAAAGTGAAATTTTTTTTATGGCTAAAACCTAAATTTACTGATTTGGGAACTGATTTTTTATGAAAGAGTAATTGCTCCAAATTACTACACTAATGAATCCTTTATAAATATGATAGTCATATTTAAAATATGATGATACGAGATAAAAGTTCTTTGGTTCATATTAATCCTAGAAAACTTATCCAATGAAAAAAATGCTAAACAAAGTGTAAACAATATAAGGTGGCCCATCAGCTGGATCATTTTGCCTTGCCTTGTGTGTCATCTGAAATTGGTTAGTGGAGGGCTCATGCCTTAACCCTAAACCCTCAAATAAGCTTATTTGAGGGACACCCCTTGTAGGGCCCACTCCGGATTGTATTTCATTAATCCAAACTGTCTATTTTGTATATACTTATTCAAAGATCATCTATATAAAAAATTACTTGAATCCAATATCATTTGACCATTCAATTGAGTTATTGAAATTTTTTACTTTCTTGAAGCACCGTGTTCATTGATTTTGTAGGACACAATTGGATGTCGAAACGGTTCCCGATTTGTCTAATTTTTTGTAAGGATGATCTATGAATGAAGACCTTAAAAATAGATGGTTTGGATCATTGGAAAAAAAAATTGTAGGGTACCTTAAAGGGCATCCCTCAAATAAAATTATTTGAGGGATCCCTCAATAGAAGGGGACTGTATGTGTATATATATGTATATATATATAGAGCTTCCATTGAGAGATCCCTCAAATAAGCTTATTTGAGGGACACCCCTTGTAGGCCCCACTTCGGGTTGTATTTCACTAATCCAAACGTCTATTTTGTAGATACTCATTCAAAGATCATCTCTACAAAAAATCACTTGAATCCGATATCATTTGACCACTCAATTGAGTTATTGAAATTTTAGTACTTTCTTGAAGCATCGTGTTCATTGATTTTGTAAAACACAATTGGATGTTGAAACGATTTCCGATTTGTCTAATTTTTTGTAAGGATGATCTATGAATGAATACCTAAAAAAATAGATGGTTTGGATCATTGGGAAAAAAATTGTAGGGTACCCTAAAGGGCGTCCCTTAAATAAAATTATTTGAGGGATCCCTCAATAGAAGGGGACTGTATATATATATATATATATATATATAAAGTAAAAGGCATAGAATGGTGAAACATTCAAAATATAAAAAAACACCATTGGTTAATACAAACATTAAGAATTGAAATTATTAATTAAATAAGGATAATATGGTAAATTTACATTTTTTCATATGAAAAAAATAAATTTAAAAACAAAATCAGATAATAGGTCATACTTTTATGGAACATAACTACCCATGTTATTTTTTCTTAATTCTAAAAATAAAAAAGAAACCAATTGGCACATGCGTGAAGGGGCTAGTATATATAAAGCAAGAGTAATGCTACACTTACCACATTATTATCCCACATTTCTATACCACATGATGTGGCATGTCTATATCATATGCCACATCAATTAAATGAATGAAGTGTATTTTAATAAATAAAATTAGAAAAACAGAAACTAGTATTTTACATGATGTGGTATGCACACATCAGATGCCACATCATGTGGTATAAAATTGTGGTATAAAAAATGTGATAAGACTAGTATTATTCATAAAGCAAAAAGCAGAGAATGGTGAAACATTCAAAATACCAGAAAATAGCATTGGTTAATTTAAGCATTAAGAATTGAAATTATTAATTGGATAATATGGTAAATTCATTTTTTTCATATTAAAAAAAATTAAAATTAAAAAAATCGGATAATAATTCCTACTTTCATGGAACATAACTACACATGTTATCTTTTCTTAATTCTAAAAATAAAAAATAAAAAATAAAATAAAACCAATCGGCACATGCGTGAGTATGTGCCAAGTGATCGGTGCATAATTACATATCTTTTTGTACCCTTCTAACTTATGATTTGGTTATGTTTTTGAGTTAAACTTGTGCTTTTAATAAAGTTTGTGTATGTTTCAGTGCAATAAGGATGAGACTCATTACATGCATTTTGAAGACAAGTTAGCTCAAAACAGTGTCTGCAGATCAATCACATTCACGGATTAACCTGTACTTGCTCAAGAAGAACCAGATAATGAGCCATACATCATTGGAAAGATACGGAAGTCTAGTTTCCGTAGCATTTTACGGTTCATGATTTGGAGTCTTTTAGAGGAAGTTATCCATGATTTAGCAGCTCAAGGTCAAAATTCGGCAGCATCTGCGTTACTGGGCCAAAAATGACATTTGAAGGTCTTTCCTATTTTTCCTTGAGTTGGGCTGCATATGCTTGGAAAGATAAGACAAATGGCTTGAAGATCCATATTTTTCCAGAATTTTTTGGTATGAATAACAAGCCCAAAATCGGCCCACAAGCTGACTTCAATGCAATGTCATGCATGATCAAAGTGCTATCTAGTGGGATTTGTTGGTGAAGAGCACTAGCCAAAAAGATGAGTTTCTAATTACAAGTGCTATCTAATGGGATTTGTTGGTGAAGAGCACTAGCCAAAAAGATGAGTTTCTAATTACAAGTGCTATCTAGTGGGAGTTGTTGGTGAAGTGCACTAGCCAAAAGATGAGTTCTTTTACAAGTGCTATTAGCATAAACCATATTCAATTTAGATATTCCCCTTCCATTCTCCCTATAAATAGCACTCCAATTCTAAATACAAAGGCATTCAACAATCCATCAACTCATTTCATCCATTACTCATACACATTCAAATAGAGAGAGAGAGAGAGAGAGCTAGTTGCAAAAGGAGCAAAGCTTGGAGCTGTCTTGGGAATTCCTTGCTGCCATCATCTAGTTCTTTTCTTCTCTTTATCCTATCTTATGTATTTCCATTCTATATTGTTTTTCAATTATTAAATATGAGTAACTGAATTTCTTCTTAGTTAGAGGTTAATTCGAAGCCATGGACATATGTTTTATATGAATTGATCACTTCCAGTTATGGTTTCGTAAAGTATGAATGTGATTTACTTTTCTGTTTTATTCAGGACTTATTCTTGCATGTTTATTAAGGATGCATACTTAGTTTGCATGCAGGGATTTGATGCTAGAATATGAGGGAATTTCACCTAATCGTTATGAACTTATATTCACAAGTAGTAAAAGTCACTAGTCATGATTGTGTTAAGTAAATTCCTGGCAAGAGTATCATGCTTTTCATAGTTACAAATGGCTTGTCAAAGCTTATGATTTTCATAGAACTTAATGATCTTTGATATATATCTCTATCATGCTGTTCATATAGGGAACTTGATAAGAATAATTTGATTGAGTCGCTGAGTCCAATTCAATGAACTTAGGAAAATCTGAGAGTTAATTAGTGCAGTTCACAATTAATTTGGGGCTTTGACATTCATACTTTATAGAAAGAGTAACTGGAGATCAATTTGTGTGCATATGTTCCATGTGCATATCCCTTAATCCATATTTCATTCACAACTTAGTTATTTACTGCTGTCAATTTTACTTTGGTCTAAATCATCCAACTCCCCCCAATCATTGTTCCCTTAACTTAGTTCTAGTTTAATAAATTTAATTTGTGTTGATTAGCATCCCTCCTAATCCCCGGAATAGAACGATCCCTACTTACTCGTACTACGATTGCATGATTTATACGGTTTAATTTGTACGTTAGTTATTTCTCACGCCACCAAGGGGCTAGTATATATAAAAGAAGAGATTGAGATTGTCTCAAAAAAACAAAAACAAAAAAGATTGGAACCTACATTGAACAAGCAACAAAATCCAACAAAATTAACCCAACATATCTAACTTACTCAGAACAATTGAGATCAATTCGATCAACCTATTAACCACTATTAACAACAACAGTAAAAAATAAAAAATTGAAGCCAAAAGGAGATAGAGAGGTGGAGAAAATCTGGGATTCTTCCCAAAACTAGAAACAAACATAAGCAGAAAAAAAAAATACAATGAATATCCTTTCTTAAAGAAAAGGGCAATTCCGAGTTTAGGCGCAAAACCCAGAAAATGAAAAAGAAAGAAAAAATTATGGTCCAAGATCTCCTTTCTCCTTCTCCTCAAACCCACCCTTTTCCTTCCATTGTTTTTGTTCCTATTTCCAAGAGAAGAGTGAGAGAGATTGAAGTGAGAAGATTGCTTGAAATATGAGGGAGCATAGAGAAGAAGATGAATAGAAGAACCGAAGAAGAAATGGGGCTCTACAAAGAAAAAAAAAGAAGGGAAGAAAATCACAAAGACAGAGAAAGAGAGGAAGAGAGAAGAGAGAAGAGAAAAGAGAAAATAGGAGAAGAGATAAGAGAGAAGAGAAAAGAGAAGAAACAAATGAGAAGAGGTGTGCTCACCTAGAGAAAAGAGAAGTGGCGTGTCTCTAGAAAAGATTCAGATTCTAAACCCACATCTGGGCTTGGACATGGATCCTATGTTCATATCCAATCCAAGATACATTTAAGCTCACCAAACAATGGCTGGGACCCATGTCCATTTTAATTGAAAATATCCAGTCCAGTCCAACCCACCAAACATGCCTTATGCTCAATAGTAGGTCCATAAGGCTTAAAAGATATGTTGAATATGACACTTCCTCCATGCAATCAATGGGGGCACAAACATCATCAATTAATTTGAGTGCTGCTAAATAAAACCTAACATTAACTGAGTACACCCTATTACCAAACTATATATTAAATTACTAATTTACCCTAATATAAAATGATCAAAAAAAATATATTGAATTGTGAAATAAATATAATTTTAATAAGTACACATTACTCACCATATTCAACCTTAACCAAACATAGAGAAGTTTTCATATTACTTGGTGCCCACGAACAACGCTGCGAGCACTAACGAAGGCGCAAGGAGGTGTCTTTGAATGGTGTACAGTAGATAGGAAGGGATAGATAGCAATGATTCTAATCTAGCTAACTTACTTGCAACAGTATCAATCTTCGATGAGTGGCTAGAAGAATTTTCCCTTTGTAGAGTAAAAAGCGATCTTCATAAACATATGATAAGGCAAACTTCCCACATACTTTAAACAGATCAACCTGGAGGAAAAATGAACCTGATTCTGTAAGCTACAATATAGCCTTCATGACAAAAAGAAGAAGAAGAAAAGAATTAATTTTAGTCACTGAATACAAGTAGATTATAACCAAACAAGACATCAAGCTGGATATCAACCAACAAATAATCATACAAGTAGGTTTACTTAATTTAAGGTTGAAGAAGATGAGAAAGTATGGAATATTAAATAAATTGTAGACATTGAGATTTCCATCGACTTCTCTAATAACATCACCAAAGTCTTCTATGCCCTTGCTTTTGTGCCAAAGTAAAAAATTTAAATAAATTGTAGACATTGAGATTTATGCGTGTAGAAATTGCAACAAGTAAGAGTTGGACAAGTATAACACTCATAAAAAGAGAAACCTGGTTCAAGATTGGTATTAGGGTGTTGTGTAATAGAGTGTATTAGAGTGTACCAAGGGTATTTTTGGTAGTTAAATAGGGTGTACTTAGTTAATTTTACATTTTGATTAAAATATTAGGGTGTACTTAGATCATAGGGTGTACTCAGTTAATTTTAAGGTTCGTTTAGCAACACTCATTAATTTTCGATTTTGCCATGAAAATTTCACCTTTTTCAAAATGTAAAAACCACATTCAAAATAACCTTATTTAGGAGAGGAGACGAAGAAAATCCTGACCTTTAGCCCAAGCCAAACCATCATATAGCCAAGACACTAACAATAGGATGCCTAATTCAATCCTTGAAATAACAAAGGCCAAACCATTGAAGGAGTAGACATCATCAACATTGGGAATTGACTATAAAAGTTTGTAATGCTAGTATGACTATAAAAGAAAAAAAGAAAGGAGGTGCCATGAAATACCTTCTCATAACACTCAAATAACTTTTTTTATATATTCATATTATACCTTCCTTTGAACTTTCCAAAAGCTCCATAGTTTCTTTTTTTTTTCTTTGAAATTTTAATAATTCTATCCAATAAATACGTACAATGTTTATGACAAGCCCAATCAATCTACGGAAAGAGATTTTCCAATTCTTGTGGTGATAATAAGATATTTTTTTTAAAATAAAAAAAACTTAAATTTGTGTTAAAAAAAAACTATACAAAAAAAAGAAGAAGAAGAAAAGAAGAAGAAGAAAATAAGGAGAATTCGGTTTAATGAAAAAAATGCAATAATTAGTTGGAAGAAAAATCCAAGACCCTATTTTCAATATTTCAGAAAGAACAACCAAGCATCTTACTCTTTAGTGCACCAAACAATTAAACTAAAGTATCTTTGTGACTTCTCCAACTATGGCCTAATAAAAAATGGTATTAATTTGTAGGCTAAAGATCGTAAATTCAAATCATTATAATACCTTGATATTGAGTTGGAGAACAATTCGAATCATTATAACACCTTGATATTGGGTGGGATAACCCATTCTCCGTCCTAACTTTGACGAAAATAAAAAAAATCACAGAAATTCAGTATACACATTACAGAAAATATGCCACGTGTTCTATGTCCCACATCCTACATTGCCTAACCAATTATCGGTTCCCACTTGTCAAGTAACTCACTCACACTAACAATCCCTGTCCAAGTATAAACACCCAAAGCAACTCCTTTTCTTTCGCATATATATATGCACATATACCCCTCAGGTATAACTCGTAAGGTCCCAAATCTATCTCTCACCTTTCTTTAATTAGGGTTGCGTTTTGGTCTTCGTCTCCCACTGTGTATTTAGGGTTTTGTTCGACTCGCAATTGCGTAATTTAGGGCTTTTTCTACAATTCTCTCTCTATAAACAGTACACATCGAAAATTTTGATCTTTTGGTTTAGATCCTATTAGGGTTTCGATTCTCTCCTTCCCGCGAATCGTGATCGTGAAACTAGGATTTTTTATTCGTTCCCTGTTCAATTTGGGAAAAAGGAGGTTGATTTTGGGTTTTGATTGGGGAATTTGAGTTTTGGACAATTTGACTGCGAAAACAATGCCTCCGAGGATGGTGAAGAGAGGTGCGGCAGCGGCCGGAACGAAGAGGACGACGAGAGTCACCAGGGGGACGCCCAAGGCTCAGAGCCAGGCACAGGCTGAGGCTCCCGATGATGTGCCGGTGGTGGAAGCTAAAGAGGATCTTAAGGTTGAAGAGGTTAAGGAGAGGCCAATTGTGGCGGAAAATTCGGTTGTTGAGGAGAAACCGACTGTTATCGATCAGCCAGGGCTTTCAGAGATCGAAGATGATGCAAAATTAGAGCTGAATGGATTAAAAAGTAAGTTCCTTCTCTTGATTTGTCATTCTTGTATGTTTTGCATGATTTTATGTATGTTGTCAGGATCTTGTTGTCTTAATATTTTTGTTTGTAATGTGGTTGTTAATTGAGAATTTTATCTCAGAGTGTTGTGTTAATGGGTGGGGAGTGACCAAATTTTTCTTTATTAAATTTTATGAATTTATAATTTTATCGTGTGGGATGGTTACCAGAGCTTGGAAAAACAGTGAAGCTAACTAAGGACAGTACTGTAGAAAGAATTCCAATGGATAAAATTTGAAGTATTTATTTTACATATCATAAATGGTTAGCTGGAAATTCGCTGTTTTTATGAACCTAGTAATTCTTTCCTCTCCATATATATGTGGTGGCTTTTAATAGAAGTGGCCACCTTGTTCTTTCAAGAGCAATTGGTTTTTGAATGGAGCTTAGAATGACGGTGTGAGCATCGTATAAGTGGACTATTGACTTTGTTCTAGTTCACATATGTGTTAATAAATTGGTTTTCTTATGGTTCTAGAATGACAGTGTAAGTATTGTGAACACGGATAAATTCTCTCTTTGGATTTAGCTCAGTTGTGGTTTAAGCAGCTGCTTTTCATGAGGAGTGCAGAATGGAAGTTTAAGCATTCTAAATTTGGATCATCTTATTTTGACATTGTTTTTGGATCAATGGTTGGTTAAGACATTGATTTCTTATGGAAGCATGACACTTCAGACGTTATAAATGTAGATCGTGATTTTTTTTTTGGGCTCAGTTATGTGTTAATATATGGTCATGGTATTATTCAATGTGTTTATCTGAGAAGGACAAGAATGTCTTTTATAAAATTGCATGTGAAATCTACTTTATCATAATGTAGAACATGAGTCTCTTTTAACTAAAGGGATCATCAACCTTAATTTTATGGCAGAACAAGATAAGGTTAAGGAGTCTATGGATGATTATGAAAAAGATGAACGATTAGAGCTGGAGGATAATGAAGCTGAGTATGAACCTGAAGAAGATGGTGGGGTTGATTATGATGAGAAGGAAATGGAACAAGAGGATGTCCAGGAGGTCGAAGATGAAGGAGATGAAGAACCTCTGGAGAATTTAGGTGAAGAAGAAGGTGATATGGCTGAGGAGGAATTGGAAGATCCCAATGAAGAACTTGAGGGTGAAGAGTATGAGGAGCATGCTGCTGAGGAGCATGAGCATGAGCATGAGCATGCAGAGACGGTTGATGAAGAGGAGGAGCACCATGAAGTTGTAAAGGAGAGACGGAAGCGTAAGGAGTTTGAAGTATTTGTTGGTGGTCTAGACAAGGATGCAAGTGAGACTGATCTTAAGAAAGCTTTTGCCGTAGTTGGTGAAGTTACTGAGGTCAGGCTGATGATGAACCCTCAGACAAAGAAGAACAAGGGATTTGCATTCTTGCGTTTTGCAACTGTGGAACAAGCAAAACGAGCTGTTACAGAGCTTAAACATCCAGTGGTAATTTTTGATCCCTTGATAGTTTGAATGGAAACTGGTTTCTTCACATATTAAATTCTATTCTTTAAATGATTGCAATTCCAGATTAATGGAAAACAGTGTGGTGTTACTCCAAGTCAAGACAGTGATACCCTTTTTCTGGGGAACATAAGCAAGACATGGACAAAGGATGCTGTAAGTATATTTGGCTTACTTCGTTTTAGAATTCAGTGGCCTTATCAGGAGTTGCTTAAAAGTTTCTGACTTATTGTGATGGCTATGGCTTCAGTTGAGAGAGAAGTTGAAACATTATGGAGTAGATAATGTTGAGGATCTCACATTGGTCGAAGACACTAACAACGTGGGAATGAATCGTGGCTTTGCTTTTTTGGAATTTTCATCTCGTTCGGATGCCATGGATGCTTTTAAGCGACTTCAAAAAAGAGATATAGTGTTTGGAGTTGATAGGCCTGCAAAAGTTTCTTTTGCAGATTCCTTCATTGACCCTGGTGACGAAATCATGGCACAGGTAATGTCAATTTTCGGCATTATTATAGATATTAGGAATCCTGGATGGATCGTCTTTCTCTTGCTCTTTTCTAGTGATATGGTGTATGTGACGTACATAAAGGCCCTTGTAACATCTCTTTCCATTAATATTAGGAGTGTGGATGGATTGTCTGATTATTTTCTTTTAATGTTATGGTAGATGTAATTTTCTAATTTTGTTTGTCAAATTACCATAACATCTACAAAATGTTGATTAGATTCTTCAGAGTTGCTTTTTCAGGTAATGTTTCTTAGTTTTTGATTTTTGTTTTATATCAATCTTGTTAAGTTTTTCTCCTCTGTTGGCCATAGTAAGAACAACCATGTATAGTATCGTGGGTTTGAGGGCCTTTCCTCTATGTAGTGTTATTATGTCATTTAGAGAAGTTT
This sequence comes from Prunus salicina, assembly GCA_020226455.1. Lineage (NCBI taxonomy): Eukaryota > Viridiplantae > Streptophyta > Magnoliopsida > Rosales > Rosaceae > Prunus > Prunus salicina. Next base: position 16,332,949 of record CM035343.1, on the reverse strand, counting down.
CCTAGGTGATGTTGGAGCTGCTGATCACATATATTGAGATGCAGGTTAAAACCGTCTTTGTGGATGGCTTACCTGCTTCATGGGATGAGGATCATGTCCAAGAACTTCTAAAGAAATATGGGGAGGTTGAAAAGATTGAGCTTGCGCGGAACATGCCCTCGGCTAAGAGGAAAGATTTTGGTTTCGTTACATTCGACACTCATGACGCTGCAGTGACATGTGCTAAAAGCATTAACAATGCTGAGTTAGGCGAAGGAGACAACAAGGTGTGTTGGCTGATAACAGCAAATTTCTATTTTAGACATTGTCAATGAAGTAGATGTGTATGGGCCTTAGTTGGATATTGACTTTATAAATAATTGTCACACTTTAGGCCAAAGTCAGGGCGAGATTATCAAGACCGCTTCAGAGAGGTAAAGGAAAACATGTTGGGCGCGGAGATTATCGGCCTTCAAGGGCTGTTGGACGAGTTGTTAGGGGTTCGTGGGGTCGCCCAACACCTCGTTCTCTCCCTCCCCTGCGTGGATTAAGGGGAGTTGGAAGTCGAATCCCACCAGCCAGCGTGAAGAGGCCTGTTGGGTTAAGAGAAAGACGCCCTGCAATGTCACCTTATCCAGCAAGAGGCAGGCCTTTGCCTCCTCCAGCTAGGTCCTATGATAGGAGGCCACCTGGTATGCAATATTTTGGGTTTATACTATCTAATTGGTTTTGTGTTGCAATTTTTATCATGTGGAATAATTATATTGGTCTTCTTTTTTCAACAGTCCCAGCATACCCAAAGAGCAGCTTCAAGAGGGAATATGGTAGGCGCGATGAGGTTCCTCCTCCAAGGAGCAGAGTAGCCACTGATTATGGCTCAAGGGCTGTTCCAGAGAGACGCCAATCATATAGAGATGACTATACCCCACGTGGACCTGGCTACTCTGATCCACCAAGAAGTACTTCTCGTACAGGAGGGAGGAGAGCTTATGTTGATGAGGGTTATGGACAAAGGTATGAAAGGCATCCTCCCCCTTCTCATCCTCCTCCAAGTTACCGTGAAGGTCGTGCTCGTGATTATGATTCTATTTCTGGTTCAAAGCGTCCATACTCTGCACTGGTTAGTGTCACTGGCGACCTTGTCTGCAGATGAAAATGCAATTCTTTGGTCTTCTCAGGTCCAATGTGAAATATGGGCTAAATGTTTTCCTTGCAACATGTTTTGTATTGTAGGATGACGTTCCTCCTCGTTATGCTGATGCGGGTATTCGCCAATCAAGGGCACGGTTGGACTACGAGTATGCAAGTGGTTCTCAGTATGGAGATGCCTATAGTGATAGGTTTGTCCCGTGAATTGGAACATTAACTTTTATTCTCACATGTGTGGATGCCGTAACTTACCTTTAACGTATCTTTGTTGTGTTTGATAGAATGGGGAGATCTAGTTTAGGATATGGAAGCAGCAGAACAAGTCAGGATTCACATGGACTTTATAGCAGTCGTCAGGGCATGGGCTATGGAGGAGGTGTGTTTGGAATTGATGGTTATCTGAGATATAGTGTTAGTGTTGAAATCATAGACTTAAAAGGCCTGAGTTTTTTCATTTCTTGGGCTTCAGGTTCTTATGGCGGTAATGATGTTGGTGGAATGTACTCATCAAGCTATGGTGGTGATTATATGTCTCGTGGCAGTGATGTATGTGCCTGATCTTGTTCGGTGTAATGACAGGAATAGCTGTTTGTTTGGCGGTCTCATGTATCATTGTTTCTTGATTATCTATTGTAGGTTGGAGGTAGCTCTTACTCATCAATGTACTGGCCGTGGTGTGGGTGGAAGCAGTTATATGGGTTCAGGCGGTTCTGGCTCGTACTACTGAGGTAATTTAATTTGTTGTGTTATTCATGTTTTATTAAGTCAGTGATGCATGCTTAATATGAGCCCAAGGTGCCCAAGTCATTACTATTTTTTCCTCTGGAGATTTATGTTTTTCGAAGGCACGGCTTCTCTTCTTTTGCTCTAAAAGGTCATGGGTGAAAACAGAGCAATATGGTTACAAGTGAATTTGTCTATGGAACAGATCTGACATGAGCAAGAGGATGCTGTAGGATGTGGACTGTATGAAGCTTTTGCATTATGATGCCTACAGTTATGGACAGAGAATTTCCCTAAGAGCCTATGTATGTGCTGAGAATCTTTCATTGTACACAATAGGGTTGTTGTGGTTCAAGCCCTCTTGGATATCCAAAGATTGGATGCTATGTCAGGCTGTAGTTATTTCGCTGCAAGGAAACTCAAGCTGTTCAGAGATGAAACATACAAATGCTTAGTTTATGATATTTCGTCTAATTTATCTCCTATAAGAACTTCACCTGATGGAAAGCTTGGAGTCATGCTGCATCCTTTGTTCTTATGAATAGTAGATTATAACAAGAGAATGAGGGATTTTCTTAATGTGACTCTTAAGGTACTTTGGATATTTTTGTGTGCTGAATCCTTTGGAAAGGTTTTGGGTTTCAATAATAAAAGCGAAATATGGTCATTTCACACCAGTTAATCATTTCAGTTCCATAACAATGAATAAAACCCTCAGTGGGTTAAAGGAACTGAAGGCTATAAGGAACTGTGTAGCTTGCTTGGAATTGTACGAGATTGGGTCTGAGAAGGTTGACCTGGAATCTCTTGCCTGTGTGTGAGTTTTAGTATTGGAGTGAGTTAAATTTGCATTTTGACATATTTATTGGTTGTTAAGGTCTGGGAATCATATGCTTGGTTACAGTTAGGTACTGTATCTGAACTTAATGGGAAATTACAAACAAGGATGAGTAGAAGAAAGGTTCAAATGGCATGCTATAATTACTAGATTTTATTTCATTTCTTAAGGAGAGTAGACCTGCTAGTAGAATAAAATTATATCTGTTTATCTTAGTGAAAGTTCTTTTAGTTGCTTGCAAACCTTGACCAAGAACTTTTGAGAGTCGGTGATTAATTGAACTGAGTACACAATATGGACAAGTGGAAGGGCTGACAAACATAAATTGTTTCCATTGCTATGCTTCCTACGAACAGAAACAGCACTGTTGAAACTTCATAATCTGGATCGCAAATAGTTGATTTTGTGCTACTGATGCCAAAAAAGGGTCTGCAATTGGTAAATAGCCCACTTTGTACGCACATCTTAATGTGGAATATCCCATACTAAATGTGGGAGGATCATTTTTGGACTTTGCATACGCTACAGGTCCACACAGGAGTCTAAATTTGGTTAGATCTCCTTTATTAGCAATCCTTGCAGATTAAAAGCTTCTGAAGCTTGGAGGTAACTACTAATACCTGCCTCATGCTTGGCTTGTAACTTATTGATTGTTCAGTAGGGTTGCGTATCAAGGTCATAACAGCTAGTTCTTTTCATTCTTGATAAACTTATTCTCATTTCTCAAGTAGCTAGGGAATTCTTTATGGTTCGAAGTTGTATCGCTGCACAGGTTTTGTTTTGGTAGGTTTTCCATGTACCAATCCTGTCGAGATTTGGATGCCAACCGAATGCTGGGTTGGATTTTAATAGGTGCATATACTTTTTTGTCAAGTTTTCGGGCAAGAAATAACTATAAGAGTGTTATGTTTTCTTTAGGGAAATACAAATTGCCTGTATGTTTGATTTTTGTTATTGGGTTTCTAGGTTTACAGATGTACACAAAACAAAGTCCTTTGTACTTGGTAAATTATTTGCAGGATACAACTTAATAAAAGCTTTGATTTGCATGGATTCTCTCTCTCTCTCTCTCTCTCGTACAGCTGAAATAGGATTTTAACCAACAAAAATTGAAAAAACCCCCGTCAAGATACTTTTTGTTAATCAGATTCCGATTAATGCACATGTTTTTTCATGTTGTTACAAAGCAATCAATCGAGTCTGGACGTGACACTAGTGCAATCTACATTTATCATCTTGTGCAAAAAGTCTCAAGTCTGAATTGTGTTGTGATCAAACAATTGCCATGCATTAATATCAATTCCGCCACTGCATCTACCTGAATGAATAATATCAACAGAATTTGAGACCTTTTACTACACAGTTCAGAGTGACTTATTGGGTAATTTATATAAAGTTTATGGCTGATGATTGTCCGTATGGTCAACTATTCTTTTCAACTTTCTTGCTTTTCCTTTTCGATTTTTCTTCAATCCTCTTATGTACCAAGTGCATAGGCAAATGTCACCATTGGATTGGTTTTCAATTCATCCAACGGCTGCAATTTGTTACCACTTTTCGCATCTTCAATTGTGAAATGTGTGGTACATAGGAGGACTCTAGAAAAACCATGATGTTTCGACCAAAATCAGAACCCTAATTTGATGAGACATCGATTAATAGCTTTAATATCACAATGTCAACAACTAGACCAAATTTCATACAAAATTGGCTAGGTAAGTGAACGGGAAGATTTGCCAACAGAGGGAGAGCAAAGCATCGACAAACACACACCTGAATAAAAAACGATAGTGTAAGATTAAAAATTTGATATGAACAAAATAGAAATGCAAACTAGCACTTGTTTCTAGTTTGAAAATGGACGAAGACTCAATTGCCACAATTAATAAATTAAAACAGATTTTACCCCATAAGACATTTATAATGACATCAAATAGAACTCACAACTCAGTTGAGTAAAAGAATTGAGACCTTTCACTCTAGAGTTCAGAGGTTCTGGCTCGTACTACTGAGGTAATTTAATTTGTTGTGTTATTCATGTTTAATTAAGTCAGTGATGCATGCTTGAGTATGAGCCCAAGGTGCCCAAGTCATTACTATTTTTTCCTCTGGAGATTTATGTTTTTCGAAGTCACAGCTTCTCTTCTTTTGCTCTAAAAGGTCACGGGTGAAAACAGAGCAATATGGTTACAAGTGAATTTATCTATGGAACAGATCTAACATGAGCAAGAGGATGCTGTAGAAAGTGGACTGTATGAAGCTTTTACATTATGATGCCTACAGTTATGGACAGAGAGAATTTCCCTAAGAGCCTATGTATGTGATGAGAATCTTTCATTGTATACAATAGGGTGGTGGTTGTGCTTCAAGCCCTCTTGGCTATCCACAGATTGGATGCTATGTCAGGCTGTAGTTATTTCTCTGCAAGGATACTCAAGCTGTGTCGTCTAATTTATCTCCTATAAGAACTTCACCTGATGGAAAGCTTGGAGTCATGCTGCATCCTTTGTTCTTATGAATAGTAGATTATAACAAGAGAAGGAGGGATTTCTTAAGGTAAACGGGAAGATTTGGCAACAAAGGGAGAGCAAAGCATCGAAAAAACACACACCTAAATAAAAAACGATAGGGTAAGATTTCAAATTTGATATGAACAAAATAGAAATGCAAACTAGCACTTCTTTCTAGTTTGAAAAAGGACGAAGACTTAATTGCCACAATTAATAAATTAAAACAGATTTTACCCAAAAAGACATTTATAATGACATCAATAGAACTCACAATTCAGTTGAGTAAAATTAGACTCTCACTGTAACCATAGATCCTCCTCCTGGTTCTGCTATAGGTACCAAGTTTTATTCCAGTATCCGTAACTTGCTCCGATTTAGGATCGTACAACTCCAACTTTCTGTGTTGCCAATTTTCATATCTCGTTGTAAAATGAACACCACCATTTGCTGTAAATGCCAATGGCCATGCAATTTTTCCCTCTGCCGGAACAGGAATCGTGCGAATCATTTTCCAGGAATCCATTTCCAGAACCCATATGTCATAGTAGTAACGGTACCCACAATCCCATTCTTTTCTATGACGGAACAAAGAAAGTGATTTCTCCAACACCCTAATGGACATTGAATCTGTCACTGTGAGCAATCTATCAGGAAGCATAATCCTTTGGAAAACCTCATTCTCCATATCAAAAGAAATGATGTATCTGCAATATGGAAAAAACTCCTGTACAATCCAATACACAACTCCATTCAAGTAAGCCCATTTCTCTCTCCAGAACACGCTAAATATTTCTGTCACAGGGGGAACTGCATTGATTATTCTCCAAGAATCCAACCTAAGGCTGTAAACCTCGACACAGACGTCGTGCAAAAACCTTCCAATTCTCACAACTTTGTAGTCATTTCCACCAACATCGAGGCCAAACCCAAGAGAGACGGTAGCGACGCTGCGGTAACGATACTTGCCACAAATGAGACCTTTGGGAAGTCTCTTGAACTTCCTGATTGATGGATTCCATAAATATGTACTCTCCATAGTAGTATCAGATATACAAAGCAATCCATTGCAGGAACCATAAACGTAGAAAGAGGAACCACTCTTATGCCTAGGAAGATCTAACTCCAAACACTTAGCATATGTTTCAGGACAAAAGACTGACAAGCAATCTGGATTGCCAGAGTGCATAAGTAAATAATCACAACCACTTTTCATGGCAGTCCTTTCGAGATGGGCGCTTATGAAACTTGGGCTGCTAATTAAAGCATGCCAAGACTTGCAAACACATCTGAACTTCAACAGAGATTTTACAGGCAATTTTGCAATGATGTCTAACAAGATTTCATGGGGTATGTCTTTGGGGCTAACCATGTTAAAAACTAAAATACATATACAGAATTCAACTGACAAGACCAGGAAACTACAAGCTGCTGTCCAGCAACCCAAACAGTCCCAAAATAGAGAGAATAGAAGGACGAAGCAATAGAATTGAAGTTGGAACGACGATAATTGAGTTCTAGGGTAAAAATCCCAAAGAAACTCGAGTCTCTTTATAGCCTTTTTACACTAGAGTACATCAGCTTATTAAGAAGACCTAATTGACAAAGGAAATGAAATACCATAACAGGAAATTAAACCGAATCCTAATTGGAATAAGAGAAGTAATATAAAAAAAAGCTAATAATTTAAAATAACTAGAATCCTAGTCCAACTGACCAACGGGCTCATGTACTCTTGGCAAGCCCTGTCTAGTGACGGATCCAAGATTTTAGCTATATTAAGGCATGGTCGACTGTCGACTAAATTGCAGAAACTAATTTTCGCTACATGATACTTTTTGGGGGCTGATGCTATCAATAAGTTGGTACTAGTATTTTGTGACATAAATTTGGCATCTAAAGCCTGATTAATTCATTGGGATGAGACCATTCACTTTCTATTTTAGATTGATCAAGAATTGAGACCTTTCACTCTAGAGTTCAGAGTGACTTGTTGGGTAATCTATATGAAGTTCATGGAAAAAAACATATAGCTGGGCGGCTGTACTCCGTTTTTTCTAATTTTGTTTAAAAAAAATTAGTATATCCGAGCGGCGTTGCTCTGCTCTTTTTTTGTCCTAATAAATAGTATAGCCGGTCGGCCATACTCGTTTTTAATTTTTTTAAAGAAATAGTATAGCCGCTCGTTTTTAGAAATTTTTTCCGAAAATAAATGCTATAGCCGCGCGGCTATATTCAGTTCAAATTTTTTTAAAAAAGAAATAGTATACAGAGCATCTATACTCGGTTTTTAGAATTTTTTTTCAAAAAGAAATAGTATTGCCGGTCGGCTATACTTGGTTTATTTAAATTTTTTTTTATAAAAAGATATAGTACACCCGTGCGCCTATACTCAGTTTTTTCCAATTTTTTAAAAAAGAATTAGTATACTTGTGCGGCTCTACTCGCTTTCCCTAATATATATATTTTTTAAAACTTTCAAAAAACCGAGTATAGCCGATCGGCTATACTATTTCTTTTAAAAACAAATTCGAAAAACCAAGCAGCGCCATGCTGCTATACTATTTAATAAAAAAAAATATATATGAAAAAGGGACCCTCCTAGTTGCATTAGTGTATACTTTGTAGATATTAATTTAGTATAGCCGCGCGGCTATACTTATTTGTTTAAATTTTGGCAAAAAAAAAATTATGAAAAAAGGACCTTTCTAGTTGCATTAGTTTATACTCTATAGATATTTATTTGGTATAGCTGTGAGGGTATACGAATAAAATACATACGTGTTTTATTCGGCAAAATACAACTTATAAGTTCGGTCACTATATAATACGTGACAATTATGTGTATAATACATGAATTTCCTATGTATTATTGAAAATTTTGTAAAAAATACATGTATTAAACATGAAAATTAGGTACGTACAGGTTCAATACAAGTATTGTACTTTTGCTTTTTTTAAAAACATGAATTTTACTGATTCTTTAACACGTGTACAAAACACGGATTTATTATTGATATAGATTCTTTAACACGTATGTGTATAATACAATATTAAACGGGAAATTGCTAAATTCTTTATAAGAGTAATAACTCTGGAAAAGTAAAAAATCAAAAAAGGACAATAGGGACTCGGATAATGGCATAATAGTAATAGATAATACTCTAAACTACTCTTATCGATAAACAACAATCGGAGAAAAAATATAAAAGAAAAAGAGGATCATAGTATATATATAAAGAGTATAGCAGCTCGACTATTTTTTTATTTATTAAAAAAAAATTTAAAAAGAGCCGTGCGGCTATACTATTTTTTTTAAGAACAAATAGCGGAAGAGGCTTAGTCTTTGAAAGAAGGTCTGAATAAGTATAATTTGAGGAATCAGAAGAGGGCCCAAGAAGCCAGAGAGAGGGCAGAGTTGCTTGGAAGAGCTGTACGCAACTCCCAACCCTTTTACTTTTTGTTTACTACCTCATTCTGATGTATGGCTTTGTTTAATATGCCTTTGTCTTATGATGTAGAATGGGGAGGGTGCTCATGTTTTGAGAATCTTTGAACTTTGATGATGAGGCACAAGCAAGGGCGTCAGTTGGTAGTTCTTCTCGCATGCTTGAAGAAGCCAGTGCTACTGGAGAAAGTATTCTTGGGAAATATGCAGAACAAAGGGATTGGCTAAAGGTATCACCCATATTTGTGCTCACTGTTATGCACCTCACTTTGCACCAACTATTGAAAGAAGCTTACAGTTACCAACTATCATAAATACCCTGCAACTAAGTTCTACTTGAAACACAGTCTGATATGATTCATACTGAATGATTTGAAAACTAGCTGACTAAGTGTGATAATCTCACCACCCTACTTTGATATACCACTTCCCTAGTTATAACTTATAGGATTAAATATATGATGAATTGTAACCAAGAGACCTCAGGTGGCTTAACTCCCTGACCTTGAGCACTTTGATACATTGACGATAATTGGAATACTCAATTGCCTCAAAATCAATTTGAAAAAGAACTCAACAATACTCCCATATACCAAGAGAATTGTATATGGTTGTCTGGTTGAAGATGAAGTTGAAAGATACATCTTACGTTTCAATTGCCAAAATGAAGTTCTTTGAATTTGATAAATTTTATCTGTGTATATGGTTGTCAAATTCAAATGGACCCTTCATTTTTATTTATTATTTTGGTAATAGTCTGTCTAACCATATTTTCACTTCGTTAGATGAGGTCCTAACTCGAAAAGCATGGCAGCTATTAGATTGGATTTCTTTTATGGGAACATTTTTGCTCACCACTTTAACCAAGGTGTACTCTCACTCCATAGGCATAACCACGGTTAAGCTCATCATGGACACATGTCAAATACTGAGTATACCTTGAGTTACAGTGATGAGCAAAAATATTGATTTCTTTTATATATATTAATTCTGCTCGGACTCTCATACATTTGATAATCCACAATGTAAATTCAAAACTAATATAAACAGACACCATTATGAAGACAGTTCAAATCCAAAGAATTTTGCATTTATCATGAATTTAAATTCTCAATAATGAATCATTTTTCTGAATGAAAAATTTCACTGTACATTACAGTGTACAAACAAGCATCCTAGAGATCATGTATTAATAATTGATCCCTACATAAATGAACAAAAACTACTCTGAATAACTGACTGGCTGTCAAAAATTTAGATACAGGATTGCTACAATTGTTCATTGATGCCTTCACGGCCACCATAGCAATGGCTCATGCAAACTGAAGGAAATGTTCTTGTCTAAAATATTCACGGAACTAGATGGAGTAAAGTAACTCATGAAGACTCCACTTTGACGGCGGGAGGATCCATCCACTTCCAAACAGAAAGGAGACCAGTTGCATCCCCACTGAAGAATAGTCCTCCAGGTCCTACTTCGACCGTCCGAACTTCTTGTTTTGCAAATAATCTGCCTCTTTCAGTGAATGATGGCAGTTCATATATGCGGACAGAATTATCATTGCAAGAAGAAAGCAAGATTGGCTTGCTTTCTGCATCTGTCATTCCGGCAAGATCAAGAACACCCTGCTCTTCGTTGTGAGTGTAGGTCACTTCCAAACCACCTCCTTCAGTGGCAGCCCACACCTTTATCGTGTCGTCCAGTGAGCATGAGAGCAAGAACTGATCCCAGCAAAGAAGAGACATCACCGCACCAGAATGCCCATTTAGTGTCAGAACACCCTGCAAGGTATAAAGGTCCCACACCTGAAACAAAAAGAACATTACAGTAAATTACACGAGGAATTTGAATACAGAAGCACTCCATAATCAGATTATTGGAATAAATCATTTTGCTCCCTCTCTTGTAAATAGAGGAGAGGACATATAGTAGAAACTGACAAGACTTGTTTGTAGATGCCACAAACTAACCTTAATTGTATGGTCCACAGAACCCGAGTAAAGCCTGTTGCGCCCAACAGTTAAACATACCACAGCACCAGTGTGGCCCTTCAGAGTTGCAGCAGGATAAAATGGCGGATTAGTTTCAGTGCTACCTTTCCACACACATATATCACCATTCTGCAATATTAAAAGAAACAGATAAATCAATTGAAAACGGTGCACTATGAATACAAGGAGGAACATATATCCTAAAATCCCAGCTACACAATAATTAGGAAAGCTGCGGAATTGTTAGGCTCTTTACCTGTGTCCCGGCGAAAAGCATTTCATTACCAACCACCATAGCATGCACTTGGCCAACAGGTCCATCCAGGTTGAATTCAGAATTTGTCTCAGTATTCCAAACCTGCAACATCAAGCAAAATCAGCATACATATTGAAGTTGAACCAACCAAGCTACTAAAAGAAAGTGCTCCAGTTACAACAATGAAATACCTTAACAAGATTTGGTACACCAGCAAAAACCCATGGGCCCTCACTAATTAAAGAACCTGCTTCACCACCAAGATCAATCACACTGCCACATTCACCAGTATGGCAGTCCCAAACTCTGGCTGTTCCATCTTTACTGGTTGAATAAAGCTTGTTAGTTCGTTCAGGAAGGGCAATACCAGTGACAGCCTGTTAACATAAATTTCACAATTATTATGATTGTCCAAACTCGGAAATAAAGAGGAACAGAACAAATTAAAAAAGAAAACATACTTCCAAAATTAAAAATACCTTCGTGTGCCCTTGGAGCTTTGCCAACATGGAGAACCCCTCACCACGGAACCAGTTATGCAAATACCGGCATCGATCACCTTTCACACAATTTCCATCTACCCAGAACTTGCAGACACTTTTCGGAGTAGGATTGCTTTTCTGGGCAGCATTGCTTTTCTGAGGAGCATTGCTTTCGTGAGGAGCATTGATTTTCTGAGGAGCATTGCTTTTCTGAGTAGCATTGCATGCATTGCCCTTTCCGGTGGCAGTTGCTTCCTTCGTCCAAACAAGAGACGACTTCTTTGAAATTTGAGGGTTCATGGATGAAAGCGGTGCATCCGCGTGCAGGAAACGACAGAATTCCCTTGTGCACCTTCCAGCAGCCCAAAAGGCGCAAACAGTTTTTGAAGGTCCTCCTGCAGGTCGAGCATACACTGATCTTTCTGGTCTATTGGTGTGCCTCCTCACTACCTTAGTGGCCATACTATAAACACAAAATTTTGAAACCAATAAGAAATCGCAGAGAGACAGCTTCGAAGATCACCCCTCAAACAGAATTTCAATATTTCATCGATCTTCAGAAAACCCTAAAAATATACGAAACCCGATAAACCGTGAAATCCAAATCGACGTACGATCACCCTCTAAGAATCGAGAAACTAGTGAGGGCGGATTCTTCAAATCCTTTAAATCAATTCGAAAACTTTTCAAACTAGCCAGTCGCCGATCCCAAGGCGTATCCTAAACAACAATAAAAGTAACCCTAAAATCGAAACCCTAGATATCCAGCTTGAGCGAGCATCAAACCCATAACCAAAAACCATTATCCTCAAGAAATACGCGTTCGGCGAAAAAAATAGCCTCTTGGGTATCAATTAACGGTCGAAAACGAACAAAACCCTAGAAGGAACAATGCGATTGCAGGGACGCGTGAAGAGAAGAAGCAAACCTGATCGATTCGATTGGGCGAGAGCTTTGAGCTTTGAAGCTATTCGATTATCGTCTGGACTGATTTCGAAGCACAGTCAATCCAAGTGGACGAACGATCAAAGAGAGAGAAAACGATCACGGAGAAAGAAAGAAAATGCCTTTCGCTTTCGTTGCGATTGAAACCCTAACTGTAAGCGAAACTTTGATCACTCTGGCCTGAAGCTGATCTTCTATGTGTGTATATATAGTTGGCGTAGGCTGGAGACTTTCCAACTGGCGCCAGGAAAGAAGTACTGCGTTCGTTAGACGCGGTGATCGCAAAACTGATCTTGGCCGTCCGATATGAAGCAACTATTCCTGATCGTGACCGTCCGTTAGATGTAATCTATTTATTTTTATACCAACCTAGCTTTCGGACGAAAAAAAACCTAACTTACTTTTTATCGAAAGCAATTTCTTTTTTTGAAATTATGTTACTAAAACATTTTCACCCATGCCTCTGGAAGATCATAAAGAAAAAATATAGTGGATCAGCATGTTTAATAAAATAAAGATATTTAAACTTAAGGAGTTAGAAGCCTTATTTGGATTGGGAAAAACTCATATATAAGCCAATGAAGTCTAATCTTGTGAAAAAAGAGTTTGATTTGCATACAAGTGGTCTCAGGTTCAAACCTCTCTAAAACCTCGATAATGTTTGAATACCCCTCCCCTTCCTAACTTTCAAAAAAAAAAAACCTTAGATATAGAGATTTAGATAACATTACAAGATCCATTATATGTAGACCTACATTGAAAGATACATCTTACGTTTCAATTGCCAAAATGATGTTCTTTGCATTTCATAGATTTTATCTCTGTATGTTGGTTGTCGAATTCAAATGCACCCTTAATTTTCATTTATAATTTTGATAATAGTCTATGTCTAACCAGATGTTCACTTCGTTAAATGAGGCCCTAAATTTGAATCCCTTGAATTAACAAGTCTTGCCCCCTTCATGCGAGTGCCAAGCGTGGCAGCTATCTCAGATTGGATTTCTTTTACCTCCTTTAATGAAAGTTCTTATTGACCAAAAATTTAAAAAAAGATTGGATTTCTTTTACGAAAACAGCCACCAATCTTAGATTGTGTTCGAATCCCTCAAAATTTATGAAAACAGACACCATTCTGAAGACAATGTTCAAAACCAAAGAATTGCATTTATAATGAATTTAAATTCTCAATAATGTAAGAACAAACATCACAGAGGGATCATGTATTAAAAATTGATCCCACATAAATGAACACAACTAATTTGAATAGCTGACTGGCTTTAGATACATGATTGCTACATTTGTTCATTGATGCTTCACGGCCACCCTAGCACGGCTATACTGTTTCTTTTTGAAAAATTCAAAACGAGCATAGCCGGGCGGCTATACTATTTCATTTTAGAAAATTAGTGAACAACCGAGTATAGCTGAAAAATTAGGAAAATACCAAGTTTAGCCGCGCGGCTATATTATTTCTTTTAAAAAAATTGGAAAAATCCCATTATCGCCACGCGGTTATACTATTTCTTTTAGAAAAAATGGAAAAACCGAGTATCGCCACATGGCTATACTATTTCTTTGTAAAAAACAAAAAAACCAGGTATAGCCGGCCGGCTATACTGTTTTTTCTAAAAAAACCGTAGTATAGCCAACCGGCTATACAATAAAAAAAAATTTTGAATAAGGGACCCTCCTAGTTGCATTAATTTATACTTTATAGATATTAATTTGGTATAGCCACATACTTTATAGATACTAGCCTCTCTGCATGCGCTTCCGCGCCTGTGAGATGCATTTTTTAAAAGAATTTAATTTTTTTTTAAGAATTAAAAAGATAATGGGTAGTTGTGTTTTGTAAAAATAGGATCCATTATCTTGTTCTTTTCATTTTAATTTTTTTTAAAAGTGTGAATTTATCATATTATCCTCATTTAATTAATAATTTCAATTCTAATGTTTGAATTAACTAAGGCCCTTTTTTGGTATTTTGAATGTTTCACCATTCTCTGCCTTTTGCTTTATATATATAGATTAATTTGGTATAGCCAAGACTTCATTCTTTGTCTGCTAAAAGTCCACTGCCGAATTTCTTCTGCCAAGTGTATAGCGTTTCGAATGCGCCATCAAAATTGAATATGCAAAACAGGAACAACAAGTAAGTATTAAGCCAACCCAGATCAAAATTGAATATGTGAAAGGAGGACATTGAAGATTAAGGGACACTCTGTTTCTGTGGTCTACGTTAGCGTAATCGCTTTTCAAGTCAAGTCAATGGAGTTATGGGTAGGCTGTCTTTTCAATTCATTGAATTCTGCAATTCATCATAACAAGCTTGGCTTTCGATGAGACACCAGCAAACGCTAGTTTGTTTCTTGACCACTTCAAGTCGTTGATATCCATGGCTCTTGTGAGAGCAGCCGATCCACAAACCTCCTCTGTTTCCAGTACTTCTCAATATTGTCGTTATCACGTGTTCCTGAGTTTCAGAGGCCAAGACACTCGCAAGACTTTCACTGACCACCTCTACACGGCCCTTGTCAACGCCGGATTTCGCACTTTCCGAGACTACGATGAAGTCGAGAGAGGAGAAGGTATCAAGCCCGAACTGCAGAAAGCAATCAAACACTCAAGAACTTCTGTCATTGTGTTCTCGAAAGATTACGCGTCGTCCAGATGGTGCCTTGACGAGCTGGTGATGATCCTTGAACGCAAGAGAAAGACCTCAGATGACCATGTCGTTTTGCCTGTCTTCTACGATGTGTATCCATCCCATGTAAAGAAGCAGACAGGAAGTCTTGCAAAGGCATTTGCTAGACACCAAAAAACTCAACCGCTGCCGAAGGTGAAGGCATGGAGGGAGGCACTTGCAGAGGTTGCAGATCTGGCAGGGATGGTCTTGCAAAATCAAGCTCATGGGTAATTTCATTCCTACTACCAACTGAATTAGTTTCTTTATTTGGTTCAAAATTTTGATAGATTCTGTCCTTTCAAATAAAATAAAATAAAAATTATTGATAAAAACACATTCACAAAAACACTCAAGACACCCTCAGCAATCCAGATTCTTCTAAAGGCATCCGGGACTGAGATGCAAAGACAGAGAAATACCTATTATCCAGCTGTTATTGCAAACGTAGTTTTAAGTTCTAACTCTTTCAGCACTCATCTATTATATATTTGTACCTTTTAACTTTCTGAACTTATTTCCAGGGTATTTTATAACTTGTATATGAAATCATGCATGCATGTTTGAATTCTCTTTCATTTTTATTGCAATTTTTTAGGTACGAGTCAAAGTTTATCAAGAAAGTAGTTAAAGTGATTGGAGACAAACTAAGTCGTACACCATTGAGTGTTGCTCCCAACTTGGTTGGAATGCATTCTCAAGTCGAAAGAATTAATTTCTGGCTACAACGCAGGTCAACTGATGTTGGCATACTTGTAATATATGGGATGAGTGGAATAGGGAAAACAACCATCGCAAAGACTGTTTACAATTCAAACTTTAGCATATTTGAAGGAAGCAGCTTCCTTGAAAATATCAAAGAAGTTTCAGATCAACCCAATGGCTTAGTTCGAATACAAACACAACTTCTTTCTGATATTTTGAATGGAAGAAAAATGAAAATAAGCAATGTTAGTGAGGGATTAATTAAGATTGAAGATGCAATAAGCTCTAAAAGGGTTCTTCTTGTTCTCGATGATGTGGATCATATGGACCAATTAGATGCAGTATTTCAAGTGAAAGATCGATTTTATCCAGGAAGTAAAATCATCATAACAACTAGGCGTGCAAGATTGTTAAAGGCTCATCAAATTACTGAGGTGTATGCAGTTGGAACTTTGACTCAAAAAGAATCATTGGAGCTCTTCAGTTGGCACGCTTTTGGCCAAGACCATCCTGTTGAAGATTACATAAAATATTCAGAGAAGCTAGTCGATCATTGCGGAGGACTTCCATTAGCTCTCAAAGTTTTAGGTTCTTCTTTGTTGGGGGAAAGTGTATGTCTATGGAAAAGTGCATTGGAGAAGTTAGAAGTTATTCCAAATGGTGAAATAATAAATAAACTAAGAGTAAGCTATGACTCTTTGCAAGATGACCATGACCAAAAATTATTCCTCCACATTGCTTGTTTCTTCATCGGAATGGACAAAGATTACATTGCTAAAATACTAGATGGATGTGATTTCTATACAATTGTTGGCATTCAAAATCTCATCGATAGATGTCTGGTGATTATTGATGGATGGGGCAAGGTGCGGATGCACGACCTGATTCGTGGAATGGGAAGAGAAATTGTTCGCCTAGAATCAAAGGAGCCTTGGAAGCGTAGTAGAGTATGGCATCATAAGGACTCTTTCAAAATCTTGATGGAAAAGAATGTAAGAAATATGCGTTATTTGTACACATTTTTGTTTTTCCTCTTTTAAAAACTTTCCAAATGTCTTTTCCTTTTCTTTTGTAGGGTACTGAAACAATTGAAGGTCTTGTCCTGGACATGCACATGTACCCTACTATAAACTCAAATGAGAAAGTCTTGGAAACCAATGCATTTTCACGGATGCAGGAACTAAAACTACTCCATCTTAGTCATGTAAAACTCCGCGGATGTTACGCAAAATTTTGTAGTGGACTAAGATGGTTGTGTTGGTTTGAATTTCCTTTAGATTCTATACCTGTCGATTTTCCTGTGGGAAGCATTATTGTTCTTGAAATGCAATACAGCAATCTGAGACAAGTATTCAAGGGAACAAAAGTATGTCACTCTCTACCCTTTTCAATTTCTTTGTCATTTTCATTAGGCTTTTAGTTTGATAACAAATTATATATTTGTAAAAATTAACTCCCCACATTGTTTTCTTCTGTACATTTTTTCCTCTACAGTATCTTCCGTCCTTGAAGACCCTTGATCTCAGCCATTCTCATTCCCTTACAGAAACCATTGAATTCTCATATTGCCCAAATCTAGAGAAATTGGTTCTAGTAGACTGCACGAGCCTGATTTATCTCCATGGATCCATTGGAAACCTAGAGAGACTTATTTACTTGAATATGAAAGATTGCAAAAAGATTAGGTTGCTTCCCAAGAGCATTTGTATGCTAAAATCACTTGAAACATTTATTATATCTGGTTGCTCAAATCTAAAGGAGTTATCAATTGAGATGTTGAGGAACATGGACTCGTTAAAAGTGCTTGAGACAGATGGAATTCCGATAAGTGAATTATGGCTGGAAAGAAGTTTGAGTATCTTGTGTTCTTTACCATGCTCTTTAGTAGAATTAAGTCTTTGGGGGTGCAATCTTTCGGATGATGCCTTTCCTATGGATTTTAGTAATATGTCGTCATTGCAAAGATTAAATCTAGGGAATAATCCAATTTGTAGCCTACCAAATTGTATCAAAGGATTAGCGAGGCTCGATAAACTCTCTTTTTCCATGTGTACGAGTCTCAAATCGCTTCTTGGGTTACCAAAAGTAAACGACTTGGATGTTGTAGACTGCATTTCATTGGAGGAAATAACATGCCAATCCCCTCCAACAGGGTTAGCCACATCATTTAGTCGCAACAACCTAGTTGACTGGCAGAAGTTCAAGTTACTAGCCATGGGAAGAGTACATGTAGAAATGATCAATATCTTGGGATTGTGCAACTTGTTTGAATCAATGGCACCCATTTTACAAAAGGTTGATCCAATTCCCGTCCAGGTGTGCGTCTCTCTCTCTCTCTCTCTCTCTCTCTCTCTCTCTCTCTCTCATATGATCACAGGAAAGAGTTGACTAATATTGTCAGTTCTATTGCATATATATAGGGACTGTACGAATGTGGTATATTCAGCACATTTTTTGGTGGGAATGAGGTTCCGGGCCAATTCAGCCATAAAAGCAGAGGGTCCTCAATATCTTTTACTGTGCCATTACTTGATAATCAAAGAACTCGAGGCTTGATTGTCTTTGTTGTCTATGTGAATGCTGGCTATGATTCTCCTGTCGTCCACCACACTTACATGTCACAAATAAGAGTAAAAAATAAGAGCAAGGGTCTGAGGGGGATGTATTGCCCATCACAGTACGGTGTTCCAGGTGAAGGAGAAGACATGATATGGTTAAGCCATTGGAATTTTTATGATCAGTTAGAAGGTGGCGATGAAGTGGTTGTTTCTGTAATTATGAAATCTGGGCTTCTGGTAAAGGAGATGGGCATCCGACTTGTGCAGGTGCAACAAGAAGAGAATCATAATATGACGAGTATTTCTACAGATTCTTGTTATGATCCAATATGGTTCAATAAGATCCTTGGGGACTCTGATGAAGAAGGTAAGGCAGGTGTGATGTTTTATTGACGCGTTTCATAATTTTACTCCAACTATTTCCAAATATAAAATAAAATAAAATAAAGCAAAATAATAAATGAATCTATATTTTGTCTTGTATATATGTTTTCCAGAGGAGGTTTGCTCTCGTTTTGTATGTTTACCAGACGAAGAAGAGGAGCAACAGGATGACATCACAGTTGCAACCACCACAGGCGGCAATAACTCCGGCGGCCTCCGTCGCTGGAAGGTGCTTGTCACCGCAGCTTGCTTCTTTCTCACCCTTTCTCTAATCACTCGGTCTTCTCTCTCAGGCAGAAAGAAGGGACCGTCCACAAGCCCTGGATGAATTTTTTGTACATCTCAACAGCAGACTATTTGTTTTTGCATACATCCAATGTCATTTCGTAGCATTTCGTAGCATCAAATGCATCTTCTTCGGAGATATTTTTATTGACCCCATTTGTTCAGTTTTAACTATCTTTGGGCTGGAAAACTGAAGTGGCCCAACCCAGATTGTGAGATTAGCATCTGCATCTGCTCTGTTGATATATTTTGTGACATTTTTTTTTTCTTTCAGACCTTATTTTCTTCCGTAAGCGTTGGTTACTTTGCCCTCTTCTACATCTTTCCTTATCTTCTAAATGTTTCTCTCTCTTTTTTTATACAAATGTTTTCTTTACGGGATCTTTCAATAGCAACCTAACAATTCTTCTTCTTGTTTCTGAGATCTATTTTCTCTGCAAAGTTAATTCTCTCATTTGGCTAATTCTTTCTTTGAAGTCTCCTAATTAATTTCAGTTTTTAATTGTCCAAAATTGACAGAAATAGGATGGGTGAAGTTCTAGACTTCTTTCTTTTTCTTGGTTCTTAATTTATCCCAGTAATTTTGTTCAATGGCAGCTTCTTTTTTTTTTTTTTTTGGGTCAATTTTATTCAGTGGTTTTTTGTTTTTGTTTTGTTTTTTGTTGGTTTTTTTTGCTAAGAGAGGGAAAAAATGGTATAAAACTTTTGTTGAGGCCCAAAAAAGTCACGGGAAGCCCAAAGACATTCAAAGCCCAATATAACATATAATGTTAGTCATGCGTTAATTCAAGCTATATTTTGGGAATTAATTTATTAAATAAATATATAAATAGTGTACATGCCATGCCAAATTAATAATACATTTTTCCCATCACCTACCAAGCTCACATGAACCCAAGTCATGTGGTTTACGGGGTTTGCACGAGGGATTGTGGTGTGGAAGGTTACGGAGGTCCACCAGGCCCACGGAAGCTCTTGGATAATGGAGACTTTGGGCTAGCTACTTGGGAGCACCAAAGTCCAAGCCCATTACTTAGAGTTCTCCAATGTGGGCGAGCAAATGAGATATTTTTCAAGCACTTCCTTTTATCCATAGGAAATAGTCATTTTCCAAATGCCTAGCTTTACCCGTTGGAAACAAGAATTGTCCAGAACTCCATATTACCTGCTGAAAACAAGCCGTTTCCAGCGCTTCCTTTTTATGGTACCTAGCTTCACCTGCTGGAAAATAGCATGCCCTAGTGCTCCCTTTTAACCATTGGAAATAAGATGGTTCTAGCACCTCCATTTATGAAAGGACCCGCCCCGGAATTTCCCCCAAAACGGGGGCGGACCCCGCCTTGATGCCGACATCTCCCCGATGCCGAGCCCACTTACTAAAACCCGAGACATCCTACCAAAATTTTGGCAGAGTCTCCCCTGTAAAATGCTCAAACCCAACAACAATCAACCTGCATAATTTACATAATATAAATCCCAACTACCAGCATGCTTTCAACATACAATAATCCAAACTAAAGTGGCCTCCGGCCTCAAGTAACAACCTAACATGGGTGATAACAGAGCATCTAACAGAATTAGTTTACAACAAACAGTTGAGTAGAAGGAATTTACATAAGTCCTATCTACGGACAGAACGATTTGAGCTCGTACACTGCTCGAACGCTTCCAAGAGCAACTACTGCCTGGGGGGCGCAAAACAGAAATATGTGAGTGGACACAAATAAAGTTTGCATTTAAAACAACATAATAACCCCACCGTGTAAAAATAATGCTCTAGCATGCAGTTTCACAATTCATAAACCAAATACTCAAAACACATAATCTCAAAGTCCAATAAATCTCAAAATCTCAAACCACGACTCCATTCCCAAAAATATGCAACTCTCACCAACCCATACATACACATATATATATATATAACTATAATATAACGTATACTTCTCTCCATACTCCTGTACCGGGGAAACAATCCAACCGGGGGATTGTTTGGCTGGTGCGCAGGATTTCCAAGTGCTATCCCGCGTCCAGGGATGAGTAGTCCAATCGGGGGACGGAACTCCATAGCTCACACACCGGCACTGCCAACAACACGTGTAGCTCACATTTCATATCCAATAACAAGTCCTACGCGAGCAGACGGTATCATCACCCCACCGGCACTGCCAATGACGTGTGTGATAATACTAAGCAATATACATACTCTTCCCATACGCCGGCACTGCCAACGACACGTATGGGAAGTGTCTCACACGCCGGCACTGCCAACGACACGTGTGAGACCCACAATCTCATGGCCTACCCACCCCGCCGGCACTGCCAACGACACGTGTGAGACCCACAATCTCATGGCCTTCCCACCCCACCGACACTGCCAACGACGTGTGTGGGAAGCCTAGTAACTAGGGAATGGTACTCACCTAACATACTCATACATCTCACAACCATCTCTCAAACTCATATCCTTCCACAATCTCACACAACAACTCCTCATACTCTATACATAGGCAATATAGATAGATATCCCAAAATCCATATAAACATATCCATAATATACTCAAATATAGCCATATCCAGAATATATTGCCAATACGTATAAGTATATCCAAATCCATCACCAAATAATCATTAAATCATAATCACCATTTAAAACATATGCACAAAGCTTTTATCAATAAAACCATGCAAATGCTTGAAAACAAAGTCCACTCACAGGTAATCCCAAGCTGCCCGGCCCCGAGAGGGTCCTGCCTGCTACGTATGATCACCCGAAGTACCTATTTCGAGATACGAACCCTTGATTAATATAACGCACTTCAAAACGGAAATTCACAAAAGAGAATACTTAAATCCCCAAGTTCCCGGTGCGTGTACATCCAAAGGAATATCCTAGGGTCCGATTATAGGTTTGGGAATCGCTTCCAATCGTACGGTTATCGCTAATCCCACAAACTTTGAATCATTGAATCGGAACATCCGGGGCTCCGATTCACGATCCGCGAATTCCTATAGGATTCTAAGAGTACCTAGATCAACATACTTCAATTTGGAAACGATCTGACGGTTAGAACCTATCGAACCCGGATAACGCACAATATGCGATCCGTTCGATAGTCAAACGACGTCCGAATTGAGATCCGCGAAATCCTACGCACTCGTGACAACCTAAGGATCTCATCAGGATAAAAAGCTACTTCACCTGCCTTGCCCACGCGCCGCCACACGCGCTGGCAGCGCGTGGGTGTGTAGAGAAATTTCCGGCGACGGAAAATCTCCACACCAACGCTCACCCTTCCTACCCTAGCTTCTTCTTAAGGTCAGGATCACTTTCTTCAACTACCACGAGGTCCAATTCATATGGGAACTGGCCGGAATTTCAAATTGAAAACCGGCCAAAACCTAACTTCCAAAATCGAGATTCTAAACCGCAAATCGATCAATTCCTATGCAACAGTCAGCTAGAACTCAGAAAATGGAAGAGAAACCTCACCTCACCCGTCGGAAATGGTGGCCAGAGGAGGGAGATCGAGCGCTGTGAAGTTCTGTCAAAACCGGCTCGTTTCCGACTGTTTACGGCGAGCACAGTGGACGGTGATGGCTGAAACTGGTCGGGAAAGGACGAGGGAGAGCTGGCAGTTCAGATGAGACCGATCTCGAGGCCGGTCGTGGACTGTAGCGGCGGCGGTGCTCTTGGAGGGTGGCGGCTGTGAGAAAACGACAGGGAAAGGGGGTTGTCGTGCGACGCAGGAGAGAGAGAGAGAGAGAGAGAGAGAGAGCGCGGTAAAAATGGAAAATATGATTTTTACTCAAACTTACTTTGAAATAATTACGATAGCACCACTGAACTTATTTTGATCGCCAAATCTTCATTACAACTCCGATTCAAGCCTACCTCATGTCTACGGATTCATCTCAGTACCACCTACACAACCAAACCACTCGTGGTCCCAAAATACTTCCAGATAAGAAAATGACCAAAATTACCCTTAACCCAAGAGTAAATTCATAATTTCTCTTAATTTAATTAAAATAGGAATTAAATTGGAGTCGGGGTGTTACAATTTACCTATTGGAAATAAAGGAAAACCCTCACCTTCTATAAATTGGGAGGCATTTCTTAGCCAAAACCAACCCATCTTAGTTGTTGCAAGTTTCTCAACAACCATGAGAACTCACCTTTCTTTAGCTGCTGCATGCATTCTAGCAGCTTCTAATTTTTCTTCAGCCATCAAGCCCCCCACCCCCCACTCATTCGGCTGCTGCAAGCAACACAATAGCCAGAGACCAATTTTTCTTCAACCAATACTCCCTCACTCGGCTGCTGTAAGCATCCCAGCAGCCACCAACCCCCATAAAGCATCACCTAGCTCCAAGCTTTTCCTTTCTTCCAAGCTTTAAACACCATAGCCTTCAAACCTCAAGCTTTTCCTTCCATCCTCCTCTTGAAACTCTTAACTCCATAAAGCATCACCTAACTCCAAGCTTTTCCATCCTTCCAAGCTTTAAACACCATAGCCTTCAAACCTCAATCTTTTCCTTCAATCCTCCTTCTCTTGCAACTCTTAAATCCCCATAGCCATAACCACACACAACAAATTATCAACACCAAAATCAAACATATCCAACACCAAGCCAAGCCCATGCATTCTCATTTGCAAAACTTGTGGGTCTTTAGCTCCCACACTCCAAGCTCTCATGCCAAGCTCATATAATCTCATATCAACATCAGCAAGTCATCTTCAACTCTTCGTCGAGTTGCTGGAAACATCAACACAAAACACGCAGCCGCTGGAAGAAGAGCAAAGTACTCCCTCGGGACTTGCTTCTTCCTCGAGATACTTTAGGCCTAGTTCTCGCTAACTCAGACAAAGGGGCGACGAAGTCTTCATTCATCACTCTATGGCGATCCAAGAATCAACAAAGCCCGGATGAGCCTTCGGACGAAAAAGACCCCAACAACTTTCTTCAATTTTGGTTTAGGGAAAGTAAAGAAAAAACAAAATGCCTGAAAGGGCTTTGCAACAGAGTTTTTATTCGAAAGGCTTTTGATGTAAACTTAGAACTATAACAGAAGGGAAAATGAAGGAGATATAATATGTAAATGGGTCTAAGTTGGGTATTTTAAATTGTTAAAGGTTTTAGCACATTGAATCTAACTTAACATAATATCATTTAGTAAGAGCATCTCCAGTAGGGAGTTGTATAATGAGGTGTATGTTAAATATATATTATTTGTGATCGGAATCACCTGCAATGGGTAGGTGTAAATGATTGTAAATTTGCATCACAACTGTGAGATTCAAATTTAGATGAACATGTGCATCCTTTTTTTACATCTCTTACAGGCGTGGCCTACATGAGAAAATGTGAGAAAAGGTGGACAAAAGTGAGCAAAAAGGCTTAATGTAAACCTACTTGCTCAAGACGCGCGGCTAGAGTAGTTGCTAGACAAAACTTCATACTTAATTTGTAGCCACATAAAATAAAATAATTCATTATTGCTGATTACGTTTCTATAGTGTAACTCATAATTAATCAATTAATAAATAGGTAATATATATATATATATATATTAGCTTGTTCTTTTGATAATTTTTATGTGGATGAAATCATATCTTCTCCAAATTTAAATATTTTTAGGTCTATTTGTTTGAAAAAATAAAATAAACTTAACACACACAAAATTAATTTTATAAAGTTAACACAAAAACGAATTAAGACAAAAAAAAAAAAAACAATTATACATCTTCCTCATTGGAGCAAAAATCACATTTACAACCCCCGAAGGTATAAAGGGGATGTAAAAGTGGCTTTACACACCCGAAAATACACCCTTCACTGTTTAAAATTCTTGCTTTGAAATATTTACGGTTGTGCCACTACAGTTCCTTTGAACGTAACTTCTCCGTTAAAATTCCAATTTAGGCCTACTACGTGTCTATGAACTCATATCGACAAGCTATATGCTATGGTGTCATTCAAATCCCAAAAATCATTACACATCGAAAAATGACTATCGGATCTTACTCCGATGATAAAATTGTAATTTCACAATTAAATAAATTAAATATATGGTTAAAATTGGGTCGGGGTGTCACAGAGTAAAGTCGTGCCGCTTTACTATTCTTTATTTTTTTGGGTAAAACCGAGTATAGAGATGCATAATCATTTCCCATGATAACTAGCAAAGCCAAGACATTGTTCATTCTTTGTTTGCTAAAAGTCCACTACCGAATTCTGTTGGCCAAGTGTAGCATTTTGAATGCGCCAAATGGAAGCAACCGATTCGTCCAACCAATCCATGACTTGGACATTAATAAATAAAAAATGTCACAACCTAGCTAGCTTGCAAAGCAAAGTGTGAATCTAAAGCCTTTTGTGGTTGTGGAGGATCCTGGCTTATAAGCCAATAGCTGTTTGTTTAGTGGTCTCATGTATTATTGTTTCTTGATTATCTATTGTAGGTTGGAGGCAGAGGCGGAGCCACAATGGGGTCAATGGGGTCACAAGACCTCTTGGAAGCCATGGAAATAAACTTAGAGGTCCCTTGGAGCTGCTGGTGCGACCTCCTGGGGCTGCACACCAGTGGTCGACGAAATGTCTGAAAGAACCATCAGTTGCAAGCTGAAGAAGAAAGCCCATCGCGCCAATTTTTTTTTAAACAATCTGGGCAAAATGACGTCGTTTTGGCCCAGGGAATTTTTTTAAATGACCTGATCAAAACGACATCGTTTTGGCCAGGTCTAAACAAATTAAAAAAAGACCATTGTATCATCTCCAGCCATTTTTTAATTCCCTGGGCCAAAATGACGTAGTTTTGGCCATGTCTGAACAAATTAAAAAAAGACCAGCGTATCCTTTCTAGCCATTTTTTCGCCACATATCCGATTCCAATTCTAAAACCCCCAATTTTTTTTTGCTTTCTCCTCCAAGTTCAAACCCTAAGTTCCCAACTCAATCCCCCCCTCCCCTAAACACTCAACTCCATCTCCTCCCTTGTTGCCGCCACTAGAGAGTGCCTTTGTGCTGCTGTGTCGTCGTCGTGTGGTGGTGCCACCAATTACTCTCTTTGTATGATATATTTAATTTAATTGAAACCCAATTCATATTTATTTTGATAATATTAGTGGTTTGATTATATTGTGAGTTTTTATTTTCATTATTTTTTATATGTTGAATATATTTAATTTAATTGAAATCCAATTCATATTTATTTTGATTATATTGATAGTTTGTTTATATTGTGAGTTTTTATTTTCATTATTTTGTATATGTAGAATATATTTAATTTAATTGAAATCCAATTCATATTTATTTTGATTATGTTGATGGTTTGTTTATATTGTGAGTATTTATTTTGATTATTTTGTATATGTAGAATTATTATGGAACGGTTTTTTAAGAGAAAGTCATCATCGGGTTCGGGTAGTTTGGATAATGTTGATAGTTCAAATAATGTCAGTAGTTCAAGACAAAGTCAGTTATGGTGTCAGGAATTAATCGACGCTTCATTCCCCAATGCTTTGATGAGTTTGATTGGCTGGAGTATAGCATATCTAAAGATACATCATTTTGTCTCTATTGCTATCTCTTTAAAACCTATTTTGAACAAGTGGGTAGTGAAGCTTTCACTGGAGATGGATTTAAGAATTGGAAGAAAGGGAGAGAAAGATTTAAGATGCATGTTGGACAGGTTGGGAGTGTTCATAACAAAGCTAGAGAAGCTGCTACAAATTTGATGAATCAAAACACACATATTGAAACATCAGTGAGCAAACACTCCGACCAAGCTTGTAAGGCTTATCATACATACTTGAATGCATCAATCAAGTGCATGCACTAAGTTTTTACTGCGACAAGGTCTTGCTTTTCGTGGCCATAATGAAAGTACTACTTCAAGCAATAGGGGAAATTACTTGGAGCTATTGCAATTCCTTGCAGATAATGATGATAAAGTTAGAAAAGTTGTGATGGAAAATGCTCCGGGGAATCTCAAATTACTAACTCCTTGCATTCAAAAAGAAATTGTGAATTCATGTGCCTTTGAAGCACTTGATGCTATCATGGATGCTCTAAAAGATAGATTCTTTTCAATATTTGTGGATGAAGCACGTGATGTGTCGGTGAAAGAGCAAATGGCTATGGTGTTGCATTATGTGGATGACAAAGGGCATGTAATTGAAAGATTTGTGGGTATCCAACATGTTACCGACACTACTTCAAGTTCACTAAAGGATGCTATTGACACATTTTTTTCTCGCAACGGTTTGAGCCTTTCCAAGCTACGAGGACAAGGTTATCATGGTGCTAGCAATATGAGAGGTGAGTTGAATGACCTTAAAACAAAGATATTGAGAGAACAACTTTGCGCATATTATGTTCATTGTTTTGCTCATCAACTTCAACTAGCTCTTGTTGCCGTGGCAAAGAAGAATATAAACATTGCCTTTTTTTTTTTTGCAACGGCTAATAGTGTGGTTAATCATGTTGGAGCATCTTGTAAGCGGCGTGATTTACTTAGAGGGCAACTCCAAGAAGAGCTTATGATAGCTTTTGAAAATGATTGCCTTATAACAGGGCTAGGCTTAAATCAAGAAACAAGCCTCAAACGTGCCGGTGACACACAATGGAACTCACACTATGGTACCTTGATTAGCATCATTTCTATGTTTTCATCTGTGGTTCATGTGCTTCAAATGGTTATTGATGATAATCCCAATGAAAGTGCGAGTGAAGCAAATAAGTTAATGAGAGAAATATGTACTTTTGAGTTTGTGTTTCACATTTTCTTGATGAAAGCCATATTGGGACTCACAAATGATTGGTCACAAGCATTGCAAAGGAAAGATTAAGAAATTGTGAATGCAATGGCTTTAGTGAAATCATGTAAGGAAAAGCTACATTGGATGATGAATAATGGGTTCAATGCATTGGTTGATGAAATATCTTCTTTTTGTGACGAACATCATATTGATGTTCCTAACATGGAAGAGGCATTTATACTTCCAGAGAGGTCAAGGGGTAATGCTCCAATAAAGACAAATCATCATCATTATCGTGTTGAGCTCTTTATTTATGTCATTGATGAGCAAATTACGGAGTTAGAGGATCGCTTTAATGAGGTAAATACCGAGTTGCTTATTTGTTTGGCATGTTTGAGTGCGAAAGATTCATTTGTAGCTTTTGATAAACTAAAGTTACTTCGTCTTGCTCAATTTTATCATCAAGACTTTTCGGATGAGGATCGTTTGGCACTTGAAGATCAACTTGAGATTTATATTCATTATGTGCGTTCCAGTAGTGATTTCTCTCAATTGGAAGGGATTGATGATCTTGCAAAAAAAAAAAAAAAAGGTGGAGACAAGGATGCATTAAGTATTCAATTATGTGTATTTGCTCATTACATTGTCTTTAGTTTTACCGGTTGCAACTGCTTCAGTGAAGAGGGCATTTTTTGTCATGAATATTGTTAAGGGTCCACTTAGGAACAAAATGGGAGATCAATGGTTGAGTGATAGCTTGATTGTTTATATTGAGAGAGATATTTTTGCTTGTGAATGCTTCGTTTTCAAAATATGAAACCTCGTCGTGGACAATTATAGCTTGTAATATTGTTTCCGTTATGAATTATGAATGAAAGTACTATGACTTCATTTTCAATATGTTTTTCCATCCTAAATTTTTATTTGGACTTTTACACTAAGAACCCTTGTGGTAAGATTCCTAGCTCCGCCACTGGTCGGAGGTAGCTCTTTCTCATCAATGTACTCTGGCCGTGGTGTGGGTGGAAGCAGTTATATGGGTTCAGGTGGTTCTGGCTCGTACTACTGAGGTAATTTAATTTGTTGTGTTATATATTCATGTTTTCTTAAGTCAGTGATGCATGCTTGAGTATGAGCCCAAGGTGCCCAAGTCATTACTATTTTTTCCTCTGGAGATCTATGTTTTTCGAAGGCACGGCTTCTCTTCTTCTGCTCTAAAAGGTCACGGGTGAAAACAGAGCAATATGGTTACAAGTGAATTTGTCTATGGAACAGATCTGACATGAGCAAGAGGATGCTGTAGAATGTGGACTGTATGAAGCTTTTGCATTATGATGCCTACAGTTATGGACAGAGAGAATTTCCCTAAGAGCCTATGTATGTGCTGAGAATCTTTCATTGTATACAATAGGGTGGTGGTTATGGTTCAAGCCCTCTTGGCTATCAACAGATTGGATGCTATGTCAGGCTGTATTATTTCGCTGCAAGGATACTCAAGCTGTGTCGTCTTATTTATCTCCTATAAGAACTTCACCTGATGGAAAACTTGGAGTCATGCTGCATCCTTTGTTCTTATGATAGTAGATTATAACAATAGAAGGAGGGATTTCTTAAGGTAAACGGGAAGATTTGGCAACAAAGGGAGAGCAAAGCATCGACAAACACCACTACTACATTTTACACTTTGCGCGACGGAGGGACACTCGTCGCGCAAAGTAATTTTTCGTCGCACATAATTATGCGCGACAAAATATTCGTCGCGCGTAATCCGTCGCGCAAAGATCGTGAAGAAAGACTTTGCGCGACCAAATAATTCACTTCGTCGCGCAAAACGCTGCGACGTAGTACCTTCGTTGCAGAAAAGTTGTAGGGACGAAACGACGGTGCGACGCACGAATATTTGCGCGACGAAGGTCTATTCATCGCACAAAGACAGCGCGACGGAAAAAATGGTCGCGCAACATGCGTATCCCAATACTTGGCGCGACGAAACAACCTTGTCATGCCAAATTGGCGCAACGAAGAAATATTCGTCGCGCAAACCTTGCGCGACAAGCTTTTGCGCGATGAAAAACCTACTGTCGCGCAAAAATAAATTAAACCCTATAAATTATTATTTTCACGGTTATTTTTTTTAAGAGAGTTTGCGCGACGAGAGATATTTCGTCGCGCAAAATTTATATATTATTATTATTTTTTAAATTTTGTAAAAAAATAAATTTGGTTTTTTTTTTTTTGGTAATAAAATGAAATTGCAATCCAATAATGAATTGTAAAGAATACATTTATTATATAAAATAAAATAAATGTAGCTTACAAGGGAAATATTTTAAAAATAATTAAGAAAATGATAAACTAATCAAATAAAGTTCCAAAATCTACATGGTCGTCAGGCATATGCGGCTCGGGGATTTGGGGCTCTACAGGGGCCGTGGTCTGCTGGGGATGCTCGGGGTGGCTAGTCTCGGATGTCGACGTACCATAATTCGGGATTGGAATGCCTGACCGCGCGAGGGACTGCAGAATCATGGACATCTGACCCTCAAGCTCGGCAACCCGCGATGTCAAAACAGTCACCTGACTGTTTGCCTGCGCTACTGACCGCGGTCGAGGTTCCCTCTGTCGGGCATTCCCCATCCCTCTACAATATGTTCCCGGCCTCCTTCCGAGAGTCTGATCCAACGTCTCCGTCAAGATCTGAAATCCAGCATCCTGTGGAGGATCTACAAACTCGATCGAAGTCTCGGGAGGAAGTTGGGAGGCAGACTCCTGAAGCACCAACTGGCTCCTCTCCACCATCGTCGTCTATTTAACATAACATTAAATATAAATTCAAACCATTGCATATCAATTGAATGCGTAACATAAAAATAAAATAAAAAAGATACTTACATGAAGGGACTGGGCCAAATCATTCCCAGGTCGAACATAAACGTCACCAAAGACGTCGATCTCTGGGAATTTCGACCCCCCCTAAATTGAATAAGAGAAGAAAAATATTAGTATGAACAAAATAAATTAATAATAATGACATATTAAAAGTTAAATAGAAATGATATTATTATTACCCGCCGTCGTGCATCCATCCTATATGAGAAGGGCCTGGAGCCGGAATGGTGGAGAAGAGTCTTCTTCTTCCTATTGCCTTTATTCACTTGGGTTTTATTCTGTTATACAAAAAAATAAAACATATTAGTTTAAATATAAAAAAATTAAATAATAATGAAATATAAAAAATGAAATAAACATTAATAAAAAATATGAAATAATTAAACAAATACCACAAAATCAGGCGCCTGAAAATGAGTGCAGAGCCATGCCCAACTATCCTCCCGCCCCTCAAGCTCCTTCGGGCAACCCTCCCGAAGAGCGACTTCCGGATCATCATACGCCTGAAAATGGTGGTGCAAGTCGCTCTTCCACTGCTTGTACCTCTCACCGAAGAGTCTGTTGACGTACGCCAATGACTCCTCGTTGAGGTCCTCCAAGTTATAGTTCGTCTGCAAAAAATTAATTACATACATTTAAGTAGTATAAATATTTAAAATTTGAAAGAAAAATAATTACAAGGTAGAATACATACCGACAACTGGCCGCGAACCCCCATCTTGATCTCGTCAGGCATGACCTTCCAAGACTTCCAGCGCATCGGGCAATGGGTCCGAACGACGTGACCAACATCGTGGGCCAAGGAGCTATCCAACTCCGCTGTCGGTGCAGCCCGATGGAGCTCATCGTATCCGATGCTAATACGACTGTTGGTCACCCGGGTGACCTTCGCCGTCTTCAGCTGTCGACACGGCCCTCGGGTGTTCTTCTTGGCTGCAATGAGATATGCATGGTTGTTCAATAAATAACAAATGTAACTATAAACTTAGAATATAAAAAAATGAAAAAAGAACTCATGTTGAAAGGAAATGTATACCTGGCTGTGACCCCGAGGCCACAGTACCATCGGTCGACGTCGTGTAGGTGCCGCCGCCTAGCGCTAACAGGCTGCGCCACTGATGAAGCTGATGACGCAGGCGTCTGGGACACCCCTGGGAGTTCGACCATCAGTGCTGGAGCAGTGGCAGCCGATGCTGACCGAGCCGGGGGCTCTGAACTCGGTGTAGTCGTCACCGACCTACGACGTCTAATCAGATCTGACATCTGCACATTTTCCAAATGGTACACACACACATTTATAGAATTTATAATATATAAGTTATAAATTTTCATAACCCAATTTTAAATAATTAATTACAAGAATAACCTAGGGTTTGCGATTTCGGAGTATCCGGGACTCCGATCCACAATCCGTCGAATCCTACACGATCCTAGAAATACAAGGTAAAACATACGTGAGTTTGAGTTTGATCCAACGGTCCGAACATATCAAACCTGGAAATCGCACAACATGCGATATCCGTTCAAGATAGAAACGGTAACCAAATTAAAATCCGAGCACACCTACGTGCTCGTGACAAAAAGTGGATTGCTCTGGGACCCAATGCCCCACTGCCATAGTCCCCACGCGCCACCACACGCGCCGGCACCGGCCGGTGTCAAAAGCGATAACCATCACCGGAAATTTCCAAAAACTAAGGGCCAAGGTTCCTACCCTAGGTTCAAAACACCATTTACATGCACTTTTGTTCTCGGACCTACCCTAAAAAATGGCCGGAAGTGGCCGGAATTTAAATTCAAAAACCGGCCAAAACCTAGGGTTTTAAATTGAGACACCTATTCACAAAATTATAAATATCCTAATCAACCATCAGCTAGAGCATAATTTGTAGTCCAGAAACCATACCTCAGGCGTCGGAAATGGCTGCTCGAGGAGAGAGAAAACGGGTGGCGCAGAATCTGCCAAACCAAGCTTTTTCCGGCGGATTCTTCGACGGTGACGGCAGCGCAACCTCTGGGCTTCGACTGTGGTGGCGGCGCAGTCCTTTTGCCGGCGGAGCACTGGGCTGGGGTGACGGCGGAGAGAGTGGGTGTTTAGGGCAGAGAGAGGAAGTTAGGAAGAAGAAGAGTCTGTCGCGATTTTTCTGAAATATTTCGGATTTTGCGCGACGAATGACATAATGCGTCGCGCAAGGTTGTTTTCCGCCCAAATTTTAATTAAATTTTGAAGACCTTGCGCGACGAAGGACACAATCCGTCGCGCAAGGTTGTTATGCCGCCAGAAATTTGAGGGTTTATTAAAAGGTCTGACAACCTTGCGCGACGGATTGTGTCCTTCGTCGCACAAGGTTTTAAAAATTTAATTAAAATTTGGGCGGAAAACAACCTTGCGCGACGGATCGTGTCCTTCGTCGCGCAAGATCCAAATCCTAATCGTTTGATTACGCAATTAAATCTTCCCCGACCTTTATGTGCTTTACTTCATAATAAATTGGCCTTGATCAACGTTGAGATGAAAATATTAAACGTTTGATCAAGGACAATTTCTCACATGCTTCAACTTAAAATGTTGTCCTAAAAGTGGTATCCATCAAGCCATTTCAAAATTCCAAATACGTTTTGTGGATATTTTGAACTCAAATTTTTTTAAAAGTCAAATCTTCCTTTGTTGCCATTTAACTACCAGGAAGGACCACCACCTACAGAAGAATTTCATCTTCGGGGACACAGACCAAGTATGGGAAAGTTAATAGAATAAACTATAGTAATGGTCCCTAAATATTATACCTCGATTTGCATTTTCGTCATTTAATTCCAATAATAGCTACTTTCATCCTCAAAGTAGGTTTCACGTTGCATGATAGTGGTCATTTCCGTCAAATTTTCCATTAAATTTAGGAGTAAACTAGTTCGCATAACTTTAAAAAAAAAGCAAATAACAATTAAAATGAATAAAAAGGAGTGCTGGAATTTTTTTTTAATTTTATTATGAAACATTTCTTGCTTTGTTTACTTTTTTTATTATGAAACATTTCTTGCTTTGTTGACATTTCTTACCTTTTTTTTTTTTTTTTATGAAACTAGGAGTAAACTAGTTCGCATAAATTTTCCATTGTATAATCAAACGATTCATGTCATTGTTTATCACATTCATTCCGAAAATTTTCAATAATTACTTTATTATTTGGTTATAGGTGTTAAATTATATGTATATACATATATATATGTCATTAAATTAACATAATTTTCAAATAAATGTAACATAATTTATGTGATTAAAAATTATATGTATATATATACCCTACAATAAATTTATAACAATAATGTTTAATACTATAATATCCTTCTAACAAAACCATTAAAAAATCATCTACATGTTGTATTCATTCAATTTGAAGATTTAAAACACAAAAAAGAGAAAACCGTAATTCTTATATTCGTAAATGGCAATTGACAATCAAATATAGATAGATTCAAATATAGGTATATTCAAATATGTTTTCAAATTTTGGTATATATATAAATTTTATTTTATATATTATATGTTGTAATTTAATTTGTGATTGCAAATTTTGTGTGCAACTTCATTTTAATTTGTGATTGCCATATTTACACTCCCATAATTAAATTACAACAAATTTCATTTACTATGTTTTACATGGGCAGTTGCTAATGAATTACATTATTCATCATCTGAACTATAATAACTTTCGTTATCCTCGCTATCATCACTTTCGGTCTCCCAATCCTCCTCCTCATCACTTTCGTTGTTCAGGCCCACTGGAACTTCATATCGCGGAAGATCACCGAGGTCAATTGTAATTGACTGAATCGGTATTTCGCTTGAAGATACTCCTTGAAGCTGAAACGGTTCTTGTATAACATCTGTATCTCGAAGTGTTTCTGCATCAGTTTCCATGGAAGAGTCCAACCGTTGGTCAGTGACGTTGTCGACGTTGTTGTCAGTTTGGTCTAGTTCTGGTATAGCATACACGTTCCTCTGATCCATCTGCTGAGCAACCTTCCAACCGCTTTCGGCTTTAGGGTCATCTAGATACACAATCTGTCATGCCATGTTTGCCAAAATGTACGGGTCGTCATCATACCAAGTTCTGTTAATGTTCACTGATAGTAAGCCATGGTCTATTTTAACACTTCCCTGCCTATTTGGGTTTGTATCAAACCATCGACACTTAAACATGATCACTTGGTATCGGTCTTTGTAAAGCAATTGCACGACAGTTGTGAGTTTGCCATAGAAATCAACGTCAGTACTTTCGCCACCACCTGGGACATGGACACCGCTATTTTGCGTACACAACTTGTCATCTCGTGCAGTCCCCAAAAACTTGACGCCATTAACATGGCAACCCGAGAATAATTCAGCACGAATCGGGCCGAATGCCAAGTTATATAACTCTTCACTGTAAGAGGGTGAATTCGATGATTTCAACTTATTCACCTAATATTATAGAAATGAATTCACATGTTAGTTTGATAACATTAAATAATACACAATATATATATAACAAATACAAAACAGTTATAACTTACATATTCCAAAAACCATTTTGGAAACAATTCACGGTGTTTCTTGGCATACAAATGTGATGGATGTTCTCGCTTCATCATCTCTTCATGCTCATCTAAGTATGACATTATCTCATCACAATTGTTAAGTACGAACCAATGCGCTACCTCCATGTCATTTCTGGAAAACGACTCTCCTCGTACCGGATCTCCAAAGGGTCGTGCGCTTTGGGCGAAAACAGAAAGTGTCTCATTTCTCAGACCTCCGTCATTATTGCGCTGAGGACGATTGAAAGCCGTGTCCACATCTTTTAAATATATTCCACAGAAAGTGAGCGACTCATATTGAACCCAAGCCTCTATAATTGATCCTTCGGGTTTTGCCCTGTTGCGTACAGTTTTTTTCAACTCTCCGAGAAGCCTGGCAAAATAAAAACAAATGATACAAATTAGCGACCGTGAGATATTAGAAGCAGAAACAAATTATGAGGATTATATACCTTTTTATTGGATACATCCAACGATAGTTGACAGGACCAGCGAGCAATGCCTCTTCTGGCAAATGAACCATCACGTGGATCATACTTGTGAAGAAAGTTGGAGGGAATATCATCTCGAACTTGCATAGGACTTGGACAATGTCATGGCGCAACTGATTAATGTCTGTCTTTCGCAATGTTTTTGCCGTCAGTTGGGCAAAAAATCTGGACAACAACATGATTGGTTTCACCACATCTTCTGGCAAAAGATGTCGAATACCCACAGGAAGTAGGCGTTGCATAAACACATGGCAATCATGGCTTTTCAGTCCAGTAAATTTACCCCCGTCAACATTCACGCAACGCGCGATATTAGAAGCATATCCATCGGGAAACTTGACCGACGATACAAACTGTAGAAAATCTTTTTTGTCATTCGGTTTCATGGCAAAAAATGCCAAATCCCTTCTAGCTTTATCACCGTCCCTGTTCATCCATAAACCTCTTTGTATGCCCATTCTTTCCAAATCAAGACGAGCTTTGATCGTGTCCTTTGTCTTACCCTCGATATCTAGAATCGTGCCTACCAATGTGTCAAAGACATTTTTCTCCACATGCATAACGTCGAGATTGTGCCTCAATTTTAGTTTCGACCAATATGGGAGCTCAAAAAACATAGACTTGTGCGTCCAGTTCAAATGTGTAGCAGGTCTCGTCCGAGTAACTGTTTTCCTGAACGGAGAAAAATCCAAACAGTTTAGCTGTTCCAAGATCTCATCACCGGACCATTCTCTAGGTCTGAGGCGATGCTCTGTGTTCCCGTCAAACTCTTTATCCTTTTCCCGCCACTCGTGGTCCCATGACAACCATCTTCGATGACCAAGATAACAAACGTTTCCCTCGTGCCAACCAGAAGTTAAATTTTCCTTGTATACAGGGTATGCCATATAACCCTTTGTGCTCCACCCAGAAACCATTGCATATGCGGGAAAATCATTTACAGTCCACATCACTGCTGCCCGCAAAGTGAACATCTTCCCAGTGGCTTTATCGTATGTGCGCACACCGTTTGTCCATAAATCCTTGAGCTCATCAACCAACAGCCGTAAGTACACATCGATTGACCGACCAGGATCCTCGGTTATCAAAACAGTCATCATCATGTACTCTTTTTTCATGCATTTCCAAGGCGGCAAATTATATGGAAATATGAAAATCGGCCAAGTGCTGTGGTGTTGGTTTAGAACCCCGTACGGATTGAATCCGTCAGTGGCAAGTCCCAATCTAACATTTCGAGGATCAGCAGCAAAGTCAGGGAACATTCGATCGAACTCTTTCCATGCTTCCCCATCTGCAGGATGCCGCATCACATCGTCATCTACCCGTTTCTTCTTATGCCATCTCATGTCTGTGGCAGTATGAGTCGACATATACAATCACTATAGCCTAGGTTTCAGGGGCAGATAACGCATGACTTTCTGTGGGATCTTAGTCGTCCTATTCTGAGATGTCATCTTGAACCTCGACTCTTTGCATATAGGGCATGTATCCAATGTCTCATACTCTTTGTAGAATAACATGCAATTGTTTTTGCAAGCATGAATTTTTTCATAACCCAATCCAAGACCATTCAACACCTTTTGCGCTTGTCTATGGTCTTTGGGCAAACAATTGTCCGTCGGAAGCATTCTCTTGAAAACACCCAAAAAGTAATCGAAACACAGGTTCGACATACGATACTTTATTTTTCCGTGCATTAGCTCCACAATGGCCGTAAGAACGGAAAAGCTCTCGCACCCTGGGTATAACTCTTGGTTGGCACTTTTTAACAGTTGTTCATATTGTTCGAACTCTGCACTGTCCATTGGGGTAGGCATGTCATCTTCCCCTTCCTGATTGATGTTGGTCGATGCAAATGGAAAAGCATCATTTATAATATCCATGACTTGTTCATTAGGATCCACAATAGGTTCAATATTGTCTACCCTTGTGGCATTTGAAGATGAAGCATTGTCTAATTGTTCCCCATGAAGGTTCCAAATGCTATATGTCTCAACCATTCCATTCCTTACTAAATGAAAGCCAACATTTTCAATTGTCTCCCACAATGTGTTATTACACCTTCTACAAGGACACCGGATTCTAGTTGCACCGGGGTTGTGTCTACGTACAAACTCAATAAAATCCTCAATTCCATCCAAGTATTCGTCTGCGCATCTATTCGGGTTCTGTATCCACCTTCTGCTCATGATTCCTGAAACCACAATCACACCATTGTATCACAACAACTTCATACGAAGTTATAATGTCACCTTATGCCTCCGGTAAGGGCCTTATCCCATTCGGGAATGCATAGTCCTGTCACGTAACCTACGCCTACATGAGATTAGATTTCGACGTGGATAAATTTCGGCAGCATCTCGATACAGTTCTTGAGGTGGCCATAGGTATAAATACCTACATACCACCCGAAGAACGTACCGAGATGACACCGAAATCTCCACAATCGAAATCTAATCTTGTAGCCGCATATTACATGACAACACTATGCATTACCAAACTGTCCAAATAATGGGACAATTCAAGAATTAATTGGACCGCAGTCATGCATTACGCATCCATGCACGAAATCCAACTAATCTCGAACGGGAAACTAAGTGTTACGAAAAAATTATAATAAAAGTACGAAGTTAATTTCAATTAACGTCGTACATCACAACACATTGTGCTACGTCACGTACAATTTAACAACATAATATAAATATAATTCAACAACAAAATATATAAAAATAACAAACTAAGTTCAACATAATGTAATGAATTTAATATACAATGAATAAAATACCTTCTCAAGCGTTCTCCACAATCGCAATTTACAAATATCTATAACAAAAAAAAAATAATACCGTTAGAACGAATTTACATTAATACTTTTAAACAAATGACAAATAATACTTACGTAATGAGCGTATTGAATTCTCAGCAGAAGCAGCAGCACAGACAGAGGAAAAATCGAAATGGCAGAAAAATGGAGCAATCTGCCTCTGCAATGGCGGATAGCAGATATGAAGAAGAAGAATTTTGCGCGACGAATAACATTTTCGTCGCGCAAGAAATCGGGTTTTGCGCGACGGAATAAAGTGTCGTCGCGCAAACTCGGAAATCTGTCGTGCAAGCGAAACTTTCGTCGCACAAGATCGTGCCGACATCGAACCATGCGCGACGCATCAAAGTTCCGTCGCGCAAGTATTTGGCGCCATTTTCTGTGCTTCTTTGCGCGACGAAAGTATAATCGTCGCGCAAAGATATCTTGCGTGACGACGTACCTCGTCGCGCAAATATTTGACGGAAAAAAATCAACCTTGTTTTCCGTTCCATGCTTTGCGCGACGAGGAAAGGAATCTGTAGTGCAAATGGTCTTTGCGCGACGAACTCTGTCGTCGCGCAAAGATTTTGCGCCAAAAACAAACACCCGCGCTTTTTTTCCCCTCTTTGCGTGACGACTCATATTTTCGTCGCGCTAAAATTGTTTGCGCGACTGACATTTTTGTCGCCCAAGTTTATAGTTTTTTGCGCGACGAAATTTTTTTTTCGTCTCCGAAGTGCATTTTGCGCGACGAATATCTCTTCGTCGCGCAAAGTTTGGTCGCGCAAAGGGTAAATTGTAGTAGTGCACACACCTAAATAAAAAACGAAAGGGTAAGATTACAAATTTGATTGTACAAAATAGAAATGCAAACTAGCACTTCTTTCTAGTTTGAGAAAGGACGAAGACTCAATTGCTACAATTAATAAATTAAAACAGATTTTACCCGAAAAGACATTTATAATGACATCAATAGAACTCACAATTCAGTTGAGTAAAATTAGACTCTCACTGTAACCATAGATCCTCCTCCTGGTTCTGCTATAGGTACCAAGTTTTATTCCAGTATCCGTAACTTGCTCCGATTTAGGATCGTACAACTCTAACTTTCTGTGTTGCCAATTTTCGTATCTCGTTGTAAAATGAACACCGCCATTTGCTGTAAATGCCAATGGCCATGCAATTTTTCCCTCTGCCGGAACAGGAATCGTGCGAATCATTCTTCAGGAATCCATTTCCAGAACCCATATATCATAGTAGTAACGGTACCCACGATCCCATTCTTGTCTACTATGTCACAAAGAAAGTGATTTCTCCAACACCCTAATGGAAATTGAATCTGTCACTGTGAGCAATCTATCAGGAAGCATAATCCTTTGTAAAACCTCATTCTCCATATCAAAGAAACGATGTATCTGCAATATGGAAAAAACTCCTGTACAATCCAATACACAACTCCATTCAAGTAAGCCCATTTCTCGCTCCAGAACACGCTAAATATTTTTGTCACAGGGGGAACTGCATTGATTATTCTCCAAGAATCCAACCTAAGGCTGTAAACCTCGACACAGACGCTGTGCAAAAACCTTCCAATTCTCACAACTTTGTAGTCATTTCCACCAACATCGAGGCCAAACCCAAGAGAGACGGTAGTGACGCTGCGGTAACGATACTTGCCACAAATGAGACCTTTGGGAAGTCTCTTGAACTTCCTGATTGATGGATTCCATAAATATGTACTCTCCATAGTAGTATCAGATATACAAAGCAATCCATTGCAGGCACCATAAACGTAGAAAGTGGAACCACTCTTATGCCTAGGAAGATCTAACTCCAAACACTTAGCATATGTTTCAGGACAAAAGACTGACAAGCAATCTGGATTGCCAGAGTGCATAAGTAAATAATCACAACCACTTTTCATGGCAGTCCTTTCGAGATGGGCGCTTATGAAACTTGGGCTGCTAATTAAAGCATGCCAAGATTTGCAAACACATCTGAACTTCAACAGAGATTTTACAGGCAATTTTGCAATGATGTCTAACAAGATTTCATGGGGTATGTCTTTGGGGCTAACCATGTTAAAAACTAAAATACATATACAGAATTCAACTGACAAGACCAGGAAACTACAAGCTGCTGTCCAGCAACCCAAACAGTCCCAAAATAGAGAGAATAGAAGGACAAAGCAATAGAATTGAAGTTGGAACGACGATAATTGAGTTCTAGGGCAAAAATCCCAAAGAAACTCGAGTCTCTTTATAGCCTTTTTACACTAGAGTACATCAGCTTATTAAGAAGACCTAATTGACAAAGGAAATTAAATACCATTACAGGAAATTAAACCGAATCCTAATTGGAATAAGAGAACTAATATAAAAAAAGCTAATAATTTAAAATAACTAGAATCCTAGTCCAACTGACCAACGGGCTCATGTACTCTTGGAAAGCCCTGTCTAGTGACAGATCCAAGATTTTAGCTATATTAAGGCATGGTCGACTGTCGACTAAATTGCAGAAACTAATTTTCGCTACATGATACTTTTTGGGGGCTGATGCTATCAATAAGTTGGTACTATTTTGTGACATAAATTTGGCATCTAAAGCCTGATTAATTCATTGGGATGAGACCATTCACTTTCTATTTTAGATTGATCACGAATTGAGACCTTTCATTTTAGAGTTCAGAGTGACTTGTTGGGTAATCTATATGAAGTTCATGGCTCATAAATTTTCTTATTCGCCATGTAAGTGGCAAAAGGCCAACAAACACAAAC
Organism: Prunus salicina; assembly: GCA_020226455.1. Lineage (NCBI taxonomy): Eukaryota > Viridiplantae > Streptophyta > Magnoliopsida > Rosales > Rosaceae > Prunus > Prunus salicina. The sequence goes on along the minus strand of CM035343.1, from coordinate 16,291,712 downwards.
CTAAATGAAAAAAATGAGTTTTTTTTTTTGTTTTTGTTTTTGTTGGTGTAATGGAATATTAAATTTTTTGTATGAACAATTAAATAAAAAAATAAATTGTTAAAGGATGAAGACAGAACTACCAAAAACATGAAATATTCCCTTCTCAAAAGAAAAATAAATAAATAAAATGAGATAGTCCTCAAACACATTTATAATGACACCAAACAGAACTCACAACTCAGTTGAGTAAATAAGAATCTCACTGCAGGCAACCAAAAAAAAAAAAGAAAAAAAAAGGCGGCGGCTGTACTTCGTTTTTTCTTTAAAAAAATAGTATATCCGAGCGGCGTTGCTCTGCTCTTTTTTTGTCCTGATAAATAGTATAGCCGGTCGGCCATACTCGTTTATAATTTTTTAAAGAAATAGTATAGCCGTTCGGCTATACTAAGGTTTTAGAAATTTTTTTCAAAAATAAATGCTATAGCCGCGCGGCTATATTCAGTTCAAATTTTTTTTAAAAGAAATAGTATACAGCGTATCTATACTCGGTTTTTAGAATTTTTTTTAAAAAAGAAATAGTATTGCCGGTCGGCTATACTCGGTTTTTTTAATTTTTTTTAAAAAGATATAGTACACCCGTGCGGCTATACTCAGTTTTTTTCCCATTTTTTTTAAAAAAAATTAGTATACTCGTGCGCCTCTACTTGCTTTCCCTAATATCTTTTTTTTTAAATTCAAAAAACCGAGTATAGCCAATCGGCTATACTATTTCTTTTAAAAACAAATTCGAAAAACCAAGTAGCGCCACGCTGCTATACTATTTAATAAAAAAAATTATGAAAAAGGGACCCTCCTAGTTGCATTAGTTTATACTTTGTAGATATTAATTTAGTATAGCCGTGCGGCTATACTGATTTGTTTAAAAAAATTATGAAAAGGACCCTTCTAGTTGCATTAGTTTATACTCTATAGATATTTATTTGGAATAGCCGTGATGGTATACGAATAAAATACATACGTGTTTTATTCGGCAAAATTTTGGCAAATTACAACTTATAAGTTCGGTCACTATATAATATGTGACAATTATGTGTATAATACATGAATTTCCTATGTATTATTGAAAATTTTGTAAAAAATACATGTATTAAACATGAAAATTAGGTACGTATAGGTTCAATACGAGTATTGTACTTTTGCTTTTTTGAAAAACGTGAATTTTACGGATTCTTTAACACGTGTACAAAACACGGATTTATTATTGATATAGATTCTTTAACACGTACATGTATAATACAATATTAAACGGGAAATTGCTAAATTGTTTATTAGAGTAATAACTCTGGAAAAGTAAAAAATCAAAAAAGGACAATAGGGACTCGGATAATGGCGTAATAGTAATAGATAATGCTCTAAAATACTAATGTATGCCTTTGTCTTATGATGTAGAATGGGGAGGGTGCTCATGTTTTGAGGATCTTTGAACTTTGATGATGAGGCACAAGCAAGGGCGTCAGTTGGTAGTTCTTCTCGCATGCTTGAAGAAGCCAGTGCTACTGGAGAAAGTATTCTTAGGAAATATGCAGAACGATACATCTTACGTTTCAATTGCCAAGAGAATTGTATATGGCTGTATATGGTTGTCTGGTTGAAGATGAAGTTGAAAGATACATCTTACGTTTCAATTGCCAAAATGATGTTCTTTGAATTTGATAAATTTTATCTCTGTATATGGTTGTCAAATTCAAATGGACCCTTCATTTTTATTTATTATTTTGGTAATAGTCTGTCTAACCATATTTTCACTTCGTTAGATGAGGTCTTAACTCGAAAAGCATGGCAGCTATTAGATTGGATTTCTTTTATGGGAACATTTTTGCTCACCACTTTAACTAAGGTTTACTCTCACTCCATGGGTATAACCACTGTTAAGCTCATCATGGACACATGTCAAATACCAAGTATACCTTGGGTTACAGTGATGAGCAAAAATATTGATTTCTTTTATATATATATTAATTCTGCTCGGACTCTCATACATTTGATAATCCACAAAGTAAATTCAAAACTAATATAAACAGACACCATTATGAAGACAGTTCAAATCCAAAGAATTTTGCATTTATCATGAATTTAAATTCTCAATAATGAATCATTTTTCTGAATGAAAAATTTCACTGTACATTACAGTATACGAACAAGCATCCTAGATATCATGTATTAATAATTGATCCCTATATAAATGAACAAAACTAATCTGAATAACTGACTGGCTGTCAAAAATTTAGATACAGGATTGCTACAATAGCATTGATGCCTTCACGGCCACCATAGCAATGGCTCATGCAAACTGAAGGAAATGTTCTTGTCTAAAATATTCATGTAACTAGATGGAGTAAAGTAACTCATGAAGACTCCACTTTGACGGCGGGAGGATCCATCCACTTCCAAACAGAAAGGAGACCAGTTGCATCCCCACTGAAGAATAGTACTCCAGGTCCTACCTCGACCGTCCGAACTTCTTGTTTTGCAAATAATCTGCCTCTTTCAGTGAATGATGGCAGTTCATATATGCGGACAGAATTATCATTGCAAGAAGAAAGCAAGATTGGCTTGCTTTCTGCATCTGTCATTCCGGCAAGATCAAGAACACCCTGCTCTTCGTTGTGAGTGTAGGTCACTTCCAAACCGCCTCCTTCAGTGGCAGCCCACACCTTTATTGTGTCGTCCAGTGAGCATGAGAGCAAGAACTGATCCCAGCAAAGAAGACACATTACCGCACCAGAATGCCCATTTAGTGTCAGAACACCCTGCAAAGTATAAAGGTCCCACACCTGAAACAAAAAGAACATTACAGTAAATTACACAAGGAATTTGAATACAGAAGCACTCGATAATCAGATTATTGGAATAAATCATTTTGCTCCCTCTCTTGTTTGTAGATGCCACAAACTTACCTTAATTGTGTGGTCCACAGAACCCGAGTAAAGCCTGTAGCGCCCAACAGTTAAACATACCACAGCAGCAGTGTGGCCCTTCAGAGTTGCAGCAGGATAAAATGGCGGATTAGTTTCAGTGCTACCTTTCCACACACATATATCACCATTCTGCAATATTAAAAGAAACAGATAAATCAATTGAAAACGGTGCACTATGAATACAAGGAGGAACATATATCCTAAAATCCCAGCTACACAATAATTAGGAAAGCTGCGGAATTGTTAGGCTCTTTACCTGTGTCCCGGCGAAAAGCATTTCATTACCAACCACCATAGCATGCACTTGGCCAACAGGTCCATCCAGGTTGAATTCAGAATTTGTCTCAGTATTCCAAACCTGCAACATCAAGCAAAATCAGCATACATATTGAAGTTGAACCAACCAAGCTACTAAAAGAAAGTGCTCCAGTTACAACAATGAAATACCTTAACAAGATTTGGTACACCAGCAAAAACCCATGGGCCCTCACTAATTAAAGAACCTGCTTCACCACCAAGATCAATCACACTGCCACATTCACCAGTATGGCAGTCCCAAACTCTGGCTGTTCCATCTTTACTGGTTGAATAAAGCTTGTTAGTTCGTTCAGGAAGGGCAATACCAGTGACAGCCTGTTAACATAAATTTCACAATTATTATGATTGTCCAAACTCGGAAATAAAGAGGAACAGAACAAATTAAAAAAGAAAACATACTTCCAAAATTAAAAATACCTTCGTGTGCCCTTGGAGCTTTGCCAACATGGAGAACCCCTCACCACGGAACCAGTTATGCAAATACCGGCATCGATCACCTTTCACACAATTTCCATCTACCCAGAACTTGCAGACACTTTTCGGAGTAGGATTGCTTTTCTGAGGATCATTGCTTTCGTGAGGAGCATTGATTTTCTGAGTAGCATTGCATGCATTGCCCTTTCCGGTGGCAGTTGCTTCCTTCGTCCAAACAAGAGACGACTTCTTTGAAATTTGAGGGTTCATGGATGAAGGCGGTGCATCCGCGTGAAGGAAACGACAGAATTCCCTTGTGCACCTTCCAGCAGCCCAAAAGGCGCAAACAGCTTTTGAAGGTCCTCCTGCAGGTCGAGCATACACTGATCTTTCTGGTCTATTGGTGTGCCTCCTCATTACCTTAGTGGCCATACTATAAACACAAATTTTGAAACCAATAAGAAATCGCAGAGAGACAGCTTCGAAGATCACCCCCTCAAACAGAATTTCAATATTTGATCGATCTTCAGAAAACCCTAAAAATATACGAAACCCGATAAGCCCTGAAATCCAAATCGACGTACGATCACCCTCTAAGAATCGAGAAACTAGCAAGGGCGGATTCTTCAAATCCTTTAAATCAATTCGAAAACTTTTCAAACTAGCCAGTCGCCGATCCCAAGGCGTATCCTAAACAACAATAAAAGTAACCCTAAAATCGAAGCCCTAGATATCCAGCTTGAGCGAGCATCAAACCCATAACCAAAAACCATTATCCTCAAGAAATACGCGTTCGGCGAAAAATATAGCCTCTTGGGTATCAATTAACGGTCGAAAACGAACAAAACCCTAGAAGGAACAATGCGATTGCAGAGACGCGTGAAGAGAAGAAGCAAACCTGATCGATTCGATTGGGCGAGAGCTTTGAGCTTTGAAGCTATTCGATTATCGTCTGGACTGATTTCTACGCACAGTCTATCCAAATGGACGAACGATCAAAGAGAAAGAAAACGATCACGGAGAAAGAAAGAAATTGCCTTTTGCTTTTGTTGCGATTGAAACCCTAACTGTAAGCGAAACTTTTATCACTCTGGCCTGAAGCTGATCTTCTATGTGTGTATATATAGTTGGCGTAGGCTGGAGACTTTCCAACTGAAACCCTAACTGCGTTCGTTAGACGCGGTGATCGCAAAACTGATTGTGACCGTCCGATATGAAGCAACTATTCCTGATCGTGACCGTCCGTTAGATCTAATCTATTTTTGTCGTTTTCTCTTTATTTATTTTTAAACCTAACTAACTTTTTATCGAAAGCAATTTCTTTTTTTGAAATTATGTTACTAAAACATTTTCACCCGTGCCTCTGGAAGATCATAAAGAAAAAATATAGTGGATCAGCATGTTTAATAAAATAAAAATATTTAAACTTAAGGAGTTAGAAGGCTTATTTGGATTGGGAAAAACTCATATATAAGCCAACGAAGTCTAATTTTGTGAAAAAAGAGTTTGATTTGTATACAAGTGGTCTCAGGTTCAAACCTCTCTAAAACCTCGATAACGTTTGAATACCCCTCCCCTTCCTAACTTTCGAAAAAACAAACAAACTAAGATATAGATATTTAGATAACATTACAAGATCCATTATATGTAGAACAACATTGAAAGATACATCTTACATTTCAAATGCACCCTTAATTTTCATTTATTATTTTGATAATAGTCTATGTCTAACCAGATGTTCACTTCGTTAAATGAGGTCCTAAATTCGAATCCCTTGAATTAACAAGTCTCACCCCCTTCGTGCAAGTGCCAAGCATGGCAGTTATCTCATATTGGATTTCTTTTACCTCCTTTAATGAAAGTTCTTATTGACCAAAAAAAATAAAAAAAATAATGGATTTCTTTTACGAAAACAGCCACCAATCTTAGATTGTGTTCGAATCCCTCAAATGACATAGACTGGAAGGGGTAAGTAAATTCAAAATTTATGAAAACAGACACCATTCTGAAGACAATGTTCAAAACCAACGAATTGCATTTATAATGAATTAAAATTCTCAATAATGAATCATTTTTCAGATTGAAAAATTTCACTGTACATTAACAGTGTAAGAACAAACATCACAGAGGGATCATGTATTAAAAATTTGATCCCACAAAAATGAACACAACTAATTTGAATAGCTGACTGGCTTTAGATACAGGATTGCTACATTTGTTCATTGATGCTTCACGGCCACCATAGCACGGATATACTGTTTTTTTTTGAAAAATTAAAAACGGGTATAGCCGGGCGGCTATACTATTCGTGTCAGAAAATTATTAAAAACCGAGTATAGCCGAACGGCTAAACTATTTCTTTTTGAAAAATTAGGAAAATACCAAGTTTAGCCGGGCGGCTATATTATTTCTTTTTAAAAAATTGAAAAAAGCCCAGTATCGCCACGCGGCTATACTATTTTGTTTTAAAAAAAAAATAAAAAAACCAAATATAGCCGGGCGGCTATACTATTTTTTCTATAAAAACCGTCGTGTAGCCAAACGCCTATACTATAATAAAATTACGAATAAGGGGACCCTCCTAGTTGAATTAGTTTATATTTTGTAGATATTAATATGTTATAGCCACACGGCTATACAAATAAAATATGTACATGTTTTATTTTTTAAAATTTTGGAATTAAAAAAAATTATGAACCCTTTAATATCACAATGTCAACAACTAAACCAAATTTCATGCAAAATTGGCTAGATAAGTGAACGGGAAGATTTGCCAACAAAGGGTGAGCAAAGCATCGACAAACACACACCTGGATAAAAAAACGATAGTGTAAGATTGATCAAGAATTGAGACCTTTCACTTTAGAGTTCAGAGTGACTTGTTGGGTAATCTATATAAAGTTCATGGCTCATAAATTTTCTTCTTCGCCCATAGAAGTGACAAAGGGCCTCAACGGGAAGATTTGCCAACAAGTGAAAGCATCAACAAACACAAACCTAAATGAAAAAAGGGAGTTTTTGTTTTTGTTTTTTTAGGTGTAAGGAATATTAAAATTTTGATATGAACAATTACATAAAATAAAATAAAAATTGTTAGAAGATGAAGACAGAACCACCAATAACATGAAATATTCCTTTCTCAAAAGAAAAATAAATAAATAAAATGAGATAGTCCTCAAACACATTTATAATGACACCAAACAGAACTCACAACTCAGTTGTGTAAAATTAGACTCGCACTGTAACCATAGATCCCCCTCCTTTTGGCCCTGCGATTGTCACAAAGTTTTAATCCAGTATCCCTAAATTGCTGCGATTTTTGATCATACAACGCTAACTTCCCGGAAGAAGTTGAAAAATGAACACTGTTGAACCAAAAAAATTCACACAAAAAAAAAAAAAAAAAACATGGGTTTGGATAAAGCCCCACAAAGCTGCGTGGATATGGCCCTCATCTTATGCTTGTTTTCAAAACAAGTTTGAAACACCTTGGAAGTCATATTGTTCCTAATCTTCTGCCTAGAGAAATCCTGAAATTTCTGGGATACAAATCTATGGGTGAGTAACCCTGAAATCATTGGATATGAAATCCATTAATGGGTGAGAAATCCTGAAATTTCTTGGATACAAATCCATGGGTGAGTAACCCCGAAATCATTTGGATGCAAATCCATGGGTGAGTAACCCGAAAAATCATTGGATATGAAGTCCATTATTGGGTGAGAAACCCTTGAATCAAAATTTCTTGGAGGCTCAATCCATCTTTGGGTAATAAACCCTGAAATCAAAGCATTGGGTTTGCACCCCGAAAACAAAGCACGGGTTTCCAGCCTCAAAACAAGTCTGGGTGTTGCGGTCTTTACACCCCAAACAAATCTTGGATACAAAATCCACCACGGGTCCAATTTTGGTACAGAACCCATACACAAAATCATGGAGGGGTTCAATCTCACAGCAAATAAAAATCAGCTGTGTGCACAAAAAAAGAGAGGAACAAAGCTTGAAAAGGGAGGCCACGTTTGTGCAGCCCATCCTTTGAATTCTTCATCTGGGGATTGTTTACGAACAATCAAAACCAAGGAAGGAAGAAGGAAGGATGGAGATCTTTTAAAAAAAAAAAAAAAAAAGGAAAAAAATAGCCACGTTTCTGTTGTCAACTTCTGGTTGCGCAGTAAGCCAAAAGGAAAGAAAAAAAAAGCCAAAACCAAAAAAAAGACGAGGAATTGGCTTCCACTGAAAAGAAAACAAAGGGAAGAAGAGTAAAAAAAAAAAAAAGAGGAAAGTGGCGTCAGTCACTTTGTTTCAAAAGGAAAGAAGAAATTCAAAGAAAAAAAAAGAAGAAGTCAAAAGACAAATATAAAAAAGAAAGTGGCGTCAGCCACTTTGTGTTTTGGATTTATTTCAACTCTCTCTCTTCTTTCCTTCTTTTCTCTCGTCTTCACATGTCCAAAAAATGGGCCAGTCGAAATATTGCAGGTCCGAAATAAAATAATGGACTGTCAAAAATAATTGTTCATTGATTTTCAAAAGCCCATAGTAAGTAATGGTAATCCAAATAATTACCCATTAAATTTACAGAGGCCCAAATTTCCTTTTATATGGTTAGTGGATTGATGTTATCCTCATAGCCATATTTGGGCCAAATACAAATGTCAATTTTAGAAAATTAGTGGGTTAATTAAAATTGCTCATTGTTTTTCTTGGACATTGACAAAAAGAAAAACGGTACGAAACCATCCAATTTTTTCTCATGGGTCATCTACCCATGAAAATTCCAACGAGATTAAATACAAATATCTCAAACACTAATTCTCAATTATTGGGCCACACTTACCCATTAATTTCCAATTTTTTCCCATAGGTCATCTACCTATGAAAATCCCCAAATTATCTCAAAGACACAAATTCTAAATTATTGGGTCACACTTACCCATTAATTTCTAATTTTTCTCATAGGTCATCTACCTATGAAAATCTCCAAATTGTCCCAAAGACATAAATTCTCAATTAGTGGGCCACACTTACCCATTAATTTCTAAATTTTGGAACTACGTCAGCTTGATCCGATCAAGGGTACGTAGGTAGTCTAGCATCTCACTAGACACAACCACAACCAAATTTGAATCCTTAGTTTATTCTAACCAAATTCGCCAGAACACTTTTCCAAGTGCAAATGTCAATTTTAGAAAATTAGTGGCTTAATTGAAATTTCTCACTATTTTTTTTGGACATTGACAATAGGAAAAATGATACAAAACCATCCAACTTTTTCCATGGGTCATCTACCCATGCAAATTTCAATGAGATTAAATTCAAATCTCTCAAACACAAATTCTCAATTAGTGGGCTACACTCACCCATTAATTTCCAATTTTTCTCATGGGTCATCTACTCATGAAAATTTCAATGAGATTAAATTCAAATATCTCAAACACAAATTCTCAATTAGTGGGCCACATTTACCCATTAATTTCCAATTTTTCTCATAGGTCATCTACCTATGAAAATCCCCAAATTATCTCAAAGACACCAATTCTAAATTATTGGGCCACATTTACCCATTAATTTCTAAATTTTGGAACTACGTCGGTTTGATCCCACCAAGGGTACGTAGGCAGTCTAGCATCCCACTAGATGCAACCGCAACCAAATTTGAATCCTTGGTTTATTCTAACCAAATTCGCCAGAATACTTTTCCAAGTGCAAATGTCAATTTTAGAAAATTAGTGGCTTAATTGAAATTTCTCACTATTTTTCTTGGACATTGACAATAGGAAAAATGGTACAAAACCATCCAACTTTTTCCATGGGTCATCTACCCATGCAAATTTCAATGAGATTAAATTCAAATATCTCAAATACAAATTCCCAATTAGTGGGCCACACTTACCCATTAATTTCTAATTTTTCTCATGAGTCATCTACCCATGAAAATTCCAACGGGATTAAATTCAAATCTCTCAAACACAAATTCTCAATTAATGGGCCACACTTACCCATTAATTTCCAATCTTTCTCATAGGTCATATACCTATAAAAATCTCCAAATTGTCCCAAAGACACAAATTCTCAATTAGTGGGCTACACTTACCCACAAATTTCTAAATTTTGGAACTACGTCGGTTTAATCCCATCAAGGGTACGTAGGCAGTCTAGTATCTCACTAGACGCAACCACAACCAAATTTAAATCCTTGGTTTATTCTAACCAAATTCGTCAGAATACTTTTCCAAGTGCAAATGTCAATTTTAGAAAATTAGTGGCTTAATTGAAATTTCTCACTATTTTTTTTGGACATTGACAATAGGAAAAATGGTACAAAACCATCCAACTTTTTCCATGGGTCATCTACCCATGCAAATTTCAATGAGATTAAATTCAAATCTCTCAAATACAAATTCTCAATTAGTGGGCCACACTCACCCATTAATTTCCAATTTTTCTCATGGGTCATCTACTCATGAAAATTTCAATGGGATTAAATTCAAATATCTCAAACAGAAATTCTCAATTAGTGGGCCACATTTACCTATTAATTTCCAATTTTTCTCATAGGTCATCTACCTATGAAAATCCCCAAATTATCTCAAAGACACCAATTCTAAATTATTGGGCCACATTTACCCATTAATATCTAAATTTTGGAACTACGTCGGTTTGATCCCACCAAGGGTACGTAGGCAGTCTAGCATCCGACTAGATGCAACCGCAACCAAATTTGAATCCTTGGTTTATTCTAACCAAATTCGCCAGAATACTTTTCCAAGTGCAAATTTCAATTTTAGAAAATTAGTGGCTTAATTGAAGTTTCTCACTATTTTTCTTGGACATTGACAATAGGAAAAATGGTACAAAACCATCCAACTTTTTCCATGGGTCATCTACCCATGCAAATTTCAATGAGATTAAATTCAAATCTCTCAAATACAAATTCTCAATTAGTGGGCCACACTCACCCATTAATTTCCAATTTTTCTCATGGGTCATCTACTCATGAAAATTTCAATGAGATTAAATTCAAATATCTTAAACACAAATTCTCAATTAGTGGGCCACATTTACCTATTAATTTCCAATTTTTCTCATAGGTCATCTACTGATGAAAATCCCCAAATTATCTCAAAGACACCAATTCTAAATTATTGGGCCACATTTACCCATTAATTTCTAAATTTTGGAACTACGTCGGTTTGATCCCACCAAGGATACGTAGGCAGTTTAGCATCCCACTAGACGCAACCACAACCAAATTTGAATCCTTGGTTTATTCTAACCAAATTCGCCAGAATACTTTTCCAAGTGCAAATGTCAATTGTAGAAAATTAGTGGCTTAATTGAAATTTCTCACTATTTTTCTTGAACATTGACAATAGGAAAAATGGTACAAAACCATCCAACTTTTTCCATGGGTCATCTGCCCATGCAAATTTCAATGAGATTAAATTCAAATATCTCAAATACAAATTCCCAATTAGTGGGCCACACTTACCCATTAATTTCCAATTTTTCTCATGAGTTATCTACCCATGAAAATTCCAACGGGATTAAATTCAAATATCTCAAACACAAATTCTCAATTAATGGGCCACAATTACCCATTAATTCCAATCTTTCTCATAGGTCATATACCTATGAAAATCTCCAAATTGTCCCAAAGACACAAATTCTCAATTAGTGGGCCACACTTACCCATTAATTACCAAATCTTGGAACTACGTCGGTTTGATCCCGTTAAGGGTACGTAGGCAGTCTGACATCTCAATAGACGCAACCACAACCAAATTTGAATCACTGGTTACATCAACCAAATTCCCCCAAAATTAAATATCTATGTTTACACAAATCAGTTTTGAACTACGGGTGGCTTGATTCCCGCAAGGGATACGTAAACACCCTGAGGTTGGACTTGGAAGCAGCCGCAAAACCACACACACACGTTCTGTTTCTTTATGATGGAATCAAAGGGTTTTCCCTTGTAACAAGGGATTGTAATTAAGAGACTTGCGTCTCGAATGGGTCGAACCTAAAATAATAAAACCCCATTAATTAATTAGTGGTGGTGAGATTATGTTGGGAGAATCACATTTTCCTTCAACAAACACCACCATTTGTTGTAAACCCCAATAGGAATGCAATTGTTCCTTCTGCTAGAACAGGAATCGTGCGAATCATTTTCAAGGAATCCATATGTCATAGTAGTAACGGCACCCACGAACACAATACCATTCTTGTCTATGATGGAGCAAAGAAAGTGATTTCTCCAACACCCTAATCGAAATTGAATATGCTACCGTGAGCACTCTATCAAGAAGCATAATCCTTTGGAAAACCTCATTCTCCATATCAAAAGAAATGATGCATTTGTAAATAGTATAGCCGCGCGGCTATACTTGGTTTTTCCGAATTTTTAAAAAACCTCGTATCGCCGCGCGGCTGTACTCCCTTTTTAAATTTTTGAACAAAATAGTATAGCCGATCGGCTTTACTCGGCTTTTTTTTATTTTTTCCTGATACATCGTATAGCCGCGCGACCATACTCGGTTTTCAAAATTTTTTTTCCAAAAAGAAATAGTATAGACGAGCGGCTATATTCGGGTTTTCCAATTTTTTTACAAAAAGAAATAGTATAGCCGTACGGATATACTATTTTTTCTATAAAAAAACTGTAGTATAGCCAATCCGCTATACTATAAAAAAAAAATATTAATAAGGGACCCTCCTAGTTGCATTAGTTTATACTTTATAGATATCAATTTGGTATAGTAGCACGGGTATGCTATTATAAAAAAAAATAGAAAAAAACCAATTCTTTTTTATAAAAAAAAAGGAAAAAAAAAAGCAAGTATAGCCGCTTTTTTAAAAATTGGAAAAACCCGAGTATGGCCACGCGGCTATACTATTTTTTTTGTTTTTAATATTTAGAAAAAAACCGAGTGTGCCCGCAAGGCTATACTACTTTTTAAAAAAAAAATTGGAAAAACCGAGTTAATTAAGCAATTAGTAATTAAGATGATATAAAATATCAAGTAGTTAATTAATCAGTTAATTATTTATTTCAGTGTGAACAAGCATAAGTTTATTAAGCTAAGATCCAAGTTGTTCCAGAAAAATGGAGGGTTATTGTTAGAGTAGCAAATTGCTTCACATGGAGAGGAGACAACAATTTTCACAGCTGAGGAGCTAGAGATGACGGCTAGATTTGTATTGAAAACAATGAAAGAACTGACCTTTCCGTTGTGTCTTGCATTAGTGTAAGGAACGCTGCCTATGGACAAGAATGATTTTCCAAAATCCTATCCTCTTACTGTGATGTCTCAGACGTGCTTCAGCCTTCAGCCAATCTCTGGCGAGGAATTCAAGTTTCCTCTCATAGTTGAAAACCGCAGGCATGAGGAAGGAATTAGATTGATATTATGATATCAAAAGGCACACATTGCCGACCCCATTAATGTGGTATGCGCAGCCATAATCATTTCCCATGATAACTAGCAAAGCCAAGACTTCATTCTTTGTCTGCTAAAAGTCCACTGCCGAATTTCGTCTGCCAAGTGTAGCGTTTCAAATGCGCCAAATGGAAGCAACCGATTGGTCCATCCAATCCATGACATGGACATTAACATAAAAATATCACAACCTATTAGCTAGCTTGCAAAACAAAGTGTGAATCTAAAGCTGAATATGTAAACAGGAACAACAAGGAAAATAATAACACCCAGATCAAAATTGAATATGTAAAAAGAGACATTTATATATAAACAGGAACAACAAGTAATTATGAAGCCAAGCCAAGTCTCATCACCAAATTCATTCCAAATGCAATTGGCAATAAAAAAAGGAAATTGAGAAAAGGTCATAAGTAAATTATATATATATATATACTAAAGCTGATCAAAAGATACTGTTCCTAGACTGTAGCTTAGGAATAGTTAAATGACGTTTGTGCCCCTGCTTAATTGGTTGCCCTCTTAATTATGTTCAGTAAAATGGCATTCTTGCCCTAATGCGTAGCGACATAACCCTTTTGTCTGGTCGCTGGAGAAACCAAAGCTGCTTCATCGAAGAGAATAGAGAGAGAGGCCTCAGAGATCATAGTCGTCTTCTCCAACTCTCTCCCCGTCTCTTTCCCTTTCTCTCTGCCGCCGCCGCCGTCATCATCACAAGCACCGACTCTCCACCACTGCGTTGGTCTTCTTCTTCAGATCGAACTCCACCTTTCTCTCCGTTTCAGTCTCTTTCTCTCACTGATCTGTAAGTAAATTTTGCTTCATCTTTCCATTCGATTTTTGTTGCTCTTCTGCAATTCATCATAACATGCTTGGCTTTCGATGAGACACCAGCAAACGATAGTTTGTTTCTTGACCACTTCAAGTCGTCGATATCCATGGCTCTTGTGAGAGCAGCCGATCCACAAACCTCCTCTGTTTCCAGTACTTCTGGATATTGTCGTTATCACGTGTTCCTGAGTTTCAGAGGCCAAGACACTCGCAAGACTTTCACTGACCACCTCTACACGGCCCTTGTGAACGCCGGATTTCGCACTTTCCGAGACGACGATGAAGTCCAGAGAGGAGAAGGTATCAAGCCTGAACTGCAGAAAGCAATCAAACACTCACGAACTTCTGTCATTGTGTTCTCGAAAGACTACGCGTCGTCCAGCTGGTGCCTTGACGAGCTGGTGATGATCCTTGAACGCAAGAGAAAGACCTCAGATGACCATGTCGTATTGCCTGTCTTCTACGATGTGTATCCATCCCATGTAAAGAAGCAGACAGGAAGTCTTGCAAAGGCATTTGCTAGACACCAAAAAACTCAACCGCTGCCGAAGGTGAAGGCATGGAGAGAGGCACTTGCAGAGGTTGCAGATCTGGCAGGGATGGTCTTGCAAAATCAAGCTCATGGGTGATTTCATTCCTACTACCAACTCAATTAGTTTCTTTATTTGGTTGCAACTGAATTATTATCTCGTTATTAAATGTAGTTCAAAATTTGGATAGATTCTGCCCTTTCAAATAAAATAAAATAAAAATTATTGATAAAAACACATCCACAAAAACACTCAAGACACCCTCAGCAATCCAGATTCTTCTAAAGGCATCCGGGACTGAGATGCAAAGACAGAGAAATACCTATTAGGCTATTATCCAGCTGTTATTGCAAACATAGTTTTAAGTTAGCTCTTTCAGCACTTATCCATGGCTTTTCCAGGATTTGAAAGTCGACCGGGTAAAACTTATATAATAAACTTGATGAAAATAGTGAATTTCATTAATAAACATAAAAAAAATTACATAATGATGGGAGAAGTAATAAGCCTTACCCTCAAATGCATCTATATCTACAAATACAATAACTAAAATAAAAACCAAAAGAAAAATTAAAAGAAAAAAAATTATTTCACATTAAAAAGAAAGATAAAATAAGGGACTACATTAATTTAAAAAAAGCCCGGTTTATATTGAGAGAAATGGGAAGGAAGAAAATTGGCAGAGCTAATTTTTTTTTTTAACGAGTTGTGACCTCATTTCTCCTTGTTTCCTTTTATAACGTCTATTATGACATCCGTTTTTGGCTTTCCACCTCGAGCTCCATAGCCCTATCAATCATGTTCCGTAATTTCTGAAATACCTATCTTTGTGCGAGACAAAAAAATTTAATAATCATAAGTAATGTAGGTAATATTTTTCTAACAAAAAGAGAGAAGGAAAATAATTATAAAAAAAAAGGAGAGAGGAGAGTGTAGGGAATATTTTTTTGGGTAATGCTATACTTACCACATAATTATACCACATTTTAATACCATCTCACATGGCAGTTGAGGTGGACATCCAACTCATTAAAATTATATTAGTTTTTCTTTTTTTGACATATCAATTTCTTATTATTTTTATTAATTAAAAAAAACCAACCCTACTGGATTAGAGACTCTTCAGTTTTCATGTTGTCTATCGACCTCCACCAATTCCATCTCTCCCTCCTTCCTCTCCTCCCCACCGCCAGCACTTTACCGAACCTATGCAGCCGATCCACCACCTCTTCGCCGCCGCAAGACTCCCTCATACTTGGCTTTTTGGTCAGTACCACATGTAATAACAACTGCAGATCTGCTTTATCAAGACCCATATCATGATCAACATCATCACGGAATAATGGTCCTTCTATGAGAGGTTATGGAGGTGGTCGGGGCTGGTGATCAAGGAGCAGTGTTATGACCCCTCAACTACCATTGACCATAGACTGTAGGCATCATCTCAAAGGTGGACTAACCAAAAATTAAAGGAGGAGGGAGTGAAGCGATGGCAGATTGACGGCAGAGGTCCGGCGAAGCGCCGTTGATGGGTAGAGGGGAGAGGAGAGGAAGAGGGAGAAAGGGAATTTGGGGACACCAACAGATAATGTGAAAACCGAAAAGTCTCTAGGGTTAAGATTTTTTAATTTTTAAATTAATGAAAATTATAAGAAACTGATATCTTTTATAAAAAAAAAAATAATTTTAATGAGTTGGATGTCTACCTCAATTGCCACGTGAGATGGTATTTAAAATGTGGTATAATTATGTGGTAAGCATAGCATTACCCTATTTTTTTAACAAAAATTTGGGCTGGGCAAAAGAGGAGAGAGGAGAGAGAAGAGTGTGGGTAATATTTTTTTAACACAAATTTCGGCCGGGCATGAGCCCAGCCTGCCGTAGGTTAGAACCGCCACTACTCTATTATATATTTGTACCTTCTAACTTTCTGAACTTATTTCCATGTTATTTTATAACTTAAGTATATGAAATCATGCATGCATGTTTGAATTCTCTTTCATTTTGATTGCAATTTTTTAGGTACGAGTCAAAGTTTATCAAGAAAATAGTTAAAGTGATTGGAGACAAACTAAGTCGTACACCATTGAGTGTTGCTCCCAACTTGGTTGGAATGCATTCTCAAGTCGAAAGAATTAATTTCTGGTTACAACGCAGGTCAACTGATGTTGGCATACTTGTAATATATGGGATGAGTGGAATAGGGAAAAGAACCATCGCAAAGACTGTTTACAATTCAAACTTTAGAATATTTGAAGCAAGCAGCTTCCTTGAAAATATCAAAGAAGTTTCAGATCAACCCAATGGCTTAGTTCAAATACAAACACAACTTCTTTCTGATATTTTGAATGGGAGAAAAATGAAAATAAGCAATGTTAGTGAGGGATTAATTAAGATTGAAGATGCAATAAGCTCTAAAAGGGTTCTTCTTGTTCTCGATGATGTGGATCATATGGACCAATTAGATGCAGTATTTCAAGTGAAAGATCGATTTTATCCAGGAAGTAAAATCATCATAACAACTAGGCGTGCAAGATTGTTAAAGGCTCATCAAATTACTGAGGTGTATGCAGTTGGAACTTTGACTCAAAAAGAATCATTGGAGCTCTTCAGTTGGCACGCTTTTGGCCAAGACCATCCTGTTGAAGATTACATAGAATATTCAGAGAAGCTAGTCGATCATTGCGGAGGACTTCCATTAGCTCTCAAAGTTTTAGGTTCTTCTTTGTTGGGGGAAAGTGTGTGTCTATGGAAAAGTGCACTGGAGAAGTTAGAAGTTATTCCAAATGGTGAAATAATAAATAAACTAAGAGTAAGCTATGACTCTTTGCAAGATGACCATGACCAAAAATTATTCCTCCACATTGCTTGTTTCTTTATCGGAATGGACAAAGATTACATTGCTAAAATACTAGATGGATGTGATTTCTATACAATTGTTGGCATTCAAAATCTCATCGATAGATGTTTGGTGATTATTGATGGATGGGACAAGGT
Organism: Prunus salicina; assembly: GCA_020226455.1. NCBI lineage: Eukaryota > Viridiplantae > Streptophyta > Magnoliopsida > Rosales > Rosaceae > Prunus > Prunus salicina. The sequence goes on along the minus strand of CM035343.1, from coordinate 16,274,219 downwards.
GCGGATGCACGACCTGATTCGTGGAATGGGAAGAGAAATTGTTCGCCTAGAATCAAAGGAGCCTTGGAAGCATAGTAGAGTATGGTATCATAAGGACTCTTTCAAAATCTTGACGGAAAAGAATGTAAGAAATATGCATTATTTGTACACATTTTTGTTTTTCCTCTTCTAAAAACTTTCCAAATGTCTTTTCCTTTTCTTTTGTAGGGTACGGAAACAATTGAAGGTCTTGTCCTGGACATGCACATGTGCCCTACTATAAACTCAAATGAGAAAGTCTTGGAAACCAATGCATTTTCACGGATGCAGGAACTAAAACTACTCCATCTTAGTCATGTAAAACTCCGCGGATGTTACGCAAAGTTTTGTAGTGGACTAAGATGGTTGTGTTGGCTTGAATTTCCTTTAGATTCTATACCTGTTGATTTTCCTGTGGGAAGCATTATTGTTCTTGAAATGCAATACAGCAGTCTGAGACAAGTATTCAAGGGAACAAAAGTATGTCACTCTCTACCCTTTTCAATTTATTTTTCATTTTCATTAGGCTTTTAGTTTGATAACAAATTATATATTTGTAAAAATTAACTCCCCACGTTGTTTTCTTCTGTATATTTTTTCCTCTACATTATCTTCCGTCCTTGAAGACCCTTGATCTCAGCCATTCTCATTGCCTTACAGAAACCATTGAATTCTCATATTGCCCAAATCTAGAGAAATTGGTTCTAGTAGACTGCACGAACCTGATTTATGTCCATGGATCCATTGGAAACCTAGAGAGACTTATTTACTTGAATATGAAAGATTGCAAAAAGATTAGGTTGCTTCCCAAGAACATTTGTATGCTAAAATCACTTGAAACAATTATTATATCTGGTTGCTCAAATCTAAAGGAGTTATCAATTGAGATGTTGAGGAACATGGACTCGTTAAAAGTGCTTGAGACAGATGGAATTCCGATAAGTGAATTATGGCTGGAAAGAAGTTTGAGTATCTTATGTTCTTTACCATGCTCTTTAGTAGAATTAAGTCTTTGGGGGTGCAATCTTTCGGATGATGCCTTTCCTATGGATTTTAGTAATATGTCGTCATTGCAAAGATTAAATCTAGGGAATAATCCAATTTATAGCCTACCAAATTGTATCAAAGGATTAGCGAGGCTCGATAAACTCTCTTTTTCCATGTGTACGAGTCTCAAATCGATTCTGGGGTTACCAAAAGTAAACAACTTGGATATTGTAGATTGCATTTCATTGGAGAAAATGACATTTCAATCCCGTCATTTAGAGACAGCCACATCATTTAATCGCAACACCCTAGTTGAGTGGCAGTACAAGTTTCTAGCCATTGAAAGTGTAGATGTAGAAAGTATCAACATCTTTGGATTGTGCAACTTTTTGGAATCAATGGCACCCATTTTACAAAAGGATGATCCAATTCCCGTCCAGGTGTGCGCCTCTCTCTCTCTCTCTCTCTCTCTCTCTCTCTCATATGATCACAGGAAAGAGTTGACTAATATTGTCAGTTCTATTGCATATATATAGGGACTGTACGAATGTGGTATATTGAGCACATTTTTTGGTGGGAATGAGGTTCCAGGCCAATTCAGCCATAAAAGCAGAGGGTCCTCAATATCTTTTACTGTGCCATTACTTGATAATCACAGAATTGGAGGCTTGATTGTTTTTGTTGTCTATGTGAATGCTGGCTATAATTCTCCTATTGTCGACCACACTCATATATCACATATGAGAGTCAAAAATAAGAGCAAGGGTCTGAGGGGGGCGTATTGCCCACAACACTACGGTATTCCAGGTGAAGGAGAAGACTTGATATGGTTAAGCCACTGGAATTTGTATGATCAGTTAGAAGGTGGCGATGAAGTGGTTGTTTCAGTAATTATGAAATCTGGGCTTCTGGTTAAGGAGTTGGGCATCCGACTTGTGCAGGTGCAAGAGAATCATTATATGAGGAGAATTTCTACAGATTCTTTTTATGATCCAGTATCGTTCAACATGATCCTTGGGGACTCTGATGAAGAAGGTAAGGCAGGTGTGATGTTTTATTGACGCGTTTCATAATTTTACTCCAACTATTTCCAAATATAAAATAAAATAAAGCAAAATAATAAATGAATCTATATTTTGTCTTGTATATATGTTTTCCAGAGGAGGTTTTCTCTCGTTTTGTATGTTTATCAGACGAAGAAGAAGAGCAACAGGATGATATCACAGTTACAATCACCACAGGCAGCAATAACTCTGGCGTCCTCCGTGGCTGGAAGGTGCTCGTCACCGCAGCTTGCTTCTTTCTCACCCTTTCTCTAATCACTCGGTCTTCTCTCTCAGGCAGAAAGAAGGGACAATCCACAAGCCCTGGATGAATTTTTTGTACATCTCAACAGCAGACTATCTGTTTTTGCATACATCCAATGTCATTTCGTAGCATTTCGTAGCATCAAATGCATCTTCTTCGGAGATATTTTTAGGGTAAACTGCCGAAAACCCCCCCTGAACTATAACGCTTGTCGAAATGTCCACCATGAATTATTTTTTCAGCCAATTTAATCATCAGACTATTTTAAATGGCCAATTTAGCTCTTGCCGTTAGTTTTTAGCAATTTCCATCCAAATTTCTGTTTAAAAAGTCACATGTCAGGCACATAATTCACTGTTGAATTAAAATTTAATTTTTTTACCTTTCTCTTATTCTCTCTCTCTCTCTCTCTCTGCGCTAGTCTCAAACCCAAATGGGTTTTTGGCTTTGAATACAATTCCAATAAGCTACAGTAGACCAGCAACAAATTAGAAAGCACTTCATTTGCAAACCCAATCTCCTTGTTGTTGAATGCAAATGAACACAATATTGGGTGCATTTCATTTTGCATTTACCATTCATCTTACATTTCACCCTTGAGCTTTCTCAAGGAAACCAGTTGGATTACTGAACCAATCAAATCCAAATCACCAAGATCTTGTGACCATGGCCTAAATTACAAACCCAAATCCCATCCCTCCCCCACCCCCTACACACCCAACGGCAGCCCCACATAAAAGCCCACTAGACCACCACCACCTCTCTCTCTCTCTCTCTCTCTCTCTCTCTCTCTCTCTCTCATAAATACCCAATTCGAAAACAAAATTCTACTAATTCATAAAACTGGCATATTCTTGCATACCTCAGAATTGGGGTTTTTCACTTCATCCACTTTCTCAACCTTCACAACTAGTGAATTTGAAACGACATCCACAACATCCGAACCTTTCTCAGGCAAATCGGGTTTAAAAGCAGGAGATGCATCAGACCCATCAACAAGTTTCACCGTAAAATCAGCACCATTCAATTGTTTCTCGGGGAGGTTATGGCGAGGTGGTGAATTTGGGGCTGTGGTGGGTCTGAAGGTGGAATAGAAAGTGAGGATAAGGGATGCCAGTATAGCCGGGCGGCTATACCTTTTAAATATATTATATTACATTTTCCTTTTTTTTTTCCTTAATACAATACCTTGTAAAACGTCAAATTTACCCTTATATTTGACGGGCATTTGGATGGAATTGTGAAAAGCTAACAGCAAGAGTGAAATTGGCTATTAAATTTAATACAATTGCTAAATTGACTGAAAAAATAATTCATGATGGACATTTCGACAAGCATTATAATTCAGGAGGGTATTCAGCAGTTTACCCATATTTTTATTGACCCCATTTGTTCAGTTTTAACATATCTTTGGGCTGGAAAACTGAAGTGGCCCAACCCAGATTGTGAGATTAGCATCTGCATCTGCTCTGTTGATATATTTTGTGACATTTGTTTTTCTTTCAGACCTTATTTTCTTCTGTAAGCGTTGGTTACTTTGCCCTCTTCTTCATCTTTCCTTGTCTTCTAACTGTTTCTCTCTCTTTTTTTTTTTTATACAAATGTTTTCTTTACGGGATCTTTCAATAGCAACCTAACAATTATTCTCTCATTTGGCTAATTCTTTCTTTGAAGTCTCCTAATTAATTACAGTTTTTAATTGTCCAAAATTGAAAGAAATAGGATGGGTGAAGTTCTAGGCTTCTTTCTTTTCTTGGTTCATAATTTATCCCTGTAATTTTGTTCAATGACAGCTTTTGTTTTTTTTTTTGGGTCAATTTTATTTAGTGGTTTTTTTTTTTTGGTTGTTGTTGTTGTTGCTAAGAGAGGGAAAAAAATGGTATAAAACTTTCTTCAATTTTGGTTTAGGGAAAGTAAAGAAAAAACAAAATACCTGAAAGAGCTTTGCAACAGAGTTTTTATTCGAAAGGCATTTGATGTAAACTTAAACTTAGAACTATAACAAAAGGGAAAATGAAGGAGATATAATCTGTAAACGGGTCTAAGTTGGGTATTTTAAATTGTGAAAGGTTTTAGCGCGTTGAATCTAACTTAACATAATATCATCTAGTAAGAGCATCTCCAGTAGGGGGTTGTATAATGAGGTGTATGTTAAATATATACAATTTTTGATCGGAATCACCTGCAATGGGCAGGTGTAAATGATTGTAAATTTGCATCGCAATCGTGAGATGCAAATTTAGATGAACATGTGCATCCTTTTTTACATCTCTTATAGGCAGGGCCTACTTGAAAAAATGTGAGAAAAGGTGGACAAATGTGAACAAAAAGGCTTAATGTAAACCTACTTGCCTAAGACGCGCAGCTAGAGTAGTTGCTAGACAAAACTTCATACTTAATTTGAAGCCGCATAAAATAAAATAATTCATTATTGCTGATTACGCTTCTACAGTGAAACTCATAATTAATTAATTAATAAGTAACATATATATATATATAGTAGCTTGTTCTTTTGATAATTTTTCTGTGGATGAAATCATATCTTCTCCAAATTTAAATATTTTTAGGTCTATTTGTTTGAAAAAATAAAATAAACTTAACAGACACAAAATTAATTTTATAAAGTTAACACAAAATAAAAATTTAACAGAAAAACGAATCAAGACAAAACAAATCAATTATACATCTTTAGATTTACATCTTCCCCATTGGAGCAAAAACCACATTTACAACCCCTGAAGGTGTAAGGGGATGTAGAAGTGGCTTTACACACCCAAAAATACAACCCTCATTGTTTAAAATTCTTGCTTTGAAATATTTACGGTTGTGCCACTACACTTCCGTTGACCGTAACTTCTCCCTTAAAATTCCGATTTGGGCCCACTACGTGTCTACGAAAAATGACTATCGTGATCTTACTCCGAGGATAAAATTGTAATTTCACAATTAAATAAATTAAATATATGGTTAAAATTGGGTCGGGTTGTCACAGAGTAAAGCCGCACCGCTATACTATTCTTTAAATTTTTTTGGTAATCTGAGTATAGAGATGCATAATCATTTCCCACGATAACTAGCAAAGCCAAGACATTGTTCATTCTTTGTCTGCTAAAAGTCCACTGCCGAATTCCGTTGGCCAAGTGTAGCGTTTCGAATGCACCAAATGGAAGCAACCGATTGGTCCAACCAATCCATGACATGGACATTAATGGTTGTGGAGGTTCCTAGCTTATAAGCCGATAGTTGTTTGTTTAGCGGTCTCATGTATCATTGTTTCTTGATTATCTATTGTAGGTTGGAGGTAGCTCTTGCTCATCAATGTACCCGTAGTGTGGGTGGAAGCAGTTATATGGGTTCAGGCGGTTCTGGCTTGTACTACGGAGGTAATTTAATTTGTTGTGTTATTCATGTTTTATTAAGTCAGTGATGCATGCTTGAGTATGAGCCCAAGGTGCCCGAGTCATTACTATTTTTTCCTCTGGAGATTTATGTTTTTCGAAGGCACGGCTTCTCTTCTTTTGCTCTAAAAGGTCACGGGTGAAAACAGAGCAATATGGTACAAGTGAATTTGTCTATGGAACAGATCTGACATGAGCAAGAGGATGCTGTAGGATGTGGACTGTATGAAGCTTTTACATTATGATGCCTACAGTTATGGACAGAGAGAATTTCCCTAAGAGCCTATGTATGTGATGAGAATCTTTCATTGTATACAATAGGGTGGTGGTTGTGGTTCAAGCCCTCTTGGCTATCCACCGATTGGATGCTATGTCAGGCTGTAGTTATTTCGCTGCAAGGATACTCAGGCTGTGTCGTCTAATTTATCTCCTATAAGAAATTCACCTGATGGAAAGCTTGGAGTCATGCTGCATCCTTCGTTCTTATGAATAGTAGATTATAACAAGAGAAGGAGGGATTTCTTAAGGTAAACGGGAAGATTTGGCAACAAAGGGAGAGCAAAGCATCGACAAACACACACCTAAATAAAAAACGATAGGGTAAGATTACAAATTTGATATGAACAAAATAGAAATGCAAACTAGCACTTCTTTCTAGTTTGAAAAAGGACGAAGACTCAATTGCCACAATTAATAAATTAAAACAAATTTTACCCGAAAAGACATTTATAATGACATCAATAGAACTCACAATTCAGTGGAGTAAAATTATACTCTCACTGTAACCATAGATCCTCCTCCTGGTTCTGCTATAGGTACCAAGTTTTATTCCAGTATCCGTAACTTGCTCCGATTTAGGATCGTACAACTCTAACTTTCTGTGTTGCCAATTTTCGTATCTCGTTGTAAAATGAACACCACCATTTGCTGTAAATGCCAATGGCCATGCAATTTTTCCCTCTGCCGGAACAGGAATCGTGCGAATCATTTTCCAGGAATCCATTTCCAGAACCCATATGTCATAGTAGTAACGGTACCCACAATCCCATTCTTTTCTATGATGGAACAAAGAAAGTGATTTCTCCAACACCCTAATGGAAATTGAATCTGTCACTGTGAGCAATCTATCAGGAAGCATAATCCTTTGGAAAACCTCATTCTCCATATCAAAAGAAATGATGTATCTGCAATCTGGAAAAAACTCCTGTACAATCCAATACACAACTCCATTCAAGTAAGTCCATTTCTTGCTCCAGAACAAGCTAAAATTTTTTGTCACAGGGGGAACTGCATGGATTATTCTCCATGAGTCCAACCTAAGGCTGTAAATCTCGACGCCGTGCAAAAAATTCCCAACTCTCACAACTTTGTAGTCATTTCCACCAACATCGAGGCAAACCCAAGAGCTGTGGTAGCGACGCCGCTGTAATGATACTTGACACGAATGAGACCTTTGGGAAGTCTCTTGAACTTCCTGATTGATGGATTCCATAAATATGTACTCTTCATATTAGTATCAGATATACAAAGCAATCCATTGCAGGAACCATAAATGTAGAAAGGGGAACCACTCGGATGCCTAGGAAGATCTAACTCCAAACACTTAGCATATGTTTCAGGACAAAAGACTGACAAGCAATCTGGATTGTCAGAGTGCATAAGTAAATAATCACAACCACTTTTCATGGCAGTCCTTTCGAGATGGGCGCTTATGAAACTTGGGCTGCTAATTAAAGCATGCCAAGACTTGCAAACACATCTGAACTTCAACAGAGATTTCACAGGCAATTTTGCAATGATGTCTAGCAAGATTTCATGGGGTATGTCTTTGGGGCTAACCATGTTAAAATAGAGAGAATAGAAGCACAAAGCAATATAATTGAAGTTGGAATGACGATAATTGAGTTCTAGGGCTAAAATCCCAAAGAAACTTGAGTCTCTTAATAGCCTTTTTATACTTAAGAGTACATCAGCTTATTAAGAAGACCTAATTGACAAAGGAAATTAAAAACCATAACAGGAAATTAAACCGAATCCTAATTGGAATAAGAGAACTAATATAAAAAAAGTTAATAATTTAAAATAACTAGAATTCTAGCCCAACTGACTAACGGGCTAATGTACTCTTGGAAGGCCCTGTTAGATGCTTTTCGTCCTGCATTGTCTGATGCTATTAATAAGTTGGTACTATTTTGTGATATAAATTTGGCATCTAAAGCCTGATTAATTCATTGGGATGAGATCATTCACTTTCTATTTTACATTGATCAAGTATTGAGACCTTTCACTTTAGAGTTCAGAGTGACTACGAAGAAAGTGATTTCTCCAACACCCTAATGGAAATTGAATATGCCACCTTGAGCAATCTATCAGGAAGCAGAATCGTTTGGAAAACCTCATTCTCCATATCAAAAGAAATTATGTATCTGCAAATCGTATAGCCGCGCGGCTATACTCTTAAAGTTCTTTTTTTTTCCCAAAAGAAGTAGTATTGCCGCGCGGCTATACTTAGTTTTTCCCTAATTTTTAAAAAAGAAACAGTATAGCGGCGCGGTTATACTCGATTTCGTCTAATTTTTCAAAAAACTCTCAGAGCTGCACGGCTAATTAACCAATGACATTTTCTGGTATTTTGAATGTTTTACCATTCTCTGCCTTTGTAGTCATTTCCACCAACATCAAGGCCAAACCCAAGAGCTATGGTAGCGACGTCGCTGTAACGATACTTGACACGAATAAGACCTTTAGGAAGTCTTTTGAACTTCCTGATTGATGGATTCCATAAATATGTACTCTCCTTAGTAGTATCAGATATACAAAGCAATCCATTGCAGGAACCATAAACGTAGAAAGAGGAACCACTCTTATGCCTAGGAAGATCTAACTCCAAACACTTAGCATATGTTTCGGGACAAAAGACTGACAAGCAATCTAGATTGCCAGAGTGCATAAGTAAATAATCATAACCACTTTTCATGGCAGTGCTTTCGAGATGGGCGCTTATGAAACTTGGGCTGCTAATTAAAGCATGCCAAGACTTGCAAAAACATCTGAACTTCAACAGAGATTTTACAGGCAATTTTGCAATGATGTCTAACAAGATTTCATGGGGTATGTCTTTGGGGCTAACCATGTTAAAAACTAAAATACATATACAGAATTCAACTGACAACACCAGGAAACTACAAGCTGCTGTCCAGGAACCCAAACAGTCTCAAAATAGAGAGAATAGAAGGACAAAGCAATAGAATTGAAGTTGGAACGACGATAATTGAGTTCTAGGGAAAAAATCCCAAAGAAACTCGAGTCTCTTTATAGCCTTTTTACACTATAGTACATCAGCTTATTAAGAAGACCTAATTGACAAAGGAAATGAAATACCATAACAGGAAATTAAACCGAATCCTAATTGGAATAAGAGAAGTAATATAAAAAAAAGCTAATAATTTAAAGGCTTTTTATCACAAATGGTCCTTAACGTTTACGATTTTATCACGAATGGTCCTTAAGATTTTTTTTGTGACACTAATAGTCCTTAACGTTAGTGCTTTTTATCACAAATGGTCCCTCCGTTAAAAATTCTGTTAAGTGTAATAAGTGGAGCCCACATATCCAATCACATCGTGACATGTAGATTAAATAAATAAAGAAATAATATATTTTTTATTTTATGAAAATCCATCCCCTCTGTCTCTCTCCCCCTCCCCTCTGCCCTCTCTCCTCCCTGTGCTCTCCCTCTCCCTCTTTTTTTTTCCTTGCCTCTACGCCACCACCACCCATGCCCACCTACCCGCAACCCACCCCTCTCCCTCTGTATATTTTGCAAAATAATCACTTGCACAAGGTAGTTTGACATTTCCTTTTACACAAATATTTATTCAAACAACTTAAAATAATTAAAAACAGAGGGGGAGAGTAGAGGAGGAGAGAAAATATAGTGGGAGAGGGTAGGGGAGTTGGGCGTGTGGGTTGCGGCTTGCTGGTGGCTGTGTTAAAAAAACAAAGACCAATAAAACAATCCCAAAGACCATTTTTTCTTGCAGGTGGCAGGCAATGGGCAAGAAAAAAACAAAGGGGGATTGTGGGTTATGATTTATGTACCACTATACAAAGATGGAGAAAGATATATGGGTTATATTATTATTTTTACAGAGGGAGAAGGAGAGGACAGGGGGGAGAGAGGGAGAGCAGAGGGGGAGAGGGGGCAGAGGATGGAGAGCGAGGGCAGAGGGGGAGAGAGATGAAGTAGAGGAAGGGGGATGAAAAGTTGTAGAAAAAAAAAAGGAATTTTCATAAAAAAAATTATTTAATTATTTTTTCATCCACATGTCACAATGTGATTGGACATATGGGCTCCACTTGTCTTCCACATCAGACACTTAACATAATTTTTAACGGAGGGACCATTTGTGATAAAAAGCCCTAACGTTAAGGACTATTGGTGTCACAAAAAACCTCAAGGACCATTCGTGATAAAATCTTAAACGTTAAGGACCATTTGTGATAAAAAGCCTAATTTAAAATAACTAGAATCCTAGTCCAACTGACCAACGGGCTCATGTACTCTTGGAAAGCCCTGTCTAGTGCCGGATCCAAGATTTTAGCTATATTAAGGCATGGTCGACTGTCGACTAAATTGCATAAACTAATTTTCGCTACATGATACATTTTGGGGGCTGATGCTATCAATACGTTGGTACTATTTTGTGACATAAATTTGGCATCTAAAGCTTGATTAATTCATTGGGATGAGACCATTCACTTTCTATTTTAGATTGATCAAGAATTGAGACCTTTCACTTTAGAGTTCAGAGTGACTTGTTGGGTAATCTATATGAAGTTCATGGAAAAAAAAACGTATAGCCGGGCGGCTGTGCTCCGTTTTTTCTAATTTTGTTTAAAAAAATTAGTATATCCCAGCGTCGTTGCTCTGCTCATTTTTTGTCCTAATAAATAGTATAGCCGGTCGGCCATACTCGTTTTTAATTTTTTTTTAAAGAAATAGTATAGCCACCCGGCTATACTAAGGTTTTTAGAAATAGTATAGCCACTCGGCTATATTCGGTTCAAATTTTTCTTTTTAAAAAAGAATGGTATACAGCGCATCTATACTCGGTTTTTAGAATTTTTTTTAAAAAAGAAATAGTGTTGCCGGTCAGCTGTACTCTGTTTTTTTTAAAATTGTTTTTTAAAAAGATATAGTACACCCGTGCGGCTATACTCAGTTTTTTCCAATTTTTTAAAATAGAATTAGTATACTCGTGCGGCTCTACCCGCTTTCCCTAATATCTTTTTTTTTTAATTCAAAAAACTGAGTATAGCCGATCGGCTATACTATTATTTTTAAAAACAAATTCGAAAAACCAAGCAGCGCCGTGCTGCTATACTATTTAATAAAAAAAATTATGAAAAAGGGACCCTCCTAGTTGCATTAGTTTATACTTTGTAGATATTAATTTAGTATAGCCGCTCGGCTATACTTATTTGTTTAAATTTTGGCCCAAAAAAAAATGAAAAAAGGACCTTTCTAGTTGCATTAGTTTATACTCTATAGATATTTATTTGGTATAGCCGTGAGGGTATACGAATAAAATACATACGTGTTTTATTCGGCAAAATTTTGGCAAATTACAACTTATAAGTTCGGTCACTATATAATACGTGACAATTATGTGTATAATACATGAATTTCCTATGTATTATTGAAAATTTTGTAAAAAATACATGTATTAAACATGAAAATTAGGTACGTACAGGTTCAATACGAGTATTGTACTTTTGCTTTTTTTTTTTAAACGTGAATTTTACGGATTCTTTAACACGTGTACAAAACGCGGATTTATTATTGATATAGATTCTTTAACACGTACGTGTATAATACAATATTAAACGGGAAATTGCTAAATTCTTTATAAGAGTAATAACTCTGGAAAAATAAAAAATCAAAAAAGGACACTAGGGACTCGGATAATGGCATAATAGTAATAGATAATACTCTAAACTACTCTTATCGATAAACAAAAATCGGAGAAAAAATATAAAAGAAAAAGAGGATCATAGTATATATATAAAGAGTATAGCAGCTCGACTATAAAAAAATTTAAAAAAGAGCCGTGCGGCTATACTATTTCTTTTAACAACAAATAGTGGAAGAGGCTCAGTCTTTGAAAGATGGTCTGGATAAGTATAATTTGAGGAATCAGAAGAGGGCCCAAGAAGCCAGAGAGAGGGCAGAGTTGCTTGGAAGAGCTGTACGCAACTCCCAACCCTTTTACTTTTTGTTTACCTCATTCTGATGTATGGCTTTGTTATAATATGCCTTTGTCTTATGATGTAGAATGGGGAGGGTGCTCATGTTTTGAGAATCTTTGAACTTTGATGATGAGGCACAAGCAAGGGCGTCAGTTGGTAGTTCTTCTCGCATGCTTGAAGAAGCCAGTGCTACTGGAGAAAATATTCTTAGGAAATATGCAGAACGAAGGGATTGGCTAAAGGTATCACCCATATTTGTGCTCACTGTTATGCACCTCACTTTGCACCAACTATTGAAAGAAGCTTACAGTTACCAACTATCATAAATACCCTGCAACTAAGTTCTACTTGAAACACAGTCTGATATGATTCATACTGAATGATTTGAAAACTAGCTGACTAAGTGTGATAATCTCACCACCCTACTTTGATATACCACTTCCCTAGTTATAGGATTAAATATATGATGAATTGTAACCAAGAGACCTCAGGTGGCTTAACTCCCTGACCTTGAGCACTTTGATACATTGACGATAATTGGAATACTCAATTGCCTCAAAATCAATTTGAAAAAGAACTCAACAATACTCCCATATACCAAGAGAATTGTATATGGTTGTCTGGTTGAAGATGAAGTTGAAAGATACATCTTACGTTTCAATTGCCAAAATGTTCTTTGAATAAATTTTATCTCTGTATATGGTTGTCAAATTCAAATGGACCCTTCATTTTTATTTATTATTTTGGTAATAGTCTGTCTAACCATATTTTCACTTCGTTAGATGCGGTCCTAACTCGAAAAGCATGGCAGCTATTAGATTGGATTTCTTTTACGGGACCATTTTTGCTCACGACTTTAACCAAGGTGTACTCTCACTCCATGGGCATAACCACGGTTAAGCTCATTATGGACACATGTCAAACACTGAGTATACCTTGAGTTACAGTGATGAGCAAAAATATTGATTTCTTTTATATATATTAATTCTGCTCGGACTCTCATACATTTGATAATCCACAATGTAAATTCAAAACTAATATAAACAGACACCATTATGAAGACAGTTCAAATCCAAAGAATTTTGCATTTATCATGAATTTAAATTCTCAATAATGAATCATTTTTCTGAATGAAAGATTTCACTGTACATTAGTGTACGAACAAGCATCTTAGAGATCATGTATTAATAATTGATCCCTACATAAATGAACAAAACTAATCTGAATAACTGACTGGCTGTCAAAAATTTAGGTACAGGATTGCTACAATTGTTCATTGATGCCTTCACGGCCACCATAGCAATGGCTCATGCAAACTGAAGGAAATGTTCTTGTCTAAAATATTCACGGAACTAGATGGAGTAAAGTAACTCATGAAGACTCCACTTTGACGGCGGGAGGATCCATCCACTTCCAAACAGAAAGGAGACCAGTTGCATCCCCACCGAAGAATAGTCCTCCAGGTCCTACCTCGACCGTCCGAACTTCTTGTTTTGCAAATAATCTGCCTCTTTCAGTGAATGATGGCAGTTCATATATGCGGACAGAATTATCATTACAAGCAGAAAGCAAGATTGGCTTGCTTTCTGCATCTGTCATTCCGGCAAGATCAAGAACACCCTGCTCTTCGTTGTGAGTGTAGGTCACTTCCAAACCGCCTAATTCAGTGGCAGCCCACACCTTTGTCGTGTCGTCCAGTGAGCATGAGAGCAAGAACTGATCCCAGCAAAGAAGAGACATCACCGCACCAGAATGCCCATTTAGTGTCAGAACACCCTGCAAAGTATAAAGGTCCCACACCTGAAACAAAAAGAACATTACAGTAAATTACACGAGGAATTTGAATACAGAAGCACTCCATAATCAGATTATTGGAATAAATCATTTTGCTCCCTCACTTGTAAATAGAGGAGAGGACATATAGTAGAAACTGACAAAACTTGTTTGTAGATGCCACAAACTTACCTTAATTGTATGGTCCACAGAACCCGAGTAAAGCCTGTTGCGCCCAACATTTAAACATACCAGAGCACCAGTGTGGCCCTTCAGAGTTGCAGCAGGATAAAATGGCGGATTAGTTTCAGTGCTACCTTTCCACACACATATATCAACATTCTGCAATATTAAAAGAAACAGATAAATCAATTGAAAACGGTGCACTATGAATAAAAGGAGGAACATATATCCTAAAATCCCAGCTACGCAATAATTAGGAAAGCTGCAGAATTGTTAGGCTCTTTACCTGTGTCCCGGCGAAAAGCATTTCATTACCAACCATTATAGCATGCACTTGGCCAACAGGTCCATCCAGGTTGAATTCAGAATTTGTCTCAGTATTCCAAACCTGCAACATCAAGCAAAATCAGCATACATATTGAAGTTGAACCAACCAAGCTACTAAAAAAAAGTGCTCCAGTTACAACAATGAAATACCTTAACAAGATTTGGTACACCAACAAAAACCCATGGGCCCTCACTAATTAAAGAACCTGCTTCACCACCAAGATCAATCACACTGCCACATTCACCAGTATGGCAGTCCCAAACTCTGGCTGTTCCATCTTTACTGGTTGAATAAAGCTTGTTAGTTCGTTCAGGAAGGGCAATACCAGTGACAGCCTGTTAACATAAATTTCACAATTATTATGATTGTCCAAACTCGGAAATAAAGAGGAACAGAACAAATTAAAAAAGAAAACATACTTCCAAAATGAAAAATACCTTCGTGTGCCCCTCACCACGGAACCAGTTATGCAAATACCGGCATCGATCAACTTGCAGACACTTTTTGGAGTAGGATTGCTTTTCTGGGCAGCATTGCTTTTCTGAGGAGCATTGCTTTCGTGAGGAGCATTGATTTTCTGAGGAGCATTGCTTTTCTGAGTAGCATTGCATGCATTGCGCTTTCCGGTGGCAGTTGCTTCCTTCGTCCAAACAAGAGACGACTTCTTTGAAATTTGAGGGTTCATGGATGAAGGCGGTGCATCCGCGTGCAGGAAACGACAGAATTCCCTTGTGCACCTTCCAGCAGCCCAAAAGGCGCAAACAGTTTTTGAAGGTCCTCCTGCAGGTCGAGCATACACTGATCTTTCTGGTCTATTGGTGTGTCTCCTCACTACCTTAGTGGCCATACTATAAACACAAATTTTGAAACCAATAAGAAATCGCAGAGAGACAGCTTCGAAGATCACCCCCTCAAACAGAATTTCAATATTTGATCGATCTTCAGAAAACCCTAAAAATATACGAAACCCGATAAGCCTTGAAATCCAAATCAACGTACGTTCACCCTCTAAGAATCGAGAAACTAGCAAGGGCGGATTCTTCAAATCCTTTAAATCAATTCGAAAACTTTTCAAACTAGCCAGTCGCCGATCCCAAGGCGTATCCTAAACAACAATAAAAGTAACCCTAAAATCGAAGCCCTAGATATCCAGCTTGAGCGAGCATCAAACCCATAACCAAAAACCATTATCCTCAAGAAATACGCGTTCGGCGAAAAAAATAGCCTCTTGGGTATCAATTAACGGTCGAAAACGAACAAAACCCTAGAAGGAACAATGCGATTAGACCTGGCAATATTGCACACGACCCGTTAACACGACACGAATTCGCACAAAATTATCAGTATTTGGGTTGAGTTTATTGGGTCGGGTTGAAAACGGGTGAACCCGTTAGCCACCCGTTAAGCTAACGGGTCGTGTCGGGTCGAAAACGGGTTAACCCGTTAGCCACCCGTTAAGGGGGTTAATTTCGTAATTTTACAAGATAATTTTTATTTTCTTTTCTCCTTCCCCTTTTCTTTCTTCTTTTCCGTGTCTTTTTCTTCTTTCCCTTGTTTACTTTTCTTCTTTCCTTTTTGTCTTTTTCCCCTTTCTCCTTTTCCTTTTCTTCTTCCTCCCGTTCTTCTCCTGCTCTTCTTCTCTCCAGCTTTCATATTATTGGGGCTATTCTCTTCATAACACAGTTAGCCTTACTACATCCAACATCAGTTGTAAAGACTAGACAAAGACAATAAATGGTAGGTTCCTATTATAACCCTTTATTTTTCACTTCCTATTATATATGTTTTTGTTTATTAACCAAGACAAGAAATGGTGTATTGGAATACATAAGAAAATGAAATAGCATGTTTTCATATAGATTTGCTGTATACACCGCTTCCACTATACATTATTTAACTTAAAGATTTAGGGTTGGGGTTTGGGGGAAAAAAGACAGAGAAGGTGTTTGGCTGGCTGGGTAGAGAAGCTGTGAGTCTGTGACAGGTTTTTTTTTTTTTTTTTTTTTGGTTTATTCTTAACGGGTTAACGGGTCGTGTCGGATATTCGCGAATTGTAACGGGTCGTGTTCGGGTCTAGTATTTGTCACCCGTTAACTTAACGGGTCATGTCGTGTTAACCCGTTAAGTTAACGGGTTGACACGAACACGACCCGAAACCCGTTAATACAACCCGTTTGCCAGGTCTAAATGCGATTGCAGAGACGCGTGAAGAGAAGAAGCAAACCTGATCGATTCGATTGGGCGAGAGCTTTGAGCTTTGAAGCTATTCGATTATTGTCTGGACTGATTTCGACGCACAGTCAATCCAAATGGACGAACGATCAAAGAGAAAGAAAACGATCACGGAGAAAGAAAGAAATTGCCTTTTGCTTTCGTTGCGATTGAAACCCTAACTGTAAGCGAAACTTTTATCACTCTGGCCTCCTTCTATGTGTGTATATATAGTTGGCTGGAGACTTTCCAACTAGAGCCAGGAAAGAAGTACAGCGTTCGTTAGACGCGGTGATCGCAAAACTGATCGTGACCGTCCGATATGAAGCAACTATTCCTGATCGTGACCGTCCGTTAGATCTAATCTATTTTTGTCGTTTTCTCTTTATTTATTTTTAAACCTAACTAACTTTTTATCGAAAGCAATTTCTTTTTTTGAAATTATGTTACTAAAACATTTTCACCCATGCCTCTGGAAGATCATAAAGAAAAAATACAGTGGATTAGCATGTTTAATAAAATAAAAATATTTAAACTTAAGGAGTTAGAAGGCTTATTTGGATTGGGAAAAACTCATATATAAGCCAACGAAGTCTAATCTTGTGAAAAAAGAATTTGATTTGCATACAAGTGGTCTCAGGTTCAAACCTCTCTAAAACCTCGATAACGTTTGAATACCCCTCCCCTTCCTAACTTTCGAAAAAAAAAACAAACTAAGATATAGATATTTAGATAACATTACAAGATCCCTTATATGTAGACCAACATTGAAAGATACATCTTACGTTTCAATTGCCAAAATGATGTTCTTTGCATTTCATAGATTTTATCTCTGTATGTTGGTTGTCAAATTCAAATGCACCCTTAATTTTCATTTATTATTTTGATAATAGTCTATGTCTAACCAGATGTTCACTTCGTTAAATGAGGTCCTAAATTCGAATCTCTTGAATTAACAAGTCTCGCCCCCTTCGTGCGAGTGCCAAGCATGGCAGTTATCTCATATTGGATTTCTTTTACCTCCTTTAATGAAAGTTCTTATTGACCAAAAAAAATAAAATAAAATAATGGATTTCTTTTACGAAAACAGCCACCAATCTTAGATTGTGTTCGAATCCCTCGAATGACATAGACTGGAAGGGGTAAGTAAATTCAAAATTTATGAAAACAGACACCATTCTGAAGACAATGTTCAAAACCAACGAATTGCATTTATAATGAATTAAAATTCTCAATAATGAATCATTTTTCAGATTGAAAAATTTCACTGTACATTAACAGTGTAAGAACAAACATCACAGAGGAATCATGTATTAAAAATTTGATCCCACAGAAATGAACACAACTAATTTGAATAGCTGACTGGCTTTAGATACAGGATTGCTACATTTGTTCATTGATGCTTCACGGCCACCATAGCACGGATATACTGTTTCTTTTTGAAAAATTAAAAACGGGTATAGCCGGGCGGCTATACTATTTCATGTCAAAAAATTATTAAAAACCGAGTATAGCCGAACGGCTAAACTATTTCTTTTTGAAAAATTAGGAAAATACCAAGTTTAGCCGGGCGGCTATATTATTTCTTTTAAAACAAATTGAAAACAGCCCAGTATTGCCACGCTGCTATACTATTTCTTTAAAAAAAAAATAAAAAATACCAAATATAGCCGAGTGGCTATACTATTTTTTCTATAAAAACCGTCGTGTAGCCAAACGCCTATACTATAATAAAATTACGAATAAGGGACCCTCCTAGTTGCATTATTAGTTTATATTTTATAGATATTAATTTGTTATAGCCACACGGCTATACGAATAAAATATGTACATGTTTTATTTTTTAAAATTTTGGAATTAAAAAAGATTATGAACCCTTTAATATCACAATGTCAACAACTAAACCAAATTTCATGCAAAATTGGCTAGATAAGTGAACGGGAAGATTTGCCAACAAAGGGTGAGCAAAGCATCGACAAACACACACCTGGATAAAAAAACGATAGTGCAAGATTGATCAAGAATTGAGACTTTTCACTTTAGAGTTCATAGTGACTTGTTGGGTAATCTATATAAAGTTCATGGCTCATAAATTTTCTTTTCTTCTTCGCCCATAGAAGTGACAAAGGGCCTCAACGGGAAGATTTGCCAACAAGTGAAAGCATCAACAAACACAAACCTAAATGAAAAAAGGGAGTTTTTGTTTTTGTTTTTTTGGGTATAAGGAATATTAAAATTTTGATATGAACAATTACATAAAATAAAATAAAAATTGTTAGAAGATGAAGACAGAACCACCAATAACATGAAATATTCCTTTCTCAAAAGAAAAATAAATAAATAAAATGAGATAGTCCTCAAACACATTTATAATGACACCAAACAGAACTCACAACTCAGTTGTGTAAAATTAGACTCGCACTGTAACCATAGATCCCCCTCCTTCTGGCCCTGCGATTGTCACAAAGTTTTAATCCAGTATCCCAAAATTGCTGCGATTTTTTATCATACAACGCTAACTTCCCGGAAGAAGTTGAAAAATGAACACTGTTGAACCAAAAAAATTCAGAAAAAAAAAAAAAAAAAAAAAATCAAACATGGGTTTGGATAAAGCCCCACAAAGCTGCGTGGATATGGCCCTCACCTTATGCTTGTTTTCAAAACAAGTTTGAAACACCTTGGAAGTCATATTGTTCCTAATCTTCTGCCTAGAGAAATCCTGAAATT
Organism: Prunus salicina; assembly: GCA_020226455.1. NCBI lineage: Eukaryota > Viridiplantae > Streptophyta > Magnoliopsida > Rosales > Rosaceae > Prunus > Prunus salicina. The sequence continues at coordinate 16,255,034 of CM035343.1, read as the reverse complement.
TCTTGGATACAAATCTATGGGTGAGTAACCCTGAAATCATTGGATATGAAATCCTGAAATTTCTTAGATACAAATCCATAGGTGAGTAACCCCGAAATCATTTGGATGCAAATCCATGGGTGAGTAACCCGAAAAATCATTGGATATGAAATCCATTATTGGGTGAGAAACCCTTTAATCAAAATTTCTTGGAGGCTCAATCCAATTTTGGTACAGAACCCATACACAAAATCATGGAGGGGTTCAATCTCACAGCAAATAAAAATCAGCTGTGTGCACAAAAAAAGAGAGGAACAAAGCTTGAAAAGGGAGGCCACGTTTGTGCAGCCCATCCTTTGAATTCTTCATCTGGGGATTGTTTACGAACAATCAAAACCAAGGAAGGAAGAAGGAAGGATGGAGATCTTTAAAAAAAAAAAAAAAGGAAAAAAATAGCCACGTTTCTGTTGTCAACTTCTGGTTGCGCAGCAAGCCAAAAGCAAAGAAAAAAAAAGCCAAAACCAAAAAAAAGACGAGGAATTGGCGTAAAGTGGCGTCAGCACTTTGTTTCAAAAGGAAAGAAGAAATTCAAAGAAAAAAAAAGAAGTCAAAAGACAAAAATAAAATAGAAAGTGGCGTCAGCCACTTTGTGTTCTGGATTTATTTCAACTCTCTCTCTTCTTTCCTTCTTTTCTCTCTTCTTCACATGTCCAAAAAAATGGGCCAAAAAATGGGCCAGTCGAAATATTGCAGGCCCGAAATAAAATAATGGACTGTCAAAAATAATTGTTCATTGATTTTCAAAAGCCCATAGTAAGTAATGGTAATTCAAATAATTACCCATTAAATTTACAGAGGCCCAAATTTCCTTTTATATGGTTAATGGATTGATGTTATCCTCATAGCCATATTTGGGCCAAATACAAATGTCAATTTTAGAAAATTAGTGGGTTAATTAAAATTGCTCATTGTTTTTCTTGGATATTGACAAAAAGAAAAACGGTATGAAACCATCCAATTTTTTCTCATGGGTCATCTACTCATAAAAATTTCAATGAGATTAAATTCAAATATCTCAAACACAAATTCTCAATTAGTGGGCCACATTTACCCATTAATTTCCAATTTTTCTCATAGGTCATCTACCTATGAAAATCCCCAAATTATCTCAAAGACACCAATTCTAAATTATTAGGCCACATTTAACCATTAATTTCTAAATTTTGGAACTACGTCGGTTTGATCCCACCAAGGGTACGTAGGCAGTCTAGCATCCCACTAGATGCAACCGCAACCAAATTTGAATCCTTGGTTTATTCTAACCAAATTCACCAGAATACTTTTGCAAGTGCAAATGTCAATTTTAGAAAATTAGTGGCTTAATTGAAATTTCTCACTATTTTTCTTGGACATTGACAATAGGAAAACTGGTACAAAACCATCCAACTTTTTCCACGGGTCATCTATCCATGCAAATTTCAATGAAATTAAATTCAAATATCTCAAATACAAATTCCCAATTAGTGGGCCACACTTACCCATTAATTTCCAATTTTTTCCCATAGGTCATCTACCTATGAAAATCCCCAAATTGTCTCAAAGACACAAATTCTAAATTATTGGGTCACACTTACCCATTAATTTCTAATTTTTCTCATTGGACATCTACATATGAAAATCTCCAAATTGTCCCAAAGACATAAATTCTCAATTAGTGGGCCACACTTACCCATTAATTTCTAAATTTTGGAACTACGTCAGTTTGATCCCATCAAGGGTACGTAGGCAGTCTAGCATCTCACTAGACGCAACCACAACCAAATTTGAATCTTTGGTTTATTCTAACCAAATTCGCCAGAATACTTTTCCAAGTGCAAATGTCAATTTTAGAAAATTAGTGGCTTAATTGAAATTTCTCACTATTTTTTTTTGGACATTGACAATAGGAAAAATGGTACAAAATCATCCAACTTTTTCCATGGGTCATTTGCCCATGCAAATTTCAATGAGATTAAATTCAAATCTCTCAAATACAAATTCTCAATTAGTGGGCCACACTCACCCATTAATTTCCAATTTTTCTCATGGGTCATCTACTCATGAAAATTTCAATGAGATTAAATTCAAATATCTCAAACACAAATTCTCAATTCGTGGGCCACATTTACCCATTAATTTCCAATTTTTCTCATAGATCATCTACCTATGAAAATCCCCAAATTATCTCAAAGACACCAATTCTAAATTATTGGGCCACATTTCCCCATTAATTTCTAAATTTTGGAACTACGTCGGTTTGATCCCACCAAGGGTACGTAGGCAGTCTAGCATCCCACTAGATGCAACCGCAACCAAATTTGAATCCTTGGTTTATTCTAACCAAATTCGCCAGAATACTTTTCCAAGTGCAAATGTCAATTTTAGAAAATTAGTGGCTTAATTGAAATTTCTCACTATTTTTCTTGGACATTGACAATAGGAAAAATGGTACAAAACCATCCAACTTTTTCCATGGGTCATCTACCCATGCAAATTTCAATGAGATTAAATTCAAATATCTCAAAAACAAATTCCCAATTAGTGGGCCACACTTACCCATTAATTTCCAATTTTTTTCCATAGGTCATCTACCTATGAAAATCCCCAAATTGTCTCAAAGACACAAATTCTAAATTATTGGGTCACACTTACCCATTAATTTCTAATTTTTCTCATAGGTCATCTACCTATGAAAATCTCCAAATTGTCCCAAAGACATAAATTCTCAATTAGTGGGCCACACTTACCCATTAATTTCTAAATTTTGGAACTACGTCAGTTTGATCCCATCAAGGGTACGTAGGTAGTCTAGCATCTCACTAGACGCAACCACAACCAAATTTGAATCTTTGGTTTATTCTAACCAAATTCGCCAGAATACTTTTCCAAGTGCAAATGTCAATTTTAGAAAATTAGTGGCTTAATTGAAATTTCTCACTATTTTTTTTGGACATTGACAATAGGAAAAATGGTACAAAACCATCCAACTTTTTCCATGGGTCATCTGCCCATGAAAATTTCAATGAGATTAAATTCAAATCTCTCAAATACAAATTCTCAATTAGTGGGCCACATTTACCCATTAATTTCCAATTTTTCTCATAGGTCATCTACCTATGAAAATCCCCAAATTATCTCAAAGACACCAATTCTAAATTATTGGGCCATATTTACCCATTAATTTCTAAATTTTGGAACTACGTCGTTTTGATCCCACCAAGGGTACGTAGGCAGTCTAGCATCCCACTAGATGCAACCGCAACCAAATTTGAATCCTTGGTTTATTCTAACCAAATTCTCCAGAATACTTTTCCAAGTGGAAATGTCAATTTTAGAAAATTAGTGGCTTAATTGAAATTTCTCACTATTTTTCTTGGACATTGACAATAGGAAAAATGGTACAAAACCATCCAATTTTTTCCATGGGTCATCTACCCATGCAAATTTCAATGAGATTAAATTCAAATATCTCAAATACAAATTCCCAATTAGTGGGCCACACTTACCCATTAATTTCCAATTTTTCTCATGAGTTATCTACCCCTGAAAATTCCAACGGGATTAAATTCAAATCTCTCAAACACAAATTCTCAATTAATGGGCCACACTTACCCATTAATTTCCAATCTTTCTCATAGGTCATATACCTATGAAAATCTCCAAATTGTCCCAAAGACACAAATTCTCAATTAGTGGGCCACACTTACCCATTAATTACCAAATCTTGGAACTATGTCGGTTTGATCCCGTTAAGGGTACGTAGGCAGTCTGACATCTCAATAGACGCAACCGCAACCAAATTTGAATCACTGGTTACATCAACCAAATTCCCCCAAAATCAAATATCTACGTTTACACAAATCAGTTTTGAACTACGGGTCGCTTGATTCCCGCAAGGGATACGTAAGCACCCTGAGGTTGGACTTGGGAGCAGCCGCAAAACCACACACACACGTTCTGTTTCTTTATGATGGAATCAAAGGGTTTTCCCTTGTAATAAGGGATTGTAATTAAGAGACTTGCGTCTCAAATGGGTCGAACCTAAAATAATAAAACCCCATTAATTAATTAGTGGTGGTGAGATTATGTTGGGAGAATCACATTTTCCTTCAACAAACACCACCATTTGTTGTAAACCCCAATAGGAATGGAATTGTTCCTTCTGCTGGAACAGGAATCGTGCGAATCATTTTCAAGGAATCCATATGTCATAGTAGTAACGGCACCCACGAACACAATACCATTCTTGTCTATGATGGAGCAAAGAAAGTGATTTCTCCAACACCCTAATTGAAATTGAATATGCTACCGTGAGCACTCTATCAAGAAGCATAATCCTTTGGAAAACCTCATTCTCCATATCAAAAGAAATGATGCATTTGTAAATTGTATAGCCGCGCGGCTATACTCGGTTTTTCCTAATTTTTAAAAAACCTCGTATTGCCGCGCGGCTGTACTCCCTTTTTAAATTTTTGAACAAAATAGTATAGCCGATCGGCTTTACTCTGCTTTTTTTATTTTTTCCTGATACATCGTATAGCCGCGCGGCCATACTCGGTTTTCAGAATTTTTTTTACAAAAAGAAATAGTATAGACGAGCGGCTATATTCGGGTTTTCCAATTTTTTTTTTAAAAAGAAATAGTATAGCCGTACGGATATACTATTTTTTCTATAAAAAAAACTGTAGTATAGCCAATCCGCTATACTATAAAAAAATATATATATTAATAAGGGACCCTCCTAGTTGCATTAGTTTATACTTTATAGATATCAATTTGGTATAGTAGCACGGGTATGCTATTATAAAAAAAATAAAAAAAACCAATTCTTTTTATAAAAAAAAAAAAAAAAAAAGAAGAAGCAATTATAGCTGCTTTTTAAAAATTGGAAATACCCGAGTATGGCCGCGCGGCTATACTATTTTTTTTGTTTTTAATAATTAGAAAAAAAACCGAGTGTGCCCGCAGGGCTATACTACTTTTAAAAAAAAAAATTGGAAAAACCGAGTTAATTAAGCAATTAGTAATTAAGATGATATAAAATATCAAGTAGTTAATTAATCAGTTAATTATTTATTTCAGTGTGAACAAGCATAAGTTTATTAAGCTAAGATCTAAGTTGTTCCAGAAAAATGGAGGGTTATTGTTAGAGTAGCAAATTGCTTCACATGGAGAGGAGAGACAACAATTTTCAGTGCCGAGGAGCTAGAGATGACGGCTAGATTTGTATTGAAAACGATGAAAAAAACTGACCTTTCCGTTGCGTCTTTGCCCACGGACAAGAATGATTTTCCAAAATCCTATCCTCTTACCAAAGGCACACATTGCCGACCCCATTAATGTGGTATACGCAGCCATAATCATTTTCCATGATAACTAGCAAAGCCAAGACTTCATTCTTTGTCTGCTAAAAGTCCATAGCGTTTCAAATGCGCCAAATGGAAGCAACGGATTGGTCCAACCAATCCATGACATGGACATTAACAAAAAAATGTCACAACCTAGCTAGCTTGCAAAACCAAGTGTGAATCTAAAGCTGAATATGTAAACAGGAACAAGGAAAACACATAATAACACCCAGATCAAAATTGAATATGTAAAACAGGAACAACAAGTAAGTATTAAGCCAAGCCAAGTCTCATAACCAAATCCATTCCAAGTCGTTGATATCCATGGCTCTTGTGAGAGCAGCCGATCCACAAACCTCCTCTGTTTCCAGTACTTCTGGATATTGTCGTTATCACGTGTTCCTGAGTTTCAGAGGCCAAGACACTCGCAAGACTTTCACTGACCACCTCTACACAGCCCTTGTCAACGCCGGATTTCGCACTTTCCGAGACTACGATGAAGTCGAGAGAGGAGAAGGTATCAAGCCCGAACTGCAGAAAGCAATCAAACACTCACGAACTTCTGTCATTGTGTTCTCGAAAGACTACGCGTCATCCAGATGGTGCCTTGACGAGCTGGTGATGATCCTTGAACGCAAGAGAAAGACCTCAGATGACCATGTCGTTTTGCCTGTCTTCTACGATGTGTATCCATCCCATGTAAAGAAGCAGACAGGAAGTCTTGCAAAGGCATTTGCTAGACACCAAAAAACTCAACCGCTGCCGAAGGTGAAGGCATGGAGAGAGGCAGTTGCAGAGGTTGCAGATCTGGCAGGGATGGTCTTGCAAAATCAAGCTCATGGGTAATTTCATTCCTACTACCAACTGAATTAGTTTCTTTATTTGGTTGCGACTGAATTAGTATCTCGTTATTAAATGTAGTTCAAAGTTTTGATAGATTCTGTCCTTTCAAAGACAGAGAAATACCTATTATCCAGCTGTTATTGCAAACGCAGTTTTAAGTTCTATCTAACTCTTTCAGCACTCATCTATCATATATTTGTACCTTCTAACTTTCTGAACTTATTTCCATGGTATTTTATAACTTAGGTATATGAAATCATACATGCATGTTTGAATTCTCTTTCATTTTGATTGCAATTTTTTAGGTACGAGTCAAAGTTCATCAAGAAAATAGTTAAAGTGATTGGAGACAAACTAAGTCGCACACCATTGAGTGTTGCTCCCAACTTGGTTGGAATGCATTCTCGAGTCGAAAGAATTAATTTCTGGTTACAACGGAGGTCAACTGATGTTGGCATACTTGTAATCTATGGGATGAGTGGAATAGGGAAAACAACCATCGCAAAGACTCTTTACAATTCAAACTTTAGAATATTTGAAGGAAGCAGCTTCCTTGAAAATATCAAAGAAGTTTCAGATCAACCCAATGGCTTAGTTCAAATACAAACACAACTTCTTTCTGATATTTTGAATGGGAGAAAAATGAAAATAAGCAATGTTAGTGAGGGATTAATTAAGATTGAAGATGCAATAAGCTCCAAAAGGGTTCTTCTTGTTGTCGATGATGTGGATCATATGGACCAATTAGATGCAGTATTTCAAGTGAAAGATCGATTTTATCCAGGAAGTAAAATCATCATAACAACTAGGCGTGCAAGATTGTTAAAGGCTCATCAAGTTACTGAGGTGTATGCAGTTGAAACTTTGACTAAAGAAGAATCATTGGAGCTCTTCAGTTGGCACGCTTTTGGCCAAGACCATCCCATTGAAGATTACATAGAATATTCAGAGAAGCTAGTCGATCATTGTGGAGGACTTCCATTAGCTCTCAAAGTTTTAGGTTCTTCTTTGTTGGGGGAAAGTATATGTCTATGGAAAAGTGCAGTGGAGAAGTTAGAAGCTATTCCAAATGGTGAAATAATAAATAAACTAAGAGTAAGCTATGACTCTTTGCAAGATGACCATGACAAAAAATTATTCCTCCACATTGCTTGTTTCTTTATTGGAATGGACAAAGATTACATTGCTAAAATACTAGATGGATGTGATTTCTATACAATTGTTGGCATTCAAAATCTCATTGATAGATGTTTGGTGATTATTGATGGATGGGACAAGGTGTGGATGCACGACCTGATTCGTGGAATGGGAAGAGAAATTGTTCGCCTAGAATCAAAGGAGCCTTGGAAGCGTAGTAGAGTATGGCATCATAAGGACTCTTTCAAAATCTTGATGGAAAAGAATGTAAGAAATATGCATTATTTGTACACATTTTTGTTTTTCCTCTTCTAAAAACTTTCCAAATGTCTTTTCCTTTTCTTTTGTAGGGTACAGAAACAATTGAAGGTCTTGTCCTGGACATGCACATGTACCCTACTATAAACTCAAATGAGAAAGTCTTGGAAACCAATGCATTTTCACGGATGCAAGAACTAAAACTACTCCATCTTAGTCATGTAAAACTCCGCGGATGTTACGCAAAATTTTGTAGTGGACTAAGATGGTTGTGTTGGCTTGAATTTCCTTTAGATTCTATACCTGTCGATTTTCCTGTGGGAAGCATTATTGTTCTTGAAATGCAACACAGCAATCTGAGACAAGTATTCAAGGGAACAAAAGTATGTCACTCTCTACCCTTTTCAATTTCTTTGTCATTTTCATTAGGGTTTTAGTTTGATAACAAATTATATATTTGTAAAAATTAACTCCCCACATTGTTTTCTTCTGTACATTTTTTCCTCTACAGTATCTTCCGTCCTTGAAGATCCTTGATCTCAGCCATTCTCATTCCCTTACAGAAACCATTGAATTCTCATATTGCCCAAATCTAGAGAAATTGGTTCTAGTAGACTGCACGAGCCTGATTTATGTCCATGGATCCATTGGAAACCTAGAGAGACTTATTTACTTGAATATGAAAGATTGCAAAAAGATTAGGTTGCTTCCCAAGAACATTTGTATGCTAAAATCACTTGAAACAATTATTATATCTGGTTGCTCAAATCTAAAGGAGTTATCAATTGAGATGTTGAGGAATATGGACTCGTTAAAAGTGCTTGAGACAGATGGAATTCCGATAAGTGAATTATGGCTGGAAAGAAGTTTGAGTATCTTGTGTTCTTTACCATGCTCTTTAGTAGAATTAAGTCTTTGGGGGTGCAATCTTTCTGATGATGCCTTTCCTATGGATTTTAGTAATATGTCGTCATTGCAAAGATTAAATCTAGGGAATAATCCAATTTGTAGCCTACCAAATTGTATCAAAGGATTAGCGAGGCTCGATAAACTCTCTTTTTCCATGTGTACGAGTCTCAAATGGCTTCTGGGGTTACCAAAAGTAAAGAACTTGGATATTGTAGATTGCATTTCATTGGAGAAAATGACATTTCAATCCCGTCACGTAGAGACAGCCACATCATTTAGTCGCAACAACATAGTTGAGTGGCATCACAAGTACAAGTTACAAGCCATTGAATGTATGGATGTAGAAAGTATCAACATCTTTGGATTGTGCTACTTGTTGGAATCAATGGCACCCATTTTACAAAAGGATGATCCAATTCCCGTCCAGGTGTGCGCCTCTCTCTCTCTCTCTCTCTCTCTCTCTCTCTCTCTCTCTCTCATATGATCACAGGAAAGAGTTGACTAATATTGCCAGTTCTATTGCGTATATATAGGGACTGTACGAATGTGGTATATTCAGCACATTTTTTTGTGGGAATAGGGTTCCTGGCCAATTCAGCCATAAAAGCAGAGGGTCCTCAATATCTTTTACTGTGCCATTACTTGATAATCACAGAATTCGAGGCTTGATTGTATTTGTTGTCTATGTGCATCCTGGCTATGATTCCCCTATTGTCCACCACGCTCGTATGCCACTAATAAGAGTAAAAAATAAGAGCAAGGGTCTGAGGGGGATGTATTGCCCATCACACTACGGTATTCCAGGTGAAGGAGAAGACATGATATGGTTAAGCCACTGGAATTTGGATGATCAGTTACAAGGTGGCGATGAAGTGGTTGTTTCTGTAATTAATAAATCTGGGTTTCTGGTAAAGGAGTTGGGCATCCGACTTGTGCAGGTGCAACAAGAAGAGAATCATAATATGATGAGTATTTCTACAGATTCTTCTTGTGATCCAGTATCGTTCAATACGATCCTTGGGGACTCTGATGAAGAAGGTAAGGCAGGTGTAATGTTTTATTGACGTGTTTCATAATTTTACTCCAACTATTTCCAAATATAAAATAAAATAAAATAAAAAATGAATCTATATTTTGTCTTGTATACATGTTTTCCAGAGGAGGTTATCTCTCGTTTTGTATGTTTACCAGACGAAGAAGATGAGCAACAGGATGATATCACAGTTGCAACCACCACAGGCAGCAATAACTCCAGCGGCCTCCGTGGCTGGAAGGTGCTTGTCACCGCAGCTTGCTTCTTTCTCACCCTTTCTCTAATCACTCGGTCTTCTCTCTCAGGCAGAAAGAAGGGACCGTCCACAAGCCCTGGATGAATTTTTTGTACATCTCAACAGCAGACTATTTGTTTTTGCATACATCCAATGTCATTTCGTAGCATCAAATGCATCTTCTTCGGAGATATTTTTATTGACCCCATTTGTTCAGTTTTAACATATCTTTGGGCTGGAAAACTGAAGTGGCCCAACCCAGATTGTGAGATTAGCATCTGCATCTGCTCTGTTGATATATTTTGTGACAAATTTTTTTTTTTTTTTTTTTCTTTCAGACCTTATTTTCTTCCGTAAGCGTTGGTTACTTTGCCCTCTTCTTCATCTTTCCTTGTCTTCTAACTGTTTCTCTCTTTTTTTTTTTTTTTTTTTTTTTATACAAATGTTTTCTTTACGGGATCTTGATGTGATTAATTGCAAGTGGACAATATCGCTCAAATTAATATAGTAGTAAGTAGAGTATCGTTCCAACAGGATCAAGTAATCTATTAAATACTAGAGTGATTTATTTCTAATTATAATTGAATTAAACGAAAAGAGAATTATGATGATTAAAATCTAATCAAGCAAGCAAAATAAATTGAGATTAAGGAAATAATGTAAAAGATGAAAACAAAGATGATAAAGCACTAGGGCATCGATTTCACCTAGCTAATCCCACCCAAATCCTTCTAGCTTGTTAATTCTAATTACCTAATATGTTGATAATCATTTTCCCTTACCTCACCAATACTCTCTTCCGAGTTATATCAGTTGTATTCCTTACAGTCAACCCACTCTATTCCTAGTTATGGATTTAGATAGCTAAGAACCCATTAAGATTTGTGGAAAACAATAAAGATTACACAAACCATAACCTAGTCTTCCGAGTCGGCTATGTAATTTATGGTACTTGTTACAAGAAGCTATTTACTAGGAATCTCCTTCCGGTCTCAACCTAATTCTTCCAATCATGCAATTAGTGGCCAATTAATTGAAAGCATTAAGAACGGTAACAAGCACTCAACATGTATAGATAAATAAAATTAACAATATAAAAGAATTTGAGTATTCATAGCTAGGCTACATCGTAGCCCTAGTAAAAGGAATTAGTTCATGAAGGACTTATTGAGAATCATGATGGTTGATGAAGACATGGTAGACATTGAATTCTCCAAGTAGAATGCCAAGGTTGCGCAAGCTTTCTTCGTCTTCTCCTTTGGATATTTCGGCTATGAGTATGAATATGTAGGATGATAGGTGATAGGTGGTCGGTGGTCCTTTGAACAATGACCTAAACTTCCTATTTATAAGACTCCTAGAAATCCTATCTAAGGTATAATTACAATTGTTATAAAAGTAGGATTCCTTCTAAAATAAGGTCTTCTTTATTTCTCCTTGTTTGACTTGATTAATCTCCAATCTTCATCTTCTTGCCCTTTTTAGCACACTTTCTCCTATTTCCATAGTTCCTTCACAAATCTCACAAAACCAATTAAACAACCAATTTAACCCAAGGAAATTAACAAATAAATAAGTAAATGAGGCATAAAATATATATAAAATATATATAAAATATAGGCTTATCAGATCTTTCAATAGCAACCTAACAATTATTTGTTAAAGTATAAGTGTGTTAGCTGAGTATTTGTATTGAATTAATTGTGAACCATTGGATCACAATCCAATGGACAACTAAGATGTACCCTTAGTTGTAGTAATGAATTGTGCCAGGTGTAGCTATCTCATAGGATAGTGAAATTGATGGCTAGATTTGAATGATGTAAATGGGAATATTCTATTCCCAACAGATATGTTTTTGCTGCACAGCTTGTGCGTGACTAAGTGAGAGAACAGACTCATTTTCTTTTCTTCTTCTCCAAGCTCTCTCTGCTTTTCTATTCTTACCTGAGCTCCTTCTACCAATAATCCAAAATTAATCAGATCATAGTTTGAGTATTCTAACATGGCCTCAGAGCCAGGTTCGATTGTTTAGCTGGGCGATTGAATTTGTGAAGAAAGTGAGTTGCGATTTGAACTTGCTTTCTTGAAGATATGTGTCTAACATGGCAGGGTCTGGTGGTGGTGAGCTACGAGCTCCGATCTTCAATGGTGAGAACTATGAGTTCTGGAGCATAAGAATGAAAACCATTTTCAAATCTCATGGGTTATGGGAACTTGTTGAGAAAGGGATAGAAAGCTTAGATTCGAAGGGAGCTGATGAATCTGATGCGAAGAAGAAGGAAAAAGAGGAATGGAGTGGTGCTGGGAAGATGGTTCTCACTGAGATCCTGATGAAAGATGCTAAGGCTTTGGGGCTGATTCAGGGAGCAGTTTATGATGAGATCTTCCCTAGGATTTCTCATGAAGAATCGTCTCAAGGAGCTTGGAATATCCTGAAGCAGGAATTTCATGGTGATAAGCAGGTAAGGAGTGTAAAGTTACAAAGTCTCCGTAGAGAATTTTGAATATACTAGAATGAGAGAGGATGAATCATTATCTGTTTATCTTACAAAGTTGTTTGATCTGATAAATCAAATGAGAGGCTATGGAGAAGAGTTGTCTAGAGAAAGAATTGTGCATAAAATGTTAATTAGTCTGCTGCCTGTGTATGATCCTATATGTTCTGTAATTGAGCATTCGAGGGATCTAGATGCAATTGAGGTTCAAGAGGTGGTTGCCTCATTAAAGAGCTTTGTACAAAGATTGGAGAGACATCATGAGAACAAGACTGAGAAGGCTTTTGCTAGTATGAGTGTAGATTCCAAATCAGCTAAGGTCACTGGCAATCAGAATAATAAGCATCAGAAGAATTGGAAGGATAAGGGCAAAAAGTGCGATAACAAACCTACTGATGGAACTAAAAATTCTTGCAAACATTGTGGGAAATTGCATTTTAGAGAGTGTCGATTCAAGGGCAAACCAAAATGCTATAACTGTGACAAGTTTGACCACATAGCAAAAGACTGCTATAGCAAGAAACTAGTGCAGCAACTTTAGTATGCTGCTCAGGTAACCTCTACACCAACTATGTTTTATGTCAATAATGCAGCTAACAAAAGGTCCATGGAAGATGTATGGTATTTGGACAGTGGGTATAGTAACCACATGACTGGCAGAGAAGATGTTTTGATTGATATTGATAGGAGTATAACTGCAAAAGTTGCAATGGGGACATGACAATTGGTTGATGTTATTGGAAAAGGAAGCTTGATGGTTGAAACTAAGATGGGAAAATATATATTAAGGAGGTGCTGCTAGTATCTGGTCTCAAGGAAAACCTACTCAGTGTTGGACAGATGATGGAGCATGAATATTTTCTGATTTTTGGAGATAACAAGGCAGAAATTTATGATGATGGCTCACTCTCAAATCTGGTGGCTAGGTGCAAATGAAAGGAAATAGAAGTTTTCCTTTGAAACTTCAAACAGACTTACATTTTGCACTAAAAGCAAGCATAAGTCAATCAACATTGATTTGGTATAGGAGAATGGGACACTTAAACTTCCAGAGCTTGAAACTACTACAAAATGTAGATATGGTACTCGGTCTACCAGAAATTAAGAATACAAGTGAAGTGTGTGAGGGGTGTACTTTTGGAAAACATTGCAGGAAGTCTTTTCCAAAAGAAGCAACTAGTAGGGTCACAACTCCACTGGAATTGGTACACACTGATGTGTGTGGACCAATGCAAACTATTACAAAAGCAGGAAACATTTATTTTCTTACCTTTATAGATGACTATACTCGAATGTGCTGGATCTATTTCTTGAGATACAAATCTGAGGTATTAACTATGTTTAAGAAGTTTAAGGCTACTGTTGAATTACAAAGTGGTTATAAGCTTAAAAAATTGAGAAGTGACAGAAGATGAGAGTATACCTCTAATGAGTTTAATAGATTTTGTGATGAAATGGGGATGGAGAGGCAGCTTACAGTGGCATATTCACCACAGTAGAATGGTGTGGCTGAGAGAAAGAACAAAACCATAGTGGAGATGGCTAAGTGTATGATGTTTGAGAAGAGCATGCCGCTTGAGTTTTGGGTAGAAGCTGTTAATATTGCAGTGTATATTCTAAATCGATGTCCAACTAAAGCTTTGGACAAGAAAACACCATTTGAAGCCTATATGGAAGAAAGCCAGGACTTAAACACTTAAGAGTGTTTGGTTTTCTGTGCTATGCACATGTTCCAAACCAACATAGGCAGAAACTGGACTTGGCAAGCAAAAGGTGTGTGTTTCTAGGATATGGCAGTTTTGAGAAGAGGTATAGACTGTATAATATTACCACTGGAAATGTAATAACCCGGTCCTAAATAAATGTTTAATTATTAATTAAACATGATAAAAGACCATTATGCCCCTAGAAAATTATATTAGTTTTAAAGTTGACTTTTTGACCATGAAGGAATTTGGGAATTCCGACTATACCGTTGCGTAGAGCACGGCGAGATGAATCCGTAGACACGTAGTGGGCTCAAATAGGAGCTGTAACGAGAGAGATACAATCAAAATACCCTCAGTGGCACAATCGTAATTATTTCGAAAAGAGTTGGATAAAAATCTGATTTTACTTCTCTCTCTCTCTCTCTCTCTCTCTCTCTCTCTCTCTCTCTCTCTCTCTCTACCCCTTCCCCGAACAGTGAGGCCAATGGGTTTTGTTGCTGCCGTCGCCACCTCTGGTCGCCATCGGAGTTGGGACCGGTCCCAAAATGACCGGCTAGCTCCCCTCTACTCACCCCGCCCTACAGCAGCCCAGCCGCAGCCGCCTATTGCCGGAAAACACGGAATTTCAGGCCGATTTTCACCCAATTTTCCTACCGTCCGATCTCTCTCCTCCGGCTGCCATTTTTTGCGATCATGGTATGGAAATTCATCCATTCTTCATAATCTAGATGATGGTTGGGTAGGATTTCATTGATTTTGAGCGTAGGTAGCTTGATTTTCGAGTTAAGGTTCGGCCGGTTTTGGGATCGTGATTCCGGCCACTTCCGGTCAGTTTTTGGGTTATGTCAAAGAACAAAAGTGATTCCAAATAGGGTGTTACACCTAGGGTAGGAGTATTGAGCCGTAATTTTTGGATTTTTCCAGCGATGGGTTAACGCTTTGGACACCCACGCTCTGCCGGTGCGTGTGGTGGCTCGTGGGCATTGTAGAAAAAGGCCATTGTGTCCCGATGTAATCTCCTGGTCCTCACGAGTGGGTAGTTGTGCTCAGATTTCAATTTGGATACCGTTTGAGTCTCGAACGGATATTGCCTATTAATCGTTATCCGGGTTCGATAGGTTTGGCCCATTGAATGGTCTTAAATTTATTATATGTTAACCTGGACATCCTTAGGATCGTGTAGGATTTGACGGATCGTAAAACGGAGTCCCGGATACTCCGGAAATGCCAACCTTAGGGCTAGGGTTTCAGTAGCCGTCCGATCGTGCGATCGTGAGCGATCCGACCGTCCGATCGGGACCAAACTTGCAGGACATGTGTCCTAGACCTTGTAGAACCTATAGGAACTTTCAGATTAGAATTTGGAGGTCGTGGACCCTGTGGGCCCGTTTGACCAAGGTTGGGTAGTTTGACCATGGGTTGACCGTGAGACTTCCTAGGTAGTGTTACCTTCCTAGGAAGATTAAAATGACCGTAGTGATAGGCCTTGATTGTATGTTGGTTATGTGGGATTAGGATATTAGTTTATTGTTTTAAATTGGGGGATTATCGGATGGTATATCGTGGTTGAGGCTTATGCAATAGTGGAGATTATATATATATATATTACTTTATAAAGGTGTTTGATGACACTGTAAGTACCGTCCTGTGATATTGTGTTGAGGTCGCACGTGTCGTAGGAGTAGCCAGCGTGTTGATAAACCCCATATGTGGCGTTGGTAGTACCGGCATATGGGGAGATATTGTGATATTGTGTTGAGGTCGCACGTGTCGTAGGAGTAGCCGGCATGTTGACAGACCCCATATGTGGTGTTGGTAGTACTGATATATGGGGGGATTATGTGATATTGTGTTGAGGTCGCACGTGTCGTAGAAGTAGTCGGCGTGTTGACAGACCCCATATGTGGCGTTGGTAGTACCGGCATATGGGGAGATATTGTGATATGATGATGAGGTCTCCCGTGTCGTAGGATTATCTGGCGTGCGGACATGCCCTATACGTGGCTTTGGATGTTCCGGCGTATGGGGAGATTTTGTGAGTATTTGGGAGATAAATTAAAGATTGTGGTTGGTGAGTTGTGTAGTAAAGTAAAGGGTTTTAGTGAAAGAACTACATGTGGCTTAATCCCTTAGTAAGGGTACGTAGTCAGCCTAGGATAATGCCTAGGTGCAGCCGCGGGCTAGACTTTACTTAGGTGATTTTGTTGAATGTGGTGCTGACCTTGTCGTGGCCCTGAAACTCGGATGGAGACGAGGCTTGATTGATTAGATATTTATTTTGTTGTTAATTTGTGGAGGTGATCGAGTTAGATTTAAAACTCGTTTTGGATTGTTGTATGATTTAGGCTGAGGCCTTAAACTAATTATGTTATGTGAAGGCTGGAGGCCGATTATTTGAATTGCATGAAATTACATTGTGCGTGCTGCTAGTTGGATTATTAAAATGTGTTTTGTGCAGGTTGAAATTTTGGGGAAAGTCCAAATTACAAGGGAGACTCTGCCGAAATTTCGGTAGAAAGTCTCGTGCCCTTATTTTCTTTTTGGCAAAAGAGGATATAGTATTAGAAGTGGGCCCGACATCGGGGTGATGTCGGGAATTCCACAGGATTCGTCTTGGGTTCCGGGAAATTCAGGGTGGGTCCTGTCAGGAAAGGTGATTATCTCAAGAGATGTGGTATTCAATGAAGATGCTAGCTGGGATTGGAATGCACAGCAAGAATGCAGTGTGTCCATTCCACTTACTGAATTGGTGTCTAAAAAGGAGAAAGGGATCAATGACACAGCTGTTACGCAAGCAGAAAACTCGGTTGAAAATCATGTGTTATTAGAAGACAGTGAAGAAGAATCTGTAGTTGACACAGGGTCGCATGATATTGATCACACTCCATTGAAATGCAAAAGTCTTACAGAGGTATATAAGAGATGCAATATATGTATCATTGAACCAAAAACTTTTGAAGAAGCTAACAAAGATGCATCATGGCAAATGGCCATGGAAACTGAACTTGAGATGATTGAGAAGAATGATACTTGGGAATTGGTAAAAAGGCCGTCTGATAAGCCTGTGGTCGGAGTCAAATGGATCTATAAAGTCAAGCTAAATCTAGATGGGTCAGTTCAAAAAAACAAAGCAAGGCTAGTAGCTAAAGGCTACACTCAAAAGCCGGGAATTGATTTCAATGAGACATTTGCACCAGTTGCTCAACTTGATACAGTAAGAACATTAATTGCTTTAGCTGCACAGAAAAGGTGGAAGCTGTTCCAGTTAGATGTGAAGTCGGCATTCTTAAATGGAGTGCTACATGAGGAAGTGTATGTGGATCAACCTCCAGGATTTGTGGTTAAAGACAAGGAAGATAGAGTTTATAGACTCAAGAAGGCCTTGTATGGTCTTAAACAAGCTCCAAGGGCTTGGTATGAAGAAATCAACTCATATTTCACAACTGCAGGATTTCATAGGAGTCCTAGTGAGGCTACATTATATGTGAAAACTGCAGAAAGTGGAATTCTCATAGTTTCACTATATGTAGATGATATCATCTACACAGGAAGTTCTGAAGAATTGGTGATGAGTTTTAAAACTGAAATGATGAAGAAATATGAAATGTCTGATCTTGGATTGTTGCACCATTTTTTTGGGTTTAGGTGTGATACAAGCTGAGTCCTACATCTTCTTGCATAAAAAAAAATATGCAAGAACATTATTGGACAAGTTTGGTTTCAAAGATTGTAAAGCGGTTGCAACTCCACTTGCTATGAATGAGAAATTAACAAAGGAGGATGGGAGTGAATAGGCTGATGAAAGAGTGTACATACAGATAGTTGGAAGCTTATTATATCTGGCATATCGTATGAGAAAGGAAAAGAAGCAATGCTTGTTGGATATTGTGACAGTGACTGGTCAGGATGTGAAGATGATATGAAGAGTACTTCTGGCTATGCTTTTCATCTTGGATCAGGTGTTTTCTCTTGGGCATCAGTCAAGCAAAACAGTGTAGCTTTATCCACTACAGAGGCAAAATATGTCAGTGCAGCAGAAGCTACTGCACAGGCAATCTGGCTGAGGTTTGTTCTATCTGATTTTGGTGGGAACAAGTTGAAGCTACCCCAATTTTCTGTGATAACACTTCAGCAATAGCAATAACAAAGAATCCAGTACATCATCACAAGACAAGGCATATAAACCGAAGATTTCATTTCATCCGTGATGCTTTGCAAAATGGTGAGATTGATTTGTTATACTACAGAATTGGAGAGCAGAATGCAAATATCTTTACTAAGGCATTGGCAAGGGATCGGTTTGAATATCTAAGGAGCAAGCTTGGAGTCATTTCAGCTAAACACTTAGAAGGGAGTGTTAAAGTATAAGTGTGTTAGCTGAGTATTTGTATTGAATCAATTGTGAACCATTGGATCACAGTCCAATGGACAGCTAAGATGTACCCTTAGTTGTCGTAATGAATTGTGCCAGGTGTAGCTATCTCATGGGATAATGAAATTGATGGCTAGATTTGAATGATGTAAATGGGAATATTCTATTCCCAACAGATATGTTTTTGCTGCACAGCTTGTGCGTGACTAAGTGAGAGAACAGACTCATTTTCTCTTCTTCTTCTCCAAGCTCTCTATGCTTTTCTCTTCTTATCTGAGCTTAAAAAAATAAAAAAAATAAAAATAAAATAAAAATAAAATAAAATAAAATAAAAACCTTCTATTTCTCTGAAACACTACATTAACCCTAACCCTCCATCTTTCATTTGACCTAGCCGCCCGCTAACCCCTGAAACCTTCTCTTTCCAAGCCTTCTCCAAATTATTGCTTATTGTAGGGCTCGTCAATGGAGAAACTCAAGGATGCCGTCGGTGGAAAGCTCAAGGAGGAGGAGTCCGAATTGAGCATGGTGAAGGTGCCTAGCCCAATGGTTTTGTTGAACTCACTGCCAGCTATCCCACCAGAAGATCCTTTGGGAGAGGACACCATTATGCAACGGGTGTTTGAGGTGATTGAGGTGCTCGTGGTTGTGTTTGCCATGGATCCCTCAGAAGTTACCATAGATGCCTTTCTGTTGCAAAGAGGTAGGGTGATAGGGGAAATTGAAGGCATGATTCCAAATTGGGATATGGATTGTGGATTGGAAGAGATGCAGCTTGCGGCGTTGGCACGTTGTCTATATACTTGGAGGGTATATCTGCTAGATAGGAGGTTTGTGGCAAGAACTGTTGTGGTGAGCAGTCACATGTATTCTACAGGTAACATTCGAGACGAGTTTGGCATTTACTTAAGTGTGCTTGACGAGTTTCACTTCCAATTAGTGTACATGACCACAAGACTCCGAGACTTCGCGGAGCAGATGGAGGAGTTGATGATAGATGGAGCCATATATGATTCTTCTGTTTCAGACCCTTCGGAAAGTGAGTCGGATTGAAAGATGAACCGTCCTAATCGCTTCAAAGGGGAGTTTTTCTAAACTCTAACATTTGGTTATGTCTTTTCCTTCTCTTCTTTCCTTGCATTTATGAGGCATTGCATGTTCTTACGTTCTAAACATTGAGGGCAATGTTTCATTTAAGTTTGGGGGGAAGGATTTGGTTATGTTGTTTTACTGTCAAATTTTAAATTTATTTTTTTAATTTATTTTTTGTGTGTTTAGCGTCTAAAAACGCAGGATTTTGTGTGTTGTTTCGTTATCCCCAAACACCTATGATAAGACTTGGATTTAATACTAATATGGTTTATCAGAAATTGAGAGTCATTTTTTAAGGACTTTGTGTGGTTCTGAGTTAACTCTGTCTTGCATGCCACCCTTGCACTTATTGAGCACTTTGCCAAGTTAGTCCAATTTTTTGTTACTTAGATACGTTATGCAATTCTACTTATCTCATGATCTTGGTTTTGTACTCTAGAACTTATTTGAATATCTCTTGAGACATTTTGTTGCCATACAATGCTTAGGAAATGATTTAGGCCATGTTTGAACCGTTTGAGCCTTTCTAACCATCCCTCTACATGTATTCATCCCTAGTCAACCCATTTGAGCCAATGTTAAGCCTTTCTTTGTGTAAACCATTCCTACCATAATGAACTTCTGTTTTCTTATTCTCACTTATTCTATGAGCAGTTAAAGTTATCTTCAAAAGAGAGTTATAAAGAATGCAAGGTTTTTGGAGCAAAAGTGAATCATTAGTGCCATTACCCAAGTGTTGAAAAGAAATAAGTTTGGGGGTATTGGTAACTAATCAAAAGAGGTAATGAAGTGTGACCAATGTAGTCACGGCCCTAGGGTGTTATAAAAGAGAAGAGGATGGTGATCTAGGGTAAAGAGCCACAAAATTAGGCCAAATAAACACATTTGAAGGTGCTGAAATTATGTTGAAAATCTGCTCATGTATGTGTTCCTTGCGTGTTACAAAGTTCAAAAAAAAAAAAAAAAAAAAAAAAAAAAAAAAACCTCTTATGCTCTTACCTGTGCTTTAATTGTGCTAAAAATATTGTATATCTCATATCCCTTCTTTCATTCTACCACTACCCTGAACCTCATTACTACCCTTGTAAAGTCCTTTTGATCCTTGGTGTTGCATGGTATTACTGTGGAGAGCAGATTGGATAATGAGCTTATGGGGTTCAGAATTATTGATTTTGCTCTAAGTGTGTGCGCATATACTTATTTGAGTGGCAGGGGTTGTTCTGATTTGGCATTCACACACTACACTTAAGGGTGTCATTGTGAGCTTTGCTTTCTCGTGAATCATGTGTGGAACTTAGATTGTGATTGTTGTGTTTCTTTGGAACCATATACGTTGGTGATTCTTTGAGGATATTGTTTGGAAGGCTAGTTGCTTATTTCCTGTTTCCTAAGTTGTAGTTTTATTTTGTTTTGCTCGAGGACTAGCAAAATCTAAGTTTGGGGGTATTTGATCAGTGCATAATTACATATCTTTTTGTACCCTTCTAACTTATGATTTGGTTATGTTTTTGAGTTAAACTTGTGCTTTTAATAAAGTTTGTGTATGTTTCAGTGTAATAAGGATGAGACTCATTACATGCATTTTGAAGACAAGTTAGTTCAAAACAGTGTCTGCAGATCAGTCACATTCACGGATTAACCTGTACTTGCTCAAGAAGAACCAGATAATGAGCCACACATCATTGGAAAGATACGGAAGTCTAGTTTCCGTAGCATTTTACGGTTCATGATTTGGAGTCTTCTAGAGGAAGTTATCCATGATTTAGCAACTCAAGGTCAAAATTCGGCAGCATCTGCGTTACTGGGCCAAAAATGACATTTGAAGGTCTTTCCTATTTTTCCTTGAGTTGGGCTGCATATGCTTGGAAAGATAAGACAAAGGGCTTGAAGATCCATATTTTTCCAGAATTTTTTGGAGTGAATAACAAGCCCAAAATCAGCCCACAAGCTGACTATGTCATGCATGACTATCTAGTGGGATTTGTTGGTGAAGTGCACTAGCCAAAAGAATGAGTTTCTAATTACAATGGGATTTGTTGGTGAAGTGCACTAGCCAAAAGAATGAGAATGAGTTTCTAATTACAATGGGATTTGTTGGTGAAGTGCACTAGCCAAAAGAATGAGTTTCTAAATTACAAGTGCTATTGGCATAAACCATATTCAATTCAAATATTCCCCTTCCATTCTCCCTATAAATAGCACTCCAATTCTAAACACAATTCATTCAACAATCCATCACTTCACTTCATCCATTACTCATACACATTCATATATATATATATATATATATAGAGAGAGAGAGAGAGAGAGAGAGCTAGTTGCAAGAGGAGCAAAGCTTGGAGCTGTCTTGGGAATTCCTTGCTGCCATCATCTAGTTCTTTTCTTCTCTTTATCTTATCCTATGTATTTCTTATTCTATATTGCTTTTCAATTATTAAATATGTGTAACTAAATTTCTTCTTAGTTAGAGGTGAATTCGAAGCCATGGACATATGTTTTATATGAATTGATCACTTCCAGTTATGATTTCGTAAAGTATGAATGTGATTTACTTTTCTGTTTTATTCAGGACTTATTCTTGCATGTTTATTAAGGATGCATACTTAGTTTGCATGCAGGGATTTGATGCTAGGATATAAGGGAATTTCACCTAATCGTTATGAACTTATATTCACAAGTAGTAAAAGTCACTAGTCATGATTGTGTTAAGTAAATTCCTGGCAAGAGTATGATGCTTTTCATAGTTACAAATGTCTTGTCAAAGCTTATGATTTTCATAAAACTTAATGATCTTTGATATGTATCTCTATTATGCTGTTCATATAGGGAACTTGATAAGAATAATTTGATTGAGTCGCTGAGTCCAATTCAATGAACTTAGGAAAATCTGAGAGTTAATTAGTGCAGTTCACAATTAATTTGGGGCTTTGACATTCATACTTTATAGAAAGAGTAACTGGAGATCAATTTGTGTGCATATGTTCCATGTGTGGAGAAGAATCCTCTAGCTATCCCTTAATCCATATTTCATTCACAACTTAGTTATTTGCTGTTGTCAATTTTACTTTGGTCTAAATCATCCAACTCCCCCCAATCATTGTTCCCTCAACTTAATTTACAGTTTAATGAGTTTAATTTGTGTTGATTAGCATCCCTCCTAATCCCCGGAATAGAACGATCCCTACTTACTCATACTACGATTGCATATAGGGTTTAATTTGTGCGTTAGTTATTTCTCACGCCAACTCACGCCAAATTTTGGCGCCGTTGCGCCGCCTTCGCAGCCCAATCCCAGTGAAAAAGGTGAGGGTTCTTCATCTTTTTATCTGTTCTAGTTGTCTGTTGCTTAGGATTGGATCGATTTTGAGTTTAGGATGCTAAGTTGCAATTCAGTACAGCTTTTCACCCACATACTGATGGGCAATCAGAAAGGAATATCCAGACTCTGGAGGACATGTTGAGGTCATATGTGTTGTAATTAAAGGATGCGTGGGATGCTCACCTTTCCTTGATAGAATTTGGTTATAATAATAGTTACCATTCGAGTATTGAGATGGCTCCATATGAGGCGTTGTATGGGAGGCAGTGTAGGACTCCTATTTGTTGGAATGAAGTGGGTGACAAGAAATTGGAAAAAGTGGATAGTATCTGAGCAACAACCAAGAAGGTGAAGATGATTAAAGAGAAGTTGAAAACCGCACAAGACCGACAAAAGAGTTATGCGGATAACAGGTCCAAGGATCTTGAGTTCTTAGTTGGGGATTGGGTGTTCTTGAAGTTATCTCATTGGAAGGGTGTGATGAGATTTGAGAAACGTGGGAAGTTAAGCCCTCGTTACATTGGACCTTATGAGATTACAGAGCGGATTGGACCTGTTGCCTATAGACTTGCGTTACCCCCAAAATTATCCCGAGTCCACGACGTGTTCCATATGTCCATGTTACGGAAGTACCTGCCAGATCCTTCCCATGTTCTGGAACATTAACCGGTGGAATTGTAAGAAGATCTGACCTATGAGAAGCAACCTGTGTAGATCTTGGACAGGAAAGAACAAATGTTGCGTTCTAGATCCATCCCGGTAGTAAAAGTTTTATGGAGAAGCCAAACTGTCGAAGAAGCTACTTGGGAGTCGAGGCGCAGATGCGGGCCCAGTACCCTTATCTCTTCCATTGACATGTACGTGAATTTTGGGGATGAAATGTAACACCCCGAATCCGTAGACAGGCGGTGGGCTTGAATCAGAGTTTTAACGAAGAAACGGCGATCAAATTACTCTCGGTGGCAAAACCGTAAATAACTCATTAAGGGTTAGTAAAAATCAGATTTTCTCCCTCACACACTCTCTCTCTCCCGCGTCTTCTCTCCCTCTGCGCGAAGAACCCTCCCCCGTCACTGTTCACAGCGCCGGAAAAAGCCACACTGCCACCAATTCCGACCACCCCAGCCTCCGAGACCGGTCCCATTCGACTCGTGGTGAAGTCCCGATCCTAACCCACCCGAAATCTTGGCCGGAAACCTCGAAATCTGACGACTGTGTCGACTGGTTTGAAACGAAGTTTTCCGATCGTTGCGCCATCGCCCCCGCCGTCAATTCCAGGTAAAATTGGTGAGTTTTCTTCTCCTTTCTACGTGTTCTAGCTGATTGTTGTTTAGGTTGGGATCGAAATGGAGTTTAGGAATCGAATTGAAAACCTAGGTTTTGGCCAGTTTTCAATTTGAAATTCCGGCCAGTTCCGGCACGAATTGGACCTCGAGGTAGTTGAATGAAATGTTCCTGACGTTGAGTAGGACCTGTAGCCGGAAGGGTGAGCGCTGGTTTGAAGTTTTTCCGGCCGCCGGAATTTACTCAAGCCACCCGCGCGCTGCCGTCGCGTGTGGCGGCGCGTGGGCAGAAGTGGTGAAGCTGCATTTTGTCCCAATGAGATCCTTAGGTTGTCACGAGCACGTAGGATTTCGCGGATCTCGATTCGGAGGTCGTTTGACTATCGAACGGATTATCACAAATTGTGCGTTATCCGGGTTTGATAGGTTTCGACCGTTGGATCGTTTCCAAATTGAAGTATGTTATTCTAGGTACTCTTAGAATCGTGTAGGAATTCACGGATCGTAAATCGGAGCCCCGGATATTCCGATTCATTGACCTAAAATTTACGTTTACGTTAACCGTCCGATCGTACGATCGTGAGCGATCTAACCGTCCGTTTCGGACCAAACTTGCAGGACGTGTATCTTAGACCTTGGAAAACCTTTAGGAACTCCCGGATTGTAAAACGAAGGTCATGGGTCCCGTGGGCCCGGTTGACCAAAATTGGGAAGTTTGACTGCGCGGTTGACCGAGTGTCTCCCGAGGTTTTTCCATCGTCCGATTTGGGTAGTTGGACCTTAGAACGTCTCATTTCTAGTGCACTTACTAGAACCCGGGAAAACTAGGATTTTAATTTAAGTTCTCTTTCGAAACGCTTTGTATTAATCTCGTATTCGTATTCTGAAATAGGTACTCCGACCACGCATACTCAGCATGCAGCTTGGGATTATCTGTGAGTGGACTTTGTTTTCAATAAATTTGCATGAGTTATATGATGATATTTCTATGCTTGAGAATTTAAGGGTTTATGGAAATTACCGTATATCTTTAAATTGAAACTATTGTTTAGGTAAAGTATTTGGGATACATTTGGGTTTTGGACATATTCAAGTATCTTGATTTATAAATATATGGTCTGGTAAAGTATTATCATGTTGAGTTTGGTGGGGTACTTGGGAAGTTGTGTGAAATTGTGGAAAGTTGTGAAAGTTAGAAAGTCAGCTTGGAGTGCTATAAGCACTACCATGTGTACCTCCCCTGGAATGGAATTATGGTTTGTGGATATGGAATGTGAGATACTTGGAAATGTCGGGACCCGGGCATACCTTAACGGGGTGTTACCGTAGACCCTTAATTGGGTAGTCTACGCGCGTAGGACTTTTCAGGCGTACGGGTCTTGATTCTTCGTCTGTACGTGCTGGCTGAGAGTTAGTCCCCCAGTTGGATGGCTCGTCCCTAACCACATGGTCTTTTGTAGGACGGAATACATGTGGTTAGTCAACAATCCTCAGTTGGATTGTTTCCCTGGTACATTTAGGTGTGTCGTATACTTATATTATATCTCTTATTACTTATGTATATATATATACATATGTTCATTATTCTTGTTTCTGAGTGAGGATACTTCCCCACTTGTCGTGCCAGTGGGCACGTGTTTCGAGAGTTTGGTTTGAGATTTGCAAAGAAGGGTTTGAATGGGTTGATTTGTAAATTTCATTGTGGATTTCGGATTTAGCTCTGGTTTGAGCAAACTTTATATCTATGAGTTGATGGTTTTAACATATTGGTTTCATGCATGGTTTTATAACGGTGGGGTTATATTACTTTGATTTAAATGAACTAAACTTTGTTTTATCCACTCACAATTTTCTGTTTTGCGCCCCACAGCCAGTAGTTGACTAGAACGAGCTGCAGAGCCGTGTCTTGTACTCTTGTTTCCACGAGCTGCAGTACTTGAGCCTTCTTTGAGCTCTATGCTATGTAAATTCGTTAAACTTCCTTCCTACTTGTAAACTTTGTTTGTATTCTGTTAGATGCTATGCTTGTGTAATGCATGCTGGCTGTTGGGTTGTAAATATCTGTGTTTTCGACAGGTTTAAATTTTGGGATTTGTCCGGCTTACAGGGGAGACTGCCAAATTTTTGGTAGAAAGTCTCGGTTCTTAGTAAGTGGGCCCGGCATCTATATGGTGCCGGACATAAAGACGGGATCCTTCCTGGTTCCCGAGGGATTCCGGGGCGGGTCCTGTCATGAAATTTTTATAAGGGGGGTAGATTGTAACACCCTGACTCCAAATTTAATTCCTTATTTAAATTATTTAAGTGAAATTACGAATTTACCCTTGGGGTAGGGGTATTTTGGTTATTTTCTTATTTGGAAAGATTTTGGGGTAGTGAATGGAATTTTTTTGGGTTGGTCGTACTGAGACGAGTCCGTAGACATGCGGTAGGCTTGAATCGGAGCTGTAACAAAGATTTGGCGACCAAAATAAGTTCATTGGCAAACTCGTAAATAATTCGAACTTGGGTGTAGAAAATCTGAAATTTGGCTCTCTCTCTCTCTCTCTCTCTCTCTCTATTCGATTCTCGCAGCTTCGGCCACAACAAGGGCTGGGACCGGTCCCGATCAACTTCTCTCGAAGCCCCGAACCCGAACCACCAGTTTTCCCGATCGGAAAACTCGAATCCTGCCGGCAATATCGACTGGTTCGAACCGGTCTTCCTCCGTCGTTGCGCCGCCGCCTCCGCCGCCCAATCCCAGTGAAAAAGGTGAGGGTTCTTCCTCTTTTTATCTGTTCTAGCTATCTGTTACTTAGGATTGGATCGATTTTGAGTTTGGGAAATCGATTTTGAAATCTAGGTTTTGACTGGATTTCAAAGTGAAATTCCGGCCAGTTGTCGTCCGAATTGGACCTCATCGTAGTTGAATAAAGTGATCCTTGCCTCGAGTAGTATCTAGGGTAGGAAGGGTGAGTGGCGGTGTGGAGTTTTTCCGTCACTGGAAATTACTCTACACACCCACAAGTTGCCGGTGCGTGGGCAAGTTGGTGAAGTCACATTTCTATCCTGTTATAATCCTTATGTTGCCACGAGCGCGTAGGTGTGCTCGGATTTCAATTCGGACGTTGTGTGACTATCGAACGGATTTCGCTTATTGTGTGTTATCTGGGTTCGATAGGTTCTGACCGTTGGATCGTTTCCCAATTAAAATATGTTGATCAAGGCACTCCTAAAATCATGTAGGATTTCGCGGATCATGAATCGGAGCCCCGGATGCTTCGATTCACTAATTCGAAGTTGGGGTTTACGATAACCGTCCAATTATGAGTGATCCGACCGTCCATTTCGGATCACGCCTGCAAGACATAATTCCTAAACCCGTAGTCGGACCTTAGGATATCTCGTTCTACGCACACACACCGGGAACTTGGGGATTTAAGTATTTAATTTGTGATTTCTATTTCGAATTTTCTATATTAATTAAGGGTTCGTATCTCGAAATAGGTGCTCCGACTGATCGTACACAGCAGGCGAGACCCTCTCAGGGTCGAGCAGCTTGGGACTATTTGTGAGTGGACTTTGTTTTCAATCATACGCATGGTTTTATTGATGAAAGATTTATGTATATGTTTTAAATGGTATATGGGATATAAAGTATATTCAGTTGTTGAATTTGATGTTCTTATAAGCTTTGGCAATATATTTTGGATTTTGACATATTTGAGTATCGTGAGTATGTTTATATGGATTGTGGGAAATTCTATCTATGTTGTCTATGTGTGGGGTACTTGGGTTGTTGAGGTGAGATTGTGGAAGGATTTGAGTATGAGGGGTTGTTGAGAGAAGATGTATGATTACACTATGTAAGTACCATCCCCTTGTTACGAGGCTTCCCACACGTGGCATTGGTAGTTCCGGCGTGTGGGAAGAACATGTGATTATTAGTCTCACGCGTGGTGTTGGAAGTTCCGGTGTGTGAGACACTTCCCATACGTGGCGTTGGAATTTCCGGCTTATGGGAAGATTTTGTATATTGCTTGGAATCATCACACATGGCGTTGGAAGTTCCGGTGTGTGATGATGTAGTCTGCGCGAGTAGGACTTAGTATTGGAGCTACACGTGGCGTTGGAAGTTCCGGCGTGTGAGCTATGGAGTTTCGTCCCCTGGTTGGACCGCTCATCCCTAGACGTAGGATAGCACCTGGAAATCATGCGGGCTAGCCAAACAATCCCTCGGTTGGATTGTTTCCCCGATACCTAGGTAGTGTGATGAGTATATTGTATATTGATTTATATATATTATATCTATATATAGGTGTGAGTGTAAAGCAATTGTAGTATTTGCAGTGGGTTGGTAAGAGCAGTATAATTTTGTGAATGAAGTTTATGGATTGAGTGATTTGTGGTTTTAAAGGGTTTCAGAGATTAATGGTTTTGAATATTAAATATGAGTTATGTATCTACATGCAGGTTGAATTTTGTTGTGGGGTTTGTTCAATTTACAGAGGAGACTCTGCCAAACTTTTGATAGAAAGTCTCGATTTTTAGTAAGTGGGCCCGGCATCGGGGTGATGTCGATAACAAGACGGGATCCGTCCCGGTTTCCGAGGAATTCCGGGGCGGGTCCTGTGAAATAAAATAAACTTAACATACAAAAAATTTAATTTTATAAAGTTAACACAAAATAAAAATTTAAAAGAAAAACGAATTAAGACAAAACAAATCAATTGTGCATATTTAGATTTACATCTTCCCCATTGGAGCAAAAACCACATTTAATACCCCTGAAGGTGTAAGGGGATGTAAAAGTGGCTTTACACACCCGAAATTACACCTCTCACTATTTAAAATTCTTGCTTTGAAATATTTACGGTTGTGCCACTACACTTCCGTTGACCGTAACTTCTCCGTTAAAATTCCGATTTGGGCCCACTATGTGTCTACGAACTCATATCGACGAGCTCTACACTATGGTCTCACTCAAATCCCAAACATCATTACGCATCGAAAAATGACTATCGTGATCTTACTCCGAGGATAAAATTGTAATTTCACAATTAAATAAATTAAATATATGGTTAAAATTGGGTCAGGGTGTCACAGAGTAAAGCCGCGCCGCTATACTATTCTTAATTTTTTCTTGTTAAAACCGAGTATAGAGATGCATAATCATTTCCCATGATAACTAGCAAAGCCAAGACATTGTTCATTCTTTGTCTGCTAAAAGTCCACTGCTGAATTCCATTGGCCAAGTGTAGCGTTTCGAATGCGCCAAATGGAAGCAACCGATTGGCCCAACCAATCCATGACACGGACATTAACAAAAAAATGTCACAACCTAGCTAGCTTGCAAAGCAAAGTGTGAATCTAAAGCCTTTTGTGGTTGTGGAGGTTCCTGGCTTATAAGCCAATAGCTGTTTGTTTAGCAGTCTCATGTATCATTGTTTCTTGATTATCTATTGTAGGTTGGAGGTAGCTCTTGCTCATCAATGTACTCTGGCCGTGGTGTGGGTGGAAGCAGTTATATGGGTTCAGGCGGTTCTGGCTCGTACTACTGAGGTAATTTAATTTGTTGTGTTATTCATGTTTTATTAAGTCAGTGATGCATGCTAGAGTATAAGCCCAAGGTGCCCAAGTCATTACTATTTTTTCCTCTGGAGATTTATGTTTTTTGAAGGCACGGTTTCTCTTCTTTTGCTCTAAAAGCCTATGTATGTGCTGAGAATCTTTCATTGTATACAATAGGGTGGTGGTTGTGGTTCAAGCCCTTGGCTATCCACAGATTGGATGCTATGTCAGGCTGTATTATTTCGCTGCAAGGATACTCAAGCTGTGTCGTCTAATTTATCTCCTATAAGAACTTCACCTGATGGAAAACTTGGAGTCATGCTGCATCCTTTGTTCTTATGAATAGTAGATTATAACAATAGAAGGAGGGATTTCTTAAGGTAAACGGGAAGATTTGGCAACAAAGGGAGAGCAAATCATCGACAAACACACACCTAAATAAAAAACGATAGGGTAAGATTACAAATTTGATATGAACAAAATAGAAATGCAAACTAGCACTTCTTTCTAGTTTGAAAAAGGACGAAGACTCAATTGCCACAATTAATAAATTAGAACAAATTTTACCGGAGAAGACATTTATAATGACATCAATAGAACTCACAATTCAGTTGAGTAAAATTAGACTCTCACTGTAACCATAGACCCTCCTCCTGGTTCTGCTATAGGTACCAAGTTTTATTCCAGTATCCGAAACTTGCTCCGATTTAGGATCGTACAACTCTAACTTTCTGTGTTGCCAATTTTCGCATCTCGTTGTAAAATGAACACCGCCATTTGCTGTAAATGCCAATGGCCATGCAATTTTTCCTTCTGCCGGAACAGGAATCGTGCGAATCATTTTCCAGGAATCCATTTCCAGAACCCATATGTCATAGTAGTAACGGTACCCACGATCCCATTCTTTTCTATGATGGAACAAAGAAAGTGATTTCTCCAACACCCTAATGGAAATTGAATCTGTCACTGTGAGCAATCTATCAGGAAGCATAATCCTTTGGAAAACATCATTCTCCATATCAAAAGAAATGATGTATCTGCAATCTGGAAAAAACTCCTGTACAACCCAATACACAATTCCATTCAAGTAAGTCCATTTCTTGCTCCAGAACGCGCTAAATTTTTTTGTCACTGGGGGAACTGCATGGATTATTCTCCAAGAGTCCAACCTAAGGCTGTAAACCTCGACACAGACGCTGTGCAAAAAATCCCCAACTCTGACAACTTTGTAGTCATTTCCACCAACATTGAGGCCAAACCCAAGAGCTATGGTAGCGACGTCGCTGTAACAATACTTGACACGAATAAGACCTTTAGGAAGTCTCTTGAACTTCCTGATTGATGGATTCCATAAATATGTACTCTTCATATTAGTATCAGATATACAAAGCAATCCATTGCAGGAACCATAAATGTAGAAAGGGGAACCACTCGGATGCCTAGGAAGATCTAACTCCAAACACTTAGTATATGCTTCAGGACAAAAGACTGACAAGCAATCTGGATTGTCAGAGTACATAAGTAAATAATCACAACCACTTTTCATGGCAGTCCTTTCGAGATGGGCGCTTATGAAACTTGGGCTGCTAATTAAAGCATGCCAAGACTTGCAAACACATCTGAACTTCAACAGAGATTTCACAGGCAATTTTGCAATGATGTCTAACAAGATTTCATGGGGTATGTATTTGGGGCTAACCATGTTAAAAACTAAAATACATATACAGAATTCAACTGACAAGACCAGGAAACTACAAGCTGCTATCCAGCAACCCAAACAGTCCCAAAATAGAGAGAATAGAAGGACAAAGCAATAGAACTGAAGTTGGAAACGATGATAATTGAGTTATAGGGCTAAAATCCCAAAGAAACTTGAGTCTCTTAATAGCCTTTTTATACTTAAGAGTACATCAGCTTATTAAGAAGACCTAATTGACAAAGGAAATTAAACCGAATCCTAATTGGAAAAAGAGAACTAATATAAAAAAACCTAATAATTTAAAATAACTAGAATATTAGCCCAACTGACTAACGGGCTTAAAATTACTAGATGCTTCTGCGTCATAAAGCATTTCAAAGATTGACAAAGTTACACTTCTTGTCCTGCATAATCTGTTGCGCTTTTGCTTCAGTGACGGATCCAAGATTTTACCTATATATTAAGGCATGGTCTGCAGAAACTAATTTTCGCTATTATTTAATGGGCTACATGATAGTTTTTGGGGGCTGATGTGCATGGGTTTCCAACCCTCCAACGCACACACACATCCCTCCCCCCCTCCTCTCTTTTGTTGCTGGGTATTCCACCATCCACTAGAGCAAGCAAGTTTCTTCGTAAATACTGACATAATAACTTTATTTAACCACTTTCTAGTAGAATAAATATTATATAAAAAAATGTTAGGATTTGCCCATATAAGTGACAAAGGGCCTCAACGGGAAGATTTGCCAACAATTAAATAAATAAATAAAGGGTGGTGATTTCCCCACTCCTTTTTTAGTTATAAAAAAGGAGTGTAAGTGGATAAAATGATAGAAAAAGGAGTGGGGAAATCACCTCTCTAAATAAACTGTTAAAAGAAGGGGGTGTATTCAATTAAAATTTTAAAAGACTATTTAGGGATAAAAAAGTCTAGTGAATTTAACTAGAATATAATGACTTATAGGATTTTATTTATGGATTTATATAATAAAGATTTTTTACTTAAGGATTTTAAATATTTCTATAATAGGATTTATAAGATTTGAAAGGGCCACATGAATTTCTTCTGGGTTCGACATAAGATTTTTTTTAGAAAAAATAGACTTGTAAAAATTAAAAGCTAATATTATTTCATTATTTGTATGTCTTTCTCAATAAATAAATAAATTATTATTATTTCATCAACTTATGAACTCTTACTGCCTCGTCCCAGCATCCCACGCTAGCATACAGGTTTGCCAATTGCACATGGGTAGAACCACACTCTGGCTCCAATTGCATAGGTTTGCCAAACTATCTGCATCCTCAATGCCAATCCACACTGTTCCATGAACCCTACAAGACGAAAGGCTGCGACGTAAGGCTGTGCTGGGCATATACACCTTGCAATCATGGAGTTCCAAGATACATTTTCTTTGCCATCCAAATTTTTGAATATGTAAAGCGCATCTTTGACCTGCCCAGGATACATTATCTCTGCCTTCCAAGATGCATTTCAGGGTGACTTGTTTATTGAGATGACAACCCTATTACTAATTGCTGGCAAAGAGCACTTCTACCATGCCTAGGAGCTCCACTGCTTGTGCAAGCACTCAGAATACTTGCATACGTAAAATCATCGGGTTTTGAAGAATGCCTCATCTCACTGAAAAGCTGCACACACACACATCAACCTGCCACTCTTGTGCGAACCCTGAAATAATGGATGTCCACGACACCACATTTCTCACAGGCATTTCATCAAACGCCCTATAGACAGTCTGTAACTCACAGAATCTACCATAAAACTTACCAAAGAGCTTCCAATATACACATTGACAACAAACCCACCTCTTATTTTTGTGCATGACGGAGAATCAACAGAGCTAGAATCAAACATGTCATCGAACAAAGTTGAGATTTTTATTGGTGAATTAGAATCAGAGGAAAAAAAAAAGAAAAACTCTCTATGTGCCCCTCCATGTCTTCTAGCTCGTCAGCCCACCGCCCCACTGCCCTTCCACAGAAAAAATCAGAGAACAAAGTTGAGATTTTTATTGGTGAATTGGGGGGTTGAAGGTGATGGAGAATTCACAAGATTTTATCAGGCAACAAAGAGGGAGATGGGGATGGAAGGAAGGTCTTTGCTTACACCCAACAGCAAGTAGCTCTAGGTAGTGGTGGTTTGGTCCTGCAATCAATCACTAATTTAAACTCACAATCAATAATGCCAAAGAAAGATTTTACCCCAAACACATTTAAAATGACACCAAATAGAACTCACAACTCAGTTGAGTAGACTCACTGTAACCATAGATCCTCCTCCTTCTGGCCCTGCGATTGTCTTTTAATCCAGTAATCCTAAATTCCTGCGATTTCTGAACATACAACGCCAACTTCCCGGAAGAAGTTGAAAAATGAGCACCACCATTTGTTGTAAACCCCAATAGGAATGCAATTGTTCCTTCTGCTGGAACAGGAATCTTGCGAATCATTTTCAAGGAATCCATTTCCAGAACCCATATGTCATAGTAGTAACGGCACCCAAGAACACGATCCCATTCTTGTCTATGATGGAACAAAGAAAGTGATTTCTCCAACACCCTAATGGAAATTAAATATGCCACCGTGAGCAATCTATCAGGAAGTATAATTCTTTCGAAAACCTCATTCTCCGTATCAAAAGAAATGATGCATCTGCAAATAGTATAGCCGTCGTTTTTCTAATTTTTTTCAAAGAAATAGTATCGCCAAGCGGCTATACTCGATTTTTCCTAATTTTTCAAAAAGAAATAGTATAGCCGATCAAATTTTTTTTAAAAACGTATAGCCGGGCGGCTGTATAGTATATCCGAGCGGCGTCGCTCGGCTCTTTTATTGTCTAATAAATAGTATAGCCGGGCGGCCATACTCTTTAAAAAAAAAAAATCTTTTTTAAAGAAAGAGTATAGCCGGGTGACTATACTAAGGTTTTTAGAAAAAAATTTCAAAAAGAAATGCTATAGCCGCGCGGCTATATTTGGTTCAATTTTTTTAAAAAGAAATATTATACAGTGCATCTATACTCGGTTTTTAGAATTTTTTTTTTTAAAAAAGAAATAGTATAGTCGGTCGGTGATACTTTGTTTTTTTCTAATTTTTTAAAAAGATATAGTACAGCCGTGCGGCTATACTCAGTTTATTTTTTTCCAATTTTTAAAAACGAATTAGTATACTCGTGCGGCTCTACTCGCTTTCCCTAATATCTTTTTTAAAAAAATTCAAAAAAAGAGTATAGCCAATCGGCTATACTATTTCTTTTAAAAACAAATTCGAAAAACCAAGTAGCGTCGCGCGGCTATACTATTTAATTAAAAAAATTATGAAAAAGGGACCCTCCTAGTTGCATTTGTTTATACTTTATAGATATTAATTTTGTATAGCCGCGTGGCTATACAAATAAAATATGTACGTGTTTTATTTGTTAAAATTTTGGCATAAAAAAAATTATGAAAAAAGGACCCTCCTAGTTGCATTAGTTTATACTTTATAGATATTTATCGGGTATAGCTGCGCGGGTATACGAATAAAATATGTACTTGTTTTATTCGGTAAAATTTTGGTAAATTACAACTTAAAAGTTCGGCCACTATATAACACATGACAATTATGTGTATAATACGTGAATTTCATGTGTATTATTGAAAATTTTGTAAAAAATAAGTGTATTAAACATGAAAATTACGTATGTATAGATTCAATACAAGTATTGTACATTTGCTTTTTAAAAAACGTGAATTTTACCGGTTCTTTAACACGTTTACATAACACGGATTTATTATTGATATAGATATGTACATGTATAATACAATATTAGTAATAACTCTGGATAAGTAAAAAAATCAAAAGAGGATAATAGGGACTCAGGTAATGGCCTAATAGTAATAGATAATGCTCTAAACTACTCTTATCGATAAACAAAAATCGGCAAAAAAATATAAAAGAAAAAGTGGATCATAGTATATATATATAAAGAATATAGCAGCTTGACTATACTATTTATTTATTAATTTTTTTTGAAAAAAAAAGAGCCGAGTAAAACTGCGCCACTATACTATTCTTTAAAAAAAATTGGTAAAACCAAGTATAGCCGTGCGGCTATCCTATTTCTTTTTTGAAAAATGAGGAGAAAAACCGGGTATAGCCGTTCGGCTATACTATTTCCTTTAGAACAAATAGCTAAAGAGGCTCAGTCTTTGAAAGAAGGTGTGGATAAGTATAATTTGAGGAATCAGAAGAGGGCCCAAGAGGCCAGAGAGAGGGCAGAGTTGCTTGGAAGAGCTGTATGCGACTCCCAACCCTTTTACTTTCTGTTTACTACCTCATTCTGATGTATGCCTTTGTTTAATATGCCTTTGTCTTATGATGTAGAATGGGGAGGGTGCTCATGTTTTGAGAATCTTTGAACTTTGATGATGAGTTCTTCTCGCATGCTTGACGAAGCCAGTGCTACTGGAGAAAGTATTCTTAGGAAATATGCAGAACAAAGGGATTGGCTAAAGGTATCACCCATATTTGTGCTCACTGTTACGCACCTCACTTTGCACCAATTATATGGTTGTCAAATTCAAATGGACCCTTCATTTTTATTTATTATTTTGGTAATAGTCTGTCTAACCATATTTTCACTTCATTAGATGAGGTCCTAACTCGAAAAGCATGGCAGCTATTAGATTGGATTTCTTTTATGGGAACATTTTTGCTCACCACTTTAACCAAGGTGTACTCTCACTCCACGGGCATAACCACGGTTAAGCTCATTATGGACACATGTCAAATACTGAGTATACCTTGAGTTACAGTGTACGAACAAGCATCCTAGAGATCATGTATTAATAATTGATCCCTACATAAATGAACAAAACTAATCTGAATAACTGACTGGCTGTCAAAAATTTAGATACAGGATTGCTACAATTGTTCATTGATGCCTTCACGGCCACCATAGCAATGGCTCATGCAAACTGAAGGAAATGTTCTTGTCTAAAATATTCACGGAACTAGATGGAGTAGAGTAACTCATGAAGACTCCACTTTGACGGCGGGAGGATCCATCCACTTCCAAACAGAAAGGAGACCAGTTGCATCCCCACTGAAGAATAGTCCTCCAGGTCCTACCTCGACCGTCCGAACTTCTTGTTTTGCAAATAATCTGCCTCTTTCAGTGAATGATGGCAGTTCATATATGCGGACAGAATTATCATTGCAAGAAGAAAGCAAGATTGGCTTGCTTTCTGCATCTGTCATTCCGGCAAGATCAAGAACACCCTGCTCTTCGTTGTGAGTGTAGGTCACTTCCAAACCACCTCCTTCAGTGGCAGCCCACACCTTTACCGTGTCGTCCAGTGAGCATGAGAGCAAGAACTGATTCCAGCAAAGAAGAGACATCACCACACCAGAATGCCCATTTAGTGTCAGAACACCCTGCAAAGTATAAAGGTCCCACACCTGAAACAAAAAGAACATTACAGTAAATTACACGAGGAATTTGAATACAGAAGCACTTCATAATCAGATTATTGGAATAAATCATTTTGCTCCCTCTCTTGTAAATAGAGGAGAGGACATATAGTAGAAACGGACAAAACTTGTTTGTAGATGCCACAAACTAACCTTAATTGTATGGTCCACAGAACTCGAGTAAAGCCTGTTGCGCCCAACAGTTAAACATACCACAGCACCAGTGTGGCCCTTCAGAGTTGCAGCAGGATAAAATGGCGGATTAGTTTCAGTGCTACCTTTCCACACACGTATATCACCATTCTGCAATATTAAAACAAACAGATAAATCAATTGAAAACGGTGCACTACGAATAAAAGGAGGAACATATATCCTAAAATCCCAGCTACGCAATAATTAGGAAAGCTGCAGAATTGTTAGGCTCTTTACCTGTGTCCCGGCGAAAAGCATTTCATTACCAACCACCATAGCATGCACTTGGCCAACAGGTCCATCCAGGTTGAATTCAGAATTTGTCTCAGTATTCCAAACCTGCAACATCAAGCAAAATCAGCATACATATTGAAGTTGAACCAACCAAGCTACTAAAAGAAAGTGCCCCAGTTACAAGATTTGGTACACCAGCAAAAACCCATGGGCCCTCACTAATTAAAGAACCAGCTTCACCACCGAGATCAATCACACTGCCACATTCACCAGTATGGAGTCCCAAACTCTGGCTGTTCCATCTTTACTGGTTGAATAAAGCTTGTTAGTTCGTTCAGGAAGGGCAATACCAGTGACAGCCTGTTAACATAAATTTCACAATTATTATGATTGTCCAAACTCAGAAATAAAGAGGAACAGAACAAATTAAAAAAGAAAACATACTTCCAAAATTAAAAATACCTTCGTGTGCCCTTGGAGCTTTGCCAACATGGAGAACCCCTCACCACGGAACCAGTTATGCAAATACCGGCATCGATCACCTTTCACACAATTTCCATCTACCCAGAACTTGCAGACACTTTTCGGAGTAGGATTGCTTTTCTGGGCAGCATTGCTTTTCTGAGGAGCATTGCTTTCGCGAGGAGCATTGATTTTCTGAGGAGCATGGCTTTTCTGAGGAGCATTGCTTTTCTGAGTAGCATTGCATGCATTGCCCTTTCCGATGGCAGTTGCTTCCTTCGTCCAAACAAGAGACGACTTCCTTGAAATTTGAGGGTTCACGGATGAAGGCGCTGCATCCGCGTGAAGGAAACGACAGAATTCCCTTGTGCACCTTCCAGCAGCCCAAAAGGCGCAAACAGTTTTTGAAGGTCCTCCTGCAGGTCGAGCATACACTGATCTTTCTGGTCTATAAACACAAATTTTGAAACCAATAAGAAATCGCAGAGAGACAGCTTCGAAGATCACCCCCTCAAACAGAATTTCAATATTTGATCGATCTTCAGAAAACCCTAAAAATATACGAAACCAGATAAGCCTTGAAATCCAAATCAACGTACGATCACCCTCTAAGAATCGAGAAACTAGCAAGGGCGGATTCTTCAAATCCTTTAAATCAATTCGAAAACTTTTCAAACTAGCCAGTCGCCGATCCCAAGGCGTATCCTAAACAACAATAAAAGTAACCCTAAAATCGAAGCCCTAGATATCCAGCTTGAGCGAGCATCAAACCCATAACCAAAAACCATTATCCTCAAGAAATACGCGTTCGGCGAAAAAAATAGCCTCTTGGGTATCAATTAACGGTCGAAAACGAACAAAACCCTAGAAGGAACAATGCGATTGCAGAGACGCGTGAAGAGAAGAAGCAAACCTGATCGATTCGATTGGGCGAGAGCTTTGAGCTGAAGCTATTCGATTATCGTCTGGACTGATTTCGAAGCACAGTCAATCCAAGTGGACGAACGATCAAAGAGAGAGAAAACGATCACGGAGAAAGAAAGAAAATGCCTTTCGCTTTCGTTGCGATTGAAACCCTAACTGTAAGCGAAACTTTGATCACTCTGGCCTGAAGCTGATCTTCTATGTGTGTATATATAGTTGGCGCCAGGAAAGAAGTACTGCGTTCGTTAGACGCGGTGATCGCAAAACTGATCTTGACCGTCCGATATGAAGCAACTATTCCTGATCGTGACCGTCCGTTAGATCTAATCTATTTTTGTCGTTTTCTCTTTATTTATTTTTAAACTAACTTTTTATGAAAAGCAATTTCTTTGTTTGAAATTATGTTACTAGTACATTTCCACCCATGCCTCTGGAAAATCATAAAGAAAAAATATAGTGGATCAGCATGTTTAATATCATTCTATAAATCTATGTGTTAAATCAAATTTCAAACTTAAATGACCAGTAGGATATAAGAAGTCGTAGTATTCCTATGTTTTTACATCCTTGCCATAAGACTTAATATTTTATTTATAATTTATTCCAAACATTTCATTAACTGCCATAATTGTAATTAAAATTCCTTATTAATAGCATATCAATCACCCTATTTCTTCTGGTTGCCATTCCCTCTAACATATGGCCCCTTAAAATTGCAAATAAAAAAAATATTTAAATTACATATCCAATAATGTACATATGAAAAATATAAATATAAATATAAATATATACGTATAAAAATAAAGGTATATTATTTACCAAAAGAAATTAACAAAAATAGGTCAATTACTTTGTAATTTAAATTTCCGTACATTTTTCCTAAATTAAAAATAGGTACACAATAATTCATAGAAAATAGGTATGTTGTATAATTGAAATTTATGCACATTTTTTATAAATTAAAAATAGGTACATTATTTAGAAGAAAAAAAAAAGTTAATTATACTAGGTAAATTGTTTTACTAGGTATACATTATTGGAGAAAAAAAATAGGTACATTATTTAGAGAAAAAAAAAAGGGTTCATTATACTAGGTAAATTGTTTTACTAGGTACTTTATTAGAGAAAAAAAATAGGTATATTATTTTGAGAGAAAAAAAAGGTACATTATTTTGAAAAAAAAAAAAAGGTACATTATTATAGAAAAAAAATAGGTACATTATTTTAAGAGAAAAAAATAGGCTCATTTAGAAAAAAAATTGTTTTCCTAAAACAAACAATAAAAAGATGATCAAATTATTTTTCATAAAACAAGTAATAAAGAAAAAAAAAATAGGTACAATATTTGGAGAAAAAATAGGTTCATTACAACAATTGTTTTAAAAACAAAACAATAAATAGATTATCAAATTATTTTTCAACATAATTAGAAAGTACACTATTATTCATAAAACTATAATAAAAAAGAATACTAGTCGTATAATTCATAAAAGACAACAACATTAATTCCGAAATTTAATATTGAATTTAAATTACTAATACTTTAAATAGATTACTGTTGAGGCCCAAAAAAGTCACGGGAAGCCCAAAGACATTCAAAACCCAATATACCATATAATGTTGGTCATGCGTTAATTCAAGCTGTATTTTGGGAATTAATTTATTAAATAAATATATAAATAGTGTACATGCCATGCCAAATCAATAATACATTTTTCTTATGCCAATCACCTACCAAGCTCACATGAACCCAAGTCATGTGGTTTACGGGGCTTGCATGAGGGATTGTGGTGTGGAAGGTTACAGAGGTTCACAAGGCCCACGAAAGCTCTTGGATAATGGAGACTTTGGGCTAGCTACTTGGGAGCACCAAAGTCCAAGCCCATTACTTAGAGTTCTCCAATGTGGGTGAGTAAATGAGAAATTTTTTAAAGCACTTCCTTTTACCTATAGGAAATAGTCATTTTCCAAATGCCTAGCTTTACCCGTTGGAAACAAGCCTTTTCCAGTACTTCCTCTTACCCACTGGAAACAAGCCACTTCCAACACTTCTTTTTACCCATAGGAAATAGTCATTTTCCAATGCCTAGTTTTACCTGTTGGAAAATAGCATGCCCCAGTGCTTCCTTTTAACTACTGAAAATAGGCTGGTTCCATCACCTCTTTTTACCTATTGGAAATAAAGGAGAGCCTTCACCTTCTATAAAATGGGAGGCATTACTCAGCCAAAGCAACCCATCTTCGTTGTTACAAGCTTTGTTGCGTCGATTCAGCTGCACCAAAATAGATTCAGCTGCATCCTCAACTTGTGATACTCGCAAGTGCACGAGCCGTTGGTAGTTTAGCATATGTAAGTGCGAGGTCGATCCCACGAGGATTGATGATAGATTGATTTAATTCAATTCCCTGTACAAAACAGAAATGAAAAAAAGAAAGAAAATAAATCAAACAAGAAAGAAAGAAAAGAAATTAACTCAAGCGAATAAGTTCCCAAGTTCAACTTAGATTAACGGATTGATTCTAGCTAAAGTATGATTAAGCCATGGTGTCTGGTCATAACCTTGTGTTCCTAATTCCCTAACTTGATCATTTGTTGTCTAACCTAAATTAAGCATTAGGAACCCATTAAGCATAGAAGAACATTTTAAACAACCAAGCATGTATCTAATCCCTGTTGTCGAATGTCCATACATACTCTTCCTATTCATAGTTCAATTCGAATTAAAGCATGGTGTCTACTCTTAATTCAAACCAAGATAGCTAACATGCAAGCCTTAATGGTGATCAATCATTCAAACTAGCATATTAATTTATAAGCATAATGAATAAGAACAAAAACCATAATTGAAACTTGGAAACTACTCAAACTTGAATTGCTAAAGAAAATAATTTACATTACAAAAAATAAATTACAACTAAGAAGCAAAAGGAAAACAACAATTGAGAACTAGAAAGGAAAACTAAGAGAATTTGAGGGAGAGAAGGGAGGGGAGCTCTAGAGAAGTGTTTGAGAGCTCCCCCCCTTGGGGTGTGTTTACAAGCTTGGGAAACCTCACTATTTATAGGCCTAAGGAAGTTGAAAATCTAAATTAAATATTGCTTTCCACTCACTTCATCAACTTCACCTAACACACCATTACATTTGAAAACAATTTTTCTTTCTTTAAACTTAGTGTTGCAGCTCCCACTTCAATTATAAGACTTGAATATGCTTCACCTAGCCTTCCCACAAGATAGTGCACTTCACCAACAATTTCCACTAGATAGTGCATTTCATCATGCGTATGTCATGCATGACAATGCATTGCACTCTTCTTTTGGGTTCGTTTTGGGCTTGTTAATACATTCATAAAATTCTGGAAAAATATGGATCTTCAAGCCCTTTGTCTTATCTTTCCAAGCATATGAAGCCCAACTCAAGGAAAAATCGGAAAGACCTTCAAATGTCATTTGTAGCCCAGTAACGCAGATGCTGCCGAATTTTGACCTTGAGCTACTAAATTATGTATAACTTCCTCTAGAAGACTCAGAATCATGAACCGTAAAATGCTACGGAAACTAGACTTCCGTATCTTTCCAATGATGTATGGCTCATTATCTGGTTCTTCTTGAGCAAGTACAGGTTAATCCGTGAAATTGAATGATCTGCAGACACTGTTTTGAGCTAATTTGTCTCCAAAATGCATTTAATGAGTCTCAAGCTTATTACGCTGAAACAAACACAAAACTTATTAAAAGCACAAGTTTAACTCAAAAACATAACCAAATCATAAGTTAGAAGGGTACAAAAAGATATGTAATTATGCACCGATCAAGCTTCTCAACAACCATGAAAACTCATCTTTCTTCATCTACTGCAAGCATTCCAGCAGCTTCTAATTTTTCTTCAGCCAACACTCCCTCACTCGGCTGCTGCAAGCATCCCAGCAGCCATCAACTCCCATAAAACATCACCTAGCTCCAAGCTTTTCCTTCATTCCAAGCTTTAAACATCATAGCCTTCAAACCTCAAGCTTTTCCTTCCATCCTCCTTCTCTTGAAACTCTTAAATCCATAAAGCATCACCTAGCTCCAAGCTTTTCCTTCCTTCCAAACTTTAAACACCCTAGCCTTCAAACCTCAAGCTTTTCCTTCCATCCTCCTTTTCTTGAAATTCTTAAATCCCCATAGCCATAGCCACAAACAACAAATTATCAACACCAAACTCAAACATATCCAACACCAAGCCAAGCACATGCATTCTCATTTGCTAAACTTGTGGGTCTTTAGCTTCCACACTCCAAGCTCTCATGCCAAGCTCATATAAGCTCATATAATCTCATATCAACATCAGCAAGTCATGTTCAACTATTCGTCGAGCTACCGGAAACATCAACACAAAACACGCAGCCGCTGGAAGAAGAACAAAGTACTCCCCCAGGATTTGCTTCTCCCTTGGGATACTTTGGGCCTAGTTCTCGCTAGCTCAAAAAAAGGAGCAACGAAGTCTTCATTCATCACTCTATTGGCGATCCAAGGATCAACAAGCCCTGATGAGCCTTAGGATGAAAAAGACCCCAACAATTACTAGTCGTAATTCATAGAAGGAAAACACCATTAATTCAAAAATAGATTACTGATACTTTAATGTGGAATTTAATATTTAATTTCAAATAAGTTTCTAAATTAGTTCCTACATCCATTACAACTATTTGAAGATCTTTCCAAATTCAACGGATGTCATTAGTTACACCCCCCATAACACATTAATTTATAAACAGGGGTAGTTTGGGAATCCGAAAAATACAATGAATCTGATTTTAAGTTATATTAGGTAACTTTCTTAGTTGGATCCTAGTCATTGGGTATTATTTGAAAAAATTGGGTATTTTAAATAAAAAACTAAAGGAAAGGGTTGTAGGTGATTTAAAATGAATTTTATGGGTTTAAGCTCAATTTACTATTAATAAAATAAAAATATTTAAACTTAAGGAGTTAGAAGGCTTATTTGGATCGGGAGAGCTCATATGTAAGCCAACAAAGTCTAATTATGTGAAAAAAGAGTTTGATTTGCATACAAGTGGTCTCATATTCAAACCTCTCTGAAACCTCGATAATGTTTGAATACCCCTCCCCTTCCTAACTTTCGAAAAAGAAAACTAAGATAACATTACAAGATCCATTATATGTAGACCCACATTGAAAGATACATCTTACGTTTCAATTGCCAAAATGATGTTCTTAGCATTTCATAGATTTTATCTCTGTATGTTGGTTGTCAAATTCAAATGCACCCTTAATTTTCATTTATTATTTTGATATAATAGTCTATGTCTAACCAGATGTTCACTTCGTTAAATGAGGTCTTAAATTTGAATCCCTTGAATTAACAAGTCTCGCCCCCTTCATGCAAGTGCCAAGCGTGGTAGCTATCTCAGATTGGATTTCTTTTACCTCCTTTAATGAAAGTTCTTATTGACCCCAAAAAAAAAAAAAAAACAGAAGATTGGATTTCTTTTACAAAAACAGCCACCAATCTTAGATTGTGTTCGAATCCCTCGAATGACATAGAGTGGAAGGGGTATGTAAATTCAAAATTTATGAAAACAGACACCATTCTGAAGACAATGTTTAAAACCAAAGAATTGCATTTATAATGAATTTAAATTCTCAATAATGAATCATTTTTCAAATTGTTAAAATTCACTGTATATTAACAGTGTAAGAACAAACATCACAGAGGGATCATGTATTAAAAATTGATCCCACAGAAATGAACACAACTAATTTGAATAGCTGACTGGCTTTAGATACAGGATTGCTACATTTGTTCATTGATGCTTCACGGCCACCATAGCACGGCTATACTGTTTCTTTTTGAAAAATTAAAAACTCGTATAGCTGGGCGGCTATACTATTTCATTTTAGAAAATTAGTAAACAACTGAGTATAGCCGACCGTCTAACCTATTTCTTTTTGAAAAATTAGGAAAATGCCAAGTTTAGCCGCGCGGCTATATTATTTCTTTTTAAAAAAATTGGAAAAAGCCCAGTATCGCCACACGGCTATACTATTTCTTTTTTTAAAAAATGGAATAACCGAGTATCGCCACACGGCTATACTATTTCTTTTTTTTTTTAAAAAAAAAAAACCAGGTATAGC
This sequence comes from Prunus salicina, assembly GCA_020226455.1. NCBI lineage: Eukaryota > Viridiplantae > Streptophyta > Magnoliopsida > Rosales > Rosaceae > Prunus > Prunus salicina. Next base: position 16,210,296 of record CM035343.1, on the reverse strand, counting down.
CTGTCAGCTATACTACTTTTTCTAAAAAAACCGTAGTATAGCCAAGCGGCTATACAATTAAAAAAAATGAATAAGGGACTCTCCTAGTTGCATTAGTTTATACTTTATAGATATTAATTTGGTATAGCCACACGGCGATACGAATAAAATATGTACGTGTTTTATTTTTTAAAATTTTGGCATAAAAAAATTAATGAAAAAAGGACCCTCCTAGTTGCATTAGTTTATACTTTATAGATATTGATTTGATATAGTTACGTGGGTATTCTATTATAATAAAAAAAATTAGTAAAAAAACAGAGTACCGCAGCTATACTATTTCTTTAAAAAAAATTGGAAAAAAAAAGGGCTGTATAGTGTAAGGAACTGACCTTTCCGTTGCGTCTTGCATTAGTGTAAGGAACGCTGCCTATGGAGAAGAATGATTTTCCAAAATCCTATCCTCTTACTGTGATGTCTCAGACGTGCTTCAGCCTTCAGCTAATCTCTTGCGAGGAATTCAAGTTTCCTCTCATAGTTGAAAACCGCAGGCATGAGGAAGGAATTAGATTGATATTATGATATCAAAAGGCACACATTGCCGACCCCATTAATGTGGTATACGCAGCCATAATCATTTCCCATGATAACTAGCAAAGCCAAGACTTCATTCTTTGTCTGCTAAAAGTCCACTGCCGAATTTTGTCTGCCAAGTGTAGCGTTTCAAATGCGCCAAATGGAAGCAACGGATTGGTCCAACCAATCCATGACATGGACATTAACAAAAAAAATGTCACAATCTAGCTAGCTTGCAAAACCAAGTGTGAATCTAAAGCTGAGTATGTAAACAGGAACAAGGAAAACACATAATAACACCCAGATCAAAATTGAATATGTAAAAAGAGACATTTATATATAAACAGGAACAACAAGTAATTATTAAGCCAAGCCAAGTCTCATCACCAAATCCATTCCAAAGGCAATTGGCAATAAAAAAAAGGAAATTGAGAAAAGTGAAACTACTGGTAAAGGTCACAGAGTGAAAGGAGGACATTGAAGATTAAGGGACACTCTGTTTCTGTGGTCTACGTTAGCCTAATCGCTTTTCAAGTCAAGTCAATGGAGTTATGGGTAGGCTGTCTTTTTAATTCATTGAATTCTGCAATTCATCATAACAAGCTTGGCTTTCGATGAGACACCAGCAAACGCTAGTTTGTTTCTTGACCACTTCAAGTCGTTGATATCCATGGCTCTTGTGAGAGCAGCCGATCCACAAACCTCCTCTGTTTCCAGTACTTCTGGATATTGTCGTTATCACGTGTTCCTGAGTTTCAGAGGCCAAGACACTCGCAAGACTTTCACTGACCACCTCTACACGGCCCTTGTCAACGCCGGATTTCGCACTTTCCGAGACTACGATGAAGTCGAGAGAGGAGAAGGTATCAAGCCCGAACTGCAGAAAGCAATCAAACACTCAAGAACTTCTGTCATTGTGTTCTCGAAAGACTACGCGTCGTCCAGATGGTGCCTTGACGAGCTGGTGATGATCCTTGAACGCAAGAGAAAGACCTCAGATGACCATGTCGTTTTGCCTGTCTTCTACGATGTGTATCCATCCCATGTAAGGAAGCAGACAGGAAGTCTTGCAAAAGCATTTGCTAGACACCAAAAAACTCAACCGCTGCCGAAGGTGAAGGCATGGAGAGAGGCACTTACAGAGGTTGCAGATCTGGCAGGGATGGTCTTGCAAAATCAAGCTCATGGGTAATTTCATTCCTACTACCAACTCAATTAGTTTCTTTATTTGGTTGCAACTGAATTAGTATCTCGTTATTAAAAGTAGTTCAAAGTTTTGATAGATTCTGTCCTTTCAAATAAAATAAAATAAAAATTATTGATAAAAACACATCCACAAAAACACTCAAGACACCCTCAGCAATCCAGATTCTTCTAAAGGCATCCGGGACTGAGATGCAAAGACAGAGAAATACCTATTATCCAGCTGTTATTGCAAACGTAGTTTTAAGTTCTATCTAACTCTTTCAGCACTCATCTATTATATATTTGTACCTTCTAACTTTCTGAACTTATTTCCATGCTATTTTATAACTTAAGTATATGAAATCATGCATGCATGTTTGAATTCTCTTTCATTTTGATTGCAATTTTTTAGGTACGAGTCAAAGTTCATCAAGAAAATAGTTAAAGTGATTGGAGACAAACTAAGTCGCACACCATTGAGTGTTGCTCCCAACTTGGTTGGAATGCATTCTCGAGTTGAAAGAATTAATTTCTGGTTACAACGGAGGTCCACTGATGTTGGCATACTTGTAATCTATGGGATGAGTGGAATAGGGAAAACAACCATCGCAAAGACTCTTTACAATTCAAACTTTAGAATATTTGAAGGAAGCAGCTTCCTTGAAAATATCAAAGAAGTTTCAGATCAACCCAATGGCTTAGTTCAAATACAAACACAACTTCTTTCTGATATTTTGAATGGGAGAAAAATGAAAATAAGCAATGTTAGTGAGGGATTAATTAAGATTGAAGATGCAATAAGCTCCAAAAGGGTTCTTCTTGTTCTCGATGATGTGGATCATATGGACCAATTAGATGCAGTATTTCAAGTGAAAGATCGATTTTATCCAGGAAGTAAAATCATCATAACAACTAGGCGTGCAAGATTGTTAAAGGCTCATCAAGTTACTGAGGTGTATGCAGTTGGAACTTTGACTCAAGAAGAATCATTGGAGCTCTTCAGTTGGCACGCTTTTGGCCAAGACCATCCCATTGAAGATTACATAGAATATTCAGAGAAGCTAGTCGATCATTGCGGAGGACTTCCATTAGCTCTCAAAGTTTTAGGTTCTTCTTTGTTGGGGGAAAGTGTATGTCTATGGAAAAGTGCATTGGAGAAGTTAGAAGTTATTCCAAATGGTGAAATAATAAATAAACTAAGAGTAAGCTATGACTCTTTGCAAGATGACCATGACCAAAAATTATTCCTCCACATTGCTTGTTTCTTTATCGGAATGGACAAAGATTACATTGCTAAAATACTAGATGGATGTGATTTCTATACAATTGTTGGCATTCAAAATCTCATTGATAGATGTTTGGTGATTATTGATGGATGGGACAAGGTGCGGATGCACGACCTGATTTGTGGAATGGGAAGAGAAATTGTTCGCCTAGAATCAAAGGATCCTTGGAAGCGTAGTAGAGTATGGCATCATAAGGACTCTTTCAAAATCTTGACGGAAAAGAATGTAAGAAATATGCGTTATTTGTACACATTTTTGTTTTTCCTCTTCTAAAAACTTTCCAAATGTCTTTTCCTTTTCTTTTGTAGGGTACGGAAACAATTGAAGGTCTTGTCCTAGACATGCACATGTACCCTACTATAAACTCAAATGAGAAAGTCTTGGAAACCAATGCATTTTCACGGATGCAGGAACTAAAACTACTCCATCTTAGTCATGTAAAACTCCGTGGATGTTACGCAGAATTTTGTAGTGGACTAAGATGGTTGTGTTGGCTTGAATTTCCTTTAGATTCTATACCCGTCGATTTTCCTGTGGGAAGCATTATTGTTCTTGAAATGCAATACAGCAATCTGAGACAAGTATTCAAGGGAACAAAAGTATGTCACTCTCTACCCTTTTCAATTTCTTTGTCATTTTCATTAGGCTTTTAGTTTGATAACAAATTATATATTTGTAAAAATTAAGTCCCCACATTGTTTTCTTCTGTACATTTTTTCCTCTACAGTATCTTCCGTCCTTGAAGACCCTTGATCTCAGCCATTCTCATTCCCTTACAGAAACCATTGAATTCTCATATTGCCCAAATCTAGAGAAATTGGTTCTAGTAGACTGCACGAGCCTGATTTATGTCCATGGATCCATTGGAAACCTAGAGAGACTTATTTACTTGAACATGAAAGATTGCAAAAAGATTAGGTTGCTTCCCAAGAACATTTGTATGCTAAAATCACTTGAAACAATTATTATATCTGGTTGCTCAAATCTAAAGGAGTTATCAATTGAGATGTTGAGGAACATGGACTCGTTAAAAGTGCTTGAGACAGATGGAATTCCGATAAGTGAATTATGGCTGGAAAGAAGTTTGAGTATCTTGTGTTCTTTACCATGCTCTTTAGTAGAATTAAGTCTTTGGGGGTGCAATCTTTCGGATGATGCCTTTCCTATGGATTTTAGTAATATGTCGTCATTGCAAAGATTAAATCTAGGGAATAATCCAATTTGTAGCCTACCAAATTGTATCAAAGGATTAGTGAGGCTCGATAAACTCTCTTTTTCCATGTGTACGAGTCTCAAATGGCTTCTGGGGTTACCAAAAGTAAACACCTTGGATATTGTAGATTGCATTTCATTGGAGAAAATGACAGTTCAATCCCGTCACTTAAAGTCAGCCACATTAATTAGTCGCAACAACATAGTTGAGTGGCATCACAAGTACAAGTTACTAGCCATTGAATGTATAGATGTAGAAAGTATCAACATCTTTGGATTGTGCAACTTGTTGGAATCAATGGCACCCATTTTACAAAAGGATGATCCAATTCCCGTCCAGGTGTGCGCCTCTCTCTCTCTCTCTCTCTCTCTCTCTCATATGATCACAGGAAAGAGTTGACTAATATTGCCAGTTCTATTGCATATATATAGGGACTGTACGAATGTGGTATATTCAGCACATTTTTTTGTGGGAATAGGGTTCCCGGCCAATTCAGCCATAAAAGCAGAGGGTCCTCAATATCTTTTACTGTGCCATTACTTGATAATCACAGAATTCGAGGCTTGATTGTATTTGTTGTCTATGTGCATCCTGGCTATGATTCCCCTATTGTCCACCACGCTCATATGCCACTAATAAGAGTAAAAATTAAGAGCAAGGGTCTGAGGGGGATGTATTGCCCATCACACTACGGTATTCCAGGTGAAGGAGAAGACATGATATGGTTAAGCCACTGGAATTTGGATGATCAGTTACAAGGTGGCGATGAAGTGGTTGTTTCTGTAATTAATAAATCTGGGTTTCTGGTTAAGGAGTTGGGCATCCGACTTGTGCAGGTGCAAGAAGAGAATCATAGTTCTTCTTATGATCCAGTATTGTTCAATGCGATCCTTGGGGACTCTGATGAAGAAGGTAAGGCAGGTGTGATGTTTTATTGACGCGTTTCGTAATTTTACTCCAACTATTTCCAAATATAAAATAAAATAAAATAAAGCAAAATAATAAATGAATCTATATTTTGTCTTGTATAAATGTTTTCCAGAGGAGGTTTTCTCTCGTTTTGTATGTTTACCAGACGAAGAAGAAGAGCAACAGGATGATATCACAGTTACAACCACCACAGGCAGCAATAACTCCGGCGTCCTCCGTGGCTGGAAGGTGCTCGTCACCGCAGCTTGCTTCTTTCTCACCCTTTCTCTAATCACTCGGCCTTCTCTCTCAGGCAGAAAGAAGGGACCGTCCACAAGCCCTGGATGAATTTTTTGTACATCTCAACAGCAGACTATTTGTTTTTGCATACATCCAATGTCATTTCGTAGCATCAATTGCATCTTCTTCGGAGATATTTTTATTGACCCCATTTGTTCGGTTTTAACATATCTTTGGGCTGGAAAACTGAAGTGGCCCAACCCAGATTGTGAGATTAGCATCTGCATATGCTCTGTTGATATATTTTGTGACTTTTTTTTTTTTTTTTTCTTTCAGACCTTGTTTTCTTCCGTAAGCGTTGGTTACTTCGCCCTCTCCTTCATCTTTCCTTGTCTTCTAACTGTTTCTCACTTTTTTTTTTTTTTATACAAATGTTTTCTTCTTCTTGTTTCTGAAATCTATTTTCTCTGCAAAGTCAATTCTCTCATTTGGCTAATTCTTTCTTTGAAGTCTCCTAATTAATTTCAGTTTTTAATTGTCCAAAATTGACATAAATAGGATGGGTGAAGTTCTAGGCTTCTTTCTTTTTCTTGGTTCATAATTTATCCCAGTAATTTTGTTCAATGACAGCTTTTGTTTTTTTTTTTGGGTCAATTTTATTCAGTGGTTTTTTTTTTAGGTTGTTGTTGTTGTTGCTAAGAGAGGGAAAAAATGGTATAAAACTTTCATCAATTTTGGTTTAGGGAAAGTAAAGAAAAACAAAATACCTGAAAGAGTTTTGCAACAGAGTTTTTATTCGAAAGGCATTTGATGTAAACTTAAACTTAGAACTATAACAGAAGGGAAAATGAAGGAGATATAATCTGTAAATGGGTCTAAGCTGGGTATTTTAAATTGTGAAAGGTTTTAGCGCGTTAAATCTAACTTAACATAATATCATCTAGTAAGAGTATCTCCAGTAGGGGGTTGTATAATAAGATGTATGTTAAATATATACCATTTGTGATCGGAATCACCTTCAATGGGCAGGTGTAAATGATTGTAAATTTGCATCACAACCGTGATATGCAAATTTAGATAAACATGTGCATCCTTTTTTACATCTCTTACCGTGATATGCAAATTTAGATAAACATATGCAAATTTTGTTCAATGCGATCTTTGGGCCTAAAATTGACACACCCAGCCCAACAAAGAAGATCCCAAGGTCCAGAAACGCCCAGCCCAAAACTGATCAAAATAGAAAAACAAAAATTGGGCCTCGGTGAATAAACACTTTTGGTAAAGAGATAAGCCCAAGCATCAATCTGAAGGAACCAAACCACATGGAACCCACGTGAAAATTTCAGACTTGGGATGAAATCAACTATCTCAGAGTTGATTAGAAGAGGGTGGTGGCTGACAAAATTGGAAACAACAAGACTCTAAAAAAATCTATTCTATGAGAATGTTCAGAGATATTTTCCAATCAGAGAGAGAATTGTTTTTCCCAAAAAGAATAAACATGTTTCAAAAATTCAGAGGGAGTTAAAACTGGAAAGCAGGAAGTTGTTTCGAAACTAAAAGATCAGACTGACCATTTTTTAGCTCTTACAAAGGGATGGTTGGAAATGAAAAAAGGGATTAAGCTCTCTTCCAAAGAAAATAGAGGAGTGATCATACGAGCTGGCAACTGAAACTTACCTGCCAGAAATCCACAAAACCCTTTCTTTGCATTTGAAAACTAAAAGATCTTATCAAAGGGGTTTCTTGCCGCCCATTATTAAAAGGAAGTCACCCTACTCCAGAAAAACATCTCTTATAAATATAAGAGAGGGTGAACAGATTCAAGGACAATCAACCAATCAAACAAAAATATCAATCGAAACAGCCAAGGGCAAAAACTCAATTGTGATCACTTGATCACTGAGAATCTCCAAACTGGAGTAACTAGCAGTTCACTCAAGCCACAAGAATACCAGCTACAAATCAGAAATACCAAAGTTCAGACTTAAAGTCATTCAAAAACGAGATCTCTCTCGTTACAAATTTGGTTCAGCAAAAGCCAAAACAAGCAGAGTTTGAGTTTCCATAAATATGAAAACCTCAACAAATATGGGAAGAGCCCTGATCAAGCAGAACAGGTACCACAGTGCGGTTCCAGTTGAGTAATCCTCAGAATCAGCCACTTCTGCCCATTCCAGACTGAAGAAATTTCAGTTCTGCCCCCATAAAAGACCTTCCAGGGCCTGAAGTAGATTAGAGCTCTGCCAAACTCGAACTTTGGTATCGATTTGAAGCTGAAGCTTAGCAGTTGAAGCTGTTGACAGTTCAGTCCAGTCCAAATATTCCCAGTCCAGCCCGGATCAGAGTATTCCATCCAGGCAGAAGTGGAGTTCCAGCTGTCCTTTTCCCTTTCCAGCATCTATTTGTTCGTTCATGGCTATGTAAAAGGCAGTTCTGCCTAAAAATACCTCAATTTCTATTTGATCATTCCGGCCAGAATAGCTGTTTTTATACTGAGATAAATTGTGAAAGTCCTCACCAGTCTGAGGCATAGAAAAGAACTTACTTGGGAGATATTCCTCACCCAAATTCACAATCGTTTGTTTAGAAAATCAAGTAACTTGGGGCGCAAGTTATCTTTTTTCCATAAATTAAGTCTGCTAGAATTTTCATTGCTAGCAGTGGCACGCTCGCACACCAAAGAAAGCTGACTTGTTGACTAGTCAATGGTTCTCAAGGCAGTGGGGAACTTTGCCCTTCCATCACAGGAATAAACACAAAACTGGGTGAACACCTACATGAGAAAATGTGAGAAAAGGTGGACAAATGTGAGCAAAAAGGCTTAATGTAAACCTACTTGCCCAAGACGCAGCTAGAGTAGTTGCTAGACAAAACTTCATACTTAATTTGTAGCCGCATAAAATAAAATAATTCATTAATGCTAATTACGCTTCTACAGTGAAACTCATAATTAATCAATTAATTAATAAGTAATATATATATATATATAGTATCTTGTTCTTCTGATAATTTTTCTGTGGATGAAATCATATTTTCTCCAAATTTAAATATTTTTAGGTCTATTTGTTTGAAAAAATAAAATAAACTTAACAGACACAAAATTAATTTTATAAAGTTAACACAAAATAAAAATATAACAAAAAAACGAATTAAGACAAAACAAATCAATTATACATCTTTAGATTTACATGTTCCCCATTGGAGCAAAAATCACATTTACAACCCCCGAAGGTGTAAGGGGATGTAAAAGTGGCTTTACACACCCAAAAATACACCCCTCACTGTTTAAAATTCTTGCTTTGAAATATTTACGGTTGTGCCACTACACTTCCATTGACCGTAACTTCTCCCTTAAAATTCCTGTACAATCCAATACACTATGGTGTCACTCAAATCCCAAAAATCGTTTCGCATCGAAAAATGACTATTGTGATCTTACTCCGAGGATAAAATTGAAATTTCACAATTAAATACATTAAATATATGGTTAAAATTGGGTCGGGGTGTCACAGAGTAAAGCCGCGCTGCTATACTATTCTTTAAATTTTTTTGGTAAAACCGAGTATAGAGATGCATAATCATTTCCCATGATAACTAGCAAAGCCAAGACATTGTTCATTCTTTGTCTGCTAAAAGTCCACTGCCTAATTCCGTTGGCCAAGTGTAGCGTTTCGAATGCGCCAAATGGAAGCAACCGATTGGTCCAACCAATCCATGACATGGACATTAACAAAAAATGTCACAACCTAGCTAGCTTGCAAAGCAAAGTGTGAATCGAAAGCCTTTTGTGGTTGTGGAGGTTCCTGGCTTATAAGCCAATAGCTGTCTGTTTAGCGGTCTCATGTATCATTGTTTCTTGATTATCTATTGTAGGTTGGAGGTAGATCTTGCTCATCAATGTACTCTGCTGGCCGTGGTGTGGGTGGAAGCAGTTATATGGGTTCAGGCGGTTCTGGCTCGTACTACTGAGGTAATTTAATTTGTTGTGTTATTCATGTTTTATTAAGTCAGTGACGCATGCTTGAGTATGAGCCCAAGGTGCCCAAAGCATTACTATTTTTTCCTCTGGAGATTTATGTTTTTCGAAGGCACGGCTTCTCTTCTTTTGCTCTAAAAGGTCACGGGTGAAAACAGAGAAATATGGTTACAAGTGAATTTGTCTACGGAACAGATCTGACATGAGCAAGAGGATGCTGTAGGATGTGGACTGTATGAAGCTTTTACATTATGATGCCTACAGTTATGGACAGAGAGAATTTCCCTAAGAGCCTATGTATGTGATGAGAATCTTTCATTGTATACAATAGGGTGGTGGTTGTGGTTCAAGCCCTCTTGGCTATCCACAGATTGGATGCTATGTCAGGCTGTAGTTATTTCGCTGCAGGGATACGCAAGCTGTGTCGTCTAATTATAACAAGAGAAGGAGGGATTTCTTAAGGTAAACGGGAAGATTTGGCAACAAAGGGAGAGCAAAGCATCGACAAACACACACCTAAATAAAAAGCTATAGTGTAAGATTATAAATTTGATATGAACAAAATAGAAATGCAAACTAGCACTTCTTTCTAGTTTGAAAAAGGACGAAGACTCAATTGCCACAATTAATAAATTAAAACAGAATTTACCCGAAAAGACATTTATAATGACATCAATAGAACTCACAATTCAGTTGAGTAAAATTAGACTCTCACTGTAACCATAGATCCTCCTCCTGGTTCTGCTATAGGTACCAAGTTTTATTCCAGTATCCGTAACTTGCTCCGATTTAGGATCGAACAACTCTAACTTTCTGTGTTGCCAATTTTCATATCTCGTTGTAAAATGAACACCACCATTTGCTGCAAATGCCAATGGCCATGCAATTTTTCCCTCTGCCGGAACAGGAATCGTGCGAATCATTCTCCAGGAATCCATTTCCAGAACCCATATATCGTAGTAGTAACGGTACCCAAGATCCCATTCTTGTCTACTATATGGAACAAAGAAAGTGATTTCTCCAACACCCTAATGGAAATTGAATCTGTCACTGTGAGCAATCTATCAGGAAGCATAATCCTTTGGAAAACCTCATTCTCCATATCAAAAGAAATGATGTATCTGCAATATGGAAAAAACTCCTGTACAATCCAATACACAACTCCATTCAAGTAAGCCCATTTCTCGCTCCGGAACACGCTAAATATTTTTGTCACAGGGGGAACTGCATTGATTATTCTCCAAGAATCCAACCTAAGGCTGTAAACCTCGACACAGACGCTGTGCAAAAACCTTCCAATTCTCACAACTTTGTAGTCATTTCCACCAACATCGAGGCCAAACCCAAGAGAGACGGTAGCGACGCTGCGGTAACGATACTTGCCACAAATGAGACCTTTGGGAAGTCTCTTGAACTTCCTGATTGATGGATTCCATAAATCAATCCATTGCAGGAACCATAAACATAGAAAGAGGAACCAGTCTTATGCCTAGGAAGATCTAACTCCAAACACTTAGCATATGTTTCAGGACAAAAGACTGACAAGCAATCTGGATTGCCAGAGTGCATAAGTAAATAATCACAACCACTTTTCATGGCAGTCCTTTCGAGATGGGCGCTTATGAAACTTGGGCTGCTAATTAAAGCATGCCAAGACTTGCAAACACATCTGAACTTCAACAGAGATTTTACAGGCAATTTTCCAATGATGTCTAACAAGATTTCATGGGGTATGTCTTTGGGGCTAACCATGTTAAAAACTAAAATACATATACAGAATTCAACTGACAAGACCAGGAAACTACAAGCTGCTGTCCAGCAACCCAAACAGTCCCAAAATAGAGAGAATAGAAGGACAAAGCAATAGAATTGAAGTTGGAACGACGATAATTGAGTTCTAGGGCAAAAATCCCAAAGAAAATCGAGTCTCTTTATAGTCTTTTTACACTAGAGTACATCAGCTTATTAAGAAGACCTAATTGACAAAGGAAATTAAATACCATTACAGGAAATTAAACGGAATCCTAATTGGAATAAGAGAAGTAATATAAAAAAAGCTAATAATTTAAAATAACTAGAATCCTAGTCCAACTGACCAACGGGCTCATGTACTCTTGGAAAGCCCTGTCTAGTGACGGATCCAAGATTTTAGCTATATTAAGGCATGGTCGACTGTCGACTAAATTGCAGAAACTAAGGGCTCGTTTGGGAGTGCTTCTTCTTGAAGCGTTTATGCTAGTATCGCTTATGTCAGTAGCGCTTATGACATAAGCGCTTCTACAAAGAAGTAGTTTGTCGTTTGGATGTCACATTTTAAAGTGTTTTTACACTATATAAAAACGCTTTTGATATTTTATTGAGTGTTTGGCTGACACAGTAAAAACGCTTTTAAAAGTACTTTAAAAAATGTAAAGAATCTCAAAATATTATAATAAATATAGGAAATATAAAAACAGAGGGAAAAAAAGAAGAAGGGAAGGGTATTTTGGCATTTTAAAAATTAAATATGGGTATTTTCGGCATGTTAAAAGTTTCATTAAAGAGAGCCAAGTGCTTCCCTTGTTTTTATCCTGCAGCGCTTTTAAGAAGAAGCACCTCTCAAGTGCTTCTTCCAAAACCACTCCAAGTGCTTTTGGATCTCACCCAAAGCGCTTTTATAATTTTTGCCAAACACCATTTTTTAAAGACAGAAGCGCTTTCACCCATTTAGAAGCGCTTTTCGCTGATCCAAAAGCACTCCCAAACGAGCCCTAATTTTCGCTACATGATACTTTTTGGGGGCTGATGCTATCAATAAGTTGGTACTATTTTGTGACATAAATTTGGCATCTAAAGCCTGATTAATTCATTGGGATGAGACCATTCACTTTCTATTTTAGATTGATCAAGAATTGAGACCTTTCACTTTAGAGTTCAGAGTGACTTGTTGGGTAATCTATAAGAAGTTCATGGCTCATAAATTTTCTTATTCGCCATGTAAGTGGCAAAAGGCCAACAAACACAAACCTAAATGAAAAAAAGGAGTTTTTTTTGTTTTTGTTTTTGTTGGTGTAATGGAATATTAAATTTTTTGTATGAACAATTAAATAAAAAAATAAATTGTTAAAGGATGAAGACAGAACTACCAAAAACATGAAATATTCCCTTCTCAAAAGAAAAATAAATAAATAAAATGAGATAGTCCTCAAACACATTTATAATGACACCAAACAGAACTCACAACTCAGTTGAGTAAATTAGAATCTCACTACAGGCAACCAAAAAAAAAAAGAAAAAAAAGAAGGCGGCTGTACTTCGTTTTTTCTAATTTTGTTTTAAAAAAATAGTATATCCGAGCGGCGTTGCTCTGCTCTTTTTTTGTCCTGATAAATAGTATAGCCGGTCGGCCATACTCGTTTATAATTTTTTTTTAAAGAAATAGTATAGCCGTTCGGCTATACTAAGGTTTTAGAAATTTTTTTCGAAAATAAATGCTATAGCCGCGCGGCTATATTCGGTTCAAATTTTTTTTTTAAAAGAAATAATAGTATACAGCGCATCTATACTCGGTTTTTTAGAATTTTTTTTAAAAAGATATAGTACACCCGTGCGGCTATACTCAGTTTTTTTCCCATTTTTTTAAAAAGAATTAGTATACTCGTGCGCCTCTACTTGCTTTCCCTAATATCTTTTTTTAAAGAAATTCAAAAAACCAAGTATAGCCGATCGGCTATACTATTTCTTTTAAAAACAAATTCGAAAAACCAAGTAGCGCCGCGCTGCTATACTATTTAATTAAAAAAAATTATGAAAAAGGGACCCTCCTAGTTGCATTAGTTTATACTTTGTAGATATTAATTTAGTATAGCCCATTAATTTAGTATAGCGTGCGGCTATACTTATTTGTTTAAATTTTGGCATAAAAAAATTATGAAAAAAGGACCCTTCTAGTTGCATTAGTTTATACTCTATATATATTTATTTGGTATAGCCGTGAGGGTATACGAATAAAATACATACGTGTTTTATTCGGCAAAATTTTGGCAAATTACAACTTATAAGTTCGGTCACTGTATAATATGTGACAATTATGTGTATAATACATGAATTTCCTATGTATTATTGAAAATTTTGTAAATAATACATGTATTAAACATGAAAATTAGGTACGTACAGGTTCAATACGAGTATTGTACTTTTGCTTTTTTGAAAAACGTGAATTTTACGGATTTTTTTAACACGTGTACAAAACACGGATTTATTATTGATATAGATTCTTTAACACGTACATGTATAATACAATATTAAACGGGAAATTGCTAAATTCTTTATAAGAGTAATTTGATGATGAGGCACCAAACCCTTTTACTTTTTGTTTACTACCTCATTCTGATGTATGCCTTTGTCTTATGATGTAGAATGGGGAGGGTGCTCATGTTTTGAGAATCTTTGAACTTTGATGATGAGGCACAAGCAAGGGTGTCAGTTGGTAGTTCTTCTCGCATGCTTGAAGAAGCCAGTGCTACTGGAGAAAGTATTCTTAGGAAATATGCAGAACGATACATCTTACGTTTCAATTGCCAAGAGAATTGTGTATGGTTGTCTGGTTGAAGATGAAGTTGAAAGATACATCTTACGTTTCAATTGCCAAAATGATGTTCTTTGAATTTGATAAATTTTATCTCTGTATATGGTTGCCAAATTCAAATGGACCCTTCATTTTTATTTATTATTTTGGTAATAGTCTGTCTAACCATATTTTCACTTCGTTAGATGAGGTCTTAACTCGAAAAGCATGGCAGCTATTAGATTGGATTTCTTTTACGGGAACATTTTTGCTCACCACTTTAACCAAGGTTTACTCTCACTCCATGGGCATAACCACTGTTAAGCTCATCATGGACACATGTCAAATACTGAGTATACCTTGGGTTACAGTGATGAGCAAAAATATCGATTTCTTATATATATATTAATTCTGCTCGGACTCTCATACATTTGATAATCCACAAAGTAAATTCAAAACTAATATAAACAGACACCATTATGAAGACAGTTCAAATCCAAAGAATTTTGCTTTTATCATGAATTTAAATTCTCAATAATGAATCATTTTTCTGAATGAAAAATTTCACTGTACATTACAGTATACGAACAAGCATCCTAGAGATCATGTATTAATAATTGATCCCTATATAAATGAACAAAACTAATCTGAATAACTGACTGGCTGTCAAAAATTTAGATACAGGATTGCTACAATAGCATTGATGCCTTCACGGACACCATAGCAATGGCTCATGCAAACTGAAGGAAATGTTCTTGTCTAAAATATTCATGTAACTAGATGGAGTAAAGTAACTCATGAAGACTCCACTTTGACGGCGGGAGGATCCATCCACTTCCAAACAGAAAGGAGACCAGTTGCATCCCCACTGAAGAATAGTCCTCCAGGTCCTACCTCGACCGTCCGAACTTCTTGTTTTGCAAATAATCTGCCTCTTTCAGTGAATGATGGCAGTTCATATATGCGGACAGAATTATCATTGCAAGAAGAAAGCAAGATTGGCTTGCTTTCTGCATCTGTCATTCCGGCAAGATCAAGAACACTCTGCTCTTCGTTGTGAGTGTAGGTCACTTCCAAACCGCCTCCTTCAGTGGCAGCCCACACCTTTATCGTGTCGTCCAGTGAGCATGAGAGCAAGAACTGATCCCAGCAAAGAAGAGACATCACCGCACCAGAATGCCCATTTAGTGTCAGAACACCCTGCAAAGTATAAAGGTCCCACACCTGAAACAAAAAGAACATTACAGTAAATTACACGAGGAATTTGAATACAGAAGCACTCCATAATCAGATTATTGGAATAAATCATTTTGCTCCCTCTCTTGTAAATAGAGGAGAGGACATATAGTAGAAACTGACAAAACTTGTTTGTAGATGCCACAAACTTACCTTAATTGTATGGTCCACAGAACCCGAGTAAAGCCTGTTGCGCCCAACACTTAAACATACCACAGCACCAGTGTGGCCCTTCAGAGTTGCAGCAGGATAAAATGGCGGATTAGTTTCAGTGCTACCTTTCCACACGCATATATCACCATTCTGCAATATTAAAAGAAACAGATAAATCAATTGAAAACGGTGCACTATGAATAAAAGGAGGAACATATATCCTAAAATCCCAGCTACTCAATAATTAGGAAAGCTGCAGAATTGTTAGGCTCTTTACCTGTGTCCCGGCGAAAAGCATTTCATTACCAACCACCATAGCATGCACTTGGCCAACAGGTCCATCCAGGTTGAATTCAGAATTTGTCTCAGTATTCCAAACCTGCAACATCAAGCAAAATCAGCATACATATTGAAGTTGAACCAACCAAGCTACTAAAAAAAAGTGCTCCAGTTACAACAATGAAATACCTTAACAAGATTTGGTACACCAGCAAAAACCCATGGGCCCTCACTAATTAAAGAACCTGCTTCACCACCAAGATCAATCACACTGCCACATTCACCAGTATGGCAGTCCCAAACTCTGGCTGTTCCATCTTTACTGGTTGAATAAAGCTTGTTAGTTCGTTCAGGAAGGGCAATACCAGTGACAGCCTGTTAACATAAATTTCACAATTATTATGATTGTCCAAACTCGGAAATAAAGAGGAACAGAACAAATTAAAAAGGAAAACATACTTCCAAAATTAAAAATACCTTCGTGTGCCCTTGGAGCTTTGCCAACATGGAGAACCCCTCACCACGGAACAAGTTATGCAAATACCGGCATCGATCACCTTTCACACAATTTCCATCTACCCAGAACTTGCAGACACTTTTCGGAGTAGGATTGCTTTTCTGGGCAGCATTGCTTTTCTGAGGAGCATTGCTTTCGCGAGGAGCATTGCTTTTCTCAGGAGCATTGCTTTTCTGAGTAGCATTGCATGCATTGCCCTTTCCGGTGGCAGTTGCTTCCTTCGTCCAAACAAGAGACGACTTCTTTGAAATTTGAGGGTTCATGGATGAAGGCTGTGCATCCGCGTGCAGGAAACGACAGAATTCCCTTGTGCACCTTCCAGCAGCCCAAAAGGCGCAAACAGTTTTTGAAGGTCGAGCATACACTGATCTTTCTGGTCTATTGGTGTGCCTCCTCGCTACCTTAGTGGCCATACTATAAACACAAAATTTTGAAACCAATAAGAAATCGCAGAGAGACAGCTTCGAAGATCACCCCTCAAACAGAATTTCAATATTTCATCGATCTTCAGAAAACCCTAAAAATATACGAAACCCGATAAGCCTTGAAATCCAAATCGACATACGATCACCCTCCAAGAATCGAGAAACTAGCAAGGGTGGATTCTTCAAATCCTTTAAATCAATTCGAAAACTTTTCAAACTAGCCAGTCGCCGATCCCAAGGCGTATCCTAAACAACAATAAAAGTAACCCTAAAATCGAAACCCTAGATATCCAGCTTGAGTGAGCATCAAACCCATAACCAAAAACCATTATCCTCAAGAAATACGCGTTCGGCGAAAAAAAAAAAGCCTCTTGGGTATCAATTAACGGTCGAAAACGAACAAAACCCTATAAGGAACAATGCGATCACGGAGAAAGCACAGTCAATCCAGTCAATCCAAGTGGGCGAGAGCTTTGAGCTTTGAAGCTATTCGATTATCGTCTAGACTGATTTCGAAGCACAGTCAATCCAAGTGGACGAACGATCAAAGAGAGAGAAAACGATCACGGAGAAAGAAAGAAAATGCCTTTCGCTTTCGTTGCGATTGAAACCCTAACTGTAAGCGAAACTTTGATCACTCTGGCCTGAAGCTGATCTTCTATGTGTGTGTATATAGTTGGCGTAGGCTGGAGACTTTCCAACTGGCGCCAGGAAAGAAGTACTGCGTTCGTTAGACGCGGTGATCGCAAAACTGATCTTGACCGTCCGATATGAAGCAACTATTCCTGATCGTGACCGTCCGTTAGATCTAATCTATTTTTGTCGTTTTCTCTTTATTTATTTTTAAACTAACTTTTTATCAAAATCAATTTCTTTGTTTGAAATTATGTTACTAGTACATTTCCACTAAATCATAAAGAAAAAATATAGTGGATCAGCATGTTGAACATCATTCTATAAATCTATGTGTTAAATCAAATTTCAAACTTAAATGACCAGTAGGATATAAGAAGTCGTAGTATTCCTATGTTTTTACATCCTTGCCATAAGACTTAATATTTTATTTATAATTTATTCCAAGCATTTCATAGAAAATAGGTACGTTGTATAATTGAAATTTATGCACATTTTTTATAAATTAAAAATAGGTACATTATTTAGAAGAAAAAAATAAGTTAATTATACTAGGTAAATTGTTTTACTAGGTATACATTATTGGAGAAAAAAAAAATAGGTACATTATTTAGAGAAAAAAAAAAGGTTCATTATACTAGGTAAATTGTTTTACTAGGTATTTTATTAGAGAAAAAAAAATAGGTATATTATTTTGAGAGAAAAAATAGGTACATTATTTTGAAAAAAAAAAAATAGGTACATTATTAGAGAAAAAAAAATAGGTACATTATTTTAAGAGAAAAAAATAGGCTCATTAGAAAAAAAATTGTTTTCCTAAAACAAACAATAAAAAGATGATCAAATTATTTTTCATAAAACAAGTAATAAAGAAAAAAAAATAGGTACAATATTTGGAGAAAAAATAGGTTCATTACAACAATTGTTTTAAAAACAAAACAATAAATAGATTATCAAATTATTTTTCAACATAATTAGAAAGTACAGTATTATTCATAAAACTATAATAAAAAAGATACTGGTCATATAATTCATAAAAGACAACAACATTAATTCCTAAATTTAATATTGAATTTAAATTACTAATACTTTAAATAGATTACTGTTGAGGCCCAAAAAAGTCACGGGAACCCCAAAGACATTCAAAACCCAATATACCATATAATGTTGGTCATGCGTTAATTCAAGCTGTATTTTGGGAATTAATTTATTAAATAAATATATAAATAGTGTACATGTCATGCCAAATCAATAATACATTTTTCTTATGCCAATCACCTACCAAGCTCACATGAACCCAAGTCATGTGGTTTACAGGGCTTGCATGAGGGATTGTGGTGTGGAAGGTTACGGAGGTTCACAAGGCCCACGAAAGCTCTTGGATAATGGAGACTTCGGGCTAGCTACTTGGGAGCACCAAAGTCCAAGCCCATTACTTAGAGTTCTCCAATGTGGGTGAGTAAATGAGATATTTTTTCAAACACTTCCTTTTACCCATAGGAAATAGTCATTTTCCAAATGCCTAGCTTTACCCGTTGGAAACAAGCCTTTTCCAGTACTTCCTCTTACCCACTGGAAACAAGCCACTTCCAACACTTCTTTTTACCCATAGGAAATAGTCATTTTCCAATGCCTAGCTTTACCTGTTGGAAAATAGCATGCCCCAGTACTTCCTTTTAACCACTGAAAATAGGCTGGTTCCATCACCTCTTTTTACCTATTGGAAATAAAGGAGAGCCTTCACCTTCTATAAAATGGGAGGCATTACTCAGCCAAAGCAACCCATCTTCGTTGTTACAAGCTTCTCAACAACCATGAAAACTCATCTTTCTTCAGCTACTGCAAGCATTCCAGCAGCTTCTAATTTTTCTTCAGCCAACACTCCCTCACTCGGCTGCTGCAAGCATCCCAGCAGCCATCAACTCCCATAAAACATCACCTAGCTCCAAGCTTTTCCTTCATTCCAAGCTTTAAACATCATAGCCTTCAAACCTCAAGCTTTTCCTTCCATCCTCCTTCTCTTGAAACTTTTAAATCCATAAAGCATCACCTAGCTCCAAGCTTTTCCTTCCTTCCAAACTTTAAACACCCTAGCCTTTAAACCTCAAGCTTTTCCTTCCATCCTCCTTTTCTTGAAATTCTTAAATCCCTATAGCCATAGCCACAAACAACAAATTATGAACACCAAACTCAAACATATCCAACACCAAGCCAAGCACATGCATTCTCATTTGCTAAACTCGTGGGTCTTTAGCTTCCACACTCCAAGCTCTCATGCCAAGCTCATATAAGCTCATATAATCTCATATCAACATCAGCAAGTCATGTTCAACTATTCGTCGAGCTACCGGAAACATCAACACAAAACACACAGCCGCTGGAAGAAGAACAAAGTACTCCCCCATGACTTGCTTCTCCCTTGGGATACTTTGGGCCTAGTTCTCGCTAGCTCAGAAAAAGGAGCAACGAAGTCTTCATTCATCACTCTATTGGTGATCCAAGGATCAACAAGCCCTGATGAGCCTTAGGATGAAAAAGACCCCAACAATTACTAGTCGTAATTCATAGAAGGAAAACACCATTAATTCAAAAATAGATTACTGATACTTTAATGTGGAATTTAATATTTAATTTCAAATAAGTTTCTAAATTAGTTCCTACATCCATTACAACTATTTGAAGATCTTTCCAAATTCAACGTATGTCATTAGTTACACCCCCCATAACACATTAATTTATAAATAGGGGTAGTTTTGGAATCCGAAAAATACAATAATTCTGATTTTAAGTTATATTAGGTAACTTTCTTAGTTGGATCCTAGTCATTGGGTATTATTTGAAAAAAATTGGGTATTTTAAATAGAAAACTAAAGGAAAGGGTTGTAGGTGATTTAAAATGAATTTTATGGGTTTAAGCTCAATTTACTATTAATAAAATAAAAAAAAATTAAACTTAAGGAGTTAGAAGGCTTATTTGGATCGGGAGAGCTCATATATAAGCCAACAAAGTCTAATTCTGTGAAAAAAGAGTTTGATTTGCATACAAGTGGTCTCATATTCAAACCTCTCTGAAACCTCGATAATGTTTGAATACTCCCCTTCCTAACTTTCGAAAAAGAAAACTAAGATATAGAAATTTAGATAACATTACAAGATCCATTATATGTAGACCCACATTGAAAGATACATCTTATGTTTCAATTGCCAAAATGATGTTCTTTGCATTTCATAGATTTTATCTCTGTATGTTGGTTGTCAAATTCAAATGCACCCTTAATTTTCATTTATTATTTTGATGATAGTCTATGTCTAACCAGATGTTCACTTCGTTAAATGAGGTTTTAAATTCGAATCCCTTGAATTAACAAGTCTCGCCCCCTTCATGCAAGTGCCAAGCGTGGTACCTATCTCAGATTGGATTTCTTTTACCTCCTTTAATGAAAGTTCTTATTGACCCCAAAAAAAAAAAAAAAAAAAAAGATTGGATTTCTTTTACAAAAACAGCCACGCGACTATACTATTTCTTTTTTTTTTTTTAAATGGAAAAACCGAGTATCGCCACACGGCTATACTATTTCTTTTTTTTTTTTTTTAAAAAAAAGGTATAGCCTATCGGCTATACTATTTTTCCTAAAAAAACCGTAGTATAGCCAAGCTCGGCTATACTATTTTTCCTAAAAAAACCGTAGTATAGCCAAGCGGCTATACAATAAAAAAAAAAGAATAACGGACTCTCCTAGTTGCATTAGTTTATAGTTTATAGATATTAATTTGGTATAGCTACACGGCGATACGAATAAAATATGTACGTGTTCTATTTTTTAAAATTTTGGCATAAAAAAATTAATAAAAAAAGGACCCTCATAGTTGCATTAGTTTATACTTTATAGATATTAAGTCCTGATCTCTTGGACTACAAGGGTCCAAGAGATTTGTGGTCACTCACCGTTGGATGTAAATTCAATGGTTCACTCACTCTTGAACTCCTTTTAAGAAACTTTTTTTGAACCATTCGATTAATATCCAACAGTGGGTGACCACAATTTCTTGGACTCCTGTGGTCCAAGAGATCGAGACTGTGATTTGATATAGTTACGTGGGTATTCTATTATAAAAAAAAAAAAATTAGTAAAAAAACAGAGTACCGCAGCTATACTATTTCTTTAAAAAAAATTGGAAAAAAAAGGGCTGTATAGTGTAAGGAACTGACCTTTCCGTTGCGTCTTGCATTAGTGTAAGGAACGCTGCCTATGGAGAAGAATGATTTTCCAAAATCCTATCCTCTTACTGTGATGTCTCAGACGTGCTTCAGCCTTCAGCTAATCTCTGGCGAGGAATTCAAGTTTCCTCTCATAGTTGAAAACCGCAGGCATGAGGAAGGAATTAGATATTATGATATCAAAAGGCACACTGTTGAAACCAATTGTCCCACATCAGAAAGAGGGAAGGAGAAAGAGTGCCTTAAATAGAATTTCCCCACTCTAACTAATACCGATGCCTTTTGTGATAAAACCCCACACCTGAGGATTGTGCAGGTGGTTAAGTGAGGACAGTATCGGTGTTGTTGGAGTGGGCCCTCGGCCCGTCGACTTGAAAATTTCTACATGGTATCAGAGCCAGGCGTGGGCCCGTTCTGCCACGTGATTGGGTGGGTCCCCATTTGGCCCCACGCGATGGGTGAGTCCCGACATGGCTCCACGTAGGCCCAAAAAGGTGCCACGTGATTGGGTGGGCCCCGACATGGCCCCGCGTGATGGGTGAGTCCCGACATGGCCCACGTGGTTGCCGATGTGTGGATCTCCACGTGTGACCCACAACATGGGGTCTCACGTGCGGGGGAGTGTTGAAACCAATTGTCCCACATCGGAAAGAGGGAAGGAGAAAGAGTGCCTTAAATAGAATTTCCCCACTCTAACTAATACCGAGGCCTTTTGTGATAAAACCCCACACCTGAGGATTGTGCAGGTGGTTAAGTGAGGACAGTATCGGTGTTGTTGGAGTGGGCCCTCGGCCCGTCGACCTGAAAATTTCTACACACACATTGCTAGCTTGCAAAACCAAGTGTGAATCTAAAGCTGAATATGTAAACAGGAACAAAATTGAATATGTAAAAAGAGACATTTATATATAAACAGGAACAACAAGTAATTATTAAGCCAAGTCAAGTCTCATCACCAAATCCATTCCAAAGGCAATTGGCAATAAAAAAAAGGAAATTGAGAAAAGTGAAACTACTGGTAAAGGTCACAGAGTGAAAGGAGGACATTGAAGATTAAGGGACACTCTGTTTCTGTGGTCTACGTTAGCCTAATCGCTTTTCAAGTCAAGTCAATGGAGTTATGGGTAGGCTGTCTTTTTAATTCATTGAATTCTGCAATTCATCATAACAAGCTTGGCTTTCGATGAGACACCAGCAAACGCTAGTTTGTTTCTTGACCACTTCAAGTCGTTGATATCCATGGCTCTTGTGAGAGCAGCCGATCCACAAACCTCCTCTGTTTCCAGTACTTCTGGATATTGTCGTTATCACGTGTTCCTGAGTTTCAGAGGCCAAGACACTCGCAAGACTTTCACTGACCACCTCTACACGGCCCTTGTCAACGCCGGATTTCGCACTTTCCGAGACTACGATGAAGTCGAGAGAGGAGAAGGTATCAAGCCCGAACTGCAGAAAGCAATCAAACACTCACGAACTTCTGTCATTGTGTTCTCGAAAGACTACGCGTCATCCAGATGGTGCCTTGACGAGCTGGTGATGATCCTTGAACGCAAGAGAAAGACCTCAGATGACCATGTCGTTTTGCCTGTCTTCTACGATGTGTATCCATCCCATGTAAAGAAGCAGACAGGAAGTCTTGCAAAGGCATTTGCTAGACACCAAAAAACTCAACCGCTGCCGAAGGTGAAGGGATGGAGAGAGGCACTTGCAGAGGTTGCAGATCTGGCAGGGATGGTCTTGCAAAATCAAGCTCATGGGTAATTTCATTCCTACTACCAACTGAATTAGTTTCTTTATTTGGTTGCAACTGAATTAGTAACTCGTTACTAAATGTAGTTCAAAATTTTGGTAGATTCTGTCCTTTCAAATAAAATAAAATAAAAATTATTGATAAAAACACATCCACAAAAAACACTCAAGACACCCTCAGCAATCCAGATTCTTCTAAAGGCATCCTGGACTGAGATGCAAAGACATAGAAATACCTGTTATCCAGCTGTTATTGCAAACGTAGTTTTAAGTTCTATCTAACTCTTTCAGCACTCATCTATTATATATTTGTACCTTCTAACTTTCTGAACTTATTTCCATGGTATTTTATAACTTAAGTATATGAAATCATGCATGCATGTTTGAATTCTCTTTCATTTTGATTGCAATTTTTTAGGTACGAGTCAAAGTTCATCAAGAAAATAGTTAAAGTGATTGGAGACAAACTAAGTCGCACACCATTGAGTGTTGCTCCCAACTTGGTTGGAATGCATTCTCGAGTCGAAAGAATTAATTTCTGGTTACAACGGAGGTCAACTGATGTTGACATACTTGTAATCTATGGGATTAGTGGAATAGGGAAAACAACCATCGCAAAGACTGTTTACAATTCAAACTTTAGAATATTTGAAGGAAGCAGCTTCCTTCAAAATATCAAAGAAGTTTCAGATCAACCCAATGGCTTAGTTCAAATACAAACACAACTTCTTTCTGATATTTTGAATGGGAGAAAAATGAAAATAAGCAATGTTAGTGAGGGATTAATTAAGATTGAAGATGCAATAAGCTCTAAAAGGGTTCTTCTTGTTCTCGATGATGTGGATCATCTGGACCAATTAGATGCAGTACTTCAAGTGAAAGATCGATTTTATCCAGGAAGTAAAATCATCATAACAACTAGGCGTGCAAGATTGTTAAAGGCTCATCAAGTTACTGAGGTGTATGCAGTTGAAACTTTGACTCAAGAAGAATCATTGGAGCTCTTCAGTTGGCACGCTTTTGGCCAAGACCATCCCATTGAAGATTACATAGAATATTCAGAGAAGCTAGTCGATCATTGTGGAGGACTTCCATTAGCTCTCAAAGTTTTAGGTTCTTCTTTGTTGGGGGAAAGTGTATGTCTATGGAAAAGTGCATTGGAGAAGTTAGAAGTTATTCCAAATGGTGAAATAATAAATAAACTAAGAGTAAGCTATGACTCTTTGCAAGATGACCATGACCAAAAATTATTCCTCCACATTGCTTGTTTCTTTATCGGAATGGACAAAGATTACATTGCTAAAATACTAGATGGATGTGATTTCTATACAATTGTTGGCATTCAAAATCTCATCGATAGATGTTTGGTGATTATTGATGGATGGGACAAGGTGCGGATGCACGACCTGATTCGTGGAATGGGAAGAGAAATTGTTCGCCTAGAATCAAAGGAGCCTTGGAAGCGTAGTAGAGTATGGCATCATAAGGACTCTTTCAAAATCTTGACGGAAAAGAATGTAAGAAATATGCGTTATTTGTACACATTTTTGATTTTCCTCTTCTAAAAACTTTCCAAATGTCTTTTCCTTTTCTTTTGTAGGGTACGGAAACAATTGAAGGTCTTGTCCTAGACATGCACATGTACCCTACTATAAACTCAAATGAGAAAGTCTTGGAAACCAATGCATTTTCACGGATGCAGGAACTAAAACTACTCCATCTTAGTCATGTAAAACTCCGCGGATGTTACGCAGAATTTTGTAGTGGACTAAGATGGTTGTGTTGGCTTGAATTTCCTTTAGATTCTATACCCGTCGATTTTCCTGTGGGAAGCATTATTGTTCTTGAAATGCAATACAGCAATCTGAGACAAGTATTCAAGGGAACAAAAGTATGTCACTCTCTACCCTTTTCAATTTCTTTGTCATTTTCATTAGGCTTTTAGTTTGATAACAAATTATATATTTGTAAAAATTAACTCCCCACATTGTTTTCTTCTGTACATTTTTTCCTCTACAGTATCTTCCGTCCTTGAAGACCCTTGATCTCAGCCATTCTCATTCCCTTACAGAAACCATTGAATTCTCATATTGCCCAAATCTAGAGAAATTGGTTCTAGTAGACTGCACGAGCCTGATTTATGTCCATGGATCCATTGGAAACCTAGAGAGACTTATTTACTTGAATATGAAAGATTGCAAAAAGATTAGGTTGCTTCCCAAGAACATTTGTATGCTAAAATCACTTGAAACATTTATTATATCTGGTTGCTCAAATCTAAAGGAGTTATCAATTGAGATGTTGAGGAACATGGACTCGTTAAAAGTGCTTGAGACAGATGGAATTCCAATAAGTGAATTATGGCTAGGAAGAAGTTTGAGTATCTTATGTTCTTTACCATGCTCTTTAGTAGAATTAAGTCTTTGGGGGTGCAATCTTTCGGATGATGCCTTTCCTATGGATTTTAGTAATATGTCGTCATTGCAAAGATTAAATATAGGGAATAATCCAATTTGTAGCCTACCAAATTGTATCAAAGGATTAGCGAGGCTCGATAAACTCTCTTTTTCCATGTGTACAAGTCTCAAATCGCTTCTGGGGTTACCAAAAGTAAACAACTTGGATATTGGAGATTGCATTTCTTTGGGGAGAGTAACATATCAATCCCGTCACTTAGAGTCAGCCACATCATTTAGTCGCAACAACCTAGTTGAGTGGCAGTACAAGTTCAAGTTTCTTAGAGTCAGCCACATCATTGAAAGTGTAGATGTAGAAGGGATCAACTTCTTTGGATTGTGCAACTTGGTGGAATTAATGGCACCCATTTTACGAAAGGATGATCCAATTCCCATCCAGGTGTGCGCCTCTCTCTCTCTCTCTCTCTCTCTCTCTCTCTCTCTCTCTCTCTCTCTCTCTCTCTCTCTCTCTCTCTCTCATATGATCACAGGAAAGAGTTGACTAATATTGCCAGTTCTATTGCATATATATAGGGACTGTACGAATGTGGTATATTGAGCACATTTTTTGGTGGGAATGAGGTTCCAGGCCAATTCAGCCATAAAAGCAGAGGGTCCTCAATATCTTTTACTGTGCCATTACTTGATAATCACAGAACTGGAGGCTTGATTGTTTTTGTTGTCTATGTGAATGCTGGCTATAATTCTCCTATTGTCCACCACACTTGTATATCACGTATGAGAGTCAAAAATAAGAGCAAGGGTCTGAGGGGGGCATATTGCCCATCACACTTCGGTATTCCAGATGAAGGAGAAGACATGATATGGTTAAGCCACTGGAATTTGTATGATCAGTTAGAAGGTGGCGATGAAGTGGTTGTTTCTGTAATTATGAAATCTGGGCTTCTGGTTAAGGAGTTGGGCATCCGACTTGTGCAGGTGCAACAAGAAGAGAATCATAATATGATGAGTATTTCTACAGATTCTTCTTATGATGCATTATCGTTCAATATGATCCTTGGGGACTCTGATGAAGAAGGTAAGGCAGGTGTGATGTTTTATTGACGCGTTTCATAATTTTACTCCAACTATTTCCAAATATAAAATAAAATAAAATAAAATAAAGCAAAATAATAAATGAATCTATATATGTCTTCCAGAGGAGGTTTTCTCTCGTTTTGTATGTTTACCAGACGAAGAAGAAGAGCAGCAGGATGATATCACAGTTACAACCACCACAGGCAGCAATAACTCCGGCTGGAAGGCGCTCGTCACCGCAGCTTGCTTCTTTCTCACCCTTTCTCTAATCACTCGGTCTTCTCTCTCAGGCAGAAAGAAGCGACCGTCCACAAGCCCTGGATGAATTTCTTGTACATCTCAACAGCCGACTATTTGTTTTTGCATACATCCAATGTCATTTCGTAGCATCAAACGCATCTTCTTCGGAGATATTTTTATTGACCCCATTTCTTCAGTTTTAACATATCTTTGGGCTGGCAAACTGAAGTGGCCCAACCCAGATTGTGAGATTAGCGTCTGCATCTGCTCTGTTGATATATTTTGTGACAAATTTTTTTTTTTTTTTTCTTTCAGACCTTATTTTCTTCCGTAAGCGTTGGTTACTTTGCCCTCTTCTTCATCTTTCCTTGTCTTCTAACTGTTTCTCTCTTTTTTTTTTTTTTTTATACAAATGTTTTCTTTACGGAATCTTTCAATAGCAACCTAACAATTATTCTTCTCGTTTCTGAGATCTATTTTCTCTGCAAAGTTAATTCTCTCATTTGGCTAATTCTTTCATTGAAGTCTCCTAATTAATTACAGTTTTTAATTGTCCAAAATTGACAGAAATAGGATGGGTGAAGTTCTAGGCTTCTTTCTTTTCTTGGTTCATAATTTATCCCTGTAATTTTGTTCAATGACAGCTTTTGTTTTTTTTTGGGTCAATTTTATTCAGTGGTTTTTTTTTTTGGTTGTTGTTGTTGTTGCTAAGAGAGGGAAAAAAATGGTATAAAACTTTCTTCAATTTTGGTTTAGGGAAAGTAAAGAAAAAACAAAATACCTGAAAGAGCTTTGCAACAGAGTTTTTATTCGAAAGGAATTTGATGTAAACTTAAACTTAGAACTATAATAGAAGGGAAAATGAAGGAGATATAATCTGTAAACAGGTCTAAGTTGGGTATTTTAAATTGTGAAAGGTTTTAGCGCGTTGAATCTAACTTAACATAATATCATCTAGTAAGAGCATCTCCAGCAGGGGGGTTGTATAATGAGGTGTATGTTAAATATATACAATTTGTGATTGGAATCACCTGCAATGGGCAGGTGTAAATGATTGTAAATTTGCATCACAATCGTGAGATGCAAATTTAGATGAACATGTGCATCCTTTTTTACTTCTCTTACAGGCAGGGCCTACATGAAAAAATGTGAGAAAAGGTGGACAAATGTGAGCAAAAAGGCTTAATGTAAACCTACTTGCCTAAGACGCGCAGCTAGAGTAGTTGCTAGACAAAACTTCATACTTAATTTGTAGCCGCATAAAATAAAATAATTCATTATTGTTGATTACGCTTCTACAGTGAAACTCATAATTAATCAATTAATTAATAAGTAATATATATATAGTAGCTTGTTCTTCTGATAATTTTTCTGTGGATGAAATCATATCTTCTCCAAATTTAAATATTTTTAGGTTTATTTGTTTGAAAAAATAAAATAAACTTAACAGACACAAAATTAATTTTATAAAGTTAACACAAAATAAAATTTTAACAAAAAAACGAATTAAGACAAAACAAATCAATTATACATCTTTAGATTTACATCTTCTCCATTGGAGCAAAAACCACATTTACAACCCCCGAATGTGTAAGGGGATATAAAAGTGGCTTTACACACCCAAAAATACAACCCTCATTGTTTAAAATTCTTGCTTTGAAATATTTATGGTTGTGCCACTACAATTCCGTTGACCGTAACTTCTCCCTTAAAATTCCGATTTGGGCCCACTACGTGTCTACGAAAAATGACTATAGTGATCTTACTCCGAGGATAAAATTTTAATTTCACAATTAAATAAATTAAATATATGGTTAAAATTGGGTCGGGGTGTCATAGAGTAAAGCCCCACCGCTATACTATTCTTTAATTTTTTTTGGTAATACCGAGTATAGAGATGCATAATCATTTCCCATGATAACTAGCAAAGCCAAGACATTGTTCATTCTTTGTCTGCTAAAAGTCCACTGCCGCATTCCGTTGGCCAAGTGTAGCGTTTCGAATGTGCCAAATGGAAGCAACCGATTGGTCCAACCAATCCATGACATGGACATTAATGGTTGTGGAGGTTCCTGGCTTATAAGCCAATAGTTGTTTGTTTAGCAGTCTCATGTATCATTGTTTCTTGATTATCTATTGTAGGTTGGAGGTAGCTCTTGCTCATCAATGTACTCTAGCCCAGAGCCGGTCAATTAGATATGGAGGCCCTGTGTGAAGAAAGCTGATGAGGCCCTATATGTATAAGAAAAACAACAATTTTTCAAATTTTAAAATTCATAAATCATAAATTAAACCGAAATATGTGGCATCAATTACATTGGAACCCACAAATAGAATCAAGATCATCCTTCATCTATTTTCACATACTCACATCCATTCAATTTTCTTTTGCATACAAAAAAACTACACATACCCACAAATATAGTATAATGATGGGCTTTTAAAAACATTCGGAGGCCCCTAAATTTTGGGGGCCCTGTGCGGTCGCACAGCCCGCACATGCCATGGGCCGACTCTGCTTTGGCCATGGTGTGGGTGGAAGCAGTTATATCGGTTCAGGCGGTTCTGGCTTGTACTACGGAGGTAATTTAATTTGTTGTGTTATTCATGTTTTATTAAGTCAGTGATGCATGCTTGAGTATTAGGCCAAGGTGCCCGAGTCATTACTATTTTTTCCTCTGGAGATTTATGTTTTTCGAAGGCACGGCTTCTCTTCTTTTGCTCTAAAAGGTCACGGGTGAAAACAGAGCAATATGGTTACACTACGTGAAAAAAGACCTTACGCAACAGTACATAGGCATCGGTGAATCCGAAAACCGATGCTGTTAGTGTATTAGGCATCGATTTTATAAATAATAAGACTAAAAGTATATAAAGGCATCAGCACAAAATTTTGGTTTTCCCTACCGATGCCATTGATTATATTTAGCATCGATGATTCAAATGTACTGATGCGCAAAATAGTTGGGCGAAAAATAAAATTAAGCGCCAATTTAGCTCTGATGCCAAAAGCCCATTGTTGACCGCTACAGTATTTTTCCCCCAAAAAAAATTTCGGTCCCTTTCGTGAATTTTCAGGTTCCCTCTTCTCTCACAAAAATTTCCCTCTTCTCTCTCTGTGACTGAGCTGAGATCCCATTCACCCTCTCGATAGTGCTCCAATCTTCTCACCTTCAACTCCCTCTCTTCTCTCTCGCAATACCTCATTCACCCAGTCACCGGCACTCTCATCACTCTCTCATCTAGTCACCCTGAACCCTAAACCCCTCGCGATACCCCATTCCCTCTTCTCTTTCTGTGACTGAGCTGAGATACCCCATTCACCCTCTCTCTCTCTCTCTCTCTCTCTCTCTCTCTTCTCTCTC
The DNA here is from genome assembly GCA_020226455.1 of Prunus salicina. Classification (NCBI taxonomy): domain Eukaryota; kingdom Viridiplantae; phylum Streptophyta; class Magnoliopsida; order Rosales; family Rosaceae; genus Prunus; species Prunus salicina. The sequence goes on along the minus strand of CM035343.1, from coordinate 16,180,070 downwards.
TCTCTCTCTCTCTCGATAGTGCTCCAATCTTCTCACCTTCAACTCCCTCTCTTCTCTCTGGCGATACCCCCTTCACCCAGTCATCGGCACTCTCATCACTCTCTCATCCAGTCATAGAAAGTCCCTCTGTTCGCCTCCTCTTCGTTTTATCTGTGCTCTTCGGTCGTCTCCTTCACTCCTCTGGACACTTCTTCTTCAGCTAGGGTTCGTAACTCCGATCCTTCGCCGGTACGTGCTTGCTTTTGTGTTTTAATTGCTCTATCAGTTTTAGGGCTCTGAGATTGCTCATGTTCTCTGTGTTGTGAATTATTTTCAATTTTTGAAATTTTAGTTAAGTTAAAGTCATATTTTGGCAGATCTATACATGGCATTTTTTGATTTGGAAATTTGTTATACATATAATTTTTAAGTTTAGGGTTTGATTATTCTTAATTTGAGTTCTATTATTTTTCATAGATGTTGCCTATTGCAATTTGAAGCTTATTTTTCAGTTTATTAAGGGTTGTGGTTTTTTGACATTGTTTACTGAAAATAGGTGCCTTCTTTCAGAGATTGAGTAAGGGCACCGCAATAACCTCCAACAACTCATTTGGTGGTCAGTTGAATTCCAGATTTTGCATCCCCTTTGAAGCTCACGCTGCTGCCTTTGGTGGAGTCTCTTATCTTTGCCTGTACAGAATCTTGATAACTACAGGTAAGACAAAACATCTTCCTCTTCAACTTATGCTTTTACTCTTTTGAGTGTATTTGTTTCTCCCTTTTGAGTTCTGAGTTTCGTATGCTTCTATTTATGCTTTTACTATTTCTATTTGGATACCATTATGTTTAAAACTGTTTGAATACTCTGGTTTGGCCTTTGAGTGTTAGTGAAAAAACTTTGGTTCTTTGTTGGCAGCTTTGGGAAATATTGTGATGCAATTTTATTTGAATGATGGAAGGTCAATTTTGTGCCTATAATTTCCATTGCAATGGATGGCTTAGTTTGTAAATTTGATGCTTTTGCTTGGAGCTTTTTGTGTCTACATGGTTTTTTACTCTACGTGATTCATATTCTCAAATAGAGAATCCAATGGTTGGTTGATAAATGCATCACAATGGTATGTAATTCATGTGGTATGTAATTCATGTAACATCATTGCAATTGAGCTGAGTTGCATGCAATTTGCTGTTGCCCTCTTTGTTTTGAATATGAACTAGTGTTTTCTCTAACTTTATTGTGTATTGGTAAAAATTATGGGTTAAGCAATTATGGAAAATCCTTGGATGCTTGCCGATAGGAGAAGTAAAGAGTATGAAGAGGGAGTTGAAGAATTTCTAAGGATAGCATTAGTAAATGTTGTTGATCAGGGACGCATTCGCTGTCCATGCCAGAAATGTAGGAATACAAGAAAGTTTACGATTAGAGTAATAAGGGAGCATATGTATTTTAATGGTTTTGACCAAACATACAAGGATTGGATATGGCATGGCAAGGATATTGAAATAAATGCTAGTGAAACTGTAAATCAAGAACCACAACCGGAACGTGATTTTTTTGGTGAAACGGTTGACATGTACGAAGGTGCACATGAACAATTCACTGAAAATCCAGAGGAATTTAAGAAGTTTTTGGAGGAAGCCGAGAAGCCTCTTTATCCTGGGTGTCATAAGCACACCAAGTTATCAGGATTGGTTAAGTTGTACAATCTTAAAGCAAGGCATGGCATGACCGACAATTGTTTCGCGGATATGCTGATTGAAGTTTCTGATTTGCTCCCGATCGGTCAAGAGCTACCCTCGTCTATGTATGAGGCAAAGAAGACGTTGAATGCATTGGGATTGAAATATGAGAAGATACATGCATGCTCTAATGATTGCATTTTGTATAGGAAGAAGTATCATGATTTGACAAGCTGCCCTAAATGTGGCCTTTCAAGATGGAAGGTGACAAAGAAGAACGTAGTGAAGAAAGGGGTCCCGACAAAGGTTTTATGGTACTTTCCTCCTATCCCCAGGTTTAAACGTATGTTTAAGTCCTTGGAAACATCTAAAAGTTTAACTTGGCATAATGAAGGTCGAATAAAGGATGGTCGATTGCATCATCCAGCTGATTCGCCATCGTGGAAGATGATTGATTATAAGTGGCCAGATTTTGGGAGTGAGCCAAGAAACCTTAGGTTAGCTCTTTCTTCGGATGGAATCAATCCACATAGTTCTCTTAGTAGTAGATATAACTGCTGGCCAGTGATTTTGGTGACATATAACCTGCCTCCAGAGTTGTGCATGAAGAGGAAGTTTATGATGTTAATATTGTTAATTTCCGGCCCTAAACAACCAGGCAATGATATAGACATATACTTGGAACCATTAATTGATGATTTAGCATTATTGTGGGATGGGGTGGAGGGAGTTTATGATGCTTTCCGGCAAGAGTCATTCACTTTGAGAGCTGTCCTTTTATGGACAATCAATGATTTTCCAGCATATGGTAACTTGTCTGGGTGCACTACGAAAGGGTATTATGCATGTCCAATATGTGGTGACAAGACATATGCGGAAAGGTTGGAACATGGAAATAAAATGGCATTCACTGGCCATCGCAGATTCTTATCACGTTATCATCCTTATAGAAAATTAACCGAAGAATTTAATGGTAAGGAAGAACTTGATCTGCCACCAATGCCTTTAACCGGGGAGCAAGTATGGAAAGAAGTCGAGTCCATAAACTATGAGTGGGGGAAGAGAACTGGAAAGCGGAAAGATGTAGGTTGTACTAATTGTTACAAGAAAAAATCAATTTTCTTTAATCTTCCTTATTGGAAATCACACTATGTTCGACATTGCCTCGATGTTATGCACATTGAGAAGAATGTATGCGAGAGTATTTTCGGTACATTGTTGAACATTCCCGGGAAAACAAAAGATGGTGTGGCAGCTCGTGAGGATCTTGTTAAATTGGGGGTAAGAATTGGTTTGGTGCCACAAGTTGGGGAGAAGAGAACTTTTTTGCCTCCATCAATGTGTACATTGAATAAGAAGGAGAAAATTTCAGTGTGCAAAGCATTGATGGGTATTAAAGTGCCCGAAGGCTACTCTTCAAATATAAGAAACGTTGTATGCATGAAAGAGTTGAAACTACTTGGTCTTAAGTCACATGATTGCCACGTATTGATGCAACAATTGCTACCCGTGGTTATACGTGGTGTGTTGCCTAAACATGTTAGATATGCAATAACGAGATTTTGTTTTTTCTTCAATGATTTATGTAAGAAAGTGGTGGATGTACCTAACCTTGATAGGATACAATCGGACCTTGTGGCAACTTTGTGTTTGCTTGAGCAATTTTTTCCTCCATCCTTCTTTGATATAATGGTCCATCTAACTGTGCACCTTATTAAAGAGGTTCGTTTCTGTGGACCAGTTTTTTATAGATGGATGTACCCTTTTGAAAGATACATGAAGGTATTAAAGGGTTATGTACACAATCGTTTGTATCCGGAGGGTTGTATCGCTGAACGCTTCCATGTGGAAGAATCTGTACAGTTTTGTTCAGAGTACATGGCTGATTTAAGTGCAATTGGGGTACCTACATCGCGGTTAGATCTAGCAAATACTGGCGCTGCTTTATCAAGCGCTGTTATAGAATCAGTGCCGCATGACAAATGGGAGCAAGCACATCGAACTATCTTGGATAATACAATGGAAGTTGATCCTTACATAAAGTAAGTGATCTTTCAAAAAAACTCTTCTGTTTTTTTGTTTTTTTTTTGTTATTAAGTCAGCTTAATAACTCAATTATTATTTGTGCATTGTAATGTTTTATAGTGAACATAAGCACCATTTGAAGGAGACTAATCCTAGGAAAGCAAAGGATGAAAAATGGATACAAGACATGCACAACCGAAGGTTTATTAGCTAGTTTCATCATAGGGTCAGTTTTGTTTATAGTACTAATTTGTGTTGAACATATTTAATTGGTACGACAAACAAATTTATTCTGTTTTATTATCTTAGGTGGGTGGTCAATTATGCATGAATATAAATGCAGTGACAGACACCGTAAAGTGGTTAGCTCAAGGACCTCGAAAAGGAGTTATGAAATATAGTGGTTATGCCATAGATGGATACCGATACCACAACAAAGCACGAGACAACGATTGTGCTGTCCAAAATAGTGGGGTTTGCTTGGTAGCAAGTACCATGCAAGTTTCGAGTGCAAAGGATAAAAATCCAATTGTTTCAAACATGAAATTTTATGGGGTTATTGAGGAAATATGGGAGCTTAATTATCATCAGTTTCAGGTGCCTTTATTTAAGTGTGCATGGGTTGAGAATGAGAAAGGTATCAAATATGATGATGACACCGGGTTGACTATGGTGAACCTTAATAGGAGAGGTTATAGAAAGGATGAATTTGTTATGGCCACTCACGTGAGTCAAGTATTTTACATTGATGACCCTGAAAACGATGGCTGGTCAATTGTGCTTCCAATGCCAAATAGAGTCTATGCTCATGGTGATGAGTTAGAAGATGCCGTACTTGAACACCAATCCTTTACCAATGGACTACCGCTGGTTGAAGAATTTAAATATGAATTGGGTGAGGGAGATGAGAAGTACATTCGAACAGATTGTGAGGGTATATGGGTCACTAATCGGAAAAAAAGAGCATAGATCATGGTTTATGCGTGTGGAATTCCAAAAGTGCTGCTCAATTTTCTTAAGTAAGCATTGTCTTTATTGACATCGTATTAATCATGTGTTTATAATCTGAATTGTTTATATTCTGTCTTAATCTGTCTTCTTGTGGGTTCATATCTAATCTGTCTTCATCTGTCTCTCTTGCTATGAGTTCATATAATCTGTCTATATTGGTGCATATATACAATTCACTAATAATGTTTTGCTTTTGGGTATTTAGGTTTGCCTTAATCAATCTTGCCATGGCTTCACCAAAGAAGCTTCCAGTGAAACCCTCAAAACAGAAACCGGAGAACCACTCAGATATACCCCAATCAAATGAAGGTTCTTCATCACAAACAACTGTTACCACCTCGAGTGAAGCTAAAAGAAAGCGTGGTCCAACAGAAATGCATAAAATTCAAAAGAAAAAAAAGAAGGGGAAAAGGTTAGTAGTTGAGTTTAGCTGAAAAGGAGAAGCAATGGGCAAGGTGGGCAAACAATATGCATCATACACAGGTGTAATGGCTCGAACCATTATCCCCATTCATTTAAGCAATTGGGCAACAGTGGATGACCATTTGAAGGAGAAAATTTGGACAGAAATAACGGTAATTTTAATTTATGTATATTGAATAACTCTTTTATACTTATTTTAATCATTTCTCAGCCACATATACGTATAAATTCTTAGCCTAAGGCTATTGATCGAGCTAGTGGTATATGCCACATTGCAAAGTTGAAAAAGAATTGTCATTGTTGTTCAGATCATGTCCTGTTATCATCCCTCAGAATTTGCATGCATGTGGCTTAGTTTTACATCATACACGAGCTATATTTCTGATTTTATTTCATCTTGGTGCAGTCCGTCTTTGAATTACCACCCGAAAGCAAACAGTCTACTTTGCAATCTGCTTCAACCAAATGGAGGCAATTCAAGAGTACATTAACAAGGGAGTACGTACTTCCACATAGAAATGACCCAGAAGCCTTGAAGGAGCCTCCTGAAATGTATGACTTCATTGAATTATCAGATTGGCAAAGTTTTGTAATCTCTAGATTGAGTGAAAATTGGCAGGTATGATCAGATTTGTAAATACCATCATATAACTGTAAATATGACACAAACTTTCATAGATTTGTATATATGACATAAACTTGTTGTTTATAATGAAGGAAATCCATCAAATCCAAAAGGAAAGGCGTAATAAATGTAAATACCATCATAGAACTGGCCGTAAAGGATATGTTGGAGTGGTAGAAGAATTAGTAAGTATATATACGGAGCATCTGTATATAGTTGGGTCAGTAGGAGTAAATTGCTTTCTGCTAACTTTGGTTATCTTGAATAGGTAAATAAGAAGATAGTGACAAAGGATGAGGAAGTAGATCGAGCTCTTTTATGGAAGGTAGCATGTGAAGATAAGAATGGGAAGATTGTTGATGAGGAGGTAGCTGAATTGGCTGGAACAATTGTAAGTATATATGTTAAATAATAAGTGAATTGTTAGACAAAATTATATCTTTCTAATATATATATATATATATGTGTATCTTTCTAAATCAGGAAAAATTGTTGAAGGAGAAAGAAGAAGGCCTTATAACTGTATCTGGTTATAATGATGTCTTAGCTATGGCTTTGGGGACCCCTGAACATGCTGGAAGGGTGAGGGGTGTGGGAGGCTTTGTGAAGCCAAGTGCGTTCTTCAACATTCCTAGGAAAAAGAGGGAGTGTGTGTAAAAGGGAATGTTGAAAGAACGAGATGTTTTGCTGCAAGAGACAAAAAAGCTGATGGAAGAACAACAGAAAAAACACGAAGCTGCGCAAGAACTTCTTCAAAAGCAAATAGAGATGCTAAAGGTGGCGATTTCCGGTCAACCGTATAATGTATCTACCTCAGTCCATATTCCAAATATTTCTCCCATGTCCGAGAAAGCATCAACAAACATACCATCAAAATTTGTGGAATTTGCTGCTGTTAAAGAAGTTTGTGAGGATGGTTGTGATGATGTGGTGGAGCAAACTGAAGTTGAGGCGAACAAGGTAATGTTTATTTGAATTTACTTTGATATTATGCACTTATTAATATTGCAGAATCAGATTTAAGCTGTGCAAATTAAAAAACAGATGTTGAACTTTATATTAACACTGAATATATGCTTGTTTTTTTTACATGTCTTTTATATGTGTATTAGGGTAAGGATTGCAAATTGGCTTTCGGCTCAAAAGACAATATTGTTGCAAGTGGCACAATTGTTGACATCAATGTGCCTGAACAGCTGATTCATAATGTTCCTTTAGGAGAGGGAAATGTAAGAGTCTCTATTAATTATGCCCTAAAAGGAGCTTCTCCACTACCGATACCAGTGAAAGGAGTGCTGAATACTGTTGAGGATGCTGTTGGGTCTCAAGTAGCTTGGCCAGAGGATCTTATAGTTTTTGTAGAAGATATAGTGGTAAACAACCTTACTTTTGAACTTGTTTGATTTCATGTTATCCCTAATATATATGTGACCTTTTGGTATATGTGATAGGAGAAGAAAAAGAAAACTACAAAGGAAAAATTTGCGAAGTCATTGTTTCAGGCTATCCCGGAAAAAGTACCAAAGTCTTGTAAGATTTTATACGGCTGTGCACAGAAATTGATGTCCGAAGGTCAGACTCTCTCTTCATATATTGATGAGGACATATTTAGGGTAGAAAAGATGATATACGTTCTAAAAGAAGATATTATCAGCTTCATTCATATGAATGAAATAGGACAAGCTGTAATAACCGCTTACATTAGGTAATAGTCACTTTGTGTTTTATAATTTTACGTTTATATTTGGATATTAATCATGTATTTCAGTTTACTGACTCTATGATAATGGTTAACAGCTACTTATATAAGTTAGTAAAAGACCAAGAATGGGAATCAAAGATTGCATTTATGGACCCAAGTCGTACCTTTCATGATCCGAATTCACCGGATGAGGCAGGGAGGGTTCAATACATTGTGAAAGCTTTGAACCAAGCTAGTATTGACAGCGTCTTTTTGATCCCATACAATCCTGGGTAAGTGAAGTGGTTGGTGTTTTAGAATATATATTTATGACTATTACTAATGTATTTCCAATTAATATGTAGGGCTCATTGGATCCTTACAATCATTGACGAAGAGAGAGACAATGTGTATATCATGGATCCTCTTGGGGCTCGTCACCCTCATGATGTGTGGAAACGTATTGTAAACGCGTAAGTCGTTTTTTTTAATTATTCCTTAATATGTCAACTTTTTCATTTGTATTACAACCTGAAATCTTCTGTTATTTATGTGCTAAAGTGGAATAAAACAATTTAATGCTGAAAAGGGGAGAGGCGTGCGTAAACCACCAACATGGATTATGCTTTCGGTATGTGTATATTTGACAATTTAGTAAGATTAATTTTAGGGAACGTTAAGTACTAAATGCTGAATATGTTTTGTGCGTAATGTAGGGTGCTCCTAAACAAGCTGATGGAAAGACGTGTGGTTATTATGTGATGCGGTACATGAAGGAAATTTGTGAAGATTCATCCCTTGCATTTCGAACTAAGGTACAGCTTCAGTTATTTTGAGTCTTTGTTATGGATTGGATGATTGGGTACAGCTGATTTCTTTCTTACAGTTTCTGTTTCCTTGGCGTAGTTGCTGTCTGAACATAAGTTTACTTAGATGTTTTTCTAGCAAATTTTAGGGGGTGTAGCTTCAGTGGTTTTCTTCTTGGTTCTAGTTTCCTGCTTTTAATTAAGTAGTCTTTGCTCTTGTTGTTTAGTCGAGGACAGCTTGTCCTATTGATTATCAATACAATCATTTCTATTCAAAAACAAACAAAAAAAAACAAAAAGTTGCTGTCTGAAATCTTCTAACAATTGAATTTGAATTCCCTGTATTTTTTTATGGTATTTGTGCATTCTTGTTAAAGATTTTATGTAGTTTTTCTTTGGCTTTTTGTTAAAGATTGTGCATAGCTTGTTGGTAAAAATTTTATGTAGTTTTTCTTAATCTTATATGGTCTCTTCATTTCATTTTAGTATGCGAGTCGTGGGAAAAAGAAGGCGTTTTACACCCAAATGGAATTGGACGAGGTTCGAGATGAATGGGCATGTCATGTGCTAGAGTGGATTTGAGTTTGAACATTCTCCTTGTTTTGGTAGTATTTTGCTTATTTATGTATGGATTATATATGAAATGGATGAGATGCTATATTTTGAGACTATATTTTGAGACAGAAACTAAGTAAAATATGATGTGAAAGTGGAAATTGCTTACACTTTATTAGTAACAACGATATCTATTGTGTATAACAACCTCAGTTTTGCCATAACAACTGAAGTAAAAAATTGAAAACAACATCAGCACGTTTGCGGGAACCGAAGCCTATAATCCGAAGGGTCAATAATTTTTGTAAAAAGTCAAACTATTTGTTGGCTTTTCACTTCAGCATAAACACAAAAAACGAATGCGTAAACCATAATTTGCAACAGCAATGGCGTATTTTCTGAAGTAGTAAGTCAGAACAGGCTTCGGTATAAACAAAATCATCGATGCTATAATTCATATTCAGCATCAGATCTAATATATTCCCTGATGCAATTCAACATTTAAGGCATCGGAGGTCAACGCTTTTTTGGCACATGGTAACAACTTACGCATCGGTGATTTTGAAATACTGAAGTCGTAAATTATATTTAGCAACGGATAATATCCGAAGTGTATTAGTATACTATATGCATCGGTTCCCAATACTTCGGTTCAGGGGTACCTTTAGCAACGGATATTATCCGAAGCTAAAGGTCTTTTTTCATGTAGTGTTACAAGTGAATTTGTCTATGGAACAGATCTGACATGAGCTCGGATGCTGTAGGATGTGGACTGTATGAAGCTTTTGCATTATGATGCCTACAGTTATGGACAGAGGGAATTTCCCTAAGAGCCTATGTATGTGCTGAGAATCTTTCATTGTATACAATAGGGTGGTGGTTGTGGTTCAAGCCCTCTTGGCTATCCACAGATCGGATGCTATGTCAGGCTGTAGTTATTTCGCTTCAAGGATACTCAAGTTGTGTCGTCTAATTTATCTCCTATAAGAACTTCACCTGATGGAAAGCTTGGAGTCATGCTGCATCCTTTGTTCTTATGAATGGTAGATTATAACAAGGGAAGGAGGGATTTCTTAAGGTAAACGGGAAGATTTGGCAACAAAGGGAGAGCAAAGCATCGACAAACACACACCTGCTAAATATAAAACGATAGGGTAAGATTACAAATTTGATATGAACAAAATAGAAATGCAAACTAGCACTTCTTTCTAGTTTGAAAAAGGACGAAGACTTAATTGCCACAATTAATAAATTAAAACCGATTTTACCCGAAAAGACATTTATAATGACATCAATAGAACTCACAATTCAGTTGAGTAAAATTAGACTCTCACTGTAACCATAGATCCTCCTCCTGGTTCTGCTATAGGTACCAAGTTTTATTCCAGTATCCGTAACTTGCTCCGATTTAGGATCGTACAACTCTAACTTTCTGTGTTGCCAATTTTCGTATCTCGTTGTAAAATGAACACCGCCATTTGCTGTAAATGCCAATGGCCATGCAATTTTTCCCTCTGCCGGAACAGGAATCGTGCGAATCATTCTCCAGGAATCCATTTCCAGAACCCATATATCATAGTAGTAACGGTACCCACGATCCCATTCTTGTCTACGATGGAACAAAGAAAGTGATTTCTCCAACACCCGACTGGAAATTGATTCTGTCACTGTGAGCAATCTATCAGGAAGCATAATCCTTTGGAAAACCTCATTCTCCATATCAAAAGAAATGATGTATCTGCAATTCTCACAACTTTGTAGTCATTTCCACCAACATCGAGGCCAAACCCAAGAGAGACAGTAGCGACGCTGCGGTAACGATCTGCAAATCGTATAGCCGCGTGGCTATACTCTTAATTTTTTTTTTCCTCAAAGAATTAGTATCGCCGCGCAGCTATACTTAGTTTTCCCTAATTTTTAAAAAAGAAATAGTATAGCGGCGGGGCTATACTCGGTTTCGTCTAATTTTTCAAAAAACTCTTAGAGCCGTACGGCTAACATTTAAAAAAAAAATTGTATAGCTGAGCGGCTTAGAGGTTTTTAATTTTTTTTTTTCCTAATACATAGTATAGTGGCTATACTCTGGTTTTCTAATTAATTTTAAAAAGAAATAGTATAGTAGCGCATCTATACTCGGTTTTTAGAATCTTTTTATAGTATAGCCGTGTGGCTATACTACTTTTTTATTTTATAGAAAAAATAGCATAGCCAACCGGCTATTCTATAAAAAAAATTATGAACAAGGGACCCTCATAGTTGCATTAGTTTATACTTATAAATACTTACCTTTTCGCATGCGCTTCTGTGCATGCAAGAGGTTTTAAAAAAAAAATTTTAAAAAAAATAATTGGTAGTTGTGTTCCATAAAAATAGGATCCATTATTTGATTTATTATTTTAATTTTAATTTTTTTTAATATGAAAAAGTCTGAATTTACCATATTATCCTAATTTAATTAATAATTTCAATTCTTTATGTTTTCATTAACCAATGGCATTTTCTGGTATTTTGAATGTTTTACCATTCTCTGCCTTTGTAGTCATTTCCACCAACATCGAGGCCCAACCGAAGAGCTGTGGTAGCGACGTCACTGTAACGATACTTGACACGAATAAGACCTTTAGGAAGTCTCTTGAACTTCCTGATTGATGGATTCCATAAATATGTACTCTCCTTAGTAGTATCAGATATACAAAGCAATCCATTGCAGGAACCATAAACGTAGAAAGAGGAACCACTCTTATGCCTAGGAAGATCTAACTCCAAACGCTTAGCATATGTTTCGGGACAAAAGACTGACAAGCAATGCCAGAGTGCATAAGTAAATAATCACAACCACTTTTCATGGCTGTCCTTTCGAGATGTGCGCTTATGAAACTTGGGCTGCTAATTAAAGCATGCCAAGACTTGCAAAAACATCTGAACTTCAACAGAGATTTTACAGGCAATTTTGCAATGATGTCTAACAAGATTTCATGGGGTATGTCTTTGGGGCTAACCATGTTAAAAACTAAAATACATATACAGAATTCAACTGACAACACCAGGAAACTACAAGCTGCTGTCCAGGAACCCAAACAGTCCCAAAATAGAGAGAATAGAAGGACAAAGCAATAGAATTGAAGTTGGAACGACGATAATTGAGTTGTAGGGCAAAAATCCCAAAGAAACTCGAGTCTCTTTTTAGCCTTTTTACACTAGAGTACATCAGCTTATTAAGAAGACCTAATTGACAAAGGAAATGAAATACCATAACAGGAAATTAAACTGAATCCTAATTGGAATAAGAGAAGTAATATAAAAAAAAGCTAATAATTTAAAATAACTAGAATCCTAGTCCAACTAACCAACGGGCTCATGTACTCTTGGAAAGCCCTGTCTAGTGACGGATCCAAGATTTTAGCTATATTAAGGCATGGTCGACTGTCGACTAAATTGCAGAAACTAATTTTCGCTACATGATACGTTTTGGGGGCTGATGCTATCAATAAGTTGGTACTATTTTGTGGCATAAATTTGGCATCTAAAGCCTGATTAATTCATTGGGATGAGACCATTCACTTTCTATTTTAGATTGATCAAGAATTGAGACCTTTCACTTTAGAGTTCAGAGTGACTTGTTGGGTAATCTATATGAAGTTCATGGAAAAAAAACGTATAGCCGGGCGGCTGTACTCCGTTTTTTCTAATTTTGTTTAAAAAAATTAGTATATCCGAGCGGCATTGCTCTGCTCTTTTTTTTGTCCTAATAAATAGTATAGCCGGTCGGCCATACTCGTTTTTAATTTTTTTAAAGAAATAGTATAGCCGCTCGGCTATACTAAGGTTTTTGGAAATTTTTTCCGAAAAGAAATGCTATAGCCGCTCGGCTATATTCGGTTCAATTTTTGTTTTTAAAAAGAAATAGTATACAGCGCATCTATACTCGGTTTTTAGAATTGTTTTTTTTTAAAGAAATAGTATTGCCGGTCGGCTATACTCGGTTTTTTTTTTTCAAAATTTTTTTAAAAGATATAGTACACCCGTGCGGCTATACTCAGTTTTTTCCAATTTTTTAAAAAAGAATTAGTATACTCGTGCGGCTCTACAATATTAAACGGGAAATTGATAAATTTTTTATAAGAGTAATAACTCTGGAAAAGTAAAAAAATCAAAAAAGGACAATAGAGACTCGGATAATGGCATAATAGTAATAGATAATACTCTAAACTACTATTATCGATAAACAACAATTGGAGAAAAAATATAAAATAAAAAGAGGATCATAGTATATATATAAAGAGTATAGCAGCTCGACTATATTATTTATTTATTAAAAAAAAATTAAAAAAGAGCCGTGCGGCTATACTATTTTTTTTAAAGAACAAATAGCGGAAGAGGCTCAGTCTTTGAAAGAAGGTCTGGATAAGTATAATTTGAGGAATCCGAGTAAAGCCTGTTGCGCCCAACATTTAAACATACCACAGCACCAGTGTGGCCCTTCAGAGTTGCAGCAGGATAAAATGGCGGATTAGTTTCAGTGCTACCTTTCCACACACATATATCACCATTCTGCAATATTAAAAGAAACAGATAAATCAATTGAAAACGGTGCACTATGAATACAAGGAGGAACATATATCCTAAAATCCCAGCTACACAATAATTAGGAAAGCTGCGGAATTGTTAGGCTCTTTACCTGTGTCCCGGCGAAAAGCATTTCATTACCAACCACCATAGCATGCACTTGGCCAACAGGTCCATCCAGGTTGAATTCAGAATTTGTCTCAGTATTCCAAACCTGCAACATCAAGCAAAATCAGCATACATATTGAAGTTGAACCAACCAAGCTACTACAAGAAAGTGCTCCAGTTACAACAATGAAATACCTTAACAAGATTTGGTACACCAGCAAAAACCCATGGGCCCTCACTAATTAAAGAACCTGCTTCACCACCAAGATCAATCACACTGCCACATTCACCAGTATGGCAGTCCCAAACTCTGGCTGTTCCATCTTTACTGGTTGAATAAAGCCTGTCAGTGTTAGTTCGTTCAGGAAGGGCAATACCAGTGACAGCCTGTTAACATAAATTTCACAATTATTATGATTGTCCAAACTCGGAAATAAAGAGGAACATAACAAATTAAAAAGGAAAACATACTTCCAAAATTAAAAATACCTTCGTGTGCCCTTGGAGCTTTGCCAACATGGAGAACCCCTCACCACGGAACAAGTTATGCAAATACCGGCATCGATCACCTTTCACACAATTTCCATCTACCCAGAACTTGCAGACACTTTTCGAAGTAGGATTGCTTTTCTGGGCAGCATTGCTTTTCTGAGGAGCATTGCTTTCACGAGGAGCATTGCTTTTCTGAGGAGCATTGCTTTTCTGAGTAGCATTGCATGCATTGCCCTTTCCGGTGGCAGTTGCTTCCTTCGTCCAAACAAGAGACGACTTCTTTGAAATTTGAGGGTTCATGGATGAAGGCGGTGCATCCGCGTGCAGGAAACGACAGAATTCCCTTGTGCACCTTCCAGCAGCCCAAAAGGCGCAAACAGTTTTTGAAGGTCCTCCTGCAGGTCGAGCATACACTGATCTTTCTGGTCTATTGGTGTGCCTCCTCACTACCTTAGTGGCCATACTATGAACACAAAATTTTAAAACCAATAAGAAATCGCAGAGAGACAGCTTCGAAGATCACCCCCTCAAACAGAATTTCAATATTTCATCGATCTTCAGAAAACCCTAAAAATATACGAAACCCGAAAAGCCTTGAAATCCAAATCGACGTACGATCACCCTCTAAGAATCGAGAAACTAGCAAGGGCGGATTCTTCAAATCCTTTAAATCAATTCGAAAACTTTTCAAACTAGCCAGTCGCCGATCCCAAGGCGTATCCCAAACAACAATAAAAGTAACCCTAAAATCGAAACCCTAGATATCCAGTTTGAGCGAGCATCAAGCCCATATCCAAAAACCATTATCCTCAAGAAATACGCGCTCGGCGAAAAAAATAGCCTCTTGGGTATCAATTAACGGTCGAAAACGAACAAAACCCTAGAAGGAACAATGCGATTGCAGAGGTGCGTGAAGAGAAGAAGCAAACCTGATCGATTCGATTGGGCGAGAGATTTGAGCTTTGAAGCTATTCAATTATCGTCTGGACTGATTTCGAAGCACAGTCAATCCAAGTGGACGAACGATCAAAGAGAGAGAAAACGATCACGGAGAAAGAAAGAAAATGCCTTTCGCTTTCGTTGCGATTGAAACCCTAACTGTAAGCGAAACTTTGATCACTCTGGCCTGAAGCTGATCTTCTATGTGTGTATATATACTATATATAGTTGGCGTAGGCTGGAGACTTTCCAACTGGCGCCAGGAAAGAAGTACTGCGTTCGTTAGACGCGGTGATCGCAAAACTGATCTTGACCGTCCGATATGAAGCAACTATTCCTGATCGTGACCGTCCGTTAGATCTAATCTATTTTTGTCGTTTTCTCTTTATTTATTTTTAAACTAACTTTTTATCAAAAGCAATTTCTTTGTTTGAAATTATGTTACTAGAACATTTTCACCATGCCTCTGGAAAATCATAAAGAAAAAATATAGTGGATCAGCATGTTTAACATCATTTTATAAATCTATGTGTTAAACCAAATTTCAAACTTAAATGACCAGTAGGATATAAGAAGTCGTAGTATTCCTAAGTTTTTACATCCTTGCCATAAGACTTAATATTTTATTTATAATTTATTCTTAGCATTTCATTAACTGCCATAATTGTAATTAAAATTCCTTATTAATAGCATATCAATCACCCTATTTCTTCTGGTTGTCATTCCCTCTAACATATGGCCCCTTAAAATTGCAAATAAAAAAAAAATTTAAATTACATATCCAATAATGTACATATGAAAAATATAAATATAAATATAAATATATACGTATAAAAATATAGGTATATTATTTACCAAAAGAAATTAACAAAAATAGGTCAATTACTTTGTAATTGAAATTTCTGTACATTTTTCATAAATTAAAAATAGGTACACAATAATTCATAGAAAATAGGTACGTTGTATAATTGAAATTTATGCACATTTTTTATAAATTAAAAATAGGTACATTATTTAGAAGAAAAAAATAAGTTAATTATACTAGGTAAATTGTTTTACTAGGTATACATTATTGGAGAAAAAAAAAGGTACATTATTTAGAGAAAAAAAAAAGGTTCATTATACTAGGTAAATTGTTTTACTAGGTACTTTATTAGAGAAAATAAAATAGGTACATTATTTTGAGAGAAAAAATAGGTATATTATTTTGAGAGAAAAAATAGGTATATTATTTTGAAAAAAAAAAAATAGGTACATTATTTTGAGAGAAAAAAATAGGTTCATTTAGAAAAAAATTGTTTTCCTAAAACAAACAATAAAAAGATGATCAAATTACTTTTCATAAAACAAATAATAAAGAAAAAAAATAGGTACAATATTTGGAGAAAAAATAGGTTCATTACAACAATTGTTTTAAAAACAAAACAATAAATAGATTATCAAATTATTTTTCAACATAATTAGAAAGTACACTATTATTCATAAAACTATAATAAAAAAGAATATTGATCGTATAATTCATAAAAGACAACACCATTAATTCCTAAATTTAATATTGAATTTAAATTACTAATACTTTAAATAGATTATTGTTGAGGCCCAAAAAAGTCACGGGAGCCCAAAGACATTCAAAACCCAATATAACATATAATGTTGGTCATGCGTTAATTCAATCTGTATTTTGGGAATTAATTTATTAAATAAATATATAAATAGTGTACATGCCATGCCAAATCAATAATACATTTTTCTTATGCCAATCACCTACCAAGCTCACATGAACCCAAGTCATGTGGTTTACGGGGCTTGCATGAGGGATTGTGGTGTGGAAGGTTACGGAGGTTCACAAGGCCCACGAAAGCTCTTGGATAATGGAGACTTTGGGCTAGCTACTTGGGAGCACCAAAGTCCAAGCCCATTACTTAGAGTTCTCCAATGTGGGTGAGTAAATGAGATATTTTTTCAAGCACTTCCTTTTATCCATAGGAAATAGTCATTTTCCAAATGCCTAGCTTTACCCGTTAGAAACAAGCATTTTCCAGTACTTCCTCTTACCCACTAGAAACAAGCCACTTCCAATACTTCTTTTTACCCATAGAAAATAGTCATTTTCCAATGCCTAGCTTTACCTGTTGGAAAATAGCATGCCCTAGTGCTTCCTTTTAACCACTGAAAATAGGCTGGTTTCAGCACCTCTTTTTACCTATTGGAAATAAAGGAGAGCCTTCACCTTCTATAAAATGGGAGGCATTACTCAGCCAAAGCAACCCATCTTCGTTGTTACAAGCTTCTCAACAACCATGAAAACTCACCTTTCTTCATCTACTGCAAGCATTCCAGCAGCTTCTAATTTTTCTTCAGCCAACACTCCCTCACTCAACTGCTGCAAGCATCCCAGCAACCATCAACTCCCATAAAGCATCACCTAGCTCTAAGCTTTAAACATCATAGCCTTCAAACCTCAAGCTTTTCCTTCCATCATCCTTCTCTTGAAACTCTTAAATCCATAAAGCATCACATAGCTCCAAGCTTTTCCTTCCTTCCAAACTTTAAACACCATAGCCTTCAAACCTCAAGCTTTTCCTTCCATCCTCCTTTTCTTGAAACTCTTAAATCCCTATAGCCATAGCCACAAACAACAAATTATCAACACCAAACTCAAACATATCCAACACCAAGCCAAGCACATGCATTCTCATTTGCTAAACTTGTGGGTCTTTAGCTTCCACACTCCAAGCTCTCATGCCAAGCTCATATAAGCTCATATAATCTCATATCAACATCAGCAAGTCATGTTCAACTATTCGTCGAGCTACCGGAAACATCAACACAAAACTCGCAGCCGCTGGAAGAAGAACAAAGTACTCCCCCAGGACTTGCTTCTCCCTTGGGATACTTTGGGCCTAGTTCTCGCTAACTCAAAAAAAGGGGCAACGAAGTCTTCATTCATCACTCTATGGCGATCCAAGGATCAACAAGCCCTGATGAGCCTTAGGATGAAAAAGACCCCAACAATTACTAGTCGTAATTCATAGAAGGAAAACACCATTAATTCAAAAATAGATTACTGATACTTTAATGTGGAATTTAATATTTAATTTCAAATAAGTTTCTAAATTAGTTCCTACATCCATTACAACTATTTGAAGATCTTTCCAAATTCAACGGATGTCATTAGTTACACCCCCCATAACACATTAATTTATAAACAGGGGTAGTTTTGGAATCCGAAAAATACAATGAATCTGATTTTAAGTTATATTAGGTAACTTTCTTAGTTCGATCCTAGTCATTGGGTATTATTTGAAAAAATTGGGTATTTTAAATAGAAAACTAAAGGAAAGGGTTGTAGGTGATTTAAAATGAATTTTATGGGTTTAAGCTCAATTTACTATTAATAAAATAAAAATATTTAAACTTAAGGAGTTAGAAGGCTTATTTGGATCGGGAGAGCTTATATATAAGCCAACAAAGTCTAATTATGTGAAAAAAGAGTTTGATTTGCATACAAGTGGTCTCATATTCAAACCTCTCTGAAACCTCGATAATGTTTGAATACCCCTCCCCTTCCTAACTTTCGAAAAAGAAAACTAAGATATAGAAATTTAGATAACATTACAAGATCCATTATATGTAAACCCACATTGAAAGATACATCTTACGTTTCAATTGCCAAAATGATGTTCTTTGCATTTCATAGATTTTATCTCTGTATGTTGGTTGTCAAATTCAAATGCACCCTTAATTTTCATTTATTATTTTGATAATAGTCTATGTCTAACCAGATGTTCACTTCGTTAAATGAGGTCTTAAATTCGAATCCCTTGAATTAACAAGTCTCGCCCCCTTCATGTAAGTGCCAAGCGTGGTAGCTATCTCAGATTGGATTTCTTTTACCTCCTTTAATGAAAGTTCTTATTGACCCCAAAAAAAAAAAAAAAAAAGATTGGATTTCTTTTACAAAAACAGCCACCAATCTTAGATTGTGTTCGAATCCCTCGAATGACATAGAGTGGAAGGGGTATGTAAATTCAAAATTTGTGAAAACAGACACCATTATGAAGACAATGTTCAAAACCAAAGAATTGCATTTATAATGAATTTAAATTCTCAATAATGAATCATTTTTCAGATTGTTAAAATTCACTGTATATTAACAGTGTAAGAACAAACATCACAGAGGGATCATGTATTAAAAATTGATCCCACAGAAATGAACACAACTAATTTGAATAGCTGACTGGCTTTAGATACAGGATTGCTACATTTGTTTATTGATGCTTCACGGCCACCATAGCACGGCTATACTGTCTCTTTTTGAAAAATTAAAAACTCGTATAGCCGGGCGGCTATACTATTTCATTTTAGAAAATTAGTAAACAACCGAGTATAGCCGACCGTCTAACCTATTTCTTTTTGAAAAATTAGGAAAATGCCAATTTTAGCCGCGCGGCTATAGTATTTCTTTTTTAAAAAATTGGAAAAAGCCCAGTATCGCGCGGCTATACTATTTCTTTTTTTTAAAAATGGAATAACCGAGTATTTCTTAAAAAAAACCAGGTATAGCCTGTCAGCTATACTATTTTTTCTGAAAAAACCGTAGTATAGCCAAGCGGCTATACAATAAAAAAAAATGAATAAGGGACTCTCCTAGTTGCATTAGTTTATACTTTATAGATATTAATTTGGTATAGCCACACGGCGATACGAATAAAATATGTACGTGTTTTATTTTTTAAAATTTTGGCATAAAAAAAATTAATGAAAAAAGGACCCTCCTAGTTGCATTAGTTTATACTTTATAGATATTGATTTGATATAGTTACGTGGGTATTCTATTATAAATAAAAAAAAAATTAGTAAAAAAACAGAGTACCGCAGCTATACTATTTCTTTAAAAAAAATTGGAAAAAAAAGGGCTGTATAGTGTAAGGAACTGACCTTTCCAAAATCCTATCCTCTTACTGTGATATCTCAGACGTGCTTCAGCCTTCAGCTAATCTCTGGCGAGGAATTCAAGTTTCCTCTCATAGTTGAAAACCGCAGGCATGAGGAAGCAACGGATTGGTCCAACCAATCCATGACATGGACATTAACAAAAAAAAATGTCACAATCTAGCTAGCTTGCAAAACCAAGTGTGAATCTAAAGCTGAGTATGTAAACAGGAACAAGGAAAACACATAATAACACCCAGATCAAAATTGAATATGTAAAAAGAGACATTTATATATAAACAGGAACAACAAGTAATTATTAAGCCAAGCCAAGTCTCATCACCAAATCCATTCCAAAGGCAATTGGCAATAAAAAAAAGGAAATTGAGAAAAGTGAAACTACTGGTAAAGGTCACAGAGTGAAAGGAGGACATTGAAGATTAAGGGACACTCTGTTTCTGTGGTCTACGTTAGCCTAATCGCTTTTCAAGTCAAGTCAATGGAGTTATGGGTAGGCTGTCTTTTTAATTCATTGA
Source organism: Prunus salicina (assembly GCA_020226455.1). Classification (NCBI taxonomy): domain Eukaryota; kingdom Viridiplantae; phylum Streptophyta; class Magnoliopsida; order Rosales; family Rosaceae; genus Prunus; species Prunus salicina. Next base: position 16,159,709 of record CM035343.1, on the reverse strand, counting down.
ATTCTGCAATTCATCATAACAAGCTTGGCTTTCGATGAGACACCAGCAAACGCTAGTTTGTTTCTTGACCACTTCAAGTCGTTGATATCCATGGCTCTTGTGAGAGCAGCCGATCCACAAACCTCCTCTGTTTCCAGTACTTCTGGATATTGTCGTTATCACGTGTTCCTGAGTTTCAGAGGCCAAGACACTCGCAAGACTTTCACTGACCACCTCTACACGGCCCTTGTCAACGCCGGATTTCGCACTTTCCGAGACTACGATGAAGTCGAGAGAGGAGAAGGTATCAAGCCCGAACTGCAGAAAGCAATCAAACACTCAAGAACTTCTGTCATTGTGTTCTCGAAAGACTACGCGTCGTCCAGATGGTGCCTTGACGAGCTGGTGATGATCCTTGAACGCAAGAGAAAGACCTCAGATGACCATGTCGTTTTGCCTGTCTTCTACGATGTGTATCCATCCCATGTAAGGAAGCAGACAGGAAGTCTTGCAAAAGCATTTGCTAGACACCAAAAAACTCAACCGCTGCCGAAGGTGAAGGCATGGAGAGAGGCACTTACAGAGGTTGCAGATCTGGCAGGGATGGTCTTGCAAAATCAAGCTCATGGGTAATTTCATTCCTACTACCAACTCAATTAGTTTCTTTATTTGGTTGCAACTGAATTAGTATCTCGTTATTAAAAGTAGTTCAAAGTTTTGATAGATTCTGTCCTTTCAAATAAAATAAAATAAAAATTATTGATAAAAACACATCCACAAAAACACTCAAGACACCCTCAGCAATCCAGATTCTTCTAAAGGCATCCGGGACTGAGATGCAAAGACAGAGAAATACCTATTATCCAGCTGTTATTGCAAACGTAGTTTTAAGTTCTATCTAACTCTTTCAGCACTCATCTATTATATATTTGTACCTTCTAACTTTCTGAACTTATTTTCATGCTATTTTATAACTTAAGTATATGAAATCATGCATGCATGTTTGAATTCTCTTTCATTTTGATTGCAATTTTTTAGGTACGAGTCAAAGTTCATCAAGAAAATAGTTAAAGTGATTGGAGACAAACTAAGTCGCACACCATTGAGTGTTGCTCCCAACTTGGTTGGAATGCATTCTCGAGTTGAAAGAATTAATTTCTGGTTACAACGGAGGTCCACTGATGTTGGCATACTTGTAATCTATGGGATGAGTGGAATAGGGAAAACAACCATCGCAAAGACTCTTTACAATTCAAACTTTAGAATATTTGAAGGAAGCAGCTTCCTTGAAAATATCAAAGAAGTTTCAGATCAACCCAATGGCTTAGTTCAAATACAAACACAACTTCTTTCTGATATTTTGAATGGGAGAAAAATGAAAATAAGCAATGTTAGTGAGGGATTAATTAAGATTGAAGATGCAATAAGCTCCAAAAGGGTTCTTCTTGTTCTCGATGATGTGGATCATATGGACCAATTAGATGCAGTATTTCAAGTGAAAGATCGATTTTATCCAGGAAGTAAAATCATCATAACAACTAGGCGTGCAAGATTGTTAAAGGCTCATCAAGTTACTGAGGTGTATGCAGTTGAAACTTTGACTCAAGAAGAATCATTGAAGCTCTTCAGTTGGCACGCTTTTGGCCAAGAAAATCCCATTGAAGATTACATAGAATATTCAGAGAAGCTAGTCGATCATTGTGGAGGACTTCCATTAGCTCTCAAAGTTTTAGGTTCTTCTTTGTGGGGGGAAAGTATATGTCTATGGAAAAGTGCATTGGAGAAGTTAGAAGCTATTCCAAATGGTGAAATAATAAATAAACTAAGAGTAAGCTATGACTCTTTGCAAGATGACCATGACCAAAAATTATTCCTCCACATTGCTTGTTTCTTTATTGGAATGGACAAAGATTACATTGCTAAAATACTAGATGGATGTGATTTCTATACAATTGTTGGCATTCAAAATCTCATTGATAGATGTTTGGTGATTATTGATGGATGGGACAAGGTGTGGATGCATGATCTGATTCGTGGAATGGGAAGAGAAATTGTTCGCCTAGAATCAAAGGAGCCTTGGAAGCGTAGTAGAGTATGGCATCATAAGGACTCTTTCAAAATCTTGACGGAAAAGAATGTAAGAAATATGCATTATTTGTACACATTTTTGTTTTTCCTCTTCTAAAAACTTTCCAAATGTCTTTTCCTTTTCTTTTGTAGGGTACAGAAACAATTGAAGGTCTTGTCCTGGACATGCACATGTACCCTACTATAAACTCAAATGAGAAAGTCTTGGAAACCAATGCATTTTCACGGATGCAGGAACTAAAACTACTCCATCTTAGTCATGTAAAACTCCGCGGATGTTACGCAAAATTTTGTAGTGGACTAAGATGGTTGTGTTGGCTTGAATTTCCTTTAGATTCTATACCTATCGATTTTCCTGTGGGAAGCATTATTGTTCTTGAAATGCAACACAGCAATCTGAGACAAGTATTCAAGGGAACAAAAGTATGTCACTCTCTACCCTTTTCAATTTCTTTGTCATTTTCATTAGGCTTTTAGTTTGATAACAAATTATATATTTGTAAAAATTAACTCCCCACATTGTTTTCTTCTGTACATTTTTTCCTCTACAGTATCTTCCGTCCTTGAAGACCCTTGATCTCAGCCATTCTCATTCCCTTACAGAAACCATTGAATTCTCATATTGCCCAAATCTAGAGAAATTGGTTCTAGTAGACTGCACGAGCCTGATTTATGTCCATGGATCCATTGGAAACCTAGAGAGACTTATTTACTTTAACATGAAAGATTGCAAAAAGATTAGGTTGCTTCCCAAGAACATTTGTATGCTAAAATCACTTGAAACAATTATTATATCTGGTTGCTCAAATCTAAAGGAGTTATCAATTGAGATGTTGAGGAACATGGACTCGTTAAAAGTGCTTGAGACAGATGGAATTCCGATAAGTGAATTATGGCTGGAAAGAAGTTTGAGTATCTTGTGTTCTTTACCATGCTCTTTAGTAGAATTAAGTCTTTGGGGGTGCAATCTTTCGGATGATGCCTTTCCTATGGATTTTAGTAATATGTCGTCGTTGCAAAGATTAAATCTAGGGAATAATCCAATTTGTAGCCTACCAAATTGTATCAAAGGATTAGCGAGGCTCGATAAACTCTCTTTTTCCATGTGTACGAGTCTCAAATGTCTTCTGGGGTTACCAAAAGGATTAGCGAGGCTCGATATTGTAGATTGCATTTCATTGGAGAAAATGACATTTCAATCCCGTCACTTAGAGACAGCCATATCATTTAATCACAGCAGCCTAGTTGAGTGGCAGTACAAGTTCAAGTTACAAGCCATCTTTGGATTGTGCAACTTGTTGGAATCAATGGCACCCATTCTACAAAAGGATGATCCAAGTCCCGTCCAGGTGTGCGCCTCTCTCTCTCTCTCTCTCTCTCTCTCTCTCTCTCATATGATCACAGGAAAGAGTTGACTAATATTGCCAGTTCTATTGCATATATATAGGGACTGTGCGAATGTGGTATATTCAGCACATTTTTTTGTGGGAATAGGGTTCCCGGCCAATTCAGCCATAAAAGCAGAGGGTCCTCAATATCTTTTACTGTGCCATTACTTGATAATCACAGAATTCGAGGCTTGATTGTATTTGTTGTCTATGTGCATCCTGGCTATGATTCCCCTATTGTCCACCACGCTCATATGCCACTAATAAGAGTAAAAAATAAGAGCAAGGGTCTGAGGGGGATGTATTGCCCAACACACTACGGTATTCCAGGTGAAGGAGAAGACATGATATGGTTAAGCCACTGGAATTTGTATGATCAGTTAGAAGGTGGCGATGAAGTGGTTGTTTCTGTAATTATGAAATATGGGCTTCTGGTTAAGGAGTTGGGCATCCGACTTCTTATGGTGCAACAAGAAGAGAATCATAATATGATGAGTATTTCTACAGATTCTTCTTATGAGGCATTATCGTTCAATATGATCCTTGGGGACTCTGATGAAGAAGGTAAGGCAGGTGTGATGTTTTATTTACGCGTTTCATAATTTTACTCCAACTATTTCCAAATATAAAATAAAATAAAGCAAAATAATAAATGAATCTATATATGTCTTCCAGAGGAGGTTTTCTCTCGTTTTGTATGTTTACCAGACGAAGAAGAAGAGCAACAGGATGATATCACAGTTACAACCACCACAGGTAGCAATAACTCCGGCGACCTCCGTGGATGGAAGATGCTCGTCACCGCAGCTTGCTTCTTTCTCACCCTTTCTCTAATCACTCGGTCTTCTCTCTCAGGCAGAAAGAAGGGACCGTCCACAAGCCCTGGATGAATTTTTTGTACATCTCAACAGCAGACTATTTGTTTTTGCATACATCCAATGTCATTTCGTAGCATCAAATGCATCTTCTTCGGAGATATTTTTATTGACCCCATTTGTTCAGTTTTAACATATCATTGGGCTGGAAAACTGTAGTGGCCCAACCCAGATTGCGAGATTAGCATCTGCATCTGCTCTGTTGATATATTTTGCAATGTTTTCAAAGGCAAGGCGTATAGACGAGGCGTTTTCAGTAGTGCTACGCGAGGCGTAAGCCTTGAAGCGTTGAGGCGTAAGCCTTTTGAACATTAATTTATTTTAATAAGAAAAATGTAGGAATAATACAACTAGTATATTTTTAAAAAAAATTGAAAAAAAATATACGGAACTTGAAATTACAGTTGCGAAGAATTGGAGAGAAAAATAAAATGACTTACTTGTAGTCAAAAGATGAAGATAATTCTTGAAATTGATGGAGATTATCTGGCAAGGGTAGAAATCATGGTTGTATATACAATATATATTAATTTAGAAAAGAAAAAAAAAAAAAAGAAAAAAAAAAAGAAAAAAAAAAGGGGTAAGTAGAAAAGCGCCGGCTGGAGTTGGAAAAGGCAAGAAGAATGCCTTCAGTTTATTACAATAAAGGTAAAGGGGGGAAAAAAAAGTAGAAACTTGCGGTTTTTTTTTTTTCCAACACACTCCAAGTGACGTCGTTTCGCTTTTAAATTGTTTTTAAACGCTACAATCAAAACGACGTCGTTTCAATAACCTAAAAACAAAAAAACAAAAGCAGATCGTCTTCCTCGCGAAGTTCTTCTTCGCAGACAGTTTGCAGACGAGCAAAATTCTTCCGGTTCAGAGGTTTCCAGATCTGCACGCCTTGCTCCGCCTCGCTACGCTTCAACACGCCTTGCAACGCCTTCTTACGCCTTCCCATCGCTAAACGTGCAACTCGCGAAACAGCCGACCGCCTCGGGCGTTTTCCTGCCGCCTCGCGCCGACGCGCGCTCCAACGCGCGCGAAGGCATGCCTTTGAAAACACTGATATTTTGTGACAATTTTTTTATTTTATTTTTTTCTTTCAGACCTTATTTTCTTCCGTAAGCGTTGGTTACTTTGCCCTCTTCTTCATCTTTCCTTGTCTTCTAACTGTTTCTCTCTTTTTTTTTTTTTTTTTATACAAATGTTTTCTTTACGGGATCTTTCAATAGCAACCTAACAATTATTCTTCTCGTTTCGCAGATCTATTTTCTCTGCAAAGTTAATTCTCTCATTTGGCTAATTCTTTCTTTGAAGTCTCCTAATTAATTACAGTTTTTAATTGTCCAAAATTGACAGAAATAGGATGGGTGAAGTTCTAGGCTTCTTTCTTTTCTTGGTTCATAATTTATCCCTGTAATTTTGTTCAATGACAGCTTTTGTTTTTTTTTTTTGGGTCAATTTTATTCAGTGGTTTTTTTTTTTTTTTGGTTGTTGTTGTTGTTGCTAAGAGAAGGAAAAAAATGGTATAAAGCTTTCTTCAATTTTGGTTTAGGGAAAGTAAAGAAAAAACAAAATACCTGAAAGAGCTTTGCAACAGAGTTTTTATTCGAAAGGCATTTGATGTAAACTTAAACTTAGAACTATAACATAAGGGAAAATGAAGGAGATATAATCTGTAAACGGGTCTAAGTTGGGTATTTTAAATTGTGAAAGGTTTTAGCGCGTTGAATCTAACTTAACATAATATCATCTAGTAAGAGCATGTCGAGTAGGGGGTTGTATAATGAGGTGTATGTTAAATATATACAATTTGTGATCGGAATCACCTGCAATGGGCAGATGTAAATGATTGAAAATTTGCATCACAATCGTGAGATGCAAATTTAGATGAACATGTGTATCCTTTTTTACATCTCTTACAGGCAGGGCCTACATGAAAAAATGTGAGAAAAGGTGGACAAATGTGAGCAAAAAGGCTTAATGTAAACCTACTTGCCTAAGACGCGCAGCTAGAGTAGTTGCTAGACAAAACTTCATACTTAATTTGTAGCTGCATAAAATAAAATAATTCATTATTGCTGATTACGCTTCTACAGTGAAACTCATAATTAATCAATTAATTAATAAGTAACATATATATATAGTAGCTTGTTCTTCTGATAATTTTTCTGTGGATGAAATCATATCTTCTCCAAATTTAAATATTTTTAGGTCTATTTGTTTGAAAAAATAAAATAAACTTAACAGACACAAAATTAATTTTATAAAGTTAACACAAAATAAAAATTTAACAGAAAAACGAATTAAGACAAAACAAATCAATTATACATCTTTAGATTTACATCTTCCCCATTGGAGCAAAAACCACATTTACAACCCCCGAAGGTGTAAGGGGATGTAGAAGTGGCTTTACACACCCAAAAATACAACCCTCATTGTTTAAAGTTCTTGCTTTGAAATATTTACGGTTGTGCCACTACACTTCCGTTGACCGTAACTTCTCCCTTAAAATTCCGATTTGGGCCCACTACGTGTCTACGAAAAATGACTATCGTGATCTTACTCCGAGGATAAAATTGTAATTTCACAATAAAATAATTTAAATATATGGTTAAAATTGGGTCGGGGTGTCACAGAGTAAAGCCGCACCGCTATACTATTCTTTAATTTTTTTTGGTAATACTGAGTATAGAGATGCATAATCATTTCCCACGATAACTAGCAAAGCCAAGACATTGTTCATTCTTTGTCTGCTAAAAGTCCACTGCCGAATTCCGTTGGCCAAGTGTAGCGTTTCGAATGCACCAAATGGAAGCAACCGATTGGTCCAACCAATCCATGACATGGACATTAATGGTTGTGGAGGTTCCTAGCTTATAAGCCGATAGTTGTTTGTTTAGCGGTCTCATGTATCATTGTTTCTTGATTATCTATTGTAGGTTGGAGGTAGCTCTTGCTCATCAATGTACTCTGGCGCAGAGACGGTCAATTAGATATGGAGGCCCTGTGCGAAGAAAGCTGATGAGGCCCTATATGTATAAGAAAAACAACAATTTTAAAAATTTAAAAATTCATAAATCATAAATTAAACCGAAATATGTGGCATCAATTACATTAGAACCCACAAATAGAATCAAGATCATCCTTCATCTATTTTCACATACTCACATCCATTCAATTTTCTTTTACATACAAAAAAACTACACATACCACAAATATAGTATAATGTTGGGCTTTTAAAAACATTTGGAGGCCCCTAAATTTTGGGGGCCCTGTGCGGTCGCACAGCCCGCACATGCCATGGGCCGACTCTGGCCGTAGTGTGGGTGGAAGCAGTTATATGGGTTCAGGCGGTTCTGGCTTGTACTACGGAGGTAATTTAATTTGTTGTGTTATTCATGTTTTATTAAGTCAGTGATGCATGCTTGAGTATGAGCCCAAGGTGCCCGAGTCATTACTATTTTTTCCTCTGGAGATTTATGTTTTTCGAAGGCACGGCTTCTCTTCTTTTGCTCTAAAAGGTCACGGGTGAAAACAGAGCAATATGGTACAAGTGAATTTGTCTGTGGAACAGATCTGACATGAGCAAGAGGATGCTGTAGGATGTGGACTGTATGAAGCTTTTACATTATGATGCCTACAGTTATGGACAGAGAAAATTTCCCTAAGAGCCTATGTATGTGATGAGAATCTTTCATTGTATACAATAGGGTGGTGGTTGTGGTTCAAGCCCTCTTGGCTATCCACAGATTGGATGCTATGTCAGGCTGTAGTTATTTCGCTGCAAGGATACTCAAGCTGTGTCGTCTAATTTATCTCCTATAAGAACTTCACCTGATGGAAAGCTTGGAGTCATGCTGCATCCTTCGTTCTTATGAATAGTAGATTATAACAAGAGGAGGAGGGATTTCTTAAGGTAAACGGGAAGATTTGGCAACAAAGGGAAAGCAAAGCATCGACAAACACACACCTAAATAAAAAATGATAGGGTAAGATTACAAATTTGATATGAACAAAATAGAAATGCAAACTAGCACTTCCTTCTAGTTTGAAAAAGGACGAAGACTCAATTGCCACAATTAATAAATTAAAACAAATTTTACCCGCAAAGACATTTATAATGACATCAATAGAACTCACAATTCAGTGGAGTAAAATTAGACTCTCACTGTAACCATAGATCCTCCTCCTGGTTCTGCTATAGGTACCAAGTTTTATTCCAGTATCCGTAACTTGCTCCGATTTAGGATCGTACAACTCTAACTTTCTGTGTTGCCAATTTTCGTTTCTCGTTGTAAAATGAACACCACCATTTGCTGTAAATGCCAATGGCCAGGCAATTTTTCCCTCTGCCGGAACAGGAATCGTGCGAATCATTTTCCAGGAATCCATTTCCAGAACCCATATGTCATAGTAGTAACGGTACCCACAATCCCATTCTTTTCTATGATGGAACAAAGAAAGTGATTTCTCCAACACCCTAATGGAAATTGAATCTGTCACTGTGAGCAATCTATCAGGAAGCATAATCCTTTGGAAAACCTCATTCTCCATATCAAAAGAAATCATGTATCTGCAATCTGGAAAAAGCTCATGTACAATCCAATACACAACTCCATTCAAGTAAGTCCATTTCTTGCTCCAGAACGTGCTAAAATTTTTTGTCACATGGGGAACTGCATGGATTATTCTCCATGAGTCCAACCTAAGGCTGTAAATCTCGACGCCGTGCAAAAAATTCCCAACTCTCACAACTTTGTAGTCATTTCCACCAACATCGAGGCCAAACCCAAGAGCTGTGGTAGCGACGCCGCTGTAATGATACTTGACACGAATGAGACCTTTGGGAAGTCTCTTGAACTTCCTGATTGATGGATTCCATAAATATGTACTCTTCATATTAGTATCAGATATACAAAGCAATCCATTGCAGGAACCATAAATGTAGAAAAGGGAACCACTCGGATGCCTAGGAAGATCTAACTCCAAACACTTAGCATATGTTTCAGGACAAAAGACTGACAAGCAATCTGGATTGTCAGAGTACATAAGTAAATAATCACAACCATTTTTCATGGCAGTCTGATAAGTGTATTCTTTCCTATATTTTTATACCTTTTATATGTAGGTTTTGTAGGGAAAGTTAATTAAAAAGAGTATGATTACTTTACTTTCCTTATTTTTCAGCTATTCTGCGCTCTTGGAAGGATTTCAACTGAAAATCGACTTTTCGAATGCATTTTAGTGCAAGGCCAATTGTAGAAGAAAGCTAAGACATTGAAGATCATTGTATCAAAGTTTCATAATTTTCTACTGATCAGTGCATAATTACATATCTTTTTGTACCCTTCTAACTTATGATTTGGTTATGTTTTTGAGTTAAACTTGTGCTTTTAATAAAGTTTGTGTATGTTTCAGTGTAATAAGGATGAGACTCATTACATGCATTTTGAAGACAAGTTAGCTCAAAACAGTGTTTGCAGATCAGTCACATTCACGGATTAACCTGTACTTGCTCAAGAAGAACCAGATAATGAGCCATACATCATTGGAAAGATACGGAAGTCTAGTTTCCGTAGCATTTTACGGTTCATGATTTGGAGTCTTCTAGAGGAAGTTATCCACGATTTAGCAGCTCAAGGTCAAAATTCGGCAGCATCTGCGTTACTGGGCCAAAAATGACATTTGAAGGTCTTTCCTATTTTTCCTTGAGTTGGGCTGCATATGCTTGGAAAGATAAGACAAAGGGCTTGAAGATCCATATTTTTCCAGAATTTTTTGGAGTGAATAACAAGCCCAAAATCAGCCCACAAGCTGACTATGTCATGCATGACTATCTAGTGGGATTTGTTGGTTAAGTGCACTAGGCAAAAGAATGAGTTTCTAATTACAATGGGATTTGTTGGTGAAGTGCACTAGCCAAAAGAATGAGTTTCTAATTACAATGGGATTTGTTGGTGAAATGCACTAGCCAAAAGAATGAGTTTCTAATTACAAGTGCTATTGGCATAAACCATATTCAATTCAAATATTCCCCTTCCATTCTCCCTATAAATAGCACTCCAATTCTAAACACAATTCATTCAACAATCCATCACTTCACTTCATCCATTACTCATACACATTCAAATAGAGAGAGAGAGAGAGAGCTAGTTGCAAAAGGAGCAAAGCATGGAGCTGTCTTGGGAATTCCTTGCTGCCATCATCTAGTTCTTTTCTTCTCTTTATCCTATCTTATGTATTTCCATTCTATATTGTTTTTCAATTATTAAATATGAGTAACTAAATTTCTTCTTAGTTAGAGGTGAATTCGAAGCCATGGACATATGTTTTATATGAATTGATCACTTCCAGTTATGGTTTCGTAAAGTATGAATGTGATTTACTTTTCTGTTTTATTCAGGACTTATTCTTGCATGTTTATTAAGGATGCATACTTAGTTTGCATGCAGGGATTTGATGCTAGAATATGAGGGAATTTCACCTAATCGTTATGAACTTATATTCACAAGTAGTAAAAGTCACTAGTCATGATTGTGTTAAGTAAATTCCTGGCAGGAGTATCATGCTTTTCATAGTTACAAATGCTTTGTCAAAGCTTATGATTTTCATAAAACTTAATGATCTTTGATATGTATCTCTATCATGCTGTTCATATAGGGAACTTGATAAGAATAATTTGATTGAGTCGCTGAGTCCAATTCAATGAACTTAGGAAAATCTGAGAGTTAATTAGTGCAGTTCACAATTAATTTGGGGCTTTGACATTCATACTTTATTGAAAGAGTAACTGGAGATCTATTTGTATGCATATGTTCCATGTGTGGAGAAGAATCCTCTAGCTATCCCTTAATTCATATTTCATTCACAACTTAGTTATTTGCTGCTGTCAATTTTACTTTGGTATAAATCATCTAACTCCCCCCAATCATTGTTCCCTTAACTTAGTTCTAGTTTAATAAATTTAATTTGTGTTGATTAGCATCCCTCCTAATCCCCGGAATAGAACGATCCCTACTTACTCGTACTACGATTGCATGATTTATAGGGTTTAATTTGTGCGTTAGTTATTTCTCACGCCATCTACCAAGCCAAATGCTCCAGACCTGCAAGTCAAGACAGCCTAAGTTGAAATCCCGTCAGAACTGCACTGCTGTGGAAGATTGAAGATTTGAATAGCTTTCCCATTTTTCATGGTGGCTTGTAATATATGCTTGGAAAGCTTAGAGATAAAGCTACGTTTCCCATATTTTTCCAGAATTTTCTAGGAAGTGGAACGACCCCAAAATGTGCGTGCAATTTGGCTGACGTGTTTCCAAGTCAAAGAAGGATTCTTTCCTAGTTTGTTTCCTTAATTGTTTGAGATGTTGTTTTGCTTTAGGAGAGTTTTTCTAGACCTTTTTGAAGTAGGGTTTAGTTGTTTTATACTATATAAGGTCACGCTAGGATCATCTTTTGGAGGATCTTCCCATACACAACTTTCATACACCCACAAATATATCAGAGAGAGAGCCAAGAATTCGTTCTGTTGCTGTGGAGAATCCAGAGATCAAATCCATCGGCCAAATCGGTTTTATGACAACAATTCTCTTATTTATCTTTTCTTTTGTCATGAACTAATTTTCCTTGCTAGGGCTACGATGTAGCCTAACCATGAATACTTAATTTTTATAGTTATATTAATTTTTGATTACTAGTCCATGTTGAGTATTTGTTATTGTTCTTAATGCTTTGAATATCTGGCCAATATTTAATTGATTTGATGATCCAAGCGGAAACCGAGAGGAGATGTTTGGTGTTTGCTTCTTATAACAGATACCATGTCTTGAATGAGTGCCCGAGAGGGACTAACATGACTCATGCAGTTTTCTTGCAGGTTCTCATAGAACTTAATGGGTTCTTGATTTTCTAAATCTGTTGCTCGAGAGAGAATGGGTTGTTAATTAAGAATACTTTTGGTTGAGCCCGAGATGGGATATCGAATGAATTAGGAGAAACCAACTGTCAACATGGGTAGTAATTAGGGTTAATTGGCTATAAGAATTAAGTAGAATTGGTTATGGTGAAATCGGATGCTCTAGTGTCTCATCATCTTGATTTTCTATCATTAATTAAATTGCTATTTTTCATAATTGTTTTAGTTTACTTAAATCAATCAATCTTCTTAATCATCTATTCAAATAAACTTCTGAATTAATCATAATTGGTAGTTAATAGGAAATTACAGTCTTCGTGGGAACGACACTCTACTTATTTCTATATTACTTGTACGAATTGTGAGCTTGCAATAATTTCAACAACACAGTCCTTTCGAGATGGGCGCTTATGAAACTTGGGCTGCTAATTATTAAAGCATGCCAAGACTTGCAAACACATCTGAACTTCAACAGAGATTTCACAGGCAATTTTGCAATGATGTCTAGCAAGATTTCATGGGGTATGTCTTTGGGGCTAACCATGTTAAAAATAGAGAGAATAGAAGGACAAACCAATAGAATTGAAGTTGGAACAACGATAATTGAGTTCTAGGGTAAAAATCCCAAAGAAGCTCGAGTCTCTTTATAGCCTTTTTACACTAGAGTACATCAGCTTATTAAGAAGACCTAATTGAGAAAGGAAATTAAAAACTAACAGGAAATTAAACCGAATCCTAATTGGAATAAGAGAAGTAACATAAAAAAAACTAATAATTTAAAATAACTAGAATCCAAGCCCAACTGACCAACGGGCTCATGTACTCTTGGAAAGCCCTGTTAGATGCTTTTGCATCATAAAGCATACCTCAGGCAAAGTGAACCCAAATTCAAAAAGATAACCTCAATCACCAGATTCACCTCCACTGACAAAACTCTGAGCCCGTTTCTTGGTTTCTTGAGGCAGGTGGATGGTGATCATCAGAGAGGAAGTTTGCAGTTTGATTACACGAAGCAGATGCTTGAAAGTATTTCATAAGAGAGAAAAATTGAGAACTCGTGATGTGTAGGAGATTCCGCCGAAGTCTGATAACAATGTATATATGTATTTGTTTTTGGTTGGAAAATTGTATATGCATTTCAAAGATCGACAAAGTTACACTTTTCGTCCTGCATAGTCCGTTGCACTTTCACTTTTGTGACGGATCCAAGATTTTAGCCATATTAAGGCATGGTCGATCGACTGTCGACTGAATTGCAGAAACTAGTTTTTGCTATTATTTAGTGCTAGTTTGGCATTGTTGTGCTGTGAAAATAATCGCTATCGGATTTGCTGTGAGAGAAATCAGCTGTGAGATAAAGCAGTTTGACGTTTGGTAAACTTTTTGTTAAAAGTGTTATTGGTACTAATTCCCGCATAATCAAAAAATGATTCCCGCATAATCATTAAACCTAGCACCTCTTCGAAACTGATTCCCACATAATCAGAAAATGAAAGCACCTCATTAGCTGCTTTCTCGTATAGCTTTCTCGCACAATAATTTTCAACAATAAGTGATTTTCTCATAGTTTATCATACGGGCTGAGCTTCCCAAAATTTTAAAAAAATCACTTATCACCCCAAATAAGTAATGCCAAACGGGCACCAGTTTGGCATTGCTGTGCTGTGAAAATAATCGCTGTCAGATTTGCGGTGAGAGACATCAGCTGTGAGAGAAAGCAGTTTGGCGTTTGGTAAAATTTTTGTTAAAAGTGTTGTTGGTATTAATTTTACGCATAATCAGAAAATGATTGCCGCATAATCATTAAACCCAGCGCCTCTTCGAAATTGATTCCTAAATAATCAGAAAATGAAAGCACCTCATTAGCTGCTTTCCCTTATAGCTTTCTCTCACAACAATTTTTAACAATAAGTGATTTTCTCACAGTTTACCAAATGGGTTGAGCTTCTCAAAATTTTTTAAAAATCACTTATTACCCCAAATAAGCAATGCCAAACTAGCACTTAGTGGGCTACATGATCCTTCAGAAAATCTCATTCTCCATGGGAAAAGAAATGATGCATCTGCAAATTAGTAAAGCCGGGCGGCTATACTTGTTTTTCCTTTTTTTTAAAAGAAATTGTATCATCGCGCGGCTGTACTTGACTTTTCCCTTTTTTTTTTTAAAAGAAATAGTATAGCCGCAAGGCTGGATACGACTGTTCCCTAATTTTTTTAAAAATACTCAACTTTTCCCTAATTTTTCCAAAAAAGAAATAGTATAGCCGCTCGGCTATACTCGGTGTTTACAATTTTTTATATACGGGGTTGTTTGGTACGACGAACTGTCATGGACTAGACTAAATCCTGGGACTGTCTTAGATTAACTCGGATTGGCCTAAGTTGGATTAAGTACTGACCTACGTTTGGCACTGCGTCGGACTATGAAGCAGGATTATAAAAATAGTGAAGACTTATGTTTGGTGCAATGTCGGACTAAAAAATAATTATTTACATATTTTTCAAGTGTATTTTGCTAAACGAACCCTAAAATTAACTGAGTACACCCTATGATCTAAATACACCATAATATTTAAATCAAAATGTAAAATTAACTAAGTACACCCTATTTAACTACCAAAAATACCCATGGTACACCCTAATACACTCTATCTTGCCAAAAAAAAAAACCAACAACATTCATCGATCTCCCTATGATCCCCTTTTCTCCATACTTTGATTCTCAAAAATCTGGACAATATTGTTCTTTTTGATATATCCTAAATCTAACTAATGATACAAAAACGTTCAACATAATTCATTGATTTCATTCCTCTTGATGCTAAAACATTCAAATTATGATTTTGCCCGCGAAAACTTCAAAGTCTTCTTTAGTTCTTTAATGTTTGAGTCTTTAACTCCAAATGGTAGAGCAAATAAAAAAAGACTCAAAGAAATAATTAATTTGGATTGAAAACAAGGACTTCACTGTATAGATCAGTCAGCCTTGTATTTATATATGCCTTGTAACACCCCGACTCCAATTTATTTTCCTATTCCTAATTTAATTAATTGAATTTCCAGAATTTCCCTTAAGTGAGGGTAATTTAATCATTTTCTTTTCGGAGGAATTTTGGGACCACGAGTGGTTCGGTTGCGTAGGTATTTTTGAGATGAATCCGTAGACAGGCGGTAGGCTTGAATCGGAGTTTTAACGAAGAAACGGCGATCAAATTACTCTCAGTGGCAGAACCGTAATTATTTCGAAGATGTTTGGTAAAAATCAGATTTTTACTCTTACCCCTCAGCTTCTCTCTCTCTCTCCCGCGTACGCTCTCTCTCTCGTCTGTTTCTCTCTCCCCGACCCGCTCCCTCTCTCTCTAAGATTCTCTCAACTCCGGCCACGGCAAGGGACGGCACCGGTCCCGTTGGATTCGTCTCGACGTCCCGGTCAAGACCCACCGGTTTTCCCCGCCGGAAAGCTCGAATCCAGCCGCCAGTTTCGACTGGTTTTTCTCCGATTTTCACGACGACGGCGCAGCGTTTTCCGACGTGTTTTTCCGTCGAGCTAGGTATGTTTTCGAACCCTCTCCATGTGCTCTAGCTGGTTATGGTATAAGATTGGATCGATTTTGAGTTTGGTTTAGGATTTTCGAAACCTAGGTTTGGCCGGTTTTCAATTTGAATTTCCGGCCGGTTCCGGCACGAATTGGACCTCGGGGTAGTTGAATGAAATGTTCTGACGTGAGTAGGACCTGTAGCCGGAAGGGTGAGCACTGGTTTGGAGTTTTTCCGTCGCCGGAAATTTACTCAGGCCACCCGCCACTGCCGTCGCGTGTGGCGGCGCGTGGGCTGAAGGGGTGAAGTTGCTTTTTGTTCCAATGTTCTCCTTAGGTTGTCACGAGCGTGAAGAATTTCGCAAATCTTGATTCGGAGGTCGTTTGTCTATCGAACGGATTATCGCATATTGTGCGTTATCCGGGTTTGATAGGTTCCGACCGTTGGATCGTTTCCAAATTGAAGTATGTTATTCCTGGTATTCCTAGGATCGTATAGGAACTCGTGGATCATGAATCGGAGCCCTGGATGTTTCGATTCAATAATTCAAAGTTTGTGGGTTTAGCGATAACCGTACGTTTGGGAGCGATCCCTAAACCGGTAATCGGACCCTAGGATGTCTCTTTCGACGTTTACGCACCGGGAACTTAGGGTTTCAAGTATTTTCCATTTGTGTTTTCCGTTTCCAAGCGCTTTATATTAATTCAAGATTCGTATTTCGAAATAGGTGCTCCGACCGATCGTACTCAGCAGGCAGGACCCTCTCGGGGCCAGGCAGCTTGGGATTATCTGTGAGTGGACTTTGTTTTCAATAAATGTGCATGAGTTTTATGATGATATTTCTATGCTTGAGAATTTGAGGGTTTATGGAAATTCTGGATATCTTTAAATTGAAACTATTATTTGATAAAGTATTTGGTATATATATTTGGGTTTCGGTCATATTCAAGTATCTTGAGTTATATGTATATGGTTTGGTATGTATATTCATGTTGAGTTTGGTGGGGTGCTTGGGAAGTTGTTGTGAAATTGTGGAAAGTTGTGAAAGTTAGAAAGTCCCATGTGTACCTCCCCTGGAATGGAAATCTTGGTTTGTGGATATGGAATGTGAGATACTTGGAAATGTCGGGACCCGGGCATACCTTAACGGGGTGTTACCGTAGACCCTTAACTGGGTAGTCTGCGCGCGTAGGACTGTTCACAGACGTACAAGCTTTGATTTGGTATCGGCTGTACGTGCTGGCTGAGTTGTTCCCCAGTTGGACAGCTCATTCCCTGGCCACATGGTGAATGGAGGGGTGGACTCGACCATGTGGACCAGTCAACAATCCCCCGGCTGGATTGTTTCCCGGTACAATTAGGATTGGTTATTATTATTTACATTATCAGCATTATATTATATAGTATCATTATTTATATATTTATGGCTATGCATCCGTTCTAATTTTCTTGGTAAGGATACTTCCTCGCCGGTCGTACCATGGGGTACGTTTTTCGAGAGTTGAGTCTTTTGGGATTGATGAGTTTGGAATGATGGGTATTGTGGAGTGTTATTCACAGATTTCGGACTTGTATCCGGTCTTGCTTTGGTATATGTTATATATACTTGCTTTGATGGTTTTATTGCATGGTTTTTTAACGGTGGGGTATATTATTGATTTAACTGAACTAAACTTTGTTTTGTCAACAAATTTGTTTTGCGCCCCACAGCCAGTAGTTGACTAGAGCGAGCTGCAGAGCCGCGTCTGGTACTCTTATCCCCACGAGCTGCAGTACTTGAGCTTTCTTTGAGCCCTGTGCTATGTAAATTCGTTAAACTTCCTATTTGTAAACTCTGTTGTATTCCGTTAGATGCTCTGGTATTGCCCTGTTAGGATTCGGTATTTTTCAAGGCCGGAGGCCATGGATTGTAAACACTATGCTTGAGTATTGCATGCTGGTTGTTGGGCTAGAAATTATCTGTGTTTTTGACAGGTGTAAATTTTGGAATTGTCCTGTTTACAGGGGAGACTCTGCCAAATTTTTGGTAGGAAGTCTCGGTTCTTAGTAATTGGGCCCGGCGTCTAAATGGTGCCGGACAATAAGACGGGATCCATCCCGGTTCCCGAGGGGTTCCGGGGCGGGTCCTGTCAGCTTGGTATCAGAGCAGTAGGTTCTTTTCTTGTGACCTTCATGCTTCCTTTGCATGTTGTTACTGAAGATTTTGTTGTTTCTCTTGTTTAGAATCATGCATCGCCGAGGTACTCGATCAAGAGGTCGTGGTCGTGTTCCCAGATACGGACCAAATCCTCCACCTCCATCTCCATCTCCGCCACCGTCTCCAGTTCCATCTCCGTCACCTTCACCTTCACCACCTCCACCACCTCCACCACCTCCACCACATGTTGAAGGGAATGCTGGAGATAATATGCTGGATTGGCAGCAAGTGATGAACCACTTCACCACTCAGTTCACCACTCAGTTCGCCCACTCTATGGGTCCAATTTTGCAAGGAAGACGGGAACAACAAGGTTCCGATATCAGAAGGGTTAAAGAGATGGGAGCTAAAGAGTTTTATGGTGCCTCTGATCCTACAGAAGCCGAGGCTTGGATGACTGATATGGAAAGAGTTTTTGAGGTCCTGCAGTGTGCTGAAGAGGACAAAGTTAGATTGGCTGCCTTTCTGCTAAAGGGAAATGCATATCAATGGTGGAGAACTGTCCGGAGGGGGAATAACAATATTGCTGTGGTTACTTGGGAAGAATTTCAGCGGCTCTTCTTCAACCAGTTTTATCCGCATTCTTACCGGAATGCAAAGAAGATTGAGTTCCAGCAGTTAACTCAGGGATCCATGACAGTATTTGAGTATGAGCAGAGATTTAATGAGTTAGCCAGGTTTGCACCGGAGATGGTGACCACAGAAGAAGACAAGTGTAGGCGCTTTGAAAATGGCCTATGGTTAGAAATACAGGGCATGGTCACTGCCACCCCTTATCCTACTATGAGGGCATTGGCTGAAGCAGCTGATAGGGTGGAAAGGACTATCAGATTGAGTGCTGGTAGACGACGTAGGGACACTTCAGGCTTCGGTGGACCGAGTCAGGGTCCAGCAAAGAGAGGAGGATCCAGCTCCAGTTCTGCAGGCAGTGGTTGGTCAGGTGGACGGGGCTCTAATTCAAGTAGTGGGAGGTCTGGCTCTCGACCCTCCTGGAGCCAACACTCGGGACAGCAATCGGTGGGCAGTACAGCTAAGAATCCTCAGTGGCAGTCTAATACAACCTGTTTTAATTGTGGGCAGACAGGACATATCCAGAAGAATTGCCCAGGCCATAGGCAAGCTAGTGGCTCTGGCCAGAGGGGCGGAGTGACATGTTATGAGTGTAGGCAGGTAGGGCATTATAGGAGTGAGTGCCCTCTCCTTACCGGCGTGGGTGTTGCTGCAAGGGAGACTGGGGCCCAACAGGGGCAAGGCAGCAGAGCTCAGGGACAGATACCGAGTAATGCATCGTCGGCTGTGGCTGGTTCATCATCTAGTAGTGGGGTGCAGTCCACTTTTCGGGGCAGGGGTGGTAGGGGCCAGAGAGGTCAGACTGGGCGCTCTACTACGCAGGCCCGGGTGTACGCGATGACTCAGCAGGAGGCGCAGGCCACACCTGATGTTATCACTGGTATGATTCCTATTTTTGGTTACTTTGCACGTGTTTTGATAGATCCCGGGGCTACCCATTCCTTCATTGCACATAGTTTCTTACCTTATGCCAGTGTTAGACCGACACCCATGGCAGGAAGTTTTAGTATCTCGTTGCCTACGGGCGATATTCTGTTTGCGGACATGGTTTTTAAGGGTTGTTGGGTCCAAGTGGGTGATGCCGTGTTGGAAGCCGATTTGATTCCCTTAGATTTGGTAGATCTTGATATTATCTTGGGAATGGATTGGTTGGAAAGGCACCGGGCTTCAGTGGATTGTTTCAGGAAGGAGGTAATGTTTAGAAGTCCGGGGCAACCTGAAGTCGTTTTCTATGGAGAGCGTAGAGTTCTTCCTTCTTGTTTTATCTCCGCCATCACTGCAAAAAGGTTACTTAAGAAAGGGTGCGTGGGGTACTTAGCCCACATCTTTGACACTCAGGGGACCACTTTGAATCTGGAAGATGTCCCTGTTGTTTGTGAGTTTCCAGATGTCTTCCCGGATGATCTTCCTGGTTTGCCTCCTCAGAGAGAAACTGAGTTCACTATCGAACTTCTTCCAGGCACAAATCCAATTTATCAAGCTCCTTATAGGATGGCACCAGCAGAGTTGCGGGAGTTGAAAATTCAATTGCAGGAATTGGTTGACCTTGGATTCATTCAACCTAGTGTTTCCCCTTGGGGTGCACCGGTGTTGTTTGTGAAGAAGAAGGATGGAACCATGAGGCTATGTATCGACTACAGACAATTGAACCAGGTGACAGTGCGTAATCGATATCCTTTGCCTCGAATTGATGATTTGTTTGATCAATTAAAGGGTGCCAAGTATTTCTCCAAGATCGATCTAAGATCGGGTTATCACCAACTCAGAGTACGGGATGAGGATGTGCCGAAGACAGCATTCAGGACTCGTTACGGCCATTATGAGTTTTTGGTGATGCCTTTCGGACTGACTAATGCTCCAGCAGCGTTTATGGATCTCATGAACAGAGTGTTCCGACCTTATTTGGATCGCTTTGTGATTGTATTCATAGACGACATCCTTGTTTATTCCAAAACTTTGGAAGGTCATAAGAAGCATTTGAGGTTGGTATTGAAGACTTTGAGAAGGAGGCAGCTGTATGCCAAGTTCAGTAAGTGTCAATTTTGGTTGGACAGAGTGGACTTTCTTGGGCATGTAATATCAGCAGAAGGAATTTATGTGGACCCCCGAAAAATAGAAGCTGTTGTGAATTGGGTACAACCCACTAATGTGACAGAGATACGGAGTTTCCTTGGGTTAGCAGGTTACTACCGTCGATTTGTGGAAGGGTTTTCAGTGATAGCAGCACCTCTTACACGGTTAACGAGGAAGGATGTTCAGTTCGTGTGGACAGAGAAGTGTGAACAGAGTTTCCAAGAGTTGAAGAAGCGGTTGACCACCGCACCTGTATTAGCTCTTCCAGATGATTCGGGGAATTATGTGATCTATAGTGATGCCTCATTACAAGGCTTGGGGTGTGTGTTAATGCAGCATGATCGGGTGATTGCTTATGCCTCAAGGCAACTCAAGAAGCATGAGCAGAATTATCCTACCCACGACTTGGAACTTGCCGCAGTGGTGTTCGCTCTCAAAATTTGGCGACATTACTTATACGGTGAGACTTGTCAGATCTTCACTGATCATAAAAGCCTTAAGTACATTTTCACTCAGAAGGAGTTGAACTTGAGACAACGACGTTGGATGGAGTTGATTAAGGATTATGATTGTATGATTGAGTATCACCCCGGTCGAGCGAATGTAGTAGCTGATGCTTTGAGTAGAAGTACTAGTGCAGGTATAGCCCATTTTAAAGGGGTTTACATTCCGCTATTGGGGGATCTACGGAAGGAAGAAGTAGCGTTAGAATGGAGTCAACAGGGTGCACTACTTGCTAGTTTGCATGTGAGGCCTATTCTAATTGAGAGGGTGATTGCAGCCCAGTTGGAAGATCCTAACCTTTGTGTGATAAGGTCTGAAGTGGAAAAAGGTACACGTCAGGATTATGTAATAAGAGAAGATGGAGCTTTAGTAACTGGAACTCGTCTTTGTGTACCCATGAATGACGACACCTTGAAAAGAGAAATCATGGAGGAAGCTCACTGTTCAACTTATTCTATGCATCCGGGTAGTACCAAGATGTATCGGACTCTACGGGAATACTACTTGTGGCCGCATATGAAAGGTGACATTGCTAAGTATGTGAGCAGATGTTTGATTTGCCAGCAAGTGAAAGCAGAGCGGCAGAAACCTTCTGGACTCATGCAGCCACTTCCAATCCCTGAGTGGAAGTGGGAACTTATCACAATGGACTTCGTTTTCAAACTTCCACGTACTTCCAAAGGGCATGACGGAATTTGGGTGATAGTTGACCGACTCACCAAATCCGCCCACTTCCTACCTGTAAAGGAAACCTATTCTTTGTCAAGGCTGGCAAAACTCTTTGTAGATGAGATAGTAAGATTGCACGGAGCTCCTGTGTCCATTGTATCGGACAGGGATGCTAGGTTTACCTCTCGATTCTGGAAGTGCCTACATGAGGCTATGGGCACTAGGTTACGTTTCAGTACTGCTTTCCACCCACAGACTGACGGACAGTCGGAAAGAACCATTCAGACCTTGGAAGACATGCTGAGGTCTTGTGTATTACAGCTAAAAGATAATTGGGATACTCATCTTGCCTTGGTGGAATTTGCTTATAACAACAGTTATCAATCGAGTATTGAGATGGCTCCGTATGAAGCTTTGTATGGGAGGATGTGTAGAACTCCGGTTTGTTGGAATGAAGTGGGTGACAGGAAAGTGGAAAGGGTAGAAAGTATCCAAGCCACAACTGAAAAGGTGAAGATGATTCGAGAGAAGCTTAAGACCGCACAAGACAGACAGAAGAGTTATGCGGACAATAGGCACAAGGATCTTGAGTTCGCAGTTGGGGATTGGGTGTTCTTGAAGTTATCCCCTTGGAAGGGTGTGATGAGATTTGGGAAACGTGGGAAGTTAAGCCCTCGTTACATTGGACCCTATGAGATCACTGAACGCATCGGACCTGTTGCTTATAGATTGGCATTACCTGCGGAATTATCTCGGATCCATGACGTGTTCCATGTGTCCATGTTACGGAAGTATATGCCTGATCCTTCTCATGTTCTGGAGCATCAACCTGTGGAGTTGAATGAAGACTTGTCGTATGATGAGCAACCCGTACAAATCCTGGACAGAAAGGAGCAAGTGTTACGCTCCAGGTCCATTCCAATGGTGAAAGTGTTGTGGAGAAGTCAAACTGTCGAAGAAGCTACTTGGGAACCCGAGGAGCAGATGCGGGCCCAGTATCCTTACCTCTTCTATTGACAGGTACGTAAATTTCGAGGACGAAATTTTTTTTTTAGGGGGGTAGATTGTAACACCCCGACTCCAATTTATTTTCCTATTCCTAATTTAATTAATTGAATTTCCAGAATTTCCCTTAAGTGAGGGTAATTTAATCATTTTCTTTTCGGAGGAATTTTGGGACCACGAGTGGTTCGGTTGCGTAGGTATTTTTGAGATGAATCCGTAGACAGGCGGTAGGCTTGAATCGGAGTTTTAACGAAGAAACGGCGATCAAATTACTCTCAGTGGCAGAACCGTAATTATTTCGAAGATGTTTGGTAAAAATCAGATTTTTACTCTTACCCCTCAGCTTCTCTCTCTCTCTCTCTCCCGTACGCTCTCTCTCTCGTCTGTTTCTCTCTCCCCGACCCGCTCCCTCTCTCTCTGATTCTCTCAACTCCGGCCACGGCAAGGGACGGCACCGGTCCCGTTGGATTCGTCTCGACGTCCCGGTCAAGACCCACCGGTTTTCCCCGCCGGAAAGCTCGAATCCAGCCGCCAGTTTCGACTGGTTTTTCTCCGATTTTCACGACGACGGCGCAGCGTTTTCCGACGTGTTTTTCCGTCGAGCTAGGTATGTTTTCGAACCCTCTCCATGTGCTCTAGCTGGTTATGGTATAAGATTGGATCGATTTTGAGTTTGGTTTAGGATTTTCGAAACCTAGGTTTGGCCGGTTTTCAATTTGAATTTCCGGCCGGTTCCGGCACGAATTGGACCTCGGGGTAGTTGAATGAAATGTTCCTGACGTTGAGTAGGACCTGTAGCCGGAAGGGTGAGCACTGGTTTGGAGTTTTTCCGTCGCCGGAAATTTACTCAGGCCACCCGCCACTGCCGTCGCGTGTGGCGGCGCGTGGGCTGAAGGGGTGAAGTTGCTTTTTGTTCCAATGTTCTCCTTAGGTTGTCACGAGCGTGAAGAATTTCGCAAATCTTGATTCGGAGGTCGTTTGTCTATCGAACGGATTATCGCATATTGTGCGTTATCCGGGTTTGATAGGTTCCGACCGTTGGATCGTTTCCAAATTGAAGTATGTTATTCCTGGTATTCCTAGGATCGTATAGGAACTCGTGGATCATGAATCGGAGCCCTGGATGTTTCGATTCAATAATTCAAAGTTTGTGGGTTTAGCGATAACCGTACGTTTGGGAGCGATCCCTAAACCGGTAATCGGACCCTAGGATGTCTCTTTCGACGTTTACGCACCGGGAACTTAGGGTTTCAAGTATTTTCCATTTGTGTTTTCCGTTTCCAAGCGCTTTATATTAATTCAAGATTCGTATTTCGAAATAGGTGCTCCGACCGATCGTACTCAGCAGGCAGGACCCTCTCGGGGCCAGGCAGCTTGGGATTATCTGTGAGTGGACTTTGTTTTCAATAAATGTGCATGAGTTTTATGATGATATTTCTATGCTTGAGAATTTGAGGGTTTATGGAAATTCTGGATATCTTTAAATTGAAACTATTATTTGATAAAGTATTTGGTATATATATTTGGGTTTCGGTCATATTCAAGTATCTTGAGTTATATGTATATGGTTTGGTATGTATATTCATGTTGAGTTTGGTGGGGTGCTTGGGAAGTTGTTGTGAAATTGTGGAAAGTTGTGAAAGTTAGAAAGTCCCATGTGTACCTCCCCTGGAATGGAAATCTTGGTTTGTGGATATGGAATGTGAGATACTTGGAAATGTCGGGACCCGGGCATACCTTAACGGGGTGTTACCGTAGACCCTTAACTGGGTAGTCTGCGCGCGTAGGACTGTTCACAGACGTACAAGCTTTGATTTGGTATCGGCTGTACGTGCTGGCTGAGTTGTTCCCCAGTTGGACAGCTCATTCCCTGGCCACATGGTGAATGGAGGGGTGGACTCGACCATGTGGACCAGTCAACAATCCCCCGGCTGGATTGTTTCCCGGTACAATTAGGATTGGTTATTATTATTTACATTATCAGCATTATATTATATAGTATCATTATTTATATATTTATGGCTATGCATCCGTTCTAATTTTCTTGGTAAGGATACTTCCTCGCCGGTCGTACCATGGGGTACGTTTTTCGAGAGTTGAGTCTTTTGGGATTGATGAGTTTGGAATGATGGGTATTGTGGAGTGTTATTCACAGATTTCGGACTTGTATCCGGTCTTGCTTTGGTATATGTTATATATACTTGCTTTGATGGTTTTATTGCATGGTTTTTAACGGTGGGGTTATATTACTTTGATTTAACTGAACTAAACTTTGTTTTGTCCACTCACAATTTTCTGTTTTGCGCCCCACAGCCAGTAGTTGACTAGAGCGAGCTGCAGAGCCGCGTCTGGTACTCTTATCCCCACGAGCTGCAGTACTTGAGCTTTCTTTGAGCCCTGTGCTATGTAAATTCGTTAAACTTCCTATTTGTAAACTCTGTTGTATTCCGTTAGATGCTCTGGTATTGCCCTGTTAGGATTCGGTATTTTTCAAGGCCGGAGGCCATGGATTGTAAACACTATGCTTGAGTATTGCATGCTGGTTGTTGGGCTAGAAATTATCTGTGTTTTTGACAGGTGTAAATTTTGGAATTGTCCTGTTTACAGGGGAGACTCTGCCAAATTTTTGGTAGGAAGTCTCGGTTCTTAGTAATTGGGCCCGGCGTCTAAATGGTGCCGGACAATAAGACGGGATCCATCCCGGTTCCCGAGGGGTTCCGGGGCGGGTCCTGTCATGCCTTCAATTTTCTTCGGAGAATGCTAGCCATTGATTGATGTGTGTCTCACAACGAGTCCATCCGTCAATGGCTAACACAAACAAGCACTGCACTGTATTGAATCAGCCCCTGCATATTTCTTTTAATTCCTTCAAGTAAATTTATTCTTGGCAAAACGAAAATTTCAGCAACTGTATTGCTGAAATACACTTTGCTTTGCAAACATAAGAGCAGTTTTTAAAATGCCTTCATGTAAAATTGCATTTTCAAGATCTCATGTTCAGAGACTGTACATTCATCATGAAAATTTGTAGAGAGCTAA
This sequence comes from Prunus salicina, assembly GCA_020226455.1. Classification (NCBI taxonomy): domain Eukaryota; kingdom Viridiplantae; phylum Streptophyta; class Magnoliopsida; order Rosales; family Rosaceae; genus Prunus; species Prunus salicina. The sequence continues at coordinate 16,133,885 of CM035343.1, read as the reverse complement.
GAAGAAACAACTACACTGTGTGGTTTATTATAGCAATCAATCAAGTCTTTGCAGTTATTATTTTTTTTTTTCTCTTTTTTTTTTCTTTTTTTGAAACTTCTGCTCGGTATTGGCCAAAAGAAAATTGCTCTTAATTCTTCTAGTTTGGTATTTTGTATGTTTTATACTGAGCAGAAGAGTGATTGAAAGAAGAAGAGGTTCTACTGAGCTGGGTTTTGAGAGATAAAAGAGTTCGGCTGTCCAAATGCTAAGATGGAGAAGAATAGAAGTGTAGGGAAAAATATGCGGTGTCATGTTTTAGATGATTTTTAAAGAGTGCTGCTAAACGAATTCTAAAATTAACTTAGTACACCCTAAAAATATGTGATGTTATGTTTCACAATTCAATATATCCTTTTTAGTCATTTTATATTAAGGTAAATTAGTAATTCAATATATACTTTGGTAGTAGGGTGTACTTAGTTAATTTTAGGGTTTGTTTAGCAGCACTCTTTGCTAATTTGTGTTCTAAAAAAAGATTTAAAACAAATAAAACTTGATATTTTTTTAAAGGCTAAAATTATCATAAATAATGAAAAATATATAATTATTAAATAAAAAAATTATGGTATTTTTGTTTGATCTCAACTGCATGTGCGAATCATCAGAGTTTTTGTTTTTAATTTTTTTTTTCTTCTTCTTCTATTTCTCTAAGGCTGACAAACCCGAAGTCCCAGCACAAGATATGCAAACTTCTCAGATCTAACTTCGGATGTTTTTATGTAAAAAAAAAAACCGTGCAAACATCTCATTGAACACCTCATAACTTTTGAACTCCCTCTTTTTAGCTTTTTCTCAAATTTTCTTCCCTGCAAAACACTCTTCAGTTGTGATTCTCTCACAAATTTCATCAATTCCTCCTCTAATTTTCTTCCTAATCACTTTTCATTTACTCAATTTGTTCATATGATGAACGATTCAAACTCAATCTCACGCCTCACTGTCATCTTCTCCACTCTCTGCGTCTGCCATGGCTGCTTCGACCCTTGCACCAATTCAATGAATCATGGCTTCTATTCTGATAGCCAAACAGAGACCCCAGGACTTGTCGTCCCCAACCCACATGTAAGACCAAACCTCGGACTATTTCAGCGACCGTCAGCAGCAGCAAGATCTCAAGGCAATTACTGGGTTTCAAGCCTTTTCGATGAACTTGAGCTTGGAAGTGAAGGACTTGGCGTTCGTTGCCCAGACTCGTGTCTAGGTGAAGAAGAAGAACCTGGTTTCGCGTTGGACTCGAGTATTCTGTTTAGCGAGCTCGCTGTTTTGCGAGCCATGTTTCAAGCTCGCTAAATTGGAAAAGCGAGTGAGGCAATTTTTTTTCTGTTGGAATATATAATCTCATTTAAGTTAGTCCCCTCCTTTACCAAACATGGGTTTCAAGTGTTATTTAACATAGTCCAGTCCAGTGAGGCCTCCCAAACATGCCCCGAAGAAATAGTATAGTAGCGCATTTATACTCTGTTTTTAGAATTTTCAGACTATACCATTTTTTCAATAAAAAACCGTCGTATAGCCAAGCTGCTATACTGTAAAAAAAACCTTATGAATAAGGGATCCTCCTAGTTGCATTAGTTTGTATAAATATTAATTTGGTATAGCCATGCGGCTATACGAATAAAACATGTAGGTGTTTTTTTTGGTTAAAATTTTGGCATAAAAAAATTATGAAAAAAAGACCCTCCAAGTTACATTAGTTTATACTTTATAGATATTAATTTGGTATAGTTGCGCAAGTGTACTATTATTAAAAAGGAAAACCGTAGGCAAGAGGAAGGAATTAGATTGATATTATAATATCAAAAGGCACACATTGCCGACCCCATTAATGTGGTATACGCAGCCATAATCATTTCCCATGATAACTAGCAAAGCCAAGACATTATTAATTCTTTGTCTGCTAAAAGTCTACTACCGAATCCCGTCTGCCAAGTGTAGTGTTTCGAATGCGCCAAATGGAAGCAACCGATCGGTCCAACAAATCCATGACATGGACATTAACAAAAAAATGTCACAACCTAGCTAGCTTGCAAAGCAAAGTGTGAATCTAAAGCCTTCTGTGGTTGTGGACGTTCCTGGCTTGCAAGTCAATAGAGAAGAGAGCTTCCCACAACATTTTCTTTTCTTTTTTCCTAATGTGGGAGTTTTAAGGTTTCATATAGGCCATCCCAAAGTGTACATTACTTGAAAAAGAAAGGCATATACTCTCCACTCTTGTTTCTCTTTTACGACCCCTCATTGGTTGAAATTCCTTAAGCGCCTTATTAATTTTTTGAGCTGCTTCTTACTTTAAATAACTTTACAGCCAGGAAAAATAGTAATGAATATGGAAGGGGAAGTATGGGAAATACAAAGGAGCTAAAGGAAAACACATAATAACACCCAGATCAAAACTGAACATGTAAAAAGAGACATTTATATATAAACAGGAACAAGTAATTATTAAGCCAAGTCAAGCCTCATCACGAATCCATTCCAAAGGCAATTGGCAATAAAAAAAGGAAATTGAAAAAAGCTGATAAGTAAATAGAGTAACATATAAATAGGATGCCGACAAGTGAAACTACTGGTAAAGGTCCAATTTAGGAGAACATTTTAGAAGAAATATAACCCGAAAAAAGGAGAAGCCAGGAGAAGGGAGGACTAGAGTCTATCATTTTGGGGCGCCTGCCTTGCCTGCTGCGAGCTCTCTTCCTGGCCGAGTACAGCCACCACTTGATGCAAGATAGCTTCAGTTGGTTGGTGAGAGTTGTGCAGGGCCTTGGAAATAGGTTGCCATTTTTCACCATGCTTTGGTTGTGAAGCAATGCATCTTCTCAAAACATCCTTCTGGTTCTCATCAGTCCCATGCTGAAGTTCAAATTTGAAGTATGAAGCCCAGAAATCCCCAATATCTGGGGAAATTGTGACGGCCCTGTCCAGCCAAGTCCTAGCTTTCTTAACCTTACTGTGATGCCAGAAAAACTTGGCCACAGCAGCAATGGCATGGGGATCGTAATCACATTTCCTGAGGGCATCCATAATCTTGGACATCCATCGAGAAGGGGGTAGGGGTACCATACTCTCAATATATGCTGCCCACAAGATACCACTATTGGGACACTCGTGCAAAGCCTTCGCCATCAAAATATCAGCTTCCTTGTTATTACCATGCCTCAATTCAGTTCGAGTTGCAGCAAGCCATAGTTGAGGGTTGTGAGGATTTTCTTTCCTGGCTAGTGTGAGGACTGCACGAGCACTAGTCACCCCATTCAAATTCTCTTCAAGATTAACAAGAGAAAGCCAGAGCGGTATAGAATTGGGGCAGTGCTTCAGGCCCAAGTCATAGGCCTCCTTGGCTTTTTCCAAATGATCAAGCCGTTCCTCTAGCTGTCCAAGCATCAACCACAATTTAAAGAACGAAGGAAATTTCTTTAATCCTTCATCAAGCAATTTCCTCTCCTCCTCAACATTCCCTAATCCTCTCTCAACAATTGCTGATTTCATCCATACTCTCTCTGTGCCTCCCCCACTTTCTCGGGCTTCGGCAAGAATTATTCTAGCTCTCTCAGGTTCACAAGTTAGCCACGGGTCCATGTCCTTCTCCCTTGCATTTGCATTTGCATTCTCCTCCTCCTCCTCCTCCTCATTTGCTTTCGCGGCAGTGCCTAGCTCAACCATCGCCTTCCACAGCAAAACAGAATCAGGAATGTGTTCCAACCCTTGACTGAAAACCCTGCTCTTATTCGAGTCATCATGCTCCAAATTTGCAGCCTTCAACCACAACTTCACCGAATTGGGTATCAACTTCAATCCATGGGCAATCACAGCCTTACCTGCTTCATTGGGATTGGGGCTGCTCCTCGCATTTAATATCGCAATCCTACACGCCTCCAACCACACATCCTCACTATTAGGGCACTCCTCACATCCTTTCTGAATCAATTGCCACGCTACCTCCATTTCCTCAGCCTGCTCCTCCAACCTCGCAGATGCAATCCAACAAAATGGCCGCTTAGGGTTCCTCTCCCTGAAACTCCGGATCAACCGTCTATCCTTCTTTATCGCATCCCTTCTTACCTCCTCCATACTTGCTCTTAATAATTCTACGACCGATTACCCTGACCTGAAACGAAATCGAAATATGAATTTCAATGACAAAACCACCGTCTCTATCTTTATCTCGTCTTACATCGTCTATTTATAGGCGGCTCTCAACTAGTTCGTTTCCTTTTCTGAAAAGGATTTTGTTTTCAGATTATAAAAATAAAATAAAAAGAATTCTTTTCCTTTCCGACTTCGAACTGTTTTATATATGTGAAGAGAAAATGACTGGAAAAAGATAGATACGATATGATCCAAATAGTAAAATAAATATGTTAAACAACAAATAGAAAATTGTACATCTATTTAGATACAGAGACTGGAAGTATCTGATTGCGTTTTGCTGATAGAACCCCTTTATAAGAATAGTTCATATCAGATTACTGATGATACAGCATGACATATGTTTATGATAATATGCGACAGAATGATAAGTACAAGCAAAAGAGACTGAATTTAACATTAGAGCAGTGTCTTTATTTTTATTTTTAATTCTCTTTTAGAAGAACAAGTACGATTGAGTGATCCTAGTACTAGCCAAACGTTTGAAATACAAATTATATTTATAACATGTCAATCTATCCATTGTATAAAAATAATAATATATATTATTGAATAAAAATATAACATGTCAATCTATTCTATTTCCATATTATTGAATAAAAATAATATATACTACAAAATGTAAATACTTTATATTAAAAAATAAGTGGCCAAACATTTAAATTGTAACTTCACAAAATTTTGCGGAATAAAACACATACGTATTTTATTCGTATTTTACTAACAATGAATGAATGCAGCCGTGTGGCTATGCTCAGTTTTTTTACCTATACGTGTTGTTCTTTATTTATTTATTTTTTATAAAATAGTCCAGCCGGGCGGCTATACTCGGTTTTGTAACTTTTAAAAAATAGTACAGCCGCGCGGCTATAATCGGTTTTATAATTGTTTTAGAAAAATAGACTTTCCCATAAATTTTTTGAAAATAGTATAGCCGATCGGCTTTACTGTTTCTGACACGTGGCGCCTATGCGCTAAGCGTTCTTATTGTAATATATATAAATCGTATAGCCGTACGGCTCTTCCCGTTTTCTAAAATAGTATAGCCGCACGGCCATACGCGGTTTATTAATGTTTCTTAAAAATAGTATAGCCGCCCGGCGGTACTGGTTTTTTGTTTTGTTTTATTTTAATTTTTAAAAAACAGCAGTTTAAAGCATTATCTATTACTATTAGGCCATTGCCCAAGTCTCTATTGTCTCCCCTTTTGATTTTTTTTATTATACTTTTTCAAAGTTATTACCCATATAACGACTTTAGCATTTTTCATGTTTAATAATGTATTATACACATAAATACGTATTTTTTAATAATACATCCGTGTTCTACAGACGTCTTAAAGACTCGGTAAAGTTCACGTTTAAAAAAAAGAAAACATACAGTGCTTGTATATAGATACGCATGTATTTTTTTATGTTTAATACACGTAGTGTTTACAAAAAATTGGAAACACTGAGTTAATTAATCAATTGGTAATTAAGATGATATAAAATATTAAGTAGTTAATTATTTATTTCAGTTGTGAACAAGCATAAGTTTATTAAGCTAAAATCCAAGTTCTTCCAGAAAAATGGAGGGTTACTGACAGAGTAGCAAACTGCTTCACATAGAGAGGAGGCACAACAATTTTCACAGCCAAGAAGCTAGAGATGACGGCTAGATTTGTATTGAAAACAACTGACCTTTCCATTGTGCCTTGCATTAGCGGCTATACTATAAAAAGAAATTATGAATAAGGGACCCTCTTAGTTGCATTAGTTTATACTTTATAGATAGTAATTTGGTATAGCCACGCAGCCATACGAATAAAATACATACGTGTTTTATTTGTTAAAATTTTGGCATTGAAAAAGACCATCCTAATTGCATTAGTTTAAACTTTATAGATATTAATTTGGTATAGCCGCGAGGGTATACTATTATAAAAAAAAATAGAAAAAAACCAATTATAGCGGCTATACTATTTCGTTTAAAATAAATGGAAGGAAAAAAACAACTGAGTATAGCCTCCCGGCTACACTATTTCTTTTAAAAAGAATACGAAAAACCAGTATAGCCGGCGTGGAGGCCAAACCCAAGAGCAAGACGATGCTTTCAATGAATAGTGGCTTTGGGAAGTCTCTTGAACTTATGTACTCTCCATATTATCAGATAGACAAAACAATCCATTGCAGGAACCATAGAAGTAGATAGGGGGAAGATCTAACTCCAAACTCTTAGCATATGTTTCAGGACAAACTACTGACAAGCAAGCTGCACTAGTGCTAGTGTACATAAGAAAATAATCATAGCCACTTTTCATGTCATTCCTTTCGAAATGGGCGCTTATGAAACTTGGGCTGCTAATTAAAGCATGCCAAGATTGCAAACACATCTTAACTTCAAAAGAGATTTCACAGGCAATCTTGAAAGGATGTCGAACAAGATTTCATCGGGTATGTCTTTGCGGCTAAACGTGTTAAAAACTAAATTGCATACAGAATTCAACTGACAACACGAGGAAAAAGCTAATCAGACCCTAAGAAACATACATACTCAGATATCCAACAACTAAATCATACATCAGTCGGTCAATTATGCCAATAATAAGTCTCCCATAAATAATTCCATTTATAGACCACTTAAACTGGCCCAAGGACTCTATATAAATCGTATGGCTTCAAGCCCAGGCCAAGCATTGGCCCAATTTTTCCATTTGTCAAGGTGGATAAAAACCAGGCCCAAATATATGCAAAACATGTGATATTACTGATTGTTTTTTTAAAATATTTTTTTTATACAAGTAATATTTTATATTAATATAATTTTTATATATAAAATAAAAAACAGAGAATGGTGAAACATTTAAAATACCAAAAAATAAAATTAGTTAATTCAAACATTAAGAATTAAAATAATTAATTAAATTGAGATAATATGATAATTTTATATTTAAAAAATTAAAATTAAAAACAAAATAAGATAATATGTCTTATTTTTATGAAACATAACTATTCCTATTATCTTTTTTTAATTCTAAAAATAAAATAAAAAATAAAAAATAAAAACCAATTGATACATACGTGCTAATCTAAACTATAGTAAGGGAATTCAAATGAATTAGTATAAAGCATATCCACAACTTTATTTATCCAATTTCTGCACATTACTGATTGGTTGGTAAATGTCTTCAGGTGGAACCGAACGAAAATAAGGCTAACGTGTCACCAAATGCTAGTAACGCTTGTTCCATCATCGTCACAGAATCTAAGAGCGCCCTCTTGTTCATCATGCACTCATCGATCTCATCAAATTTCCTGAACCAACAACATGAACCCAAAGAATCAAGCTGAATAGTTTCTGGGTTTTTCATTTCATTCCATAAACTCAAATGGGTCGTAGGCAGAGCGACTCAGAACTCGGCCGGTTTGCACTTCTGGTCCTTTTCTTGATGGGTGCAATCTTCTGTTGCATGGTGTATCTTTTCCTGTCTGTGGTCTCAAACCCCAATAGCATAAATGTTGATTTGGTTTCAGAGTTGGGTGAGAATGGCGGTGAAGTTGCATTGGGGAGTGAAGAAGAAGATGGAGAAGATGGAGAATGTTGTGGAGGGATTGAGCATTTGGAGCTTTGGGGTGATGCTGTGAAATGGGGTTCTCAGTTTAAGGTCAATTCTTCTGAAGAATGCTGCATGGCTTGTAAATCTATGTGTGGAGATCAAGGTGGGCCTTGTTTGTGTGATAGTTGGGTGTTTTGTGGGAACAGAGTGGCTTGTGGACTTAGATTTGGTGAGGTATGGTTTCTCTTTGTCTCTTTTGCTTTCAAGAACAGTTTCATTAAATCTGTTATGTATTCGCCTATTCCAGTCAATTCAAGGGAAGCTTTGTGATCTAATTTAGATGGAAATTTATAATGGGGTTGTGTACTTTTCATACATTGTACAAGAATCTAATGTACTGGTGAAAGAAGCAATTTTGGTCTGAAAATAAAAGAAAGGTGGAAAAGGTGGGCAAGTTATCTGCACTGATTGGGAATGGAAATTGAGTGTTTTCCAATTTTAGGTGCTTGTAGCTGTTATTGATATTTGAATGGATGGGTTGTGTTTAAATTTGGATTCAAATGTATATCTACCAACATCAATTTGGCCATTGTGGAAAGTAGCATCTTGCATAGCACTTTTACTTTTGGTTTTAATTGATTACATTCTTTGTAAATCCTTGAGTTGAATTAATTGGTTTGGTTATGAGATGCTTCTTTATGCATGTTTGTAGTGTTGGTTAAAGAAACAAAAGGATACCTTGGAGCCTGATCGGAAAGACTCAGGTGATCTAGTTATGTGGACTTCTGGATTCATCTTTGGAGAAAGAGAGGTGAATATTTTTGTGCATTGTACTACGTTTCTCTGGTTTTAAAATTACTGATTACAAGTTACAAGCACAAATGACATGATATATTGTACGTTGTCACAATTTCGGTTCTTGTATATAGGGGTTTGTCTTATGAACATGTGCCAGAGAGTTCTTATTTATAGGGGTTTATCTTATGAATATGTGCCAGAGAGTTCTTATTATGCTTTTCCTTAGAGATATATGAACTTATCTTCTATGAGACAAAACAATTCAAAGACATTTTCAGATCAGAGTAACTAGTTACTATGTATTCCGGTACGTAATCTGGGAGGCGTTTCTTTTTTCTTTATGTTTTTTAAGGCATTGCTGCACCTGTAAACTGATGAGAATTTTATTCTTGTTTTATTAGGAGTTGATTAGTTGACATAAGCACACATGCCTGTTTAATATTAAAGATAATTGCAAATAACAAAAACAATGAATGTATGAATATTCAGAGTAGTGCACTGGAAGTGTTGTAAGCCAACAACCAAACGTAGTTTGCTCTGAAACCTGGCTTCCCTTTGATTCCTTTTAGCTGACTGCTTGCATTTGGGAGAAGCTTAGTTCAGGTGAGTCAGTAACTTGAGATTGTAAAAATTAGAAAAAATTCTTGTATATTCAGTAAGGGAGGTAATGATTTGAAATAGGCAGTTAGTTTAATGAGCATTACAAAGAGGAGCGCAAATGTGATAAGAGGAGAGGTGGAGGGGAGAGGTGATATTTTTCTGAAGAAAAGGAAAAATAGTATGTGAGAAGAAGAGGGAGGTGACAAGAAATTTGATGTGTTTTGTGTAGAAAAATGACTGTGAACTATAAATATATGTTTCATAGATTCTTATAGAATAAAAGTAGTATAATTCATCATTTGTGAAAAAGACATTGCAAGTGGAGGATCGATGAATCTCTCAATCCTTGATATATCTAATGCACATGCACTAGAGTAACTAATTTGCTTTATATATTATAGCAGTTGCTGCAATGAAGTTAAGACTAGAATTTATTTATTTATTATTTATTTATTTATTTATTTATTTATTTCTGTCATATGTCTACTTGTCTGCTCACAGAATCCATTGCTCAACAGGGTATTGTTGGTTTGGAAACAGAATATGGTGTTCTTCGCATAAAGGTAAATGCTTTCGCTACCGGATTAGGTGCCTGATCTCTTTTATCTGGAAACCCTGAGCTAAGGTTGTTTTTTACAATTAAGTCATGCTGATACTGTAGTCATAGGAAAAATGGCTTGTATATTTGTTTAAGTTTTTGTACTCAAATTAAACTGTATGATTAGAACATCTAAGTTTTCTTTTGGTCTTCAATTTATGCAGCTGTTTCCTGATTGTGCCCCACATTCTGTTGCCTATATTCTTGAGATGTTGCAAGTACCTCATTATGCAGGTTGCCACTTTTATCGTGCAGAAGACCGTGGAAGTTTTTGGGACTTGCTAGGAAACCATGTAGAAAATGTAAGTTTATTTGACCTCATAACTTGAAGCTACAATTGAGTTTTCATCTTGCTGATTTGGAGTGCTTGTAAAAGATACTACCTTTTCCTCCCTTGTAGTATATCATTGCTCAAGAGATGGATTTGATGTACTCATTCAGAAGTTTCTCATGTAAGCTCTATAGGCTCCATTTGGCCCGCCTTTCGCATTAATACAAGGAACACTTGAAGCGCATGGGATCATATTTAAGAACATTCCGACAGAGGTCTCTCACACCGTCAGAAGAGGATCAGTTGCCTGGATTGGTTCTGGCCCGGAATTCTTCATCAGCCTTGCCAACCATTTTGAGTGGAAAAAAGCGTACACTGTGTTCGGTTCTGTTCTTCCAGAAGACATGGAAATTGCAGAGAAAATTGCCCAGCTTCCATCCAAACAGGAGGTCTGGAGTAGCATTAACGTCTCTGTCTTGGAGAGACCCGTTGATTTATGGGTTCGAAGAATCAAGTCGAACTCATGACATTGCAAAGTCAAGTAAGAACATAAACGCAGATCCAAGTCGGCTATAGTTAAAGAATTCTCTCCAATTTGCTCAGATCATGCTAAAGTATCATGCTGCTTTCTCAGGCTATTAAAATACAAGGCAGTAAAGAAGATCTATTATAAAATACTACGGTAGTATGGCCACGTGGTATATCTTTTACACATGTTATAATATAAGTGGATATTTATAGATACTTTTCCCTAAAAGGGGGAAAATAAACCATGTCGTCCACTCATATTATAACACGTGTACAAAATGTACCACGTGGCCATACTACTGTAGTATTCTATAATTTCTCATACATGAGTTCCTCCTTATTAGGTAGATTTGTTTCCTGTTAAATTTGTAGATAACAAAAAATTCCCATAAATTGATTCTATAATTTTGACGATTATGTCTGCATCTATAAGAGAAATGAGCCATTGAGGCCCCTCCTGAAGCCAAACAACATTCATCGATATGCCTCTGAGTTATGGCTTTAGAAAGGAGACTTCCCATAGAGTGCCCCAATGATCATGGCAGCTATCTAAAGCTGCTCCACCAATCTGTTTAGCTTCATCACTGTGTATATTGTTTCTTTTCTCTTCGGTGACCGTTAAATTATTAGCCAATAGCTGAACTGTAGCACAATTGGTAGCACAACGCTCCCCTCGAAATTGGTAGGTCAATGCCTCGTTGTGATGCTTTAATGCCCCCTACAGTCAAACAAATGTCTCATTGATGGCACATCATTGCCCTCCTAACTCCTTATGTCACAACAATCTCAAAATATTTCTTGTGTTTGGCATGAACTGGGCATAGTTGGGGCCAAAACAAATCGGGATCAACATATGAATTAGGTCGGAAAACCCAATCATGACCAGGGATCAACATACGAATTAGGTCGGAAAACCTAACCATGACCGGAAAACACGAACATGCCAATGATGCATGTTTACATTACCCGAAAAATCCAAAATCAAGTCAATTTGTCCATTATGAAATAGAAAACGTGAGGCAAAGCAATTAAAGATCATTAAAAGGGCAAGCAAATATGAATCAACAACCCAGAAAGAGAATATTACCAAGGTATCCCAAACTTGGTTTCATGAGGTGGTCATAGCATTAGCGTGGTAGCCAAAGAACAACTTTGTACCAAATAACCACATGCTATGTAAAGGGGTTAAACCAACCAATGACCCAACTACCAACATTCTAGTCAGATCCCCATTTTTATATTTATATTTCCAGGCAGAAAGTTCTGTACAGGCAAATAAGAATTTCCAGTAGGAAACATTAAGGAAAGGCTTGCAACTAATATGTAATCCTGGAAAACGGGCATGAACGTTTAAAACCTCAGTTCCCCATAAACTAACTTTTCTGATAGGCTCCGAGACTACGCTTCATTTTTCCTCTTACGAATCCTACAAATGTAGTTCACCATGTTAGACCTCCAAGGTTTAACAAGACTTTAAAGCCAGTCAAATCCAGAAAAAATTACTGCAGGAAACATTCACTTCCATAGATAAAGTATTGACACTATCAACAGAGAGCCAGCAAATAACCTTATTCAAAGCAGAAAGTTTTATATTACACGAAAAGTCTTGACCATCCACGAAATCAACTCGCACTTCTCCAATCATAATATGTTAACCAGGGAACATTGCAAGATCTTGTAAAAGCTTGCACATATTTAGTATGTCACTTACAGAATAGAATCGACGGGTAATGTTTTCTTGCTAGACAAATACTTCGGTTGCCAAATTATGAATCGGGGCAACGCATTCGTGCAAGAATCCACCTGATCAATGGTCCAGATTCATAGTGCCAAGCAAGAGAACATTTTCCTAGAGTTGATATTATATCCGTACTAAAACATCATAAAAAGCTATCAAAAAGTCACCTTTCGGTACCAAAACAGAGCTCGATAAGATGCCCAACCAAAACAAAAGAATCCTCTTCCCATTATTATAAAGCAAGCATTCTTACTATCGGATCAAAAGAAAAGAGTAAGATTTTAACAGCTAGAGCTTCTATGCATTAAACCAAGAGATAAACAGAGAGACAACAACTATTCTACATAGTTTTCCTCCACTACACGAACTACAAACTACAAAGATTAAGCTACAATCGCTACAAAGGAGCAGAATCAAGCTAAAGTGATCAAGTTTCACATTCTCCTCATGACTTAAAAGGAAAATAATGGTAAAAAGTGGCTCGAAAGCGAAAGTTAAACACAGAACTTACAACTAATAAACTCACAATCTTAGTCCCTAAGATGCAAAGGCATTTGGCTGCTATGAACAGGAAGCTCATCTTCCTTTAGAATTTCCGGAAACTCAACCACTGCAAGCCCAGCTATGCCTCCGGGGAGGGCATCCGCTTGGCCTTCTTCTTCTTCTCTGAAACTGCCTTGGCAAAAGCCTCAACAATCCTCTGCTGCGAGTCCAAAATCATCTCGGTCCTCTTCATCTCCATCTCCATCCGCATCGTCTCGATCTCCCTCGCCATCTCCATCTTCATCTGCTCCATCCTCACAAACCCATCTCCCAAAACCTTGATCGCCGAAACCATCTCCGCCACGGGGTCTCTCTCCCTCTCTCTCCCCTCCCTCTCCCTCTTCCCCAATCCAGGCCTCACCGAATTCCCACACTCCCTCATCACCTTAGCACTCCCATACCCCGGCCCTGAACCCGATCCCGAATTCGAATTCAACCCGAATTTCGGATCCATTTTCGGATAAACCTTGGTCCCGGGCTGAGCTATACTAACCCCAGTTGGGATCCGAATCCTAAACCCACCTCCACTACTTCCACCACTGCCTCCAACCCCAACTCCATTTCTATACAACTTGCTCATGCTCTTCATATTCGACCCATATCTCAGCTCCTCATACAGCTCCTGATCCTGATCGTCCTCTTCCTCATTCTCATCATTCTCGTCCTCCTCCCCAGGACTCTCCGAGTTCTCCCTCTTCGCAGCCGCGGGACCCTTCTCCATGGCGTCCATCCGCTTGAAGTGGACCCAGGAAGAGGTGAATCTGGACAAAGGCATGGACTTGGCCCTCGAGATCTCCGTCCGGTACCGTTTCCGTAGCTTCTCCATCTTGTGGCGGCACTGAACGGCGGTCTTGGGAGGAGAAGCGGCGGGGCAGCGGTGAGCGACGGCGTCGGCGACCTCCTGCCAGTGGGTGGCCTTGAGGTTGCCACGGCGGAGAGAGTACCACTTGTCGCGATAGGAGTCGATGAGGGCGATGGTCTCTTCGTGGGACCAGCAAGGGGGAGGGAGGCGGCGCGAGGAGGGAGGGGTTGGGTTGGGTTGCTGGGTTTGCTGGGTTTGGGGCGGCGGTGGGGCCGGGAGGGCCAGAGGGACGGCCTGCGGTGGGTCCGATTGGAGAGGGAGGATGGAGTCGTCTTGGGGCGAAGTTGGAGGAGAAGAAGCCATGGTTGGTTGCTTTGCTCCTGGGTTTGCGTTCGGTGTTGTGGAGGAGGAGGAGATGAGGAGGATGGGGGTGTTTGTTGGTTTTTTTAGGGGGGGAGGGGGTGAAGTATAGGGGAGGCGGCGCAGTATAGAGAAAGGTGGGGAGGATAAGGATGAGGGTTGGGGGAGGAGGAGAAAGTGGTGTTTGGTAGCATGATTGATTTGTTTTTTGTGGTGGGTTAAAGAGGGGTAGGGTGGGGGGTGGGTGGGTGGAGGGGTGTGCGGCTGATTTTGAGATCTAGTGGGGTGAGATGAGCGGTGGGATGAGGCCACCGCTTAGGTGGGGGTGAGGTGGCTAACGTGCGCCAGGGGGGTGGGGGTTAGTTAACCTACGCGCACACACCACCACAAGAGAGAGAGGGAGAGGGAGAGGGAGAGGGAGGTGGGGGGCCAGGTCCACCTTCTCTGTCTGACTTTGCCCATTATCTTTGTCATTCTTTGATTTGATCATCATCACCATCATCAGCAATTTGTTGGTAATTTGGTAAAATAATAACTTTGTGTGGGTGAGGCGGTGGGTGGTGGGTGGGTGGCTAAAGAGACTACGAGCCTATTATTATGACTTGGTTGGGTGGTGACTGGCTTGGCATTTTTGTACGTGGGCTTGGGTTAGTGGTTAGTGGTGGTTTTGGGTTTTTTTTGTTTTTTTGTATTGTTTTTGTGGGTTGCCTTTTGTAGGTTGTGAGGGGTTGAGGAGGGGGAGAGAGCGTGGGAGAGAGGGAGGTGGGGGTTGGGGGACAAGAGGTGTTGGTGGTACTAACTAAATGACCAATAGGGGCAGGTTTTGTTTTGTAGCAATTGATGAGAGAATGGGGGATGTGAGAGGAGTTTGTGTGACTTTGGTGGTGTTTCAAATAATGGAAGGTCAGTTAATTATATCACATGGGATCTCGTATGTGATGCAGTAATAGGGGTTTCAGATTTATTTATTTATTTTTTAAACAAAGGCTTATCTTTTTAGTTTTGTTTTTTGTTTCACATTCAAAGTGGACTTTTTCAAATGTGAGTTAGGCATGTTGGTTAGCTTAATGAGTCGATGTTCTTGCATTTAAGTTTGGGTGTTTCTTCTGGTAAATTAGATTAATTTAGAGTAGTTTATAATATTGCCTTTATTTAAATAAAATTGGCTCTACTATTCTCATTTATGTTACATAAATTTGAAATTTTTTTTGTAAAGTTAATAAAAAATTCAAATTATTTATACAATTAATTTTATTAAAAACACTTTGAAAAATTAAAAGAATTCAATCGGTTAAAATATTTCAAATTTAATTTGAGAGTAAACATGAACAACCTAAAAGAAAAAGAAACAAAGAAAGATGGAAGGTGGGAAAGATGGCGGGTTGGGGATAGGAGCTATGTTGCACTGACATGGACACGGAGACACGATAAGGCAACACGGCAACATGAAAAATCTCAAAAAACTAAGACACGGACACAACTATGACACGATAATTAAATAATAATAAATCGTAATAAAATTATAATAGTATATACTTATATTGAAAAATAATTCATACTCAATATTTCAATGTCATAATACAATAAAACAAAACAAAGTACTCATATTCATCATTTATACATAATAATTAATGCACCACAAAATATGATGAGCATGAGAGGAGGCCTTATTTGAATTAGCATTACTCATCTTTCCCTAAACAAAATAAAGCACTATACACAAATTTATTCACACCTAAAAATAAGAATTGGTTTAGCATTAAAAAAACAAGAAACAAAGTGAATGAATTACCCACTCAAAAATATGCTTCTCTCATGACCGAATTGTTATCAGTATTTTTAGTCAATCAAAAATATCAACTTTGCTACAAAGGAACAAAGAAAAAAAGCATATTTAAAAATTTGACTCCAAAAATATGATAAAACTGATATATAAAAAATCAGTTCATAAGTATTTATTGATGTTTCAACTTCAAGTACAAAATAAGATGAGAAGAAAAAATATGTGGAGAGGGAGAGAAGAAAAGTTGACTGTTTTTCATGAAAGATGCGACTGGCTGGGAGGAAGAAAAGCACACTTTTTAAAACTATTTCAAATATGCCCACAATTGTTTCAATAATTATGTTGTGACCCAGTTTTTGTTTTAAAATTTCCAAAATGGTTCCTACTGTGTCATGACTTCAGTTGACCGTGTCAAAAGTGTCTTGACTAGTTCGTGTCCAAAACATGTCTTGACCTTTGACTCATGTCTAAGCCGTGTCCGAGGCATGTCCATGTGTCAGACACTCTGACACTTCAGCCTAATGGAGTGTTTGTGCTACGGTGCCCTAGCGTTACTATATGATCACTGCCATAGTCTAAAATATCGATAATATCAACAAAATATCGAGGATATTATTATTTTTTCGAGTCAATGATATTTTGAAACATATCCATACATATATTATATAAATATCGATAATATCAAAAGATATCGATATCGATAATTTCTCTCACACTTCAGCAATATTTGGCAACAAAATATCGCCTGAGGTTTCAATTTGTTTTCACAAAACCCCCTCTGATTAGATTTGTTCGAAAATCAATTTTCGACTTATGCAAATGACAAAATTAACCTTAATGAAGTATATGCAATCTAATCTCAAAAGCCAACTTTGTCATTTGGAGAATTTTTGTTGTATAAAATCATCAATCTTTGGATGGAAAATAAATGAAAATGAGTTTTGTGACAACTTAAAACCTCGAGGGGTGTTATTGTAATTTCTAAAACTTCAAGGAGTTTTGTGAAAAAGCCGAAACCTCAAGAGGTTTTAGTGTAAATAACTCAAATTTGAACCTTATAGGTACTCTATGTGGTATTAAGTCACTTATGTATCTTAACATGCAATGTATTAAGTGTAAAATATTGTAGTAAATCATTATAAATAAATGATTATGGTGTGTTTGTCAGCTCGCTATATAATCAACTTAAATCAGTTAAATCAGTTAAATCCATCATGCAATGCATTTCCTTCCAATTTTTTGTGATAAAGTAATAGATAATTGACTATATAAACATCCTCCAAAGTTTCAAGAAAAGTTTCCAAGTTTTTCTTACAATTTCCATGATTTTTATTCAATTTTTATCGATATTGATAATATCCCCAATATTTCTATCGAAATATCCATATTTTTGAATTACCAATATTTCGAAAACCATCAATATTTTAGACCTTGATCACTACAATGAGCATTTAAGACAACTATAACTTTGTATATATATATATATAAAATAATAATAAATAATAAAAAGACAAGTATAACCAAAATTTAGAACCAAAAGTCACTTGAAACTTTTTTAATTGTCATATTAATTAATTACAACAATTTCCCTATAAGATCACTCGCTTGACTATTAATTATATGAATTTGAATGCATACCAATTAATTTCGAACTAATTTATTTCTTTAGCTAAACAATAGTACAAAATGTACTGAAATTTTTTCTCTAATTAAAAATTAATTAGGAAATAATAGTTTTAACTCTATTTATATTTACTTGAAAAATAAAGAATTAGACCAACGCCATGGTATGGGGGCCGTACGGTGATAATGGTGATGGTTAGTTAGTAGATGGTTCAACTGCAGTTGCTGCAATATTAATTGACAACCATGGACAGGTGGTAGCAAATGTTGGGGATGCTCGAGCTGTTTTCTGTTGCAAGAATAATGGAGTGGCTAAACAACTGTCTGTTGATCATGAGCCAAAGTGTGGAAGTGGAAAGAGAAGCAGTTGAGAAGAGAGGTGGTTTTGGAACAGAACCTCCAGAACCACGTGTTAAGGTGATGTTACCACTAAACATACCTCTAACAATACCATTAACAAGGGCCCTTTTGGTATCAAAGCCTTGGAGAAATATATTGCTTGTGAACCTCGTGGTGGTGGAGTTGATAGAAACAAAGTTTCTTGTACTAGCAAGTCATCCATTATGGACAGTGATGTCCAACCAACAAGCCATCGATTTCATTGGGCAAATAATGGATCCTAGAAAAGCAGCAAAACACCTTACTCAGCTATTACCTTTTGGATACCCTACGATTTATTTTATATTAAAATATACTAGTCTCTCCGCACGCGCAAAAATACTTAGGAGAGGTTTTTTTTATACAAAAAATTAAATTTATTTTAGAATTAAAAAAGATAATGGATAGTTGTGTTCCATAAAAATAGTATCCATTATTTGATTTTTCTTTTAATTTTAATTTTTGATGGTGGAGAGGTTCCATTGAGGGATCTCTCAAAGTAGCTTATTTGAGGGACACCCTTGTAGGGTCCACTCAGCGTTGTATTTCACTAATCCAAACAGTCTATTTTGTAGATACTTATTCAAAGATCATTTCTACAAAAAATCACTTGAATCTAATATCATTTAACCACTCAATTGAATTATTGAAATTTTAGTACTTTCTTTAAACACTTTGTTCATTGATTTTGTAGAACGCAAAGAGCGCGTTAAGAATAAAGTACATTATCAAACAATTTGGAAACCAATTTATATTATTTCTACTCGAGAGAAAAATAATAATATTGATGTTAAAATATATTCATTTTCAATAGCCAATTCATAATTTTCTAGTCAAATGTTTTGAACCTATTAATTGGCCAAAAATTCATTTTTAGATAGGAAAGAAAATGTAAAAGGAAACTTAACAGGCTTGAGATTAAGAGCCCATTACTTAACAGCCCACACAGGAGAGAGAGGAGGAAGGCCTTGCCATCATTAATTGTACACGTAAGCTGCTATAATCTCCAGGTGGCAGCAGCTCATGCTTTGCATGCTTCTGCATATTTGGCAAGATCATAACTCCCCTTCAGCACTTCCTATCCAATCTCGGATTCGGAGGCTTGGTTTGCTGCAAAGGGCCAAAAAGGTATTCCTCTTCCTTTATTGATTGTGGATTTATGGTTTCAATCTTATGCTTTCGGAAGCAAAATGTTGGAATTTTTGTGGGAGGTGCTCATATTTTTGTTGGGTTTGGTTATTTACTGATAGGAACAGATCATTTTTTTAGTTTAATAATTCTGGGTTTCTATCATCCAATGCCAAGTTTGTGTTTTGGGAAGTTGATTTGGTATATGTGTCTTGGATTGGGGCCTAGTGGTAAAATTAAGATGGGCTCTGTATGCTCCTTTTCCTTGCTACTTTTGTATGTATTTCAGCTTTTTAGAGGAGCTACAAGTTACAATTTCTCCAAAACAAAGTCTTTTCCAAATCGAAATGTGCTTTGGATGTGTGTGTGTTTGTGGTTTTTTGTGATTTGGAAATCTAGTTTTCTGAGTATGGTCATGGTAAATGCTTTCGAGTGCCTGAACAGAGCACAAACTTTCCAAGTTAACCAATATATCCTCAGTACCTTGTGCCTTGTTTTCTACAGAAAGAGTAATGGAATTGTTGAATTTGTTATTTATTGAAATGTGATCATGCTGTTTCTTGGATGTGATTAAATTGAAATAACAAATATCTCATATTCAGTTGTATGTAAAAGCAGTTTTTGGAAGCTACGTATCTGTATATACAAGCTGGGGTTTTTAATCTCTAAGTGAGAAAGATGGTTTTACCAGAAGAAGAGATCACAAGGCTTTACAGAGTTCGAAGAACCGTGATGCAAATGCTGAGAGATCGGAAATACTTAGTTGGAGATTTTGAGATCAACATGACAAGAGAACAGTTCAAGGCCAAATATGGAGAGAACATGAAAAGGGAAGACCTTACTATCAATAAGACAAAACGAAATGACAGCACCGATCAGGTGTTTCAATGATGCATTTTACTGCAGTAGATGTAGCCTGTAGTGTCATTCGGTCTTTAATTGTTTGTTCTTTTGTATCAGCTTTACGTCTTCTTTCCTGAAGAGCCAAAGGTTGGGGTCAAGACCATAAAAACTTACACCAACCGCATGAAATCGGAGAATGTTTCCAGAGCAATCTTGGTTACTCAACAAAATATGACTCCCATGGCAAGGACCTGTATAAGCGAAATATCTTCAAAATTCCACATGGAGGTTTTTCAGGTGAAGTTTATATTGCTTAAACTGTTGTTAGATTGGTGAAATTGTGTTTCTGAGATCTTGAGAATGTCACCATAATCTATTAAAGGATCTATGGAAATGAAAGGTACCAGAAACATCAGCTTTCTTAGTTGAGAGGCCCAATTGGCAATTCCAACAAATTGAATCCAGGCCTGTCTTAGGTTCCACTATGTTTCCTAAAAACTAGGTCTGTCTTGAGGGTTTTCATTGCAGTGTTTGATTTACTTATTTCCGGGACATCTTCAACTTGGGTTGAAGGTCGTGGTTGTTTCTTCTTGTCCGTGTATATATATACGTACTAGCATCACCTTCGTGAGGAGGACAATAATTGCAGCATGCATTGTTCGCAAATTTAAAGGATATTAATGTTTTTTTTACTGTTAACTCCATCGGTTTAGGAGCCAGAGTTGATGGTGAATGTTACAGAACATGTTCTAGTTCCTGAGCATCAGCTGCTTACAAATGAGGAAAAGAAGACCTTACTGGAGAGGTATACTGTGAAAGAGACACAGGTGAGTGCTAAACAATGTTAATCTTGAATTGAAGAGATTTATTAGGATGCTATGTAACACATGCCATGACCTGACCTATATCTAGATGCTTACACACTAAAATGTGCCACAATCTATTAAATTGAGTGATTTTATTGTTCTTTTAACGAACTATTTCTTTTTGTCCCCTCTCAAGATTGTGATGTTTCATGTATGTATGTTTCAAACACATCTTAGTTTACAGTGGCAAACCAAACCGATTGGGATACTAATTGTTTCTTGTATATATTTCGGGGTCAATGGAGTTCAGCTTCCTCGTATTCAGTTGACCGATCCAGTTGCAAAATATTACGGGCTTAAGCGTGGACAAGTTATGAAGATAATCCGGCCAAGTGAGACTGCAGGACGATACATCACCTACCGTTATGTTGTGTAATGCACTTACTTTCATTGTTAGTTGACACCTGACCGGCTAGTGCTCTGTTTATAAATACTTGTGGCTGGATGAGAGAGAGCTCACAAGTGAAGCAGTCTTTGCAATAAGCATCTTAGGCAACTGTTATAAGTATTTTTACAATAAAGTCAACACTAGCTATTATACTGGACTTGGTGTTGACTTTATCTTCAGCTATTATATTAGCATTCTTCCAAGCCAATATCAAGTCCAGTATTTTTACAATAAAGTCAACACTAGCATTGGAAAAGAAAAAAAAAATCCCAAATTTTTGTGGAGATAATTTGGTTTTGAAATACAAACAACATCATGACCATACAGTTTGTCCCTTCAAAATTAGGTTGAGAGAACAGTCTCGACCATTCCAAAAGAGTAATTTCATGGTTCAGCTGCATAAATGGAAGAGCCAACATCAGTTTGCATCTGAAGGTCCATAGCAGAAGTTCTAGCCACACTAGTGCCCACACATTCAGCCCGAGTCCTCTTTCTTTGGATTTTTGTTTTTAGAAGAAACAATGATAATTATTGATGAAAAAAATAAAAGTACTGTACAAAGTAACTAACGGTGGTCCCGTATCTCTTTTTTGGACTTTTAAACATGGAGATAGGGGCAACGTAACAAAAACATTATTTCTTTCTTTGTTTTTTTTTTTTGTTTTTTGTTTTTGGCTCTTTGGGGTTTTCCTAATTTTTTTAAATAACAATAATGGCTATATTCAATGGCTGTGTCTTGACTTGAATAGGGTTTTTGTTATTAACAGAGAGATTTTCTAGTGGTAAAGATGGGATATGCATGCGGGGCCGGTCCTGAGTTTTCAAAGGCCCAGGACCAAAATCTAACGTGTGCTCTACACACATTAATCACTAATATTAGAATACTTTTTGTTTTATCAACTAAGCATTGGGTTTTTTGAGAAAGTATTTATTCGAAAATATTTTTAGACTTTGAGCAATGTCTTCCATATTCCTAAATAATGAAAACAAATGTCCAACTATGGATACCATACCAGTAAGTTAAAGAATTTCAAGAATGCAAGTCAAGCAAATATCAAAGAATTTCTTTTAAAACTCTCGTCATGGATCCTTTGTTCCAAAATTCAAGATTCATCTCAATATCCTATTCCTAAAAATTATGGAAAAATATTAAATCAATTTATGATAATATAATATAACACTTATTATAATAATAAAAATTTGAGGACCCCTTGAATAATGGGCCCAGGGCAGTCGCACTGACTGCCCTTGGGCAGGGCCGGGACTGTATGCATGCTTCTTCTCCTTTCTACTTGGTACGAATTTTAGTATTCTAGAGAAGCTACAAGTTGTAGCTCCTCTCCAAACAAGTCTTTTCCAACTTCCTTTGGAATGGAAAAGTAGTTTGTATGGATATAGGGTTTAGGGTATCTCCGAATCTAATACAGATAATACATATATATATATATATATAGTGAGCTTTGGTTGAGGGATCCCTCAAATAAGCTTATTTAGGGACACCCTTGTAGACAGTGGCAGACCCAATAATTTTTCAATTAAGGGGCAATATTTGAATGAAGATTACTACTAGTGTTTCATAACTTTATAATTAAAAACATATAGAGAGAGCCACATTAAAAATAATAATTATTATTTAAAAAAATTAGAAATAAAAAACCAAAAGGAAAAAAGACCAAAAGGAAAGAAAAAAAAAAAAAAAAAAGACCTTGCGATTGCAATTTGGGTCTGTTGGCTTCTTCAATTAAATTTAAACGGAGTGAATGTGACTCTCTTTATATTAAATTATTAATAATATTAATTGTACTTCGGTAGTGGGTTCCTATCCGTAGAATATAAGGCTTTATCTCTATTTTTTTTTCATTGCCCTAGTCCAAAACGATGTCGTTTTGGCCAGGGACTAAAAAAAAAAATAAAAAAAAAAAGCATGCAGGCTGTGCTACGTGCAATAGCCCAACAACACAACAAACAAAAAGGAGTTTCGCAGGCGCATTTCCTCGAGCAGATTGTGGTGGCCACTTCCATGGTAGAGCTGAGGGGCAAATTCCACAACCTCCAAAGCTCTTTCCGGCAATGGGAGGTGCATATGCACCTCCTTGCATCTTTATAGGTCCGCCAGTACTTGTAGAGCCCACCATACGCTGTATTTCATTAATCCAAACTGTCTACTTTGTAAATATTCATTCGAAGATCATCTCTGCAAAAAAATCACCTGAATTCGATATCATTTGACTACTCAATTAAACTTTTGAAATTTTAGTTGAAGTACTGTGTTCATTGATTTTGTAGGACATAATTATATGTCTAAATGCTTTCTGATTTGTCTAATTTTTTGAAAGGATGATCTTTGAATAAAGACCTAACAAATAGATGGTTTCTATCATTGGAAAAAAGCATGTAGGCAGTGACGGACCTAGGATTCGAATCCGGGATGTAAATGTTCCAAAGAAAATTTAAGAATGGGTTATTTTTCTTATCTATTTTTTCTCTTCCAAATTTTATTTCTTTCTTGGAAAATATATACTTTGAATGATTTCAATTTGTCATTTTTTATATATATGTTTTTGAGTGATTTCAATTCGTAAAATTTCAAAGCAAACCTATGCCAACTAACCAAAAAACAAAAAAACCACAACCACCTAATCTACAAATAAGCAAAAACTTCATCATACATATAAATCATAAATTTCATCCAAGCAATTACAGATTTGATTTCCATTAAATTAAAAACAGCACACATCATCCTTATTTTGATTTTAAGATTTAGAAATAACTTGAAATGAGAAATATCACAATAACAATAATAGGTGGTGATTGGGGTTTGGATTTGAGAAAAGAATAATAGCAATTGGAAGATGGGAAGGGTTTTTGGGATGGGAAGGTTGGCTGGGTCTGGTGGTCAGTGGAAGGATACGGAAGGCATTTTTATTTAAAAAATTTCCTAGGGCCAAAACGACGTTGTTTGGCCATGGTGTTAAAAAAAAAATAGAATGCTTCTTCTTCCTGCTGCACGCGGCTTCCTCCCTCTTCCTGTCAGGCAAAACATCAAGCGCTTGGAGTTCAATCCAAGGGGTCTCACAGCCAGCTCAAGTGGACTTCCAAGCCTACTTCCATGGCTTCCATGGGGTCGTTTGACCACAGTGACCCACAGTGACTCCATTGTGGGTCCATCCTTACTTGTAGGGTATCTTAAAGGCGTCCATCAAATAAAATTATTTGAGGAATCCCTCAATATAAGGCATTCATATATATATATACACATGAGGTACACGCGATACGTGTTGTATTTGCAACGAAGTATCATTAATTTTCCTGATTTGTTGACCACTAGATACGGGTGGTTAGGGGTGAGCATTGGAACCGCAAAACTACAAAACCGAGCCGAACCAAACCAAAAAAATCGAAAAAAATCGAGTTGACCAAAAAAGTAAAAAATCGAAAAAAATCTAAATCAGACTGGTTCAGATCGATTCCGATCTCGATTTTCCACTACACAGAACCGGTCCAATATAATTAATTTATATATATATATTTTTATATTATATATATTTATAATATATATTTTAAGAAGTGGAAGCCATTGGTAAAGTAGAGCATAAGAATTTGGTGGGTCAAATTGGCTATTATGCTGAAGGTGCTCAAACTTAAATCTAATTTCATATCTTTTAGGTGAATTCAGATTAACCTGTTTCTTCTTCTAATTATGTTTTCTTGTTATATTTTCATTTAGTTGGAAATGAAGCTTTGTATAATGATAATGTGATGATTGAATTTGGGTTGTATTTGGCTTGTAATTTACTTCGTTTGCCACCCCGGATGATTGGGTTGTATTTGACTTGTAATTTACTTCGTTTGCCACTCCGCACCCACCCGGGATGGCAAACGAAGTATCATTGACTTTCCTTATGTGTTGTTGACCACCCGATACCACTCCAATACGTCCCACAATACATACACACGAAGAATAAGGTCTAAATACAGTCAAGATACGGCGCGGGCTTATTTTGAAAATATCTAGAAACTTTTGTGGTAATTCGAAATTTTATACAAAAGTTGGGGGTCAAAATATAAATTTCAAACTTGATTTAATCACCCTGGCCTCTTCTTCAAGACAGAGGCTAAGGTTTTCCACTGTAAAAGTTTTGGCGGCAGCAGAAGGAAGCAGAACCCTAACTCACCTTCTTCTCGACTGCATCTGCTGCACCAGGTCTCGGTGGTAACAGGCCCAGCCTCTTCTTCTCGACTGCCTCTGCTACACGAGGTTTTTTTCTTCAATTAATTTTTTTAGTCTTAACTCATTTTCTTCTCGACTGCGTCTGCCTCCTTCACTTACTTTCCATCTGCTTCTTGAAGTACTTGTTAGCTGTGGTTGGTTTGTTGATTTGATGATTTAGTTGGTAACTGTGGTTGGTTCGTTTCCCCCTCTTTTCGGAAAGCCTATGATACACTCTTTCTTGTTTACTTGATCAAATGCCCTAATCATCTTGATTCATCTCTAGTGTCCTCGTTTCTAAGGTTTCTAGAGCAAAGGCCTTTTCTTTTTGTGTAGAAAAGTTAATGGAATTGTTGAATTTTGTTTTGGTTTAAGTTGATTTCGTTGTTGCTTGGCTGTGATTCGATAACCAATCTCGTTTTCAATTGCATGGGAAAGCAGCTTTTGGTAGATACATGTATAACTGTAGATTTTGTAGTCATTTGCGAAATTGAATTTTCATAATCCCAAAGAAACCTAACTACCAAACTAATTTTTGTACTCTATCAGTGACAAAGATGGTTTACCCTGAAGAAGAAATCACGAGGCTTTACAGAGTTCGAAAGACGGTGATGCAAATGCTGAAAGATCGGAATTACTTAGTTGGAGATTTTGAGATCAACATGACAAGAGAACAGTTCAAGAGCAAATATGGCGAAAACATGAAAAGGGAAGACCTTACTATCAATAAAACTAAGCGAAGTGATAGCTCTGATCAGGTGTGTCCCTGATGCTTTTTATTGCAGTGGATGTAGTGTTATCCGTCTCTAATTGTTGATTCTTGTGTTTCAGATTTATGTCTTTTTTCCTGAAGAACCAAAGGTTGGGGTCAAGACAATGAAGACTTATACTAACCGCATGAAATCGGAGAATGTGCTCAGAGCTGTCTTGGTTACTCAACAAAATCTGACTCCCTTTGCAAAGACCTGTATCAGTGAGATATCTTCAAAGTTCCACTTGGAGGTTTTTCAGGTGACGTTCATTGCTTAAATTTTGGTTAAAATGAAATTTTCTCGAAATCTCCTGAATGTCACTATAATCTATTAATCCTTACCTATCAGAAACATCGACATTCTTACTTGGGCATGTCTTAGTATCAGAAAATTTAAGTCTATACACTGAAAGATCACTGTTACCACTGTAGCCTGCTTAGTTTGTTTATATTCCAAGGGCCTTTTAAAGATAAAGAATGACAATTTATTTGATCAAATGCTCTTAATTGTATAGGTATTACCCTACACTTAAGAGTGATGGATTGGATAATGTTAATTAACCGAGATGCCTAAAACTAGGTCTGTCTTGAATAACTATTTTGCATTGTTTGATTTACTTTTTCTGGGAATACAGCTTTCACTTCAGCTTGGCTTGTAGATGTTTTCTTTTCCAGTCACATTGTCTCCACCTTAGTCTGTAAAATAAATACAATTGCAACATGAGAATAATGTGTTAGTGGATATTAACGTTTTCTTTCATTAACTCTATTGATTCAGGAGGCAGAATTGTTGGTGAATATTAAAGAGCATGTGCTAGTTCCTGAGCATCTGGTGCTTACAACTGAGGAAAAGAAGACTTTACTGGAGAGGTATACTGTGAAAGAAACACAGGTCAGTGCTGAACAGTGTTGTTAATATTGCATTTAAGAAATTTAGATGCTACGTAAGACATGGCGTGACCTCATTTTATGACAAAATATTAAACTTTTTTACTCATATTTGAAGATTTTTCATGGTTGTGTTCTAAACACATCTTAGTCTGTACTTATCTGGCTTTAATCCACTTGTACACTAAATTGTTTCTTTGGTGTGTGTGTATTGGGTGGATGGAGTCCAGCTTCCTCGGATTCAGGTGACCGATCCAATTGCAAAATATTATGGGCTTAAGCGTGGACAAGTTGTGAAGATAGTCCGACCAAGTGAGACTGCAGGACGATATATCACCTACCGCTACGTTATTTAATTGTTTTTATTGTTAGTGCAGCTTGATTCTGAAAAGGAGCTCTAAAGGGAAGAGACTGCAATTAGGATTTTAGTCAACTTGATGTTTTGAACTCAATTCTGTGCATTCCTCAGTAGTGCATGTGATGTTAGCTCGTGTGGAGCTGATTTCCAGTTGTCTACATACTGATATTGTTGTCACACCACCTCCCATCTCAAAGTACACTTGCTAATGTTGTCCTTTGAGACCTTACATTGATGTCTGAGGTATAAATGGACGTTTATGTAAAAATTTAAGAATATGGATGAATGAAGTAGGGTTTTGGCTTATTTTTGTTACTCATAGGCTAACATAGGGTTTAGGGCTTATTATTATTATTAATTTTTAAAAAGTTGTTTTCCTGTTAAAAGGGATGCCTAAACGGGGAATTCTAACCCTTGTTCCTGAGCTTTGACTTGCTCGATAGGCATATTTCTAGCAGGGCACGCCCATAGAGACTGATCTTGACTGTTGATGGAAGTGGGGAGCACAATGCATCAACGGTCATATTAGGCTTTGCGTGCTTGTACGACCTAGTGCAGCAGCAGTCTCGTGTACCCAATATTTTTTATCTTTTTGGTCGAAGTACCCGATATTTACTCTCCCCCTTTTGGCACTTTGAAGCTGCTCCCGTGAATTTTATTTACCCATGTTGAAGAAACGTCTACTTCTCTTCCTTGATGCTTCCTCATTTGAACTAAGGTAAAAGAAGCAAATGATTGATTGACTTGCTTCCGACTTCAGCTTGGCATGAAGATATACCTTCACAACTTATGTTAGAGAAGATGGATGAGTTAAGGTAGCTTTCTACCATGCTTTTGTTATTCGTGGGCAGTTGTTATTTTGACTTTGAACTGTTCAACAAAACAAAAACTTGTCCAAGTCTTTGAACCATCCTGGAATCTAAACGAATGAGTTGGGTTACATAACGCGTTGATGTTTACTGTTTGCTGTCTGTTGCACTTATTATATTACATTGCTCACTGTTTTTGAGTCCCACCAAACCTTGTTTTTCAAATGAAACACGAAATACCGTTTCAATGTAACGCGATTTCGTAGACAAGGGTTTTTACATATACATAGTTTGACTGGGCGAGTGCATGTTTTGGCTTTTTATTTGTTGGTGCTGCCACATATTTCATGTACTGAGTCAAAAGAAACTTCCTCTTCTCTGCCTGGTTGCTTCCCCATTGACGTTGACCAGAGTAAAGAAACCTAAAAGCCAGTGATTGATGCAGCAACTCATTTTGCAACACCACAGGCTATTTATATAGACACCTTAGAAACCGAGTCTTATACATCATCGCTGGCTAGCTTCATAGAAAGAGAAAAAATGGCGAATGCCCCAAACCCACCAAACAAGTGGAATTGGTTCAAGAGCTTCGAATACGACGAAGGAAACGATTCTCCCGGCGATGCACGCAATGTTTTGCTAGTAGTTGCAGCACTGATCACTGCGGTGACCTTCCAAGCCGGCGTCAACCCTCCCGGAGGTGTTTGGCAAGACAGTGAGAATGGCCACACTGCAGGGAGAGCCATATATGCAACTCACAAATCACCATTTTATGTGTTCTTGATATCAAACACCTTGGCTCTTTCCACTGCTATCTTTATAATCATATCGCTTACTCACAGGTTCCCTTTCCATTTGGAGGTCTTGGTTGCCACAGTGTCTATGATCGTGACTTACGGTTCTGCAGTGTTTGCTGTGACCCCAAAAGAGTCTGTCCAGTTTCGTTACCTATTGACTGCAGCTGCTCTGCCTTTTATAATAAGGATTTTTATCCAAGTTTTCAAGATGTATAAACCGAAATGTGTGTTGTATTTTAAGAATCATTTTTAGATACAAATGGTTGTGTACAACCGTATTGGTTTATCTTATTGCGTTTAAGTACAGGATGAGAGAGATAAACATATAGTTACACAACATGTGGTGGACAGGAAAATTCGTACTTTTTCTTAGGCGGATGGTCAATGTATTGTGTTGTCAGTTTGCAGAGTGTGTGTAGCTGAGTCCATGAGCAGGGTTGGGTTGCCACATGGATTTGATGTATGTAGTTGAAATGGACAGAGGAGGTAGGAGTTACAAATTACAATGCATCCCAGCTCAGATTTTATAGCGTTATCAAAATCTAAGATGAGTTTCTAGTGGTTATACAACTAGCTGGCCAAGGACAAGCATCATGCATCTCTCATTTTCTAGACAAGAACTATGACCACAAGACATGCTTGTTTTATGTTAACTTCTATGCACTCTTCTTGCACATGCCAAGGAATGTTCTCTGTTTAGATTATATGAATTTTTATTCAAATATCGTCTAAATTAATAGTTTGATAACATAACATGTTAAACAATATGACAAATAAACATGAATATTTATACTATATAAATCAAATTAACAGTCTGACAATATAAGCACGTTGAAAACCATTTATATGAACAACATTCTTATGATTTCTAAGCCAGCCTGTCAAATTCTACAACTCAGTACTAATTTATAAACTTCTCTCTCTCTCTCCCCCAACCAGTGGCCCATGATTGCACATGTTCCTTGTTCCCATCTCAAGATCAATACAACTGTCCACAACAAATATGACTGCAATAAAATAAACCAGTACTCTCTTGACACAAACTATTCTTTTGTTCACCGGTCCTACCCATGTCACCAAATTAGCTTTCACACCCACCACTCATATACCTCCAAATTGTGACCAAGTATGAGCAAATTGTCTTGCATGGCCAATGGCCACCTATGTTTTTCACTTGTGGCAACCTAAAAGTCAAGAAGAGAACCCTAAAATTTATGGATAAGAACAAGTATCAACCAAACAAGCCATTTAGAGGAACAATGGAGTGTTATTTGGATTGAATCTGGTTTTGGTGTGCTTCTAAGTGGTCTCGGGTTCTAATCCCTGTATTATCTGTGTGTGTGAGTTTTTCTCTCTCTCTTTTCCTAACTTTGGGGAAGAAAAAAAAAAATTCATTTAGAGGCATTGCTTTTCCAGACTGGAAATTCAAGACCCATCTGTACATAACATGCCAAATAACTTCAATTACAAAACCCAAAAAAGAAAAAGAGACAGAAATATCTAATGTTCATATTGCCAGCCCAAAAAATATGGGCAAAGTACAAAAATCACTACCTCAACAACTACCATTTTGTTTTTTTTTTTTTTTTAAAATTTTTTAAAGGCAACAACCCTTTAAAGCTTTAATCAAACAGCTAGCTGCTGTGGCTGATGGGAGGCTTCCTCCTCATCAAAGCACAAATGGAGCTTTAGTGATTTGCCTAAACTAAGAGAAGAATCTGCAGAATCTAGAGGAGGCTGCAAGAGGAGCATTTCTCTTTGGAGGTAGGAGCAGTAGGTGGTGAAGGTTGAAGGGGTCACATTTAAGTTGAAGCTCAAACCAAATAGGAAATCCACTTCAAGAAAATTCATCTCTATTGTGCTGATCCCACCAACTTTTGCATAATAAGCATTGTTGTAGTACCTGAATATTACAGCACATTTATGAAAATGGAAATTAGTCAATTCTGGCAATAAATCTACAGCAAATAGATCCCATTACAAAAATAGCTTTCACATTACAGAAACTTTTCTATGAGCCATATTTCTTCATCATGTTATTTGATCAAACTCGTTAAATTATGTCACCATGTGCATCTTGGTGGACTCTCCACTCCATGTATATAGGAAAGCCATAGTAGCACATGGCTGAGATTATTTGGATTTTTAGTTAAAACATAATTAGCCAGCTAGGAAGAGACTACGACCTCGGGTGCAGAGGTAAATGCTCTTAATCACTTGAGCTACAAGCCTCTTGCAAAAGTTTTTTTTTGTTGTTGTTGTCAAAGTTAGGAAGGGGGAGAGAAGGTAAAACTCACACACACAAGTACCACGGGAGCTTGAAGTCAAAGGCATGAGCCAATCCAACTAACACCCCATTAAAACTTTCTATCTCTGAGGTTTTATAGAATCATTCCAAATCAGAAGGTTTTATACCTCCAACTTTTTCCAAGTAATTACAGAGTTGTATGAAATTATGAAGATACCAAAGAAAGAAATTAAGCAAACCCAGATCAGAAAACAGTGAGAAGTCTATAGCTCAGAGACATAGCAAGCTTAATAAGGGAAGACTCAGAAAAGAAAAACCCAGTGAATTCATATCCAGTCTCCATCCACATTCATGCAGGAAACAGAATATTCCAAAACTTGTATGAACACAATGATAATGACCACATAAACTCGTATAAATAACTTTGACAAAAAATTTATAAGTACGCAAAAACACCAAAAGTTCAAATCCAAAGAGATTTTCCAAGCAAATGCTCATCACAAGCTAATAAAATTCAACTTCACCACACTTACATGTCATCCATGAACTTTGCAGCCACCATGACACTAGCAATCAGCAACCGGTGAACGTTGTACGAATTGATGGGCAGAGTTGGCTGCCTCTGAGAAAACCGATCCAGATAAACATATGCAACAATTAAGCAAGATGGGCTACAATTGGCATACTTGAAAATCCTCTCCAAATAGCTCTGTATTGATATGGTGGGCCTGGTTAGGCCATGGAAGACTGAGATTCTCTGGGTTTGGAATGGATTGATGTCATTTGATTCAGCCACCCTTTGAACCAGAGATGAGAGGAATGTGATGATCTTGGTCATCACTAGTGGGTTCTCTAGCTCTGCCATTGATGATGATGAGAGCAAGTTCTGGTTTGGTTCTCAAGTGTTTTGAATTTTTTGTTGGTGCTTAGTGCTTATGTTGTCTATATATAAGCTTGGTTAGGAATTAGTGACTTTGTTTTTTGTTTTTTTGTTTTTTTGTTTTTTGGTTAAAGAAAGGAGGGAGCATGAGAGATGATAGAGGCCAAAGAAGAGAAAGGTAAATGTATAAAACTAAAAACTAAAAATAAAAAATATTTTTTCTCTCTTTTTCTTTTTAATTCAACTATAATAAAACAGAAAACAAAAACAGGTAAAAAAAAAAGAAGGAAGTTATTCATTATTACCAAAATAACCTCAACAATTTGAATGAGGACTCTACTTATCCTCATTGGTTTATTGGGTTTGTGACACGTATCATTTTTAATTTAAAAAGATTGCATTTTGAGTTTGGGCAATGATTTTCTTTTCCTTTTATTTCAAACCTTTTAAGAGGGAAGAAAGATGGATTAATGGTGGATTAAATAGTGTCATTTTCTTGAAATGAACGTGGGATTTTTTTTTTTGGCGATTTGCTGTGACAATTGTGATGGCATGCCATACCCATCATGTGATTACATGTGGGAAAAATTTGTAATTGTAATGTGGGGCCCCCACGTTCTAAGAGATCATGCATCTTCGCATGTGTTGTGATTCGCATACAATTTGGGTGGCATAACATGGATTTGCTATGTTTGGTCCACGGCTTTCATGTAAGCTGCTTTTGTTGCAAGCAATAAGTACACTCAAAATTTGCACAATTTAGGGATGGTGGGTTGGGGTTCAAGATTGGGTCATGTGATTTGTATCTTGCTTAACTTAATATAATTACAATAATGCTAATATTGCACTCTTTGTTTTCGATCAAAATAAATGAGGTTTAGAGTTAATTCGAATTTAAAACACTATTATATTATTCGGCGAACGATTTTAATAAGCGCGCTTATAATTAAAGTGACAAATTTATTAAACCACCGCTTAGATGGTGACTAAAAAGGTCACGAGATTGGCAAGGGAGTGTTGTCTGTGAATCAAATAGCAAAGCAAACAAAACGTCAAAATCTGTGGGAAGGGCCAGTTTTGGACATATCAATCCAGAATAGATTGAGTTTCATATATGGTTATAGCAATTTGGTCCCAGAAAAGAATATTTATAAAGTAATATGTGATATTTTATATGCACACTATATATATATATATATATATTAAAATCTTAATCTTTTTACTTATTAAACTGATTGATTTTTTCTTTCATTTCTTTTTTGAATCTATGTGGACTATTTTATATGCATACTATATTATTGTATAACAACGACGGTAAAATTTAATATGAGAATGTCACACAAAATTGGAAAAGAAAAGGTTTTATATGACATGTCCTATTAATCTTTACTGTAAACATTTTGTTTATTATTATTATTATTACCTTCTTTTTTGTATTCAGGCTAAACTACAGGCTAGCTATACTATAGTATAAATAATCCAAGCTACAGCAAAGATTATCTGTTTGTAGACAATCTAATAAAAATTCTCATGTTCTGGTAATGTTATTTCTTCGTCACCATATATATATATATGTACCTTTGTGTCCTAAGGAAGCAGATCTCATCCAATCCTGCACTATGACTTGTAATTCTAACCATTTTTAGGTTCGAAATTACTTTGGTGGCAAATGTGTCAAAATAAGAAACGTATAAGTGAATATTGTTTGTGGGAATTTTTTGTGCATTTTTCTCTTCGTAGGAGGTTGTATTTATAATACAATAAACCCTTGTAGGTCAAGGAAAGTAATAACTCCAAATTCATTTTACAGTAGGAAATTAGGAATTAAAGTAAATCAATTACATTGAATATAGGAAACCTTGGCGTTTAAGGAAAGTTACTGCGGGTCCACAAGTCACGCCAACACTCCCTCTCACGTTGGTGCATAGATGTCGCCAATGCCCAACTAGTCCAGTGAATTGTAGAAAGCTCTACTGGAAATTTTCTTTATCAAAATATCCGCCAATTGATCCTCGAACTTTACAAACGGAAACTGAATCACTTTAGCTTCAAGCTTCTCTTTGATATAGTGTCGATCCACCTCACATGTTTGTTGCGATCATGTTGAATTGAATTATGTGCAATAGCTAGTGCAGCCTTCTTTTCACAAAAGAGATTCATTGCAGACATAGGTCGATATCCAAGTTCAGTAAGTAACCTACGTAACCAAAGGAGTTCGCAAATTCCTTTAGTCATACCTCTGAACTTAGCTTCTGCACTAGATAGAGCTACTACATTTTGTTTCTTGCTCCTCCACGTCACTAAATTACCTCCCACAAATATAAGTAACCAGACGTAGATATTCTATTTGTTACACTTCCTGCCCAATCAGCATCTATGTAACCATCAATATTCATATATGACCATATTTTGAGAACATAAGTCATTTGCTAGGTGCAGACTTTAAATATCGAAGTATTCGAAGAACTGTATTAATGTGATCTTCACTTGGAGAATGCATGAATTGACTAACTACGCTTACTGCATAAGCGATGTCTGGTCGAATATGTGACAAATAGATCAATCTTCCCACTAACCTTTGGTACCTTTCCTTGTTAGTTGGAACATGGTCCAGATATTCTCCAAGATGGTGATTTTGAACAATAAGAGTGTCTACAGGTTTGCAATCTAGCATTCTTGTGTCTGTTAACAAGTCCAAGACATATTTTCTTTGAGATAGAAATATGCATTCCTTTTATCGGGCCACCTCAATCCCCAAGAAATACTTGAATCCACCTAGATTCTTCATCTCAAATTCAGTAGCTAAATAGTCTTGCAGCCGAGATATTTCATGTTCATCATTCCCAGTAATAATCATATCATCAACATAGATAATTAAAGTTGTTACCTTTCCTTTCTGATGTTTTAAGAACATAGTATGATATGAATTGTTTTGCTTGAACCCATAATTCCTCAATGCTAAAGTGAATCATCTGAACCATGCATGTGGTGACTCTTTCAAACCGTATAGTGCTTTTTGTAATTTGCACACCACACTTGTTTAAGTATATGTTGTATATCAAGGAGGAATGTCCATGTACACTTATTCTGTGAGTTCACCATATAAGAAAGCATTTTTTTTAACATCAAACTGATAGATTGGCCAATCCATGTTAGTTGTGAGAGATAAGAGCACTCTGACTGTGTTAAGCTTTGCTACGAGGGCAAATATTTTTGCATAATCGATGCCATAGGTCTGTGTGTACCATTTTGCTACAAGTCTGGCTTTGTATTGTTCAATGGAACCATCGGCATTGTGTTTGAGAGTAAACACCCATATGCATCCAACTGTTCTTTTTCCTGGGGGTAGTGTCTCGAGTGTCCATGTTTAATTTTTCTCTAGTGCCTTCATTTCTTCCTTCATTACTTGATTCCACTTCAGATATTTCAATGCTTCGGTCACCTTAGCAGGAATGTCAATAGCAGACAATTGTTGCACAAACACCAGTGATTCAGCCAATCCTTGAGTGGACACATGATTGACAATTGGATACTTCGATGATTTGCTAATATCATGAGAATACTAGTTTGGTGGTTTGCCACAATTTTGCCTAAAAGATAATTGATATCCAACAGAATCATCAACTAAATTCAAAAAAGTTTTAGGGCTAAATATATTCTCAGGAGATTGGTCCTCTGGTACTATAGAATAAAAGGAGGGGTCTTCGTCTTCTTTCTTAGTAGAATCATAAGTAAGTAAATCAGAAGACTTTTCAAACGCAAGCGACCAGTTGCATTCTTTAGGGCAACCAATCGTTTTAGTCCAAGCCCAACTATCGAGTTCTACTGTTCATGGTGACCAGACGAGCCAATAGCCGTGGTGTAAGATTGTATCTGAAAGGGCATGGATGCAGAGGAAGATGGTTGGCTGGGCCAATCGGTAAGTGTCCTTGGCTGCTAAACTATCCATCATCACAGCTTGTTCAAGATCTTGGCATCGGACAAAAGCATAAGCCTGCTAGACAGTGGGAAATAAAGCCATATGAGGAACATCACTGTGGGCATTGTCAAGGCGGTCATTCAAGCCATCCAAGAAGAAGTAAACACGGCCTTCTTGGAGATTGGCATTGTGCTCCTTGATATAGGAGTCACACTTCATTTGATTTGGACAAAGAAAATCAAGTTCTTGCCATAAACTTTGGAGATCGTTGGATCGGCTCCGTCGTAGCACGATAATATCCGCTTTGGGCTCCCTGCCATCACGGTTTTATTTCTGGGAACTAATGAGCAACTTCCCAATTGGTCACCCATCTTGGGATTGCTCTAGCCCAAACTCGCTTAACTTTGGAATTCCCATGACTCCAAAGTCAGTGAGCTCCCAAAAGGCCTCGTGCTAGATGGAGGTGGGCATGTACATACAAGGCACATCACCCTCTCTCCGTTGGTTGATGTGGGATGTTATAATCCACCGCCTTTAAGGGCCCGACGTCCTCGTCGGTACACTCACACCACACAACATAGTGGCTCTGATACCATTCTATCACATCTCATATTGGCTCCGCCGTAGCACAATATTGTTCACTTTGGCCCCCTGCCATCACGGTTTTATTTCAGGGAACTCACGAGCAACTTCCTAATGGGTCACCCATCCTAGGATTGCTCTAGCTCAAACTCGCTTATCTTCGGAATTCCCATGACTTCGAAGCCAGTGAGCCCCCAAAAGGCCTCCTGCTAGATGGAGGTGAGCACGTACATATAAGGCACATCACCCCCTCTCCATTGGTCGATGTGGGATATTATAGTTGTAGTGGGTTTCAATTGAGCCACCTATTTATCACATCCAGTGAGTGAGCCGTTTAAGATCGTACACTTGATATGCGTCAGTACCATTAAAGTAGGTTGTGGCAATCGCATCCTAGATGGCAAGTGCAGTGGGAAAGCAAAAAAAGGTGTTAATCAAGCGAGGCTCCAAAGAGTGTATTAGCTAGCCTATCACAACGACATTCTCAGTGCGTCATCGGTGGAAATGGACGTCAGTCAAAGGAAGAGGTGGAAGTTTGCCACTGAAGTATCCTAACTTGTCTTTGCATGTGACGTACATCTCGACAACTTGGGACCAAAAGGGATAGTTGGAGCCATCCAACTTGATGCCAATGGGCAGCAGAAACTTCATAGGTAATAGTCGGGGTCGGGGGCAGGATCTCTGCGTCAATTATTTTCGTGTTCATGTTCAGGGTTGAGTTTGGGTTCGGGGTCGAATTCTGGTTCTGGATCTTCAAGAATTGGGTCATCTAAGCAGCCAATTCAACAAAGTTCGGTTGAGAAGGAGAAGCGAAATCAGTGGTGCTATTTTCATGGTGGTGAAAAAGATCTTCATCCCCCATAATGGTAGTGGTGTGTAAAAACTAATAGTCAACAATTCCAAGATCGCCGCTCTGATGCCATGTCAAAATATGAAACGTATAAGAGAATATTGTTTGTGGGAATTTTCTGTGTATTCTTCTCCTTGTAGGAGGTTGTATTTATAATACAATAAACCCTTGTAGGTCAAGGAAAGTAATAACTCCTATTTCTATTTATAGTAGGAAATCATGAATTAAAGTAAATCTATTACATTGAATATAGGAAACCATAGTATGTAAGGAAAGTAACTGCGAGTCCACAAGTCACACCAATAAAATGTTCATCCACATAACAAACAATTCTGAAATATGTTAACAACACTATAAGATTACATATTGAGATAAAATTACATTTTGATCAATTATTCAGATTAATAATTTGACAACATAAATATCAAATTAACGGGAGGATGCCACTTTGAATATTAGTACAATTATAAGTACATTGGGGGAATGAGTTAACAGTACATATTGAGCTTACACGCTCCCTTACATGCATAGTCATGATGCACGTAGAGAGATAAATAGATAGAGGGAGATATACAAACATATATAGATGCAGCCCCTGCAAACCAACAAAGACGTTGAGTAAGGGAATCGATTGACGATATTTTGTAAAGAATGCTCTGATGATGTCAGGCAATCGTAACTCCAAACACTTAAGTTGTCTGACAAGGGCGGAATCAGGAATTTTTTGGTGGTGGAGTAACTAATAAAATTTTTAGCTTAAAATATAATGCTCTTTTAAAAATAGAATAAAATAAATCTTACCTTTGCAGTTTGGGCATAAACCGAATAAGCTTTTAAGATGCAAAGTGCAAAAATATAAATAATTATGTTTCACACATCTATATTAGTTGTAAACATAAGAACAATATAATTAGGTTAACGTACTGTTCCGTTCTTGAAAGTGAATACAAATAAACTTGAGATAATAATATTTTTCTAATGTGTTGTAGTTGATGGTGAGCCATAGAGGTTTTTTTTCCT
This sequence comes from Prunus salicina, assembly GCA_020226455.1. Classification (NCBI taxonomy): domain Eukaryota; kingdom Viridiplantae; phylum Streptophyta; class Magnoliopsida; order Rosales; family Rosaceae; genus Prunus; species Prunus salicina. Next base: position 16,095,603 of record CM035343.1, on the reverse strand, counting down.
CCTTAAAAATTCTTTTGCCAAAGGCAGCAGATAATTTCACACAAAAAAAGGCAGCAGATAAAGAAAAAAAGACAACAAACTTTGAGAAAAAACAAAACAATAGGCATCGGATTTTGCAAAGGACAAAACCAAAAGGCAGCAAACTTCTTGTTTATTATTAGCTTTCCTTCAGAATTAACTACGCTACAGCCCACCACAGCTTTAATTGTGGTTCCGCCTCTGTTGTCAGAGAATGAGTCAACAATGTGCATGAAACTTAAGAAAAAAATGCCTAATTGCCAACCTGGAATCATGTATTTTGGTTGGAGTGAAGCATAAGCAAAGCATGTTTCTGTGAGAGTAACATCTCAGCATTTGTATTGGATCAAAATACACAGAAGCTTGTCTGGTTGCATCCCAAACCCATGTGCTATTCATGTGTAACCCCCTCCCACCTCAAAAAAAAAAAAAAAAAAAAAAAAACCTAAATTACATTGTCGTCATGGCCAGCATAATTTGCCGTCATAAAGTAGAATAAACATTTTCGTAATTAGAAAATAAAAATGGAAAATTTAGACCAAACCCCACATTCCCACATGTTCTCCGTTTTGAGTGCATGGTGGTGGGCCTCCTGTAACTTTTAAATATGACATCCTTCAATGTACACTTCTGTTAATAATATGTCAAAACTCCTTGTTATATGCCCAAGATTTTGGACGTCCCTCAATTAATTAAATAATTAAATCTTGCTAAATCACTATTATTGAGATACCAATGGGTGAGGTTGTGGTGAAATTACATAATACTATAATACTATAGTAGTATAGTCATGTGGTTCATTTTGTACACGTATTATAATATAGATGGATGACATAGTTTATTTCTCCCCTTTTTAGGGAATTGTATCTATAAATATCCACTTATACTATAACACATGTACAAGATGTATCACGTGACCGTACTACAATATTATTCTATAATCTCTCAAGCTTGTGGGATGGCAACCATGTTATTATATGGATACTACTTCCTTACCTGTAAAGAGATACTCCTCTTTTTTGCGAATCACAATTTGACATATATGTAAAAATAAATTATCAAAAACACAAAAAAAGAAAACTTATATGCACACATATCACACTGCTATTGGTAGAAATGTAAAAATTTGTACTTACTTGATAAGAAGGGAAGTATTTTCCTTATTATATTATGCATGTCTCCTTTTTCCTTATGTGGATTTTAGTTTCTACACCAATGTTTGAGTACTTTTATTTCATTTTATTATCCAAATAGATAATTTTTGTTTTCTTTTAAAAGGTGTTGATTTAGAAATTTACTTCCCATGCGTGCAATGCGTTTCAAGTCATTGTCGAAGAAAACGAAGTAATTTGGGGGTTTAAATTTGATTAAGAGAAGTTGATATATACATATTTCAATGACACAATCTTTAGCATGCAAAATATGGACTACATGTAAGTTGTCTTTCCACTTCAATTAGAACATCTCTGAGATTGACCTAACGTCTTTTTAAAATTTGAAGAAAGCTATTTGTGCTACCCAATTACCCTTATGCATTTTGGTGCGGAAGTGCAAATGTACAATCAGTCGTGCTCGCTAGAGGATCTAAAAATGAGGAACTGTGAACAACTTTTTTATTATTTATTTTTTATAACAACCCTTTAATTGTGTTAATTCCATGTCTAACAACGGAAAATAGATGACCTTCAAAAGACCCGATTTATATCCATTTTAATTCCTGACGCATTTGACTAATTAAAATTGAAAAACGCCATCTGCTTCACCTTCACCTTGACTTGTTTCTATCATGAGCCGAGCTCAAATGAGACAAAACCAATCCAAACTCGACCTGCATGTTGTGAATTTTAGATACCTGCAAAATAGAGGTTAATCTAAACACAAATTATACTCGCAAGTGCACAAGGTCAATCGTAATTTAGCAAGGCAAGCACAAGGTCATTTTCAAAAGGATTGATTGATTTCTTAACTTTGAAATAATTAAACCTAATTTAACTTAACAAACACTTAGATAAATTAACATGGAATTTAAACATATAACTTATGCATATAAACCTAAATGGGCTTTTTGAATAATTGATTTAAAGGCAAATAAGAAAACAATTAATTATTGTCCAATATAGGTCCCTACATTCTCTATTTCCTAGATATATACCCATCATTCTATAAATCTATATGTAAAACTCAATTTCAAATTTAAATGACCAGTAGGATATAAGAGGTCATAATATTCCTACGTTTTTACATCATTGCCACTAAAATTCATATTTTATTTATAATTTATTTCAAGCATATTTTATTGACTACCATAATTGTAATTAATACTCCCTATTAATAGCATATCAATCACCCCTCTTCTTTTGGTAACTATTCTCTCTAACATATCGCCCTTAAAATTGCAAACCAAAAATATATATATGTAAATTACATATCCAATAATGTACCTATGAAAAATATAAATATAAATATATATATGTATAAAAATATAGGTATATTATTTACCAAAATTTTTTACAGAAAAATAGGTACATGATAATTTATAGAAAATATAGATACACAATAATTTATTGAAAATAATAGGTAGATTATTACATAAAAATAGGTACATAATAATTTATAGAAAACATAGATACACAATAATTTGTAATAAAAAAAATAATAGGTAGATTACTATCCATGAAAAAACTAAATTATAGAAAAATAGGTGCACAATAATTTATATATAAAAAAAATAGGTAGATTATTACAGAAAAATAGGTACATAATAATTTATAATAAAAAAAATAGGTAGATTATTATCCAAGAAAAAACTAGGTACAATAAATGAAATCCAAGTTCTAAAATAGGTAATTATTATCCGGGAAAGGTGGAACAAAATTTCAAAAAGGCAATAAGGAAAACAGACTTTTTTTTACCAATAAATTGTTGACTATATTAATGAATTTTAATAATAAAATGGATAATTAATTGCAGACAAAATTTTTAGAGGGAATCACCACAATAAATTGGGGAACCAAAAAATTAAAACATTACCCCATTACACATTGAAAAATAAATAGGGGTATTTTGGCAATCAAAAAATTATAATAAATCAGATATTGAGCTTAATAAGGTAACTTGATGAGTTGGATCCTAGTCATGGGTTTTTACTTATAAAAATTGGATATTATTTATAGGAACAAAAAGTGAAGGGTTACTGGTAAGGTAAGTTGAATTTGAGGGGTGTAAGCCAAATTTACTATTAATTAAACACACAAACAGAGGACAGTAGAACTAGTTTTCGGTAAGATATGACGACACTAGGACAATGAATCCACTCCTACTACTCTTCTCTAATCTCTTATTCCCTTCCTTTGTTACTCAAATTATATTGTTGACTACGAAAAAGATATGACGACACTAGGACAATGAACCTAGATGGTAGCGAAGCATCCAAGCAATCAATCAAGGATAAAACAGTGATTAACAATCCAATTCAATAGAGCCACGAAAAAGAAATTAGAATAAGAAAACTAGATAATCATATTAGGGTATCATCACATCCTAGAAAGAAAGTGTTTAGTTACACTTAGGTATGCGTAACATCAAAAGAAAAGACATGGAAAAAGAATAGAACCCGCAAAAACTGAAGATATTGCACTTTAGGGTTGATTTTCTTATCCTCAAATTTTAACCCCTTATTTGAAATTTTCCACCTCCTTATATCACATCCTAGGGTCCTAAAAGTTCTATATAAAAAAAAATTAAAAAAATTAAAAAACCTAGGACGTTCCAATCCCTAAAAAATAGGTAAATACATAAAACTAGGAAAGTCTTGACTCAGAATCCTTCTTTGACTGGGAAAACAGATCAGTTTCTTTGTACGCACGTCTAGGGTCGTTCCTCCTTCAAGATAAGACATGAATAATATGTAAATTTTAGATATTTGTCTTATCTTTCCAGCCATATATTGCACGCTTTGAGGAAAAATCAGGAAAGTCTTCAAATAATCATTCTTCCACAGCATAGTTTTGACATGATTGCACCTTATGCTGATTTAACTTCAAAGACTGCTCTCATTGGCTGCTCCAAAAATTCTAGAAAAATTCCACAATCATCTTCAAGATCTTAGCTTTCATCTCCAACTAGTCTTGTACAAAAATTTCACCAAAAAGTCGTATTTTCGTTGAAAACCAATTAACTACTCCGGAAAGCTGAAAATTGAAATATAACAATAATTCCTTTTTAAATCCAATTTTCCTTTTAAAAAAAAACTAAATATAAATAATATATAAATATATAAATTTATGGACTTATCACTGCATCTAGCCAATTAATAGCCCGCCTCAAAACTTTACAACAAATACACTTTATAAGAATACAATTTGGGTTTAGGTCCAACCCGACAACCAGAGCAACTCAATCCGAAATTCAATCGAATTGGATTGCTTTTTTACTTTTTCTTGATATCCATCTATCTAGTCAAGTGTTTTGACCACCAAAAAATAATAATAATAATTTATCTAGTCAAGTGGCATCGGCCTTAACTCAAATCCGTTCAACCCGCCCCATAATCCAAGCACAGCCCAAAATCTATTCCACATTTAAATCCTTCAGACATTATAATAGTGGATCATTTATATACACTCAAGAATTGCCTACTAAAACAAAAATGTCTTTGTAGTTGGTCCAGACACAGTTATTTCCAACTTTTTAATTAATGAGGTGGGTTTTTTGAAGTTGGAATATCTTCCTATGTTAAAAAGAGAAATACAATTAAACTAAGAACTAGTTGGTGCTCAAACATACATATAAGAGTGTTGAATCCGAATCTAATTCTACTAATTATGTCTGTTTCAAAAAAGCCTACCAAGTCAAAACTTACCTTAACCGGGCACTGGCAATTTCACTAAAATTCAAGCCCTACTATGCAGTATATCTAATATTGTAAAGATTTGTGCATATGGCATGGCCTGGGGTTTGAACAGCAGATGAATAGGGTATACCTATAGATATCAACACATGATAATCTCTCACATGATCATTTTGATTAATTTATTTGGAAGCTAATAAGACTTCTGATGATATTGGCAGAGAAGTACTCCATTTCATTTGTAATTTATTCTCCACTTTGGTCTTTGGTTGCTTTATATCATCCTTTTGAACAAATTACACCTAGCTAGCCACTACTATATCCACATTTGTACAGTAGCCATTTTCACCTGCTCTATATAGATTCAAGTCCATCCTTGATCTTCACTCGCACTCATATCAATACCATATCACAAAGTATGGCCACGTCCCTTTCTAACTCCGCCACCTTTGGTGCCCTCCTCTGCCTTTTCTTTCTCCTCCTTTCCTCTCACGGTAAATCCTTATCACATATGTTTACGTACATTGTCTGTAGATCCGGTTGCGTGAAGACAAGAGTCAACCTAATCGATGATCCAGATTCATAGTTCTCTTGACAATGGTATCTTATGTTGCTAAGCATCCCAAAAGATAATTTCCTTTAAAAATATTTACTAATAGTAGTTGATCATGAGAAAAAGATTATAATCAAACAATTGTTAATTAAATAGGATTAATATTGGAAACATCTTCCTTTTCATTACATTTTGTTGATTGTTTGCAGGTGTACAAATGGCGGAAGCAAAACTATATATGCGAAAGGCGTAGCGAAACTTGGACAGGATGGTGTGCAAAAACGAGCCACTGTAACAAACAATGCAAGGATTGGGAGGGTGCAGAGCATGGTGCTTGCCATGGAGAGTTTCTAGAGAAGCCTGTTTCTGCTATTTCGAATGCTCATGGTAAAATCAGTTTCTGAAGCATGCAATTATGGCACTATCTTGGCTGTGTGTCATGAAGTCCCATAGTTTGCATATCATCATATGATGTCGTGTTCAAATGAAGGTGTGCTTGTACTAAATAAGTTTGTTTCTGTTGAAACAAACTGATTCATGTCATGGTCGTCCTTCTTGTTTGATTTGTCGTATCATGTGTGTCTCTCTAGATCGGTGTGTCATGGTCGCCCTTCTTGTTTGATTTGTCCTATCATGAGTGTGTCGTCTCTTGTGTTTATGATTATTAATAATAACATAAGCATTCGATCTGTTCTATATTTACAATATTTTCAAATTATAATGGCTGTTAATTTGATTTTCATAATATATATATCCACTTAATTCCATCAATTTAGGTTACTTATAATGTATTATAAAAATTGATGGAACTAAGTTATAATTGATTGCTAATAGTGGGTCATTTATGTACACTCAAGAATTGCCTACTACAAACATTCAAATTGGCTAGAGCGGATGTCCTCCCCACTATACACCCGAGTTCGAATCTCCCTCCCAGTAGTTTAGATTATATTAAAATAGAATATCGTTTGTATATTAAAAAAAAAAATTACTTACTAAAACTAAAAAAAAAAGAACAAAACACAAAAAATGTCCTTATAGTTGGTCCAAACACAGTTATTTAAAAAAAAATTAATTAATGAAGTGAGAGTTTTGAACTTGAAACATATTCTAAAATAAGAAAAATAACTACAACTAGACTAAGAACTAGTTAGAGAACTTCCACCCATCCCCTTTTGTCGCCTAGGCTCCAAAAACAGTCCACCAAGGAAAAATTGTCATGGCAAGAAGTGGCCCTATGAAACTAGGCAAGCTGACATCATGTTGATGTCATTATGATGTTAGTGGTCAATTTAAATACCAAAAAAAAAAAAGGAAAAAAAACCAAAAAATTTATAAAAAAAAATTTCTATAAATACTTAGCCATGTTTTTCACTTCACGCCCTAAAATGCGTACAAATTCCTCTCCTCATATCTCATGTGAATAGTGGTTGCCCTTTCGTTGCCATAGCAATGGGTGGGAATGCATCAAAAAATTACTAGGGCATGCATTATTCACTTGAATAGTAACTCCCCTTGCTTTTTGCCATGGCAAATGGGTAGAAGTGCTACAACTAGACTAAGAACTAGTTAGTGTTGAAACATTCTTAGAAAATGTCCATATGATCAACCTAATATAAGGCCCCAATCTGATTCTACTAATTATGTATGTTTCGAAGAGATTACTGATTTCTCGGATCTAATTTTTTGGACTTCGGTGTTTGATGGTGGTGGTTCAGTGTCTATTCCGGAAATACCTCCACCGAGCCTTTCAGTTCGGTGTGCCATTTTGGCTCAATACCGAATCAAACCAAATCGAGTCCACCCCTAATTTAGACCATCGTTTGTTTGAAGGTGGTGTATATCGTCATTCATTTTTTTTATTAGAGCTGCTGCTCAATCGATTAGTTATGAAATACCATTAACTTTATGTGTGTTATCAATATCTCTACGTGCGATTCGTTGATACATAGACATAAACTTTTCTTTATTCCTTCCTTTCAAAGAAAGGGTTGGAATGAATTAAGTAGATGTAGATATCTTCATTTTTTTTATTCATTATTCGGGTTGATGAACTAAATCAAATAGTTATATGAGTGAAAGAAAACAGCTTATATATAAATTCGCAGTAAAAAGATTGAGTCTCATTTTCTATGTTTTGTTCTTGAGGCCTTGTGTTTATTTGAAGCATGGCCTGGGTTTTGAACCGCGCGCAATATTGTTCTTGTGAACACCGAATCGGGTATCAGTAGATATCAAAATATGATAATCTCTCATATCATCATTTGGTTATTTTATTTAAAAGCTAAGAAGACTTCTGATGATATTCGAAGATAAGTACTCCATTTCACTATAATTTATCCACCTACCCACTATGCACATTACACAGTAGCCATTTTCACCTGCTCTAAATTGAAACCCATCCTTGCTCTTCTCTCGCACTCAAATCAATATCATATGACAAAGTATGGCCAAGTCCTTATCTAACTTCGCCACCTTTGTTGCTCTCCTCTGCCTTTACTTTCTCCTCCTTTCCTCTCACGGTTAGTCCTTAATCACATTAAGTTCTCTTGCCTAAGTTATCATGTCGTACATATTGTTATTTTGTCAGTCTGAGACGGCCCCATGGTGAGCAGCTCAGCGTCCCCAAATGCACACAAGATGCTCGACGAAAGGGCAGAAAGGCCTGCGCCCGGGCTGAGCTGCAGCGCTCGGCCATACGTTTTTTCAAAACTGCCTGGCCAAAACGATTGTTTTGGCCAGGGGCTTTCAATTTTTTTTAATGACCTGGCAGCAACCCAAACCCCCCTCTTTAATTTAATACAAATTTATAAATAAATCCAATCCTAGACATGTATTTATAAAAAAACCCAAATACTATTTAAACATAGAAACACACCCAAAATCAACAATTGTATATTTTTTGGGTGTATTTATAAATGGGTTTTGAGTGTGTGTAATGATGGGTTTTGGGTGTTGGATTTTTTTATAATTTCAGCCCCCATTTTGGGTGTTTTAGTGAAACTCCCTTAATTTAATTGATTCCCAAACCCCTTGTGTTGCCGCTGCCTTCCATCATTTCAAGTTTCAAGTTGGTAGAATTTGCATGTTTGATGAAATTGATACATATTCTTCATGGATTATAATTTATTGATATGATTATCATTGAGAGTTGTGGTCAGCTATTAAAGCTTGGTTGCTGGTCGCTGCTCTAGATTTATTTCTCAATAACTTGCTCTACCAAATGATTATAAGCTCCCAAAAAGTCAGATAATTGATCTTTGCTATAGAGTATAGAGAGAAATTAGTGCAAGATGTGTGTGAGAAATATATTTGAAATAGACATTGCTGCACCTGAGATCTTCAAAAACGCTTCTTCTTTCGGGTATTAGACAAAGGGTTTCTAGGGTAAGTTGGGGTTGATGGTAGAGTATCAGTGTGTGTGTGTTTTGTTTATTTGTTTTTTTAAAAATTATTTTAAAAAAAATAATTGGATAGGAAATGACTCATTTGTCCCAAAAAAATGCCTCAACAGTTTAGCAGAAAAAAATTTCGACACTTTTACACTATATGACCCGAGAATCATGAATCCACCACTGTGTGTCTCTTGTGTTTATGATTATTAAAAAAAACATAAGCATTTCCATATGTTCTATATCCACAATAAGTTCAAATTCATGGCTGCTATCTGGGAAAGAAAGGAACCCCAAGTACTTGCTAGTTGGGATTTTTTTCGAAATAATGATTTTGGTCATTTTTTGGGTCCAAACGATTTTGGTCCTTATTAGTTATTGGGTGATAAGTTTCACTTTTATACATGTAGTTTTGCTTAATTGATTTATAGTTGACTTGCATCATTTTATGGATTTGGTTAATAATTACGTGGATATATGAATATAGCTTAGTTAGTTGAGCTCTTCCACTATTATCCGTATGTGGGTAGAGGTTCAAAAATCCCAGGCACCCAATGAATACTTGTGTAAATCCCCCTCCCTCAATCGCATGTACTAAAAAAAACCTAAAAATCCCTTTTAATTCAAATCATCCAATCAATCATCAAATTGAAATCCTAATAAGTGGCTCCACATTGTTCAATTTCATACAAATCAATCATGTACCAAGTATATTAAATATTTAGCATTCTCTGCTGAAAAACAATGGGATAAATTGTCCGTCTATGTAGGAAAAAAGAAAACAATTGAATACCTCCTTATTTTAAACAAACAAGCCTTCATTGTCGTTGAGAGAAACTCTAGCCCCCTCTCTCCCAAATGGAGGAAGGAGAAGATAAATCCCATGCTCAAGATGAAGAAACTCACGCCTAAAGAAGAAGAAACCAAATAAACTTCAAATGCCACCAGTTTGTAAAAAATAAAATTTCACCAAATCGGTTGAAAAATAAAGTCCCAAGTATAACATATGTATTTTAGGAAGAGAAAATCCAAAATCTGGCTCATCTAGCAAGTTATGAAAACTTTACTTAGTCGAAACCTAGTCAATGGATTTAACCCACGAACAAATGAACTTCAAGTAGAAAAAAATGAACCGTCCTAGGAAAAGCTTAATTTTCTACAACAACAATATCCAGTAAAGAGGATATGTACGCTTTGGGGGGTTGGGTTCATTTCAGTTAGGGCCAGTTTGGCATTGCTGTGCTGTGAAAATAATCGCTGTCAGATTTGCTGTGAGAGAAATCAACTGTGAGAGAAAGCAGTTTGGCGTTTGGTAAAATTTTTGTTAAAAGTGTTGTTGGTATTAATTTTATGCATAATCAGAAAATGATTGCCGCATAATCATTAAATCCAGCATCTCTTCGAAATTGATTCCTAAATAATCAGAAAATGAAAGCACCTCATTAGCTGCTTTCCTTTATAGCTTTCTCTCACAGTAATTTTTAACAATAAGTGATTTTCTCACAGTTTACCAAACGGGTTGAGCTTCTCAAAATTTTTTAAAAATCACTTATCACCCCAAATAAGCAATGCCAAACTAGCACTTAGTCCTTTTGCAGGCTTTTTTATAATTTGGTGATGATTGTTGAATCTAGCAGTTGCTCACCTGATCTGTTCAATTCAGGAAGAAAAGCATATTTGCTGTGTTGCATGAACTAATTTAACGATATCAATCTTTTCAAGAAACAGAAACTTATTAAATGTTGAGACCAAGTTATGATTTCTATAGATATTGGTTCATAATCTATATATATCGCGCAAAATGCAAAGAATGGTAAAATATTCAAAAATCTAAAAAATACCCTTGATTAACCAAAGTGCTAAAGGATTGTAAATTAATATAATAGGGATAAAATGGTAAAAATATTAGGGGCTTTTATAAAAAAAACCCAAAATGGGTGTTGAAATGATAAAAAAACCCAAGTACTATTTAAACTTAGAAGCACACCCAAAAAATACTATTACACACATTCAAAATCCAAAAAGTACACCCAAAAAATACTATTTTAATACACTTTTTGGGTGTGTTTCTAAGTTTAAATAGTACTTGGGTTTTTTTTATAATTTCAACACCCATTTTGGGTTTTTTTATAAATTTGTATATTAATGTGCTCAATCATAAAATAAAAAATAAATTCCACTTAAGTAATTATATAGAGGAAGTTACTTCCCCACTCCACTCCATCCACATCCTTTTTTTTGGTTTTCTTTTCAGTTTACTTTTTTTTAATCATAAATTGATACAAAAGTCCTTCGCACAAGATAAAATGTTAAAATGGTCAAGCCCCTCTAAAATTGGACAAACCGGTCCAGTCACTATCCAACAGTGACATGAAATAACTCTTATGTCATTGTTAGACATGGACCCGAGAGTTGTTCAATATAACTCTCAAACATAAGAGTTATTTCATGTCACTGTTGGACAGTGACTGCACAGGTTTGTCCAATATTTGAGGGACTAGACTATTTTGTCTTGGTACCCTCCTATTTATCCTTATATGGTAAAGTCCTTTTTTATTTATACTTTTAAATATTTACTTAGCTGATATAAAAAAGAAATGATGTTTGCATATGGAAAAAAGAAATTATGGAAGCACAAGCCAGTGTAGCCTTTTCAGCAGGATTGACCGCAGGCTTAGTTGAGTCTTCAAGGAGGGAGAGAATCACAATGCGGCCGACATCGCAGCAAAAGTAAGATTGGATATGATTTTGTGTTTAGAAATTGTGGAAAAGGGTTTGGAGTTAGGGACTTGATAAATGGTTTTGATTTGAGAATTTGAGGAATTTGTTTAGGGCTTGTGTTTGATGTCAGGGTATGAGGATTGAAGGGAAAGCTTAGAGACGACCTAGAATCAGTCGCTCTAATTCCAAGAAATATTTTTGCTCACCACTTTAATCTAAGGTGTATGCTCACCACCCTTCTTAATACTTGATACGTGTCCATAGGTATAACTATGGTTTTTTTACGTTGATTTATGTAATCATGGTTATGTTTATGGACATGTGTTAAGTGTTGAGAAGGGTGATGAGCATACACCTTGGGTTAAAATGGTGAGCAAAAATGCTCCCCTGAGACCATGCTAAAATATGAACACGGTTTGAATACTTTATGTTAATTGTATTCTTCTCCGAAAGGAGGAATATATAGGAGTTTACAAGTATACTTTACAAGTAAATAGATCCAGGAATTAATTAGGAGAATATCTCCTAATTATACAAGGATTGTCAACTATATAAAAAATAAAAAATAAAAAAATAAAAAGTAAATAAATCACCTAATTAACTTAAGAAATAAATCTCCTTAATTTGTTAGCTAGGTTAACTCACATCAAAAGTTGTCTGCAAATGCCATTCTATTTTTAATTTCTTTTTTTGTTTGGAAAATGTCATTCTAATTCACACATTCGAATAAGAATATCAATGTGATTAAAAACCCTAAATAATTTATTTTTTAGAAAGGCAACTACTTGGGTTGACTAACAAAAATAGTGTAATCAGGGTCAAGTTTTAAGCTCATGTTTTCCTATTACAGGTTAATAAAATTGAGATTTTCTATTTGAACTCCGCACTTCTCTTTGTTAACCCCAATAGTTAAATTATTAAGCTGTAAGTTTTATTATTGTGTAAAAAGATAAAAAAAGTCATCCAACTTAATAATTAACCCTAGTACATCTATACACACACCCCCACCACTCTTCATATTAAGTTTTAAAAACCTCCTTCTAACTTCATATTTACAATCTCTCTCTCTCTCTCTCTCTCTCTCTCTCTCTCTCTCTCTCTCTCTCAAGTTCTCAATTCAACAAGACCCAATTGTTAGAATTCTAGTTATAGTTCTTGGAGAGATGTAAAGGTGTTCTCTTTCTCTAGAAAGTTTTAAAATATTGAATTTGAGGTTTCATTTCTTTGTGTTTTTTTTTTGCTGGGAACAAAGAAAATTGTCAGGTTTAAATAAAAAATATCTTTTAATTCTTAATTTTTTTCAGTTTGGGGTGTATTTAAGGGTAGTTTGGGAAGATAATGGGGTTTTCTTAGAAATTGTGAAAATTTAAATTAAAAGTTGGGGTGAACTTAGAACATGGGGTAAACTAAGAAAAGTATGGGGTTTAAATAGAAAATCTCATAAAATTTCCCTCGTACTATCATGTTTCTCAAGAGAAAAAAGGTTGACAATCACAAAAATCTAGAATAAATCATAACAAAATAAGTTAGGAAGAAACTATTGAAGATGAATTAATTGTACATTTTGGCAACAACAAAAAAATCGTACAGGATTTGAATTTCTATAACAGTGCGTTTCTTCCGTGCCCCTTTTGGACAATACTTTCCCAAAATAAGTTTCCATATGAGCATAGGAAGATTTTTCCTGGTTTCCTTTCGTAAATTGTATTTCCTTGTTGAATTAGGGATCCATGGTATATAAACAGCTGCTTACTGAGTTGCTTTTGATCGAATCAGTGGGCCGTTCTCCAAATTGTTCAAGGGGTATAGAATATATCTAAGTTTTTAGCTCTCTTCTTGATCCAGTGCTAGAAATACTCTTTAATTTTGATACATAAAAGTGGATTGTGAAGAAAAGAAAATATGAGTAAAATCATGTGTACTAGTTACCTTTCAGGGGTGTTAACATTAGCTTGGATGTTGACAATGGCCGCAGCACAAAACTCTGGTTCGCATAACTACGCTGATGCTTTGTCAAAGTGCCTTATGTTCTTTGAAGGCCAAAGGTCAGGCAAGTTACCACCTTCACAACGAATTACTTGGAGGAAAGATTCTGGTCTAAAGGATGGCTCTGATGTTGGTGTAAGTCTCTCTCTCTCTCTCTCTTAAGAACATTGTTGAGAAAAACTTCCCTATCAACTGTTGCATATAATCATGTCTCTATCTCTCTCATCACATGACTAACCATGTCACGAGAGAGATAGACACAGTGGCGGAGCTACAGCCAGGCCTGCCATGGCCCTGGCCCCCCACTTAATTATTAATCTCTTGTAATATATTATAAAATATATGATATAGTAATACAAAAACTGCAATTAGATTAGTGATGACCCTCCCAATTGAAGATGAAAAACCTAGTAGAAGTGATTTTGAAATTTTGGCCCCTCTATACTAAGAATTCTAGTTCCGCCACTGGATAGACACATAATTGTATATAATCAGTTACACCTAAAAATTACAGGAACCGATTACTTTGAAATCATATACAAAATTACTCATTAATAATATATTAAATACAAGTTTCTCCACACATGTCAAACCCTAATTTATCCAACATGGACCTAAATGCATGATATGCTCTTGTTCCACCCTCTCAGATGGATCTTGTAGGAGGTTACTATGATGCGGGGGACAATGTGAAGTTCAACTTTCCCATGGCCTTCACAACAACAATGTTGTCATGGAGTGTTCTAGAATTCGGACAATTGATGGGCTCGGAACTTCCACATGCTCTGGAAGCCATCAGATGGGGGTCTGATTATTTGCTTAAATCCACAAGTGTTCCTGATTCTGTTGTTGGTGTGGTTGGTGACCCCAATGGCGACCACACTTGTTGGGAAAGGCCTGAAGACATGACCACCCCTCGAACCACTTATGTTGTCAACAAAGAAAAGCCAGGATCAGAGGTTGCAGCTGAGACTGCAGCTGCACTTGCAGCTTCTTCCATGGTGTTTAAAGATTCAGACAAATTCTACTCAGCTTCGCTGCTTAACCGATCTATCCAGGTATGCAATGTTCTCTTCTCTTACAGACTTATGTTATGCACTGAGGATATGCATTGTTCTCTTCTCCTACAGACTTATGTTATGCACTGAATCTGTACCGCACATTCAGACAAGAATCAATCTAATCAATGGTTCATGTTCACAATCTAACATGAGCATCACCGAATCATAAAGTTTCTTAAGTTTCTGTTTTTTCTATGTATATATATTGAAACTTTGGGACTAATAATTATTTCCATGTATGGATATTAGGTGTTTGAATTCGCAGATAAGTATAGGGGGTCTTACAATGACAGTATTGGTGAGGGAGCTTGCCCTTTTTACTGTGATTTCAGTGGCTACAAGGTACACTTATGTGATCCTAATTATTTGTTTTCCAAATTTTAAGTACTGGTCTGATTTTTCATATTGTGCTGTATTAAAATAACTAAAACAGAATTTTGATACGCAAGTAATTACTTGTTTACAGGATGAACTGCTTTGGGGAGCTGCGTGGTTATACAAGGCTACTAAGATACCACAATATTGGGACTATGTCAAAAACAACATACAGTTTTTGGGACCCACAGTAGTAAGAAATATAAATGGCATTCTTGTTGCGTCCTTAACTGGTGATGTCACTGAATTTGGATGGGATTCAAAACATGCCGGCATCAACATACTTGTTTCTCAGGTGAGTTTTCAAGAGTAGTGTTAATGTCAGTCGTCTGTGTGTGTTAGATGGCCCGAATCATAATTCTTTTTCGGCACACATGTGCATAGGAAATTGACATAAGTGTTCGTAGAGTTTTCAATCTAGAACATTATTTTCTTGATCTCTTATGTTTTGATATATTGGTAGTGAACCTTATATTTGCACATATGTTGAACCTAGCTTAATTTTCTTCTTTAATTCATTATTTTTTTGCAGTGGGTAATGACTGATCCCAACAATGCTAATCCCTTTATTCCCAAGGCGGACCAGCTTGTCTGCTCTATTTTGCCTCAATCACCTGCTCAAAAATCAGTCACCTATTCACCAGGTAGTTGCCTAGAACAGACCTACTGAAGCTAGCTAGAATACCACATGTCATGTTATTTTTCCAAATTAATGCGAATTAAAATCGTACGATATTCAAAACTTGTATAAGAAGTAACATAATCTTCTCTTCTTGTTTTTGTATTTGATATTAGGTGGACTCTTGTTCAAGCCTGGAGGAAGTAACCTGCAACATTCAACATCCCTATCATTTCTTCTTATGGCTTATGCTGGCTACATGAAAGCTTCCAACAAAGTGATCGATTGTGGCAATAATTTCGTTGTCACTCCGGCTAGCCTAGTGAATTTCACCAAAGGACAGGTACATAACGTGAAATGTGTGATTCAGATTTACAGTCTAAAAACATATTTTCGAAAAGAAGCATACGTACAAATATTGATTCATTCTTATTGTTGGCTGACATTTAATTGGTAATATTAATGCAGGTTGATTATATACTAGGAAGCAACCCACTAGGGATGTCATATATGGTGGGTTATGGGCAAAAGTTTCCTCAGAAAATACATCACCGTGGATCAGTCAATCCTTCCTTGGAAAACCACCTACAACAAATGCAGTGCCATGAAGGAGACTTGTATTTCAAAAGCAACGATCCAAACCCTAACATATTAGTAGGTGCAATTGTGGGAGGGCCTGCCGAGGATGATACATTTGAAGATTCTCGATCCAATGTTCAACAATCGGAGCCAACCACATATATCAATGCACCTTTTGTGGGTGTATTGGCTAACTTTTTGAAAGGTTAAAGCCCCATTTTCATAATCTCATATACATTTTGAACAAGGAAATCACTATTACGGTATATTTGGATGGAATGGCTCCAAATTGAATACGACATTACAATACTACATTGTAAGATTATAGTCCGTATATACCATACTTTAGTATAAAAATAAAATGAAAAGAACAAATGGATTTCAAATGACTCCTGACATGTAGTCATTCCAAATCCATTCCAAATGTATTACATTTTTAGTTATTTCAAATACATATTGAATACAATGTTTTCTAGTTTTTTATATGTAGCAAATGTGTATAGCTTCGTTGTCAATTTCAATCAAATGGAGCCTTAGTCTTCGTGAGTAGTAATTCATTGTTCGATCAAGAAGATGAGTTTATGTGTAGTTCTTCATCATTTGTTAAAGATTATAATGGTTAATTGTGAGCATGTTTAATCCTTTTTTTAGAGGAGCATGTTTGATTTCTAAAGGATTTTTTCTCATCAAACTAATTATTAGGATTTATTCAGATTTTTCATTTATTGAACTTTCGAAAATATATTTTTATTGAACAAACTTAAGGAACCATACAAATTACAGTTCTAAAATAAAAGATCCCAAATTAAATCAGTTTTTTCACTTATTGAACCTTTGAAAACTTAAGAAACCATACAATCCTGAAATAAAAGATCCTGAGTTAAATCATGAGGTTCCTCGAATCAAACAATATTATGAGTAGAGGAAAAGGGCCAACGGGGTCTAACCCAGTGGAAAAGGACCTAGACTTGCGAACCAAAGGTCTTAGGTTCGAATCCCATGACATCTTTGTTGTGTGTGTGAGAGAAAATCCTCATCTCCTGTAGTTTAGACTATCGCTTGTATTTAAAAAAAATTCATGAGCAATATCAGGAGCAAAACGTGCCAACCTATGAGCAACACTGTTTATTGAATATAACTTATTCAGTTTAAACAAAATTAGATTAATAGGAAAAAGGAAAGAAAACAGATCTCCCTACTTATACTTGGTACAAATTACCAGCCAGATAATGATATCCACCTCAGATTTGCTGATTATGGGCATGGACCTTAAATGTGATTCATTTTAAATTTGGCATCACTTGCAGCACTGGATATAAGGCATTACCAACCAAGTTTAACATTAATTGTGTATTTAATATGTTACTGCCATAATATGAATATGGTTTAGGATGATTCCAAGGACCTTTATTGGACCTTGCTTGCATGTTTTGATTTACCAACAAACACACCAATCTAATTACACGTGGAAAAGGAATATTCATGATGACGACTATATACATCTCTGTATATAAATGTGTGTGTGTGGTTGTGTAGAAATACAATAGAATTCAAGCTTCTCTCACTCTCATATAGCCATGGCTAAGTTTCAGAACTTGTTTACATGGGCAGTGCTCGTAATCACTCTTTGGGCTCAAGCCATGGGCAAGAAAATCACTATTGGTGTAAACGCCGCAGACAATGACTGGGACAATGCACACGCAACGTTTTATGGTGACATGGGTGGAGCAGAAACCATGCGTAAGTGAAGAATATAATTTGTGTATGCATCCACTGTTGCATACATAATATAGTTTGTGTATGCATCCACGGTTGCATACATAACCTCTCCCTCACAATGATAGCACATTTAGTGATGTACATAATATGAGAGGAAGGTGTATGTAATCAAGTATTCGATATGTAAAATTATCGAGTTTTAATTAACTTATTGTGATTGTTAATTGAACAGAGGGGGCTTGTGGATATGGTGATCTCTTCCAACAAGGCTATGGCTTGGAGACAACAGCTCTGAGCACAGCACTATTCAACAATGGGCTTACTTGTGGTGCTTGCTTTGAGGTCATGTGTGTAGATGATCCACAATGGTGCATACCAAATTCTGGCACAATCAAAATCACAGCAACCAATTTCTGCCCACCAAATTGGGATCCAGCTCCTGACCATTGGTGCAATCCTCCAATGAAACACTTTGACTTGTCCATGGCTATGTTCACAAAGCTTGCACAGGCCAAAGCTGGCATAATTCCTATCAAATATAGAAGAGTCCCTTGCTCTAAAAAAGGAGGGGTTAAGTTTGAGCTCAAAGGAAACCCGTTTTGGCTTGCTGTTTTAGTGTACAATGTTGGTCGTGCTGGGGATGTGACAAGTGTCAGAATCAGAGGGTCTAAGACTGATTGGCTTCAAATGTCACGAAATTGGGGCCAAATTTGGCAGATTGGAAGCAACATGGTAGGGCAAAGCTTGTCGTTTCAAGTGACTACAAGTGATGGGAGAACACTTAAGTCTGATAATGTTGCTCCTGGAGATTGGCAATTTGGCCAAACCTATGAGGGGAAGAATAATTTTTAATTTAGTCCCTCATGGGACTTGTTTTGCACCTTTTCCTATGTGGGTAATTTTTAAGAATCATCTTGTAATGCAGATGGTGAATAATCATATGGTGCTCATTAATTGTGAAATCCATGATATATTAGCGGCTTTAACTTGTTTTTCTTTACCATGAAAACTTCAATTCTCCCTAGTCACTTTTGGTTTACTTCTTATCTTAAAGTTGGATTTGCACCCCTAAGTGAATTAATAAAGCTCATTACACCACTTTAAATGTTCTTGGCTTTATTAATTAACAATTGTCATACATGAGATTTGAACTCAAAACTTCCGCAAACAAAGGGAAGATTGGATGCCACGAAACCAAATGATCATTGAGAACCACTCAGTAGAACAAGCAGAAAAAATAATGCTACATAGACCACATTCGATGGTGAAACTAATGCGGCGTGGCAAGTACAAAGTGTTTTTTTACTTGTTTGCACAGCTTTCGGATGCGGTATTTTTTATGTAGCCTGAATGATGAATTGTACAAATTTCTAATTCTGAAAGGCATATTCTCATAAAATACATAAATTAAAAGGCATACAGTAGCAATAAACTTTAGGGTAAATGAGAGAACAACATAGCCATAATTTATACGAATTTGAACAGAAACTGAAAAACTATATACTATAGGAGTTTATACATATGAATCTCATAACTTGTCTTTTCTTCCTTTTAGTCAGGTTAGCATCGTGCATAGCTAAACAAACAAAAACTTCTTGCCCTTTAAGCTACTCAAAAATCACATGAAGAATTTCACATTACCTCTCACGCATAAGATGAGTGGAGATGGGCTCTCTCTAGTCACACCAATTACCAAGATATTCTTCTGCAGAGTAGTCTTGCCATCTAAACTCACTCTGACATGAAGGCACTTCCAACTTGTCAACTTGCATACACCCAGCTACTACAGACAGAATGCAACCATGGTACTTCATCACTACCACGAAAAAGGTAGGAGCCCATTTCAGTTAAAAATATTTCCCTGCGCTGACAACATAGAGCAGATCTTCCAACACATTGAAGAAAGATGTCTCACAGGGTAGTACCCTGCAATTCGTTCAAAAGAAATTCGGACCCATCACCCGCTTCTTTCTCGTCATCATCGTCCTTTGTAATGTTAGTTCTATCTTTCTTTAATGATAAATCATCATCACTAACATCTTCATCAGCTAAGCCTATAAGTGATGCATATGACTTATTTTTAAGCTGTCCTGACTGCTTCAAAAGTCCCATGAAAACCTCTTTGCTTACCGAATTGGCTTCTTGCTCACAGAGTTCAAGGAAGGCAGACACATTTACGGGCTTTGGCCTCCAACTCTTTGATCCCTCTGCAGAAAAAGCTTCTTTCCAGCAGGATAATGCCTCAGAAATTCTCTGCTCTTCAATATGCCCTTCAGCAAGGGTCTCCCATGTAGTCGAATTAGGTTTTCCTCCTACATCAACCATGTGGTCATAGAAACTTTGGGCTTTCTCAAAGTCCCCGTCTTTAATATAAAAAGCTATGAAAACATTTGCAATTCGAGGGTCGTAAGTTGACTTAACTGTCAACCATTCCTCATAAATCTTCTCTGCCCCTTCAACATCACCTACTCTGAGTAGCGAAGACATGATAGCATGGTATCCCAAATTTGGAATACTGGGAAAACTTGATTTGTATATGTTCCATACCCGATAAAGCTCCTCTTTGTTGCCAACATTACCATAGAGACTTAAAAGATAATGATAAGGTATCCGATCACGACCTGTGATTCTACTCTCAACCTTCTTCAGGCAAGCTTCAGCCTTTTCAAGCTGCCCCATCTTGATGTACATTGTAGCCATCGTGCTGAAAGTCGTCCAGTTGGGATTAACGGTTCTGTCCAGTTTCATCTGTTCAAATACCTGTTCCATCCGTTCTTCAGATCCTTGGGAGCCACGAGATGATAACCAGATATTGTAGGAGTATATATCAAGCTGGATGTTTTTCTCCATCATTTCAGAAATAATCGAATCAACTTTATCATACTCCTTGAGGTTCATATAGAGAGTCATCATTACATTAAATGGAAGCGATTGCAGCGCATGACCTTTACTTCTCATTTTATCAAGCAAAGATTCTGCCTTCTCTTTCATTCTAGTGCGAACATAGGCATTGAGCAGAGCCCCATATATTCTCCTGTCTTTTAAAGTATCTGGCAGGCTCAGGAAGTAATTTTCAGCACTAGCAACTCCCCGAACTTTAGCAACTAAATCTAGTTGAATTGCAGCATCACTTGTGGATATTCTAAACCTCTCTCCTCTGTTGCTCATCCAATCATACACCTGCAGGGTGCACGCAAATTGAAAACTGATTATTAGACATGTCATCAGTCCAAAAACATAAAATAAAGATATGCCATGTCATGGAACACAACTGACATAAATAAAAGGACCATTGCTTAATAGATAAAGGTCAGCTGCAACCTAAAGAGCAGGAACAGTACTAGAAGTCTAGAACAGAAAGATGAGTGTGAGCTAGTAACACTTGTCAAGAGCATTACACCATTGAACACGTATTGGAACACACACTTATGATGATAAAGCAGAAACATTCAAGGAGCCTTAATGTTGGCTTTATGAACACAATTGCACTGCCTCATGATTTTTATTCTATCATTCTACTTATCTTCTTAGATCAACCTCAGTTACCAAATTCATCACACCCAAACATATGTCACAGCTGCATCAGTTTATCTACAATTGAGGTTAATAATAATATCAGCATCAGTAACAGCAGCATTGCAATCTCATTGTCCATCCAGTGCAAAAGTGGATATCAATTAAATCTCATTTTCTCTGCCTTTGAGTTCAAACATAGGTTACACATTATCTGCATTGATTAACTGCTTGATTACCCTACCAGTCAACTGATAATTTAGTTGTAATTCAACTTAAAGTATTAATAGTAGATATACAAAGTGTCCACCCAAAACAGATTGTAATTAGTTTTAAACCTGATAACATGTATATGTATACCAAGCGGCATGCATGTACGCACTTTCAAGTTGCTATATAATACTTTCCCATCTTGCTCCTGCAGCCACTCCAAGGGTGTGTTCTATAAACAAATGCTCAACTCTTGGGTCTCCAATTCTAAAATATTGCAGACCTGTTGAACTTCACTATTTTACCACCTCTATCCTCAGACTTCTCCAAGTCATTCAGAGCTAAATTCCCAATCTCTCTCGCTTCATTTCAAAATAGATCAAAACCCTCGCTATGGTGCAAGAGCCCTTCTTATATACACCAACTTTGTAAGTAGGTTACTTTTTTATTTTGAACTAATGGCTTCAGACGAAAACCTGAGGGTTTGATTTACATTCACTAAAAGGTAATGAGAGAAGTTTAAATCATGGTGGAAACACTTACAAATGAAAATTACTGAAAGTTTGAAGTTTTATTCACTGTTGTAAGAGTGGGCCTCTAATTAAAACATTCTTTTTTAGAAATTCTTCTATTGTGCAATCATGTTATACTTTGTGATTTGCAATTTTATACCCACATGCATTACAATATAAGCAATCTCACGACATACCAATCAATTTAGACAATAAGTTTCATATCTACCAATACGAGTACATACCCATCAAGCAAAGAACACTCAAAAACACCAAATCAAAAACCCAATATAGCTGTTTACCCAGGAGCATGAAAACACCCAGAGAAGAAGCAAAAACCCAAAATCCCATTAGACCAAACCATTCCAAATGAAAACAGAGAGACACCCAACCAGAGCAATTGAAGCACTTCCCGACAAAAACATGGCATGCCCACCAAATAAGAACCCAAAATAAAAATTTTGCACTTGAATTTGTCATTTTACCTCAAGAGCTCTGTCATAGCGCTTGTACTTCCTCAACTCCTTGACCACCCTACAAAGCTCCCACTTGGTGAGCTTCCTACCCTCCTTCTCCCACTGGTTCAACACGTCAGCAGAGCGCACTTCAGGGTCATCCGTGAGCGATATTTTCCGATATATCGCGTTCCATTTGACCATGGGTCTTCTCTCGTAGTCCACAGTGCCATAGTTGTGGACTTGGGATATGGAGCAGGAGATGGAGGGGAGTCTTTGGAAATTTATGGAACTGGGGAGGGGCAAAGTTGGAATTTTGCATGGGAGGAGAGTGGAGTAGGAGAGGGATGAGGAGAGAGGGAGGTTGTGGTGGTGGTGGTGGTGCACAGAAGTTTGGAGAGGCATTTTGTGTTGGTGGAGGGTTTATTGGAGGGTTAAGAATGCAGCAATGAAAATGGGAAGTGTGGGTTTGGTTTGGTAACAGAGATGACTCTGTGCTGGAAGATAAAGTTTGTGAAATTACTTCAAGGCCCTATTGTTATTGTGAAGTATTTTCCCTTTTCTCTTGTATTCTTTTACATATATCCTTTTTGAAGATAGATATAGTTTTTTTTCAATTTGCAATTGTTTTGTGAATTTATTTAGTTCATTTATAGTTAAATTAGAGCAAATAACAAAGTTAAGTCTGACTTGTGCACCAAATTAGGAGTTTCGAGCATAAAAAATCGAGTATCGATCATACCGAATTAACAGTCCAGTTTAATTTTAGCATTGTTTTCAGTCATGATTTTTTTTTTTGAGGTCAAATTACTCATGATCTAAATGTCACTAGACCAACACCAAGTTAGTAAAGTAATCTCAGTCTCTTAGATACAATAAAGATCTAACTATATACCAATATTCATTGTTGTAATTATTTTAGATATTTTGTAAACTAATCTCAATTTCTCTCAATGCACTGCTAACTTGTTTGGTACAAGTACACTCACAAATTCAGAAATTGGCTAATTCACAAATTCAGAAGCTACAAAAAAAAAAGTTCTCAAATTCACAAATCCATAAAATTATTACACTGCATCAGATAATTTGGGCTCACTAGTTGGTCTGAGTGGAACTAATTCACCAGCAGCGCAAGCCTCTTCCTCAACAAAAAGATCATCTCTCACCCTCAAAACTGCATGAACCAAAACAACTGGCGTCCCACAACCTAAAGTCAGAAACAGATGAAGGGCTGCACGGGTAAGTATGAGCTCAACCATGGTCACAATGGCCAACAAGGCCAGGACCAGTCTTCTATCAATGATCTTGTGCAGCACAACAGAATTAGGTACTACCCTTAATAGCACAAGGTACAAGCAGGTCACAGCAGTCATTGCCACCAAGAAAATCAAGGAAACTTTGCGCTTAGGCAGAAGGGTTATGAAGAGTATGGTCCATATGAAGAGTATGTAGTACAATCGGAAATAGACCAAGTTTCGGATGATACGAACTGCAGCAGCTTCGGGGGTTGCGGGGATGTTGAAGGGGAAGAGGAGCTTGAAGTCGTTGCGGGTTTTTCTGGTTGTGTCTTTTGGTTCATGGGGATGAGTAGTTGTTGGAAGTGTTGATGTTGAGGTGGTGGATGGCCTTTGCATGGTGCCATAGCTAGCCATATGGTGTATAATAATTTGAATTGAAGGGTGTTTTGGAAAGAGTAGTTGTTGATGGTTTTGGATCGGATGTTCTGTGATATATAAGAAAACTATGCATGGAATTAATTGTTACATGAAGATGATAAGAAGAAGTGACTCCGGCTACTTCAAGGAAGATGGGTCGGAGACGACTTTTGAACAGGACAACGACTTGACGACTTTTCTCCAAATTTGACTGGAAAACTGAGCCCAAATAAGGCTCTGATTTCAGTATAATGCTGTTTTGCCCCAGAACGATATCAAATGAACTCTCAGACCCTTTTTTTGGGCTAATTTTCCATGAACTATACAAAACTAGTCAATCTATCCCCGAATAGCAACCATCTAAAATGTCGTCAAATAAAATCACGTATTCAACACGTGACACAGTTTTGAGGTAGATTGACTTTACTGAAAAATGGTATGATTACCCTTCTCATTTTGTTGGCCAAAACAAAAAGTTTTGATTTTCCAACAGGAACTGGCAGCAAGAAAATCTTCAGGATCCTTGACAGAGTCTTCGTTGATCCAAACCGAGTCTTCTTTTGTTGTCATAGAAAGTCAAGTTGATAAACGAGGGGACCCTGAAATCCTCACTTGGTTTCTTATGTTGCTTTTTATCAGTCTCAAGTAAATAAAAGGTCAGAAATTGAATTTCAAACTGGAGATTTTCAAGCCACAATAATATCTTTGGACTTAGAATTTTCTTTCACGTACACTTGGCCATGGCAAATGCTTTACATGACTCTATATTATCAAAGAAAGTAGTGTGCAATATGTAAGAAAATCTGTTCACGTTGGCTAAGGAAATCCAACTATAAATTCTGTTAACTATTCTGTGCCTAATTCCCATTTCACAAGGGAAAACGGTGATCAGTCCCCAAATATTATGTAAAAAAGTTTCTACAACACTTGCGTGAAACAAGACAGCAAACTTTGTCCCTATTCATACTCAAATCCAGGTTAAATTTAACACATTGCATTAGGTCAGAAATAAGAATATGTTTTACTGAGATATGGCTACACTGTTTGTCAGACAAGCAAATATTAGAAGACAAATTAACGAGCACTTGTAATTCTCAAATTTCCTTTCCGACTCAGGTGTACATACTGAATTTGTTCTATGGCATATTTTCGGAGCTGTATTTCATTCTAATAAGAAACAGGATTCTTGTCATCAGGCTGGAAGGTTTTCTCGATAAGTATAAGTTTGTCGAGGGGCCATGACTGCCAAAGGATCATATCTGAAATGCAAGGTATCTGTTATTACATTAGAGTTAAATTTAAAGGAGACCATTATTCATCTTCACAAAAGTTTCAACACACACTACGCTTACCTCATCAAAGTCACGAGCAGCCTGGCCAATTTCTATGCATGACATCTTTGTTTCTTACATTTCCATGAATATAAACCTTGGGCTCTTTAACCTGGAGCAAGGATGAAGTAGTTAGCATCTGGTTTTGATACAAACATGCAACTACTTTGGTGAAATTATATCGATTTTGTACCAGTAAAATAGGTGGGAAGCCAGTTCTTAAACGAACCCGTGAGAAACCATTTTCAGCTAATAGACACTTAAATCCATCGATGGCAGGATGTTCACTGTAATATATGAAAGGAATGAAATCAGACACACCATGAGTGAGCGCATCAACACAAAAAGTAAAACAACATAAGTTTGAATCCGAGAACATCCATCACAGTAAGAATGGAAAAACTTAGGATTTAGATAAGCCTCTCCATGTATTCCTTGAAAGGACATAAGCATTAGAAGAATAATAATCACAAAAATGTTTTTGCTAAAGGGAACTCTCTGCGTTTTTTGAAGATGCTTATTTAATCCTACGTTATGTGAGAATGAATGACATTCTTCAAAAAATGGTTCTGAAATTTTTATAAACAGACTTCACAAATTTGATTTTAAAGATGTTCTGGACAGAGAAAAACGAAGACAATGGGAAAACTCACTTTATAAGATAGGTGAAATTTCTCTGGCATAATTCTTCTGGAGGAATCCCTTCTTCTTTAGAATACCTGCACCGTGTCAAATGAACTGATACACAAACCTTCCACAGCTTATACATCTAATAGTAAACTTAAAAGAGCATAATTTGTAGAAATATGCTATTACCAACCAGATCCTGTTGCATAAAATGGAAACCAAAACTTTTACGTTTTAAATGTTAGTTTTATAATTGTGCTGTTAAATTCCAAAATGCCAGTCCAAAGAGAGCGGGACAGATCACTGACACCCGGTTGGAGCGGGATCAGCACTTAATTTCTCAAATAGCTGTAACTGAAAAAAAATTCACAAATAGCTAACAGGACCATCAGAAGTTATAAGGGAAGTTAAAACTAGGAGAAAATCAAATATACCTCCATGGAAACTTATTTTCACAAAAGCGGGATATTCCATTCATGGCCGAAAAAGTATCGATGTGAACCCAAAGTTCATTTGTACTGTTAGCAAACTGGCCTGTCAAAATACTTCTCATCATATTCTAGCCAAAAGGAAAAAATACATAATTTCTAATTCATATGGATCCAACAATGAGAAGGTGCCAGCTAAATTTCTAACACAAAAAAGAGATATCTGACAAGATGCTAATAGTAAAAGCAAAAAAATAAAATTATAAATGATAAAAAATAATCCAATTGATCAACCATAACAAAGAGATGAGAAATACAGTTAAAATACTGGCTATGGTCAATACTAGGGAGGAAAGATCAAGCAATGCAGGTAACAAGCAGGACACGTCAGTTTGAGAGAGAGAGAGAGAGAGAGAGAGAGAGAGAGAGAGAGAGAGATTACCAGTCTCATGCAAATGTTTTAGAGCATGACCACTGGGATAATTCTCCTTGGATGCCATGAAAGTTATGACGGTGCACCCTAGACTACAAAATATAAAATCAGTCAAGGAGGTAGCAGATTATCGTTCCCAGTGAAACAAAAATAAATAAATATCTAACCTGATCAACAATAATCCGAGCATAATTGGATAGAGAAACTTCCAATAAGTCTTCTTCCTATTGTTATAGCTGTAGCAAGTAAAAATCAGAATTTATTTATTCATTAGTATCAGTAATTGAAACCAAAAAAAAAAATTGAGGGAAAAAATGAGCAATCTAAAGTTCCCAAGGTCACCTTATGACAATCCAAACTAAGTTTTTTGTATGATTTTAAGCCGAAGGCCAAATGATGCAGTACCATTAAATTGGTTAAAGAAAATTTTATTCTGGAAACCAATACCTAGAGCTATATGAGCAAAATTAGAGAAGGGTTTTTGGTCAAAGAATAAGTCTCAATAGTGGTACTATTTTGCATTCAGGTTTTATTTATGTAGGAGTAAACATACAAGTAACGCAACAATATGATTCTATATGTGAAGAACATTCCCAACAAATTAGATTAGATAACCAAACAAATAGACACCACGTACACTCTAGTAGCAGCAATTGCAGCAGATAAGTTGAAGATGGGAACTGAGATAATGATAAAACGAAGCTCCTGCATCATGAAGTAACAAGGTCTATTCAATATCTATTATTAAATTGTAAAAATAAGTCCATCAAACTTTCCATAATATGAGCACTATACCTTGTGGGGAAGCTTAGAGTAAAGTAAAACAAAGGAGAAGACTGGAAGAATGAATAACAAAATCCTTCTGTCCAATAAGACCCCAAGCTGAAACAAGATTGGGTATCAAGTTAGGAAGAACAAGTGGTTTTGGAGACCAGAGGATCACAAGTATAATAGTATGCCTGACAAAGTAGCACCCACAACAATTATACATGAAACAGAAGGTTTATATAATAAAAATATACTTTCTTTGAGTACTAGACTCACCAGAAAAAGAGGGTATGCAGCAAGCAACAAGCGAGGGAGTGCTGAAGTGAAGTACCAGTGAAACGGATGAGTCTGAATAAGAGTAAAATGAAGGAAAACTAATAACATGTATTTAGATAAGTATAGTTGTCAATGAAATTTCACAACCCCCCTCCCCCCCAAAGGCAAACACACTTGATGACTCATAAATACATCTAAACAGATTTCAAAGTATGGATTGTATGATAAGAAATACACAACACACTTTGCAGATCGAATGTGCAAACAAACAATTTTTGTAAGGATACACCCCACTCTGAACTTCGATTCAGAACAGAGTTGAACCAGAAAACTTCAAATTCAGGCCACAGTAACCTTTTCCACATAATTGAATCTACTAATACAGTAAGACCTGCACAGCGAAAAATCCAAATCCACACACTGATTCAGAGATTGTTGTTATGGTTGCAGAGACATGATCTAATGTATCTTAAGAAATTGAGAGTAGGGTAGTATTCATAGTAGTAGTAGCAGTAAATCCAACACTAATAATGAGACTAGTAATATCAATAATAATAAAACAACCTATGCAAAATATAGCACACAAACTGCAGCATTTCAACGCCTTCCATAATGAAATTCTTCTAGTCTGTCGTTAAAAAAAAAAATCAAATTCTTATAGTTAGGCACAAATTACAAAATGCATAAATGATTATCCACCTTAACCAGGGCAAAGTAGAAACTTACCAACAAAAGCTCCAAGCCAAGAGGGCAAAGAAGTAACAAAATATCACATCTAAAGATAACTGTAGCAAAAATCTGAACACGGAAATTCAGGGATGTGTAAGAGATAAACAAATTGAAAACAAAATGCAAGTTACAAGAAAATCATCAAAAGGCATGTGTATAATTTTAATTGTAAGGAATAAAAGCAAACTTATTTCATAAAAATCATCAACAAAGTCTACCAAACATTAAATTACGATAAGATAAAAGAACAGAGAATATAATATCCTTAGCCAATGTGTCCAAGTAAGCCAAGTAGATGGGAGATTTTAAGTTTCAGTACAATTGAATTCCATATATGATGCATAATCTGATTTTAGCAAATAGAAACATACCAGACAGTTTATAGCTGCATAACATTTCTCCTTTAACCAATATCCATATGCCAAATTGACTACAAAGAGAAAATAAGTAAATAAGTAAACGCTGCCATGACATATGAATAAGCTGGCAAAGTCAATCCATATTTTAAATCAGAATGAAAGCTAGCATGCATCACAAACCAAGCACAATAAGAGCTATTAACTATTAAGGAACTCTTTCTCTTTGTTTCTCAATTCCATAGGAATTTCATCCAATTGAAATGAATATGTTAACCAAAAAAATCCTCTTCTCCTCCACTTCTTCTGTGGGATGCAAATGAGAAAACCCTGCCACCTCCATCGCACGATGAAGAGAATAAGAACTGCTCCTTCCCAACTTTTTTGTTTCCTATTATGTGTTTTCTCACCATTGACCCTTAACATTTTATAATTACAAACAAACATTGTTTAAAAAGAAACTAAAAAGAAAGATGTGCAATAACCCTCTTCCCGTCCCTATCTAGAGCATACCGATCGTGCATTATTCTCTTATCCTTGATTCAAACTTGCCAAAATGTTAATGGATGCATACTTGGAGTATCGGGTACATATCTAGCCACATCAGGTGTCTAATAGGCAGTATCCATATCCAATGCTCCATATAAAATCTTGGAGTATCTTGTGCTTCATAGATTTTAAGCTTATACAACTTGCTCATAAAAATTTAAAAATAAGGCACAAAGAAATAATAAATAAATAAATAGATATCTGACAAAACAAACTATGCTTTAAACTCCTTGCGACTTTACTTAATTTGGCAGGTGAGCTAAAATCACTGGAGTAGGGGAAGCGGGAAAAGGAATTACAGGACCAAACAACCAGTTGCAAAGGTTGGCTAGATAACCAGTTCATCCATACACACCTTTATAACACTAATCTTAAAGAAAAACAAAAATGTGCACAAGAAGAATTACCTACACCCAGAGCTAGTACATTTGGAAGTGGGCGAGTACAATAGAACAAAAGGTGGAACTGAACTGCAGTTAATATAACAAAGAAAGCTTCTACTTGAAGTCCAAACTTATGTCTAACCTGCAGAAATGAAATAAATTTAAGGGTTAGCACCAAAAAAAAAAATTAATAATTAAAGGGTTACTTATTTTATTTTATTTTATTTATAAGAAATAAAAACTTTATTAAATTGAACAAAATACAATAAGTCCAATGGACGAAAAGTGCAATGACAACTTAAAATACCTAATTGAATCATGAAAAGTATGGAGGATAATCATAAAGATATTTTTAAAAATTAAGTCAACGGTATTAAAGCTACCAGTTAAATCCAGATTGTAGCACAATTCTTTCTTGCATCCAACTTTAAGTAATGGAAACAAGGAATGCAAGTTGGATTTTTCTTTCAGTTGCAAGAAAGGTTATCAAATATTTTAAGAACATATGCATCACAAGTTTTCCCCCCTTTATTTTTAACATTGCATATATATTTTGGCATGTAATTCTGGAGTCTTATGACTTATTCACCTTAGGACCACAAGTTAAAGGATATACAGCCATAACAAGTCAAAACAGGCATCACATCTGGTTTCAGAAAAAGGATGAAACTACATGAAAATGAACAAGGATTAAACAAGAACATACCTGAAGACGAAAGAAGCGTAATGTAGATAATATGACACCACCTAATGCCAAACGAACTGGCAAACAGCAACTAAAACAATTTAGCAAATGTTAATATAAAACATATAATACAACAAATAAACGGTTAGAATAGATGTTCAAAGAGAATGAAAACCATACTCCAAAGCATTTCATTTAACTTTTTTCTTTTCATAAGTAATAAACTTTCTTAATACATGATACTAAGTACATAATAAATATATGAGAGTATGCCTTTCAATTCCGACCAAATGTACTACATAATGCGCAAACAAAGTGCTCTACAAACAACTCCTCTAAGAGACTAGATGACCTTCCAAATCACCATTCCAGCAAGCAAGAAAGTCGCCCACAAATCTCACCATGGCCATGAACACAAAAGAATGGACACTAATCTATATGAAGAGTAGATCAGAAGGTGGAATCATCACCTATTTGGTCCCATCTTCTGGGCTGTCATTCGTAGAAACAAAGCAATTAAAGTACTAACCTGCAAAAAGACTATAAATCTTTGATACGTGCAACAAGTCCATTGCTAAAACAGAAGGAGCTGCCAAACTTGATACAAGCAATGCACCTAGAAGAATGACGTAACGTAGTAATAAGTGAAGTTAAACCTTTTGGAACATTTAATAATTTATCAACGAATCAGTACAATTTTTGATTAGCTGATTAATGGCTCTATGAGACAAAACCCTAAAACAATTAAAACTGCACAAGAATTATGGGGATTGCCCCAAAAGCCTTTTTTTGCAGTGTTACTTGTTTAAACTGTAATCGCAAGCGTAGCAGTATTAAGCAAGTTTTACAAGCTTACCAAGGAAAGTGCGAGGAACCACTCCAGGGAACTCCAAATGATCATACTATCAGGAAGGCAAACATCCATCCAACTGAACAGTTAGGCAAAAGGGCTAACACATTCCAGAGAATAACAGTTCACAGAACCATATGAAGAGACAGATAAGTAAACTTACATTATCTAAGTGATGTCGATGATATAGTATATCATGCATTGCCTAATAAAAAACAAGAGGGGGTAAAAACACGAAGTTAGCAAGCAGAAGAACTATAGAAGCCAAAAGAAACAAGATAGGATAAAAAAGTCAGTTGCCCAGATGACAAACTCATCTTCCCATTATCAGTTATCAAACAAAAGTTGAACTTCAAATATTCATTTAAATTCTAGCTCATATACTGTATAGAAAAAACAGTTGGCCTGTTTGACATTTCCTTCTCTTACTATCTGAAATAATGAAAATCTTTTCATTTCCATCATTTTTCTCAGCAATCACAATTACATATGCGCGAGCTGAAAAATTACAATATATAACACCACAAATCATTCGTAAATTAATAATTTAACTCTCTAAGGTGTATATTTCCCATTTTTCTCAATTTCTTACACTTTCGGCAAGCAACTTACAGAGAGAGTGGCAAAGAAAAGTTCTACCTGAACATTGAAGCTTTCTTCAACCTTAGTGTAGGGCGCCATGAACACATAAAACGCAGCTATGGATCCAAGTAGCAAATCGTAACCATAGCGCTCAAGAAAATTCGAAGACTTGGAAGCCATTGTAACTTGAGAGAGAGAGAGAGAGAGAGAGAGAGAGAGCACTGAAGGATTTTTACAGGTCTACAGAACTGAGCTTCGTGGTTGCAAATTGGGCTTATGGGATGGGCTGGAGTGATGCTTTATTGGGCTTGGGCTTTCCTTCAGCTCAACATTTGAAACAAAACTTGAACATCGTCAAAAGACTCAAAACTCGATCTGACTCGGAGTAACAGGCCAACGGCCATTGCAGATAGGCCATGGAAGCTGTAACAGTAATCTCACCGCCTCTCTCTCTGCACCATCACTCTTTCCCGCCAAACATTTGGTTCACCGCCACCAACTGCAATAACTGTAATAACCACCAAACTTTCAAGCTGAAAGCTTTAACACGACGGCAAAAAAAGACTCCGACTTTTGCCGAAAACGACGCGTTTCCGGACTCTTTACCACTCCACACCAAGAACCCACATGCCATTTACAAGGACATACAGAGCTTCGCAAGGCGCAATAAGCTCAAGGAGGCCCTGACCATCTTGGACTATTTAGACCAACAGGGCATCCCGGTTAACGCCACCACATTCTCTTCGCTTATCGCCGCTTGCGTCCGTACAAGGTCAGAAGATCATGGAAAGCAAATCCACACGCATATACGGATTAACGGGCTCGAAAGCAACGATTTTATACGTACGAAGTTGGTCCATATGTACACTAGTTTTGGTTCAGTGGAGGATGCACAACAGCTGTTCGATGAAAGTTCTACCAAGAGTGTGTACTCGTGGAATGCCTTGCTTAGAGGCACTGTCATTTCGGGTGGGAGGCGATACCGGGATGTTCTTCATACTTATACGGAGATGAGGGCCTTAGGGGTCGAGTTGAATGTGTATTCTTTCTCTAGTGTAATGAAGAGCTTTGCGGGTGCTTCGGCGCTTTCACAAGGTTTAAAGACGCATGCCCTTTTGGTTAAGAATGGTTTTATTGATAGCTCGATTGTTCGGACGAGTTTGGTTGATTTGTACTTTAAATGTGGCAAGATTAGGCTTGCCCATCGCGTTTTTGAAGAATTCGGTGAACGAGATGTTGTTGTATGGGGAACCATGATTGGAGGTTTTGCGCATAATAGGCGGCAAAGGGAAGCTCTGGAGTATGCTAGGATGATGGTAGATGAAGGAATAAGACCGAATTCAGTTATATTGACTAGTATTCTTCCTGTGATTGGAGATGTTGGGGCTCGAAAACTAGGGCAGGAGGTTCATGCTTTTGTGCTGAAGACAAAGAGTTATTCGAAGCAGATTTTCATTCAGTCTGGCTTGATAGATATGTATTGCAAGTGTGGAGACTTGATATGGGGAGGCGGGTTTTTTATCACTCAAAGGAGAGGAATGCAATTTGTTGGACTGCTTTGATGTCGGGTTATGTTGCAAATGGGAGGCCTGAGCAGGCATTGCGATCAGTCATTTGGATGCAGCAGGAAGGGTTTAAGCCTGATTTGGTCACGGTTGCCACCGTTCTTCCAGTTTGTGCAGAGTTGAAAGATTTGAAACGAGGGAAGGAGATTCATGCTTATGCTGTCAAGAATTGTTTCTTGCCCAATGTATCTATAATTTCTTCCCTAATGGTAATGTACTCAAAATGTGGAATCTTTAAGTACTCTAGAAGACTATTTGATGGGATGGAGCAGAGAAATGTCATTCTCTGGACAGCCATGATTGATTCCTATATTGACAACGGGTGCCTATATGAGGCACTTGGTGTGATAAGGTCAATGCTCTTATCGAAGCACAGGCCGGATTCGGTTGCAACGGCAAGGATTTTGACTATTTGCAATGGACTGAAGAATTTGAAGCTTGGGAAGGAAATCCATGGACAGGTTTTGAAGAAGGATTTTGAGTCCATCCCTTTCGTTGCATCTGAAATAGTGAAAATGTATGGGCACTGTGGAGCAGTTGATCATGCAAAGTCAGCTTTCAATATAATCCCTGTCAAGGGTTCAATGACATGGACTGCAATTATAGAGGCTTATGCCTACAATGGCATGTATCGGGATGCTATCGATCTTTTCGATGAGATGAGATCTAAAGACTTCACCCCAAACCATTTCACTTTCCAAGTGGTTCTATCTATCTGCGACAGGGCCGGATTTGTCAATGATGCTTGCCGTATCTTCCATTTGATGTCTCGTGTATATAAAGTGAAGGTTTCTGAAGAGCAATATTCTCTGATCATTGGACTTCTCACTCGTTTTGGTCGCGTTAAGGAGGCTCAAAGATTTTTACAGTTGAGTTCGTCTCTGTAGTAACAAGGATAATTGAACCTTCCTTCTTTCATGTGTAAATTTATTCAGCTCCTGAAATGAAACTTCTTTGTGATCATCAGTTTTCTTTTCTGCTATTTCACAACACAAGTGTATAGAGACCCATTTGTATCTTCATGTATCCTAGCATTTTTGTTTTATCAGGATTTCTTTGTCATCGGGATGAGAAAAATAGATGATCTGTAATTTTTTTCCAGACAAATATATTTCAGATACAAGTGCCTCATTTGTTTGCTGGTCAATGCAGCAGTGGCTTCTAGTTTCCTATATAGCCTTGTATAACCAAAAAATTTACTTCATAGGCCATGTTTGGATTGGATTATAAGGTAAAAATGGATCACATTGAATGGGAGAGGATAACACTAATCTAATGATGTGTATGGTGCTGCACATGATCAAGAGGCTAGATTAATTGAAATATGCTATTACATAACCTTAGCAGGATTAGACATAATCCAATTCATATTGTTTTTACGGTACCGAACATTTAATTATAAGTATGAATCATGTTCAATTACATTACAAAATTCAGTTCACCAAACGGGATAATCCAATTCTCCTGGAATGGAATTGAGAACTCTCTTTGAATAAATAAAAAATCTCAAATATGAACAATTGGAGCAACTATGGTGTAACATTATAAACAAAAAATCTGCAATTCTGAAGCTCAAACTATCAAAATACTTGGTTAAGTAAGAACAAGCAATTAAGAAACAAAGATATTAACCCAATAAAGAATCGGACCAGTTAAACTCAAAAGGGTGGTCAGTGGACCCATCATCAAGGGGATTGACAAACATATAGACATGGGACCCATCTTGGACTCCATAATCGACGAGCAAAACCCCATCCACATCATCTTTGATGAGCTGGCTACGATGATGATCATGATCATCAGTGTCAAGAATGAAGATCAGACGGTCATAAGGAAGCTTCTGTTGGGCTTCGATTTCCCGCTTCAGATCAGCAACAGTGGCCTTGTTGCCCACTTGAACATAGAAGAGAGTTCCTGTCAAATTCTCCACCACCACCTTCATAATTAATTATCGTCAAAGTTTGTTGTTCCCGAGTCTCGTTTAGAGAGAGAGAGAGGAAAGCTTATTTAGGCAATATTCATGCAAAATATTCGAAAGGTGTTCACGTATGCTGCATTCTCGACAGACTGTTACACATTACATGCACATGCTGTTAGAGTTTCTGGAAGCAAAAATACAAGAGCTAGAAAGTCCCCAGTGCCCCTGCAAAATTGGAGAATAAGACCTTCGTGGTCAAAGGAGAAGAACTTGTTGTGAAACAAAGTATATGAGAATCTTTTTCAGATATGTTTATGTATTGTTCTTCTATATGAAGGTATTTATAAAGAAGTACAAAATGCGTTAGCTTTAAATAAAATAGGAAATAATAAATTACAATAGGACTAAATACAATACTTTCCATAAACATGCCCTAACATGACATATCATTAAAATTTTAAATTAAAAAAAAAAGGAAGTAATGAAAATCCTAACTAAATAAGGACTCACCATCTCAAATTAATCATGCATTGCTATATGGGAAAGCTAAAATGAATGACAAGGTGTGTTTGACTTAGGATATCGCCACACATAATCCCATTCCTGGTACTAGAAACGCTTATAAATATAAGTACTTCCCAAATGAAAATGTTAATCTTTTTCAAAATACATTTGACTTAGAGAGTATTTCGTTTTAAATCTACTAGATTTGATTGGATTTTTAGAGAAAAGTTCAATCATGTCAGTTTTTTTAGAGGGGTGCTAAATTTGTATACTAAATTTGCGTTACAAAGGATGAAGAATAAATTTAATTAATTAATAAAACGGTGACAAGTAATTAGAGCATATAATAATAAAAAAAAATAAAAAAAGCAATGTTAATTTAACAAAAGTTACCACCGCACCGTTTCCCACCACAACCAAGCTACTGTTGTTGCGCCGCCTGTTGCACCACCACGCCGCCCATCACTGGACCGTCAATGCGCCACTTTCGTAAATTTGGAACTCATTCAAGGGTACATTCGTCTCGTCACTATTAGGCAGTCAATCGCCATCTCTCTATCTCTCACTCTCACTACAGAGTGTGACTAGGAGGGAGGACGATGAATTACGAGCAGAGGCTCAAAGCCGCAGCGAAAATCATACTCGCCGACGACGCACGCACCGGCGACGAGCGTGTTAGCACTGAAGAGCTCGGCGTTACGGCTTCATTAAAGCCTCACCAAGTCGAAGGCGTCTCGTGGCTCATACGCCGATACAATCTTGGCGTCAACGTCATTCTTGGTAAGGAGCTGTCGTATCATTTCCGATGTGTTTGGTTGTCGGGAAAATTTAAAAGAAAAAGTAGAATTAATGAATTAACTTGGATGCATTGGTTGAATTTGCAGGAGACGAGGTAAAGCTGCAAGTTTTCTGCTTTATATTTTGAATGAGTTCAAAATTTTCCTTAAATTTGAATGTGATTTTATGAGTTTGAATTTTAGTTATAATTTTCGGGAAAATGGAATAACTGTTCATCTGGTGCATTATTTCCTGTCAGTGAAGATTCTGGTGTTGATTGTTAAGGCTTGTGCTATTCATTTTTGCAATAAGCTACAAGTACTTGCAATATATTGAGCAAAAGTGACATATTCTTTGCCGTGTTCATTATACTTGAATCTAAGTGATTGGTTGGCAGATGGGACTGGGCAAGACTTTGCAAGCTGTCTCTTTATTGAGCTATTTGAAGGTTCACAAGTTGTCACCTGGGCCATTTTGTGAGTTTCGTTTCTGTTTTTGGTGTGAAAATCTTGAAGTTTATATTTTTGGTATTGGTGTGCCTGATACTTTTGTTTTCTTTCATCAATCAACTATCCACAGTGGTATTGTGTCCTCTAAGTGTAACGGATGGTTGGGTCTCTGAGATGGAGAAATTTGCACCAAAACTAAAAGTTCTTCGGTACGTTGGTGATAAAGATATAGGCGCATTCTTCGCAGGACAATCTACGAGCATGTAAAAGAAGAGTCCTCCTCTTCATCTAATGTAAGCTCTGGTCCTGTTGTTTAGCTATTGGAAGCTACAGATGTAATCCATTATTAATGTTTGGCGCTAAAGGTTAATAATTTTAATAAGCTTTAATAAGCTACTACTTGTTTTGTTGATATTTTCAAGTTGGGCCTGTCGACAGGTATTGTCGTTGCCTTTTGATGTCCTATTGACAACATATGACATGGTGTTGGCAGATCAGGATTTTCTTTCTCAGATACCATGGAGTTATGCAGTAATTGATGAAGCTCAAAGGCTTAAAAACCCAATAGTGTATGTTTAAGACATCTTAAATTCTCTCTCTTATATATGAATGAACTCTATACTTGTACTGAGTAACCTTTTCTTATTGTGAATTAATACTATTTACTCCAGTAATTACTGCCCTGAAAATGGCATACACTAGATACAGTTATTCAGCATACGACTTTTTGAACCACTGACTTTTAGAAATGAAATGACAGCTTACTGCAGATCAGTTTGGAATTTTCTTTTAATTTTTAAACATTTGCCTAAGACAAGTTCACATGTCGAATTTTTCAATTGTTATTTACCATGTAAATTTTTGCTAGGTGGCGATAAAAAGGGGTTAAAGTTAGACTACTTTTTATTTTCGTATAATAACTTTATCCCAGACACATATGTGGTTCGACCTTAATAGGTTCTGTACAATGTCCTAAGAGAGCGCTATCTTATACCAAGACGGTTACTGATGACTGGCACACCCATTCAAAACAATATCACTGAACTTTGGGCTTTGATGCATTTTTGTATGCCATCAGTCTATGGGAAACTGGATGAGTTCCCTTGCAACATTTAAGGAAGCTGGAGATCCTTCATCAGGTTATCTTCTTACCTGTCATAAGTAGTTTATGTGGATTTTATTTCTTATAATGTGATGTGGAAAGCTTTGGTTGTAATAATTTCTTCCCTGGGATATCAAAACAGGCCATGATACAGCTAAAGTTAAGGAGCAACTTAAAAGCTTAAGATGCATATTGGGAGCTTTCATGCTCCGGCGTACGAAATCTAAACTTATTGAGAGTGGAGATCTATTGCTGCCACCGCTTACTGAGATAACAGTGTATGTTCTCCATCCCTTTTTTCCTTGTAGACATAGTGTTGATGAGGCTGTTTTATGATGCTAAGGTGCATTATCTTGATAGGCTGGCACCATTGGTCGGATTGCAAAAGAAGGTGTACATGTCAATACTGAGGAAGGAGCTTCCTAAACTACTTGCTGTCTCTTCTGGAGGTCCAAATCATCAATCCTTACAGAATATTGTATGTTAGTTTTTTTATTTTTTACCCTAAGCATCTCTTTTTTCTATTTTTTTTACCCTACGCATCTCTTTTCTTGTCTTCCCTTCATGTGATGTGATATGGTACATTGGTATTATGAACCCCTTTATCCTATACATTCTACAAAATTAAAAACACAGAGAAGATATTTTATTTCCCATGGTTTTAGGTTGACCAGTGCAATATCACTACTTTTCTTCTGGAAAAGTTGTGGATTTAAGAGGTCCTGTTGGCTGGTAGCTGTGAATTCATAGTTTGGTACATACATTTCAAAATCTGTGTAGGCTAGCAGCCAAATTCCTTTGCCTAGTGTCATTGTCATTTCTGAAGAAACTTTACTTTTTGCAAATGTAACTTTCAAAAAGCACCCTCTAGTTTGCTTCCTCGATGTTGCTTTTCCATAGCAGAAACTTTGATGAAGTAGTAGCAGACGCAGAACTGTATTGAATGCATCTAAAGCTACTTTTCCTGTAAAACAGAGTTTATATGCTTATTCAGCGTTTCATTGTTTATTTGTATTGCAGCTAGTTTATGATCAATTATTTATTTTGATTGAATGTTTATCCTTTGCCATTACTTCTCTCTCTGTCATACAGGTGATACAGTTACGAAAAGCATGTAGCCATCCTTATCTCTTCCCGGGTATTGAGCCTGAACCGTATGAAGAGGGTGAACACCTTGTTCAGGTATCGCTGATTTTAATTTGGTAAATGATAATGACCTAGGTGTGTATACCAACTCATGTAGTGTCGAAACTCTAACATCCAAAGATTAACAGAGGAAAATAAGTCTCTTTTTGCTTTCTTTCTGAAAGGGAAAGCCTTTGATCCCTGAGTAGTACTTTTAGTATGGCTTCTGCTCGCTTGTAATATTTCCTGCCAACCAATCTCTGTTCATTCCTTATCTTTTCATAGGCTAGTGGTAAACTTATGATTTTGGACCAACTACTTCAAAAGCTGCATGGGTATGGACACCGTGTGCTTCTCTTTGCACAGATGACACATACCCTTGACATTCTCCAGGTTTGTTTTTTTTCCTTTTGAATTTTTTTCCTGTCTCATGCTAAATGATAAAATGCTTCAGCTTGTTTGCATATGTTACTCTGCATTTTAACAAATTAATATTCTCATACGCAATGCAGGATTTTCTAGAGTTAAGGAAATATTCCTATGAACGCCTTGATGGATCAATTCGGGCTGAGGAGCGCTTTGCTGCCATAAGAAGTTTCAGCACACAATCAACCAAAAAAAGTTTGAAGTGTCAACCTGATCAAAATGGTGCTTTTGTCTTCATGATCTCTACAAGAGCTGGTGGAGTTGGCTTGAATCTTGTGGCTGCTGATACTGTGAGTTTTGGCAAACAGTTGTGTACTGCTCTTAAAACAATCACTTATGTTTAGACCTGAAACTCAGGACCTGTAGGTTCTATTGTTATATCGTTGGATCAAATCTTTACATTTTTTAGAGTACAGGAAAGTTCATAATCATTTTAAAATCTCTTTGTATCTGTCAAATTATATATCAAATGTTTTTAACCACAGGTTAAAAACATTTTAGTTCTCTTGAGACTTTTACGGTTGAGATTGACATGTAATAAATAGTGTACTATTGACTCCCGAAAGTGCAAACTTTAAATGGCCTTCAAGCCTTGTTGAAGTGTTGATGCTCAATAGTCAGAAACGTGAATTACTGCAATTTCACGTGGCTCAAGAAACCTTTGAATCACTAGCAAGAAACCTTGGGGTTGACGAGTGATGTTCTTATCTCCAGCATATTACTTTAAGAATGTTCTTGGTGAGAATGACAAAGAGTAATTTGGGGAGGTCTGTAGTCTGTTGAGGAACTTATAGTAGTCTATGTTGTAGAAGTCCTAGTAAATTGGTTTCTGTAAAGCACATCATAGTACTGACATACTTTTATTCTATTCTTATTATATTAGGCATATTTTTTTCCCTGACATTCTTATGATCAATTTGCATACGCTAGGTTATATTCTACGAGCAAGATTGGAATCCCCAGGTTGACAAACAAGCTCTTCAGCGGGCTCACAGGATTGGTCAAATGAATGATGTACTGTCAATAAACCTAGTTACAGGACGTACGGTGGAGGAGGTGAGATCCTATACATTTTTTCTTTTATTTTCTTTCGGTTGAAGAGTTCCTATACATGACTCATGAGACATGGCCATTGAACCCCATTATATGTATTGTATTCAAATGTGTCAATATAGGTTATCATGCGGAGAGCGGAGAGGAAGTTGCGGCTTAGCCATAATGTTATTGGAGATGATGTTATGGACCAGGAAGGTAAAGAAGAAGCAGAAGTTGAACCTAGTGACTTGCGATCCATCATATTTGGGTTACATCTCTTCGATCCTGATGAAATCAACAATGATGAGTTTGGGATGTCAGAACTGAATGCTATGGCTGAGAAGGTAATCTCAGTGCGCGATAAACAGATAGCAAATGAGGATGAGAGGAAATTTGAGGTCAATCCAACAGATGTTTTGCATGGACATGATCTTGTTGCAGGAGAAAGTAACACTTCTCTTAGTTTCAATTCTGGTTTTGATGAAGATTCATATCTCTCTTGGGTTGAAAAATTCAAGGAGGTATCACAAGAAAGTGGAAATGAAAATACGGATTTGAGAAGCAGAAGAAACTTTCTCGAGGAAAAGCGTCTAAAACGTGAGGCCGCAAAGAAGAAGGCAGAGGAGGAGAAGTTATCTAAGTGGGAAGACCTTGGGTACCATTCATTGTCTGTCGAGGACCCTGTCAGCCCTGTGGATAGTGACATGATGTCTGATTCAGGTTCTGTCCAGTTTGTTTATGGGGACTGTACACAACCATTAAAAGTTTGTCCGTCTGAACCTACCATTATTTTCAGGTAAATTTAATTTTTCTAAATGCCTCTTGAGTGTTCACATTACTTTGCATTGAATGAGTCAGAACAGTTAATATGTGTCTTCTTGTGTTCCTGCTATTTCGTTCTTGATACAGTAACTTTTTGTTTGTTCATGCTTCTTAAAGCTCGAATATTCTTTTTTCTTCCATTGTTATTTTATAGAAACATATTCTTTCAGAGTATGAGCATGATGTAGGCTGTCAGTGGTTTTACCACCAGACCTGACTTAATGTGTTTATTTCGCAGCTGTGTTGATGATTCTGGACACTGGGGTCATGGAGGAATGTTTGATGCACTGGCCAAGCTATCTTCAAGTATCCCCGATGCATATCTGCAAGCTTCAGAATTTGATGACCTGCATCTTGGTGATCTTCACCTTATAAGAGTTAATGGTTAGCCTCTGGTCTCTCCTCCTGAAATATTATCTCAATTACCCTTGTTGCTTATAAGACAAAGGAATCTCTTCTACTCAGAAGCACAAGTAGGAGAGAAATTTGATTATATCTACGGTTACAACACAGCAACATTTTTCTTTTTTCATGTTCTGTCTGAAGTTATAATGAGAAGAGTACAAGTAGCTCTTAGCTGCAATATGCACTATGCAGGAATTTGTTTATCATGTCAACCAGAAGTATGTTTTACATTTGAACTTTCTGCCTTACCTATTTGTTACTACGTAGAGGATGTGAATGAACAGAAGATGGACTGTAATCCCCCTCAATGGGTGGCTTTGGCTGTTGTACAATCTTATAATCCCAGGCGTAAAGTACCCCGAAGCAAGATTTCTATTCCCGACTTAGAAAGATGCCTATTGAAGGCATCATTTTCAGCTGCTCAGAATTCTGGTAAACATTATAATTGAATCAGTTCAAAGCTGACTATGCTATTCTTGCCTTGTTATTTCACCCCATGGTACATTTGAAATGCAAAGGTGTAGTTCTTTCTTGTTAAGGATGTCAAGATTTCATTGGCTAACTTCAAGTCAGACATGTCGGATTTATACTTTTTAAAAATGTCTCATGTCACATTCTTCTTTCTTGATTTTAACAGCTTCAATCCACATGCCACGCATTGGGTATCAAGATGGATCAGATCGTGCAGAATGGTACACAGTTGAACGTCTTCTACGAAAATATGCTTCTCTTTACAGCATAAAGATATATGTGTATGTTTTCTTTCTCTTCCTTCTCCCATCTTCTGCCAACATGCACACCGATGCACATCAAACTAATTTCTTGAAATCTTTGCAGGTATTATTATAAGCGGTCTGCTTGACGCTTTGGACTGCTCTTGTGCTGGACATGGTCCTTGTCTCCCAGGCCTGTGGCTGATAGAATTAGAATAAGAAAATGTGCCTCTACGACCTTTCCTGACTTGTAAATAGTCAACATCTCAACATCCATTATAACATATCCTTCTCTTAAAGTACCTATGTTGTTGACCTTTCTCTTGTTTGATAATGTTGTAGTAGAGGAAGTAGGAACATGACAAGGGGGAAAGTTTCTATGTAAAAACTTCAGATGTATCATGTTTTTATTGTACACCAATCTTCCAAGTAATATTCCGTGGTTAAAATTTCTAAAATTCATGTATGTTAAGATCTGAATAAAGATAAAAGGAGAAAATAAATGAATTTCAAATGACTCATTTTATTCTGAATGCGATATAACTAGTTATTTTAAATACATTCAAACTAATCTTTTTTTTATAACAAATTTT
This sequence comes from Prunus salicina, assembly GCA_020226455.1. Taxonomy (NCBI): domain Eukaryota; kingdom Viridiplantae; phylum Streptophyta; class Magnoliopsida; order Rosales; family Rosaceae; genus Prunus; species Prunus salicina. Next base: position 16,051,955 of record CM035343.1, on the reverse strand, counting down.
TTTCTCGCTAGAGTATATCCAGATCATTTCTTTCAAATTCGTTCGTGGGAGTGGAGGAGCCTAAAATTTTTGGAAATCATTTTACAAATAGTCGAAGCCCCAAGTTACCTCACCTCTCTACCCTTGAATGTGAAAAGCTAGATACCACACCAATCCACCGGCTTACTTTTACCAGCAGAAAATAGAAACAGAAATAGATGATTTGCGCCTTTTGGCACCCTTCTGTAAGAAGAAAAGCTTCGGACGAAACCACAAATTAATTGATGGCCGCGAATCCCATTTCAGAGTCAAGGATTAGCAGTCTTCAGAAAGCAATTCTTCAGTCCCAGCCTCAAGTCCAATTCTCAGCCTGCCTCTTTTCTCAGGTGCGCCTTCTAAAACTTCAATTTGATTTCCTTTCCTACATTTTCTCACTAGGCAAACACCAATTTCACTTTTTTTTTTACATTGCTTGTTCTTGAACAATCGTCAAAACCCAGGTGCTATTCTTCTCAGAAAACCGAGAACCATAATGAGAATGATGAACAACAGCACAGAGCTAAACAACCCAAATCGTCAACCCCAAAAACCAAAACGGCTAAGGATATGGCCAGGCTTGTCAACACCAATCCATGGTCGAGTGAGCTGGAGTCTTTTCTCTCTACAATCTCTTCCTCTCTCTCCAAGACCACGGTGCACCAAACACTCCACCTTATCAAAACCCCGCACAAAGCCCTTCAGTTCTTTAAGTGGGTAGAGGTAATGGGTTTCTCTCACAATGACCAATCCTACTTCTTGATGCTTGAAATCTTGGGTCGAGCCCGAAATCTCAATGCAGCACGAAATTTATTGTTTTCAATTGAAAAAAAGTCTAATGGTGCAGTTAAACTTGAGGACCGCTTCTTTAATAGCTTAATAAGGAACTATGGTCGAGCTGGGCTGTTCCAAGAGTCTATAAAGCTTTTTACTACAATGAAGTCGCTTGGTGTATCGCCTTCTGTTGTTTCATTCAATAGTCTTCTGTCGATTTTGCTTAAAAAGGGTAGGACAAATATGGCCAAGAATGTGTATGATGAAATGCTCAGTATGTATGGAGTGACACCAGATACATATACATTTAACATTTTGATTAGAGGGTTTTGTATGAACTCCATGGTAGATGAAGGTTATCGCTTTTTCAAAGATATGTCGGGTTTTAGATGTGACCCGGATGTCATTACCTATAATACTCTTGTTGATGGGCTATGTAGAGCAGGGAAGGTTGAAATTGCCCATAATGTGGTGAAGGGTATGAGTAAGAGAAGTGGGGATTTGACTCCAAATGTTGTTACTTATACGACCTTGATTAGAGGGTATTGTGTGAGACAGGAGATTGACAAGGCTTTATGTATTTTGGAGGAGATGACTACTCGAGGGTTAAAACCAAATGGATTTACCTACAATACTCTAATTAAGGGGCTTTGTGAAGCGCAGAAGCTAGATAAGATAAAAGAGATTTTGGAAGGAACAATGATTGGTGGAGAATTTACTCCAGATACATGTACGTTCAACACATTGATGCATTCACATTGCAATGCAGGAAACTTGGATGAAGCATTGAAGGTTTTTGCAAAGATGTCAGAGTTAAAGGTTCCACCAGATTCAGCTACGTACAGTGTTTTGATACGCAGTTTATGTCAACGAGGGGATTACCCTAGAGCAGAGGAGTTGTTTGATGAGTTATCAAAGAAAGAAATTTTGTTAAGGGATGATGGTTGTAAGCCTCTTGTTGCCTCTTATAACCCTATCTTTGGGCATTTATCCAGTAATGGGAAAACTCAGAAGGCTGAGGAAGTGTTTAGGCAGCTAATGAGAAGAGGAACGCAAGACCCTCTGTCCTACAAGACTTTGATCATGGGCAATTGTAAGGAAGGTACATATGAAGCTGGGTATGAACTCTTAGTCTGGATGCTTAGAAGGGATTTTGTGCCTGATGAAGAGATTTATGTATCCTTGATTGATGGCCTCTTGCAGAAGGGTAAGCCCCTTCTTGCCCAACAGACTTTAGAGAAGATGCTAAAGAGCTCTCATCTCCCACAAACGTCTACTTTCCATTCTTTACTTGCAGAACTTTTGAAACAGCATTGTGCCCGTGAAGCTGCCAGTTTTGTCACTTTAATGTTGGAGAAAAAAATTAGACAAAACATTAATCTCTCAACACATCTTGTAAGGCTACTTTTCAGTCGTGGGTTGCGAGATAAAGCATTTGAGATTGTAGGGATGCTCTATGAGAATGGGTACTCAATTAAAATGGAAGAACTGGTTTGTTTCCTTTGCCAAAGTAGAAAGCTTTTAGAGGCATGTGAAATGTTGCAATTCAGTCTGCAGAAGCATCAAAGTGTCGATATTGATAATTTTAACCAAGTTATTGTAGGGCTTTGTGATATAAATAAACTTTCAGAAGCATTTGGCTTGTACTATGAACTGGTTGAAAATAAAGGCTATCAGCAATTGCCCTGCTTAGATTCTCTAAAATCTGCCCTAGAGGTTGCAGGAAGATCAGTTGAAGCTGAGTTTCTATCTAAAAGGATTCCAAGACAGCAGCTGCTGGACAAATCTGGAAAGTCAAGGCTACAAGTGTAAGTCAAGACCTCAGCCGCTGTACATATCTATCTTGCTGCTAAATGGTGGGTTTTTAAGATTTCCTCGATCACATCTCAGCCTTGTAAATACACAGTTGTTGCTGCCCTCCTCATACCACTTCTTCTCAGCGTTTATTCGATCCCTCATCTCAATTTCATCCTGACCCCACATCTCAACCATTGGAGCATATACAGTCCATCTGCAGTCCAAAGCTCATTTGAAACCAAACTCATACATACCCATTGCAAACTACACGAACAACAAAATCAATGACCACTGATTGCGAAGTGCAGTGCAACACAAAATGGATATATTGGCAAGGGAATTGTGGAGTGAAATCATAGAGAGAGAGAGAGAGAGAGAGAGAGAGAGGGTGAATCATGACAACCTGAGGTGGTGGATTCACAATTTGCGGAGTGGCAATAAAGTTGTGATGCATAGAGAGAGAGAGAGAGAGAGAGAGAGAGAGAGAGAGAGATGCAATGGGAGAGTAAGTGTGATTGTTTGAGAGAGTTTTGAAAATGGATTGGGTTCTTGATCAGAAATATTTTGAGAGGAGAATAGAAATTCAAGGGTGATTTTGAAAGGGAAGGAGGGTATCATGTAGAGACAGAAAGCAACAAAAAGTTTAGGGTTGAACCCCAACTTGAGTCAAGTTTTGAAGGTATTTTGGTCCAAGGTTATCTTATCAATTTAGGAAAAATAGTTTAATGGACTTTTACATGGGTTGATTATTGAACAGAAGAAAACTATAAGCACCACAAAGAAGAGAATATGATCTGTGCCTTTCTGCAGAAGTAGATGGTATGATTTTCTACCACCTGGTTTTGGTTATTAAGCAGGGAGCTGTTGTACTACATTTGTTTTCCGTTCCTTTTGTGAATCAGATTTATGAACTTCTGTAACAGGAAGAACGGTGGATCTTATTTACTTAGTTGGTTCCGTCGAAACGGTCTCTTGGGTTGGTTTATGAAATTTTCTTTCATCTTTTTTGTTACAGATGATTGAAGAGTATGTAGCTTTGCAGCAAGCTTTTCTCTTGGTTCCTTTTTCCTTTTTAAGTGGCAAAGCTCTAACTAGAATGTACCCAATCCTGAACAGACAACCGAAGCCTGGATGGAAAGCAAATGACAGAAAGCTCCAAATGGCTTGAAGAATGTGATGGGGGTGGTGGTTGAAGGAGAAAAAAGGACAATTCAGCTGAAAAAATGAAAAGGGAATATAATAAATTTGATCATTTAAGAGGGTTTTTTTTTTCCTGGGTGACAACCAACAGGAAAACAGAAGTGTCATAAGGTGTAAAGAGTGTAAATTCCTCTAAAGATTTCAGAATGAGAGGATTTAGAAATGAACCTTTTTACAAGAAGTGGTTTTGAAAATTAGCAAACAAACTTGGGACTATTATCAGTTGCTAATTAGGAAATAATTTACAAAATTAATCTACAAATTCTGAACTATTTATTTCATTTGCAGTGAACTGAAATCTTTTCTTACAAAATTAAAATGGTTTTGATTTCACAGTTAGATCAGACAGTTAGATCTACTAAACCTGCAAAAATGGGCTTACTTGGAGAATTCACAAGTTAGCTACAGGGCAATTTTAACATGGAAGAAGTAGGAAATTCTGCTACCTATTCTCAATCTGTTTTGTTCTCTTTCTTTTTTTTGTTTATTTTTTGTTTTCTGGTGGTACCAGTTCTAGAGATCTTCCTCCTTTCTTTTGCAGTGGACTATTCTAACCCTTTTTCTACAATTCATACTTTTGAAGCAGAAAGTAAGTAACCATTGGGTTTCAACTTTTCATTCATTGTTTTACCAAACAGAAGGAGAAGATTGTTTCCCCTTGAAACAGTCACACTCCTAACTCCCCCAAGAAACCCATAAAATCACCAAACCATAATAAAGTAGGCATCTCTTTCTTTTCATGCTCATCTCCTTTGAAACCAACTCCTCTCCAACACCAAGCCCAGTTCCCCCATATATACATGCCTTCAACTTACACCAAACTCAGACTACTTCATTGCTAAGCCTTCTACTCCTCATCATCATCACCCTAAAGATGTCGAAGCTCGAAAGCAATGGCGCTAATGGTTCTTCCAAGCAATTCCATGCACCAAGTAGGCACGCTCCTACCCCAGGGAAGGCAACAGTCCTTGCATTGGGCAAGGCCTTCCCAAGCCAACTGATCCCTCAAGACTGCTTGGTGGAGGGCTACATTCGTGACACCAAATGTGTAGATGTTGCCATTAAGGAGAAATTGGAACGCCTGTGTAAGCAAAATTATTTGTGTTTTATTATCTTGAATCTCTTAGAACTCATCTATTTACTTGCTGGCTGCCCTCTAAATTACTTTTTCACAAAATTATTCGTATCCTATTTACTGATTTCATTGGCGACTGCCACCTACGTAAATGAGTTTCACCTCTTCTAGAGATGTGGTCAATAAATATACTCCAAATAATTCTACATAATAAGTAAATATCATACACATTATGTGATTAGCTAGCTAATGTAATTCCTTTTTAATGTGGTACGTTTAACATTACGCGATATTTTGAAAGGGGCAAGACTCACCATGCTTATCTCTCTTCATTTTTGTTTTTGTTTTTCCTAGGCAAAACCACAACTGTGAAGACTAGATACACAGTCATGTCCAAGGAGATCCTAGACAAGTACCCTGAACTAGCAACTGAGGGCTCAGCCACCATCAGACAAAGGCTTGAAATTGCAAACCCTGCAGTGGTACAGATGGCCTTGGAAGCTAGCCTTTCTTGCATCAAGGAATGGGGTAGGCCAGTTGAAGACATCACTCACATTGTCTATGTATCCTCAAGTGAAATCAGACTACCTGGCGGTGACCTCTACCTTGCCAGCAAGCTTGGCCTGAGGAACGACGTTGGCCGCGTTATGCTCTACTTCCTAGGCTGCTATGGTGGTGTCACCGGCCTCCGGGTTGCGAAAGACATAGCTGAAAACAACCCGGGAAGCCGGGTCTTGCTAACCACTTCTGAGACCACAATTCTTGGTTTCAGGCCACCAAACAAGGCACGCCCTTACGACCTTGTTGGGGCTGCGCTTTTCGGTGATGGAGCTGCAGCTGTGATCGTTGGAAGCAACCCAAAACCAGGCCAAGAGACTCCTTTCATGGAGCTCAACTATGCTGTCCAGCAGTTCCTCCCTGACACACACAATGTGATTGATGGGAGGCTTTCAGAGGAGGGCATTAACTTCAAGCTTGGAAGGGACCTGCCTCAGAAGATTGACGAAAACATCGAGGAGTTTTGCAAGAAGCTGATGGCCAAGGCTTCATTGAAGGACTTCAATGAGTTGTTCTGGGCTGTTCATCCAGGAGGACCTGCCATTCTTAACAAGCTAGAGAGCACCCTCAAGCTGGGCAGTGATAAGCTAGAGTGCAGCAGGAGGGCTCTGATGGACTATGGAAATGTTAGCAGCAACACCATTTTCTATGTCATGGAGAATATGAGGGAGGAGTTGAAGAAGAAGAAGGAGGAGAGGGAAGAATGGGGGCTTGCCTTAGCTTTTGGCCCTGGAATTACATTTGAAGGAATCCTCATGCGCAGCCTGTAGGAGGATCAATTGTTACCATGCTACATTGCATTTAAGATTCTAAGTTAATTTGGTCATTTTAATTTTTAATGAAATGGAATGGAGAAAAGGATATGTAGCCAAAATCAAATTGTCCTTCACATGTAGCTTGTGGTCTGTGACATGAAATTTATGAATTCCACTGCAATTTATTGCTAATCATTTATCAACGAAACCATTTCTTTTCGGTTATAAGGGATTGGGAAGGATCGAACTCTTAACCTATTCTGATTCTAGCACATTTTTTGCTTCATCATTTTTCGCTATTTAGTCTAATTTATAAACATTTCTAATTTTTAGGAAAAACAATTGAAGCATAGTGGAATAAATATAGTAAAAATCAACTCATTTTCTAGCGGCCAGGCCAGATTTTCATTACTAAAAGTCTAAAAATTTAATTGTTCTTCACCCTTTAATTTCCAAAATAGCATCTTTCAATCATTTTTTTACAAAAACCAACATTTTTTGTGGTCTTAATGTTTTAATTTTGGAGGATTCCTCCTTCCCTCTCTCGTCTCCAGGAATTAGAACATCACCTCTCACCCAAAAATTGATGGTGTATTTACTAATCAGGAATTGAAGTTCGAATAATGAATTGAATTCCAATTATGGAGGATTCTTGTGTTATTTCACATTAAGGAATTAAAAAGTAAGTAGGACCCACACAATTAGGAATTGGAGGAATTCAATTCTTGGGTGGGAGGTGGTATTCTAATTCTGGAAGAACTAACCTGTTAGGAATTCATCTTTTTTACCCATTATATCCTCACACAATTTTTAAATTTCCAAATTTGCCATCTACTTTAATCCAACAATGAGGACATTTTAGTGATTAGTACAACTCTTACCATATGGTTTAATAAACAACTTCAATAGACATTCAGATCCTAACTCTCCTCAATCCATATGGTTTAGCAAACAACTTCAATTAGAATCCAGAATCTAATTCTACTCAATCCAACTCCTACTCAATTCAATTCCTCCTCATCCGTATCAGATTAGTAAACATGCCATAATTTAATTTATTTTTGAACTTGTACTTTTCACTTATTATCATTAGCCTCTCCGCATGCGCGAGAAGCTTTTTTAAGAAATTTTAAATTTTATTTTAGAATTAAAAAAGATAATAGGTAGTTGTATTTCATAAAAATAGGATTCATTATCTGATTTTTCTTTTCATTTTAATTTTTTAATATGAAAAAAAAATGTGAATTTACTATATTATCCTCATTTAATAATAATTTCAATTCTTAAATATTTGCATTAACCAAGAATATTTTCTGGTATTTTGAATATTTTACTATTGTCTGCCTACAACTGGACGAAAATCTCCAAAGTAGAGGTGCCACGAAAACTCCGAAAGTCAAAGAAAACGACGTAGTTTCGTTTCCGTGCCACGTTCTTTTGCTTTGCCGTTAAGGTATTCTGTTCCTCTCTCTCTCTCTCTCTCTCTCTCTCTCTGTGCTTCTGTTGGAGAAGAAAACTTGATGATTTGAATCTTCCAAAACCCTAATTCCACTTCAATGGTGATTCTTTCTATTCGTCCACGCTTCATTTGATTCTCAATCGCAGTATTAATCCAGGTAAATTAATTTCACCGCGATCTCTAACATTTTCTCTATTCTCTAATTTTTTGGTTTTTTTAGGCGCCTGAATTTGCATTTAAAGCTAACGTATTACTATGTTTTTTTCTTTCATTTGGCAGAAACTGAGGTCTATAATGCAAGATGCAAAGCCCAATTCCAACGAATCCGCACCGTTGATGGTACCCATCGTTCTCTTGTAGCATTCAAATTGTTTATTTTTACAGTGATTTAATTAACATTTTCGCCGAAAGAATTACATTTTGAAAGCTTAGCTCATGTTTATTTGTGCAATGGAAGGAGAATGATAATTATATTACAAAAGTTTTGATCTTGCTGAGATTTTGATAAACTATTTTTGTGTAGTTTTACGAGAATATAGTATTATTTCAAAGCACCAATACTAGCTTCTAGCAAGCATTGTTATTGGACTCTAGGGTACCAGTTGCTGATTGTGTCTAATCTCTATCCTTACGTACGAAGAAATGACAAAATTAGACGATGCAACCAGTGGGTTTTGTGGCCTGAATCTGATTGTGTTTTCACTTAGAATTTTTTTATTAAAAAAAAAATTATGAATCTCTTCATGGAATTGGCAAATCTTTACCCCCTTCATTTTATTTATTTATACAGTTTTCTCCAATTATCAAGCTTTGGTGATGTCCTCTGTTTATTGCACTTCTTCTTTATGTTGTATTGTTACGTAAAAGAAAATTTTCCCAATGTAATTCCTTGCTCATTTTTAACAGCTCCTGTTTTTTCAGGCTCAGAATGATACTTTAAGAAATGATGGGGTCATCCCTCAGCTATTTACCTCTGTACCATCTCTGAACGAAGCTGCTTCTTATCTTTCTCAGACAACTTCATTATTCACACGCTGTTTCTCTGACTATTCTGGTAATCATACTGTTCCATATGGAGATTGCTTCAGTTTTTTATTCTCTTGTTTATCCTTCTTTATATTTTCCTAGCCTGTCGTGGAAGTGACTAATGTGGAGGTGGGGAGTTGGTTATCAGATGTATTAACCTGGAAAAGTATGCATGTTATTACCCATAATAGCTTCGCTCTGTACACTTCCATTAGTTTGGATTTTTATTATTATTGTTATTTTTGGTATTTCCCTAAGTACAGTTTTCTTAGTTTTACTAGTTTTCTACCATGCCGACATAAATATCATACAAGATCAACCAAACTACTTGAATATAATTTTCTCTGGAGAATGAAACTGTATTTTGCAGAAGTACATGCCTTATAAGACATTAGACTAGCAGAGTTCGTATATTATCTGCAGACCTTAGCATGAATATTTTTGCTAGGTATCTTCCTTTTCCATTTTTTTCACTAGTTGAAACTTGAAATGGAGCATAATTCTAATTTAAAGTTTGATCAGATAATGTAATCGATCGTTTTTCATCTGAGTCCTTTCAACCTTACTCGCATCTCTGAGTAGAATTTGATGATGTGGCACATTTGAAATAAGCTTCTCTCATGTCCCTTATGTAGTTTTCTTTTCATTTTTCCTTACTAATTATTAACTTATGATTATTATGAATTTTATATTTTACTTGCATGCATCTATTTTTCTGAGTTGTCATGAGCATTGGACCTTAGATTGATCTAGTTAAATGTCTCTGCTATTTTGCAGCAGATCTGTCTTCTAGCGATTCTGTGGTTTCAAATGAGTATGCTCAGGAATTGGTGACCTTTTCGTCTGGACAACCTAGGGGATCTTTTGCTACATCTGGAGATCATGCGTCCTCAAGTGGAAACCACTCAGCATCTGCAGAGTCATCTAGTAATGCAACAGATGCTCCCTCTGTACTTGATGGAACACTGAGAAGCTCTGCAGGAGATTCATCTCAAAATTCTAGTGCCCTCGTCAAATCTGATCCTAGTGGCCCGGGCGGCATTTCTATCTTTCAAGGGTATTTGTTCCCAGCATACTACTTATTAGTGTTTTTTGGAGCTATCCTTCTATAATTAATATGAGTTTAAAAATCATTCTTGAACTGAAATTTAGTATTGTCAGACTGGCAATTTTTTTTCCAAAGAAAACTTGGTTGAAGAGAAGAACATTGTATAGCAATGCTAAGACATCAGAACATCAAGGATTATGTAGGACTCCAAGACAAAATCAGCAATACAAATGCCTAGTATTAAGTAACTGAGCTAATCAGACAACAATTAAGCTATTCAAGATAGTCAACTCTTAAATCAAATTACAGGCTGTAAACATTCTATATTAATGACACTCCCCGTCTTGCTGGAAAGTGGATATCCACAACTCCCAGATTGCTACAAATAGAGTAAAACAAATTTGTTGGAAGAGCCCATGTACTAACCATCAGCACAACTCTCAGCCATAAATAAAAGAAATTCTCGGGGGGAAATAAAAAAGCTTTGACCTGGAAATGATTTATCTTGATAGCTATTATACCACAAGAAACTCAGAAAACCGTACTGGGTATTATGGATGGCTGATATTTTCATGCTTTTGGTTTGTAGAAAATGACTGAGGATCAAGAGAAGGGTTTTTTTTTATTGTCATCTAAAGAAATGCATGCTAGTTATGGTTACAGTGATTTGAGGTAAGAATAACAACTGAAAAAGAAAGAGAAGACAAATTTCTAGGAATCATTGCTCTCCATGAAAACTACATAGCCTTAGAAACCATGAAACATTAGTAGTACGAGATGAACCTTATTAGGAACCATGCTGATGTACCGTTAGTTCCAATTATGTCCCAGTTGGGAATTCCACCAAAATATTCTTGGCTCGAAAAGCTTTTCTCCTAATGTAAAGAAACATAGGAATATGACTCATGGCAGCAGTGGTTACTAGAGGAGTCTATGGGGGATGCCTTGTGGGCCCTAGATTGAAACTCAACCCAAAGAATTTCCATGATATATCTTTAAGCTTGTTTTTTCTCTGAGATTCTTGCTACCTGCAGCGTTCACACTTTCCAAAATTAGCGGTAATGATTGTGTTCATTTGCAGCCTTGTTGACCGGGTGCGAAGAACTGTTCGCGGGTCTGCAGATGATATAGGATGGCTACAACGTGATCCAACAATGCCCCCTGTTGAAGACGGAACTGAAAGGTTCATGGAAATTCTGGGGGATATCAGGTGTGATATGCTGTATTTTGTTGTGCATATAATATCTGCTTTTCATGTTAATGGCAATAATAATGGAGATGTTATTCCCTTTGACAGGCATGGTGTTCACAGATTGCCAAATTCGATGGTTTGTTTGTTGCTTCCAGGTATCATTCTTTTATATCACACAAAAATTATTAATAATACTTAAGTCGAGAAATTACATTGCAAGAAACAACATCTCCATCACCTTCCCACTTTCTGCCCTGATGGGGCATGCTTGGATGCTGCCGGTGGTGGATTTAGGGAGCCTTCTGGATTTCTCTCCATCTAATCTTTGCTCTTTTTGTTCCTACATGTCTTGCTGGAGACTGGACTTCTAGAGTACATGGAACTTTTATTTTTTATTTTTGTTTTGCATATTCAATTTTGCTTATGGTAAAGTGCTAATGAAGTTTGGTTACTTCTGCAATCAATAGGTCTTTTCAGCAACCATGGACCTCTATATTTTGTAAATACAAAAATGAGTCTCTCGAAGATGGGTCTGGCCTGTCATATAGCCAAGATTCATAGTGAGGTATGTTCTTCATTTAAATTAAAAGAAAGGGCTTTTTTGCACCTTGTTAATTATATTCTGAACTAAGTTTTTGCCAATTACTAATCAGGCTTCAGTTGAGAAAAATGCCCGAGAGATAAAAGAATACATTGAGGAATTCTATTGGGGTTCCAAAAAGCGTGTTTTGCTTCTTGGACATAGCAAAGGGGGAATAGATGCAGCAGCTGCTTTATCGTTGTATTGGCCTGACTTGAAAGATAAGGTTGCGGGGTTGGTTTTAGCACAAAGTCCATATGGTGGTAGCCCAATAGCTACGGACATCTTGCGAGAGGGACAGCTTGGTGATTATGTGAACTTACGAAAGCTAATGGAGATTCTGATCTGCAAAGTGATTAAGGTATAATGAGGAGCGTGATAGTGATTTTAACATTTACAGTAAAGCTTATTTTCTGTGTTTATGGAGTTTCTGTTATCATCAAACATATAGTAGGTCACTCCCATGATGAATTTGTCACTTTTTCCTAGGATGTTTTTTTTTAATATAGCATGTCATCTTCTTCTGTGAAGGGTGATTTGCAAGCTCTGGAAGATTTGACTTATGAAAAAAGAAGAGAATTTTTGAAGAAACACCCCTTGCCAAAGGAACTCCCTGTTGTTTCATTTCACACAGAAGCTGCAATCTCTCCAGCTGTACTAGCTACATTATCTCGTGTAGCACATGCGGAGCTACCTATGGTTGCTCCTCTTTCTGCAGGCCAGCCGGCAAAACTCCCAGTGGTAATTCCCCTTGGTGCAGCTATGGCTGCCTGTGCACAGCTTCTGCAGGTCAGATATGGCAAGAAGAGTGATGGACTTGTCACATGCTGCGATGCAGAAGTTCCTGGATCCATTGTTGTTCGGCCAAAACGTAAATTGGACCATGCCTGGATGGTTTATTCTTCATTGACAGATGACCCTTCTGAAGCAGATGCTTCTCAAGTGTGCGAAGCTCTTTTGACGTTGCTTGTGGAAGTTGGGAAGAAGAAGAGCGATCATGCAGACATGGAGCAGAAGATGAGTAATCATGCAGATGTCGAGCAGAAGAAAAGCGATCATGCGAAAGACGAATGAAGCTGATGAGCTTACTTTTCATCTCATTGTTGTGCTTTTGTTGTAATATAGTAATTTACATCCTTTAGGGGGTATGGTTCTCATGGTTGTAGATAGCTGATGCTCGGGTCAACGAATAGGTTCCCAGGTTTTCCCTTTTTCTATCCTCTCATTCTTTTGATTCAATTGGAGAAAAGTTGAATTAGACTTAGAATACAGTGCAATAGAAGCGGAAGCTAATCTGTATTTTTACAGGCTAGGAAGGACGTTGAAAAGTAATGAACTGTTTTGCTACCACTCTAAATTTGTAGCTAAAGCGATATTTAATGTTGTATTGTGTGTTGTACTCGCTAGATAGATGTATTTCTTACACGAACATTCCTAGAGGGTTTTTTGTTTTTTTGTTTTTTCAAAAAATATGTTCATTTTTTGAAAATTATACTAACACATCCTGAGGTTTTAAATTGTTTTCACAAACCCCAATTTCAATCCAAAATTAATGATGTCATAAAAAAAAATTCTCCAAATGACAGTTAACTTCTAAGATCAGATTGCAGATACACCCTTTAGGTCTAATCTTTGAGGTTAATTTTGTTATTTGTATAATTTTTTTTTTAATGACATTAGCAATTTTTGAACAGAAGATTAACGGCAGAGGTTTTGTGAAAACAATCGAAACCTCACAAGGTGTTAATGTAATTTCCAAAACATCAGGGATTTTGTGAAAACACGAAAAACCTGAGTGGGTGAGAGTGTATATAACCCTTTCTTTTTGTTTTTTTTTTTTTTTTCCGAGTGTATATAACCCTTTCTAAGGTAATATTTGATTGCGAGGATGGGATGAAATGGGAATGAGAATTATGTTGGGAAGCACATTTGGCTATGGTACCTAATTGAGGTTCAAGATATGAAAAATATTATCTCAGTGGGAGTTCCGACACATAAACATTGCAAGGAAACATCACCTAAAGGGCATGTTTACGTATCAGTAATGGGTATGGGAGGAAAGGGAATGATTTCCATTCCTAACTTCTCCTGCGTTTACTTGTAATCAGGAATGAAAAAATAAGAGGGCCCCACCTCAAAATCCGTAATCACATTCCCTCAAAACTAGGAATCAGATCAACTAGGGGGGAGTAGTCGATACGATTCCCATTCTTGTTTGCTCTTAATAACTTCCAAAAATACCCTTATCACTTTACCATAATTCTAAAATTAATTTGGATTATGATTCATGCAAATTAGTAAACAATAACAATGGGAATTAATCTCATTCCATTGCTAATTCCATATGTTTAGTAAACAGCTTAATGAGAATGATTCTTCCCATACCGATTCAGTAGTTCTCCAATTCCTAAATTCTCTGATTCCTTAGTTTCTCCATTACTGATACGTAAACAAAAGTCATAAATTATTATCTTATGATAAACTATAATAAACTTGAAAAATAATATTGACATGTTATATTCAACTAAATATTACCTCAATTTGTAAGTAAAATGTAATAAAAGCCTCCTATCAGTTGTGCCTCTTTTCCTTGACAAATTTATTTTTGGATACATTCTCCTCAAAAAATTTCACAAATAATAAATTTATGTAATTATAAATGCTGTTCTCTTGTGACCAAACTTTCTCAACATAACTTTCTAGATATGGTATTTAGATTTTATAGCTTTTGTAGTAGCATACTTATATCACATTTACGGTGAGAGATTAGGGTTTATAACTTTTGTGCTTATTTACTTATCTCACATTTACGGTGAGAGCGGCGCAATTGCAGTCCTTTCTCCATTTCTAGCTCTTAGAGCAGTTTCGTAAGCCTCAATCCTTTCTTCTTAGCTAACTTGGAGATGCTGTTGGAAAATTAGAGCCTTCGACAACAACCTCTCTACTATGCTAGTTAATTTCAAGAAGTCATTTATGCGTCGCAAATTTCAGTGAAGAGGAAACAGAGGTGAGAGACTATCCAGAGTATTATAACTGGTAATTTTTTTTGAAATTAACAGAGAAATGGCCTAGCAAACATGAAATTGCTTCTATGATCAAATTAAGAGACATGCAAAACTTGAAATGAAAAAAAAAAAATCTTTATTTTGTAGTGTTAAATATTGTTGCTAGAGAAAAGAAAATTATAGTGAATTATAAGAATTTTTTATTTATTTATTAACTATTCTCTTCTATAAATTTGCTTTTGTTTATGTGATGAATGAACATCAATTGGAATGTTTAGGTTTTGATTGATTTGTTTGGGTGTTGTGCTTTTTCGATCTTGTGCTAAAATTTTGAAGAATTTATTTGTTGAGCATAAAATTAGTGATTATGCCAAGATATTGTTTTAAATGCTCACTGATTTTTGATTAATCAGATAAGTTTAGGCATGCACACTTTGATATTAGCTGTTATTGTTTAAGCTTTCACATTAGTTGTATCTTTAAAGTTTAAACTGTTCACTATATTCTCATTTGTGAGTTTTAGAGATAGATTTGCTGCTAATTTAAGTTGTTAAATCTTCCAAAAAAACTTATGAAAATGGAATGATATTTTAACTTGATTAGACTAAAATATTTTTCTAATCATTTTAGCTAAATGTAATTAAAGTTTGAATAGCATTATTGGATTTGCTCTACTTTCATTGAAAACAAATTATTTTAGGTTAATTCTATATTTATTACCATTAAGTCAATGATTAAATTTGAGAAATGATTACAAAAAAGATTATCTAAAAGATTTTTTTTAGTTTAAAAAAATTATTAATTTTTTATTTTGATACAAGTAATATTCAACTTTAATTTAATTTAAACTACGGAAATAGAAATTTAACCTCATGTATGCAATAATAAGAGTTGTAAAGCTGTTATTATTATTATTATTTTTTTCAGTTAAAGTTCTTTATCCCACTAACTCCTCAAACAGTCAAAGTCACTCAATTTGAGAGCCCAACTGGCAACAACCTAGGCAAGTAGAGTGGCAGTTTCATCATGCATAACTGCAAGTGAAAGTGAGCACATTATCGGCTGCGGGCCGAAGTAGATCCAACCTCACTAGCAACCAATCACACTTGAGGCTCACAATCCAACCGGGTCTTAGTTGACCTTGTATTCCCCAAACACGAACTCACCTATATTTAATGCCCAAAATACCCTTCTCACATTCACGAAATTCCGTGCTGCCATTCTTCGTTTTTAATTCTGGTACAAAATTACAAAACCATAAAAAAGTCAATTTATTTATTTATTTTCTATTTTTTCTGAGTGTGTTGGAGCCTTCCAGTCACAGCCGAGAGCGCGAGAGCGAGAGAGACAGAGGGAGATCAGATGGATCAAAACTCCTAAACACTCTAAAGATTAAGAGAGAGAGGGAGAGAGGGATTGTGGGCCTTGAATTAGGGTTTGAGAATTTGGGATTTCAAAGCACAAAAGGAAACGAAGGACCTGTCCATTTTGTTGGTTTTTTTCTATCTGGGGCTTTCAACTAGGGTTTCTCTCTCTTCTATTTTTCTAGGGGTTGATGGTGTGCCTAGTTGTAGTTTAAAAGGAATTAATTTGTTTGGGGCTGTTTTTGTTTAGGGGGGTCTGGTGTAATGTGAGTGGAACTGTTTAGGGGGGGTTTCTAGGGTTTCCAATGGGGAGCACAGGTGAGCATGATCGAAAACGCCGTCACTTTAGCTCCCTATCACCCACGGCTGCTACTGCTAAGAAGCAGCCCTTTTTGCCCATTTCTGAGGACAAAAAGGTGAGGCCTTTGTTCCTGTTGCTTCTAGTTGCACATGTATTTCATTATTAGTGTGAAGCAATTCTGTGCTTGGGTTTGAATTTTGGATTATTCGTATTGGGTATATTGGTTTTTGTTATTTTGCTGATTTAGTTTGCCAATAATTTGAATAATTCAGCCCTATAGTCATTGTTGAAGGATTTATGTCGCTTTTAGTTTGAGGAATTTTACTACTTCATCAATTAAATTACCACTTTATTGTGATGCGCAAATTTTCAGTCTGGGTTTTGCCGCCATCTATTTGTAATGATTTTATGGACCCAAAAGTTTGTGATGATTTTACCCAATGGCAGTTGTTAGATGATATGGTTTGAACCCAACACAAAATTAATGTGACCTGCTAACATGAATAATAGATAAATTGGGCCAGTGTTAAACACAGAGAACAATACTCTGAATGAAAGACAAGTTTAACTTGTATGTGAAAATTTTCCTTTTCATTTCTTCTCTGGTATTGTATGAATCCTCTTAGAGATAGATGCCTTTCTCTTGGTTTCTCTAATATCTGAGTTGCTTAAAGGTGTGTGGGAAATGAGTTTATGCTAAGAGATAAAGTATCCTAGTTGAGTTTAATGGTTCACAAAAATGTGTGTTGACTTGAAAACAATACGATTATTAAATAGGTCTGCTTGATATAAAGTGATCTAACACGGGCTAGGTGGAGTTAACTGGTATTTGACACAATGCAAACATGATACTTTCCATCTTTAAGGATTATGTGTGCGCTCCTTAGATATATTAACTTTACAGGCCCACACACTCCTTTTTTTAGTCAAATATCATTTCTTAGTTAAGGTGGGCTCTAAAATATGATAGGGTGGGAGAAGAAGAGAGAATATAAATGAGATGTTATTTAGTACTTATTTGGATGTTCATTGAAGACATGAAGAGATAATTTAAATTGAATGCATTCATTTGAAAGTCAAATGAAACACATATGTGATTTTCTTTAGATATATGTAATCTTCTTGTTTTTTAACTTATGTTGTCCTTTTTTATGTGTAGCTTGACATTGCTGTCCTTCAATATCAAAATCAAAAGCTATTACAGAAGTTAGAGACTCAGAAGGTTGAGTACTCTGGTCTTGAGAATAAATTTTCTCAAATGAAGGACAAACAAAAGCCATATGATACCACATTATCAGTGGTCAATAAGTCTTGGGAAGAGGTAGGAACCCTCTTGTCTGTTATGACTTTCTCTCCTTTGCTCTTCTGCATATGGAACTATATATTGCTTGAGGGGAAATTGACTATATGTTTTGACAATAGGTGGTTAATGACTTGGAATCATGTTCCATCCGTTCAAGAGAGTCGAGCTGTCAGCAAGATGTTAAAGACAAGTCAATCATGGATGGTGAGGGTCATGCTTGTTCTATGCAGTGGCGCTAGTTATGATGAAAAAGCTTAGTTAATTCTGGGTCTAACTTCATGAAGTCTGTGCGTGTTTTCTTATGTGCGTATATATATACATATATTTTATACTAAACTTGCTAGTTGCTGTAAAATTACTGAGTTGGCTAAGTAATGGGGGGTTTTCTCATGAATGTTGCATAGGGGGACTTCATTTTTAATTTATGCTGATTGAGTCATTCAATATTGTATAGTGTTATTTCTTATTAGACATGTTATTCATCCTGCTATCCAATTACATTGTATTATGTTTTTAGGGGCGGTACATCTATGGTAATCTAAAAGAATTCTTTTGAAGCCTTTGGGCATTAATGAATGCCTCAAGTTGAGATGATTTTTACACAGTCAGTTTTATTTAATTTTCAAAGTAGTACTATTATTATTTGCTCACAGTCCCCTGCTCCAACTCTGATTTCTTAGTTCTTTACCATGTTGTTTCTTCTTTTCATATATATGTTGTGAATCAGTGATTCACAGAGCTTGAAAAATTTATGGGGGTCTGGATTCATACTTTACATACTTGTAAGAAGCATCAGTATTGTGGATGTTCAAATATACTTGCTGCTAAGGTTGCCTTGTATTGTTTATCAGATGGGGCTCCATCTGCGTTGCAGGATGCTTTTCTTAACCGCCTTGCACAAGCAGGTGCAACTGAAAGTTCATGTACATATAACATTTCTAATCAGATGGAAGAAGGTAGAGGAACTACCTTTGAAAAGACCAAGAATATTATAGGTAATGTCATAGCTGCAATTGACAACCAGTGGCATGTGAAGGATGCATTGCATGATGCACTGTTGAAAGAGCTTCCAGAAGAAGGTGAGAGTTTAGGAGATTAGATGTATTTCACGTATCATATGTTGTGAAACATTTACTTTCAAAATTATCCCTCAGATTTTGTGTGTGCTGCTCCTTTTCATAGGCACAAGTAGGCAGAAGACATCAAGTGACTTTAAAAATGAAGTTAAGAACTTGAGATTGGCATTTAGCGATATGTTTGTGAAGCACAAATTGCTGGCAAGGGAACTGCAGAGCCACCGTGACATGGATGCAAAGAATAAAGCTGAACTTAGACGTTTAAAAGGTAAAATATTTTTAGAATCCTTGTTGGTTTTCTTTTCAAAACATTTTGGTAACATCCCCTTTAGTTTCTTTGTTGTATTTTTTAAATATTTTTTTTGGGGAGGGGGGTGGGGCGGGGGAAGGGAATAGTTATGTATTGATTTTTGGGTTTGTAATGTTCTCCATCGTGGACAGTTTGTCTCTCTATGAGTCTTTGTCTCTCCATGATGGGAGAATCTAATGTACCACCTATAATGGGAGTTTCTCTCTCTCCCTCTCTCTCTCTCTCTCTCTCTCTCTCTGTGTATATATATATATGAGCTTGTTGAATTGTTATTATTCTTATGATGAGAATTCTCTGTCCATTGCACTTTTTTCTTTTCATTTTTTCTTAATGTTATGTTTATATATATATATATATATAAGTTGTTTAATCACCTGTCCTTCAAAAAGGAGGAAGAATTTTATTTCAGTTGGTTGTGATTCTCATGGTTTGATATGTCACTGAATGTTCTGAAAGTCTGTTATGTTTTGGTTGTATTTTGAAGGGGAGTTGGAAGCTACAGTTAGTGAATTAGCAGATAGTAATTGTCAACTAGCAACTCTTAAGGCAGAGAGTGATGCTGCAAAAGGGGCAGTTTTCCCAGTCCTAAATTTTGGGAACAAGCATGTTGATAGGGTTAGAGATAAGCAAAAAGATCTGCAAGATATGGAATCTACCCTCAAGGAGCTAATGGTATTGTGCTGCCTTTTATCGCCTTGATTCACTTCTGAAAGCTGATTTTGAAAGGGGTAATCATGTTAATTGATTCGAGCTCTGCAGGACCAATCTTCAAGTCGTCTAATGGACATAAAAGGCCTTCATGAAGAAAGGATAAAAATATTACAGCAGTTATCTAGTTTGCAGGTTATTTTACTGTGCTACTATGGGCTTTTTCTATGTAAATGCGAGTTCAAATTTACTCTTCACTTCTTGCATTTTTGAGTTCTTATTTAGTCATGTAAGTGATTGGGATTTTTGTTTTTGGCAGAACATGCTAAAGAATGTGAAGTGTATTTCCTCTTCCCAAGCCTATCAGTTGGTGAGAGATCAAATAGAAAAGTCAAAGTCAGAAGTTTTTGAGTGCCAGGCCTTATTTGAGAAACTACAGGTTGTAACTGGTCGGTAGTTTCATTTATGCCTCTATTGGTAATTTTGTTGAAACTGTAGTGTCATTATGCTGATAGTTTCTTGTTCCTTGAAATCATTAGGTTGAGAAGGATAATCTTTTGTGGAGGGAGAGGGAACTGAATGTGAAGAGTGACATTGCTGATGTTTTTCGAAGATCTTCTGCAGTTGTTGATTCTAGAATTTCTGATCTGGGTATAGAAATACAGAAACAGATTGAGGAAAGAAAAATCATTGAAGCGAAGCTGGAAGAGGCGTCAAGAGAACCAGGTTAGAGAAAATCTGATGCTTTCTTTTTAACTCTGGAATTCTTGCTGCATTTTTTCGTTGTAGACACCCTGAAATTGTGTTCACTATTTCAGGAAGAAAAGAAATCATTGAAGAATTTAAAGCCTTGGTTTCTTCATTTCCCGAGGAAATGGGTACCATGCAAGGTCAATTACGTAAATACAAAGAGGCTGCTTCTGATTTTCATTCTTTACAGGCTGATGTGCAGTCTCTTTCCAGCATTCTTGATAGGAAGGTGGGTATTTATGTTATTCAGTGAAATTCTGGGTTGCATTGAAAAATTTAAACTGTTTCCTTTTCAAACAGGTGAAAGAATGCGAGACTTTATCTGCCAGATCCATAGATCAAGTTGCTGAGATACAAAAGTTGAATGCTGTGGTATGTATCTCTTCCTACTGTGACTGAATTTATGTTGCATGCTGGGTGGAAGTGTTGAATTAGTGAGCTTGTCTTATTTGACTGAGGCCTTTTGTTAAGTTTATTCGTGAATAATTACCACTTTTAAGTAGCCTGCATTTTTGGGATAAAAAGAAAAAGAGTAATCTTTGAGCTGTAGTGTTGGTTGTGTCTCTATCATGTTTTCGACATGCATAGTAGATTTATTATGTTGGTGGGTATGTTTTGTGGATTTGTTACATTCCATTTGATAGTTGGATCTGCTGAAAGTTTCACTTGGTATGCACTTATACTCATATTTATATTATATTAGATATCAGTGGCTCTTGGGTTATAAAATGGCTTCAACAACTTTTTCTTAGGTAATATTAGATATGATTTGTTTAGCTTCATCAACTTTTTCTTTCCCCCATTATTTAATGTAGGTTCAAGATTTAAAGGAGAGTGAATCAGAGTTAAAGCTGATTTTGGAAATGTATAGACATGAGTTGACTGATCCAAGGTAAAGTGCCTTTACAAGTGTTTGGTGGTTTAGTTATGTGCAGCTTTCATTTAAGTACTTTGCAAAGAATGGCACTTTTTGAACAGCATCTATCCAGGACTTATCAAAAGAATTTTAAAATTGTCTTGCATTTTTTGATATTAAATTGTTTCTTTCTATTAACTAAATCAATGCAAGTTTTGTAAGGTATGCAGTTGGGTTTCCCATAATTATTCACAAGTGAATCTTTAAGGTCTCATGTTCGTTTATTTCCAGTTACATGATGCTGGCTTCAGTTGAACAATGTCATAACTCAATTGTAATAGTTAATGTGATTTTACCAATTCAGCCGATTTGCTTGTCATGTGTTGGTTTGATTGTGCAAAGGTAACATGTGTTTGATGTGTGGAGTTTATCTATTTGCAGGGATGTCTTGGAAGCTAGAGATTTGGAATGCAAGGCATGGGCACATGTTGAAAGTTTGAAGTCCTCTCTTGATGAACACACTTTGGAATTACGAGTTAAGACAGCAAATGAAGCTGAGGCCATTTCTCAACAAAGGCTCGCTGCTGCAGAAGCTGAGATTGCTGACTTGAGACAGAAATTCGAAGATTCCAAAAGGTATACTTTTCTGATGTGGTCAAACTGTTTTTTATTTAGTTATTTTGTATGATAGGAAACATAACTAATTTAGTAAAAATGAGTAGAAACACGTTGAACCAATTTTCCACCTAAAGATGTCTCAACAATACAAATACATTGGAAAAACAGATTACTTTCTGATCAAGAAGCATAAACAAAAACACATGCAGGCCAAAGAACCCCAGAGAAGCCCAAGATACTGTTGATTCCCAGTTCACATTCAATTTATTTATTTATTATTTGTACTTATCGAGTCTCAGTGAGGTAAAATAAGGAGATAATATTATTATTTAACTACTACAAGGGTTTACTTTGAACCTCCAGACTAAGTATCAGAATAATTTTGCATAATCAATTAAGCCTTTGGCCACTAAATCATGGGATTGACAATTTATGCTGCTGTCAGCCTTGTGCGACACTCTGCCTTTCTCTGGGCTTAAAACCTGCTTGTTACAATGTAAAACTCTAAGCAAAATGCAGGTGGAATTATAACTTATCTATGGTTCTTTATGGTAACTGGTAGACTATATTTGCTTAGGCAGTTCCTAGTTCTCGATTGACATGATTATTGCGTAGATGAATTTTTTTTTCCCTTCTCGATATTTCAGGGATATTTTGAGACTTTCTGATGCTCTGAAGTCCAAAAATGAAGAAAATGAGGCATACTTATCCGAAATTGAGGTTAGTTCTCTTCTTTATATGTGGACGAGATCTTTCATTTGTTATTGGATAGTTCTGACATTTTAGTTTGATTTTCTTCAGACAATTGGACAAGCATATGATGATATGCAAACTCAAAACCAACATCTACTGCAGCAAATTACTGAGAGAGATGACTATAACATTAAGGTGATTAACTCAGCATTTCCTTGTATCACAAGGTTTGTGGTGGTGTAGATTTTGTATCCTATAGTACAGAAAGGAAAAAAAAAACCACAGGCAATTACAGCATACAAAATTAATAACTATGCATAAAGTTTCTAGCATGGTTGAACTTTGATGACGTTAACTATGTATTTATTGCACTTTAAATGTCAAATTATATGATAGGATAAAATTATTAATATTTAACAAATAACTTTTTTTTTTTTGGTTGTAAAATTATTAATATTTAACAAATAACTTTTATTTTTAAAAAATTTATTTTGAGTATTATTAGGAAGGCTTGAACATTTTCTTAAAATTGGTTACTTTATATTGATTATGGTTTTTAAGAATAATGTAAGCATGCATCTTTCTTAGGAATAAATCTTTTAGTTTCTCATTGTTGTTGGCTGGGACGTGAGATAAATATAAAATTGTCAAATGCAACAAATGTGATATTGACTTATTGATTATGACTTTATATTTAATAAATAGAGCTCTGGTTTAAACCCATGCAATCAGAAATCAACAAAATCTTTTTAAGGTAAAGACACATTATTTTATTTGGCTGGTTTGAACAACCCTGATCATCAGGGCAATTAGTTCCCGGTTAACTGAGTTGGAACAGTCGGTCTGAATCTAGTTTCTAAAGGTGTTCTTTTCATTGGATATTTTTCTTTTTGTGATGTCAACACCTACCAAACTATAATTTTTTTTTCTTTATCTGTCTCATCCAAACTGTTTGTTTGGATGAAGTTATATTTGAAATATAATTGGCAACCTTTGAAAATGCCAGTAATGCATGGAACGGAAGGTTAGTAGTATTTTTTCCTTTGCCAGATCTATATGCATGCATCAGTGTACATGTGGTAGGCTAAATTGTTGGATTATTATATACACGTTCTAATATTAAGCTTCAATTTGCGGCTCTCTTCTTTCAGCTTGTTTTAGAGGGTGTGAGGGCTAAACAGCTGCAGAAGGCTGTACTCATGGATAAACGGAAAATGGAGAGGGAGATTCAACAAGGCAATGCATCTCTTAATTTCTATAACATGAAAGCTGCTCGAATTGAAGATCAGGTATTTCTAAACCTCCTATAAAACTTGAAATAAATTCATATGGAGTTGAGCTGAACTGATTGTTTGATACTTTCTTTACAGTTGAAAATGTGTAGAGATCAGATTCAGAAACTAGCAGAAGATAAGTTTCAAAGAGCAATTACATTGGAAAATACTCAAAAGAGATTGTCGGATGTCAGGAAGTCATCTCAGCAGGCACAGGAGGCTCTAGAGGAATCACAATCTAAAGTTGACAGAAGTCGAATGGGTCTGTCAGAGCTGCAGATAGAACTAGAGAGGGAAAGGTATAGTGGATGTTCTGCTCCGCTTCCTTCCAATCTTTTATAATGGTTGTGTGACCTCATGTTTTGTTGTTTGTTAGGTTTGAAAAGAAAAGAATAGAGGAGGAATTGGAAATTTTAAAAAGAAAGGCTTCACGGCTTCGAGCGCAGACAGAGGGTTCATCAATTGTTGAAAAACTTCAACAGGAACTTGGAGAATACCGGGAGATACTGAAGTGTGATGTCTGCCTTGACAGGACAAAACAGGTATCTGTTGACTCAACTTATATTTATTTAATTCCCATTCCACATTTCTTAGCTTTTTGGAGGTGAAAATGTCCAAATATTGGATCCTAGTCAAGTAAATATGTGGACCAACATGGAAAATGTGAAGGTGGGTATGACTTCCTGTGAAATTTATAACATCCTACAGCACTTTTGTAATGAATTAGGGCATTAAATGATACACGAAGCATCACAAAATTTGTGGATTTAATTTTAAACTGAGATAACTTCTATGAGGAAAGGTTGCACATTAATATCCATTTGTGGTTTTAAAATCTTTTGCTATTTAATATCTGTTTAGAGACCAGTCAGTCAGAAATTTCATGCTTACTATCATTGTCATTGTTATAATCATCATTGTGGTCATCATTATTTTGGCGTTTCTGGCGTAGCGCTTAGTTTCTTTTCTTTATCTTAATGCCAGGTTGTCATTACAAAATGCTATCACTTGTTCTGCAACCCTTGTGTGCAAAAAGTAATTGAAAGTCGACAGAGGAAGTGTCCACGGTGTTCCATGAGTTTCGGCCCTAATGATGTAAAATCTGTATACATCTAAAAGGAGATGGATGAAACGTTAATGAGACGTGCATCATGCATGTGCTCCAGTGCATATGATCCCAGACATGAATTATGAATTCCTGCAGATTCCCATGTAATTGTTAAATTAGTGAAATTGTAGAGAAGCCTTTGTTTAGGAGCAGCTCTCCTTCCCTCCTCAAACAGTCTTAGTTTTGCTGGTTCTGCTTCTAGGTTGTCAATTTAACTCAATTTTCTAGTGCAGAATAATCTTTTGCCCCTTTTAACTGCCTGGAGCCTGGAATCTTTCAATTTATCGTTTTCAGATTTATCCAAATGACCCATTGAGATTGTATTCCTGGTGGTGATGCAGCCTGCATGATCGTAAAAAGAATAAGATTTTATGTTCGTAAGTCAAAAAATGGGGTTCTCTGATTTGCACTCGTAGTCAGTGTCTTTCTATCCAAGGGTTTTGTTTCTGCCGAAATTAGATGAACCTGTAACTGAACTTTCGGCTGTACAGATTTTACTAGATGTTTAGGTAGATATTTTCAAGATGTTTGGTGCACAACATTTCTTTAGAGATGTAAATGTTCTTCAGATGGATTATTCATTTATTTATAAATGCAAAGATCTCAGTTTTGATCATTTCTTCTTAGTAGTTTATCTGCAAATTTTCTTGTTCTCATTTGGACGTTTGGTTCAAGCCTTCATGGTTGGCATTTGTAGACCTGTGGGCGTTCTTTACCCTTGTTTCTTTTATTATTTGTTCCAAAGGGATTTTGTTTGTTCTATTTTATGTTCTTCCCCCCAAAAAAAGGAAAAAAAAGCTTAATAAGCCTAGTCAGCCTTTGATCAGATTGAATTGGATTGGGAAGTCCATAATTCAATCTACATTGGATTGTATGCGAATTGGCTAAACATTATTTGTTTTGAACCTGAGCAACCCTGGATCATTTGGGCAATTTTTTGGTTCATGTGATTTCTGATACACTTCCTCGTGGCATAGACCTTGAATCCTAAAGTTCCAAACTACAAAAACCAAAAATGTAATTGGACGGTAAAAGAATCTACAAGGACGTAAAGTACAAGGGCACATGCTCATTCTATCTGCCATTTTGAAGGGAGTTTCTAATTCATAATTGACGAACTTAGAAGTACAGGAGCGCACGGTCAACAATTGAAAACATAAGAACCAGAGTTAAAAAATGGACTGAACAAAAGTAGCATGCCTTTCGTTTAGGGTTTTTTTTCCATGTCTAGAGAGGGTAATTGAGCTAGTAAGTTGATTGAGGACGTAACATGTCGAGTGAGACACAGGGTAGTATTACAGTGGAAAGTGGATTATGAATTTTAAGATTCATGTTAACCCCAGAAGCAAGCAAATCGTTTATCCGAAAATCTCCTAATGTTAGGGTTACTATTCCATTACCACTAAAACAAAGCACAATCACAATCGCAGTAGAAGAAGACTGAATATTATATACTGTGTTTGCATAATATGAGTTGGAGAAGTTATGTGCAGAGTTACACAGTTAAACTTGGGATGAACATCACCCTATCAAACAATAGATGGGGAGATTATGCACTGGAACGCATATTACCAACACCGGAGAGAATTTAACATAAACAATTTAGCCATCTGTACAAGCAGTCAAACATAATGCAATTGGGAGCAGATTTTGAGGATACGTCAAATACGGTAGTCTCAATGATAATATCTTTAACTTCCAATTCCGATCCACATCATCCTAGTACATTTACAATCCCCTGAAAATACAAACAGAAATCCAGTAAAGTAGGTTATAAACAATGACATGCAGCAACAATTTTGCTTATTGGAGGGGGGAAAAAAGGCATCCCATACAAAGCCCAGTTGGTAAACAAACCACTGTCCAGCATCTAAATCAGTCTTAGAAACATAAAATAAAATTTTGGACATGCTATAGAGAAGGAATCTTTTTTTCCCCTTGGAAAGTACATTCCTACGGTAAATTTGAAACACCTCTGAATAGATTTGTTTCATAAACTTTTAAAACACAATAAATCTACGAAACTGAATAAAGTGATCTAGAGTCATGACTTCCTGCGGAAGAGACTGTCCCACAATATGATGGGAAGATAGCAGAACTTTTGGTTCCAAGGTCTTCTGACTTGCAAGAATAAAAGAGTTGAATGCTAAACAGTTCAATGGATGAACAGTTTGAAAGTAGACAGAATGAATGCTTGGTTATGTGAAGAACAATAAAATCCCTTTCTTACTCTAGATTTACCTTGCTTAAGTTGCTAACTGCTGGAGCTGCCAAGATCAAAGTCCATCGTATAGTCATATTCAATAGTTGGAATTACAGAGGCAACAAATTTCAAGAATAAGAAAAGGTACCTACAAAACAAAAACTTACAACGATAAAAAAGTTGTTGCATTGACAGTTCAAGGTACTGGTCTAGTAAATCATGACAATAATGTTATTGCAGGATCCATATCTGACAAATTGATGATGGAAGAGTATGAGATGTTTTTATCGATATTATCCCGCATGCTCAATACAGCCATTCTGAGATAACCTTATTTTCAGAACAAACCTATTTTGACTCTTAACTAAATTATATAGCTTTTATATGTGACTCGATTACTTGATTGGTGTTATTAATTGGCAATTATCTACTTGATACAGTTTATAGATCAACAATTTTTTAAGACCCGTAGGGGGGACACCTCAGTGCTTATGACCCATAGGGCCTTGATGGTGTTAACTTTTCAAATCGCAATAGGAAAAAAAAATACTAAAAAAAAGAATAACTAATAAAATCATTACGTGACAAACAATTAGCCTGTGTGTGTATAAAGGCATACAAATGGGTGAGTCAAGACAGGAAATTACTTATCAACTTCTGGTTCCACTCCACGTGACATAAGTACATCAATAATCTTTTTCATCACAGCTCCATGTCGGCATGGATGGACAGATGCATGCTTTCCAGGCAAGTGGGGATGGTCCTCAATTGTTACCTGTGTCCAAATGATTGAATGTCAAAGCAATGATTTAACCACCAAAGCAAAAAATAACCAGCTTACTGCATAGAAGACAGAACAAAATTATCACACTTAACAGCTAATGTTTAACTCTATCCCATGGAAGAAAGTGAGTGCATATTAAATAAAAAAAAAAAAACAAGGAAGAACACAAGAATCTAGATAATATCTTCATCAATTCCCTGAGTTGGAAAGTTCTACCTAGAGAAGTTGAGCAATAAACAACAAACTCATAACCTAAAAAGGGTAACATCAATAAGTCAAACACTTTATGAACAATTGTGTCCTGTAACCTCTTTATGTGGCATTATCCATAAGGCATGGTTTCACATGAGACTGTCAAAACAGTTATACAAACAAGGAATAATATGATTCTGAGGCATCAACTCACAGTTTTGCGTGCATGATCTTGACTGACATCTTCAAGTACGAGCTCTGCTTGTAAAAGCATCCTTGACTAACAGCATTAGAAATGGAGTTCAATTAGTCTTTGAAGTCTTTATATCAGCAAAAAGTTACATTTTAGAGAAAACGAAATTAGACAAACTGAGATACCAACACAAATAGAAAATTTTAATAAGTCTAGAAACATGTAACCATAAACCAACTCATACATTCTAATAACCAATTAGCCAGAGACCAAGGCATAACCAGGATCGAGGAAATATAAAAAATCAGTTACCTTAACACAGCCTGGAACTGAAACAAAACACTGATTTTATTGACAGTATTTTTATTTTTTATTGTAGGTACAATAGCAGAAACATCTTTTCTAAAATTGATTGTTTACTTTTCATCTTTATTTTGTCAAGATGAACTGGATCTTTAATTATTTAATTGCAAGTGTACTTACAGGTACCAACCCTAACAGTATTGAGCACCAAGCCAAAGAAAATACGGGGAGGAGTAAGTTTTTTTGCACGACATATATATGTATATTACCTATCTTCAAAAACAATACACGCACACTCTAGAGTAGCAAGTGAAAAATGAATACATTCCAAACTGAGCCAAGGACTTAATTGGGGCTCAGCTGGCTAGTATGCTTTACTACTCAAGCTTGAAGTTGATCCAGGGACCCTCCAGTTAGCTGTGAACTTATTTTATTAGTATCTCTGCTGGAAGAACTTGGTTTCCAACTACTTTTGCAATATCTATCAGCTGTATAGCACATGCACTCAAATAAATTTTAACAGATTTCAGGCACAAGATCATAGAAAAATACAAGTTACCAAAGAATATAAATAACAAAAAGAGAAAAGCCAAATGGTTCTGAGTCTATTTTATTATTCGGCTCCATAAGTCAAGCTAGGAACCAATTGAAACCAACGTTGCTGTTTCCAGTGAATGTTCTGGCTGTCGCTCCAGACGATTGTGTTCCTTTAACTGTTACTTAATGTTAGTTGCATGTTAACGTTCTTTTGTATATGGTGGACTGCTTGTTCGCCGCTCTTGTAATTTCGGCTTTATTTTAGATAAATATTTTGTATTTCTTTTTTTTTTTTAAAGAAAAAGAAGAAAAAGGAAAGTAAAAGGACTTCACTCGTTTTGAAAGAAAACTCAAAAACAGGCTCCAGCTTGACTCTGTTGAGCTAGAGAACAATCTTAACATGTAGACTTCAACTGACTCAAGTTGAATACCAAATGACAGCAATTCTTGATAATAATAAAAAATTTGGAAAAGAAAACAGCTAGTTACTGAAACAAACCTCATCATACCCAGTAAGCCACACTCGAGGAGTTTGGTAATATTTATCATACCTGAAAGTGAGTAATATCAATTAAGCTATTGATGCCAACATATAATTAGCTACAGAGACCAACAAATTGAAGTGAACTTCAATTGCCTTATAATTGAGCTATCCAGAAAGCAACACTTTATTACCAAAAACTTCGAAATAAAAAGCAACAATTTCTCCAAAAGGCAACATGCTTCTAAGTTCCACATGGGGAAAATATTGGACCTGGTCAACAGTTAAAAAGAAAACGAATCTTACGTAATGCTGACATCATAGGTTCGTGTTCGTAAAATATTGTCATCTTCAGGTTCATGAGCAATAATATAAGTTCCCTGCAATTTCAAACAAACCCAAAAATTCTTAGCTCTCTACGATATACTAACATCATTTTCATGGTTGAAAGCAAAAATTAACATCCTGTGCAAGAGACTAGGGAAGAAGGTTGCTCATGATCTAGATTAGATAATATATAAAAAAAGTTTCAATGAAATATCAAATCCTTCTCTATAACTACCCCCCTCACTCCTACCCAAACAAGAGACTCTTACCCTCCTCCATCTCTTATTTTGTTTGCACTCATTAAAATTGCATACAAACTATTTTTATCATAAAATTAAGTAATTTTAAGAAAGTATTAAGACTAGGGCATAACCCAATTGGTAGTCACACCTCTCGTTTAAAGAGGAGGTCAAATTTCCCTCCCTGAACGTTGCTACTAATAAAAAGAAAAATAAATAAACTATATCATGTGTATTGAACAGGCTACAACATGAAACTTATCAACGAGTAGACCCAGCACAAAGACATGAAGTTTTAAAGAGACAAGAACTATCACCGCACGCCAATTAAACACTTACAGGATCTATTTCAATGTTGTCAGCTTCTTCATAGTCAGCCATGTCAGGAATATCGTCTTCATCTTCCCCTCCAGCATGTGAAGGGGCCAACTTCACAGCCTTATTCTTGCTGATTTCTAAACTTTCAATGGAGGGTAAGTTTTCCTCCTCGCAACTTCTATCTTTTAAAGATAAGAGATAGTCTGAGTCAATGGTTCTACGAAATTATTTGTGTACTTTAACCAAAGTAACTTACCCTTTGGCTTCCCATGGGTTGCCAACCAGCCATCATTATCTTCATTATCAAGAAGAACTTCCATACCAGCAGCTTCATACTCCTCTTCAATAGATGCAGCCCTCCGTAAGCAAGGGACTGAATAAGAAGTAAACAGATCACCCAATGTAATTAAAGGTACAGGGCAGCGATAAGCAAGGGCAGCAGTTTTCTTTAAGTTTATACTTGAGAGAGAGAAACCCACGCACACACACAATACTGGGCAGTTAGCTCAAATGGTTCTTGATTCAATGAGGATTAACTCCAACCAATTGGATTGCTTGAGCAAACTTTTTAACTTTTTGGAGGCCAAAAACAGAGTATAAGAAAAAAAAATCTCTTTGCTTGGTTTTCTTTCATTTACAGAAACCATGAAAAGGATCACTATAAAGGTGGCATAAATCAATGATTAAAATGAAAAGGAAATGATACAAAACATTGAGCACTAGCAATATTATTATGCCTGAATATTATAATCCCCAGTAGCTATTAATAACAAGATGAAAATTTGTCGCAGGAAGTGGGAAAAAACAAAAGGATTGCAAAGAAATAGAGTAGTGTGATGTCATCATACCATTTCTAGTAATCAAATACTGCTTTTCTGGTGGTAAGTATGGCTTCCTCTTGCTTGGCTCACCTGATTCCCTAACATGATATGAATCGAAAGGAAAATACCAACCAAAAAGTAAGATATCACCTCAAAACCTTGTTAATAAAACAAAAATAAAGTGATGAGAAGATACAAAAGAAATAAAATCCAAGGAGATTAAGAATTGTAGCCATCACTAATAAGACTCTACAATCTAAATATGTAATAACTATTCAACCAGCATATTTGAAAACTCTAAAACAGGCTGCTTTCTCTAAATTCAAATGATCAGAATACTTAATCAAACAAAAACCCATAAACCCATTTGATAGATGGGTTTTTTATTTCATTTAACCCTGCAATTCAGCCAAGTTGATTGACAGAATCAGTGGCAAACTCTTAAAACCCTCGCTTCACTTCCCGAACTTTATTGTTTCAACAAATTCATAATAGCCATTAGTCAAAAATGAAAACCATAAACAATCCGAACATAAAGATAACAAATTACAATCAAGTAAAATTAAAATATCGAATTTTACAATAAATAGAAACAAAGGGAAGGAAAATACCAAGACCAGGTGGGGCACTTGGAGACGAGGTTATCACCAGCAGTGACAAACTCGGTGACGCTGAGAACACCCTTTTCTTTGAAGGCTGAGACCGTACGAGGCCCTGTGATTTTCTCTACGGTCCCTTTGAAGGCCTCGTGAAGCTTCTGCGACAGAACCATTCTCTTTCTTTTTCTACACAAAATAAAAATCGCTGCTTTTCTTTGCTTTCCTTCACCAACACAGAGAGAGAGAGAGAGAGAGAGAAGAGAGAGAGAGAGAGAGACTCTTGGGAGAAGAGATTTCGTGCGTGGTAACGACAGATGATTCCATGTGCATGGGTCTGTCGTTTATTCGCGGAACGACGTATTCCAGGGGAAAACTAAGACGACGCCGTTTAGGTGAGTTGCTGCGCGTTCAGCTTAGCCTTTTTTGAAAGAGATATTATTAACTAGCCAATAATGATTTATATTTGTTCGAAAAGAAAAGAAAAGAAAAGAAAAGAAACATCTATAATCGAAAATCAAATTAAAAACCTGTAAATGGACCTGATTCGAATCCGATTTGACATATTGGGATCATACTGGACTGGATTGGATCAATTTTAAATAAATCGAACTTGTGCCAAATTCGATTTGGCTCGACTCATTTACACCTCTAGTTTTTGTTTGATACTAATGAAGAAGCAAAGTGTCTACCTTTGCAATGTTTTGAAGGATATACAACAAATTGTAGTTTGATCTTGGCCATACGGGTGCAAAGTGATTGACATACTCTTTTTGAAGGCTCATTTTACAATGTTTTGAAGGTTATTAGGTGTTTTGAAGGAAAACTAAAATAAAAGTGCCATTTTGCGTCATCAAACTAAGGATTTTGTGTTTCAAAGAAAATTTTGGGCATTTTTCTAGTCCTGGATGTTTTCAACACGTTTCAGATGTGTTACAGATGTTTTTTTGGCATTGGTTGAAGTTCATTGCCAGAAAATAGCAACATAGCTAAGTAGGTTCTTATTTTGGTCAAAATCAAAATTTCTGCCTAATGTCTTTTTTGTTGTTTTTCAGGTCAATCTGAAGCCACCTACATGTTTAGAATGGTTATTATGATGATTTGGACCAGGTTTGGGGGTCTCAGGTGGCCTACATTATGTTTTAGGATGATTTGAAGCTCAAAAAAGGACCTAAAACCCAGCTGCTGTTTTGCCCAGAAATTTGAAGCTTTTTCGTTACCAAAGGTTTTTAGTGACGGAAGTTCATCAGATTTTTCGTGGCTAAAACTTTACTGCGACGGTGTTCAGATTTTTCGTCACTAAAAGTCAAATTTCCAGATCAACTTCAGACCAAATGTCATCATGATCAGAGACATGTAGGAGTTATTTCGGGTCTGTTGACATTCCAAGAAGCAAGTTGTGGGTGTTTGAAATCGTCTCGTTGTCTATCCTCTCTTACTTCGACATATTCTACGCTTTGCTCATCCATACACCTACACAAACCCGGGAAGTTCTCACACCCTCTCTCTCTCTTTAATTGATTTTGCATGACCTAACTATACTGCAAAAGTAGTTCTTCCAGCTGAGATGCTAATTGAATGACCTGACAGGTTTCGAGACTTATCTATTTTATAATTTTGTGTCCTGGTATCTCAATTTGTCTAGTTTCTGTTTCTCTAAAATGTAATTTTTGTTGATACAGAGACGTAGAACACTGATTAAGCTCCATTTCTAATGCTGTTAGTCAAGGAAGCTTTTACAAGCAGAGCTTGTACTTGAAGATGTTGGTCAAGATCGTGCACGCAAAACTGTGAGTTGATGCCTCGGAATCATATTATTCTTCGCTTGTATAACTCTGTTTTGACAGTCTCTTATGTGAAACCATGCCTTGTGGATAATGCCAGATCAAGAGGATGAGTTTACTTCATTTGCAGGACACAATTGTTTGTAAAGCCTTGACTTATTTATGTTACCCTTTTTAGGCTACTAATTTGTTATTTATTGCTTGACTTCCTTAGGTAGACCTTAACAACTCAGGGAAGTGATGAGATCTTCATCTAGATTGTTGTGTTCTTCTTCCTCATGTTATTTTATATTTTAGGTACTTTTATCAGGTTCTTATTTACTCGATATGCACACACTTTCTTCATTGCAAAAGAGTTAACATTGGCTGTTAAGTGTGCATTGACTTCTATTGACCTATTCGCAAACGCTTTGCTACTATTGATGCCGGGATGGGGCTGAATCACTAGGGTGTCAAGACCATGAGGTGGAGTAATGATGTATATACTTATCAAAAGGACAATGCAATAATGTAAATTATCATTTTTTGAGAGCTTATCAGAAAATTTGTTCAAGGTGTTTCGAATTACCAATAGCAATGTACTTCGCAAAGGAAGAAAATTCCTTCTCTATGGCATGTCAAAAAATATTGTTTCATGTTTTTAGGACTGATGTAGATGATGGGCAGTGGTTTGGTTTCAAAGTTGCTGATGTAGAACAATCAGTATAAAACCAAAATAACATAATAATAAAAACCAACGAATATATTTTATATGAATATAATTGAATCAATACAACAGTAATATAAATTGTAGAATACTGACTTGAATTGTAGATAGAGTCCTGCAGAGTTGCAGTGTCCTTTAGATAGTATTTCTCCTCTACCCTTGTGTTTGTAGTTCGATAGGAGTCTGTCCACTAGGATTAAACTATCTTAAATCAAAGTCTAAGCACAGTGACTTTGATTTCTGGCGAACAGTGGTATGAATTCTCTTAGGAAGTGTTAAAAATGTGAGAATGATAATGTTGTTCAAAGGTGTGTTTTTGGTTTGAATGTATTGTCAATATATAGAGGTTTGACACCTCTTCATCCAACAGTTATGTTAACTGTTTAACTTATTCGAATTTCAGATTTTGGTTTTATCTAAAAACGAATTTTTAATTAATAAAAATAAATTATTAATTAAACATCTTTTGACAAGTCCAAACCAAGATGAGGCCCAACTTTGCCTCTACTAGGCCCATACTCTATTTAGTATTTTTAAAGTGTTGGTGCTTATAAACTATGGAAGGAAACAACTCTCTTCCAATGTGGGACTGAATGCAAGTGTAATTTCCTATACAAACTCTAACAGTTGCTGCTGTATGTCATTGTTTATACCTACTTTACTGGATTTCTGTTTGGATTTGCAGGGGATTGTAAATGCACTCAGGCGAGGTCGATTGGAGTTGGAAGTTAAAGATGATATAATTTAGACTACTGTATTTGACTAGTTCTCAGAGTCTGCTCCCGATTTCGTTATGTTTGACTCTATGTACAGATGGCTAAATTGTTTATGAAAAATTCTCTCCGGTGTTGATATTGTTCCAGTGCATAATTTCCCATCTATTGTTTGATATGGTTGATTTAAAATTCCTATCAATTGTTCGAAGGCAGAGTGCTTGAGGATACTCCAGAATCACTTCAACATAGAGACTCATACTTTTGCTCCGGACAGGGTGATATTGGAGGCATTGCAGAATTGTTCTCTTGGACAGGCTAAAGGTTTAAGACAAGCCCATAATCTTTACATGTCTTTCGTGAAGTCGAAGAAGAATGAGGCAGTTCAACTTGGAGCTCAGGCCTTAGATTTGAAGTTACCATTTGAAGAGATTGAGGTCCTTGATTAAGAGACAACTCGATGTTTGAAGAGGTACAAGTTTTGTCTGCTACCAACCCTGATGATCATGCTATAGTTGGTCCTCATGTTAAACAAATAGGGCAGAATCCTCCATTCCCTGGTAATTATAATCCTTTTGGCACATATCTGGAATTTTTATCAGATTATTTTACCCAGCATCTTAAGTTAGTTGGCATCTTATTTGAAGGATTCATAATTCAGCGTTTGTTTTCTTTTCTTATTTTCTCATGTCGGTTGGTGTTATGGTAGTCAATAGTGGTGTTAGGAACCAAGTATTTTCTATCTGGAGGAGACACCTCTCTTTGGCTCTTTCAATTCTTTTTATCTTTTAATATCCTCTCTTTTGGACATGCATCTATCTATGAGGTGCTACCCTAGTAAAATATAAAGTGAGATCAGACCTTGCCCTCCACTGCTAATTTAGATCAGGTGAGAATTAGATGTCTGGTTGATAAACAAAGATGATGCTTGTGACATGTTCTGTGGCTGTGGGCAGAAGGCAAAACTTAAAATGGGGGCAAAAGTTGAATACCTTGTTGACTGAAGTACAAGGTCGGATGAGAACGAATCCGCGTCCAATTAGAGGAAGTTGCTCCGGCAAATTAGGCTATAATTTTAGCCCACCACTTTTTCAAATTCGAATCTTGAATCCATGCCTCCTTAAAATTTTTTTTTTTCCAAAACGATAGTAATTTATTGATAAAACGAAATAAAGTACAGAGCAGTCATAATGTCAAATACGAGTACAACATCTCCAATGACCAAATACAAAAACAATTTGGGAGAGAAACAGCAAATCCATATTGAAAATTCGAACAGTAAAATACAAATTTATTTTGTCAACTTATTATTTTATCATATTTTTATGCACAATGTTCTAACAAGTTAGTTTCAAACTTTCAAGTTAAATTAAAATAACATTGTTTGATGGCTTTTGTTTTAGGCTGACCATATATAACTCATCTCACTTTGGCTTGACATGTGGTTTTGTTTGTAAACTAGAACCTTAACACGAGTTTCACTGATGAGAATGATTCGACTGTGGAACCCTAATCACTGGGGAAATAAAAAAATTTATATATTTAAAAAAAAAAAAAAAAAAAAAGTCGTTTTAGCTAGCTTAAAATCCAAGCCCTATTGACCCTACTCAAATGGGATTCAAATTTAAGCTAAAACCAATTCTCTCATTGATGGTCATGGTTTCAGGGAAGAAACAAGAGTTGGCTTTGGGTTTTGAATTTTAAATTCTAGAAAGAAAAAAGAAAAAGAAATTGTGTGATAAAATATTAGCATTGTGGAAGGCAAAACGCTCTCACATTCCCCTGGACCATAGTGTCCTATGCTGTAGTTGAATTTTGATAGAGACTTGACTCAACGTAAGTTTTAGAAATGTGTCCATGCATGTCCACTGTAGGCCTTCTTCACATGCATATCGTTCTCAGTAAACTAAGACATAGACATGGCTTTCACACCCCCCTCAGGACACATTTGCTCCTTATGAGCCTAAATGTCCACATTACAATGTCAAATCTAACGTACGTACTATTTTACATTTTCCCTAATTAATGTCCACATTGGTCTCTGACACCGTGATCGTTACATCTCTTTTTTAATTGTATTAATGATAATTACACGTGTGGGCGACTTTCAACTGTGTTTGCATTGATAGTCATCGTGCGAGTTGGCATGCATAATCTCACTCAAGTTTTTGTTCATTATTGTTTTTTTTTCTTCCATAGTTTACATGAGATGTAGAGTATCAATTTCACATTCACAAGTGAAATTTTGACCCCATCCTACTATACTATTTAATTACATGTAACTCCAAAGCTATTACAAGAAGAGGTCCACTTACCCAAGTTAAGGGGCAACACAATTAACTGGTGTGGGAACATAACAAGATGTGACCGAACTCAAAACTTTGACACCTTTGATATGATGGATTGGATCAACCAATCTTCTGCTTCATTGAAATTTGCAAAAGCTTAGGCACCTTGAAATTAATTTGTCATCTCCCTCCAATGTTAGGTTTTTTAATTTTCTTTTTGAGTTTTGAGTATAACAGTAGCTAACCTGTAACATATAATATGGGGTTTTTTTTATTTTATTTTTTGGTTTTGAGTTTTACCCCTTGAAACGAACACTCGGTTTCACTTCATCCCATGAAACTTAAATTTTCTCACTTAACCTCAAGATCTCTAAAAATTGCTAAAAAGTTCTCACTTTACCACTTCCGTCAATTTCCATCCACAAAACAAAAGTATTTAGTATGTTGACATGACATGGGCATTTTAGTAATTTTAGTTATTAATGTTACATCCCGGGATCGGCTTCGCCATATCACGATATTGTCCGTTTTGGGCCCCCCTCTCTTCCCTCACGGTTTTGTTTCTGGAAGCTCACGAGCAACTTCCCATTGGGCAAAAGCTTAGGCACCTTGAAATTAATTTGTCATCTCCCTCCAATGTTAGGTTTTTTAATTTTCTATTTGAGTTTTGAGTATAACAGTAGCTAACCTGTAACATATAATATGGGGTTTTTTTTATTTTTATTTTTTGGTTTTGAGTTTTACCCCCTGAAACGAACACTCAGTTTCACTTCATCCCATGAAACTTAAATTTTCTCACTTAACCTCAAGATCTCTAAAAATTGCTAAAAAGTTCTCACTTTACCACTTCCGTCAATTTCCATCCACAAAACAAAAGTATTTAGTATGTTGACATGACATGGGCATTTTAGTAATTTTAGTTATTAATGTTACATCCCGAGATCGGCTTCGCCATAGCACGATATTGTCCGTTTTGGGCCCCCCTCTCTTCCCTCACGGTTTTGTTTCTGGGAGCTCACGAGCAACTTCCTAATGGGTCACCTATCCTAGGATTGCTCTAGCCCAAACTCGCTTAACTTCGGAGTTCCCATGACTCCGCAGTCCGTGAGCTCCCAAAAGGCCTCGTGTTATATGGAGGCGGACATGTACATATAAGGCACATCACTCCTTCTCTATTGGTCGATATGGGATGTTACAATTAAAAAACTATAAAATCCAAATAAAAAATAAAAAACAAATTTTAAACATTTTAAAATTTTGTTAGGTAACAAACCCCTTTCTTCCCCTCCCCGTTAGCTCACCAACCATCACCTCTATCTTTTCTTTTTTTACTTTCCGGTCACCCCAAACCAAAAAACACCCAGCCCAGAAAGAGAGAAGTTAGAATTATAAAAATACCCATGCAACATCAGCATACTTAATGGTTTTGTGGATAAAAATGGACGGAAGTGATAAAGTGGGAAAATTTCAGCAAATTTTAGAAATTTTGGGAGTTAAGTGAGAAAATTTCAGTTTTAGAAGGTAAAGTAAGACCGAATGTCCATTCTAGGGGATAAAATAGTGTCATTATCTATATATATAAAGCAAAAGGCAGAGAATGGTGAAATATTCAAAATACCAAAAAATACCCTTGGTTAATTCAAACATTAGAATTAAAATTATTAATTAAATGAGGATAATATAGTAAATTCACACTTCTAAAAAAAATTAAAATTAAAAGAAAAATATAATGGATCCTATTTTCACGGAACACAACTATCCATTATCTTTTTAATTCTTAAAAAAAAAAATTCTTTTAAAAAAGGCCTCTTGCAGGCGCGGAAGCGCATGCAGAGAGGCTAGTATTGAGTTGTTTGAAAGGTGTCCATGTACTCAAAATATGAATTTTAAACTGCAATTTAGAGTTTTTGAGGCTAGCTCAAGTAGGTGACGGTGGGTGGAGAATTGCATTAAGTTACATCTTCAATCCTTTCAAATGTAACAAATAAGAACTCGCGAGGTTGCAAAAACTATTACTATATAATAACAATATTATGTAAATAAAGTTTAACGAACTAAATATTTAAGTTTAAAATGTATTATGCAACCAAAAAATTTGGAGCTAGAAAAGCCATTGGTTTATCAAAAACATACATTTAATTGGAAAAAAAAAAAAAAGAATACACTTTCTAAAAAATTTTGAAAGGGGAAACTAGTTGAAAGTACAACTTTTTTAGGGAGCTCATGGGGAATTATTTTACCATTTCCGCTGAAAGTATTTTAGAAAATTAAGATCCCACGATCAAGCTTGGCTCTCGAGAAAATGCTTTTTTCGATTGCGAAAGTACTCGGAAATGAGGATTTTTCTTGTACTATCTCAACTATATAATCCATAATATATCCATACCAAGCCTCCCAACCGAAGCAATTTCCAGGCAACTCCTTCAATCATGACCTAATTAAACTTGCTTGGGTGCATTCATATGACCCAACAAAGAAATTGCTTGCATTCTGCACTCTAAGCCTTGTCTTGTTAACCATACGCCTAATAATGCAAGGTGGTCCATCAGAAGCTAGCCCTAGGACCAGCCGTGATTTGACACGTATTAACTATTTTGCCAGTTAATAATTAATACCAAGGCACCACACGCCTCAAACTCAAGCTTGCAAGGAAGGTTTGCATTCGTCTGATATATGCAGTCAACTTCCACAGCTAAAAGTAACTTTCATTGGTTTATTAATGTAACCAAGAGAAAAATAAAAAACATAAAATCAGGTTTACAAAAGAAAAGTAGTTCCGGAAAATTAAGGCAGTTTCTATTCACACTCTCAATTTGTCATCTTGCAGTTCGAAATCAATATTTGTTTACATTTTAAAATATTCACACACAAAAAGAATACATAATGGCAAAGTGAGAATGTATATGATAAGTTCTAATGTTTCATGAGAATCAAATGAAATGAGGATATATGTTCAAATTTTTAGTTTGCTCTTTTTTTATTCTCGAGTTTTTCATGAATTTTGTGAACAACAATCGGCCAGGCATGCATGCGTATACTATACGTCTTCCTTTTGTCATTAGCTCATAAAGGTAGACACATCATAGTTTCCCAAACAAATGTATAAATAGATGCAAGTCCAGGGAAAACAAAAGAAAATGAAATGGCGAAAAAGAGATAATTCATATAAGATTTGCTTAAATTGATGTAATTGATTCATTTTAGGACAGTTTGATGCATATAGTTTGTCATTGAATGGATTAAAAAAAGTGATCCCACTTGCGAGAACAATTTGTATCTTATTACGTGACAGTGTTTGATGATGAAACAATTTAGGAAAATTTTCCTATATATCCATTCATGTAGACTTAATCATACACAATCTTTTAACCGAATTATTTTGGCCCTTGTCATGTTCACATGCGAAAG
Source organism: Prunus salicina (assembly GCA_020226455.1). NCBI lineage: Eukaryota > Viridiplantae > Streptophyta > Magnoliopsida > Rosales > Rosaceae > Prunus > Prunus salicina. The sequence continues at coordinate 16,011,277 of CM035343.1, read as the reverse complement.
AATGGCATTATACAAGTCTTCCTTGGTCCATAGTAGAAACAGATTCTCTGAAAAAGCCTCATCATGAGAAATTGGATTCTCTTTTCCTTTCAATTTCCGCATTTCAAAATGATTTCATAAAGGAAAAAAAGAAGACGAAAATAGATTGAAAGCAGATAGCAAATCTTAGCTTATGTCAATTTTATTCACAAAACTGGATTGTTGTCCTTTCAATTATTGTTGTACTAATAATTATAATAATATATTTCATTATTGTTGTACTAATAATAATAATATATTTCTCTAAAATAAAATTAATAATATCTTTAAGATCTAAAAAAGACATAATTCCACTATTTGTGAGTCAAGTAGACTAGTACTTTAATTTATTCACTCTTAATTTATTTATGCTATGATCTTGAAAGATTAGCAGTTGCATAGAGATTTTAATATCTGTACATGTTGGAGGCCAAATGTCCCTAAAAAATTGCTAAAAGCTAATTAAAGAAACCCCTCACAAACTATCACCAACCACACTATATATGCAAATTTGCATAAATCTTTGTTTAGAATAACCTCACTTGGTTTGCACATGTGTATCATAAAAATGCAGGTTTCTTGTTTTCTTATGGGTTGGAAATGATTTGCATGTGGGGTTGTATGATGAAATTCATACTAATAAGTGCTTAGAGATCCTTATGTTCCTAAACCGACATCATTAATTTCAGGCAAGAAAACAGCGGCAAAGCTAGAAATTTTAATATCGAGGTCAAAATTCAGAATTAATCACGTCAAAATGTGCAATTTTGAGTATGTATAAGCAACGAATATGTCTCCCCCTGGATCTCTTTATCACAAAAAAGGAAACATGGATGCATCAAAAGCATACAAGTATCTCATGATTAATTGAGCAAAAGCATTTGATTCCCCTCTCTCTTTCCAACTGGTCAATTAAAAAGAAGTGAGAGATTCTTGCTCATTGTAAACGTACTAATAATAACTCGATCGCAGTTTCCAATTAATTCATTAGATATGAACCTTGATTAATTATCTTTTAATATACTTGGCTAGCAGTAGTAATTAAACCATGATTAGTGAAATAATTAACCAATATCTCTTATCATTAGATTCTTCATGTGTATACACTGTCTTTGTCCCCTCATGTTGCTTGCTTTCGTTTTTGGTCCAAGAAAGAAAATAGATTCTTCATGCTTGTGGGGTAATGATTTCATTTTCATGCTAGGACACAATGCCAGATCTGAGTACCTAGATACTGATCAATTAATGGTACTATATGTGTATATATGGGGCAAAACATCAAGATTTTCTTGTTCATATGTTATAGATGCTTCCAACTGATTAATTAATTATGAGTAATAACCTAAAAATAATAATGTCAGAGCATACAATTATGACAAATAATGTAACCAAAACAAAATATCATCAAATATTATAAACTAACTATTAGGATTTTGGAGGTTTATACTTTGTATAAGCCAACTATGGTGATCATATGGGGCATGCATAACAATTTGTAACTTTATGATTGGTGTTAATTGAAAGACATGAAGAAACTATTGCATGTCCCAAACCATAAGGTCCCGTTTGGTTCATGAAACGGATTTGAGGGGAAATTACTTCACATGTCATTTCCTAAGGGATGAGAAATGGAATATTCATTTCCCACGTTTGGTAATGCCGGGAAAGTAACTGGGAGATTTCACCTTATTTCTTTTCCCATGTTTGTTTTGAGTAGGAATGGAAAACAAAGTTTGTATAATTTTCCAATTATACCATATTAAATCAAATTAAAAAAGAGTGCATTTAATGATATATTGTAATTCTAAATTATTAATGGGGACAAAATGGTCATAAATAATGTGTATTGAATGTTGGTTCATTTTCCCAAACTTTTCTATGATGAGGGAAAACAAAACCCAAGTTGGGAGGATGGCTTCACTTTCCCCCTTACTTTCTCATGTGCTAAGCAACCATTTCCCATGCTCAAAGAGTTATCAAACATGAGAAAACAATTGATTTCCTATCCCGAAGTCTCCTTTTCCATGAACCAAACGGGGCCTAAAGGGTAAATTGTGCATATCATGCATAATTTTGTGATGGATATCTAGAAAAGGAAGTCAACAAGGTCTAACCTAGTGGAAAAGGGCCTTAACTTACATATAGAGGTCTTAGGTTCGAATCTCCATGTCATCTTAGTTGTGTGTGTGTATGAGAAATCCTCCGTCCCCTTGAGTTAGACTATTGTAGTAAAAAAAGAAAAAGGAAAAACAATATGTAAATATCACGCATGTATGTTTTTTCTTTCTCGTGAGGTTCGATTTGATGCTTCGTTAATTAAAATGCCTAGAAACTTTGAATGGAGATTAGTTAATGAAAGATTAAGTTACTTTGTGCTAGCTAGCTTGATATACATTGTTGATTGTTTCTCTAATTAACCACGGGCTTATAAGTGATTGTTTAATATATGATAGGAGTTTTAGTTTCAAGAAGTCTTGCTCTGTAACTTTTAAATCTTATCCCGCACCAGCATATATATAACCCATTTTCTAGCAACTTCAGTTTTTCGGCTTCAATTGTAGCATAACATTTGGACAAGTAATATAAAAATGTTATCCATTTAACTGTGATAAAATAAATCACAATATGTTTAATAAACAATGAAAGTACGTAATCACAATGATAAATGACGAACTTTCAATTTGTTTAATCTTTAATAGGAATGATTCTTGAAAATTGACCTACAATATATAAAATGAATTATTTTGATTATAAGATCGTATTGTGGAGTACATCTAAACGAGTACTTAACATCATATTAACTTATTAACTAACAATCAGTGTTTGACTGCTCGTGTGCAAACAATAAACAATAAAATAAAATGCAAGAAAAATTATCGTTTCAAAGAGGGTGTTAAGAGTAATATCTCAGTATTAGTAAAAACCAATCATCTTCAACTTATGGTGAGTGCAAAGGACAATTATTTGAGTGATTGTAAAGACAAATTATTGGTACCTTAATAACATGTCTTTAATTCTGATTGATTGTACGTATAAAGAGCAATTATTTGGTACTACTAGAATTTTCCTGTCTTTAATTGTGATGACAAACCAACCACAAAAAACACGATGGCTACTGTTAGTACCAAGTAATACAGGAGCCTCAGCTACCAAGACTTTTCTTCATGAAAATTTCACCACATCAAACTCCAATCATCTTTTTAATCAAAAGGTTGTCATCAACATATGCACTGTCATTATCATTTGATCAACACCCTTATTGCTTACTTTAGCGCAGAGAGAGAAAGAGAGATAGAGAGAGGATTTTGAGAGGATTTTGGTGTCCTTAGTTTTGTCTCATGCTGCAGTGTTTAGCAACCTCTTAATTGTTATTGTTTATACAAGAGTAAATAGGAGCTCAATGATTAGCTACTTGTGAGTCTTTTTTAACATAGCGCTTGCCAGTGTGGTGTGCAGAGAAGATTTAACATGTGGGGACCTATAAACAAATTTTCTGTCTCTCTCTTGAATTTTAGTCCAATGGGCAAATGAAGTGTGGCAAATGAAGGAAGGGAAGACAAGATGGAAGAAGATAATGATGGTGAGGTCATTAACCACTAATGCACATTGGAGCACTGGGGCCCTTAAGTTTTTGCTATTAAATTAATTTAATTATAAAATCAATTCTATATGTTATACCTACCATTTTATTTAGTTTCATAATATTGTCACCTAGCTTTGGGTATCTACATGGGTGTCTACATTCTCTAGAATCCCCATTAATTAATTTCATTATCTTAATCATTGTCTAATTAAGAAAATCTGAAATAGATTAACCCTTGTAATTAGGTGAAATAGTTATAGCAAGTACATAAGTACTCCCTCAAAATTGGATTGTATCACTTGAGCTATCTATGGTAGTGGAATCTTGAAGTGTTCACATGGTTTAACTATTTAGGCTTGAGTTTAGCTCAACAAATATTTGTTCTTTAGTGGCATTATAAAAAATGAAGAGAAATAGAGTGGCCCTCACCCTCTTCAACTTGACACTTGAACTTTACAACCCCATTGAGTGATCAATTTCTTCTAATAATTTTGTAAGATTAACTCCTACTGTGGGTAATGATTTAATGCTTTATCACTGATTCTACAACCCATCACAATCTTCTATACATAAAATTCCAAACTTTTCACTGAAGTTAATCTTTTTTGACATTGGAACATTAGGTGACTCTTTAAGCTTATCTAAAAAAAGGGTCGTTTCTACATTTGTATTTGGGTACCTTGTGGCTGATGGTCTTGATGTTTACTGGCAGAATCAAGTTAAAGGCTACCATGGACTCTAGACTAAGTAGCCTTTTTTGAAAATTAAAATATAATAAATATATTTTAATGTGGTTTTAGATTAATTTGGCTGCTCAATTAAGAAATAATCCTTAGTAAACACTCATGACTCTATTTTTTCTCATCGTTTTCATCAATATTCATTTTAACGACACCCTTCTCAATTAGGTAGTCCAAAGTGTGACTCTATTTTTTCTCATCATTTTCATCAATATTCATTTTAACGACACCCTTCTCAATTAGGTAGTCCAAAGTGTGGGTGTGATGCGATTCATATGAAGAATGAGTTTATAGCAGTTTCTATTATTGTCTACATCGAAAAAGAATTTGCCGACAATATCTATTCATACACAATAACAAAAGATCTCAATTCTCTCAAGGATCATAGGGCACAACTTGAATGTGTACAATTTCAATTTTGTTGTTGAACATATTTTCATTTTGATACTATGTGTGTTTTTGGGTGCATTTCACATGTATTTATTTTATGTTAAATCTTATTGGAAATTAGTCAATAGAGTTATGAACTAGCGTGGTTTATATGCTTTAATATATATTTTATTTATAAAAAAACTATAAAGTACAAGAAAAATTATTATTAGATTTTAAGCCAATAACTTTAGTTAGCCTACCCGTTGAAAAATTCATAGTTCCGCCCTTGTTGATGTCTAAGTTATGAATATAATTATCGCTTACTCTCAAAAAAGAAAAAGAAAAAAGAAGGGGGTAGTTTCTGATTAGCTAAGCAAATAGGTGCACAGTGTTCCTATTGCATAATGGCATAAAGCAGAACAGTTTCCCTAAATTTTCAAAAGATGATAAAGGAAAAGGATTTGTAAAGACATCATTAGTACATGATGTAATTCATCCTCCCAGTATCTTTCCAACAAGATAGAGAAATTGAAAGAAAGAAAAAGAAAAAGAAAGAAGGGCATAATCTAAACCTTAGAAGGTGGGGGTAGCTTTTTAAAAGCATTTTAACATTAAATTTCCATAAATCTGTGAAGTATCTAAATCTATCAAGATGGCTAGCTTTATGGTCAACTTCTCTGAACCCCATGAAAGTTGAAACCCTCTTAGTAAAGATAACTTGGACTGGAGGGAGGGTAAATGTTTCTTCAATCATGCAATAATGACTCTTTATTCTGCTCATATAGTCCATTGGAGTAAAGATTATGCCCTTTTCTCTTTTCTCAGGGCCAATTATAAGAAAAGAAACAAATGGCCACACTTCTTCTCTTCTCTTCTTCTTTTCCCTTTTTTTTTTTTTTTTTGTATAAAAAAAATCTCAAATCTCTGCAGCTGCAGGTCCAAAACTGAACAAAACCCATTTCCAATATGCAACTGTTAATTCTTCTGAATTGGTCTGGTGTCTATTTTTGGACCATGCAGTGACCAAATGTGATGGATTTTGAAACTTAATTATTTCTGTTTGATAAAAAAAGAAAAAGAAAAAGAAAAAGAAAAAGTAAATACATAGCCTCTCACTCTCTACACTAGGCACTAGCTAATACTCCCACAAGAAGGGATCCTCTAGCCTGAATCCAGTGTCAGCTGCACACAAATGCCATGTTGAAGAAGAATAGCAAAACTGATCACTTCCATTTGTGCCATCCATGAAAAGATCTGGAAGGTCAAACAACTTGTCATCATCATGATCAGTTGAAGCACAAGTACTAGTTGATTCTTGAGCATTAATGTTGTCCATGGACAAAGTTGAATTTGAGGACATGGGAAGCTTGACTTTGCTGCTGGGCTCTGCTTCTTCAGCCTCTGTTTCACAAATAATCTGCTTTTCCTCAGAAGCATCAGCTGCAGCTGCTGCAGCCTTAGCAGCAGCAGCTTGAATGTCCTTTGGAGACTTGGAGTCTGGTTGGGGAAGTGTTTGAGCCAATTCAGGGAAATTGAGAAAAGCAGAGGCACCTTTGATGGCTAGAGCTGCCACATCATGAGCTCTAGCTGCCATTTCAGCTGTTGGGTATGTCCCCAACCATATTCTTGATTTCTTCCTTGGCTCTCGGATTTCGGACACCCATTTTCCCCAGCTACGCATTCTTACGCCGCGGTATGTCGGGTGCTTGCCATCACTCTGATCACTGCTTCTCTGCCTCTTCTTCTTCTTGCTGTTGTCTTGCTCATTCTCATTGTTTGGTTCTTCTTGCCCTTTTATTGATGAGCCTTTTTGAGATGTACAATTCTCTGAGTTTTGAGTGTTTTTATCAGCCAAAGAATCAGAAGTTGTTGTTGAGGAGGAGAGGAGGAGGAGGAGGAGGAAGATGAGGTAAGGAGGTTTTCTTGAGCATCACTCTCTATGTTGATTTGCTTAGCCATGATAGGGGGGAGGGGGGCCTAGCTCCGAAGTTAGAGAAAGAATGTGAGTGGTGCATAAAAACAGAGGTCTTGTGTTGGGCTTTTATGATTCTCTAGAAAAACAAGAAGCATTTAAATAAGAAGAAAAAAGGAAAAGAAAAAAAAGAGAATATATATATAAAGAAGGCATGGGGTCCAATCGCATAAGAGAAACTACAGTTCAGCTATTTTGTTCCCCATGTGGGAATAGAGTAGTGTGTGCTTTGAGACCATCTTTTCTTTTGCATCCATTTGCTATTCTTTGCTTTTCTTTATTTTTGTTTTTGTTTATCCCATTTGCTTTATTTCCCCTTCCCTCTCTCTCTCTCTGTCTCTCTCTAAGCTTTTCCATCTGCCCCTTGCTTGGTCTCTCTTTTGCCCTTTTTCTCTTTTTTCATGGTAATATATATGTTTGTTTACTGGTGACAAAACCATTTTCCATTTTTCATGTTTCATGTGTACATTTAGTATTCCTCCAATAAAATGAGTTCACATATTGGTAGGCCATAAGGTTTGCCATGCCATGCCATGAATTCCACATAAAACTTTTCAGGGCCCTCACTCTCAATAATCTCACTATAGATTTGCTTGGTCCACCGGTTTTTGAATTGAAACCACCTTCTTTTTATTTTATGTGGGTTGGGGTGGCACAGTACATATATATCAACCCCCCCCCCCCCCCCCCCCCCCCCCCCCTCCCCAAAAAAAACTCAAATTCGAGCTCAAGTAGACAAGATAGCATTTACACCTGCATCCGAGGTTCTAGGTTCGATTCTTCTCATTTTCAATATCGCTTGTATATAAAAAATAAAAAAATAAAAACTCATATTTGAGTATTCTAAGCTTGTTCATATGCCACCTTCAACTTGGTCCAATCATGTCTCCAAATTGCCCTGACCTCTGTTACAACCTTGTCACCAACTTCTGCAGAATATTTATTTATACATACATATATAAATATATATATATATGTGTTTGTTAAACATAATAATGAAATAACTTAAATCAATTGACCAATTCATATGGCTACTGTGATAGAATCTTTGGCAGAAGACAGCATAAGATAATGGTGAAGTGTCAAAGTACCATTATGTAGCCATGGAAATATCTCATGTGGGTTTTGGATTTCAGGGAAGAAGACAATGAATGTAGCCCATATACACATGAATATTCAATACTAAGCAACTGCCACCTCATACATATCTTCCCTATAAGAAATTCTACCAATTTATCACTGTCTAAATAAATATATAAAATCAGTATCTTGTATTTGCTATCAACATATCTGCTGTGATGATCTCAGCCGTTGATTTGCATCACCATTGATCATAGTGGAGCACATGCCCTGTGGGACCAGTGACAGATTTTCCAGCAAATTGGTTCACTCTGCAGGCAAAATGTTCTCAACTCCTTTTCATATTCCTCAAAAATATTTATTTTTCTCATGGTTAACTTTTAATTCCAATTTTGTATTAGAGATTCAAGCTTATCATGTTACTTTGACATTCAATTATGAAATCCTTAAACATATATGAGAACACTTGGCTTTGAAGGATTAGTGGTTAAACTTGGTATATTAATTGCAGGGACCATGATTAATTTTTTCAGTATTTTGTTGTGCTTGACAGCTTTAAGAGAGTAATTTAGCTCTAATTTTTTTGGGTTTTTGTTTGTCGTTTAATCAACAATCATATATTTCATGCCTTGAAAATTTCATCAAAATATTTTAATTGTTTTTGGCAGTTCAACATATCCCAATTATATATTTGTATATATATTTTTAATAAGGGAAACAAATAAAACAAAAAATCCCAAGAAGGTGCCTTAGGTGGGTCTTTACCATCATAATAATAAAACTTTCCTCTTTCATGTAATTCTCTTCATATTCAAACCGTGTTCAGACATTCGGTCAACTGACAGGGAGAGGGAGTGGGCTTTGGGTCTTAAATCAACTCATGCTTTTCATGGAGGAGAAAAATTTACCTTTATTGTATCGAAATTTTATTACATCGGTATTTTAAATCAATCACGTATTATCACATGATAATATGTGATTACATTATTACATGATAATGTGTGATTGACTTATTATCCTCGTAAAGAGCACGGACATATGTTGAGAGGTTTTTAAGTCATCATCAACAATAATGCATCCTAGATGAACCCATCCAGCTTGAACCACATAAAAACTTGGGACACTAGACACGTGAATGTCACTATTCTCATAATGGATGTTGAATTGAGAGGTAATAGGGAAAATTTGGACCCGGTCCCTGCACGTAACCCGAAATATGCATATGTAATAAAGTTATGAGAGAAATAACTTGTTTGCTTAGGGACTTGTCCCAATAATTGTAATTGATGTCACACAGGCGCAAGGACCGCATGTCATTATTTGATTCAATTCGCTAGTTGTCCCATGTACAGAGAACCCTTCAAATTTTCCATTTGTTTGCTCTAGTCCCAAACTTGTATGCCCCAGAAAGTGACTTCAGCTCATCTCTTACTACGAAAAGGAAGAAGAGATTTCTACCCAATAGGATTTAATTCTTGTCCCATCCCATCCCATCCACTGAAAATGAAGGACTTGTCACAAATTCTAGAGAATTGACACTCACAAAGGGCGGTGCCAATAATGCAATCTAGTAAACCCCAACATTTTCATCCAAAACGTTACCAAAAAACCTGGTGAACTCCAAATCATTCTAGTGGTGTAAACCAAATATAATAAATAGTTGTATACCACAAGTAACTTTTGCCTTGTTTTTGGAGTTTCATGCTCTATTTGGTAATGCCCTTTTATTGGCGAGTGACTTGAGAAGCTTGGTAAAGTGATGGCTAGGATGTAAAGATAAGCACAAATGAACAGTATCAACTTGACTTGAAGTTGGTAAAGATCAAGATCAAGTTGACTTCTCTCTCTTTCTCTCTCTCTCTCTCTCTCTCTCTGATAAATTTTTAGTGTTTTGAATACCAAATTGGTTGTGTGTTGGCAAAGACCAAGAATCTAATAGCTAGTGTTCATGTCCCTTTTTCTTTTTCTCTTAAGTTCATTGCAATTGGACTTGAGAAGTTTTAGCAGCTGTTCTAAAAACTTTCCTGATATTCTCAACAAGAAGAATGAAAAATTAAGCTTAAAGGATAGGCAGAATAAGTCAAGGAAAACATTAAAGAACAATATACATGCCACTCACATAATGTGTTCTCATTTATTTAATTCAGGGTGAAATTCTAAGGGATCAAGGTGAAATACAAAATGTGGAATCAAATTGCTAGAGCAGCCGTGGAGAAGATCAGCAATTCCTGAACAAAAACAAAACAGATATAAAAACGCCTACCAAGCTAAGCTTTTCAAATTACAACATATTTATGAGATTGGATATGGCTGGCCCTATGACAAACGACATTGTCCCAGTCTTAAACACCAAGAATCTGCAACATGGGCAATCAAATGGAGATGCATCTGTTGGACCTCTGAAGCTAAAGAAGGAAAAACATGAGCAAAATGAGAAGAGGGATAGCCACTGCTTCATGAATAAAATCTCTAACCAGAGTTTTAAGATTGGAGATCAGCAAGAAGAAATACCAAGCCGAACTGAAAATTTGATTCCAAAATCAACTGTCATTGATTAAGTACACTAAGACAAAAAGTGAACCATTGATCCAAAGTTTGCATACATCATTCAAGACGACAAATCCTAAAATTTAAAGGTCTTTGGTCTTCAGCTGCTGAGAGGATGGTGGATGCCAGGCTCTCTTGGGTGAGTTGTGAAACCAAGACGGGAAGATAAATTCAATAAATCTGAACGTATGCGCTGGAATTCAGGATGCTGCACTCTATCTCTCTCTTCCATTGTCTGTTCAAAATGTGTAATGCGTTCCACGAGGCCATCGAGATGCTGCACCACCGTAACAAGATCAACAGTGGTGTATCGAAACTGTGATGATTGTGAAGGCTTCTCCACAACAACCACCTCTTCCTCATCTCCTCCAGACTGTGATGATGGTAAAGGCTTCTCCACAACAACTACCTCTTCCTCTTCTTTCCATCCTTCTTGTTGTCCTCCTTCCACCTCTCTTAGTGCATGTCCAATGCTACGTCGTTCAACAGTGGACTGTGCAGGATGTGAGGAGGATCGCTGCTCCTCAGCACCTTGGACCTCTTCCTCATGACCACTTCCTTCTTTCTGTCCTCCAGCTTCTTCCCCTCTCCATGCATGTCCGATCTTACATCGTTCAACAGGGGGTTGTGAAGGCTGCTCCTCCACAACGAGGACGACCTCCTCTTCTACCATTCCTTCTTGCTGTGCTCCAGCTTCTTTGTCTCTCCATTCATGTCCAAATCTACATCGTTCAACAGGGGGTTGTGGAGGCTGCTCCTCAACAACTTGGACCTCCTCCTCTTCTACCATTCCTTGTTTCTGTGCTCCAGCTTCTTCCTCTCTCCAGGCATGTCTAATTCTACGTCGTTCAACAGGGGACTTAGGGGACTGTGAAGGATTCTCCTCAAAAACTTGGACCTCCTCTTCTCCCATTCCTTCTTGCTGTCCTCCAGCTTCTTCCTCTTCCAATGCATGCCCAGTTTTACCTCCTTCAACAGGGGGCTGTGGAGGCTGCTTTACAACAACTTGGACCTCCTCTTTTTCCATTCCGTCTTGCTGTCCTACAGATTCTTCCTCTCTCCATGCATGTACAGGTCTGCATTGTACAACAGGGCCAGGTGAAGGCTGCTCTTTAACCAAGTGCATTTCCTCTTCTTCAACCCTTCTGTCTTTCTGTGTGGGCTGCTTGTCAACAGCTTGGACTTCACCCTCTTCTGCCGTTCCTTCTTGCTGTCTTTCTCCAGATTCATCTCTGCATACATGTCTGACGCCATGGAGCCCCAAAAACAAAATTGAAAGAAGAAAATCCAATAAAACAAGTAAGAATTAACCCTATGTTCAGATTCCATTAATACATAAACGCAATATCTAAACTACACATCAACTTATACTTGTTCACTAACCTCATATTTTGATCCAAATCCTTCACAAGCCAACGCATAGAATGAATAATCATTTTCTTCACCTGTTTCAAGAGGATCAGAATAATAAGCCCTTTATAACAAAAAAAATATTTTGCATCAAATAAATATCCTGTGTCCACCACAATATCCTAGCCCTCTGTTCCAACCGGAATTGTTTTGAAGTTAATGGTCACTTAGGTCTTATCTCTGTAATATACCTCCAACAGAACATGAAAATGGAAAAACTAACTGAAACAGGCATACCATATGGTAACAAAAACCTCAAAATTACACCACAAATCATTAACCTAAAATGAATATACCTCCCTCCCTAAAGCATTCACCTAAAATGAATACAAAAGCATTTACCCCACCATCACCCCCTCCCAAAAGCATTCAACTAAATTGAATACAAAAAGCATTTAAGCATTCATCTAAAGGCAAGGGGCTTGTAGCTCAAGTGGTTAAGAGCATTTATCCCTGCATTTGAGGTATTAGGTTTGAATTCCCCCTCCCCTAATTTCGCTTGTATGAAAAAAATGAATACAAAAAGTACATAAGGATGCTTCTTTAGACAATAATGATTGAATAATCATACCGACCCACAGAATGAAAAGGCCATTTACAACTCATGTTATAACAAGTGACATAAGATTGGCGTGATTAACCAAACATATTTGTCTACAGAAGACGGCGTACCTCCAATTTGTCCTCTTTAGCCCTATGATTTTGTGGAAGTGTGCGGAATTCATCTGTCAACTGTATGCACTCCCCAACATTTTCAGGAGAGACAAATTCAAGTGCGACTTTAATGCACGACTGGGGAGAAAATTAGTATTGTCAAGATTTATGTATATTTGATTATGGAAATGGACCAATCAATACAGAACAATTTCATATTTCATGAACAGAGCAATAAAATTTTACATTGACCATCAAGCATTTTTTTAATCTGAGATGATGTGTTGTGTGTTCACTGCAAGATTGATAGGAATTCAGTACAGAGACGGCCTATGAATGATAAACAGGACCCAGAAAGTCTCAAAGATACTAATTTTTTTCTTTCCAATTTTACATAGACAATAAATATAGAGATTTTCTATTTAAACCCCACACTTCTCTTAGTTCACCCTATGTTCTAAGTTCACCCTAACTTTTAATTTAAAATTTCACAATTTCTAAGAAAACCCCACTATCTTCCCAAACTACCCTTAAATACACCCCAATCTGAAAAAATAAGAAAGAAAAGAAAATTTCTATTTAAACTCCACAAGCTACCCTTAGAGGAGGAATGTATATAGCTTTGGGGAGATCATGCTAGAAATTTTAAGCAATGGCAGGTTGACGAATTCAGGAGCAAGCATACAGAGTAAGTCAAGGGAAGTTGTTCTGAGAGAAATTTACAATGAGAATGAAGTTGGTACGAACGTTCCAGTGCAAGAGGAGATAAAATTGGAACTTGAGGTTGCTACACTTTGCACTAGGAGTAGGCCATTTGATAGGCCATCAATGGAGAATACATTGAAGCTTTTATCATAGTGGAAAAGAAACAAGAAAAATAACCCAACTATTGAAGCAGCAGCAGGATTATGATTTTAGATGCATACTGGAATTTCAAAAGTGATAATAATATTACTGTTCCCAGCAAAAAAAAAAACACACAAACAAATCCAAATCCGAAATTTAATATTTTCTAGAGAAAGAGAACAACTTTACCAAAACATTAGGTATTAAAAAAAAAAACAAAAGCAATCAACAAGGGGAAGAGAATAAGATCATTACAGCCAAACAATCAACAAGTCTTTCCGTTAGCTCCCACGCAGATTTTAAAGAAACATGCTCGTATTGTACGTCTCTGGCAATACAATGTAGAAGAGTTTGTATTTTTCTAAAACTTAATATGAAGAGTGGTGGGGTGTGTGTATAGATGTATTAGGGTTAAGTATGAAGTTGGATGACCTTTTTTGTCTTTTTACACAATAATAAAACTTACAGCTTAATGATTTAAGTATTGGGGTGAACAAAGAGAAGTGTGAGGTTTAAATAGAAAATCTCTAAATATATCACCCTCGAAACTGAAAGACTTAAATGAAGGAATGGGTCTCTTCATAACTTATCAAGAAAGCTAATAAAGAATATCTTATTCCATGTCATGAGGAGTCAAATGAGGTAGAATAGCTTAAATGAAGTGTCTTTGGGAAATCCTTTGAGAAAAATAGCTCAAATGAAGACACTTTATATGCTATAAAGTTATGTAGTTATAAAAAAAAGGTTTTGGACACAGAGAAAAATGGATTTATTTGTTGCTTTTTAAAAATGTTACACCATGGGTCCTAGCTTCAGGCCTCCAACCCCAAACTGAGGCCAGAGTTCGAATCCCTCCTCCCCTGTCCTCCCTTGTAACAAAGAAAAAGAAGTGAAATGGTACACCATAGATGGAAGGCAACCATTTTTCTTTTTGTACTACAAGTTACCTTCAAGTTTCTCACTTGGTGTGGACATCCTGCCGGAATTAAAACAGCATCCCCCAGTTTTTGGATAAATGTCCATGGTTCAATTCCTATTAGATAGCACAACAACAAAAGATATATAATTTGAAACCCAGATGGATTATAAATTTCAATCCAACTATACACAGATATACAATGGAGCAACCATATTCTTCCTTGAGCTTCCTTTTGTGCTCCAGAGTCAGATAAAAGGTCTGATCATGTATGGGATGAATAACCTACAAAAAGAAACTAATATATAATGAAACAATGTTCATATAAACAAAAACATATCAATAACTTTCCTTTTTGAAATACTAATTCAAATGGGATACAAATTCGCAACTGGAAACAAAAGCTAACAAATAATCCTATTCCAAATTAACTCTTCCTCATCATGCTTGTCCTCAAGAGAGCCATTACAGAACATCAACACAGATTCAACCAAATAAACCCCCAACCACAACATAAACAGCTTCTAGGGAACATCCAAACAAAGCCAAACACCTCCAACAGATCTGTCTGGTGAACCTGCAGTGCTAAAAATACATGGTCCAAATACTCTGCCTCCTTTGCATACAACACGCTAATAAGCATGCACAGGGCCTTCTTTGTTGTAAGATGTCATAAGTGAAATTTTGCAGCTTAGTTGGGACACCGACCTTGAAGAAAAGCTTGAATGAATCAAAAGGAGGATCCACTGGACTCTAATTTGCAACTTAATGCTTCATTAGTATTATTATTATTATCTATAACTTAGCCCTTTTCTGAATCCTTTGAGAAATCAAAAACTGTAAAATCAGAAAGGTCTTTTGGAATTCTGAAAATTTTCAGTCGGAAATAAAGTGTCTTTTGGAATTTTATAAGTTTGTCTGAAGGCTTCTATTCCAATCTCATCTATCTGAAAATCAACCCTTTTGAGAAATGATAATTCAAGGTCCATGTAATTTTACTTTTCTATGTCATAATCATAAAGATAGCAGGCCAAAATGGAGGCCGAACATTCTCTCTCATTCAGAAGGTTGACTCTTGGTTGGCCATTATCACGTCTTGTTCTGAATAATATATTTGTCTGCATATTTACATACTCATTTGCAGGTAGGGCCACGATAATTCTAATTCATTTGGTTTGCCCTACAAGTCAACAAGGAGTAGGAGATCTTTAAAGGCTAACATCCTATTAGTCTTTCACAAAGAAGAAGATTGGTGAAGGGCATGAGAAGGATAGCCAGTATTCCATGATTTCTAGCTCCTTGTCTAGTCCTGGTCATCGCTCATTTAGGTCTATTAAACCCAGCCAGCAGTTGAATCCTTGTCTAGTCTAGAAATACCATCACCATCATGTGTCCTTTTCTCCTAGAGAACATATTCATATAACCAACCCTTCCAAACTGGTTCATACTCATGTATGGGCTCTGTCTAGAAATAAAAGCCAGTCGAGTTTTCTTATTTTGTCACATTTGTTGAGTTGTAAGAGTTAGCGATGCTTATGTATTTTTGATCTTGTATGAATTAATGTATATTTGCCTAAATATGGGCTGAACCTTCTCTCTCTCTCTCTCTCTCTCTCTCTCTCTCTCTCTCTCTCTCTCTCTCTCCTAGCTCAAATACGTCAACCCTAACAATTAATGAGCAATTAATTACCTGTGGCAGCGGACAACAATAGGTATGCCTGAATTCCTTGTAGTGCTTCCGGAGATAATCCTGCAGCTTAGGAACATCTTCTCGCCGGAAAATGTCCCATAAAGCACCACCCTCTACATTCTTTTCAGACTTGGATCCTTCTGTAAAACTTCCAGCATTCAAACTAGAAACACAAGAATCACCATCAGGTTGAACAGCTGGATCAGTCAGCTCTTGAAAAGCTGCACCCTTGTTTTGATTGTCAACTTCAAAAAAAAATTGCTTATCATTTGCAGCCCTGCCACCGCCAGCCTTGTTACTACCAACATTGTCATTCACAGTCCGACAATTTCCAAACATTTCCTTTCTGTCTTGTTCAATGTGTTTTTTTTTCAACCTTTTCATAGTTTCAATGTCCTTGGAAGTAAGGGTAAATTCAGCAGTATGTGTCAGAATATTCACCTGAAACAGATTATTCAAGACAACATATGTTGAAAGTTACAATGTGCAGAAAAGCAAAGGAAAAAAACCTTGATCTTGCAAAAAGCTAGAACTAAGTATACAGTGATTTCTGCCAGAAAAAAAAAAATTGCCAAAAACAGAAAATTCAATAATGCAAGTCTTACGTACTAGTATAACAAACCTCAAACCAGATACAGAATAGCAAACTGCAAATCAGCTTTGCTAGATTTTCACTACAAAATTATGGGCAGGTAGTAAATTATTTTAAAGATACATACCCAACTGAAAAACTCCAACCTATAAGAAAGGTCAGATGGGAAGTAAACACAGCTATGGGCAGCACCTACACCCCCCCACCCCACCCAAAGAGAACAAAAGTAGAAATGCAAAACAGCCAAACTCACCGCATCACAGGAATTGCAGTGAAGCTTGGTTACAGAATCTCCACGTCCAAGCTCCTCGGAAACACCATAAGCAATATATGTCCTTGGCCCCATATCTGGCTTTACACATTCCTTGGGCAATTTAACAGCAAGGTTCAAAAAGCCTCTGTGAGGATGAGTATATTCCTTAAACGGCAAGTAGCAAATAAACTCAGCACAGTGACGAGGAAGGCGCTCCTCGAAAAAGTCATCCAGGGATGGATCGTTGAGTTTTAGCATCTGCGGCCACATTTTCCGATCAAAACGGCCTTTTGAATATCCAGTAAAAAACTTGTGGATACCGATATCTAGCTGCATTCAAAATAAAATTTATATAAAAAGTCAAAATCAAACCATCAAGAAAACTTTACATTCTTTAATTTTCAATTAAAGAGTGATTGCTATATCAGAACAAAAAATGGAAAGACGTTCAATCAAGAATTCTTCTTTCTCCTAAGAAAAAAGGTCAACGTTAAAATCAACTGAGGAATTATCAAATATCTTAAGAGACTACACAAACAGAAGCAGATTAGAAATAAAAAGCAATAGAGTGAACAGAGGATTTCTTTAGAAACGGTTTGAGATAAGAAAACCACTGGTCATAACCACCCTTATCATCAATTTAGACATCAGAGGGAGGGTGGTATTGCAAAGAGAGTAAAGATATTTACTGGAAAATCCTCTTTAATTGGTTAACCTTCAATGCTAGTCTAGGGGAAATCTTGCCGGTTATAAATATTTGTAAGTCTCTAAAGGCATGACATGAATTGAATTTTTCTCCCAGAATCCTTCTTTGGCCACAACCTTTCTTCTGTATGAAAGGTATTCTGTGAAACCGAGTATGGGTGTGAGTCCAGACTCTGCATCTCTATTTACTTCTTTCCCTTCATCAGTCCCAGTCTACAATTTCATGTTTCTTGAATTTCTTTTTCTCTTTAATGATCAAGTTCATCCACACTTCTCAGTTAAATTTTCCAGCAAACTAGCACAATCTTACCGTGCTCTTCGTTTTATTTCAAGGCCTGAGTTTAGAACTTGAATTAAGTTTGAACAAACCCAAAACTCTAAGGGGTCTAATCAGTAATTGAGCTCTCCTATATTCAGAGTTTGAGTGAACTGTAATTTAACTTGATTTCATGCTAAATTCTTATTCTGAATTTCTTAATACATGGATGGGTGAGCATACTAATTAGCTTTGACTTAGTTCATAGTTAATTATATCCATCATCACTCCATCTATATTATTTTTGGTCTTCCTCTTTCCTTAATGAATCACACACTAAATAAATGTCTGCCACATGAATAAACAAAATATCGTATAACTCACAAGTCACGAGCAAAGAAAAATATATTATAAGAAATTATAATTTAAACCAGTGACCAACATATGCTTATTTAAACTGCACAAACCAGTAAAAGAATGAAACCCCCATAAAAGGTTCACCATCAAAATATCAACCTGAAATTGATGACAACACCTGTACATATATGCCTTCTTAGCATTCTCTTGCTAGAACTTAAATAGTGAACCAGATTAAGAACATCATAACGACCAGAAGTTAGCAATTGAACAAATAAGTACGAACAATACTGATCAATTGTTTTTCTTACAAGAAATAAAAGTTATTAAAACAAAGAACCAGAAACGAAAGATAAACATATAGCCATAGTACAAGGTACAAAAGCTTGGTGGATAAGAGATCCACCAACATTCTGATAAAGAAATCATCAAAACAAAACCAAATTACAACTGTCCTTAGTTGTATGTACAGAAGTTCATCCTACATCAATCCAACTGACCTCACACCAAAAAGTACTGAGGAATTAAAAGTCATAACAACTGACCTCACACCAATCTAAGCAATCAATGGCCTTGACTTCCAAATGTTTCTTATGCCTAGTATGTTTCATCTGACGACAAGCACGCCACATGACCGTTGGTTCCCAGCTTAGACCCGATGCAGTTTCAAGCACATTGCTCACAATCACAGGCTCACCTCTGATCCAATGACATTGAAAATGCTTAAACTCCTCATGTTGGATATCTCCAGCCCTTGGACAGTACAAGAAGTTGTCATCAGAACCCTCTCGAGAAGCTGCTTTCCTTAACTTATTGCTGCTCAAGTCAAGAACACCTGCAGAATTAGAACATGAACACCGTTGTGCAGAAGTTCCAGCCGCATGCGTAAATTTGTAAGTTTGAGCAATTTCCTCTGCTTTCTTAACCAACTCTCTGACTTCATTTTCAGAAAACATGCATTTCAATTCTAGAAAACTTCGACCGCAACCATCCTTGTTCTTTGGGGGGCAAGAAATACTTCCATCTAAATTTGCTTTCCACTCAGATGTTGACCCTGTATGACAAGTGTGGCTAGTTTCTGAAGGCAGTTCTACAGGGTCCCAATTTTCACCATGCAAATAGTTTAGGCCCTGATTGATATAGTCCATAATCACTTCCTCCCCACCTCCCAGCAGGTGTCCACCTCGAATCTCTCGGCAACAGATGAGGCAAAGATCATATGAACATATAGGACAGCTTCTGTGTAAATCAATAATAGAAGTTTTGCAGTTGTTACTGAAAAAGAGAACAAAAAAGTTAATATTGGATCCTTAATAGGTATACGGAACAAATCTATAATAGAATAAATTTCTGGTAAAGGCTCTACCAGTACACTCGATCACCATAAGAGGAATCTGATCTTTGTATCTTTAGCTCTGAAAGAGATAGCCCTGTCCCAATGGACATCCAAAAAGCAAATTACAAATATGCAGAAAGTTTTGTTAATATTTTGTGTTAGGTCTTAGGTGATAAAGAATAATATCACACTGATCACTTATTTTGCGAATTAAAGAACCAAGTTCACACATTTTTTTCCTACAATCAGAAGCAACCCCAAGGAAGAATCAAGAAACATCCACTAGGAAAATCTGAATAAAACAAATTAATGTAACATAAAGAATATACCTATGTGTGCCTCTGTGTGTGACAATGTCATTTGCAAACCTGCTTCCTTTTGCACAAAATCTATTCATGCAAAGTCATCTTCTAATCTTACATCCCACACCCAAAATAAATATATTTATGGGGGGGAAAAACTCTTCATTGTAGTTACTTGAACACAAAGTTATAAATTATAACCCTCCTTTTCAAAATATTAGATGACATTGGAAATTTGGGAACTTTTTTAGGTGGGGTGTGAATCATTATAACAAATGAAATCTAAGAAATGTAAGAGTTGGTAAATTAAGCGGATAGTTTAAGGTCCATTAGAAAAATGAAATCTAGGAAATGTAAGAGCTGGTAAATTAAGCGGATAATTTGGGTACTATAACAGTGGAAGAACACTATGTATTGTAATCAAAAATTTCAATAGGAAGTTTCAATACTTTCCTTTAAATACAATGAACTTCTATATGGGTTTGATCTCTTGGTTCCGACAGTGTTCCAAGTAAATTTAGTCCCTGTTTTTGCACTTCTTAGACTGCACTTTTATTTGTATCATCAACAAACTCCATATAATAAGTTCCTACACCTGTCTGACAAAAACAGAATATACCTCGTCTCCTAGCCTCGATCTCCATCTCAATAATTTGTTCATCATTAACTCTTTTCAAGAATGGAAGCAGTACTTGGAGCAAATACTTTGAGTGCTCAACTTTTTTATCTTTGCTAGTGCAGAATTCCAGCTGACGCATAAAATTTTTTTACAGTGAAAACCATAAGATTTTATCAAACTTCACATAAATATCATATGAATTGAACAGGCATGAGGTGAAAATCAGGAGATGTCAGCAGAAGGATAAACTGACATTAGTTACATCTAATCGTAAGCATGCTTTGCAATTGCAATTTCCACGGCATACAGGACAAGCCTCAGCAATAGCATCCTCTGACATCTGAGGATACCTATACAGTACAAAACTTCTAAATAAGTAGTCATAAAAACTACGTAAAGAAAAACTTCAAATATCAATTCAAAATATTTGGAGTATTACAATTAAACATAAAAAGAGACTTCACTCAGTACTAGATCCAGTCCTAACATACCCCAGGTTCCACCCATTAATTTAAAATTGATTCTAAAACCTTTATTAACAAATATTGAGCAATTTACAGAGTAAAGGAAATTAGTTTTCTGGGAGTGCATCTATATTGCTTGATTACATACTTAGTCAAATGCATATAACCCTATATTTTGGGTAACAGCATATAACTCATTTTAACTAAATTTACAATAGCAGAATGAATTAGTACTTGGGCTAAGAAATTTATATAATTTTCCAAAAACCTGTTCAAAAACAAGTTGCTGGAAAATTAAATCCACAAACATCAATTCAAGATACATGTACTGAATTTTACTAATAAAACTCGCTTCAAAGAATGATGGAAGTCCAACAAAACTAATTCAAATAATCAACCATCTTTACAAGTTAGTAATAAGAAGAATCAATAAGATAGATCAAGCAAGTAATCCATACCATTTTTTTAGGCAAGAGATACAAAACCGCTTTCTCTTGCACCTTCTGCACCGAACAACACTGCCCTTGTCATTCCTCTGACATTGATGGCACATCAAAGACACCTCCTCAACAAACTGTTAGATCCAATATCAGAAGTTATTACATAATCACAACAATAGAAAACAATCACAAAACAGAGAATTACAAACATCATACTTCTGCACTCTTCTTATTAACAATACAATTCCCACTGACAAGCTTCTCCACTCCCTTTTCAGATGCCTTAACTTTCTCACTTTTCTTACTCTGTCTACCACGTTTCTTTGCTGAAGCTCCTTCAACTTCCTTGCCACTAAAACCAGTACTTCCTTGCCCTTGACCTTCTTGGGAGTCCAATTCACTAAAGACATAAACTTTCTCATTCCCCAGACCCATTGGACCCCATTTCTCATCACTCCCAGTCCGATTCTCAGAACCCATTTGGCATTTCTTTCTACCTCTATCACCACCTTCCCCAACTTTCTCAGGCACCAAATCTCTGTACCTCTTCCTCCGCCTACTATATTTCTTCCAAGTCGGAGCAACCCAATTGCCTTTGCCCTCCTCCCATTTTGTTCCATCCCCACCTTCCACAACTTTCTCACCCGCCAAAGCTCCACCACGCTTCTTCTTCTTCAAACTCAAAGCAACCCCATCACCTTCTTCACGTACCCATTTTGTCCCACCATTTTGATTTTCCAAAAAGCCCTCTTTCTTCTCTAAACCCCCATCATTTTCTCCAAAACCCGCTTCTGGGTCTTTCCCTGACCTCTTTCTACCTCTGCCCATCACACTCAACTCGGCACCAGCTTTCTGTTTTATCTACAGCTGAGAAGTTGAGACCTTGAGCTACAGTCGCCAACCGTACACATGCTACCGGGAGCTGGGAAGTTTTTTCTCCATTCTCAATATTTGTTTTAATATTTTCTTCTTCTTTAGCATCTCCAACTGATGTGTCAAAAATGCCACATAGATATTTAATTGTTAGAAATAACATTTCACATCATTCCAACCGATATATTAAAGCTGATGTAGAATGAAGGATGGAGATTGAAATGTTATTTTTGACATCTTAAAAGCAAGATGTCAAATAAATATTTTATTATTATTTCTTTTTTTTTCTTTTTAATTATAATCAACATTAAAATATAATAAAATAATAATTTAATTAAAATGTAAAGAACCATTAAATTTGATATTTGGTATTTAACATCTCCAAATTTGGTATTTAACATCTCCCTTGAAGATGCTCTCCAAATTTCTCATCCTCCATTTTCCCTGTGCGCGTGTGTCAGGTGTTTTTCCAATTCTTATTCTTTTTCATTTAGAATTGGAAAATTACACGAATAGCCTTACTAAATATTTTGTTTTTCTTCCAGGAATATTAATTTACGAGAAGGTACAATATGTGCGCAGAAGGGCTTTTTGTATTTTTGCAGAAAATAGGCTATGGCATCTTACAAATTACGAAGCAAATTATTTTTTTTCAGAGAAATTAAAATCAGATGGAGGATCTCAACCGGAATGAGAATACCAAAATATTTCTTACAACCTGGCTAACCTAGCTCACATGGAAAAGCTGGTTCCAGCATTGGATTTCTTCCAACAAAGTAGGGAGAAAATGGTATTCATAACTTATTTGAAATCAAATAGCTTTGTTTGGACAAACCTCTGTCAATGCAAATAACAAACCAAACACAACTTGTGCTTACCAAAAGTATTAGCATGCAAGCATCCACTGAGAAAATTTCAACAATGAATTAAAACACACTAGGATCAAAACCTAACACAACCATCCGCAGGAAATGTCCAACCAAATCACTCATGTGTTAAAGATGGAATCAGACATGTTAAGAATTTCAATATAAACCTGACATTATAAGATCAAAAAAGACGGAACATGAGATGTGATTCAGATTCTTAAGAGTGACATACGCATGCTCTTAGAGCTTTACTTTTTGCCTGCTTTTTTTCCTGGTTTTGTTGGTCTTGCTGGTCCAGTAGTTTTAGCATGGACTCTACGTTTCCGTGTCATTGCAAATTCTCCAAATTTATGTCCAACCTTTTCTTCAGTGATCTTGCAACGAAAATGAACTTTTCCATTATAAATACGAACCGTAGAACCCACGAATTCTGGCAAAATTGTAGATCTCCGCGACCAAATTTTCTTATTCATAAGAAGATCTTTGTTGTTCTTCATTTTCATCAAGAATGCATCCACAAAAGCACCGTCGTAAAAATGAGACCTACTCAAAAGACAAACACAACCCAAAACCCAAATACCATAAGAACAGAGGAAGAGAAGAAAAAAAACCCAATAAAAAATATAAAAGCATATACACACACAACATGGTGTGGTGACAACATAGTAGCCAAAAAGAAATAAAACATAAACCATGGTGACAAAATATTCATGGAAAAAAAGAGTAACACCATAAAAGATACATACTCTTGCTTGGCCTGGGTACTGTAACCTGCTTTGTCCTGTTTACCCAATCCCACAGCCACTGCCTTTCCGGAGTTCAGCTATACCAAATGAACCAACCCAACCAACACAAACACAGCATCACATACTATCAGATCCATGTAATAAATGCATAAACAAATATGTACATATCAAGGTAATGCTACCTTGGTGAAGGACTCGGAAAAGAGTTTGCCAACTAGCCCATGGTTGAAGGTTGAAATTAGACGCTTTGCCATCTTTGTCTCTGTTCCCTGACTCTTAGAATTAGAATGGGTTGGGTTTTTTCTCTGATATGAGTTGCAAAATATGAAAATGAATCAGGAAAGAACAAATAACTTTCTTTTCATAAGAAAGAGAAGAAGTAGAGTAGCACATAAGAAAAGAGCACACAAGAACACCCATTCCTGATTCCTCCACAAATAACTCTCAGCCTTCGTCTAATTTCACCCATTTGTACAAATCAATAAAGTGTGAAGTACTTTAGTTAGCTTATGAAGCAATTATCAACATCTAGTCCAAGAAGGCACAACCACTTAAACAACCCTACAAACCTGGATTACATGTCAAAAATAAAATTTATACAGAAGGCATGATGCTTGAACAGAAAGGGAGAATAGTTGATACAATATAAGAATTAAATCCTACAAAGGCAACTGGACAGTGGACCTTATAAAGAAAATCCAGGCACTTCCAACAAGTTACCTCTGTCAAACCCATAAACAGAACAACCCGAATCAAATAGCCACAAGTAAAATACACAAAAGAATATTGGAAATTATCATAACTATTACGCATTTTCTCTGCTACCAAATGAAAATTAAAAAACAAAAGTGACAAATTTACAATAGCAAAAACCCACATGCCTTGAAAATGAAAAGAAACCTTTGAAACACCTAAAACCCACATGAGCATTTATACAAAAAGCCAGAGAAATAACACAGGCAGATATGAACCTAATACAAATAAAAAGGGAAAAATATAATTTATTTCAGATAAGTGAAGTCGCTAAGCTGCAGAGAAACAAACTGAGCTATATGGCTATATGCACACATCACGCATATCCACATATGGACAACTATGTATGAATATATGTATATATTTTCGGGTTAGGTTTTTGGAATTAGGGTTACCTGGGAAGGGAAAGGAAATGGAGAGTGAAGTTGCGCTGCCTGTGAAAATCAGAAATGGACGGAGGGAAGGACTGAATCCCCAAAACCTTTTCGTCGTATAATTTTATTTTTCTAGTACTGCTTGTTATTTAATCCAACTTTGTAGCATTTGCAAAACAGGTCAACTATTCTCAATAATTCCCACAGGGAACCACATAATTCAAAATACACCATAATTGATGACAATTCCAGATTCTATGTTATCTGCATTGCAGCTCCCTATCTAGCTTTCAAGATAGATAGGGAGCTGCAGTGCCCTAAAACCCAAATGGAAAAATGCCATTCTCATGCCAATACGTGATATAGAAAACCAATAGCAACAACAATGATAGTTAAAACCCTGGAAATTAAAGAGAAAGAGGGAAGATTGAAATTGAAAAGAAATAAACATAACATGCGCCTCTTACCTGAGTCTTGTGGCTCAGCAGTGCGCCTCAATTGATCCAACAAGAAAAAACTGTAGGCAGAATGGAAGAAAAGGAGAGGAGTGGGCTCTGTGAAGAGATGGCATAAAGAAGCAACGTGATGCGAGGGAAGGAGACGACGCACCAAGAGAAGAGAGCCAGAAAATAAATAGGGGTATTTTCGGAATTTTGCAAAATTCATCAAAACCCAGCGCCTCAAATTTATCAGAAAATGAAACCTTATTGCTTTCTCATGGTTACCAATTGGGCTGGACTTTCCAAATTTTTTGAAAATTACTTGTCATTATAAATAATCAACGCCAAACGGGCACTTAATATTTCTTAAGCCATCCATATGGTTGTAAAGTAACTCTTTCATCAATGCAAGAAACCAAGTTGTGGTTAAGGTAGAAAGACGATAAATGTCATATTTCATTGAATTAGAGTATCTACAATCATGCTCTCTATTTTTTAGTTAAAATATAGCTAAAAACACACAAAAGCTATTTTAGTGCTCTTTATAAAATTTGAACTCCAATCATACTCCAATCAAAAGTCATAAATACTATAATTATTTTTTGATTCAATATAATTACTTCATCTCTATATAAAAATAATTAATATTAATTAAAAGTTTAAAATATACATAAAACAAAGCAATAATAAATTATAGGGAGCCCATTATTGTAGATGCTCTTATATAAAAATTACAGGACAAGACTAGTCAAGATGACTTTGAGGAATTTAAATTTGGCATCCATATCTGCCCGGAGTGTTGAACCCTTCAAGATAGTAACACGCGATTCTCCTAATCGGGGTTGAGCAGTGCTGGTGATCTGTTTTTGTAGCTCCCAGGATTTTTGGAGATTGGTTTGAAGTTGAAGATGCACCTCTTTTTCCTTATTTCTGATAGTTTTGAGGTCTGTTTGCAGTTTAGCAATCTGAGCCTCTACCTCTTGAGCTTGGTTTCTCAGACCTTGCAATTCTAAGTTGTGAGCAGAACACTGAGATCTGCTTTTCTGTAGACGTTCAATAGAGGTACGCATTGTCTCCCACTTATCTGCAGCTTGTTTGAATTCTTGAGCTGAGACAAGTCCAGAATGATAAACAGATCGAGGAACGAGACGCTCTTCATCCAAGACTTGCAAATGGTATATTAATTCCCCCACTATTTGATGACCTTCTTCGACAGCAAAATCTTTATTTTGCCATTGCTTGATACGTGAGATGGCTTGGTGGGCTCTTGAACTTGTTCTTGGTGGCACATTGAAGCCAGAGTTGAGGTCTCTGCAGTTGTAAATAGGAGTGATCAAAGAATTAAACACTTTACTCTTGCAGACAAGACACTCCTCCTTTTGAGAGGTGTAACTGTACAAACAAGGCCTGCAATACAAATGCCCACAAGAAGTCACAACTGGCTCTCTTGCCATTTTCATGCACATGTTGCACTCAAAGTATGATGCAGATCTTGGTGGGTGCAGATCTTGATCTTGATGAAGGGTTGGATTTAAACCATCTAGAGACACAGTATAATCATCGCTTTTGGGCCTGTCACGCTCGTGTTCATGTACATGGGTTGTACATGAATTATTTGAAGGCTTTCTTTTCATGAAAAGTTGATCGAAATGGTCAAGGAGTGAGGAAACACCGTCAGCATCATCATCATCATCATCATCATACAACTTCTCCTCCTCATAATAATAATCATCATCATCCATATTTTCGTACCAATCGGATTTTGGTTTGGTGACGAGGAAAAACTCAAGGGGGGATATGGAAGGCCTTATCAGTGACTCGATTGGTTTTCTAATTTCATTGTTGGAAGCCATGGATATAAAAGCAAAACAACAAAACAAAAAAATTGAACACCGAGAAGCCTTAGAAGATCGAACTCAACAAGAAGAGAAATAAGATTGGGTTTTTATTCTAAAGAGACCTTTGTATATATAGGGGAGAGACTTCAGAATCTAAACCAAATACGATTAGAATTAGAATTGGGATTTGGATTAGGATTAGGACTAGGACTTGGACTAGGACTAGGATTTCTTGGTTTACAAGTCTCCAAATCCGATTGACTAGTGACAGCTTTTTTTTTTTTCTTTTTTTTTTTTTAAGAATAAAAATAGAAACCCATATGTAGTAGGATTTTCTTGGTTCATAAGTTCCCAAATCCAACTTGAAGAGTTTCTTTAAAGAAAACTTTATTTACGCAATATTGTTATTTATCCATAAATAAAAAAAATTATTGAGTTGGGCCAAAGGTGGAATAGTTTAAAAAATAATTAGTATTAGTTGTACAATTAGGACTGGAGAGAAGAATTAACACAACATATAGAAGTTGTATTTTCATATTTTAGCAGTGTTGGGGGCATTGTTGTAAATAAGTCTATATCCATATTAGGTAAATTGGTTTTTAAATTTTTTTTTTTTTATACAAGCAATATTGGTCGAAGAGAAGAAGACGATAATTGATAGGTTGAGGTTTTCTCACATCGAGTTTGAGGAGTGTCTTGTTAATTAAGGCCAGTGTGTGAGCTTTTAATCATACTTAATTCAAGTTTTTAGAAAGTCACTATTCGGCTCAAGACATAATTAGTGCTAAACTGCCCAGTCCTAATCTTTTTTGGTCCAATCCTAATCTTGTCTAACAATCAAGGCCTTAATGTTTGTAGTATTATTCATTGTGTTTTTTATTGTGCTAAACACAACATGGTTCTTATTTCATATTTTCTGCCGAATTGTCTTTAGAGCTTCCACCAAGAGCCCAAGAGCCCCAAGGCCTAAGGCCGATGTTTTGATTAATTGAATATATATTAATGGGTTATTTGTAGCAATAGTCCCTCAACTATACTCGGAGTTATCACAATGCTCTTGGCCAAGTAAGTCTCATGGAGATGGTGTTATCACAATGTGCTATTTGCATTAGCTCTTTATCTTTTCTGTTCTTTTTGTTCATGTCTTGTTTTGATTCGTCTCTGTTACGTGCTATGTTTATTCATTTTAGCACCTCTAGTAGTCATTTTCACCATTAAAGTATAAAGGTTTTTGCTTAAATATCGGTGGCTCAAGGCTGGTTTTGTTAGTTTCCGTTGATTTGTAAATCTTTCAGATAATGTCCCCTGTGTCTATTTGCTTGATATTTCAATTTGCAGTTCTATTTTTCTACTTGAAGCCTAGTGCTAGTTCTATTTGACTGAGACCTTTCAATTACATTTCATGAACATTAGTACCCACTTTATATGAGTAGGGTAGTTATTTAGTAAACTAGGCTACAAGTACTACTTACCTGACATAGTGTCTTTTATTTTAAACGTCTTTATTTGCTGATTTTAACCACTTTTCCAATCGAAATCTTCTGGTATATAAATGTTGTGGGATACATTTCTGAATGTAATTTGGGAAAGCGTGCCAAATGGTTGTGCAATTCATGATATTTTGATGCTTGTTCACAGAATTCTGACTTATGTGTTTGTTCTAAAACAATTGGTTAATGTTGTTGCATCTGTCTTGTAGCACTGATGTGGTGGCTTACTGCAGCATGTATCAAGACGGGGAGGTCTCAGAATACTAAGAGAGCAATTGAACAGGTGGAGCAGCAGCTCTCAAAGGACGGGTGGCCAGAATACTATGACGGCAAGGCAGGGAGATATATCAGGAAGCAAGCGAAGAAGTACCAGACCTGGAGCATCTCAGGATATCTGGTAGCTAAACTGATGATCGAGAACCCACCCAATCTTTCACTAATCTCTCTTGAAGAGGACAAGAAGATGGCCAAGCCAAGGCTCACCCGCTCCGCTTCCTTTTGAGTCAAACCAGTGGCAGCAGCATACATGATGCATTACAGGTATATGAGATTTCTCTTTACCCATGAATGCTGGAGGGAAACTAGCTGATTAAACTGATTGAGTTGCAGTTTTGTGATTCATTAACATGATTTGCTAGTATGCTACTGAGATACAGAGCCCCTGCATTTTCCTTTTCAATTTCTTAATATCTGGTTTTGAATAGTAAATGGTCTATACTCTATAGGCATTTTGGAAAGTAATGCAACATGGCCATTGTTCTGCTTACCAATTATTTGGCTAAGTATTTCAAGCTTTTATGGTGGGAATTTGCCTCCTATTTTCCTGCCAAATTCAGTTTGATAGGTGTGCAAATATTTTTCTTTGTGTTGTTGATAAAATTATTTTTACAAATGTGCCAAATTGTAATTTGGGGAAATAAGTAATGTGAGAAACAATATATATTCAAAAGGCTTGTAGCTCAAGTGGTTAAGACGAGTTCAGATTTGTTTTTCTCTCAATATATAGACGGGCAAAAATAACTGTATATAATGACTCTTAAAAGACCTCGACGCTCAAGTTCAGATTTGAACAAGTGTCAAAGTCTGTACTTTTACTCTTTGGCTGCTGATTATGGCTTTGAGCCCTATGCTCTCGACCCTGTATGTTCTTTGTTCTTCAGGTGATTTCTTTCTGTAAAATTACTACTGGATCTTGTTAAGAAATGGTAGGAGAAAATGAAAATTAGTCTTGGGGTTACAATTTTCTCTTCTTGTTGGCACTTTTAGTTCAAACTTTTGGGGTCTTTAGATTTTGGGCTTGAACTTGAGTTGCTAGTTGTGGACCAAATTTGGGGTTATGTGATTTGAACTGATTTTGTTATACGACGTCTCTCCTGTTGCCATATCTCATTATCAAAATGATAATGTGAACCAGTTTGTGTAGTGGACTGCTTGTAGGAGTGTTCATGAAACTAGAACTATATGACGCTCAATGGAATAGTGACAAATTTTCTGAGTTAGAATTTAGAAATAGGTGCAGACATGAAAGGAGTCTGTTATTGCAAAGTACCTTGCCTGCTAGAGGTGCTGTTGATTGTCTTTTTTAAAAATTTGTTGTTTCTGTCTGTAAGGATAGCATCTTGGCCTTTGAAACAGATTATGGCTAAGATTAGTGCTGAGGTATTATTAGGTAGTTAAAGACTAGATTGTTTAACGTAAAGCATGTTTTGTCTCACCATCTATATTATAAGGCAGGATGCCTTTAGCTGAGCTGAGATTCTTCTCTGTGTTCATGTTCCTTTTTCCTCTGTCTTAGAAAACTTTCAATTTCTTCATTGGTAATTGGCGATTGTCATAGGTTCTTTTGATAGATATCAGTTTTGTTGAATAATTTATATACTTGGTGTACGTTAAGTGTTTCGAAGGCTAATGGCACAAAGTTGTGATGGCATATTAAGAGGGCGACAGAGTCTGCTGAAGGTTGTGTGAAAGACTTCATCTTTGGATCAAAAAGGCAACCTGAAAGAGAAATTGAGAAGCTGGCCCTTAACAGTGCAAAGGAATATCATTAGTCTTTTTTTTTGGAAAAAAATAAAATGAACATCCTTAGTTAAATAGGCAGTTAACAATGTATTGAGAATGATTCTACTGTTCTTGTTAGTTTTAAGTGGTGATATTTGGACCTTATGTGGTGATATTTCATGTTTTGTTTCATTTCATGCATGATCTTCACCTTGATGCTCAGATAAAACCAAATTCAGTATGGATATGATTCTTGGGCATTTGAGCAGTGTTTTATAATTTTGGAATCCTTTGCATTATTTGGAAATGTTCACATAACGATAGAAATTCTTATTAGACGGTTAACAGATAGTCTTATTCAAAAAGTTAACGACACATGTTAATGTTGTCATAGATATGCAAAAGTATTTTTTTCTCATGCGGTACAAGATTATACATATACAAATAGAAAATAGATGGTTTCAATTCAACTAGGAATATCTTTTAAAGAAATATTATTTTTATCTACTACTGAGGGGAGTGAAGGTGAAGACATACATCTCCAATGTCCTCTCCTTGACCTCCTCTGTACTCAGACTTCATAAACAAATTCACTTGAAACACAAAACCAAGCAGAGAAAATGGATGAGTTTGGTCTTCAAAACCTCTGTCTCAGAATCTGACCACATGCCCTCACAAAATTCCTTAAGCTGCTCAAAATCTCTTTGCCTCAGAAGCCATTTCTCTTGTTTTACATGTAAAAAATGAAATAGAAAAGAATACTTGTGAACTCTGTTTCTTCAGTTAATTTCTCTCTTCTTGCATATTGGTCTAAACTTCTCATAATTTACGAGGCACAATATTCTTGCATCCTTGACCCTTTCATACCATATCTTGCCATTAACTACCTAGATCGGTTCTTATCCAAGCCAGATAGTAATGGATAATGTTATGAACTACTCTTATCGATAAATGAAAATAGGGAAAAAATTTATTAAAAAAAACGATCCCATAATATATATATATATATATATATATATATATATATACTCGGTGTTTTAAAATTTTCTTTTTAAATAGACTTCTTTTGACACGTGGTGCATAAATAGAATTATTAAAGAGTACAGCCGCGCGGCTATACTATAAATAGGATATGTCGAAGGTATAGCCGCGCGGCTGTACCATGTGAGAATATCTAAAGGTATAGCCGGCTATACACTATAAATAGAATATAATGACTACGAGACAGAATGGATCTCCTTGAATTCATTGGAACACGAGCCGTCTTCTAGCCCCTCTCTCTCGCTCAGACATAACCGGCGACCTCTCTTCTTCAATCCTTATCTCTCTCTCTCTCTCTCTCTCTCTCTCTCTCTCTCTCATAGCACATCGTCATCTCGTCCCTAACCTTGGAGATTCCAAAATGGCTTTTTTTCTTTCTTTCTAGGCGCTAGCGCCTGCCTAGACCGCCTGGACCGCCTAACGCCCGCCTGGACCGCCTAACGCCCGCCTAGTGACCGCCTAGCCCGCCTAGCCCATTTATTCAGTAATATTAACAATATGAGTGAGTGTGTTCAAGGATTTAACTTGTAAAGAAGATTTCCGAACAACAGCAGATAACCCAGAGATGTTTCGACACAAACTTATCCTCTCGAGAACCACCCATTGCCTTCCCAATTCCACCTACTGCAGAACCATTCCACCGTTTGGTTTTGAGTTTTAGTATCGCAACTTTGATTAAGAACGTCAATATACGGAGATGAATCGAAGTGCTGTTTCAGTTTTTCAGTTTCTATGTTTCTCTTACTCTCTGTTTTCTATGTTTCTCCGTCTCCGGCACAGTCGGATCGCCACACTCACATGTAGATCTGCGTATGTGTGGTGGCTCCCGTGGGAATTGTCTTTGATGGAAAATTGAGGAGATTCTGTCTGCGACCACTCTATCTTGTTTGCTTTGGTCATTGACCATTAACGTATTATTCTTTTTCATTTGGTTTTGATTTCACAATTGTGTTTCTTATTTCTTGCTCTTGTTTCACTGTTTCATAAGAGGATATTATTGGTCCCCCCAAGTCCTTGTTTGGGCAGCATAACATCGAAAGGTTTTATTTTCGCATGAATGTTCTTTACGTACAATATTTTTGTTGCTTGTGATTGTCGATGATCATACGTCATCTAATTGGTTCCTCTTTCACTAGTGGTATGAGATTTTGCTCTGCACATTTCTTCATATTTTACTGTTAGAGTTGCTTTGTTGTGGCCTCCTTTTCGGAGCCTCCCTTGGCAGTTCCAAAGTTGGGAGCAGTTTTTGGCGGTTCATTTGATCCTCTACGAGCATTGCAGTTCCAAAGTTGGGAGCATACCATCCCAAAGAACTCCCACTCCTGGGCCCACCAGCTAAAGAGAAAGAAAAGTACAACTAACATAAAAAAAGAAAGTAAATTTGATGACTAACGGTTTTATTGGGTGTTTTCAACGTTAACAAATAAGTTTGGAGTAGTTTCTTCTGGTTTGATGGTTACTACAACACCAAATAAGTTTTGCCTTGTTGGCCATATCATGTTGTTACATTTAGAACGATCATCTTAGTGTTTTCTTTGTTACTTTTGTTTTCCTTTTGTTGTGTCATTTTGTTTATTTTTCTTGTTCTGTGGATTTGTGGGTTTTGTGTCTTCAGTTTTCTTTGTTTTTTCTGCAGCTTGGTTTTAGTAGGCTTTTGTTTCTTTTTATGGTTACTTCTTGTTTTGCTTTCGTTTTAGCATGGTCTTTTTAGTTGTTGTCTTTTTTCAGTTTGTTTTTTAAGTTTTCTAATAAACACTCAGTTTTGTGTAGTTGTGTAGTTGTGTTCTTATTTTTGTTAAGTAGACATTTGCAGGTTGTCGGTTAAGTTCTCATGGTGTGTATGCACTGTTTTTTTTTTCTTTTCTTTTATTTTGTTTCCAGCTTATATGGTTCTAACTTTATTTTTTAACCTTTTGTTTGGGTTTTGTTGGCTAGTTCTCTTTTCTTACTGTTCATCCACAACCAAACTTGCACGGAACATGGCATATACATATCAAAACCAGAGTGTCACTTGTTCCCTCATATATACAAACGTCACCTTAACATAACACAACATACATGCCTTATTCTTTCATTAAAAATAGAAAAAGGAAAAGGCAAAAGAAGCAGAGGTGGGTGACCTGGTGAGCAGGAGAAAGTTGATGAATTGCTGGGCGGCAGATATCACCAGCTTTCTTGCCAGGACAGACGGCATCAACGGACACTCCATATGCCTGCAGTGCTTGAATTGGAACCATCGCCTCGTAGTCTTCCACGTAGTCCCCCAATACCAACAACACCCTGCGTTCACCTTTTGCCATTTTCTTGGAATTTGAGAGAGAGAGAGAGAGAGAGAGAGAGGGAGAGAGAGAATTTGGTTGGACTATACACTCGGATGGATGAAGAAATTGTTAACACGTATAGCCGTGCGGCTATAGTCTATAAATAGAACATCTAGAACGGTACAGCCGTGCGGCTATACTTTGTACCTAGAATACGTATTGCCGCGCGGCTATACTTAATAAATAAAATATGTTACATGGTATAGCCGACCGGCTATACTACATAAAGAGTATGTTAACAGTATCGCCGCACGGCTATACTCTATAAATAGAATATCTAACAGTGTAGCTGCGCGGCTGGACTATATAAATAGAATATGTTAAAAAGTATAGACGTCCGGCTATACGATATAAATAGAATATTCTAAACGTATAGCCGCGCGGCGATACTATATAAATAAAATATGTTAAAAGTATAGCCGCGCGGATATACTTTCCCTAAATAAAATATCTAACAGTAGCGCCGCGCGGCTATACGTCATAAATAAAATATGTTAAATGTGGTATAGCCGACCGGCTATATTATATAAATAGAGAATGTTAAAGGTATCGCCGCGCGGCTATACTCTATAGATAGAATATCTAGCAGTATAGCCGCACGGCTGGCCTATATAAATAGAATATGTTAAACAGTATAGCCGTAAAATTCCAAAGAATTATCGTCTGATTCCAAAACTGGATGAAATTCTGAAGAGTTGTGGGAGAAATTCAGAGCAGGGTTTGTTGTTGTTGTTTTGCTGATAGTAACACTCGTCAAGTCTCCAAATTGGCGGTGGCGTGTTACAAAGCCCTCCTATTTTCCCTACCAATACACCGCGTTTCAACTTTTTCACCATTGATGATCCTCCTTGCCCTTTTCTTTTCTCTCAATCTCTCTCTCTCTCTCTCTCTCTCTAAATTTCTAAACACACGCAGACCGTAATATAATAAAATCCACTCCCAACTAACATTCATGCACAGATCCATCAAGCCCACCACCACCAAAACCAAGAATCCAGGTATCATTATTTTGTTTTTTGTTCGAAACCTTTAGAAATTTCATTGAAAAGACCTGGTCTCCAAACAATACAACAGGGGTGGAATATTTTGGTTCATTTTAATTTTCATTTGGAGGGGTGGGGAGGCAGCCAAGGTATATGTTACAGACAGTTAATATTGCTTAAGCCATACATATGGTTGTTAAGTAACTCTTTTCATCAATGCAGGAAACCAAGTTGTGGTTAGGGCAGAAAGACAATAAATTTCATATTTCATTGGATTGTCTACAATCATGCTCTCTATTTTTTTAGTTAAAATATAGCTAAAACACACAAAAGTTATTTTATGAGCTCTCTATAAAATTTGAACTCCAATCATACTCCAATCAAAAGTCATAAATACTATAATTATTTTCTAATTCAATATAATTGCTCCATCTCTATAAAAAAAAATTAATATAAAAATAATTAGTATTAATTAAAAGTTTAAAATATACATAAAACAGAACAACATTAAATTAAATTATAGAGAGTCCATTGTAAATGCTCTTATATCAAAATTACAGTACAAGACTAGTCAAGATGACTTTGAGGAATTTAAATTTGGCATCCATATCTGCCCGCAGTGTTGAACCCTTCAAGATAGTAACATACGATTTTTCTAATCTGGGTTGAGCAGTGCTGGTGATCTGTTTTTGTAGATCCCAGGATTTTTTGAGATTCGTTTGAAGTTGAAGATTCACCTCTTTTTCCTTATTTCTGATAGTTTTGAGGTCTGCTTGCAGTTTAGCAATCTGAGCCTCTACCTCTTGAGCTTGGTTTCTCAGACCTTGCAATTCTAAGTAGTGAGCAGAACACTGAGATCTGCTTTTCTGTAGACGTTCAATAGAGGTACGCATTGTCTCCCACTTATCTGCAGCTTGTTTGAATTCTTGAGCTGAGACAAGTCCAGAATGATAAACAGATCGAGGAACGAGACGCTCTTCATCCAAGACTTGCAAATGGTATATTAATTCCCCCACTATTTGATGACCTTCTTCGACAGCAAAATCTTTATTTTGCCATTGCTTGATACGTGAGATGGCTTGGTGGGCTCTTGAACTTGTTCTTGGTGGCACATTGAAGCCAGAGTTGAGGTCTCTGCAGTTGTAAATAGGAGTGATCAAAGAATTAAACACTTTACTCTTGCAGACAAGACACTCCTCCTTTTGAGAGGTGTAACTGTACAAACAAGGCCTGCAATACAAATGCCCACAAGAAGTCACAACTGGCTCTCTTGCCATTTTCATGCACATGTTGCACTCAAAGTAAGATGCAGATCTTGGTGGGTGCAGATCTTGATCTTGATGAAGGGTTGGATTTAAACCATCTAGAGACACAGTATAATCATCGCTTTTGGGCCTGTCACGCTCGTGTTCATGTACATGGGTTGTACATGAATTATTTGAAGGCTTTCTTTTCATGAAAAGTTGATCAAATTGGTCAAGGAGTGAGGAAACACCGTCAGCATCATCATCATCATCATCATCATACAACTTCTCCTCCTCATAATAATAATCATCATCATCCATATTTTCGTACCAATCGGATTTTGATTTGGTGACGAGGAAAAACTCAAGGGGGGATATGGAAGGCATTATCAGTGACTCGATTGGTTTTCTAATTTCATTGTTGGAAGCCATGGATATAGAAGCAAAACAACAAAACAAAAAAATTGAACACCGAGAAGCCTTAGAAGATCGAACTCAACAAGAAGAGAAATAAGATTGGGTTTTTATTCTTAAGAGACCTATGTATATATAGGGGAGAGACTTCAGAATCTAAACCAAATACGATTAGAATTAGAATTGGGATTTGGATTAGGATTAGGACTAGGACTAGGATTTCTTGGTTTACAAGTCTCCAAATCCGATTGACAAGTGACAGCTTTTTTTTTTTTTTTTTTTTTAAGAAGAAAAATAGAAACCCATATGTAGTAGGATTTTCTTGGTTCATAAGTTCCCAAATCCAACTTGATGAGTTTCTTTAAAGAAAACTTTATTTACGCAATATTGTTATTTATCCATAAATAAAAAAAATTATTGAGTTGGGCCAAAGGTGGAATAGTTTAAAAAATAATTAGTATTAGTTGTACAATTAGGACTGGAGAGAAGAATTAACACAACATATAGAAGTTGTATTTTCATATTTTAGCAGTGTTGGGGGCATTGTTGTAAATAAGTCTATATCCATATTAGGTAAATTGGTTTTTTAAAATTTTTTTTATACAAGCAATATTGGTCGAAGAGAAGAAGACGATAATTGATAGGTTGAGGTTTTCTCACATCGAGTTTGAGGGGTGTCTTGTTAATTAAGGCCAGTTTGTGAGCTTTTAATCATACTTAATTCAAGTTTTTAGAAAATCACTATTCGGCTCAAGACATAATTAGTGCTAAACTGCCCAGTCCTAATCTTTTTTGGTCCAATCCTAATCTTGTCTAACAATCAAGGCCTTAATGTTTGTAGTATTATTCATTGTGTTTTTTATTGTGCTAAACACAACATGGTTCTTATTTTGTATTTTCTGCCCAAATGTCTTAGAGCATCAACAATCATGCTCTCTATTTTTTAGTTAAATTTTAGCTAAAAACATATAAAAGTTATTTTAGGAGCTCTCTATAAAATTTGAACTCCAATCATACTCTCTAGTTTTGGGAGTCATAAATGTTATAAGTTATAACTCTTTTTTAATTGGTCCATCTCTTTTAAAAAATAGTTAGCATTAATTAAAGGTTTGAAATACTCATTAAATTATAGGGAGCCGCTAGGAGTCATTTCTCTCTCCTCAGATTTAGGAGCTCCTAGAGGTATCCCTATTTTGGAAGATGGATAGGGAGCATAGGTGGAATTGTATTTTTCCAATTCCTCCCTAAAATTTATCTAAAAAGATGATTAGAGAGCCCATTGTGGATCCTCTTACATATCCAATATTGACACTTTCTGCACCAAATCCATATTTTTTTTAAATAGAATTTTCGCTTAGATATATATAATCAACAAAAAATATTGTGTAACAAGCATGTAACTTCAGCAGCCGAGATTTTGTGTCTGATTCCTATTTTTATCAGTAATACAAATACAATATCAACCCAGGCATTCGTGTAGCTAATATAATGATCATACCTTAGTCAATCTGAAGGCTAATGATATTGTCTGTAATAGAAATATAACATCAAGCATTCGTTGAAACATTTTGAGTACCACTAGGAGGAAAAAAACCAAAAGCAATATAACTTGAATCGATTCTAACAACTCAACCCAATCAAACTTTAGAATGTTTCTAACTATAAGGAACACAGAATAAGTAAAAAAATATCAAGAGGGAAAAATAAATATTAGGAGCCTATAAAGCATCTTAAACCACACAATCAGCAGCATAAGCAAAACCATAGTTGCCCTATAAGATGGAACAGACTGACGAAACACAGACTGCCTCACTGCTGGGCGCATTGCACCCGTGGCATTGGCTCATCGTCATCATCATCTTCATCATATGCCTCCCGATACTGCTGTCTTGGTTTACGTCTCATCTCATCCTCAATGTTGACATCATGCATGGTGGTTTCTTCACACTCATCCAGCTCCATGTCAGTCAAATGCTTGCTTGGCTTGGGGGATAGTACTGTCTGTAAATTTCGGGATTGATCAGGAGAAAGAATCCCAGAGTTTGGAAACTCTACATTGAAATGGATGAAAAGGTTGCCCTTCATGAATGGCCTCTGGTAATGTGGCATGCCCTCGTCATTGATTGCTTTTGATTGATCTGCATTCGAAAAAATTAGATGATCCCTGAATGACAAAATTCAAGCCATGCAATATAATAAGGCAAGGAAAATTACCAGGCTTGATGACTTCCCCAGGATTTGATTTGACCAGAAGCTGCCGGCCATCGAGATGGGTCAGCACAAACTGAAACCCACAAAGGGCCTCAGTCAAATTGAGAGTGTGCTCTACATAAAGATCATCAAGCTTTCGCTTGAACTTGGCATGCTCCTTGAGTTGCAATATGAAAACAATGTCTCCTGTAATTGTATCCGGCTGCATACAATATATAACAAATTAACAAACAAAAATTTCACTCAAGAAAAATATTAAAGAAACATTAGAAATTTAAGGCAGGAAATTAAAATGGTCAAGACATAATGCTGTCTTGAAGACAAAGCTTTATAGGAAGACTGAAGTTGAATGACAAGAAAGAAACTAAACTGGTCAAAGACATAATGCTGCCACCTCTTTCAATGAAGACAACAGAATGCTCAAACCACAAGGAGCAGGATGAATTTAGAACTTTGGATATGAAAAATCTAACTTACAGCTTCATCAGCCTGTCCCTCAAACACAATTTTCTGGCCATGCTCCATCCCTTTCTCCACATGCACATCCATAACCTTCTTTTCCTGAGTAACCTTGTTCCCTTTGCACGGTGGGCACTTATCTCTCTCACTGATGACCTCACCTGTGACATTGACAGATGTCTTTTAAGGACAAAAACAAAACATAAAGCTAAAGTGAGACAAACAAAACATGCCCTTCAGTTAAATACCTGAGCCTTGGCATTCAGGGCAGACATGTTGCATCTGTTGAATCATTCCCAATCCAATCGACCGTGTTGTAATCTTCATTCCAGTACCCTGGCATCCATAACATCTCCCTGATGTTCCGCTCTTTGAGCCTTTCCTGAAAATTAAGGGAAGTAGGTTAAACACCCTAGTCATGCCCAACTCCACAAAGAACTAGTTTATTCCTGTAAAAGCAGTATCTGTTCTTGTTGATAAAGTCAACTTTGCATATCTAACTGATAAGACACAGCCAAGGTACCTTACTTATCCTATAAATTGTTGGCAACTATTGTCCAGTGAATGCCATTTTTTCGGTTATGCACTTGTTCTGTGTATGCTAGCATCCTGTGTGCAATTGGGACCAGAGATTGCACAAGATGTAACAAATGTGAGACCATCATATTCTTAAACATAAGAACAGCTGGAAGTTGAGAGTACTGAGTTTAACACATAAGGTTCCCCAAGAAAAACGCTTGTCGAGGGTAGCAATCAGATTAAACAAAAAACAGTAAAGAACATCACATGACTGTAATTAAGCCACAAAATATTCAGAGAGAGAGAGTTTCTTTGTTAAATACAGGTAAACAGAGTGGCAGGCATACCCTTTACATTTCAGACACAAAATATTCCTAGAGAGGGAGAGTTTCTTTGTTGTGCCATTATACAAGTCCTCCAAAGAAACCCTTAAGGTATGCACCACATCTTCACCTTGCTTCTGCCTCCTTACATGTGAACGATAGCCTGCAAAATCAGAACATCCACAACACAATAATCATAAAATAACATGTTCACAAGATAATAAGAAAATATATACATATATATATATACACACCAAAGATAAAAGGTCAATGAGTAGAAATCATCAAGCTAGCACTCACGGGGATTCAGAAATGCTTCAAATAAATCAAATGGATTATGTGAGGTACTACCACCTCCCGCTCCCTCTTTAAGACCATCTTCACCATATTGGTCATAGATTTCTCTCTTTTCTGGATCACTGAGAACTTCGTAAGCTTGAGCTAATTCCTTGAACTGATTCATGATCAAGCAGAATAAGGTAAAACTGAGGAGAAATAATTACACTAAAAAAAAGAGCACAAGATCAAAACTGACGCCAATATCTGTTATTTTTTGAATAGAACGCCAATATCTGTTATGAAGCATAAGAAGTAATATTTCTGAAGTAGCTGATCACTAAAACCCCTTGACTTGAAAGTTACATGTTCAAATCATAGACTGCAAAACTAATGGAATAGAAGATTGAGAGTCAATAGATTGGCCACCAGAGCATCTCCCATAAAGACATAATAAGTTGCCAACAAACCAGTTCTTGAGATGGAAAATGTAACTATCAATTTGAACACACAGACAATTTTTCCATAAATTTAGCCCACAGGTCAAGACAAAAATGTTTTAGTTGTATAAAGGTATCCCCAAATCAAAGACAATAAAATTTTAATTTGTCAAGGATTCATTGCAACAAAAAAAGAAAAAACCAATCACAACAATTTTTTCATTCCATACATTAATAAATAATTAGAAAGATTGTGGATAACAATTGCTCAATAACAAAAAAAAATGTAATGAAGGATACCCTTTTCTTTGAAAACAACAAAGAAAATCAGGTGAAGCTTTGAGAAAATGTTGTATAATTTTGACGGATTTCAAGATACCACATCCATTTATAAACAAATCAACATGTCAAGCCTTATGTCACCTGACACCAAGCCCATGAAGGTGGTCTAGGCCACATATTTATGCCAAATATGGGATCCTTAATACGGCACTTTTGGTTCCACACAACAGCATCCAATAGTGCCTCCACATGGCAATATGTCACATGCATATATGACACAAAACAAAGAAAGAGGGAGTGTTTTGGCCTACCTTCTCAGGATCTCCACCTTTGTCTGGATGATTCTTGATAGCAGCTTTCTTATATGCCTTCTTGAGCTCGTCTGCACTTGAATTTTTTGAAACACCAAGAACCCCATAATACTTAGTGTTATCACTCTTCCTTGAAGCATGGCCAAACATGATTGTAGCACTTCAATACTGCTGCTACTGCATCAGGAGACAATTTGAAAATTAAACTCCAGAAATATATAAGGGTCAACTCCAAATTGGGAACTATATTATGTACAGGAATTCAGAATAAGTAACTGAAGATGGTTCCAACTAGTAGTAAAACCCAAAGATATAGATAGCCACACAAGCATACCATTAGATGTGCAAGGAAATGGCCACATGTATACAAGATGTGAAAGAATACAAGTGCAACATATAAATGCATTGCACAGAGAAGCTTGTACTCCAACACAAGTCAATACTGATTGCAGGCAGTCCACAACTCAGCAAGAGTACAGGCACCCCATTGCCTAGTCAATACCAAAGTTACATTTACCCCTAGCTCCCAATGGTTATCATAATAAGTTTTGGAACTCCAGACACCAACATCACCAAGCTCAGCCACTCACACAATCTCAAAGTCTGCTCTACCAAACCACATAATAAAGCATTTAAAACGTATGATGTGCATCCAACTCCATGATGCACACAATCTACTTACCATATAAGAAAAATGCACCCCCTTTCTATGTCCAGTTCTGCCACTTGAAGAAAATGAAAAAACAAAAAACATGTAAAATGTGTGGCTGAGTAATATCAGAAAAGGCAATTTGAAAACGTGGATACAACTCTAAATATAAATTTCGAAAACAATATAAGGACTCTCTCTCTCTCTCTGTAGCCTTGTTCCTTCTTCATCTTTGGCAATATTGTTGTAGATTTTCCCCACGCATCACTTCAAACTCAATATTCCAGCAAAAGGGGTCCCATTCCATCTCTGCAACATTATTCTTTCAGCTCAGCCCAAAGCATAATTCCATCCACTTTCCTGTCAAAGTGCCCCACAGGAAAACATGCAAAGGCCCTTTTGAATTCAGACCAGAAAAAAAAGGTCACTTGTTAATCTGAAACTGTGTACTTCACCATTCTAAGCTGTGGGTTGAATTTACTGCAACTCCCTTGTTGCTCTTACATCAAAATGGAGCTTTTGTTTACAATGAGATTCCTTTTTCCTATCTTAATTAGCAAAGACCTGATTTTTCAATAAAGGTGCATTAGCTGTCACCTAATCCAAGAGTTGAGATAACCTAACAAAAGTAGACACATGCATCTTGATTTTCATTTATTTTCTTTTTCTTTACTGTGATGAATTTTCCTTACATGCTTTCATTATTTTTGTGTTTAAGAAACTGTTTTCGGATTTTGGTACCAAACGCATTCTTGAATCTTAAAAATACAAAATACAATTCTTGTTTTCGTTTTGCAAAACATTTTTCGAAAATAGTTTTGTACAACTTTACCAGACGGACCCTAAAAACTGCTAATAAAGGACCCAATAGCTAATAATCTAAAAGAAACAGATCAAGCATAAATCTTATACCAAAAATGGATTTTGAAGTACACCCAATAAATCTGAAAACTTTGATACATCTCGCATGCAATTGATCACGTTGCACAAGAACTACAAAATTACCACAAAATTACAACTACATATTAATCTACAAAGTCAAAAACTACAACTACAAAGAACTCGGCATCACAGATCAAAGAGCAATGAGAAATGGAAAAAAAAAAAAAAAAAAAAACAGAAAATAAGTAGAGAGAGGCGCAGTGATATTACCTTTTGCTAGGTCTGTAGAGAGAGAAAGTTTCAGTCTTTGAGAAGTAGAGAGAGAGAGAGAGAGAGAGAGGAGAGACAGTGGATTCCCTCAGGTCTCTTCTTCTACACACAATAGCGCTAAGACGACTATAAGTCAAGAGGAAATTGCTATTTCCAGAGCTGAAGCTTTCGTGCGTGTGGCCAAAATGTGCCTGGATCCATCGAGAAAGGGAAAAGGCGCCGGAAGCTTTTCAAAGTTACCTGCAGGTGATGTTGTTGTTTTCTCTCGTAGCCGATTGGCCCACGTCAGTGGACCCAAGTGACTATGAATTTCCATAGGTTGGAAAATAATAAATTTTTTTTGTGGGGCCCACTTTTTTCTTTTTTCTGTGGTATTTCGCAGATCACTGCCGTTCGTTTTGATGATCTGACGGCAGATATGATATCTCTTGAGTGCGTGTGAGTCGTTGTTTGTGTGAAAGGACGGACACGCCCGTGGCCGCTCTGTCGCGTCGTGTTGACGGCTCAAAAGCGGCTACGACGTCGTTTTGATTGCTTTTTCATTTCTGGGCCTTTGGCGCCTTTTGGGTCTTCCTTAATGCTTAAGCTTTGGGCCTTCAGTCACATTGTCCATGTCCATAAAATGAAAAAGAACTAGCAGCACAAAGCCGCACCAAGATTTTATTGGTGTCTCAAACTCGGACGGACGTTGAAGTTTCGTTT
Organism: Prunus salicina; assembly: GCA_020226455.1. Classification (NCBI taxonomy): domain Eukaryota; kingdom Viridiplantae; phylum Streptophyta; class Magnoliopsida; order Rosales; family Rosaceae; genus Prunus; species Prunus salicina. The sequence continues at coordinate 15,967,414 of CM035343.1, read as the reverse complement.
TGTCTTTATGAGATTGGCATGTTCAAATAGTATAGGAAGTATTTGATAGAAATATTTTATTCATCAAGAATGTTCAAAGATTGGCATGTTCCTTTCATTACATCTCCTTTACTCATGTCCCACAAGAAGTTAATTTTGAAGTAAATATTCTAGCGCGTCGGAATTGTTGAAGAATATGAGTCATACATCGAAAACTTGACAAAGTAAAGTACAACATATAGTAAATTGTTCTATCAATAATAACATCGAGACCTCTTGTGTAAAACTCTACAACTACTGAATATGCAAGTAGTTAAGTAGGGGACAATATTAATGTTGGTAATAATGGGTCGTGAGTCTGTCCCTCCGAAATCTTCCAACTCACTACGAACATGTTTTGTATGTTTTGTGTGAGCCGCATTCATGCACATCGAATTCTTTAGTCAAGGGGAGACAACTTATCAAGTGAAGGAGAAAAAAAAACCTTGGGATTTGACCATTAATTGCTATGCATTAAGACATTTCTGCTTCTTTAATGACTCGTACTCCTTTTTGGCAAGACGCGTGACATGTTAGGCAGCAAGTTAAGCTTAATACTGTATTACCAAACATGAGAGGTTCAATTTACTAATAAGGTATATCATTTGCCAGGAGAGTTCACGAAATATATTTGTTGGCTGATGTCCGAATACAGAAAAACTTCATAATTAATGATGTCCTTATCCAAGGCAATGAAACTAGGGATTCTATAATTGGCAAGGTTGCAGATATTTTAAAACTCATCATTAGAATTCAAATATATCTTTAAAAGGTAGGGACTTGATGAATAATTCAAGGATTTTTTTTCATTAAGATGAGTATATGAAACTAATTTAACATATATAAGAAGTAATTTTTTTTAAAATAATTAAAAATAATAATCCAATAAAAAGAAAAGAAAATGAACAAATTGTATTGTATAACTTTTTGCACGTATTATCGAATCATAACGAAGCTTATAGTACAACTAAATATTTCCCTAATATCAATAACGACCAAGAAAGAGAATAGCGGTCATCAAAATCAGATACAGAGAATATACTATTTTTCCAATGACGAAACAAGATTCATTATTTCGTAGCGAAAAAATTCACAACGTACCTTTATGTTTTTCGATATGTAAGCATTAGGTCAATCACAATTTTTCATTATATAACAATGGAAGAACAATGACATTGCTAGATGGTATGGCGGCTCATGGCCAATATCGTCCCTTAGAATGAGACCTTCTAATAAATTGGTACCGGAATTCACAGATATCAAAAGGCTTGATTGAAGAAGTAAAAACCTAATTCTAGAAAAATCTCAGTCAACAAAAATATATAGAAGAAGTACCCTTTCAAAGGACTAGTCCAACATTCTAAAAAACAACATATATCCCATATATATTCCCTAATTTCCAATATATTTCCTTTAAACGTTACACCCCTACAACTCATTCTCGCCTGCCCTTCCATGGCTACAACCTTCATTTCCATATATATAAACCCTAAATTCATGAGTATAGTCACATTGCTTCCTCATATATAAATCTTATAACCCTACCCCAACTTGTGTCTTCCCAATTTCTCTCACAGACCCACAAACACTCAGACAAACACACACACTCGCTCTCTGTGTGTGTGTGTGTGTGTGTGTCTCTCTCTCTCTCTCTCTCTCTCATTTTCAATGGAACAGAAGCAGGAGGCTGGCTCTTCCAATGGAGAGGTGGATGTGGTTGGCCCTGAAGGGTCTGTTGATCAAAGTAATGAAAGCGTTGCATCCGTCGACTCATCATCAGCAGTAACTGAAAGCAATCTCAGCCCCTATGCGGCGGAGTGGGACCCTTTTTACTATCAGGCACCTGAAGAGGACAGGTGTTGCTATATCACATTTTCAAATGGGTTCCCGCTCACTGAGGACCAAATTATGGATTTCTTCAATGAGTAAGTATATTATTGTATAATAGTTTATGATTATAAGAGAGATAAAAATCATGATTCATATTTGATATAGATATAATTAATTGATTTAATTGGATTTGTGTGAGCATTACTCTGTTGGAATAAGACCACGAATTTTGCATATATGTTGTTTGTTGAGTGTGTTTTATGGCATGGGTTTATTAGACTTGTGGGTTTTTTTCAAATCCATTTTTTTTTTGTGTGTGTAAGAAAAGTTTGGTTGACTGTTTTTTTTTTTTGGGTGATAATTACTTTATGGTTTATTGCAATAAATCCTTAAAAATATTACACGGGTTTCTTTGTAAGAAAAGTATGATTCGTAGATTAATCGTTTTTTTTTTTCTTCCGAACAATAGAGTACGGATTAATTTTTTGTTGAGTATATATGATAATTATGTTAAGGTTTCTTACAGAAAAAAAAAACCCCCCCATAAAATGATTCATGGGAAAATTTAATTCCTGGATTTGTTTGTTTGTTTGTTTGTTTTTTTTTAATCAAAGAGAGATAACTTCATTGCAACAATAATGTCAGAGTACAAGAAGAAGACTGGACAATAGTGATGTAACAAGTGTGGCCTCATTAAAACCTTGCCTTTAAAAACCCCTAAATGGAGGAAAATCCCGGATTTATTTGTTGAATGTGATATATTATTGATAAAAAAACGGTTTTATTACAAAGAAACCCAAAAAATAATTTATGGGTTTGGTAAAATTAGTTTCATCTTGGATTTGTTTGTTAACTCTTCCTATAACAAAAGTTCGACACTCATGTCTCCCTCCCATCTTTTAAGATATGGAAAATTTTGTTCTATATGTGGTTGCATATATATTCATATGGTTGATGTGTTTGATATGGGGCGCAGGAGATTTGGTTCGTGTGTTGAGAGGGTGTATGTTCATTGCCCGCACCCGTGGGAGGATCCTCTCTTCGGAAAAGTTGTGTTCAATTCAGTTCTGATGCCGGCGATCGTGCTCCGAGGCCAAGTTCAAGTGAAGTTTAAAATTGATCGAAGGCCCCTTTGGTGCAAGAGGTTTGACAGGGGCAAGGGTCGCAACCCAGCATTGATTTATTGACTAATTAGTCTTTAACTTTCAAAATTTTATGCCTGGCATAATCGGGTAGATGAGTAGCATTCATCAGACAATTGCTCTATGACCAGCTTCTTTTTTTCTCCAGTTCCTTGACTTGGTTTTCCTTCGGTGATGCCAAAATTGCAAGAACTTTTCGGAAATTGTAGTCTTTTTAGATCTAATATGACTATATGAATGGAGACTTTTTATGTTAGAGATATTTAGTGATATACTCATTTCTAGCACTAATATTATAAATAAACCCTACACATGCAATTGAATTTCTATAAACAAACCCAAAAAATGACAAATGACCTTATTGAATTTAATATTGATAATTAAATTACTTTGATGCCTATTGAGTGTTTTGGCTATTTTTATGAGATTTTGGGGTTGAGCTTGTTTTAAGAAATTGATGACAATTTTGTAATTTATAAGAAGTTAAAAGCTTTTTTGTTATGTTGTAAATGGGCTTTGGGTATGTTTCTGAAGTCCATTTCATATGTGGTATTTTTATAATTTGGGCCCTCATATTTGGTATAATAGTGAATCTCCTTTTTATGTTATTGGTGTTTGCTTTTAGCATATGCATAACGTATAATTAAAGAGTGCTACTATTTCCACCCATCTGTCTTATTTCCCCACCCACTTTATTTTCAAAATTTTAAAGATAAATTTATCCCTTTGTAAAATGACTTATAAGGACAAATGCCTCTCCTCCCTCTCCACGCTCTCATCCTCACTCTCTCCTTCTCGGAGCTTTCTCCCAGTCTCCTCCTACCTCTCAAGGTGTTCCCTCTCTCTCTCTCTCTCTCTCTCTCTCTCTCTCTCTCAGTGTATATGCTTGCCTGTTTTTGAACTTTGACGTGGAACTTCAGTTTGCCCAGTGTTCTTGTGGTTGATTTAGTTTGTGGGTTTTAATCATTGTACAACTTGACGAAGATGGTTGGTTTGTTTTTGTTGTTTTTGTGCAGCAAATGCAATCCAGAATGTGGTGATAATTGTTTGTGTTGTTTCTGTTAGCTTTCTCACTGGGAGTCGTAGGTTTAACTATGAATTTTCCAGTTTCAAGGGTAAAAGGCCTTCAATGGAGGATTATTTTGAGGCAAATATATCTGACGTTGATGGCCAGATGGTTTCATTTTTTGGTGTTTTTGATCGTACAGTAAAATTCAAGTTGTTCATTCGGGAATTTGTAGGACTTAAATAATTAATCATTATAGGGTATTTTAGGAATAATGGTGAGTGTAAAGAGAACATTATGTTTTTTCAAATGCACATGGTGGGTGAGAAGATAAGGTGGGTGAGAAAATAGGATTGAGGGGTGGAAATAGTAGCACTCTAATTAAATTGTAATTAAATGAAAACTGTAATGCAGTTTCCAAAAGTCCAATTTTGAGTTCCCTTACTCTTAAGTAGTTCTACTCTTCTCTTGCCCACCCAATTTCTCATATGGGTAGCCTCTACTCTTCAAATTGGTGAGATTGAAGACCAAGGAAAGAACAAAAATCAAATTGTAATTAAATGAAAACTGTAATGCAGTTTCCAAAAGTCCAATTTTGAGTTCCCTTGCTCTTGGGTAGTTCTACTCTTCCCTTGCCCACCCAATTCCTCATCTGGGTAGCCCCTACTCTTCAAATTGGTGAGGTTGAAGGCCAAGGAAAGAGCAAAAATCCAATTATAATTAAATGAAAACTGCAATATAGTTTGTGCAAATTTAAAGAGAAAATGGATAATCAATAAAATACTATAGAATTAGTTTTAATTTATTTATAATTCTTATTTCTCTGCATTTGTTACATTCCTACGTATCATTTCATTCCCATTAAAAACAGAGAGGTTCCTACAAATGAACGTCTCCTCATTTGAGCAAAAGAAAAAACTACGATGTTTCGCATTCCGTAGTCTTCTTGGTTTTCTTCGAAAATGAAATAGAAATAAGATTCCGGCATGTCATTACAGAAAAACATTCCAACTTGTCATTGACTTGCGTGAACTACCTAATATAAGATAGTCTTTCTTTATTTATGAATGAGTAATTGGCATGACTAATTGAAATTTCTAGAAACACCAAGTTTGAGTCTCAAATGTTATAGCAACTACCACAGTAATTTTAGATTAATTTTCTTCTAGGAACGAAACTAAGAAAATTAATATTCAGTTGATTAACCATAAAATTATCCCACCACCGTATAACTTGCTCCGCCGCAGCGCCACCTCTGCTGCTGGCTGCACCACCATGCTGCCCCTGCTGGCTGGCTGCAATCACTCCTGATAAGTTTCGCCAATTTTCTTAATTGAAAAATTGATAATGAGGCAATCATGTCCACACACGAAGTTTCTGATGGCTCTAGTACTTCTTGAGTTTACTATGTATTTAATCATGTAGTCTTTTTTTAGTTGTCCAATTTCTGTTTACATAATTTTTTAAATTATATATATATATATATATTTATATTATAGTGAAGCCTACAACCACCATAGATAGTAACGTTCGACCTTTTGCATTGTTCATTGTCTTCCTCTATGTCCATCCATGTTCATGCGCACATGCATCTTAATTTCAATGGCTCTAATATTCTTTGAGTTTACTATAATTAATACTCTAGTCTTTTTTAATTGTCCAAATTGATATTTACATAATATTTATTTTGGCTTCAGTGTATCTACATAAAACATATAGTCAAGACCGTCACTTCTGACCAGAAAAAAAATAAAAAAATAAAAAAATTCCCCCTTTCAACTTCCTTTGCAATGTTTATTATCTTCTCTATGTCTCTATATGTATATATATATGTGTGTGTGCGCCTTCCTTTGTACTGAAGTACTAATTCAGCATCATTAGTTGAAAAATTTGTATTCTGCAATGGCGAGCAGATTTGGTATGTTTTGCTAATACCTTGCCCTCTCAAAATTTCCTTTGCATAAAATCATGACAGGCATTTGTCTGTTGATTTCCAATATAGATGTTAAATAAGTATAATTTGAATGTATCATATATCAAATATTTCAATTTTTTCCTTTTCTTATGATTTTTTTAGTACAAGCGATAGTCTAAAATACACCCGGGGGTGGATTGTTTTGTCACACACACGCATACAATGCCATAATGGTTCGAACCTGAAACCTTTGGTCTGTAAGTCAAAACCCTTTTTCATTGGGTTAGACGATGTTAGCTCTTTTCCTATTATTTAGATCATGTTTATCAATTTGGTTTCACTTGAAGCTTTCTGCCATATAATTTCTGCTTTTGTAAAGATATTGCAGTGATGAAACCATACAGAAGAGACTCTCCACCACTTCACTTTAAGTTGGAAATAAATTCATACTCCCCCTTATTGACGACGCTAGCAAAAAAGTATGAATCTAAAGTGTTTGAAGCTGGCGGTCACACATGGTGGGTTTTTTTAGTCATCTACTAAATTAGCATTTTTTTTTCCTTTAATCTTTTACATGCATTTCCCACTTAAATAAGGATGCTGATCAAGATATTGCCCATAGCTAATTTCTCTTTGAAAAAAAAAGAAAAAAAAGAAGAAGAAACGGATCTCTTGTTTTTTTCTTTTCTTTTTGCTTTTACATGGCTTTGCATCTGGAGCTCACTTTGCATTGTATTCAAGGATCGTTCTTACAAAAAGATCAACGAAATAAAAAACTATGCAACCATTTGATTATCATAACAAGACTTCATTGTTTACCTGAAGTACTATGTTCGCCCATTTATTATCATAATTAGAGATCTTCATAAACTTCCATTTGGCTAATTGTTTGTAATAAAGGGGAATTGATCAACAGTTAATGTTCTAAAACATTAACATTAACACCAAAATTTTCACTGTATTTAGGGAAATCTGGAGATATATAATTGTAAGTCTGTGTTGCAGGAGGTTGGCTGTTTACCCAAGTCAAATGATAAATGGAGAGAAGTACATCTCCCTCTACTTGGCAAAAGCGAAGACAAAGAATAATGGTATTATTAACTCTGTGGTGTCAGCTCTTAGGGGGCAGGCGGAGGTTTATGCTACTTTTAGATTGTTTGTATTTGATCACAACCAAAAGAATTACTTTACCGTCGAAGGTAAAGTCTGCTACATATTCTATGTCTGATTTACATAAACACGTTATTTGAATGCTGCACATATTTATACATAAATAAATTAATATATATACATACATTAATTGAAGAACATATTTTGGATGATGTGGGAGCATGTTAGCCGTTATTAGCCTCAACGACATGTGAATAGCACGCTTTGATACTATCCCACTTAAAATTTATTGGCAAAGAGAGAAGATGGCCAATAATATTTGTACTCAATTAACTTCGAATTTGAGCGTTGATGTTTGTACAGATAAGGCCGGAGCATTAAGCCGATTTGAGAGTGGGACTGAGGTAGGTTTTGCAAAATTTCTTCCCCTTCATACTTTCCAGCGCCATTCAGAAGGATTCATTTCGAATGACTGCTGCACATTTGGGGCCGAGGTTTTCGTCTCTACGAATAAAAGGACACTTCACAGGGAATCGCTTTCCCTCGAGACACCTGCCATTCGCATGCGTACTTTCCGTCGTGATTTGGGACAGTTCTCCACACAATTTGACATGGAGTACGCATTTCCACAATTGATCATTGTTGGAGGAAGAAAATGGTATGGACATTCATAGTCGAGTATTTTATGTTGTCACACAATTTGACTACATGTAGGTTCTTACCCTTAAAAGATTGTTTTTTTTTTTTTTTTCTTTTGACCGGGATCATGACCTCTTTTTTTTTTTTTTCTACTAATTATGTAGGCAGTTATGTGTTTATCCGAAAGGGTACGGGAAAGAGAAGAACAAGTCACTATCACTTTACCTACGATCGGCCGATGATTTGGATACGCTTCCCAGCGTTTATGCAGAATTCAAGGCTCGGGTAATTGATCGATCCCTTAAGACGCACAATACTGAACGGAGAGGTAATTCACTTAACACATATTTTTGGTCATCTTCCTGATTATCTACTACTCATCAGTTCATTGGCCTCACTTGTAACCTCACTTGTAATATCTCTAATTTTCTGTTTCAGGCAACCACTGGTTCTCGTCCTCAGACTGCATTTCTGGTTGGCCAGATTTTATGCCGTTGCGAACTCTAAAGGGGTTCCTTAAGGGTGATATATTATCTGTTGAAGTTGAAATGCTGGCTGTGTCTACGTCGTTATGAGACAGAGAGATGGTTTCCATCTTTGGAATTGTGTCTGAAGCCCTTTCTGAATTATTGTGTGTCAATTTTATCAGTTACCTTTTAAGTTTTTGGATTGAATTTGAATATGAAAAATGAATAATGAATAATGAATAAGAAATTATAATGTTTTGTTTTGGAATAAAAGTATTTAGCAGAGTGTTTTGTTGTTAGAAATGTGTACGCTAGCTGGTGTATCGCTTGTAATCCACAGAAACAGATGAAATAAATTTGAAAAAAAATGGTAGCAGGTATATTTTTGTTGGGGTGAGCACCCTAACATAGTTATCAGTTATCTTGGATTCTTCTATGGTGTATCCTTTACTTATTTTAATTTTGAGAAAAATGGTAGCAGGTGACCAAACTAGTACCTAATGACTCTGCTGACACCTGCCATTCGCATGGTAGCAAGTTTTGAAAAAGCAAATACTTAATAAATTAAAAAGTAAGTGAGCCCACATAAAAATAGGAATTGAATTCTTAATTTTGGAGGTATTCAATTCTTGAGTGGAATGTGATATTCTAATTCGTTGAGATCCAACCTATTAAGAATTCATATTTTTTACCAATTATATCCACATACAATTTTTAAAATTCCAAATTTGTCATTTACTTTAACCCAACAACGATGATATTTTAGTAATTAGCACTACTCCAACCCCAATTGCATATGGTTTAGTAAGCAACTTCAATAGGAATCTGAAATCTAACTCTCCTAAATCTATATGATTTAGTAAACAACTTTAATAGGAATCTAGAATCTAATTCTCCTCAATCCAACTCCTCCTTAATTTAGTTCCTCCTAATCTGATTACGGATTAGTAAACATGTCATTAATACAGATGACTCGTATTCAAAACTAGTCTTCCAATACAAATATGAGCCATTAAGAAGATTTTTAGAATAAAAATGGAAAATCATTTTCTCACAAAGAATATTCTCTCTCAGAACACAAAGCCAAACTTTGCAAATATGAATGATTAAGAAGATGAAACTTCAAATCATTACACTAATATTTCTAAACTGATCTCCATTGAAGCACATGAAAACCTTAAGTACAAGATGATATTATTATCCATTGAAGGGTAGTAGGCAAATAAGAGTAAAAACTGCAAATGTTAGGCAGCACGAAATGCAACGCATGTACTACTCAACTGAGAGTAAAAACTTCAAATTTTTAGAATGAATGCAATGCACATATACATGAATGATTTACCTGAATTAAGGACAATTAAGTAAAGTGGGGCCGATATCTATCAAATGTTGGCTACACGAGATTGGTCACGAATTTCTAGAGAAGAAAACTCACACACAAGTTATCACGAATACTTGAACTCAAGACTGCTTGGAAGCATACCGAAAGTATAATTATAACAAATAATATGGTCTCCTTTTTAAAGGTTCAATTATTACTATTTGGATAATATACTTTTTCCTGGCCGGTGCATCTTAGTCAAGCCACATGGATATATATGTACACCTGGCTCTAGTACCATTAATCCGACTTTATGGAGTCTTCTTTTAATTGACTTTCTCTACACTTCTCCATCTTTATATGTGGCTGTCTTAACTCTGTCCTAATCCACGATCAGTCAGCATTTCTGCAACTGCAATGGCGAAATTTGGTATGTTTTGCTAATATCTGAATTCTCAAGTTTCCTTCTCATAGAATAGAATTAATAATTTGCTTTGTTTTGCCATAAATTTCTTCTGGTTTTGTGAAGATATTCCAGAGATGAGAGAATACAAAAGAGAGTATCCACCAGAGCACTTCATCGTGGAAATAAAGCCATACTCCTTGCTATCAAACACCAAAGCAGAAAAGTACGAGTCTGGTGTCTTTGATGCTGGTGGTTACAGATGGTACGTTGGTTTCTTTACATCTCTTTTCTTTTCTGAAAGCTGCTTTGATTATCTGCTTTCCCTTTTCTTTCTTTTTTTCCTTTTAAAATAAAATTGCTGATCAAGCTACTCTGCCTAGCTAATTTCTCTGCCAAATCAATATCATTTTGACTGATATTTCTCAGCTACTGATCTAGCTAATTTTATTTGGATCTCAGTTTTAATGGCTAAACTGAATGGTTGAATTTTTTTTATATTTATTGAAATGAAATTAGCCTTATTTTCAAGAGAGACATAAAAAACTGTAATTTGTGTTGCAGGAGGCTATCATTTTACCCAAATTATGAAACAACAAGTAAGAAGGGTTACATCTCCCTCTTCTTGGTATTAATAGGGAGTGTGTCGGGGAAGCAGTCGCCGGCCGAAGTTTATGCCACTTTTAGATTGTTTTTATACAAGAATACACCTGAAACACAGGAATACTTGACCATAGAAGGTGAAATTCTATGCCACATATCTGATTTATCTGCTCACAGTTGACTTACGTATATGTCTATAGTTATGTATGTACATAAAGTATTCATTATCAAAGTTTCTTTCCCATTAGTTCATACATTAGTAATGATTAAATTACGTATAACAGATGGTTCTGGAAAAGTAAATCACTTTCACGAGGAGATGAGGCAGGAGTTGGGTTTTGCAAAATTTCTTCTCCGTTCGACTTTTGAGAAACGTTCTGAGGGATACGTTTGGGACGATTGCTGCAGAATCGGGGCAGAGGTTTTTGTTCATAAGGGCCAAACGAAAACTCTTGACGAATATCTTCCCCCTCGGGAACTCAAAAATCCAACCTCAAGTGTCCGTAAGTTTAGGTTGGGAAGCATCTCATCAAAACGGGACCCAAAATGTCTATCTTCAGATAAATTCCATCTTCAAGGAAGAAAATGGTACGTAAGTGCAATATGTCTTACGTATGTATATATAAAGAGAACTGTTATTCACACTCCATAAAAAAGAAACATTGTGCAATCCTTTATTCGCTATGGAAGTTATACGGGGATCATTCTAACTTTCTTTTGTTTATTAAATTTAGGAAGTTAAGTGTTTGTCAGAATGGAGAACCAGAGAGCAAATTACTATCATTTATATTAGAATCGAAAGCAGATTGGAAGAGCTTTCCAAGCTTTTATGCAAAATTCAGGCTTCGGGTATTGGATCGAGTCCATGGTAAACATACTACTGAAAAAGAAGGTAATTCCCTTTACACCCTATCTCTGTTGCTATATTCCTTATCTACGTATCAACTCATTGTCCTCACTGGAAAAGAAAAAATGAAGTAAGAAATTAAGGCCGCAGTTGATATGGAGTTAGAGTCGGCTATCCTAGACTAGTTACTATTGTTTCACAAGAGAACATTACTATTGTTTTACATAATTCTCTAAAAATTTGATTCTCTGTTTCAGTTCAACACTGGTTCTGTTCCTCAAACCGCAAAATTGTTTTCCCGGACTTTATGCCATGGAAAACTCTCCGTGATTCGTCGAAGGGGTTCATTAAGAATGATGTATTAACTGTTGAGGTTGAAATATGCTCGCTATCCGTGGTTGATGCTCCTAGAATATTAAAAAAGCCATAGTTTTATGATTAAGATAGATGGTTGCAGATCTTTGAATAGTATTCAGAGCCCTGTGTGTATATATGCTGTGCTAGAATTGCAGAGTGGTGTATTCGGAATATATAAAAATTTGTGTGAACTTTATCAGATAATTTTCATGTTTGAATTGTTCACATAAATAAAGGACTAATTTCTTATGCTAGATACCACACTCTTTTTTAGGTTTTGCATAATTAAGACATGATTTGTTAATTTCTTGTGCTAGATACTTTTGAGTGGACAAGAACATAACAATTTGGATCCAACCATTGATTTTTATTAAGACTTTGAACTTAAATCTATCACATCAATCATGTAATTAATTCACCTTATGAGTATCACTCCTTATTAAGCGACATTAGGGTAGGAGGGAAGATAATGAGTGCAAGGATAGATGACTTCGGACCAGCCCAGTTAACTAAAATACTAGCCTAATTAATTACACTCATTAACCTGTGCATTAATTTGGTTATTTGGTCCAATTGAATGTGCGTATCCTCAAGGTTGGGAGGATCGGTGGGAGTTTTTTGTCAACTTCAAATTGTTTGCATTAGATATTTTGCACAAACATGATCATAAATCCAAGAACTTTCTACTATATTTGATTCATGCACATGTTAAACTATCAAAGCTACCCCAACCATCGTATCCTTGATGCTAACGACTTCTTGGGAGTTCTGGTAAAGATGGTGAACATTTCTAGCAGGGCTCAAATCCACAATGAGCAGAAAATCATTAAGCTCATAGAAAATTAACTTCAATATACAGATAGACGGTGTTCAATAAGGGAGAGTAGAATTTTACACATATGTCAATGTATCATGGGAGTTTAAACCAAAGGCCACTTGTGTGCAACTCTGTTATTTTTTGAGTTGACTATAACTAGTACTGTAGTCTTCTATTTACTATTATTTTCTTTTGGCTGGCTTTTTTAAAAGCAAACCTTATAGTCACTCAACCATTAGACATTAGTATCTTCCAACTTGATTTGCATTTGTTTTCTGTCTTTCTCTATGTCGATATACATGTAGCCTTTGTTTAATTGTCCACTAGCTATTTACATAATAATTATTTTTGGTCCGTGTATTTGAATAATAATTCTTTTAAAACCCGTATACCACTACAAGAAAAACTTCCTTTATTGACGGTTAAAAAATAGATTCTTGACGTCTCAAATACAGTCAGAAATGCCAATTTCATTATGAAAGGGGGAGCAAAAACTTGACGGTTTTGTGCGTCAAGAAATGGTTTTCGCTGACAGATAAAGACCGTCACAAGATAGGAAAAAGCATCAGCTTATGGTAACCTTGACGCTTCCTAACTGTCAACTAATGTCCTCCTTTACATTATAAGGAACTCACTTGATGGATTTTAGCTGTCAAGAAACAATAAATTAATATATTTAAATAAAAAAGAACAAAAAAAGAATAACAAACATAGTGCTTAAGAGAGCGTTGGGATGTACTAGCCAAGGTAGGTTCAACACTAATAGCGGAGATCATGTTGATTTGTCTTCGGTGAGGAGGTTTGGTGTTCACATACTTTTCGAATTTTCCTTCCCAATTGAGAGACTTGATAATATTGCGTAAAGTAATGTAGGACCCTGTATTATGGCCATTGAATTGGTGGAATCTACGGAAGACACCATTATTTGGCGAGTGTTTGTTGGTTGGTCGTTTGGCAAGAGGCTTGGGTATAATAGATGCTTCGTTTACCAAGACTTTCCCATAAGTTGTGTTTAACGTGGGGAAGACTTCAAATCGAGGCTTAGGTTCAAATGGAAAAGGTGTGCGATCCCAAGTTTTTTGTGAGGCATACCTTCCAAAGCGATAGTTGTTATGTTTGTGACCATTTCCACTTTTGCCATTGCTGAAGTGCCAATTGAAGAAAACATGCATAGGAAATGAACTTTAACTACAACCTATACAATAAAAACATTCTAAATGGTGGATTCATTTTGTTTATACTAGTTGAGCTAAATCTTTTTCATTTTAAATTAAGTATCTTAGTCTAGTCTAATTGAACACAAATAGAAAAGGAAAAAGGGAATAGATCTTTACCCTTGATGACCTTTTCTTGATTTCTCAAGAATGAACACCTTTGTTGGAGATGCCTTTTCTTTCTCTTGATCTCCTTCACCTTAAGGCTCCAAGATTGGAGTCCTCTACCTCACCATACCAAATGCTCAAGATTGGAGTGCTTGGTTGATTATGGTACAAACAACTTTTAACCACTTGAGCTACAACTTAAAAGCCCTTTGAAAAAAAAAATATCTATTTTTAATTGTTCATTTGATATTTACTTAAACCAGTCGCGAACATGACCTTCCACTGGATTTCCACAAAAAAGGTTTGCATTGTTCATTATCTTCCTCTATCTTCAAATATAGCTGTTTTCATATGTATTTTCTGTTTTTTTTTTTATACAAACGATAATCTAAATTAAATTAATCTAAATTATGCATTTCCAAGTACATGCATTTTCTGTTGGCTCTAGTAAATTTTTTTTTTAATCTTACTAGGTATAACAAATAATGTGGTCTTTTTTTAAATGTTCAATTATTGCTATTTAGATAATAAACTTTGGTCTGGCCGGTGTACTTAAATATATTTTAGTCAAGCCATTCATATGGATGGGTAAGTTTCAACTTTTTTTAATTGTCCAAATTGATATTACATAATATTTATTTTGGCTGCTTGTGAATTTAAACAAAACTTATAGTCAAAGACCGTCAACTATGACCAAATAAAAAAGAATTCAACTTTCAACTTCCTTTGAATTATTGTTTCTTGTCTTTCCTCTCTCTCTCTCTCTCTCTCTCTCTCTCTCTCTCTCTCTAGTATATGTATATGTGTGGGTGCTCCTGCCTCTGTACTGAACTACCAATCCGCGGTCAGTTGGCACTGGACTGCAATGGCGAACAGACGTGGTATGTCTTGTCCTCACAATTTTGTTCTCCATAAAATCATGACATGCATTTTGTCTTTTGATTTCCAATAGAGTAAAATATTGAATAAGTTGTTTGAAACTCTAAATTAAACATGTTTGGTTTCACTGAAGCTTTCTGCCATAATTTTCTTGTGCTTTTTGTAAAAGATATTGAAGCGATGAGAACATACAAAAGAGGCGCTTCACCGCATCATTTTACGTTGGAAATAAAGTCGTACTCCTCATTATCAACCACGCTCGCAACAAAGTATGAATCTAGTGCCTTTGAAGCTGGCGGTCACAAATGGTGGGTTTTTCCTGTCATCTACTAACGTTGTCTTTCCGTTATGCAAAAGAAGGAGGGATTCCACTTTCAATTATGTTGTTGAACATATTTTCATTTTGATAATATGTGTTTTTTGGTTGCATTTAATTTATATTTGTTTTATGCTAAACTTACGGGAAATTAACATTTAGTTAGGAACTAGCATAGTTTATATGATTTTTATCTCTAGAAAGACAATAAAAATTGGAAGTACAAAAGAAAATTATTATTAGATTATTATACTAATAACTTTAGTTAGCCCACCCGTTGATAAATTCATGATCCTGCCCACTGCACTACTCTTTAAATCTCATCGAAAACCATATAATCATTTGATTATTATCACAAGATTTATTTCTTTTTATAATTTGATACATGAATACATACATAAATTCGAAGTTTGCACTGTATTTAGGCAAATTTTAAGATGTATAATTACTTGTGAGTTTGTATTGCAGGAGGTTGGCACTTTACCCAAATCAAATGATAAATGGACATTGTTACATCTCCCTCTACTTGGCAAGCGTTCGTTCTTTGAGATCAATGAGCATTGCTGTTAGAGCCCGGCCTTCTTTGAGATACAATTGTATCAGTGAAGGGGAAGACGTTTATGCCACTTTTAGGTTGTTTGTATTGGATCAGAAACAGCAGAAATATTTTACCGTCGAAGGTGAAGACTCTAATATTATTTCTGATTTACATACACACACACACACATGTACTTAATTAACTTTGAATTTACACGTTGACGTACGTGCAGATGGTGCCGGGACATTAAGCCTATTTAATCGCCGGACAACGGAGGTGGGTTTTGCAAAATTTCTCCCCCGCCATACTTTCGAGCATCCTTCTGAGGGATACGTTCTGAATAACTGCTGCACATTTGGGGCGGAGGTTTTTGTTAATACGAGTGGGAAGACGAGATATAGAGAATCTCTTTTACAGATGCCCATTTCCCTTCTCACGCGCATTTTCCGTTATGATTTGGTAAAGTTCTCGTCACAATTTGGGCTGGAGCACTTATTTCCAAATCTGATCATTGTTGGAGAAAGAAAATGGTATGGCACTTTCACTCAATTAAATTGTTCCACAGTAATATTGGGTACTTGATTTGTGGGCTTGATGAATTGTTGGACCCTTTTTTTTTCTACTAATTGTAGGCAGCTATGTGTTTATCCAAAAGGATACGGGCAACATAAGGACGTATCACTATCACTTTACCTACGATCGGCCGACGATTTGTACACCCTTCCCAGTGTTTATGTAGAATTCAAGCTTCGGGTAGTGGATCAAGCCTTTAATTTACACCATATTGAACGAACAGGTACCTATTTTTGTATCTTCCTAATTGTACACGTATCAACTCATTGGTCTCGGTTGAAAAATCTCTACAAATTTGACTTTTCTATTTTCAGGCAAACACTGGTTCCTGTCCTCAGACAACACTTTTGGTTGGTCAGATTTTATGTCGTTGCAAACTTTAAATGACCCTTTTAAGGGGTTCCTTAGGGATGATATATTATCTGTTGTAGTTGAAATGCTGGTTAAGAATGGGTCCTAAAAATAGATCGATATTGTATTTGAAGCCATGTTGCGGAGATGTCCCAATTAGTTTGTCAATTTTATCAGTTACTTTTCAAGTTTGAATTCATCAATGAATAATAAATAATGTTTTATTTTTGCAATAAATGTAATTGGGTTTATATATGATTTTTTATTATAAAAAAGAGATAGTAATTATTGATGAAACATAATAAAGTACAAAGCAGCCATAGTGCTGGAGATGAGTACATCTAAAGACAACAACATGTTGATTTGATCTTGAAAGAATTATGCCTAAATATATATAAAAAAAAGACTTAAATCCTCGATTTAGCAGCCAAATGCATTTGTACTTAGACTTACAATACAGATCCACTGAGCAGTGGCAAAAATCGTAAATCCATATCGAAATACGAAAACTAAAATACAAACACGGTACATTTTTAAAGAACAAACAAAGAAACAAAATTACCACTCCACATCCTCTTCGACAATTGAAGAGACTCATAACTACATACTGGCTAAACCCCGATCCACACAATCCGACAATTTCCTTTTTTGCAATTCCAAAAAATGAACTAGAGTCAAATCCTTCTATATGTGAGCCAAAACTGTAACTATATTATGGCGACAATGGTGTTTCACAATAATTGCTTCAACAACACAAAACACATCATCATAGCAACTGATGCTACATTCACCGACATCGACGTCGTTGATCAGTGCATAATTATATATCATTTTGTACCCTTCTAATTTATGATTTGGTTATGCTTTTTAGTTAAACTTTTGCTTTTAATCTATTTTGTGTTTATCATTCATTTTATTGAACTTTAAGTAGCAATGGTGGCTTTGGATAGGAAAATGTGCAAAATGAAGCAAAAACGTGCAAACTGAGTTAGCAATTTGTTTTGGCCTTAACTCCTTCATCCAACCTTGGATTGGCCCAAATAACATTTGGTTGGAAAGATTATATTCTGCACTGCAAGATGGACGGCTCAAAGTCATTAGTTGCTTAAGGGAAGCCCAATTTGTGAGCCCATGAAGTTGCTAGTCATGTTGACCTAAGGATGAGCTGATTGTTGCTTGGTCATGATGAGCTATGCATGAGCTATGGTTTCTGGTGGGATTTGTTGGTGAAGTGCAACAGCCAAAAAAGAAAAGAAACTGATTTTCTATTGCATTTGTGTGTTAGGTAAGGTTGATGAAGTGGGTGTTGTAGATGGAAGCCATACTCAATTCAGATTTCTCACTTCCTTCTCCCTATAAATACCATTTCCATTCCACACCAAAAGATGAACCACATCCTAGGATTCACACTCCCACAAACCACGCTATCCATCCTCCACACTCCCATCATTTTCCAAACACTTTCTTCCATTTCCCTACGAATTTCCTCTTTCTCAGCCATCACCACTCACCCAAACTCATCCCAAATCCCCTCCTTAACCTTCATACATCATTCGAGACGTGGGGAAGCTCTTGGAGAAGCATTAGACATGGAAAAACTCTTGGAGAAGCATTGGACACCACAAGAACTCCAAAAAAAGGGTTTCTCTACTCTTATTGCATTCATTATGTTTTCTCATTTTTGTTTAAGTTTCTTTCCAATTATGAGTAGCTAAATCCATAACTAAGGCTTTGATTTAACCTAACATGAATATTCTGGGTTTATAAATTTCAAGTTTCAAGTTTGATTCATAATTCATGTTCATATTCATATTCATTATGCCTACCTGCCTATATGCTAATCGGAATGCCTAGCTACCATTCAAATTTGTGTATTTTGGTTGAAACTAAAGTAGACACCATATGCTTTTGTTTCAATTGAACTATGAATATGAAGAGTATGTATGGACATTTGAAAATAGGGATTAGATACATGCTTGGTTGTTGGTTCTTTAAAAAATTCTTCTATATTTGTTGGATTTCTAATGCTTAATTTAGGTTTAACAACAAAGGATCTAATTAGCGAATTAAGAATACAAGGTTAGAACTAGACACCATGGTTAATTTTACTTTAGCTAGAATCAGTCTTTAAATCTGAATTAGATTTGTCACTTGAAGCATTATAACCTAGAATTGGATTGTTATAGTGAATCGAATGCCTAGTCTCCAAATCTATTTTTCAACCCTTAAGACCACTCTTTGTTACACTTGTTTACTTGTGAAATTACATGTAGGATGACTAAAAATGCCTAGAGGGGTGAATAGGCCAATTTAATATTATAATCAATAAACCAAAAATAAACTTCGGTAGCAGATTGATATGGCTTATCAATCCTAAAATGTGCTGAGTATAAAATAAAGGAACACGCAGAGAATTATTTTACGTGGTAAACCCCCACGTCTAGGGAAAATCCATGGGACTCCCCAGTCCAACACAAATCCACTATCGAACGATGATTACAAGAAGTACTCTCACACTTATCCTAGACACATTCTAGATAATGTTTACCAACTTCTTCGTAACTCAACTTTTGTCACGGGATAATCTTCGACACTCCTTATGTTGAAAGCAATATTGGTCACGATTGCTTCAAGCTCACCGGAGGAAAACCACCATCACGGTCTTGGTGGCCCCAATTGTATGAGTCACCGACATGCATTTAAATGCAATATGAATGATGAAAGGACTTGATAAATCACCAAGTAAACATGGAACACTTGATGACTTATCTCAAAAATACGCACATCAGTTTTCTCTTGAAAATTCTATATGCTCAAACAAAATCGGAAACCTGTGTTTCTCCAAGAAGGACACACCATATTTTTTATATAAACATATTCTCCTATTTGTAAGAGAAGTCCACCAACCATGTGATCAATCTGTTGCAATATATGAGATTTGATTCTTAGAATCCTATTTAAAGTTGTCAGGTGATGCACTATTACAAATACCTTTTACTCCAATCAATCCTTATACAAGGAAACTAAATATAACAAGATTGACACAATGAAACCAATAGAACGTGTTATCCCAGTCAAAAATAATGAAAACATAATATTTTAACTTAAATCAAAATAGAGTCCAACTAGGAAAGTAATATCAAGAGATAAAATCTAATCCGATTAAAAAAAGGATTAACATAAAAATACTTGAGTTAAAATAACTCCAACTAAGAATCCTATAATGAATGGATGATTATATCATGATTTACCTTAAATTAGTTTCCACATATTGATAAGTCACACTTCGAAAATCCGGGATTGAATGTGTTGGCCAAAACTTTTAGTAAAAGATATTCACACCCTAATTCCCAACCTATGCTAGAGTCTAGGAAATGCCAATACAATTTTCATGCTAACAACTTGCTTTCACTTGCAATTTCATTTTGTTCGTTTGTTTTCACAATCACAAGCACTCTCACTTCAAATTTCAATTTTATTTTACTTTCAAACTCAATCTCACTTTAAAATCTATGTTAGACTTAAGTTCTTGTTTCTAGAATTGCGTAATCTAAGTACATAATTAATCTGAACTTCTCAATCCTCATGGGTACGACCTCGTTCTTGTCTTGCTATACTACTAATTGGACTGTACAATGAGTAACATAACAGTGGCTACCTCCGCCGAGATCGAGAGCACCACCAACAGCCACTTAAGACTTTTATTTATCTCCAAATCACAAGTTAAAATAGTTGGAAAAAATTGGCTCACCTAAAAATAGGATGCATGTTTTCAGAGGAAAAATGACTGGTCGACGGGTAGATGCGACTGGTCGTTTTGAAACATAGTGGAAGGCTTGAAAAATCGCCAGAAAGCGAGCGGGGGGCCTCTATTTGCGACCAGTCATTTTAAGTCTAAATGCACGCCAATGAACCTGCTTCAAAGCGACCGGTCGTTTCAGTCGTGTTGTTTTGTTTTCGACACGTTTTCAAGACTCTTTTTCATGTGCTTACCTAATTGCAAGGACCACCTTAATCAGTTATGAGTTCTAGGGAGGTTGGCAATCCACTGGGAGAGCTGGGATAGCACTTATGGTTGTTTGTTCATTTGTTTCAAAGGCTTCCTACTCTTTGGTTCTATATAAGGTGGCTGAAGTTAAGGGGTGCAACCTTTGCTGACTTGCTTTTTGGTTCCCCTAACTCTGGATCCATGTGGGGTGGCTGAAGGTTGAATGTGCAACAAGAGGAAGCTTCCTCATAGGTTCAAAGGCATATCTATACCAGCATTACAAAAGGGAAACAGATGCAAGACAAGAAGTGTGGCTGGAAGCTAGAGTGAGAAGAGAGAAAACCAAGTGTGAGAGAGTTTACAAATGCATCAAAGTGTTGAGCAAGGGGTGTGAGAGAAATCAAAATTGTAACTGTTAATGTATGCTTTTTGAGTTTTTCTTTTGGCTTCCCTTGACAATTTTGTAATAGGATTTTATTGTTATTTATCAAGCTCAAGTTTAGATTAAGGAAAACCTTTCTTGGTGCTCTTCTCTAACTTCTGCTGTATGGAGGATCAAGCAATTTGACAAAGGTATTGTGCATTGCATATCATTGCATAAAACAGTTTTCATAAAAATGATGACTAGTCATCCGTTTCTCAGATGACTAGTCATCCTTGCTCTGTCGAATTTCCAGCTGGATAACAAACTGTTTTTTCCTATTCCTCTTTCTCTCTCTCTGCTGCCATCTGTGTTTTCTGACCTAAGGAAATTTTTTGGCTATAAAGGCTACGTTTTTTATCATTTGGAGCTGTCACTTCTGTAGGAAGTTTTGGGAAGTTTCTTTGCAAACTTCCGCTTCTTCCTCAAGAAGAACCACATACTTCATCTATGAGTTTTTCCCAATGATTCATTCTTTGAAAAACTGCATTTGAAATATACAAATCTGCATCTAGCTAGTTAAACACTTCCTCATTTATATCTAGGTCAGATTCAAGACTGATTTCTTCAAGAGTATGGTTTCTTGAAGAAATTGGTCATTCTCCTTTGAATCCAAAGTTTGGTTTCTGTTTGAGTTGGAGCTTGCAAGCTAGTGCCATGGGATGAACGAGCTGGAGAAGGAGCTGCCATTGCCATGAAGAACTGAGCTTCAAGTTTTGCTAAGTTGGAGAAGAAGATTGCACAAAGGAGGTATAGCTCATCTTCCTAAATAGATCTAGGTTTTTCTTGAGCTTGCTTGTATTCCTTTGTAAGAATCTTTTTCTACTTAGTGGATTGCCTGGTCGGATTGATGACCCCCAGTTTTTCCCAATGGTGGGTTTCTGGGTGAACAGTTTCTGGTTTCCAACTCTGTAAATTTTCTGGGTTTGTGTTCTTGACAGTTGACTAGTCATCTGGGTTTGTGCGGTTGACTAGTCATCTTTTTCTGCTGTTTGTTATTTGCTTGATTATGTTGTCTTCACACACTTTCACCATATTTGTTGCTAGCACAGGGGATGCCTAGATTGACTGGTCCTTCTGAGTGTCTAGGTTGTCACTAGTAATTCTCTAGGCTTGCAGGTACATCTTGGTATGCTCTGTGTATGTTATTGTTTGGTATAATTCATATATGACAGTTGACTAGTCATAAGAGTATTTGGTCAAGGTTTAGAGTATGTGAAGTTTGATGCGTTCTTGGTTGAATATCTTTTAAATTTACCCCTCTCCACCGAAGTACCAATTTCAATTGGTATCAGAGCACCAGCTCTTAATATAAATAGAGAGATCCTTTGGGTGCTAGTTGGTACTAGGTGTGCAAACATAAAAATGGATCCAATTGCTTCTTGCATTCATAATGAGCTTGTCTTGTTTGTTCAGAAATATAGAAGGGTTGTCAAAGATAAAACCAAAGTCACTAGGAGTTGTCAAAATCTTCCTAGTTCGTCTACATGTGTGTCTCAAGACAAAGTTTTTAAGGAGATGAGTTTTTGGGACTCTTATGGCTTTCGGGAGGACAAAAATTTGAAGGGTCTTGTAAAGTACTATCTATGTGGTGGTGCTGGTCACACAGATGTAGAATGTGCAAATAACCACATGATAGAGTCTAATGGGAGAGAAGAGTCAATTAGTGCACAATGGAGTGATAGTGATAATGTTGATTCCAACAACTATATCACTTCATCTTATGAAGAGGCAAATAATTTTGCCCTTGTTGGTTCTGTTCATAACTCTAGCCTTGCTAGAGTTCATGTAGTTAAGGAAGAAAAATATGATTCAGGAAAATTTGTGTCTGGGTATGATAGGCAGGATGACCAGTCATACAGGGAACTATGTGAAAAGTATGATTTGCTTTTCAATGAAACCTGTAATTTCAAAGAACAAAATCACATGGTTGAAGAAAAGGTCAAGGAACTTGATGAACTGAATGAAACTCTCAAAATGGTCAAAAGGAAGTTGAGTGATAGCTTGTATGAGAATGAAGTTGACATGTATGAATTGTATCATAAAGTTAGCACTCTTGAAAAACAAAATTTTGATTTGATTGAGAAATTGAATGTACTTGAAAATGACCAATCCTTGTTTCTTCATAGATTGATTTTATTTGAGGTTGAAAAGTCATTAGTTGAGCATGAAAAGGTTGTCGTGCATGATAAGCTTGTGGTTGAAAATTCTGTTTTGCAATGCATGTTAATTGAGAAAGACATTGAGGTTCAAAACTTGTTTGAGATCGTAAAATCACTTGAAAACGACATGGTTAAACAATCTGAATCTTTTGATGCTTTACAATTTGAAAATATAAGATTGGAACATGAACTTAAGTTGGAAAAAGAAAAGATTCAAGGTTTAACCATTGGTGCTGGAAAGATTGATAAAATGCTCAATTTTGGAAAATTGTTTGGTGATAAAAGAGGTTTAGGATATATAAATGAGTCTTTTACACCTTCATCATTTGAGACAATCTTTGTCAAAGATGTGTCAACTCAAGAATCTCCAAAATTTGTTCATAGTGTCAACTTGGATTTCGATTCCATGAATATTGTTTCTAAGGGAAAGCTGTCTCCTCCACAATCCAAAGTTGTGCCTACCTGCCACCATTGTGGTGTGAAAGGACATATTCGACCTAGGTGTCATATCCTTAGGATTGAGTCTCAAGTTTCCAAAGAAAGTGAGTTTAAGACTCATGTGCCATCTTTTAAGGGTTATGCGGTTGTAAAGTCTGTGGTTTGTACAAGAGATAAACATTATTCACTTGCAAAATTTGGTTTCCCTAAACCAAAAAGGTTCATTCCTACTTGCCATCATTGTGGCACATTAGGACACATAAGACCAAAGTGTTTTGAGCTTAGAAATTTTGAGAAAAAGTCTTTTGTTCATCTCAAGAAAGTAAATGATGACTCACTTCAAACTCAAGTGAATGATCTTCTTTATAAAGTTGTCAAAATTCCTACGGTGTTCTCTTTGCCTCATGAAGTCTCAAAAGTAAAGCAAGTTTGGATCAAGAAGGAAGACCATGTTGTTCCTCATGTTGGTGACTAGTTTCTTCATCTTATGTATCTAGACCATTCTCTTGTTTGTGTGTGCTTCATAGAGTCTAGATACATTGTCATGCATTTGCACCTTGTTCTTTTGTTTGATTAGGATTCATTTGTTTTAATTTTTTTTTAAAATATGGTCATTGCATGCATGTCTTTCAATCATCTCTCTCACAGTGCTTTGAATCTTGGGTGATCAACAAAATTTCATGTTCTTTTGAACTTGTTCACATTTATCTTGTTGGTCTTGTCCAAACCTCTTTCCTTGTTGGCAAGGAATACATCCTAGCCATTGTAGATGACTTCTTTGGGTTTATTTGGGTCTTATTCTTGCTTGAAAAATCAGAAACCTTTCAAAGGTTTAAATCTGTCTGCCAATGTGTCTTATTTTAGAGTCTTTGGTAGCACATGTTTTATCTTAAGAGATTGGGAACACCTTGCTAAGTTTGACTTTAAAAGTGACAAATGATTTTTTCTTGGGTATTCCACTTCAAGCCGAGCCTCTAGAGTATACAATTATAGGACCGAAACCATCATGTCAATATTGATGACTTTGCTGCCTCTACTGAGACGGCATTAGATGAGGATGGTCTTTTATCTTCTATGCTTGAGGGAGAATCTTCAGGTTTGGATCTAGTGGTTGACCTGTCAACCTTTAGCAAATCGGTTGACCAGTCAACTCTTGACAATTCTGTTCCAGTTGACCTGTCAACTTGTCATAATTATCCTCAGAATCCCAGCTCATCTGTCTTTGTTGAAAACTCTCTATAGAAGCATGATAGGAAGCCTTCTCTACTTGACTGCAAGAAGACCTGACATTTCCTATAGTGTAAGGGTTTTGTGCTAGGTTCCAAAGTTATCCCAAAGAGTCTCATTTGTTTGCTGTCAAAAGAATCATAAAATATGTGAGTAGAACTTTTGAGTTTGGGTTGTGGTATACCTATGACACTTGTGTCAATTTTATTGGGTATAGTGATGCCGATTGGGCAGGTTGTAGTGATGATAGGAAAAGCACTTCCGGGGGGGTCTTTTATGTAGGCAACAACCTAGTTGCTTGGCATAGCAAAAAACAGAACTCTGTCTCCTTATCCACTACTGAAGCAGAGTATGTTGCAGCCGGGAGTTGCTGCACTCAACTCCTTTGGATGAGATAAATGTTGGAAGACTATGGTCTTGCTCAATCATGCTTTCTAATCTATTGTGACAATATGAGTGCCATAGATATTTATAAAAATCCTGTTCAACGCTCTAGGACTAAGCATATAGACATTAAGCACCATTTTATTAGCGATCTTGTGGAAGACAAAATTCTATCTTTGGAATTTATTCCCTCTAAGAAACAGCTAGCAGATATACTCACCAAGGCCTTGGACTTTCAGAAACATGTCACACTTAGGTAGTCCATTGGCCTTTGCTCAATTGATTGATTAACTTGTCTGTTCCTTATCTTCAGCACATTGCAGAACTGTTGACTAGTCATCTACTAGTCAAATATAAATTTTTGTTTACTTGGTGTGCAAATGTCAAAAACATCTGTTTCTTCTGATTTCTGATGGTGTGAAGTTTGAATCATTTTATGCTTTGCCTGATTTGTGCATAATTCCCCCCTTCTAGTTTGGAGCCATTAGATGACATTTTTTTGGTGTTTTTACGTCCTATTGGTGAGACAAGTGTTGTGATACATTGTGGACAATCATTGTTATAATCTCCTATCTTATTTCACTCTCTTAGGCAATATGTTTAAAAAAAAAAAAAAAAGGGAAGTGTGACCAATGTAGTCACGACTCTAGGAAGGTATAAGGTGTTATGATTGAAGAATCTAGAGCAAGAGCCGCAAAATTGGGCCACTCAAGCACTTAAGTCTGGGATGTGCAAATAACAAACAAAATAAATGGCCAGATTGAGTGATGAAAATCAAATAAGTTGAGTCTATGCTTTGAGTTTGTCTTGAAGGTTCATTATATACTTGTCTCTCCAAGAGTGATATTTCTTCATCTCTTGTGTTTTTCTTTTGGCTCTGAACCTCCTCTGTCCATCTTGCCTTATCTCTGAGCATGAAATCAAATTCATATTCTATCTATCAGAGTTAGTTGCAATTCTTTTGTTTGCACATGTAGTTATCCTCTCCTCTCTCTCTCTTACTTACTGTGCTTGAAGACTTGGACTAGGCTATAGTAGCTAATACATCGTTGATCACTTGATATATTTGCTAGTTCATGTTTGTGTTTTTAAAACAAAAATCATGTCTTCGTCAGGGTCGATACTAAAATTGCTGCTTGTTATGATATTTGCTTGAGTTCACTAGTCAACATATGCTCATGCTGATTGTGGTTGACTAGTCGTCTGCTTAATAGAGATCTTGTGCCTTTTGGTGAAATTAATTTTCACTCTCTAAGAAAGACCATTGGTTATGAAACAAAGTACAAAGGCTCACTTGTCTTCTCCTTGTCTCATTTACACCTTCTGTTCAAACATTGGTATTGTGCTTATGTATGATCATGTTTGGATGACGCGACTTTGGTCTATGACCAGTCATCTTAATAAGGTGTGTTCCCACATTCAATGATTTAGCCAAACATAATTCTTGAAATCCTTAAGAGTCTGCCTTGCTATATGAGTTTTGGATTGTTGGTTAATTTATTTTGTTGGGGGAGTTTCTTTGAGATGCATGTGTTTTGACAACATTCTTGCTGGTTGTTTTTATCATTTTCATACATCAATGTTGCCTTTCTAAGCCCTATATCGATTGATTTACTCTCTTTTGTTCTTGGCTATGTCTATGAGGTTGTTGGTCTTTTGATGTCCCCTCAAATTTAGACATGCGTGACTAATCAGTTTCCCTAGTGCACTCTCTTCTTCTTGTGCATTTTGGAAGCTATGTTGTGTTTTTTGGACAACCTAGAGAATTTAGGGTTCATCTTGCATAGTGCTTTCTTCAAATTTGACATTGATTGATGCCTTAAATTTTGAAATCTTGGTGCTTTGTCTTGATTTTGCACTATGGTGTGTAACCTTGTTTTGATAAATATGTTGCTGAAACTCTATCTTTTTAGGGGAGTTTCTTTATGTGTAATGTGTACACATTGAAATTAAATTCAGCCACTTGATTTTAATTGCTTTAGGTATGATTCATTGCAACTTGTGCTCCATTTCTTATTCTCTTTAGGCTGATGCACTTTTGTGTTTGTTGGCTATTTATGGAAAAGTTGCTAAATTCGTATGTCAAAGGTTATGTCCTTTATGTTATATGATACTCAGGAGAGTATGTTTTCTAAAGGGGTGTTTTGCTTTAGGAAGAGTAATTCTGGACAGGTTGTGCATGTTGATAGGGGGAGTTGTTTTTGTAATCACATTGTGGGTAGTCTGTGCATTGTGATAGGGGGAGTTGTTCCGCCCTGTTTTGAACAACTGGCTTTTTTGACTAGTCATGTATTTGTGTTTTGTAATGTTTTAACCAACTGCTATTTGACTAGTCATCCATCTCTGTTTCTTTACATTGTACTGTTAACTTTGGATATATCTGCCTATCACTTTGTGGTTAATTCCTTATGTATCCTGTTTCTATCTCTCTGCCTTTTTGCACTTTCCTTATCAACAAGGGGGAGAACACTCTCAACCCCACATTGCACACATTGCATATTGTTTTAAAATTTCTATGATATAATATGCTTGTCTTGTGCCTGGGAGTTTGGTTGTTGTTTTGCAGGTACTTCATTCCGTTATCTCCTTAGGTTTGGTTTTGGGTTGAGTGTATTTAGAGAGTGTTGTCAAGGAAAGCCATATATCTGCCTATCACTTTGTGGTTAATTCCTTATGTATCCTGTTTCTATCTCTCTGCCTTTTTGCACTTTCCTTATCAACAAGGGGGAGAACACTCTCAACCCCACATTGCACACATTGCATATTGTTTTAAAATTTCTATGATATAATATGCTTGTCTTGTGCCTGGGAGTTTGGTTGTTGTTTTGCAGGTACTTCATTCCGTTATCTCCTTAGGTTTGGTTTTGGGTTGAGTGTATTTAGAGAGTGTTGTCAAGGAAAGCCAAAAAGGGGGAGATTGTTAATGTATGCTTTTTGAGTTTTTCTTTTGGCTTCCCTTGACAATTTTGTAATAGGATTTTATTGTTATTTATCAAGCTCAAGTTTAGATTAAGGAAAACCTTTCTTGGTGCTCTTCTCTAACTTCTGCTGTATGGAGGATCAAGCAATTTGACAAAGGTATTGTGCATTGCATATCATTGCATAAAACAGTTTTCATAAAAATGATGACTAGTCATCCGTTTCTCAGATGACTAGTCATCCTTGCTCTGTCGAATTTCCAGCTGGATAACAAACTGTTTTTTCCTATTCCTCTTTCTCTCTCTATGCTGCCATCTGTGTTTTCTGACCTAAGGAATTTTTTGGCTATAAAGGCTACGTTTTTTGTCATTTGGAGCTGTCACTTCTGTAGGAAGTTTTGGGAAGTTTCTTTGCAAACTTCCGCTTCTTCCTCAAGAAGAACCACATACTTCATCTATGAGTTTTTCCCAATGATTCATTCTTTGAAAAACTGCATTTGAAATATACAAATCTGCATCTAGCTAGTTAAACACTTCCTCATTTATATCTAGGTCAGATTCAAGACTGATTTCTTCAAGAGTATGGTTTCTTGAAGAAATTGGTCATTCTCCTTTGAATCCAAAGTTTGGTTTCTGTTTGAGTTGGAGCTTGCAAGCTAGTGCCATGGGATGAACGAGCTGGAGAAGAAGCTGCCATTGCCATGAAGAACTGAGCTTCAAGTTTTGCTAAGTTGGAGAAGAAGATTGCACAAAGGAGGTATAGCTCATCTTCCTAAATAGATCTAGGTTTTTCTTGAGCTTGCTTGTATTCCTTTGTAAGAATCTTTTTCTACTTAGTGGATTGCCTGGTCGGATTGATGACCCCCAGTTTTTTCCCAATGGTGGGTTTCTGGGTGAACAGTTTCTGGTTTCCAACTCTGTAAATTTTCTGGGTTTGTGTTCTTGACAGTTGACTAGTCATCTGGGTTTGTGCGGTTGACTAGTCATCTTTTTCTGCTGTTTGTTATTTGCTTGATTATGTTGTCTTCACACACTTTCACCATATTTGTTGCTAGCACAGGGGATGCCTAGATTGACTGGTCCTTCTGAGTGTCTAGGTTGTCACTAGTAATTCTCTAGGCTTGCAGGTACATCTTGGTATGCTCTGTGTATGTTATTGTTTGGTATAATTCATATATGACAGTTGACTAGTCATAAGAGTATTTGGTCAAGGTTTAGAGTATGTGAAGTTTGATGCGTTCTTGGTTGAATATCTTTTAAATTTACCCCTCTCCACCGAAGTACCAATTTCAGTAACCTATCTTCATTAATGAAATTTCTCAAGGACATCATCAAAGAGGATGTAGGCAAATTTATGAACCTCTATAAATACTTGTGTCATTTGTGCTAGGTTATTTTCTCTATGTATGAGTGTTTTGACACATCCATCATTGTATTTGTCTAAAGTCCATCAACAACAAGATCCTAAGGGAGTTATTTGCACAACAAAATGAACCACCAAGATATGAAGTAGATCTAAAGCAAGAGCTCCGAATCTGCAAAAAGAAGACAAACAAAACAACCATGCACAACCAACAAACTAGCCCAAATGGCAAGAGAAGCCAATCACCCCCACGTTTTTAGAGCTCTCTCTCTCTCTCTCTCTCTCTCTCTCTCTCTCTCTCTCTCTCACGTTTTTAGAGTTTTAGGCCTATTACCAATAGGTTTATATATAATTTAAATTTGTAGTAGGTGTTTTTTTTCAATGTATGTTTTGTTATTTGGAGAGAATGACGATAATATATTATTGAAATAAGGATGAGTAACTAGTACAAAAATCGGGATATGTTGTCAAGGATTAGGCGAGTGTCTTTATGCAAATGGGCTCAGTCGTTGGTCTAACTAAGTAGCCTTAGGGCTAGTTTGGCATTGTTGTGCACTATATAAAATAGATTAATGTAATATTTTTTCCTTACTTTTTTTGGGGGAGCACTGTATAAAATAGTTAACTTGGTGTCTTCTTTTATTTATTCTTTATTTATTTTAATTTCATCAAGGCCACTACGAAAATGGGATTATAAAAAATTCAAATGTGAGATCATGTGCTAATAACAACGCTTTTTTTTTTCTTGCCGAGTTGAATTATTTGTAGAATAATGTTTAATAGTGATGCCTTGAATTTATTTTGACAAAGCTCCAGTTCCTATAAGGAATCACTCCCAAAAAAAGACACTCAGCTTGTCCACTCTTATGCAACAAGATTTGTTGACAGGAGAAGGAGGAACATAATATAACCATCCTTCTAATTTCGATCCAACTAATTATTCTACTTAAGTGTGAAGGACAGGCTAAGCTTTAAAAACTAGTTCGGAATAATGCCGTAATTTTATTACAGGAATATTAAGGCCAGTTTGGTATTGCTGTGCTGTAAAAATAATCGCTGTCAGATTTGCTGTGAGAGAAATTAGCTGTGAGGGAAAGTAATTTGGCGTTTGGTAAACTTTTTGTTAAAAGTGTTGTTTGTACAATAATCAGTTTTTGAGTGTTTGGTAAATTTTTTGTGAAAGTGCTGTGAGCTGTGTATAATGACTAAAAAGGGCATTATGTTGAAATGACTTTTCTGTTCAAGTGTTTGGTAAAAAAAGCACTTTCACTTTATCTTTTTTTTTTTGGTATTAAATATATTTCCATGACACCCTAATTTTATTTTAATTATAAAATAAATAAAGTTTCCATTAAAAATAAATATATTATAAAAAAATATGGTCATAACAAAAATTAAACTAGTCATAAACAAACAATCATATACATTTCTAGGTAGATGAACTCATTAAACTTGCTGCTATATGATTTCTCAATGCCTCCATTTCTTGTGTTGCAGGACCATCTTCTTGTTGTGCATCAACCCCTACCCAACGACACCATTGTAACTCAACTATTAAAAAAAAGTATCCCACCATATTATCATGGTGTGCCTTGATGGCATCAATTACCCAACAACACCATTATAACTCTCTTTATGTGTTAAAGACACAACTCGGTATGATAGAAACCATACAGAAAAAACCAACTACCCTGCTGTGATCTACAGCACATAGCTTTATCTATGCTTCATTGACCATGAAACAGGGTACTATATGAATTAAACTTTATCTATTCACAGCTTGATTAGTTTCACAGTCATAAGTCGCCTGCATCCAAGCACATTTCAAGTTGCAAAATCAACTTTTCCAACTTGATAAGTCGCTTGATTAGTATCTATTCACAGCTTGATTAGTTTCACAGTCACAGTATAAACTTTTCCAAAATGAAGTTGTATCATATGAGATAAGACTGATTATATTACAAGTTGCAAGCAAAACCATTCATGTGACTCATAATGTCACCATATAAAGCTATGAACACATTATTGGATCTCAAGCAAACCTTATTCCTTTAGAATAACAAAGATTTCAAATATAATGTTACATTACATTACATCATCGGCAAGCAGAGATACACTCCTTGGACTAAACAAGGATTCTAAATGTAAAATAGCTATCATACATCATCAGGAACGCATCTAAGCTAAATCATGGTTTCGATTGATACAAATGAAACCTTTCTTTTACTTGTGGACCTAAGATTTAGAAGTTATGACAGTCTGAAACTGCACTTGCTATTTGGCCCGGTGAAACAAATATTAGAAAACCACACGTCGACTGATAGCATAATCAACTGCTTCTAAATTTGTGGACCAGAGTCTTTCTACCAAACAATGTAGAGCATCCAGTCGTTGGTTATCTTACATGGAAATAGTGAATATGATAAATACTAGTCATCTCTCCAAAATGCCACCCAAATTGCGAAGTGAATAAAATATGCAACCTGTTATTGCCAGTTTTGATCAAGCTAAACCTCTACTTGCAGACAGAAGCTTTGGGTTTAAAGCAAGCAATTATATGGGCATCCAAATTTCAATTATTGTCTTTAACAATCAATAACAATCAAACAAATTTTCAGTGCTTTGCTTTCTCAGTGCCCTAGAACCCTAGAAATTAAACACAAAGGGGAAAACAAAATAGGTACGAAATAAAAGTAATATCAAATTTACCTCAGTCTTGGGGCTTCTACACAGCGCCTGAGAAGAAACTGAGGTCGAACGAACGGAAGAGATGTGAAAAGAAGGAGAAGAAGAAACTGAGGTCTGGAGAAGAAGAGACCTGAACCAAGAAGAACGTGAACAGAGAAGAGGAACAGAAATAAAAGGGACATATGATGTAAATTTTAAAGTTGTTAAAGGCTATTTTTGGTATTATGAAAAATTCATTAAACTCCCAAACTGATTTCCGGGAAATCCAAAATTGAAAGCAGCTATGCAGCTGCTTCTCCAAACTGATTTGTCTGACAGCAATTAAGACCCAAAAGTGATTTTTATATTTTTTACCAAACGGGTTGGGCTTCCAAAAAATTTTAAAAAATCACTTATTACTCCAAATAAGCAATACCAAACGGGCACTTAGTCACTTGTGCTACAAATCCTTTACAAAACAAATGATCTTTGTTTCTCTCCAAAACGTTGTATTTTTTTAATTGTTCAATTGATATTTGCTTAAACTTTGTTTTTCTCGGCTGGTGTATTTAATAAGATTTGTAGTCAACCATACACGAACACGACCCCACGTTTTTTTTTTTTTGCATTGTTTATTTATTATCTTTCTCCATCTCGAAGTATAGGTGTACTTCCTTTTCACATGCATTTTCTGTTGGCTCAAGTATTGTTTAGCCTACTAGGTATATTAAAGGGCAAAAAGTCACTATTGGTCTTTGTAGTTTGTCTTTTTTATTATTTTGGTCATGTCGTTTCAATTTGGTCAATTTTGTCCTTATAATTTCACTTCGAAGCAATTCAAAGACAATATCTCATTTCTATCAAATTAAAGTAACTTATGTTACTTTGAGCATTTCCACCGCTCCCTACCAGCCCAGGCAAGAGGCCCCCTAGGCTCCCAGAAGTGTTTTCATCACCCAAGTCTTGCCAAGGCAAGAGATGGGATCCACCTACCCGGGCAAGGACCAAGACAAAATCAGCCCGCCCTCCTGCCTAAGGGTTATGATGTCACCACTAACGCCAGGATGGCGTCAGCGCACTAAATCAGATTTTTTTACTGTTTGAGCATAAAGAATTGGTTTCTAGGAGAAGATCCCTCTATCTTTTTGTGACTGTTTCATTCGACTCCCTGGCTGAAGAAGGTTAATTAGTATATTGGTTTTATAACTTATTAAGAACTTATATATCTTGGGTAGTAAGTGTTGAAGCAGAGAAAATTAAAAGAACAATATTACCCGGAAAATACAATATGTAGCTATGAACGATTCTTGGGATGAGTCGCGGACTAAGTCGCTCTCTTTAAGACGTTTCGCGGCTCTGCCCAATTTGTGCAAGCAGTTCAGAAAAGGCCACTACGTCCCCAGGATAAAACAGCCCCATAATCTCCTCTGTCTAGGTTCTTCCTTGCACTGAGGAAGGACCCGAATACAAACACCTTTCTATGTTGCTCAGAAACCTTAGTTTAGAAAATAAGAAAAAGATATGAAGAGAAGGAAGGCAGCAGCTATAGTCTATCTCTTTTCTCTCCTAGCTATATCAAATATATATACAAGATTTATCACAAAGAGATGTTGTGGGCATAAATGCATCAGTTGGAAAAAGGAATCAGCCCATATTAATATTAATATTTAGGGCTTGTCCAATATGGGTCCCTACAATTTCTATTTCCTAGATATATACCCATCATTCTATAAATCTATGTGTAAAACCCAATTTCAAACTTAAATGATAAGAGGTCGTAGTATTCCTATGTTTTTACATCATTGCCATCAGACTTCATATTTTATTTATAATTTATTCCAAGCATTTCATTAACTGCCATAATTGTAATTAAAACTCCCTATTAATAGCATATCAATCACCCCATTTCTTTTGGTTGCCATTCCCTCTAACATATGGCCCCTTAAAATTACAAATAAAAAAAATTTGTAAATTACATATCCAATAATGTACATATGAAAAATATAAATATAAATACATACGTATAAAAATATAGGTATATTATTTTCCAAAAAAAAATTAACAAAAATAGGTCAATTACTTTGTAATTGAAATTTCCGTACATTTTCACAAATTAAAAATAGGTACACAATAATTTATAGAAAATAGGTACGTTGTATAATTGAAATTTATGCACATTTTTTATAAATTAAAAACAAGTACATTATTTATAAGAAAAAAATAAGTTCATTATACTAGGTAAATTGTTTTACTAGGTATACATTATTAGAGAAAAAAAATAGGTTCATTATACTAGGTAAATTATTTTACTAGGTACATTATTAGAGAAAAAAAATAGGTACATTATTTTGAGAGAAAAAATAGGTACATTATTTTAAGAGAAAAAATAGGTACATTATTTTGAAGTGAAGTAGGAAGCAATCTGTTATTCAAAAAAAGTACATTATTTTGAGAGAAAAAATAGGTTCATTATACTAGGTAAATTGTTTTACTAGGTACATTATTAGAGAAAAAAAAAATAGGAACATTATTAGAATGTACACTATTATTCATAAAACTATAATAAAAAAGAATACTGGTCGTACAATTCCTAAAAAAAACAACATTAATTCATAAATTTAATATTAAATTTAGATTATTAATACTTTAAATAGATTACTAGTAGTAATTAATAGAAGGAAAACACCATTAATTCAAAAATAGATTACTAGTCGTAAAATAGATTACTAATACTTTAATGTGGAATTTAGTATTTAATTTCAAATAAGTTTCTAAATTAGTTCCTACGTCCATTACAACTATTTGGAGATATTTCCAAATTCAACGGATGTCATTAGTTACACTCCCCCATAACACATTACCTCATAAATAGGGGTAGTTTTGGAATCCGAAAAATACAATAAATCAGATTTTAAGTTATATTAGGTAACTTGCTTAGTTGGATCCTAGTCAACGGGTATTATTTGAAAAAATTGGGTATTTTAAATAGAAAGCTAAAAGAAAGGGTTGTAGGTGATTTAAAATGAATTTTATGGGTCTAAGCTCAATTTACTATAATATTTATCACAAAGACGTTGTGCATCTTTTGAAAAAGGAATCAACCCAAATTAATATTAATAGAAAATAACTCCTATTAATAAAGGCAATTTAAGGCAATTATTGAATATATATATATATATATTTTTAAACACAAAAAAATAAACATACCAATTTCAACAATCCCCCACTTGGTTATTTTAGAAATAAATTCATTAAGCAACATATCATAAGACTATGCATAAGTAGAGGTGTTTTTCAACTTGAACCTTTACATAGTGACGGAGCTTCAGAATATACAAGAGTAACATATAGTTTTGAACTCTATCTCTGACAGCACCACACACATAGCCCTACTAAGGTGAAGTTCAAAAGCCAGCACTTTACGGCCATGTGCTTGTATCCCGGTATAGTGAATGCTCTAGAAAATTTCCCCCAAAATTCTCTTAGAAAACGGCCTCACTTTCACATTCACATAGGTGAGACTATCATAGATATTCCTGTAGCTAGATATCCCACTCAATATAGAGTATAGATCTCATTAAGAGTCATAAACAACTCAACCTTAAATCGCTTCAGGATTTCATGCTTCTAAGGATGGATATGGAACACTAGCATGACTCCACTCATATCACTAAATGACTTGTTATTACCCATTGAACCTATTTCTTGGGATTTCCAATCTATAGGTTGGGTTACCATCACAAGTGACTTAACCTTCTAGGGGTTTTAGTCCCATTCCTTTTGAGGTTTTCCAAACCTTTTCTCGTGCTAGTCCTTTCGTCAAAGGATCAGCTAAATTCTCATCAGACCATACATTATCCACTATTACAGTGGATAAGAACAGCTGGTATCGATCTCTCATACAAGGAGGTATCTAACAGTAAGTTTCTCAACCAACTTGCTTTCACTAGCCATTGATAGAGCTATCATCTCTGACTCTATTGTGGACTGAGCCAGAATAGTCTGTTTCTTAGACTTCCATGAAACTGCACCACCAGTAATATTAAATATATATCCACTAGTAGTCTTTGAATCATTTGACAGGGTATTCCAATCAGCATCGCTATATCCTTCTAGGACAGCGGGAAACTTCTCATAGTGTAATCCAAGGTTCATCGTCCTTTTAAGGTACCGCATGACCCTCTCAATAGCATACCAATGCTCCAGACTAGGTTCACTTGTAAACCTGTATATCTATCAGGAATATTTGCTAGAACATTGCACGCAAATGATTAGTAGATTTCATCTTAATATCATTAGAGATCACATGTGCATTACTATACATTAAAGTATAACATAAATTCACTATTTATCAATTCATATAATTAAAAATACCTCTCAAATATATCAATTCTTTGAGTGCACCTGCTGAAGCTTTCTTTATTATGCACTTTAAGTGGCTACATGGCATATTCAAATTGTCATTGCACCTTCTCAATTCTCAATAGAAACTCTTTAAGACAATAAAATGTCTCCACCAAAATTTAATACAAAGGATTTCATTAGTCACGCCAATTATTAATTAGATAGGTCAATAAATGAATATAACGAATCCCCACATTTTCAAATACAAAATGTTAGGCTTACTAGAATTCTCAACCCCCACTAGTTGTGGAAATTCTCAACCTTTACAAAATAAGAAAACTCCCGAAGTAATCAGAAGTCATAGATAACCATAATAAATATAATAATGAAATCATCGAATGCTTCACAAAAAGGAAAAGTAGCATGACTCACACACCTGATAGGCTAATTATGCTTCAAAGGATGTAAGGGTCGAAACCCTTACACCAAAACTCAAAGTTAAATACCACTTGCACTGATATAATTTATCTTTTTTTTTTAGTATTCTCCATATACCCTCCACGGCAACTAACTCAAGTGCATGCTCTCAAAGTCTCTTTTTATCATAGCAAGTCCACTGCCAAACATTAGTTTTTAATGAGTCCGAACAAATTGATAGAAAATCATCTAGTGAAACCCATTAATTTCTTCATCAATGTATCAACAAAATTGAAAATACAGTAGGTTAAAACCAAACTAAATGATATGAAGAATTGAAGAGCTCTCAACGTCATACTGTATATGACATAAATTGACTTTTAATAGCCTGCAATACAAACATATAACTCTCCAGAATATATATTAACCCCCAAGATATTCAACAGCCAACATAAAAAGAAAACTTCCGTTTTTATAATTGTCATAAAATTCAATTCCAAAAGCTCAAAAGAAAAGCCAGCAACTAGAAGTAGTAAATCAAATATAACAAACCAATAAGCTTATTAGGAGTTACCGAGGTAGAAATCACTTATCTCATGTTCATACCAACCATGGGTATTGTCAAAGCCAAAATTGCCAAAATCGAACCATTAGCCAATGGGATTAGATAAAAATTTAGTCCTGCTACCACAGTGTCCTTCAATATGCAGGAATTAGTTACCCGTCGGAAAATAAATGAATGATTATGTACATAATTTGAGTAGCATCCAAAATAAATAATTTGAGTAGCATCCAAAATCTACTTTTAAAATTGGTTTCCAACATCTATGACAGATAGAACGTCTTAAAATTGTTGAAGCAGAGAAAATTAAAAGAACAATATTACCCGGAAAATACAATATGTAGCTATGAACGATTCTTGGGATGAGTCGCGGACTAAGTCGCTCTCTTTAAGACGTTTCGCGGCTCTGCCCAATTTGTGCAAGCAGTTCAGAAAAGGCCACTACGTCCCCAGGATAAAACAGCCCCATAATCTCCTCTGTCTAGGTTCTTCCTTGCACTGAGGAAGGACCCGAATACAAACACCTTTCTATGTTGCTCAGAAACCTTAGTTTAGAAAATAAGAAAAAGATATGAAGAGAAGGAAGGCAGCAGCTATAGTCTATCTCTTTTCTCTCCTAGCTATATCAAATATATATACAAGATTTATCACAAAGAGACGTTGTGGGCATAAATGCATCAGTTGGAAAAAGGAATCAGCCCATATTAATATTAATATTTATCACAAAGACGTTGTGCATCTTTTGATAAAGGAATCAACCCATATTAATATTAATATTTATCACAAAGACGTTGTGCATCTTTTGAAAAAGGAATCAACCCAATTTAATATTAATAGAAAATAACTTCTATTAATAAAGGCAATTTAAGGCAATTATTGAATATATATATATATATATATTTTTAAACGCAAAAAAATAAACATACCAATTTCAACAGTAAGGTCTAACAATTTGAGAATCCAGAAGTCAACTTTAGCTAACACTTTTAAATTCCCAAGTCTTTCTTAAGTATCTGATGAGATCTCCCCAAAGCATTATCAATATGGAATTTGAGATATTACAAGCTCGCTCGACAACTATCTTAAAACAATAAGCTCTCTCAAATACTAAACATGTTATATTGTCAAACCATCAATCTAATACCGTACGTTAAAATAATCTGTTTCACAAGAGAACATTTATCTGGCCATTGTACATATCACAAAATGGTGCACATACTCGTTGATGGTGGATCATGGATGTAGAATTCCAACTGAGGATGGTGAGAACAAGGTTGTGGTCTTGCATTTTCGGCTTTCTTTTCCTGTTTAGGTTCAACTTTGTTCACAGCTTTCTTTTCAGTTATTTCTTCGACACTTACCAAGTCTGCGTAGCCAAGCTTCTTCCTCAGCGACTTCGCTAAGTCCACAGCATCAACTCCATCTCCAGTTATCACCATTTTGTCTCTGTTGGGTCCCTGGAAAGCCACTGATATTACACCTGCAACATTATAATTCATAAACAAAATTATCGAACTAATTAAACAAATCTCCCATTAATATGAAAGAATATAGTTTCAAAGTATGAAGGGCACCATCTTCCGCAACAGCTATCTTCATGGCCTTGGACCGACACTTATCGCATCGAATCTGCGCCTCAATGGTTATCTTTTGCTGTAGGTCATGCATCCAACGAAACAAATTGTCAGAATCAAACCATGGACTAAATATGACATGCTGCGCCTTCTTTCCTTTTCCCCAGAAAATATTTTTGGAAAGAAATTCTTATTAAATAAAACGATACAAACTCAAGAGATTAAGAGAGAACATATATAAATTGTATGTTTCTGGGAGAAGTGATTTACCTTCATATTGTCTGCTAGTATACTGAACAAAATTAAACTTTGGGGTTTCCAAGAAGAACGTATGGATGTTCTAATGCTGTAATGAGAATGTGAAGCTGAGTGTCGTTTTTATAATGTCAACCGTTCTAAAATGGCAATGGCAGCTAAGCCTACACGTGATTATCTTCACTAATTGAGTTTAAGGGAACAAGTTTGGGGATCGATTCACGTTTTGTGGGTTCAACGTGCGCTGTCCTGCCAGACTAAGTCAAAAAATTTAGTTAATTAATTTTTGCTAATTTGATTTATGACTGTATTTACAAGTCAATTCTTGTAGTGACAAGTCAACATTAGGTAGTACTCTAATGAAAGTCAGCACCGCTAGTGTGTAAGCAAGAGTAGTGTTATTAAAATATTATGAAGCATCACATGTTCAACCAAAGTAAAAAAGAAAAATCTGTTCTAGCCAGGCTCATTCATTGTACAATGACTTGTTGCCATTAGGAGATAGAATTTAAGAAAAAGGAAATCTAAATTAAAGATCTATCATGAGTAGTTGCCATCTAAAAATTGACTTATTTAATTTGGAAGCTGTTCATGCACTCCTCCACAATTTAATTTTTATTTTTTAAACCAATGCAGTTCTAGAATTCTACCTTAAAAAATACTTTATGGAAACTCATCTATGTGAATCTTGAGCAGTGTGGATTCGGAGAAATTGTAGAATGGTATTGGAGTATGATAATGTGGTATAACTTGTACATGGTCTATAATATGGGTGGACGATAAGGTTGATATTCCCTTTTAAGGAATAGTATCAATAAATATCCACTTATCATGTGACCGTATGACCATACTACACTATAATTAATCATGGGTTTGAATTCTTAGAGGTAAAACTTAAAATCCAGACCGAATTTCAAGAGCTCCAAGTGTTACGAAATTCAACTGATTTCCCCAATTAATTGGGGTTTCCTGATATGTTGGTACTAAGGAAAAGATACTTACCTGTTGGGAAAATATTAGGTCTGTACATTTGCTTAATTGTAGGGATTACTTTCTTCTACTGTAATCGTAGTGTACCTATATATATATCTTGTGCTGTCTTCTTGTATATTCATATTTACCTATATATATCATGTACTGTCTTCTTGTACATTCATATTGAAGTGAATAAGAATTTCTCTTCTGTCACTTTTATTACCAAAGAGTTGGCAGAGCCAAAGAGTTGAACTTTAACTTGGTGATGGAGCTAAAGCCAAGGAATTGCAGGGCACTGTGCAGGAGGTTGAACAGAGTAAGTCCCAATTGCAATCGCTTAAGTTGTCGATTTGAAAGATGGGGAAATTAGAGCCAAACAAACATTGATTAAAGAATATGACAGAGAGATGAAATTCAACGAGCAGAAACTTGGTTCGATTCAGAAATTAGTGCTAGAGTACTCAAATGCATTTGAATAGAAAATAAAAGATTTTAATTTGCTTGAGAGTGGGTTTGCGATGGGGGGAGGGACCCTGGGAGAGGGAGAAAGCAGAGGATGGCTGCAGGTTTTTCAGTTTTTTATTTATAAAAGGACTAAATTTTCTTTTTAAATTTTTTATATGAATTTTAAGTTTTAAAATAGATTAAATATTTTATTTAAAGTCATGTGGCTCTATACCATTGGATGTGTGGGCTACACATATATGCCACGCCATCAATTTAATAGAAAATTTGACAGAAGCTAACAACATGGACCATTTTGATGTGTGGAGGGTAACCTTAAGGATTATTTGTGATTTTTTTTTTAATTTATAAAAAACCTTTGTTTTATATACAAAAATTAATGTACGGAACGTGGGAAGCAGAAAAAAAAAAATAGTGTTGCTATTTTCACCCCCTTATCATATATCCCCACCCACCTTATCTTCCCACCCACCATGTAAATTTGAAAAAACACAATCTTATTTTTTCACCCACCATTATTCCTAAAATACCCTTTAATTATTAATTCAAACAATCTCTCTCTCTCTCTCTGTGCGGCGGATCTGTGCGAAGGGCATTTTGTGTGCCTGCCCATCCCAAAGTTTTTAAAAAAAAAAAAAAACCTACAAACGTTATAAGGGCAGCCCCAAATTTAAAACACACGTTGCCCATCCAACTTCCAAGAGGAAGTGGTCTGATATCTTTTCTCTCTTCTCTTTTGGCACATCAGCATGTTTATCTCTTCTGTTCTATAGCAACCCGACGGCAACAACATCTTTTCCCCTCTCTATTTGCTGCTTCTTCCTGTTATCTTGGCTGGGCAGTGGGCAACTTGGCAATATCTTCTCCTCTCCTTTGTACAACAACAATTATTTTCTAATTCTCTCATTTTCTATATATATTTAATTATAGTGTGATTGTATGATTATATGTTGTATTAGGTAAATAGTATGTGTTATTACATTTTCCATACACTACATTACGATTTTTTATCAGTTTAGTATTGAGAAAATAATTTAATGAAAAAGGTTATTTGGGTCGGTATATATGATGGAGTGGGATTGACGATAGTATATCCTAGGTCTAACAATATTTAATTGACGTGACGTAAAGAAGTATTCATGTCATAGCTTTTTTGCTGTGCACCTCAATGACAATTTTTTGCTGTGCAATTAATTCCAAAAAGCATGTCACGTATAACATATTTATTTGGCTTTGCAGCAGTACTTCTCGTCGTACAGTAGAACTTGTTTTCTTTTACCCTTTTCTTGAAAACTAAATTAGCGTTCACATATCCAAATTTGATCGAGAGGTACACGCAAGTCTTCCGATTCATGTGTAAAACCAAAATAATCAATCTTTTATATAGAGAAAACCAAAAAACATATTTGAGAACTTTTTTGAGTTTAAAAGATTAAAAATATAAATATGGCTTTGGAAAACAGATGATTTCTCTTTTCAAGTAGAAAATCATCGACCAACCTTTTACATATCATATGTCTGTACAAAAGAAAAGAAAGAAGAAATATATAAATTAAAGAAGTTGACAACGATTGATGTATGTAAGACACGTAATGAAAGCCCCATATATATCAATAGTTGAGAATAGTCATGTACAAATGGCCTACCATCCTTATAATTTTGTTTTGGACTGATTATACTTGCCATCATATTGCACCCTGCACTACAAGTGGCTCTGAGTAAAAATGATTTTGTTCTGTCGCAATCCTATAAAGAAGAAGATGAATAAGTATAAATATTTATTGAATCTCTATATGTATATATAATATATATTTGATGTCAACGATTCTTCTTCTTCTATTTCCTTAGTTTTTGGGGGTGAAATGATTTCAACCACTCTAACAT
Source organism: Prunus salicina (assembly GCA_020226455.1). Taxonomy (NCBI): domain Eukaryota; kingdom Viridiplantae; phylum Streptophyta; class Magnoliopsida; order Rosales; family Rosaceae; genus Prunus; species Prunus salicina. The sequence continues at coordinate 15,924,916 of CM035343.1, read as the reverse complement.
CGCAAGTAATCCACATGTGAGTTTCGTTCATGGAGCTGGCGATCCACTTTTTGTGGGTTCAAATTATATAAACCGCGTTTCAGAATGCTTTGTTTATCACTCTGTTTCTGCGATCTTTCTTAATTATGACTTGTTAGAGTGAATTATTGAAGTAGCATATTGTAACCTAACCCAAAATGTATCGAGTCAATAATTGCCCAAAATCCCCAAGCCATCAAGTTTGGACTTAGCAGGTCATGAGGCAATCTCACTGGGTCATCAAGATGACCTCATGCATGACCAAATAACTGTACTGACATTGCATTCATTCAAAAACTTCGTCACAGAAATTTGTGATTAAATAATAAATCTAAGACTTTTTTCCATTTTAACTACTAAAAATTGTTATGATAAAGTTTAAGGCTTAACTGTTGATTTGCCCTCTGAATTTGTACATAGCTTTCAATTTACTCCTAAATTTTTTTTCTACAAAATTAAGGACATGAACTTTTTTTTTTTGCCAATTTCCCTCTTGCCGTCTAAATCCACAACATTTAATCAAATTATGAGAAGAAAAAAAAAGTCATTTTGCACATTAAAAATAAATTAAAAAGTTTTAAAAATTGAAATAATATTCTCTCTCTCTCTCTCTCTCTCTCTCTCTCTCTATGCCGGTGGGTTGTGGGCCGGGTTATGTGGGTGAGGGGTGGAAATAGGGATCTATTGCCGCTTCTGGGGTGGAGGGAAGGGATGAGTCTGGGTCTGGGGGGTGGGTCTCTAAGGGGAGGAGGCAAGGGATGAGGGATGGGGGATGGGGGATGGGTCTAGGTTGGGGGTGGATCGAGGGTGGGGTGGTTGTATGGTGGTGGTTTAGGTAGAGATAAATACAGAGGATGAGAGAGAGGAAGATATAAAGGGAAAAGGTTGGGGAAGGCAGGATTAGGGGTTGGGTCGAGGAAGTGGGTGTCTGTGATGTTGAGTTGGTGAGGGGGTGCATCAGGGGGTTTGTGCTCGATGGGGTTGTAGGAGGAGAGAGAGAGAGGGTGGGGGAGATGGATGGGAAAGGAGGGATGGGTTCTTCGAGTTGGGGGGAAGGTTTGGCGCAAGGTTCAGTTCAGTGGGTCCCATGAATTTGTTCCCTCTTTTCCTTCATTTTTTTCCAAAAAAATTTGAATTTTTTTAATAATTTAGTAGAAAATTGGATTAAATGTTCAGGATTTATACGACATGGGGAATTGGCAAAAAAAAAAAATTCATATTCTTAATTTTCTATATATAAAAAAATATAAGGGGTAAAATGAAAATTAAGTACAAATTCAAGGGGCAAATCAACAGTTAAACCTAAAGTTTAATACTAGTTGAAAAGTAAAGGTAAATCCAAAATGAAAGTTGTGATCTAATCTAAAATGTTTATGATCCAAATTAACGTAATGGGTTAAACACAAGTAGTCCAAGTAAAGAAAAAAGGCCTATCACTGTTTTATCAGAACCACCTAAATTAGTTTTTTTAAAGTATTTTTTTTATATATATACTCACTTCTACCATCACTATTACTAGCCTCTCTGCATGCGCTTCCGCGCCTGCAAGAGGCTTTTTTTAAAAGAATTTAATTTTTTTTTTAGAATTAAAAAGATAATGGGTAGTTGTATTCCGTAAAAATAGGATCCATTATCTTTTTCTTTTAATTTTAATTTTTTTTAAAGTGTGAATTTACCATATTATCTTCATTTAATTAATAATTTCAATTCTAATGTTTGAATTAACCAAGGGAATTTTTTGGTATTTTGAATGTTTCACCATTCTCTGCCTTTTGCTTTATATATATAGATAATCATTATTATAAAGATATTCTTATTAATCGAATTCTGAGAAGAAAAAAAAAATCTAAAATCAGCCACCTGTCATGAATTTATTAATATTTTATATATGAAATTTCCCTTTTGTCCTCGTGTCATGAAATTTATAGAACGAAGCCGCATCTTGCCAGCTGGGGTTGAAGTTAAAGAAATAAAATCCACAAGCTGTTTTAATTGCCCAAACATCTAAATTTACTTTATTGCCATTGTCATTAATTTTCAATTTCTTTGGTTTCTGTCGTTCGAACGCAACTCATTTGTTCAAATGCAGCTCCTTCATTCTTCATTGTTTGGGAGGTCTAGTTTTGATTTCTATGATTTCTTGTGTGATTTCTATATATGAACAGAGGTTTGAGTGCGATTTCTGCTACTATTAGTTCAGTTCTTGTTGATTTTTGAATTGATATTGCGTTGTAGGATTTTTGTGCACATTTTGTTCTTCTATGAGCTGCGATTGTCGTTTCTAGTTGGATTTTGAGTTATGAAATCATGAGACAAGTTAGGGGGCGTTTGGTATCCTATTGAAATAGGAAACTTAAAAACTTCGATTTTTCTTAAAAACAAGGAGTTCTTAAATCTATTTTCTGAAAAAACAGATATTTTTTATTTTTAATAATTGGGGTATTTTTTAGTTGTTCTTGAATTTGAGTTTTTAAAAATAGGGCTACCAAATAGGTTTTCTTTGCTTTGGATTCAAATTTTGTTTTTGAGTTTAAAAAGTTGGATTCAAGTTGAAATATACCAAACAGGCCCTTAGATTCTCCAAATTTTGAAAAAATTTCGGATTTTTCGGATTATTTTTGTTCTATTCCAAGCTAGTGAGTTTTTATACCTTTTTTTTCGAATTTATTCAACTCTAAATTTTTAATGTTTATTGTAATGCACAAGACGTTTTGATTAGTTTTTTGTTTTTATTTTTGCAGGTTTTGATCTTCAATTTGTCCTATTGGTGCATGATTGTGGTTTCTTAGCTTTTTTATTCAACTCTTTTATTTTCTTCGGATTTTAGTTGATTGAGGTATGCATGTTTAGCTTTTGATGAAACGTTTATCTTGTTCAATTTAGTGTTATTGATCATGTTTTTGACATCCGATCTGTTTTTTGAGATGTGATTGATTGCTCTATTATGTTTTTTTCTTTTTTTCAAAATCTTTTTGCTACTATGCTATTGTGCTCAATTTGAAGATGACCTGCCTTAATAGCATGGAACTGTTTGATAGGATGAACGCATTGTTATTGTTGTGATTTTCCAAATGAACTTGCATTAATTGTTGAAAACTTGATATTTCTAAGTGTTATAAAAATTATAGTTTTCCTTTTTCCGTAAAAGTCAAAAGCAAAATCTTTTATTATATAAATAATATACTAAATAGATTGGAAATCTTTTTAAGGTAAAGTAAAACTAAAGAAACAAATAATAGGTAAATAAAAGTACAATAAATTAAGATTATGAAAGCAAATTTGGTATAGTGAAGCACGTCAAAGACGTTGTTCTAAAACCTTTATAGCCTCCTTGATTGCAGATATTGACGGTCTACAAGACTCCAAGATACGACCTCCAATACACAAGCTCAAGGTCCTCTATGAGCATGTTCACAGTTGAATATAAGTCTCCAAGTCACAGAATCGTTGCTCAAAAATAATAATATATGTAGAGAAAGTATGAAAGGTAGAGGAAGGGAGAATCATATTGTGGTGGTGATTGTGGTGTGTGGTATTGTAGTAGTATTTGTGTTATATGGTTGTATTTCAAATATGAAAGAGGAGTGGCCTTTTATAGGCATCCAAGAACATGTAAACTCCACCACATTAAACTAGAAATAAAATCTAAAAATTAAATATTTATAACCTCCACAATAAAGAAAATAAACAAATCAAAACGGTAAATTTTTAAAAACCTTTTTAAAATTCCATTACTAAGAATTTGTTTGTGTGGTGCAGTAGCAGTGTGTTGTTTTATTTTATGTTTGATATATTATTTGGATTTTTGTGTTTTGTTTTTCTTCGTTGTAGGGGAGTCCAACGTTATTTACTCAAAGTCCACTGTTAAGGTGCTATTATCGTAAAATAGACTGTTAATGCATGTTGAATTGATTTTTTGTTTTGAACAAACACTGATTAAAATGGTGAAGAAAATGGTTCAATTTATTATTGGGAGTCCACTATTAAAATGCTATTACTGTAAAATAAATTGTTAATGCATGTTCAACAGATTGTTAGTGCATGTTAAATAGAATGTTTTTTTAGAAGCACATAACTTGAAATTTAAAAGCACCTAAATATTCAAAGGCTATGCAAGTCCCAGTAAAGCACAAGAAAAGTAGCCAAATATTGGATTACAATTTCATTTTTTTGCATTTCACTCCTCTCTCTTTCATGGAATTCCAACTTTTTTCATTGCTCATTCTTTTCATCAACACTTCTTTTCTCATTACCAGACCTGATCTTTGTTGAAATCTGATTCAATTTGTTTGTTTCTCAATGATACATGACATTATCTTTTTTCTTTTTCTTTTTTCTATTCTTTTTGGGTAAAGTGAAGGGCAAACGCCCATCAATAACTAGAAGGAACAATTAACTTGGGTAAGGAAACTCAAAAATCATTAAAAATCAATTGATTCACATCAGTAGGGGCAACATCCCAAATATGAATACCCAAAGGCTTGGTGACTCCGATAGTTGCAGACATATCAACAACAGAATTACTTAGTGATAATAGTCTATATTTGAGGAATCTGAGTGTACAAAGTATTGAACCGACACTTTGACCAAACTTTAACATATCCGACACATAGTATTGGTTGACACTTGGATGTTGGGTAGCACTAATCTTGATTCTCATGAGAGTTACTAGAGAATAGCCCAATTTTCATAGTCGCGGCCTCACAATGTCTCTCATTTAGGTGAGTTCTCCACGAGTACATGTGACCTGAACCTCGTGGGAGATTGCCTACCTCGAAAGTCATTCAGGGATAAATTCCTTCCTGACGTCACATAAAATAACACTTTTGCCTTAGGGATGAGTAAAAGAATATCTCAAGGATATCTCCATAGTTTTATGAGTGCTATATGAGTCACGCAGTATGGATTGTTTCTACCACATTGAACTTCCTTCATGGGATCGTCAATCATAGAAGTTGGGTTACCTCCCTAAGTGACTCCCTTATGGGTTTAAGCACACCCCCGTGGACATTTTGCATTAATAGCCTCCTCCACAAGGCATGCATATCATGACTAGCTTTCATAAGGCATATATAATGTGGGTCATGTGCTAAAGCCTTTTTTATGGTTTTTTTTCTTCTATATTATTTATGGGTTTGGGCTTTTTTTATATATAATACAGGGATGGGCTTCATTGTGGGGTTTTTTTTTTTGTGAAAAGGCAGCTGCAATGTTGTAATTAATAAGTGTTTGAAGTGTTCTTTTGTTTTTGAAAATGGGCTTCGAGTTTTGTTATTTATAGAGTTTCTATATAGTTGGGTTTTCTACTATTTAATGTCCCTCTATTGGACCTAATCTCCAACTCCCATTTTTTTGTCAACAACCTAAATTAGTAATTAATTTTTAATATAAAATTTATCAGCTATGAGGAAAGTATTGTGGCCTAAAAGGCCAATATCATTGTTCTTTTCTTGTGGGCAGACTCTATGTTGCACGGACACATCAAACACCTGGAGTGTTGGAGTGTCAGACACTGCGACACGCCGACACGTCCCGGACACAGTCAAGACACGCCGGAGACATAATCAACCCAAGGTCAAGACACCGCAGGGATTTTTTTTTCGCAATTTTAAAAATAAAAACTCTATCTCAGAGGATGAAGAGATTGAAGATGCTGAACATAGAAGCCTCTGCTTGAAACTTTCCATAACCAGAGAGAGAGAGAGAGCTGAACCCACCTACAATCACAGTTTCAACTGAAGCCTCTGCTTGAAACTTTCCCGATAGAATTAAAATTTAAAAAAAAAAGGAAAAAAAGAGGCAAATGGGAGATGGTGAACAGGGGAAAAAGGAAGGTGTGGAGGAGGTGGGTTGTGATGAGAGAGAGAGAGAGAGAGAGAGAGAGAGAATGGGGAGGTGGGGTTGGGTCTGCTGGTGATGGGACCTTTTTTTTTTGTTTTAGATAATTTTAGGTTTTTTTAATGATTAAAAATATTATTCTATGTTTTTACTACCATAACCCTTTTTAGAAGGGATGAAAAGTAAAAGAAACGGGTGAAAGAGAGATATTAATGGCAGTTTCATTTCTTAAAATTTCTCATAAAGAATATTTTTATTGAAAACAATTGTATTTAAAGTATTGAGTATGAATTATTTTTTAACATATATAAGTTTATTATTATTTTAATTATCGTGTCTTAGCCGTGTCCGTGTCTTAGTTTTTTGAGATTTTTCATGTCGCCGTGTCGCGTTTTTGTGTCCCCATGTCTATCTTCAAGGAAGAAAATGGTACATACGTGCAATATGTCTTACGTATGTACATAAAGAGAACTGTTATTCACACTCCATATAAAAAGAAACATTATGCAATCCTTTATTCGCTATGGAAGTTAAACAGGGATCATTGTAACTTTCTTGTGTTTATTAATTTTAAGAATTTAAGTGTTTGTCAGAACGGAGAATCAGAGAATAAATCATTATTACTTATGTTAGAATCGAAAGAAGATTGGAAGAACTTTCCGACATTTTGTGCAAGATTGGAAGAACTTTACACCTATCTCTGTTTGCTATATTCCTTATCTATGTATCAACTCATAGTCTTCACTAGAAAAGAAAAAATGAAGTAAGAATTAAGGTCCCGTTTGATATGGAGGGTTAGACTCGGCTATCCTAGATTAGTTACTATTGTTTCACAAGAGAACATTACAATTGTTTTACATAATTCTCTAAAAAATTTATTCTCTGTTTCAGTTCAACATTGGTTATGTTCCTCAAACTGCAAAATTGTTTTCCTAGACTTTATGCCGTGGAAAACTCCCCGTGACTTGTCGAAGGGGTTCATTAAGAATGATGTATTAATTGTTGAAGTAGAAATATGCTCGCTATCTGTGGTTGATGCGCCTAGAATATTAAAAAAGTTGTCTTATGATTAAGATAGATGGTTGCAAATCTTTGAATAGTATTCGGAGCCCAATATGCATATGCTGTGCTAGAATTGCAGAGTGGTGTGTCGGAACATATAAAAATTTGTGTGAACTTTATCAGATAATTTTCATGTTTGAATTGTTCACATAAATAAAGGATTAATTTTTTGTGCCAGATGCCACACTCGTTTTTAGGTTTTGCATAATTAAGGAAAGACATGATTTGTTAATTTCTTGTGCTAGATACTTTTATGTTGTGCGGAAGCGTCAACCAATTGTGAGTGAAAATTAAACAACAACTGGCAATAAATTAAAACAAAAAACAAAAAACAACACCAACAAAAACACCAAGATTTATATTGGTTCGGCAATGTCTGCATCCAGTTTGGAGACGACGGAGTATTCCACTATAATTAAATGAGAGATTACATTAGTGTTTAGCACTCAATTTCCCAAAGACCCAAATAACCCAAGCTCACACACTCACAATAGGAAGAGAAAACCAAAAATATAAAGCAAAGAACAATTTGAGAATTTTCTTCTCTCTGCCGAATGGCTTCTTGCTATTTGTCTTTCCCTCACTTTTTGGTGCACCCTGCTCTCTCTCTCTGATGCATGCTCCCTTTCTCCCTTTTATAAACCCAGGCAGCAACTCTCAAAAAGAGAGCAACCGTATGCAAAAGGAATTTGGTCCAGCTCCCCCAAAGTCCTCCTCAAGACAAGGAACATTAATGACCACATGCCAACCCACGTGATGTCTAGCCCAAAAAGAAAAAATCCTTCATCATTGCACCATGCATTGTCTCCCACCGAAGAGACATTAAAGAAAGAAAGAATTTATTCTTTCTTCCACAACTTTCAACACTTTCAGCTAACACAATTTATGGCAACCATCATGAAGACACATGTGGGTGCAATTTGAGCTAACAAAATCAACACTGGTTGCTAAATCACATGCCATTAGGGGAGGAGGGAAGACAACAAATTGGACAAGAACTGTTGGTACTGTAACTGACCAAGCAACTAACTAGGCTAGATCATCCACGTGCCATACTTTGAGAGGTCATCACCTTAGCCAAAGAAGTATTATCACAAGTCACAACTCTAAGCAAAGCAAGAGGAGTCCCACATCGGAAAACTACAAGAAGTGAAGACTCCCCCTCACCTATAAAAGGAGACCACTCTCCACTTAGGGGGGGATTCCTAGGCTAGGATTTATCTTTAATCATTGCTTCCCCCTTCTTATCTTTATATTTGGGTCCAACCAAATGTACAAATAATACATTATTATAATGAGAACATACTTCTTCGTGGACGTAGCCCATTCATTAAGGGTGAACCACGTATATCTCGTATTCTGTATATTTATCGTTTGCCCTAATCTTCACACACATGCTAAAGGTCACATTCACCCATCATCCATCATTCCACCTCTATCTAAGTTGACAATCCCAAAAAGAGCATTAATAGTTTGGCTCCGTCTGTGGGAATCGACACAAGAAACCATTGTCGATCCTCCTTTCTTCGGTGCCCTTCGGTACCCCTTTGATCAACTTCTCCTTCGGCAACCCATTTTCCTTTGGCACCCCCGTGCCTAAGCACATTGTCTTGTGACATGCAAGCTTTGTGCCTTCGGCATCCCCTTTGCCCTTGGCACCCCTGTGCCTAGCCACATCGCCTTGCAATATGCAAGCTTTGTCTCACCTTTAACACCCTCGTGCCTAGGCACATCGCCCTGTGGCATGCAAGCTTTGTGCCTTTGGCATCCCCTTTGCCTTTGGCACCCTCGTGCCTAGCCACATCGCCTTGCGACATGCAAGCTTTGTGTTGCCTTTGACATTTCCTTTGCCTTCGGCACCCCAGTGCCTATTCTCATTGCCTTGCGACATGCAAGCTTTGTGCCTTCGGCATTCCCTTCACCTTCAACCCAGCCCCCTCATGTCTAGCCTGGCCTAAGCCTATCCTAAGCCCGTCCTGGCCTCCTTGCTGAACAGCAAGGCTCGTGCTGAAGAGATGAATGCTCATAAGCGGCTCCAGAGGATTTGTGCCTTCGGCATCCCCTTTGCCTTCGGCATCTCGTGCCTGGCCACATCGCTTTGGGACATGCAAGCTTTGTGTCACATTTGGCACCCCCTTTACCTTCGGCATCCTCTTTGCCTTCGGCACCCCAATGCCTAGGTACATCGCCTTGCAACATGCAAGCTTTGTGCCTTCGGCATTCCCTTCACCTTCGGCCCCCTCATGCCTAGCCTGGCCGAAGCCCATCCTAAGCCCATCCTGGCCTCCAATGGCAATGCTCATGCCAAAGAGATGAATGCTCATAAGCGGCTCCAGAGGATTTGTGCCTTAGGCATCCCCTTTGCCTTTGGCACCCCGTGTCTGGCCACATCACCTTGGGACATGCAAGTTTTGTGTCACCTTTGGCACCCCCTTTACCTTCGGCATCCCAGTGCCTAGGTACATCGCCTTGCAACATGCAAGTTTTGTGCCTTCGGCATTCCCTTCACTTTCGGCCCCCACATGCCTAGCCTGGCCTAAGCCCGTCCTGGCCTCCTTGTTGAATGGCAAGGCTCATGCCAAAGAGATGAATGCTCATAAGCGGCTCCAGAGGATTTAGGCCTTCAACATCCCCTTTGCCTTCGGCACCCCATGCCTGGCCACATCACCTTGGGACATGTAAGCTTTGTGTCACCTTTAGCACCCCCTTTACCTTCGGCATCCTTGTGCCTAGTCACATTGCCTTGCAATATGCAAGCTTTGTGCCTTCGGCATCCCCTTTGTCTTCGGTACCCGTTCCTAGCCATATTGCCCTGCAACATGTAAGCTTTGTGTCACCTTCGGCACCTCCGTGCCTAGGCATATCGCCCTGCGACATGCAAGCTTTATGCCTTCGACATCCTCTTTTCCTTCGGCACCACCGTGCCTAGCCATATTGTTTTGCAACATGCAAGTTTTATATCGCCTTCGGCATCCCTTTGCCTTAGGCACCCCCGTGCCTAGGCACTTCACTCTGCGACATGCAAGCTTTGTGCCTTCGGTATCCCCTTTGCCTTTGGCACCCCCGTACCTAGCCACATTACCTTGCAACATGCAAGCTTTGTGTCGCCTTCAACACCCACATGCCTAGGCACATCGCCATGAGACATGCAAGTTTTACACCTTCGGCACCCTCGTGCCTAGGCACATTATCTTGCGACATGCAAGTCTTATGCCTTCAGCACCTATGTTCCCTTCAGCACATTTTCTACGACATGCAAGTCTTGTACCTTCAGCATCCCCACCCTTCGGTGTACTATGATACCCTTCGACACCTTTAGATAACAAAATGGGGATTTGCAAAACCACTTGGATTTTTATTGCAAGTTCTCTTCCTCCAATGTCCTTCTTACCCGGGGACTTGGGAGATTATGGGTAGTGCACTATACAGCTTGGAAGACGTACTGTGGTGTTGCTCGACCAGTGCACTTAAAATTACAAGTCCCCAATCAAGAAGTACCCTTTTACTCGCGAGCTTGGGGGACTACTGTTGGTACCATAACTGACCAAACAACTAGCTAGGCTAGATCATCCACGTGCCATGCTTTGAGAGGTCATCATCTTAGCCAAAGAAGCATTACCACAAGTCACAACTCTAAGCAAAGCAAGAGGTGTCCCACATCAGAAAACTACAAGAAGTGAAGACTCCCCCTCACCTATAAGAGAAGACCACTCTCCACTTAGAGGGGGATCCCTAGGCTGAGCTTTATCTTTAATCATGGGCTTCCCCCTTCTTATCTTTATATTTGGGTTCAACTCCATTTACAAATCATACATTATTATAATGAGAACATATTTCTCCATGGACGTAGCCTATTCATTAAGGGTGAACCACGTATATCTCGTATTCTGTATATTTATCGTTTGCCATAATCTTCACACACATGCTAAAGGTCCTCACCTTCACCCATCATCCACCATTCCACCTTTATCTAAGTTGACCCTCCCAAAAAGAGCATCAACAAGAACATAACAATTTGGATCCAACTATTGATTTTTATTAAGAGTTTGGACTTAAATCTAACACATCAATCATGATAGTTGATGCGACGCTCATAACTTAATGCAAAAATTGTTATGCATACAGTTGATATTCACCTCATGAGTATCATTCCTTATTAACCGACATTAGGGGAGGAGGGAAAACAACAAATGCAAGGATAGATGACTTCGGACCCAGCCTAGTTAGCTAAAATACTAGCCCAATTAATTAAACTCATTAACATGTGCTTTAATTTGGTTCTTTGGTCCAAATGAATATCCGTATCCTCTGAGGTTGGGAGGATTGATAGGAGTTCCTTGTCAACTTCAAATTGTTTGAATTAGATATTTTGCACAAACATGATCATAAATCCAAGAACTCTTTACTATTATATTCATCCACATGTTAAACTATCAAAGCTCCCCCACCCATCATATCCTTGATGCTAATGAGCTCTTGGGGGTTCTGTTAACGATGGTGCACATTTTTAGTAGATCTCAAATCCCCAAAGAGCGAAAAATCATTAAGCTGATTGAAAATTAACTCCAATATACAGATAGATGGTGTTGAATAAGGGAGAGTAAAGTTGCACACACACTGTCAATGTACCATAGGAATTTGAACCTAAAACTATTTATATGCAAGTCTATTATTTTTTGAGTTGACTATATCTAATACTGTAGTCTTCTCTTCACTATTATTTTGATATTTTCTTTTGGCTGGCTTTTTAAAAAGGCAAACCTTATAGTCACTCAACCATTAGATATTAGTATCTCCAAACTTCTTTTTTTATATTTAGAAATTGAATTCATTCATAGAACCAAAATATCGTACATATAACCATATTAGTATCTTGGAATTTTGTTCATTTTGTTTATAGCTATGTTTTTATTATATTGTAGATTGATCACTGTTATTAAACACAATGCATTGCAATTTATATTTCTATAGAATTAGTTTTTGTTTGCAATTTCTGTTTTTGTTTTTATATTTAGAATTATGAAAAAGGAAATGCTCACTTTTGCATAGATTGCATTGCAGTTTTGCACACACTCATTGCAGTTTTTATTTAATTACAATTGGCTAAATTGTTTTATCATTGGATATTGGTATGCTTTTTGAAGTTAATGGAAATTATACAATTGTGTTATCAATGGATATGCCTTTTTGACTTCATTTAGTTGCTTGTTTTCATGATGGATTTGATTTTTTACATTGTAGATTGATCATTATTAAAATACACAATGCATTGTAGTTTATATTTTATAGAATTGGTTTTTGTTTTTGTTGCAGTCTATGTTTTTTTTTTCTTTTTTTGCAATTTATATTTTTGTTTGCTATTTTTGTTTACATCATTGATATGTACATTGTTTTGTTTTGCATAACTGTAGAGCATGAGGGATTTGGTACAAATCTTGCCCGAATCGGTGTTGAAATGAATTGTTTTTTATTATATAAAACCGTTGACTATTAATATAAATATTGCGCAACTGAACAAATATCACAAAAACAAGGTTGGTGTAGTGGTTTGTGAATGAGGATTTTCTCCTTTGAGGGTCAAGGTTTTAGTCCCTTCAAGTACACAAAATTTCCCCTTTTTTAAGAGTGAATAAAGAGCAACGAAGTTGATCGCCCATGGTATGGCAACGACAACAATGGATGGCTGGCTAACAGCAGTAGTGGTGAGAGGCGGCTGGCCGGCGGTAGGTAGCAGACGGTGGTGGCTAGACGGAAAAGGTCACCGGAGGTGGACATGTGGTATAGTGTGATTGACTTAGAAGGAGTGGCATTTTACATAATTTTGAGGTTCTTGACTTCAAATGAATAATGAAATTGTTTAAATAAACTTCAATGGCATTCCTTGTAATTTATAGGGATTACTTTTGTTATGGTCCTCCTTCAACTATGCCTCGAGTTTTAAAACTCCTCCTTTCTCAATTTTGTCAACTTTTCAGTTAAATATAGGGCTATATTTTTCTTCCCATGTGCTGGATTAGGGGTGTAGGGGTCTTTTTCTTCTGGCAGCAAATGGGCTGGGCTGCTGCAAGGAGGAATCTGATGCAGTGTCCCCTTTGTGTCTGAGTTCGAAGATTAAGCCCTAAAGATGTCTCGAAAGGGTGATGACGCCTTAGGAAACTCTTTGGTTACCTTTACCAATGAAAACAACAACAAATTACAGATAAATCTTCTGGCTTTGCATGAGAAGATTATGGCATGGGAGCAAAATTATCATGGGTTTAGCACTTAGTGAGAGAGAGCTGTGAGTTCCTATGAGGGACAGAGGTTCTAATGGAAGGAGAAAGGGGTTCTAAGGAGGTTTGATGAAGAAGGAGAAGGATGATGAGGAGTTTGGGTGTTTTTCGCAGTTTCTGGCAGCTTGACAGTGACTCTGTCAAAGCTTCTGTCAATCTGCAAAAAATAGGGGAAATAGAGGATAATGGGCAAGGATAGCATGAAAATTGCTGGGCTTGCATGTGAGAGAGAAAGCTTGCTCTCTGAAGGTTGTGGGTCCTCTTGTGTTGGGTAGAAGTGGTCCTATTTATAGCTACTGGGAATGGGTCTTCTCTAAGAAACCCTAATGGTTTCTTCCCAATCTAGCTAAGCTTTCCTCTTTCTTTCTTCTCCTCTTTCTTGACTTACCTCAGGGATTTTTGGGGGCTCCAAGCTTCTTCTGGCGGCTGCTTCAGAGGAGAGCTTCCATTTTCACCCATCTTATTTCTCTTCTTTCCTCCTCTTGTCATGGACAAACCTGAGGAAGGAAAGAAAGCGGATGTGTCCGCTGGTTTAAGAGATGGTGTCCTCCCTTGCGTGCCAAAATCCCTTGGTTTCTTGAATTCTTACATTTGGAACTTGTTCCCAGCAGCCACTCACGTGTAGCTTTCCAACGTTCTTTGGTGGTTTTGCCTCGAAACTGAGTGCCAAGGCTTGAGCTGGTTTTATCCTACTTATGTTGGCTTTTGAGATAACCACAAGATCTATCCAATGGATGGGATAGCTTTGTCAAGTGTTGGGCTTATTTTGGCTAGCCTTTTCTAATTGGGTCAATGGGCTTATTTTGGCTAGTTTATTGGATTAATGGGATATTTTGGTTGAGGCAATGGTCCCTCTCCTTTCTTGTGCTTACCCATGTTTGGGCCTAAGAAAATGGGCTTGAGTCTCGAGGCCCCCAAGCGACCCGAGACTTCCATTTCTTGGCCCATCGATGGGCCCCATGATAACTTGTTACCATCCATACCACAACCCACTCAAGCAAGCCCCGGGCATTTGAGTGGCTTGGGCCCACTTAGGCTTGTAGCGTGGTTGGGTGCGAAATAACGATTTCGTGCTTGGCATGTCGCTTGGCATGGCATATCGCTTGGCATGCTTTTAATTATCATTCTTGACGGGATAATTAGCATGGATTTGCAAAGATAATGCATTTTATAATCTTAACCTTGATTCCTAGCGTGACGGATTATTTATTGGGCATGGCGCGTGGAGCGTGACTCGTGCATGGCGGACTTTTGTGTGCTCCAAGTCGGGTTTTTTCTTGGTAAGGTATCGCATTGGGCCGAGAATTTATTTGGGCCGAACCGTGGATTTTTTGGGCCTCAACAAGGGGTGGGCATAAAAACCGATAAACTGAACGAACCGACTGAACCAAACCAAACCAAACCGAAAAATGAGGTTTTTTTGACCAAACCAAAAAACTCAACACTGGAATTGACTCGAACCGAAGTCAACGGTTCGGCCTTTGGTTCAAAATAATTTGGAACCGATGAACCTGACCCGAATCGAGCATTAATTAATAATATATAAATATACCACGTGGCTTCTGTTTATTGGGTAAAACAAGAGTTTACCTTGAGGATGCTTGCACTAGATCACAACCACAACTAAACCTAGCTCCTTCCGCTTTCTCTCAAATTCAATCGACCTCACTCTCACTCTCAGTTTCAGTCGCCGCCTCTCTCTCACCCTCACCCTCACCATCATCTCTCTCTCTCTCTTCTCTCTCCATCTCATGTCCTATCTCTATCGACCTCATCCTATCTCATCTTCTGGTTTTTATTTATGTTCTTGTATCTTATTTGAATAACGATTTGTTGATGGCGGAACTGTGTTAATTTTGTTATGCAGGTTTCGACTGTGTTAATTTTGTTGATGGTGGAACTACGTTAATCTATGGAAGGTTTTCAAATTTTAGCTTCAATGGAGGTAAATATTTTTGTTTTGAGTGTGTTTAATATGTTGATTTCTGTTGCTAGCCCTGAATTTGTTTCTGATTATTTAGTTTGATTTCTGATTTCTGATTTCTCGTTATTTAGTTTAATTTCTGATTTTTAACTGTGTCTTTTAGGTTCGATTATTAGCCTTGAATCTGTTTCAATTTATTTAATTGAGTTGCCTTGAATCTGTGTTTTTGGCATGAATGTGCTTAACTCGTTGTTGATTAAATGCATTCATTGTTTTATCTGTGCAAGTTTGAAGCTTCATCTTACAAATGCTAATATATGTTTTAGATAATTTTAGAACAGAGCTTATATAGTTTGGTTTGCTTTTCTCTTTTTTTGGAACAGAGCTTATAAGATGTTTTGAATATATATGTTTTGATCTGTGTATTTGAGTTGATTAAGGTGTTATAACTTGTTTTGATATGTTAAAATGATTTGAGACAAAAACTGCAAACACTTTCCTTTTTGGGTGAAATTAACAGACCAAATCAAAACGTTTACTGTGTTTTTGATCTTTATTGATTCAGTGCCTTCAAGAAACGCTCTCTTAAATAATTGTGAACTCATTTCATTTTGAATCACCATAAATTCAAAAGGGTCTTGCTTATTTTTTTTTCTTTGCCAATTTGACATGATGAGCTATATGAAATTTTCTCTTTTCTAGTATTTAGAGAGACGCCTTTGAATTGAGATGGGTTTGGCTTAGTTTTTAATTCATGTGATTTTTTTTTTTGGCTTAATCTGTAATGGGTTATGTGATTCTTTTCTGTTTCTGGTATAAATTTTGATCATTTCTCTCGTGTGGTTTAATCTGACATGAGTTCATGGGTCATGTTCATGTAGATGGAGGATGATGAAGAAGAGGAACCATAATCATTCTCTAAACTACGTGGCTAATGCTTTTCAGTTATGGGGTTTTTAATATGGTGCTGGGAAAGAACAGGGACATAAAGCCTCTTTTGTTGAAATTTGGGATGGCTTTTGCTCTCTTTTGCTGGATTTCTCTTTTCTCGTCTCTTTTACTAGTACAAGTCTATTTTTTTGCAGCTCCCTTAACTGATACAAGGGAATCTGTTTGGTATTTAAAATCTAATTTGGTGTTTTACTTATATTTTTTGTCATGGGTTGTAAAATATAATTTGGTGCTTTATTTTTTTGTCATGGGATGTAACTTGTAAGAAGCAACTAATTTGATAGTTGGATGATGCTTGTGACTGTGATTTAGTTTAGAAACTTTAAGAAAGCAGGTTATAGTTGAGTTGAATTTACATGATTTCGCTAAGGAAAAACGAAATGGGCTTTAATGGATGGCCTGTTTGAAAAATTGGCATTGTGAAAAAAAAAAAAAAAACTAACAAAATTGGGCTTTTGAATAAATAAACTAATTAGGTTTTGGCAACTTGGCCCAAAAAAAGTGATTTGGGCTTAAAAAAACTAGTACTGGGCTAAAGCCCAAAATCGACCAAAAAGCCAGAACCGAACTGGACCTTAACATGTCGGCCCAATTTCAGGTTTGAATTTGGACCTGGCCCAACCCGAGAACCGATAACCTACTCGATTCGGCCCACGAGTCACTCAAAATTGGACCAGACCCGAACAGTGCCCAGGCCTATGCTGGATTCTTAATCAGCAATGCCATGTCAATTGCCTCCAAATTTCCGTCAAATAGCGTCAAACTCAAACCCTAATGTCATATCAGCTGTCTTTTAATAGCTATATGTGTCCTTTGGAATAATCGAGTAACTCAATTTGTGGAATTTTGTATTGTTTGATTGATGGATTTTGACCTTGGATATGAGTCATTTTACCATATTGTGGAAATACATAACATATGAGTTAGAGAATACACAATTAAGCAACCACAATGTGTGATATGGTTGGTAAATTGGCACTTTCAATTGGCAAATTCCTAGTGCCTCAAAGGTAGGAGTTCAAAACTAGTTAAGAGCACTTTGTGGCCAGGGACAAACGAGTCGAACTTTGAGCAGGAATTAATTTCACCCTTCGAATGTGGGGACACCTCGTTGTATTTACCAAAAATAAAATAAAAAATACATAGTTAAGCAAAAGCCCATGTGACTGGTTCACTTCTTCCTATTGTTTTGCGACAGTTCACACCTTCCTCTTCCACCACATATATAATACTTATGATCTGTTTAGGTTTGGGCTCTATCTTCTCTCGCATTTAGGTGGATTCATTTCACCTAAAATTTAATTTTTTGATTATTTTATCTTGTAAACTTTATTTGATTAAATTTCTGATAACCATTATGGCTAAACCGTCAAATTTGATTGCTTATTGCTATCCATGTTTAGTCTTGTAAATTAAAGTTAGTCTTGTAACTCTTTATTTATCATTTAAGTGCTCTGACTTTTGTCCTCCTTAATAATTTAGCATTAATCTCATATCACCAAATCCTCAACATTATTGTCACACCACAATCACCTCCACTACTACGACCATCGTCATCGCACCACCACCATCGATAACAACCCCCAACAACATAGTCACCACAACCACAACCACAACCACTTCCACTATCATCATCGTCACCATTTCAAAATTTCCACATCCAAACGACTGTTCAGAAAATATAATAATAATAAGAAGAATAATAAGAACCCATGCGTGAAGTCATTTTGGTCGCCCCGCATAGTCATCTATCTATGTTGGAGTCAAAATTCAATGGTTGACATTTAAACTTGGATCAAATATCCTAATAGGGTGTTAATGTCAACCATGGAATTTTGGTCCACTAATTGGCTATGAACTTCGGTGCCAATAATAGATGGTGTTGTGCCTAACACACTATTCATGTCCACTTTCTTTGAATCAGATTCTTGCTTAAGGTCTCCTTTTGAATCAGATTCTACTAAAAAAACCATCAATAATGTAAGAATATATATATGTTTGGTAGTGTTTTGGTGGTACCTAAACATAATATGTTAGTTTATGTAGATGGATTAATTACCAGCACGTAACTGCGACGACCATTCGTCTTCGTCTCTTTCTCTCTCTCTCTCTCTCTCTCTCTCTCTCAATTCCTCTTAAACAAAAAAATAAGAAGAAAAAAATTAAAAATTAAAACACTCTCTGTTTATACTTTTCTCTCTGACTTTTCTCTCAAAATCTCCCGATATGGACGGGCCCGACTCCGGCCAACCCGCGGCGCAACGCTTCCAAAACGTCGTCGTCATGCGCCACGGCGATCGCATCGACAACTTCGAGCCTCTCTGGGTGTCGCAGGCAGCGAGACCATGGGACCCGCCTCTGGTCCAAGAGGGCAAGGATCGGGCCTTCTGCACGGGTACGAAGCTCCGATCCGATCTCGGATTCCAAATCAATCGGGTCTTCGTCTCGCCGTTTATACGCTGCGTCGAGACCGCCGTCCAAGTCGTCACCGCTCTCTCCGCCAGCGAACACCCTACTCTCTCCAAATACGAAAGCGACCAGCCCCTCCCTGTCGATCCTTCTAAGCTCAAGGTGGGCCCCACCATATTTTCTTATTACATGTTGAGGATTGTGATTGCTTATTGAATCAAAATTGTATACATATATATATATTATATATGTATGTGGATTCGGTCCTGTTCTGATAGTTTGCGTGCATAATAATATATATACAGTAATTTTTCTTTTTGGGCACAACAAATTGTGACGTAGATCGATTAAGAGAGTTTTTTGCTTTTATATAAATTGAGGGTGGGGGGATTTGAACGCATAATCTCAAGCGCAGGGTAACTGTTTTCAATTGGGGGAGTTGTGTATATAAATTGACAATCATGTATTACATGTCTCACATATTATCTTATCGGGACTCTGAATCAAAACTTATGTTTTAAGAGTTGTGGTGTTGTACAGACACAGCCTTAGTATATTTAAGCTTGGTGATATAATAATATGTGGAGTGACAATGGCATGTAGGATTCAATCTGTTTGTCCATTTTACAGGTCTCAATTGAATATGGGTTATGTGAGATGCTGAACAAGGAGGCCATCCGTGGCGACTTGGCTCCAAAAGATGGGCAACGATGGGGTTTCAATATAGCAGAGCTTGAGGCTTTGTTCCCAGCTGGGACAGTGGACCAAA
Organism: Prunus salicina; assembly: GCA_020226455.1. NCBI lineage: Eukaryota > Viridiplantae > Streptophyta > Magnoliopsida > Rosales > Rosaceae > Prunus > Prunus salicina. The sequence goes on along the minus strand of CM035343.1, from coordinate 15,905,673 downwards.
CTGTGGAGCGAGTGTACAAAGAGGTATATGGATATTTCTTGGTGTATGCATAATATGGACATAAATGATTTTTGTTTTGCCTAATGGAACCTCTTCCTGTGGTTGACTCCAGTTGCCCCAGTGGGGAGAGAGTGTGACGGGTGCACGGGCTAGATACGCTGAGGTCATTCAGGCCCTTGCAGATAAATACCCTACAGAAAATCTGCTCCTTGTCACTCATGGTAGGCTTCATATGTGGTTCAACTCTTTCTTGAGTTTTTAGTTTCTCTTTTATGTTTTTGGAAATTTTTGGCAGCTTTTTATTTGTTCTTTAGTAACTCCAACAATATGTTGAGAAACGCCTTTCGAATCTAAGATAAAAGCATCTTTGTGCAGGTGAAGGAGTTGGTTCATCAATTTCTTTATTCCTGGAGGGCGCCACAGTTTATGAAGTAAATTACTGTGCATATTCAGAACTAAGAAGGCCTATCTCCGACAAAGACCAGCCAACAACTGCTGGGAAGTTTGAGGTAGTGAAAAATCTTCGCCAGACTGGTCTCAGTTACTCGCTTGAAATTGCAGAGACAGGTGATTTAAGCTTACCATCAGAGTAACGACCGTGTAATATTGCCTTCTTTCTAGCGTGCTTGACTGCATTTTTACACCAAAACTCCAAGTATTGGAATTCATTCCAGGGCTGACTGGTTTACAAATTGATCAGACAATAGTTTCTCGTTTATGTTTTCTTTTGCAACTTCAGTTCCATGTATTTGCGACCAGGCCATGAAGCACTGGGGTTTGAAAGAAATGAAACAAAAGCTTCTTTTTTACATCGGAACAAGTTCCCTTCAACCCCCCTTCTCCTTTATCAATATGATCATGTGCTACTTCAATCACTAACAACTGAAAAATGACTGAAACCTTCAAAGAAAGTTCTCTTACTCTTGTTCTATAAGTGTTTGAGTTACAGTACATGCAAGCATCGTACCTTTCTTTAAGAAGAAGCAATTATCATGCCTGTTGGACAAAGAGTGGCAGAGGCAACTTGACTTGCTATTATATGTAGTTCAATGTCTAGTACAAATAATGGCAGTAAAAAGAAATTATCATGCCAGTTAGACCTTGTCAATTTCTAGCTAAAGAAACTAATACAAAGTTAGTGTTTAGTTTCCACATCCTACATGCAAACTTGAAGTTACAAGGTTACTGCCATTCAATGCTGCTCTGATGAGTTTGGAAGCAGTTCAATCTGATCAAACATGTCTACAGGTAAGTCGTCGAAGACACAATCCGGGGTTATAGGATTGCCAATTTTGTCCCTTTCACCACTTCCACAACTGCCTACGGGTTCGAGAAATGGGGGCTCCATGAGAAGTTGTTCTCCTCCATTTCCAAGTTCAGAAGCAACCAGAGGCGTTAACATGTCGAAATAGGGGTCAAATCTTGCCAAGAGTTCTTGGGTTTCTAATGAGAATTCTAGGTCTGTTTGGGGTTGTGGGTTCTGCAGGAAAGGGATAAGTGGTTGGGGCTCAATCCATGGATTCTTCTCAGTTGGGGCAAGCTCTTGTTGAACAGGGTTTGCTTCAAGAGCAAGTAACTTGGGCTTAACAAGATCTGGTAGTGGCACCATTTTGATAATCTCGGAGTTCCCAAAGCAAGGTGGTGATGAGCATGATTGAGCCTGTGATGATGATTCTCCCTCTGATGAACAACTGAACTTTGGAGCCTGGAGAGGAAGAAAAAAAAAATCCAATAACATAATTAACAATTAATTACAATACTTAAACTTGTAGGAACCGTAGGTCCATAACAATAATGACGACATCTTTTTCGTCAAGATTTATTCACCTGGCTTCCATTTTTTTGTTCTTGTAACTCTTAACTACCAAAAGTTGAACAAATTAAAACGTCTAAATGGGGCTAACATGAAAATGCAATCAATTTCAGACAGAATATTTCAAGTGCACAAGTAGAAAAACTTATTTTCTTACTGTTAAAAACCCGTCTCTACATGTGCAAATGACATCAATCGCAGTCATTACCAAAAATGATTAAAGAAAAATGAAAGAAAGTTGTCATTTTACACATCCAGAAAACCAATATTAGGTTTTTCTTCTGTCTAGTAGTAACATGTCATTTACCTCCAATGTGAGAACCTCATCATAAACAGGGCCTTCCCTTTTGTTTTTGTGTGACTTGGAGGGTGCTGATGCCTGCAGAATCCTTGCCAGCCTCTTCTGCCTGCTACTCCAAAAATTCTTGACATCATTGTCAGTCCTCCCAGGCAAATAGGTTGCTATTCTTGCCCATTTGTTCCCAAATTGTGCTTGCAAATCTATCACCACCCTCTCCTCCTCTAGTGAGAATTTGCACCCACTGAGAAAAAAAAAAAAATTCCAAATACAATTAGCAAAAAAACCCAACAACCGATATGCTAAATCTTGATTAGCAACAAAACCCAACAACCCATTTTTGAAATCTTAATCAGCAACAAAACCCAAGAACCTATTTAAAAAAAAATCTTCATCACATATCATGTGCATGAAACAATGTACCAGAAGCAACAGCTAAAAAAGAAAGAGAAAATGAAATGGTGGATGATGAGTTGGGTTACTTCTTCAAGTTGGGTCTAAGCTTATTGACCCAACGGAGACGGCAAGACTTGCCAGTCCTCTGCAAGAGGCCTTTGGATCGAATGGAGCTCCAGTCTCTTGGGCCACACTTCTTCACATGGTTTAACAGAACTTCATCTTCCTCTGCTTTCCATGGCCCTTTCCTTATACCCTCTTCTCTTCTACCCTCCATTCAGAATTCTTTCTCCTTTCTCAGACACAAAGGGAGTTACTTTTGTCACTTTTTTTGCAAAAGCTTTTCTATAAGTTGTGCAGCACTCTCTGTGATTTTCTTATCGTTTGTGTAGTGGCGGTTAAGGCAGTTACTGATGCCATCGTCCACTAATTAGCCCACATTCGCACTTTTTTCTCTGTTTCAAAATCATACCGATGAAGTTACGAAAATGGCCCTCTCTTATTTTTTATTTTAATTTCCAACCATCAAAGCAAAGAGCCCTATTTCTTTTGACATTTTTACCTCAATTTTTTTTTAAAAAATAAAAAAATTCCCGGGAAATTAAACATTTATTTGGTAGGATAGGACGGCTTGAAGATTTTAAAGAAGCCAATGGGTTCCCACCAGAGTGGTGGTGGCTTAACCCATGGCACCCCAATTTGAACTCAGGGTCGAACTCCAATGTAACCAAAAAAAAAGAAAAAAAGATTTCAAATAAGAAAAAAAACAGTTCCAAAACCAGCCATAATAATTACTCTCCTTTTCCTATGGACAGTGGTTTACATGGCTAAATGCTATTCCTTCACAAAAACAATATAAAGAGATACATTTACTAGTTCCATTGGGCCAAGATATCTTAGCTTTCAAAGTTTCCTCGAAATGCTGTAAAGCTTGGTACAACAAATCAGGTCAACGAACAAAAAAGCTACAATTGGATCTATTGAAGAGTATATACATGAAGAAAACCCTGCAGCTAACTAATGCACTAATATTTTAGCTCATCCGTCACAAGTTTGTTGGATGCCACACTCGTCAAAAGGCCTCAGCAGTCTCCATTGAAGTTGTTCCCTCAGCAGTAGTATTGATGCCATTGGCAACTGGTTGGCTGATCACCTCATTGTTACTGTTAATGCTTTCAGCACCGTTTTGAAGTTTAGTCCTAGTAAGATGAGATTCAGTAATTAAAGACGGCTTCTCAGAAGAAACAGTATCAATATCCCCATTCTCAACAGGCAGACGTTCCTCGTTGTAACTTGATGTTGATGAGCATTTAAGCAATGATTCTCCTTGTACAACCATCAAAGTGCCAACTGCATTTGAATACTGATTATCAACAGATGATCGGTGATTACTTGTGCTTCCATTCTTGCTTTCAATTTCTATTCTATCACTTTCTGAAGCTTCAGACACTTCAACCACTTGTGATTCAACAGGCACAGATGCAGATGGCAAAGTCTTGCTATCTACGATATTGTTATTAGATGCTCTAACAGTGGGCTCAATATCATTGCAGTGGAGATCATTTGGATTGGTTACTGTGCATTGTTCCGCAAACTCCATTCCATTTTTTCCTTCAGTTTCCATTTGTTCCTTTCCTGTTATGACACCTGAAGTTTCAGCTACTTCAACCACTTGTGATTCAACAGGAATAGATGCAGATGGGGAGATCTTGTTATATACAGTATTGTCATCAGATGTCTTGCAAATAACAGTGGGTTCAACATCATGGATGTGGTCATCATCCGGATGGGTTACTGTGCATTGCTCCACAAACTCCATTGTTGAAGAAGGGATATCAATGTCCTCATCCATCGCATTTTCTTGCCTATTTCTATTTAAGATATCATCCTCATATCCAGTTGGATTAGTGAGAGCATCATCTGCGGAAGCCAAATCTTCAGTCTCTGTGTTAAACAATGACCTCTGTCTGCTTCCCGAGAAGACACTGCTAGACACAACCTCGTCAACAGAATATAACCCCGGTGGGGAAATACAGATGGATGATGGGTCAACATCCATCTCATCACAAGATACTTCTTCTCCACAACTCTCATTACATATGCCATTTCCACATGCTACCAGATTACTCTGTTCAGTACCCAATTTACCCTTGGTTCTCTCAGAAGTGACATGTCCATCCCCACAATCATTCTCGTTATGAGATACTACTTCCTCATTTACTAATTCTCGATCTCGATCAGCAAAAGATATTACATCCATTGTGGTATTGCAGCTTTCCAAATTAACTAGTCCATTTAATTGATTCTGTACAAAGACGGCTAAAGAAACAGCATGATCACGAATCAAAGAATCATGAGGTGGGCAGTGCAGCATATCAATCAAGGCCTGGTGGTACTGCAATAGGCTTATAGATGGCAAAGCCGACTTTTTCCGACAGACACTGATAACTTTCAGTACATGCTCGCACAGGTTGCCCATTTCTGCCCAACTGCAGTTGCAAATACCGAACTGTGAACCAGGGTTCCAAACAAGATAAGCCCTATCTTGATCAAGCTGGTTAATAACTTTTGCACATGTACCTTCCATGACTACATTGGAGTCTGGAATCTTCAACGCTTTACGCCAAGATGTTAAACCACTCACCCATTCATCTTTCCAATATCGAGCAAAATCATCCTTCTCAGAATATTCATCAAGCCAGAAGTAGGAATGTACTTTTGTACCCAGTTTGTCAACCAACCAATCAACTCGTGTGTACACACTAGGTTTCTTCTCATTCAACAACCTAAGCTTTAGTTGGTTGTGGTAGAACTCCATTGCCGCACAGGTTTCCTGGCTAGCAAGAGGAAGATTTTGTAGAGCAGAGATCCACATCCCTATGTCAAAAAACATTTTTCTTGAATGAGTAATTCAAAATAAAGCAAAATTATAAATAAATAAATAAATTTATAAAATAAAACAAAAAGGCTCTTTTAATAGGGGAGAAAGAAAACTAAAAGGCCACTATCTGCAAGACTAAATATTAAATTGAACCCACGCAATAAATTGATCTTCTGCCAATTAAAGACTGCTCTACAATCAGCAGGCCAATTCTTAGCATATCAAATTCCCCTGTATACAAATGGATATATATTACATGCAAAGCATATACTAAATTATATATTACACAAACACACATTGATGCGATTATATATGTAAAATTTATGAACATATGTATGTATGCATATATATGCACGTTAACCTGTATGAATGCCATACAATTAAGTCAGGGCAGGTCTTAAGAGATACATACATAGTCATAAATGTAAGTATGTCAAGATGAAAACCAATTAAAAGAGACATGTTAGTTCATATCACAGGGCAAAATATACCTCTACTTAAGATGATAGTGACCAACCTATTCTAGGATACCAGGTTGCCTTAAAGTAATCCATAAAATCTGATTCATCTAGAAAATCTTCTATGAAGTCCTCAAACAAACCCTCAGTTCCTCGTTGCAGACAAATGTTATCCATTGCCTGATGAAACCTTCTTGATATTGCAGCTCGCATCTCATTGTTCACACATTTCTTTACTAAGTTTTTATGCCATGCATGACGAACGCGCCAAAAGCTTATCAACACCGAGCACTGAAATACATCCCTGAATACAATGAAAAAAAAATTATTCTATTAGCTTCAAATCATGCAAGTATTTATCCATTAAAACAAGAAAAAGAAATACAGCTCTAGATCATGTCAAAGTGGCCTGCTCCATTTTGAAATCGTTGCAGCTATTGTCACTGGCCCAAACCCCAAAAGGTCACCTTATAAAATTGGATAAATAAATAAGATTTATTTATAGCCTTCAACCTTGATTTTAAACATCGTTTGACAATAGCAAGGCTATGTGTTGAAATTAAATCACTAGTGGTCAAAACCAAACAAATCACACAATACTAGTACATTGACTGGACAGTCTGATCAAGTCAAGAGATTGGGCATTAATTTCAAGGAGAGAATCCCACCTGCTTATAATATTAAACTGAAAACAAATCTTCTAATCATAAGTAAACAGCTGAAATGGAATACATTGGAAAGAGGTTAATAAGTGGAGATGTAGTTGGGTTCACACTGCCACTTCTATGGAAAATGATCTACGGACTGTGTTCTACCAAACAAAACATCAGCGAATACAATCATCTATTGTCAGTTTGAAGTTCGGACAAGGACTGAGAAGCCAACCTGATAGTGAGCACATCAGCTAGCGGATCATCCACTATGAACCCAGCCAACTTCCATGCAGGATCTTTCGTTTGAACTCTATTGTAAAGAGCCCTCATCCATTTATGGGCATTGGAACTTTCAAACTTTGGAGCCACTATCCAAGCTACTGGAATGGCCTTGTTGTCGTCGTTAAATACAAGGAGACTGTGAACTGAATACTATATAACATCCAAACATGAACATATTCAGTTGCACATTGTATTAACAATTGCAGTTAACAATAAAAGGTTACACAAACTAAACGGACCTTCAATTTGTTTGTTCCGAACCTTGAATCAGAAGCTAGAAGGCTGCGATTTCCAAAGCGAATCATCTGTTGCAACTGCCAATCTGTTTGAATTCCCAAAGTGAAAGGGTCCACATCAGAGAAATCCTCATAGTAGAAAACATTACTCTGATGGTTTTCCACCCACATGCTGATGCTAACTGCATCATCTGCATCCAATTCATATCTAGAACGTCGAATGATCCTCTCCTGTCTCCGAACGTACCTATGGGTTAAAAGATCATCACGATTAGATGGACCGCCCTGTTTCTCTACTGATTCATTGTGTCTCTGCATTATAGTCTCCACAGAGACCCCCACATATAGCAAAGATAGCACTCGAAGACGTAGGTCCTCAGAGATGTATGGGGCAAACATAGCACGCGTTCCAGCAGCCATCTTGTCTTGCGGGCCATGACATGGCACCCCTTTCTTATCCACATGCTTATCCTGATTATATATGACAAGTGCCACTGAGGGTTCAGCAATTAAGCGTTTCACGATAAAGTGGCAGGTACATCCTCTCTTGGTGTTTGGTCGACCAGCATTTTTCTTCTTTGGGAGATAAGTAGTCCTGCTAGGTCGTACAACCCCACCCTTCCTATGGTCATCAGGACCAAAGGAACACCAATATCTACACATTTAAAGAAGATAATTTAAGCTGATAGAAGGCGGGAATGCTGGCTAGAATGGACACAGGAAAAAATGCGGAACTTACAGAATATATTCAAGAACACCATCAACCTTTGGTTTGTAAGGCGTCTTTGCCTGCCGCCGCCTCCTTGCTTCAACATGAAATCTTGTTGGACATTCTTTGTTCGTGGATTCACCCCTCAAAAAATCATCAACTCTAGCAAATGGAATTAGAGCGACTCTATCTTTATTGTCACGCCAACCTTCCACCTTTGACCACACAATATCAGCGGAAGAAAACTCCAGCGTTGGTGGACTCTGAACAGGAAGGGACAGAATTTCATCCCATCTAGCCATCTACCTACAATGGATAAAGCAGAAATGATACACTTAACAACGGAACACTAATACACCAATGTTCATGCTACCAAAGCACTCAATGAGCAAAAGCCAGATGTTAACCTTAAAAGCCCAACTTTAAAATAAACTACTTCTTAGGCAACAGTGAATTCAGCACAACTCAAGTTAACCAATCAGTCTAATTTTAAGTCGAGAAGAAGAGGCTGTACCTGGAAATTCCTTCCAAAATTTCTTTCGTGTTCTTCCTTCTTCTTGAGTTGGTGCCGCCGTTTCTTTTAAAATGGGAAAACCTAGCCTTCTCCTCCCTGTCCAGAAGAAGTGGCTGGGTGTGATTAAAAAGTTTAAATTTTCATTTTTAACAATGATTACCTCACCCTGCCGCCCTGAGCTCAATTACAAATTATCTATGTTGAATTAAACAATTACACGCACACCCCAAACCCGATTAAAAGATAAAACCAAAGAGCACAGAAAGATTAGTTTAATTCATGCAATAACTCTCATGCCAAATAAAAAGTCCAAAACTTCAGCAAACTATTCCAGTTCCTGTAAATTATTTCTCAGAAATTTCACTTCTTCTAATTTCAGGAATTCTCATAAATCGAACACAGTTGAAAAGCGCAAATAAAAGAGAAAAAATGTAACTTCTTTTCAGATAAAGTGAGCTCGCTAACCTTCGCAGACTCAAACTGAGCTATATGGCTATATGCACACATCACGCAATATACACATATGGACAACTATGTACGCAAATATGTTTATACTTTCGGGATAGGGTTTTAGAATTAGGGTTACCTGGTTAGGGAAATGAAATAGAGAGGGAAGTTGCGCTGCCTGTGGAGATTGCAAACGGACGGAGAGGAGGACTGAACCCCAAAAACCCTTTCGTCGACACTTTTTTTTTTGTCTTCTTTTTCTACTACTTGTTATTTTATCTAACTTTGTAGTATTTGCAAAACAGGTCAACTTTTCTCAATAATTCATTCATACGGTCATTTAGGAGAGAAAAAACAACCAAGCCCTAGAATATTAGGCGATCTCTACACATAAGGGTTCGTTCGTCGTTGCTCATAATAGAGCCCCGTCGCGTCCTAGAGATATTGAACTTTTTCGTGCGTATTACAAGTCAAGTTCACTTGATATTAACATAAATAATTAGATGTAAAATGAGTCATATATAGTGTCAATGCATATAATTAAAATTAGGTTGAATTGGATTTGAAAAATACTAGAGATGGAAGAATTATCTCAGCTTTTATCCCATTTCTCTTATATATTGTGATCCTTAAATCATAAAACCATGTAGAATTCATGTAAGACCCACTCACTTTGTTTTCTTATTGTGCTAAGCAGGACATGGGTGTTGTGTCATATGTTCTGCCCATTGTGTCTTGGGCATACCAATGCTTTTGTTGCACCAAATCCATCTTTTCCTTTGATAAATATTTTCTTAGATACGTTTTCTTTATATTTATAAATAGAACATTAATTTGGTGAGATAATGGATACTTCTCAATGAGTTTGGTAACTTCATCTTACAAATGGAAAAGAGTGATCAAGTGAAAAAAAAAAAAATAATAATAATTTCAAGATGAAAATCCAACATAAAGGGTTGGTTTTATATAATAAAATTGAAATTGAATTCGAAACCTAAAATTATTATTACAACCAAACAATGAAGGTTATTCGTCTCTTGTCCTCTGATGTACCCCAAGTCCAGTTCTTATGTTTGCACCCAGCTCTACTAGATCCTCCACCTGTTAAACAACTTACAGACTGTGAGTACATGTATCATTTGAGGTACACATCACAATAGAGGATCCGAACACATCACAACAACCTAAATGATAGTGTATTTACAAATCTGCGTTAACAATGGGCCTGATAATTCATCCACAACAAAGCTACGCCACTACAATGGGTTAGCTACAATTACGTATCTAACTCACCACAAATGTATATATCATCCTTGCATTCATGTGAGTCTAATATGAGACCTATTCGAACTAAGTGGAGACAACTCCCATTGAATGAAAGGCTCGTTGGTAATTTCCTTGACTTTCCACTGGATATCTAACTATATGATCAATTTTCTCATCTTTAGACAGTAAGGATTTATGTTAAGACTTTAAGGTGTTATCTCAGCTCTTTTAGGACACCTTCGTTAATTACTAAGTAGCGTCCATGTTTTTGAGAAAAGGTAAAACAAGTTGCAGATATAATCAGTACCGAACAGTCTTAGATATCAAACCAGATAAATTGTTCCACTCTCGGTATTGCAACTAGGAAACCTATTCAGATCAGGGTAGAGGGCTGAAAGAAGTTTAAGAGTAAGGTCTAAACCTGGCAAACTTACACAAGGTCTAAACTTAGGTAAAGAGAGGACTCCAATGGCCGTGAGGTTTCAAAGAGAAAAAGGGATAAACAGTTTAAAGGATCTACTCCACAGAACCACTAACAAAAGCTAATAAATTCAGCAACAAACCTGGCTAAGTTAAAACATCATGAATTTGGCTCAAAGGCTCAATGATAAACTGTACCATAGTCGGTATCCAGTCTCGAAAGTAGCTCAAGTTAAGAGGTCCACACTCTAGCTAAGATATAAGTTGTACCAAACCCAACCTCCCCCTCCACCATGAAAATATCTGAAAGGAAGAAGACGACGAATAGCGGATGGAGAAAAGTCTCAGAACCATAAGAACACAAAAGGAAGAGCAATTGTAGGTACATGAGAGGTACACCCCAAATCCCAAACATCTAAAAACTGATAAAAAGGAAACTAAGTCTAAAAGACAGAAGGATTGCTGGACTAGCTATCCATTCAAAAAGAGCTCACAAGGGAAAAAAAATGCTCATATCATTCATCACATCAAACTCAATGCACCACATGACACAGCCCAATTCCCTGTACTCCTTTCTTCACAAAAATGTTCCTTTCAAGAAGACAACATCTGTCTCTATAACACTACCTTCTCATTACCCAAAAATGCAATCTACTTGTCATCCACTTATTTTTGTGGTTTTTTTTCTCTCCCCAAGCAGTCAGACTAATCCTTCACTTCAAAGTTCAAAATGGACAGAACCTTACACTTCTGTTATTCAGTAAAACTGTTATTCACAAGCATTTTGCTTCATTGCATATTATTAATATTAAAATTTGACAAAGGAAATTCTGAATATTTGCAAATGCCAAAGATAGAAAAACAGACAAATAAGGAAAGCAAGACAAGGGCGTTTATATTTGCAAATACCATCCGATCAAAGGGACGTAATTGTAATTACACAAAAATACAAAACACAGATACATGCCACACTGATACAACTTGTAGCAAATTGCAGTGCTTCACTCACAGTGAAAACATTTCCCAAAATGACTGATATACCCCTAAGAATCTGAGACAGATAGAGAGAGATGAGAGCTAACCTTGCGGATTCCAGAGGCTTGCAGGCCAGCGACGCCGGCGGTGGCGATGGAGCCGACGTAGAGGGACGCAACGGCAAAGGCCTTGAAAGGCATCGTCGTGGAGTTTCCGGCGCAACCTCTCCGGGACGACACCACGGCCCAACCCAATTGGGCCGCGCTGGCCCCGGCCCACCACAAGTGAGAGCGGGACCCACCACGACCACCACTTCCTCCACTCTCCAGAGTCTCCTCCTCCTCCTGCATCTGCGACGATTATATAGCAGCTGGTTTTGATTCGTTCGGAATGATTCAATTCAAGTAATGTATTTGATTGTGTTGGGTTCAACTGTTGAAGTGGGCTTTTCTTCATTTTGGGACCAAAAAAGATTGTGGGCACAGTTATTGGGCCTACACATAAATATTGTCATGGATTTGGGCTTACTAAAAAGTTGGGTTTATTTTCACATCATGATACGTTTGATTCATTTATTTTAGGAGCCTCCAGATGTAAACTCATGTTCTTCTCGTTGATCGTTACTCGTCTTAATCCTTCAATAAAACGCTGTCGTCTTTCAAAAAAGGAGAAAAGGGAAAAATCAATTTTGAGGTGTAGTGTAGATGCCTCACAGTTTAGAATGTTAAGTGCGTTGACAAATTTCCTTAAAATATAATTGCCAGGATGAAATAAATTTACTTAATTTCTTTTTTACAGATGAAGTGCATGAGCAACCCATAGAGATCAGTCATTCATTTGAGTACCCAAAATGGATTAAGCGACTGAGCCTAAAAAAGAAATCAAGTTCAAAGAGATTATTATCAAGTTCTGGAGCCATTGTAAATCACAATATCTTAGACGTACAGTCAATTAGTATTATTATTTTTTGATAAAAACGATATTAGGGGAGGGGGAATCAAACCTAAAATCTCGGGTGCATGAGTAAATACTCTTAACCCCTTGAGCTACAAATCCCTTGCATCTTAGACAGTCAATTATGGATATAACTATAAAATTGGAAAGTGATTATATCACATGTACATGTGAAAAGGGCAGCAACAAATAATGGAGATTCATTTCCCTAACTTTTCCCAACACAGTGTAAATTCAATCTTGATATATAATGGTTAATTGTTGCCATGAAAAATGCTGGTACTACAGAAAATGCTCAAAGCCTGTTGGGTCACCTGCATCTGTTGATACTCATTTAGCTCCTATCATGGCATCTTTTTGTAATTATATACTAATTAAGTGCAAAGAGTATACAATCTTCTTCTGAAAATATGCGGTCTAGAAATCACGGAATCGTGTTGTAAGATGAGAACGAATTAATACACCCATTACACTCAAATAAGTTTGTGAATAATGATGGAGACTACATTTTTATACCACATTTTAATACCAAACAATGTGGTAAGACATAAGTCGAGAGAGTTCAACTCTTGCACTCCCTTCCCCTTCCCAAAGAAAAAAGAAACACTAAAATTCTGACTGGATGCAGGACAGGAAAAAGCTGTGTCTGATGATGATGTTCCTCATGAAACACATCATTTACTTATTACTCAAATAGCATCTAGTGTTGGTTTACTTTTAGTTTATCCCCATTTGATCGTCAAGCGAACCAAGATTTGGTTTAAGTACTTTAGTTTAAACACATCACATTCTCACATATCGACAGTCAACGGATCCAAAACTTGGATCGGGTTCCCTTTGTGAACCTTAAATTTCTCTTCTCAATAAGTCAATGACAAGCCTAGCTCTCGCTAGCTAGCAACAGGCCAAGCAGACACCATTGTGGTAGCTCAAGAAATCTCAACCACCACCAGAGATGCCATTGCATTAATCCCCGCGTAAACTTGCAGGTTCTTTTTGCTCCACTCATTCTGCTACATTTTGTTTCTACTGCAGAAATTGGCTATACTGAAGATTGCTTAATTTGGTTTCTATAAGGATTTCAGTTTTGTTTATATAACCGAAAATATTTGTGTTAATCTGTTGTTCTTATTTACTTTAATGTTTTTCACTTTCAAATTTGGGAACATAAGAGGTACTTAGGAGATGAGAATAAAAGAATTCAATGGAGATCAAAGATCCAACGAGTTGAAGACGTATAGATGGCCCTCCAATCTGATGAATTTACCTTTGAAATGCAAGCAAAACACATTGGAAATTTATGAATCTATTGATTCTAAGTTAGTTCTAGATTCTTATTAATGCACCCGGATGTGGTACACTAATGAAGAAATTCTCGAACATCTGAATGAATGACGACATTCTCGAATACAGGAATTTTGCTGGTGAAGCAGAATGTCACTTCCTATGCCTATATAGTACTAATTTTAGTTTCATTGTCACTAGGGAAAGGACTTCACATATGGAGGATCAGAGAGCTGAGAATGAACCAGAATGGGCTGACTCGGTACCATTTTTCTACCAGCCTGACAAGAGGTGTATCTACAGAGTTCCCAATAAACTCCGCAAAGTAAATGAAGCACCATACACTCCTCAATTAATTTAAATAGGCCCTTTTCACCATGTTAAACCAGAACTGAAGGACATGGAGAACCATAAAATAATATATTTTGATCAATTGAGGTAATGACTTTTTATTTCTTATTTTGTTTTGAGAAGAAGTGCATGCAAAAGAAGCAAATTACAAAAGGTCTTCAGCTAAAGCATGTAGGATATTTGGAGGATATCCCCAAACCATACGGACTCTTCAGACAACAGGTCTTCACATATGAAGCTTAAATTAGATTATGATTTGAGAGATTTAATAGTTCCAATGATTGAGAAAACCAGGACAAAAAGTCCAAGTATAGTTGAACTGGCCGTCCAAAGATCCTTGAAGTAAACTCGCTTCAGGAGTGCCACATGACGGTTCCAAAAACTGATTCCATAGTGCTTATTAAGCTTGTCACAGAGATCACCATAGCAGGATACATCATCCATAATCTGCTCACAAAGTTGATTAATCAAGTTCGTCACTCTTTCATTGCTGCCTAGGTTGTTAACAATAACTCCACTGTCAATCAGCAAATTCACGTCTTCCACAGTGTCCACAAGCTTATCCATTAACAAAAAGTAACTGCAAACATAAGCCTTCTTTGGGTACAGAAACTGCTCCAACGCCATGACGTTTCGGATAATGCTTTCTGTCTCATCCTTGACACAAAATTGTGTAAGCTTCAAGTCCATACTTGTAAAACATGCTAAGTTGAAATTACAGTGGTGGGATTCATGTCCTTTAATGACAAACCCTGCTTCTTTAAGTAGCCTAAAGTTCACTCCTGCTGCCTTCAGCTTTCTTGCGTCGTATATATTTTTTATAGGAGTCAAACGACTATCTACCCAAGTCATTTTCTGTGTCATTTCCTCTGCGGGGCACAGAAAAAGTCTTACCAAATCAGTGAAATTTTTTAAAATTAGTCCCTGCCCGACTGATTTTTCCTTAGTACTGTAATTGAAGAACTCACAGGTAAGCTTGAGAAAGGGATGAACAGATTCGGTGGCAATTTCTACATAATCACAGGGTTGAGTTCGACGACGGCAAGGCAAGCAATAACATATCTGATCAAGATCAATACATCTGTGTCGTCTATTGACCTGTTCTGGTGCTTGCACTTTGTTGTCGGGTTGGAGACAGAAGATGGGCTCGGCCAAGTCATACAGGTCTTGAAGAACAAAATAAGGAAGCTGATTTTCAAACAGTATGAGGTCCTGCTTGCTAAAATATGAATATGGTTTGAATGTATTAGGTTGTCTTTTATTCTTCTCCATAAGGAGGTATATATAGGAGTTTACATATGAGGGTTTTACAAGGAATTAGATATAGTAAAGAATTAGGAAAGTATCTCCTAATTGTACAATGATTTATCACTTATATAAAAAATAGGAAAGTAAATCCCTTAATTAATCAAGGAAGTAAATCTCCTTGATTAATTAGGAGACTCACGTCAACACTCCTCCTCAAGTGAGTCATGAAAAAACTCTTCCACACTCACAGCATATGCAATATCTGATCTTGGATGACGTATGAAGACTAGAACCTTTGGTGGTGGTGATAGAAGAAGGAGTCTAAGTTGACCGCATGCTTCTGTGAATCTGCAATAAGATGGAGAATCGTATGGGTTCTTGACATCACAGCGGAAGAAGATGTGATATGAGAAGGTGAGGAAGGTGATGTGAGAAATTTGATGTAGGAATTGGATTTAAGAGGTATGTGTATATGGATTTGATGGTATGTGTTCAGGGATTTGGATAAGAGAATTTGAAGAAATTTGAGATAAGGGTATTTGAAGAAATTTGAGATAAGGGTTTAGGCCCTTTGAATATGAGAAATTTGAGATAAGGGTTTAGGCCCTTTGTATATGAGAAATTTGATATAAGGGTTTAGGCCCTTTCACTTTTTGTTTTTTTTTTTTTTTTTTTGTTTGTTTTTTTTGTTTTTTTGTTTTTTTTTTTGGAGAGGAGTTTGCCCCTCCTAGTGCCACAACCAATTGGCTTAACAAGAGCTGAGTCAAAAGATGTGTTGAGTGATTTTCCACTATTCTTGCGCGGAGCTTTGAAGTGGTCCCACCAATCCGGGTAACCAATCAATTCGTAACAACCAGCACGAGTATGTTTGCTTCCACCACAGTGAGTGCATTTGCGGTTCGAACGAGAGTTTGTGACTTGAGTCTGAGAAGCACCAGTGGTAGAAGTCGAAGGACCTTGTGGACGTTGGGTGGCTAGGATAGTAGTGTCTGGAGTACTGGTCATGGTCAGTCGTTGTTAAGCTCCGCGACGGACATATGCAAAGGTTCTTTGCGCAAGATTTCCCCCCGGACTTGATCAAACTGAGGGTCGAGCCCGACAAGAAACAGTGTTGAGCGGAAGGATAAAAAATATGTGTTTAGGAATTGAAAGGTATGAGGGATATGTGTATGGAGATCTGAATGTGAAGCTATAAATATGAGAAATTATCTTTTTTTCTCCCCCTCCCCCCTCAAGGGGGGGAGGAGAGCACTTAAATTGTAAGAAGAACGCAAGCACAGGTTACAAGGAACCTGGCTCTGATACCATGCTAAAATATGAATATGGTTTGAACGTATTAGGTTGTCTTTTATTCTTCTCCATAAGGAGGTATATATAGGAGTTTACATATGAGGGTTTTACAAGGAATTAGATATAGTAAAGAATTAGGAAAGTATCTCCTAATTGTACAATGATTTATCACTTATATAAAAAATAGGAAAGTAAATCCCTTAATTAATCAAGGAAGTAAATCTCCTTGATTAATTAGGAGACTCACGTCAACACTGCTGTATAGCTTTCCTCAGCCACGGTGATCTTAATATGCGATAATCATTTTTAGGATTTTCGGAATTCATCAAGAAGAGCTCAATGATGAAGACAGCATCAACTAGAATTACTTCCAGAAAGTCGATATTGTCACCCTGACTAATTGTCCCTGCATAACAACTAAGAATCTTTTCTTGACAATTTTTGATGAAACATTTTAGTTGATCCCTGATATTCGAAGTCGAAGAACGTGCAAAAAAATTCTCACAATATTTTTTTTTATGGGTCTCCATGTCCTTGAGTTCTGGTTTGCCATGGTGGAAAGGGCCTATCGAAATTAATTGAGGAGTGTATGCTGCTTCATTTACTTTGCGGAGTTTGTTGGGAACCCTGTAGATACAAGAGTCAGGCTCGTAGAATACTTGTTCCGCGTCAGCCCATTCTTCTCTCTCAGGTATCTGATCCTCCATATGTGAAGTCGTCTCTTTTCCTGATGACAACGAAACTGCAATTAGTAGGAAGGGATAGTCCGCCGCTTCACCACCAAAATTCCAAGAATGCGGTCAATATATGTGGTGTGAAACATATGTGTAGATATGGGCTTAGCCAATTTGGCAAGAACAATATACTCCCCATTCTGCACCCGAGTTTGAATTCCTCTTGTTTTAGTAGTTTAGAATAGATTAAAGTAGAATATTTTTTGTATAGAAAAAAAAGTGTGATGTGAAACTGAATCATAATAATACCAACCATGCATTAATTAGAAGATAAAATTAATTTACGATTCGAGTACTGCAAGTTTAAACGCCAATAGAAAAATTCCTAATGTTTGAAAAAATAGGAGATTTAATTGCTATATTCATAGAAAAATCAAATTTTAATTCATGCTATTAAAACACAATTTAATGCATAAAAAATGAAAATAAAATATAAGGAAAGGTTTAGAAAAACCATAATATGATTGAGTCTAAAACTTGACTCTATCTCCTTTAGACAAATTGCCCTTCACGGGTGCTTTAAGGTTTCAATGACAAACATCTCCCAGGAAACAATGACCTCCTTCTTGTGGTAGTAGCACTCCAAACCACAAGAACAACGAATACAGACTTTTGTCATCACAAACACTCTCTAGTCTGCAATGAATAAAATCTCTAGAAGACTGGTTTATCCAGGAATAGATTGAATGTCTCGTTGAGTTAGATGTAGGTTTACTCTTCAGATAGATGTGTGAAGTGACAGTTTAGAAAAGTTGTGTCTATTGAAGAGTCAAAAGTTGTACCGTTTCACTTTAAAATACACAACCTACTATATTCAAGAACAGTCACAACCTATCAGACACTATTTCCATTCAAATAAAATATTTCATTCGTAAAAAAAATAAAATTTTCCAACACCTAATTCATTGATTTCAAAGATAAAATCATCAGATTTGGATGGCCATCTATATTTGTCTTCAACTAGTTAGTACAGAGTTGGGTACTCCCAGTGAGTGTATGTATTTTGTGATTTTCTTTTGGTTTTTCTTGACAATTTTGTAATAGGACAATCATTGTATTTTCTCAGGCTCTAATTTAGATTAAGAATTACATCTCTAGGTGTTCTTATCTGGCTACATTATGATGGACAACATTTTATTTGACAAAGGTAAGTTTTGCATTGCATTACATTGCATTAACTTATTCCTGAAGATTATGACTAGTCATCTTTCCTCCATATGACTAGTTAACCTTTGCGTTAGTAAGGTTTTCAAGCTCATTGTTTCCAGCTGGATCCTACCCACTTTTTTTGTCCTATGACTAGTCAAACAATTTCTGGTTTGCATCTCTGTAATTTCCTGCTGTTTGGTGTTTGCTTGATTATGATGTCTTCACACGCTTTCACCATAGTTGTTGCTAGCACAGGGGATGCCTAGATTGACGGGTCCTTCTAAGTGCCTAGGTTGTCACTAGTAATTCTCTAGGCTTGCAAGTACATCTTGGTATGCTCTGTGTATGTTCTTGGTTGTGGTAATTCATGTATGACAGTTGACTAGTCATAAGAGTATTTGGTCAAGGTCTAAAGTGTGTGAAGTTTGTTGTGTCTTGTTTGAATATCATTTAAATTTACTCATCGTCACCTAAGTACCAATTTCAGTTGGTATTAGAGTGTCAGCTCTTAACACAAATAGAGAGATCCTAGGATTTGTTTTGGTGTTTAGGTGTTCTCATTATGGAAAGGGATCACGTTGGTGGATCTTGCAACTCCCCCCTTACTTTGATGGAAATAACTATGCTGCATGTAGAGAAAAATTTGAGATATTCCTTGATGCTCTTGATGAGTATGCAAATGAATACCTCACAAAAGAGTGGAAACCTCTAGTCAAGACCGTTGAGGGTAAAGTTGTGACCAGACCTAGGTTGGAATGGACTGAAGCAGAATCTTTTGCTGCCCATTCCAACAAGAAAGCTAGAAATGCCTTAGTTACTGCCCTGTCTAGCACACAGTTTTCACACATACGACACATTCCTAATGCTAAATAGGCTTGGGACAAACTAAGGGTTGTTCATGAAGGGGATGACCAAGTTAGAATACTAAAACTTCAAATGGTGCTTGCACAATTTGAAGAACTTAGGATGTTTGACCAGTTTGTCATATGTACAAAAGAGATCAAACCAGAAAATTGTCTTCCAAGTCTAAAAGGAATTACAGATCTTTACAAGATCAGGTTGATCATTTTCTAAATGAAGTAACTAAGATTGCCAAACTTGTCTCTCTTAAAATGAACTCACCCACTGTGCCTAAATCTACTTGGATTGCAAAAGGTCAAACCAAAAGTCTTGTTGTACTACATGCCTTTGCTGCTTCAAACACCAACTCATGGTACTTTGATAGTGGCTGCTCCAAACATATGTCTGGTGATAAGAGTGTTTTCTCATCTCTCAGACATTTTGATGGAGGCACTATGACTTTTTGGGGAGGTCACCAGCCTCAAGTAGTGGGAAAAGGCAATGTGTATCCCTGGTCTACCCGAGCTTAAGAATGTTAGATTTGTTGAGGGTCTCACATCCAATCTCATTAGTGTGAGTCAGCTGTGTGATGATGGAGTGGTAGATGTTAGATTTTCCAAGCATGGTTGCAAAATTGTTGGAAAATGAGGTAATGAGATTGTAAGTGTGATAAGATCAAGAGACAATTGCTACTGCATCGGTGGAAGTGATGATGCCAAAGATGTTTGCAATAAGGTAGTGAATGAAACTAATGTCTTGTGGCATCAAAGACTTGAACACGTGAACTTTAGAGATTTGCACAAATTGTCCAAAAGAGAGTTAGTGAGTGGTCTACCAAATCTTGACAAAACTGATCAACAATTTTGTGAAGGATGTCAATTGGGCAAACAAGTTAGAGTGTCACACAAGAAGGTCAAACACATTCAAACCAAAGTATGTCTAGAACTTGTTCACATGGACCTTGTTAGTCCCTTTCAAACCTTGTCCATTGGTGGCAAGGTCTAAAGTGTGTGAAGTTTGTTGTGTCTTGTTTGAATATCATTTAAATTTACCCCTCGTCACCTAAGTACCAATTTCACTGCCTGATGCCAGTTGGTTTTGAGGTGGAACCTCAACTTCCTTTATAGTAACAACCAATTTTGTCCACCTGTGATGTCTAACGGACACACGTGCTTCATGTCACGCATATGTGTTGTCTACATATTAGACTTGATATTTCGCCACATGTGTGTGAAGAAATGTCCCATATTGGAAAACTAACAAACCTTGAAAGTACTTACAAGAAACTAAGCTACTCTTCTACTACCAATTGGTTTTAGAGAGGAACCTCAATTTCTTTCTGTTATAATAAGTAAAGGAAGGACCGGCATAAGTTAAAAATTTATTTGGTTATATAAGGAAAACTGAATTCCTTAGAAAGCCAATTCTGTATTAGAAACAAAATGTAGCAGAAGGAGTGGAGTATAAAGAACCTGGCGGTGGTTAACGTTCTTGAATCGACGAAAATGGTGTCTGTTTGGCTTGTCGCTAGCTAGTGAGCTAGGCTTGTCATTGCCTTATTGCAAACAGAAAATTAAGGTTAATAAAAAGGGACTGGCTCCGTTGACCAGGCCCAAGTGGGAAAACCTATTGTTAAACAAAGCTTTGGATCCGTTGACCATCAAGGCGTGGCTTGGTTCCCAATTCCATCAAGCTTTAGTCCGCCGCTTCACCAACAAAATTCCCGTATTCAAGAATGTGGTCAATATATGTGGGGTGAAACATATGTGCAGACATAAGCTTAACTAAGTTGATTAGAATTAATGTGCTCTTCATTCTACACCCGAGTTTGAATTCCCCTTCTTCCAGTAGTTTAGAATATATTGAAGTATAATATTTTTTGTAAAGAAAAAAAACAATTGTGATGTGAAACCAAACCATAATAATATCAACCATGCATTAATTAGAAGATAAAATTAACTTACGATTCAAGTATTGCAAGTTTAAACGCCAACAGAAAAATTCCTAATGTTTGAAAAAATAGGATATTTAATTGCTATATTCATAGAAAAATCAAAATTTAATTCATGCTATTTAAACACAATTTAATGCATAAAATAATCAAAATATAATATAAATGAGTGCTGCTATTTCCACCCACATGTCCTATTTTCCCACTCACCTTATCTTCCCACCCATCATATAAATTTTAAAAAACACAATCCTATTTTTACACCCGCCAATATTCCTAAAATACCCTTTTAATTATGACCTCATTTCCTCTCTCCTTTATTCTCTCTGCTCATGTCTTCCCTCTCTCTGACGGCCCACACATCTCTCTCTCATTTTTGCTCTATCTTATTTTCCATCTCTCACACTCCATCTCTGTCTCTGTCTTTTATGTTTATTGAACTAAAATAATTTTTTGCTGTAATTTTTATTTTGATTTTTGTAAATATGGATTCTGTGAATATAATCCCATTTATCCTCTTAGTGTTTCAATCCATATATCAAAATGCAAATGTAGCAAATTATATACAAGTATTTCCTTGGGTGGTTGATCTTCATCTCTTTAATTGGGACGAACTCCCCAACCCCTATGTCATATATTATATCCTTTTTCTGTGGGGCTTTGCAGGTTTAGCTTTTCAACTATGTTCTGTTCCCAGAGTAAGTTTACTACATAGCGCTTTAGTTTTGTATCCGTGCTACTTGACTTATACATATATAGGGAAACTTGTATTATGCACCAATCTTACAAATATAACTGGTTCTTAGTATCTTAGTCTTTTGTAACATATACAGGAGAAGAAACTGGCAGCTCTCTTGGTCGCTTTGTGCTCATCATATGGTTGTTTTTTTTTTCCTCTTTCTTTTTCCTTTAGTCCTTTTAAGTCATTTTACAATAGGGTTAAATTTGTCTTGAAAAGTTTAAAGATAAGGTGGGTGGGAAAATAGGACAGGTGGGTGGAAATAGCAGCACTCAATATAAAGAAAGGTTTAGGTGGGTGTATTCAATAAGGATTCTAGAGCGTTTAAAAAGATTTTAAAAATCCGGGTGTATTCAATTTGGATTTATACAAACTTTTAAAAAGTCTATAACAGTTTGGGTGTATTCAATCTAGACTTGTTTGAACTTTTAAAATGTCCATCTAAATGTGGGTGAATTCAATTAGGACTTGGAAAAAGTCCAAATAAATTTACCTATATTCAAAAGGAGATAGATTTGGAAGGATTTAATTAAGTGTTGGAGTTTGGTGAATTTGTAGGGTTTAGGTATAAGTAATAAAGGCCAACATAAGTCCAACCCTCCACCCCAAAGATTTCATACGACGTTTTTTTTCTTCCTCTTTGTGTTAAATTTTTTTCCATCGTTTGGCAAACAATGCACTAAGCCATGCACTGACCTTCGTTGGTTACAAGCGTCTTGTATTAAGCAAAGCTCCTCCATTAGTGATTTCTTCAAATCAACTAGTTGGAGTTGCTGGGAGGAAAGCTCGGCTAGATATTTCTCAATCTCCAATAAGTTCTCCTTGGAGATCTCTCAGCGTGAAGCCAACATCAATGCGGCTGAAGGTTGAGATATATTTCCATCACCGATAACACTACCAGATGATAGGGCCCTTGCTTTTTGGACAAAGGGGTTTTTTTTTTTTAATAGAATTTTTGGACGAAGAGTTTGATGTTCATGAACAAAATCAAATGGAAATTTCCAACTCGTGGAAATTTCAAAGGGAAATTCATTGTTTAGGTATGAAAGTTTCCAACTTGTGGAAATTCCAAAGGGAAATTCATTGTTTAGGTATGAAAGTTTCCAACTTGTGGAAAATTCATTGTTTAGGTATGAAAGTTTCCAACTCATGGAAAATTCAAAGGAAAATTCATTGTTGTGCACACAAGTAGATGAAGAAATTTGGAAAAAAAAAAAAAAGGGATGGTCAACTAGTGGCTAGGTCAAGATAGTTTAAAGAAAATAGTGTTGGGAAGAAAGAGTGATAAAAGAAAATAGTATTGGGAAGTCTATACAAATATATTTGAATCTATAACAAAAGTTCATACAAAAGTATGGAAGTCTATGATAAAAGCCTATACAAGTTTATAAAAATCTGGGTAAAACCTATAGGAGTTATATAATTCCAGGAAATCTGTCACTTAAAAAAAAATCTTTCAAAATCGTATACAATCCTAATTGAATACACCCCCCCTTAGAAAAACCAGAATATGATTGAATCTAAAACTTGGCTCTCTCCTTAAGACAAATTGCCCCTCACTGCTGCTTCAAGGTTTCAATGATAAACATCTCCCAAGATACAATGATCTCCTTCTTGTGGTAGTAGCACTCTAAACCACAAGAGCAACACAAACTTATGTTTGAACTCTCTCAATATGACACTACTATATATACTCATCACAAACACTCTAGTCTGCAATGAATAAAATCTCTAGATGACTAGTTTATCCTGTTGGTTTTAAAACATTTTTAAGAAGTTCATTTGAATATTAAACTTGCATTTAATCAAATTAATCGCAGCGGAAGAATATGGTGGTTGTTTAAATTCAAAAACAAAACTTCTTCCAAGTATCTTAAGCTATGAACATTGATATGATTTCATAAAGGAAAGCACAAGAGAAAATGATAAGTCTTAATTACCCTTGATGCTATAATATGAACCAAGTTGTGTTTTGGTCTTCTCTTGATGATTTCCCTTTGTTGATCTCCTCTTTGATCTTTCTCCTCCTTGTGAGCCACAAAATGATATGGCCTCTAAGTCTCGACACCAATGGAACCTTGAGATGAGAAGGAGTATCTTGAGAATACAAGAATGCTAGTTCAAGAATCTCAAGATTGGTTTCAATCTAAACCACTTTGAAAGATGAAAGTGTTTCACTCTTGAAAACTCTCTTTTATCTCTCTTTGATCTCCCAAACCCCTTTGGTTGATGTTGGATTGTGTTTGTGTGTTAATTAGCTTATTAACTTGCTTATGGAAACAATTCCCATACATATCTTTATATGCATTTTTGGACAAACCCCATTGGGCTTCCAAAAGTGGGCCTTATGACACTTAAA
Organism: Prunus salicina; assembly: GCA_020226455.1. NCBI lineage: Eukaryota > Viridiplantae > Streptophyta > Magnoliopsida > Rosales > Rosaceae > Prunus > Prunus salicina. The sequence continues at coordinate 15,881,426 of CM035343.1, read as the reverse complement.
CCATAATCTTTAAGTGTATAAAGCCCTTGGGCTTGATACCCAACCATTTGGGCTTCTCATTAACCATTACGGAGGCCCAAATACCATTTTACACGTAGTAAATCATCCACATCAAATCAATCAAATTGATTTCCTCATTCTCATTTGTATTACTCAAAGTTAACCATTTAAGGTGTGCGATCCATTAGGTTCTAATTTAGCAAGGCAGTGGGAAAACAATTAGAACCCTTTCTAACCAACTGGAATTAAAACCCCCTTTTAATTCTTCCTTTATTCGGATTGATCACAATCTATCCTAGGACTTCCACAAGCCAAGAGTGACATTTAGCAACATATCATGGCTACCCAAGCTAATCAGAATAGACAAAGAACCTATTCAGTTGGAATTGCAATGCAATACGGTCCTTCTCTTGTACAATGTTTCCAATCATATTTTCAGGGTACGGATTGATAATGTCAAACCCCTAATATGATTAACCTCATGTGATTCAATAGAACATGACTAAAACACTTTCTAAATCATGTTCAAATACTTCGGCCGAAGATTTGCTGAATCGCATCTTGAAACATTCTCTTTCTTTATCAAAAGTAGAGATTCCTTATTGTACATTCACATGCCCCTATGATGAATTAAGAGATCCCAATAACACTTTAGACAAATCTTTTACGACTTGCCTTTAAGAGCTATCAAAGATCAATAACGCATTACAGGACAACCATGATGCCTCAGGTCTAAGGACTAATTTGCATTATTGCAACTATGAGTTCTCGTTTGACATATAGATAAATACTCCATACGAGAACTACGATTGATCGCGTTCAGTGAACTCATTCACTAATGAGCACCCACATACTTGTATTAGTGTCAACTACACAAATGGTTTGAGACTAACCATCCTCCCAATTGAGCATACATAATATGTGCTAATCTTGACGGTTTATCAATGCCCATTTGATAACCTATGATCAGGAACATTTTGGGGTACTACAGTTAGAGATTAAAGGTCTCATGAATCTAAACTTCTTTAGATTACTTTATCTCTTATATAGCATACCCTGGACATTTGTTTCTTTACACGATGTAATAGATAACAAAATAAGTTTGCCCTTTATTTACGAAATGTATTCTAAGGAGATTACATCAAATATATTGGCTCTTAGGGCACATTTCTAACATATCCAGCAATAGATTGAATGTTTCTTGGAGTTAGATGTAGGTTTACTCTTCAGATAGGTGTGTGAAGTGACAGTTTAGAAAAGTTGTGTCTATTGAGGAGTCAAAAGTTGTATCGTTTCACTTTAAACATATACAACCTATTATATTCAGGAACAGTCACCCATCAGACACCATTTCCATTCAAATAAAATATTTCATTCGTTAAAAAATTAAAAATTTCCAACACCTAATTCATTGGTTTCAAATTGTTTGCCTGCATTTCAAAGATAAAATCATCAGATTTGGATGGCCATCTATATTTCTCTTCAAATAGTTAGTACGGAGTTGCGTACTCCCTGATGCAAGTTAGTCTTGAGGCGGCCCTGATGCAAGTTAGTCTTGAGGTGGAACCACTCAACTTTCCTTTATAATATCACAATCAGTTTTGCCCACTTGTGAAGTCCAACAGATACACGTGCTTCATGTCACGCAATATGTGTTGTCTACGTATTAGACTTGAAATTTCGCCACATGTGTGTGAAGAAATGTCCCACATTGGAAAACTAACAAACCTTAAAAATGCTTATAAGAAGCTAGGCTACTCTTCTACTACCAATTGGTTTTGTGGAGGAACCTCAACTTCTTTTAGTTACCTCCATCGATTTTTCCCATTCTCATCTACGTACCTCTTCTGTTTTCAAATTTGATTGGGAAAAAGATTATAATAAGTAAAGGAAGAAACGGCATAAGTTAATCATTTATTTGGTTATATAAAGAAAACTGAAATCCTTAGCAAGCCAATTAAGCAATCTTTAGTAGCCAATTCTGTAGTAGAAACAAAATGTAGCAGAATGAGTGGAGTATAAAGAACCTGGCGTTAGTTAAAGTTCTTGAGTCGACGACAACGATTGATCGGCCAAGCAAGGAACCTCCTCTTAGTCTAGGTCCTTTCACTTCCTCGGGGTCAAGGATGATTGAGCTTTGTATGACTATTTTTAGGATTTTGGTGATAAGTGCAATGAATGTAAATACAAGAACGAAACGACTGTAATGTAAATACAATAAAATAGATTAAAGTGATAAAGACTTGAATTAAACTTGTATTTAAAGACAATTGAAAGTAAATTGCAAGAAAGTAAACTTACACTAGGAAAATGAAGAACTTGGATAATCTGAAGTGCTTGAAAGATAAAATCCTAGATTAGGAATTGGAAGGTGCTAGAAAAAAAGATAGATTTTGCATGTTGAGTCGGAGGTCCTTTCCTCTTCTTCTGAGGAGCTATTTATAAAGCTTTCTTCAGCTCATGGGTTTTGCCATTAAACGGCCTTAATTGGCTTTTCCTTGAAAATTCTTCCAAAGATTAATGTCTTCTGGAGCTCTAGGCATTTAATGAGAATTTCCCAACCACCACCAACCCATATGGTTGGCCAATAAAATGAAATTATGAATGTGAAACTCTTCTCTTGATTTGAGGTGCAATAAGTCTTGGTAGGTTGGCTACAAGTCTTCCTATCTTTGAATTCTACCACTTGCAAAGAGACTTATGCTGGAACTTAGCTTTTTGGGTTGGGTTTGGACCAGGGGCGGCCTTGGGGTAGTGTAAGTGGCGCCACCGCACGGCCCCAGATTCTTAATGGCCTCCGAAAAAAATTTCTTTATATTATATGTATTAATATTTTAGGAATTGTATATATAGTGTAGCATGCTAGATATTTGCACAAGGGTGCGTCCGATGGAGTTGGCTCCAGCGCTTGTCTATTTAACAAAGCGCTAGAGTTTGACTTTTGCTGAAGTTGGTCTATTTGCTGTTTTTATATTATTTTTTGCATTATAACTAAATACTTTACATAATTATTAAATAAATAAATAAAAACAGAAAGCCTTGAAATAAAAGGAAGCATCAAAGCTAACCACAAGAGGCCTGGAAAAGAAAAAAAAAAAAAAAAAAAAGCTAACCACGTGAGGAGTATATATATCCCCCAAATACTTTCTACTCCTTATATATCGTTCTTTAAAAAAAAAAAGTCATTCATCAATCTCTCTTTGGTTCTTTTTTCAATCCTTTGACAATTTTTATTATTATTTCAATTTCAGGAATTTCAACACCAAAAAGAGAAAACCCTAATTCCTAAATTCATAAAGACCACTCAAAATCAAATAGTCAGATTCAAATTTCAGGAATTTGTGTGCAACTACTCTTTAATTTGTGATTGCCAATTTTTTTTCCTGTTAAACACAGATTGCTTATTATAGCCAACATAGGACCTTGTAGGGGCACAAGAAGCTTATTTTTGTACCAAACATTTAATTCTATCAAAGAGAAAAAATTTATTTTTTTATGAATTTGATTTCTAATTTTCATTACATATTTATTCATGATGACTTTTAGTTATAAAAAAATTGTTTATGACATTAAGATATGGCAAATTTTATTTATAGCATTTTTTAATTAGATTTTGTGAGGCCCTAATTTAAGTTTCGTACAGAGCCTTCAAAATCTCAGGTACAACCCTGGTTTGGACTTCTAAGTGTATGATCCGACCTTTGGTTAGACGTCGTCTACTCGGAGCTTCTAACTTGGTTGAGAATCCCATCAATATTAGAATAGAATGACGTGAGAAAGACCACACGGAAAAGGTCACTTTGGGAAAGGCCGGATGTGAAAGGCGAGGTGTGTGAGGCCACAAATTCTTATCAATAATTCACATACTAATTAAGTATGTCAATGTAAACGCTTGGCCTTTTGCTCCCACCTGCAGCACGCCAAGAGGTCTACGTCTCTTCTTTGTATCATAATATATTAATATCATACGGCCATACAATAATATATATATATATATATATATATATATATATATATATATATATAGAAAGCTAATTATAATATATGCCTACAATCAAATGGTAGGCCATTTAGTGGCCCTAAAATAACGACAAGGCTATAAGGCCTTTATGGCTGTAACTTTCACTTAATTAAATTTTAATGTGCATACAAATCTGCAAAGCCATTTGTAATTCGCTCCCCAACCCAACTTGGACTTTTGCTACCACCACTACTTGGACTTTGGTTTCCATTCCGACTTGGAGTGTAAACTCCGACTTGGACCTGGAATAGTCCCGATGTGGGGTTTGGTTTCCATCCTAGGGCTTATCAACCCGGCGCTGAGACTTCACCAACCCGAGCTCTCACTCTTTTGGGTGGATTTATTTAGGCTCAAACACATTGCCTTACTGCAAACAGAAAATTAAGGTTAATAAAAAGGGACTCGCTCCGTTGACCAGGCCCAGGTGGGAAAACCTATTGTTAAGCAAAGCTTTGCACCCGTTGACCATCAAGACGTGGGACTAAACAACTTGGTTTCCTTAAAGATCAAGTTGTGGGGGTGGGGGGTGGCGGGGGGCGGCGGCGGCGTGGGGAGGGGGTAAACTAATAACTGATTTATGTGTTTCATCATGAAAGCCTAGTGGACATCATCAGACACATGCTCAATGGCAAGAATACTTAGGAAAAAAATAAATGCACATGCTATATAGATAGGCATGCACACATCTTTGCTGTCCTTCCTTTCACTCAGAATTTTAGTGTTTTTTTTTTCCTTTGGGAGGGAGAAGGAGTGCAAGAGTTATACTCTCTCCCTATATCCATCATTTAGTATTGAAATGATGAGGTACAAAAATGTGGTCTTCGCCACTACTCAAAAACAATTAATTGAGTGTGGGTGTATACGTTCTCATATCTCACAACGATTCTGTGATTTTTGTTTTGCTGTTGCAATATTTTTGGTTTTGATGTTATTGTTACTAGTATAGGAAAGAGAAGCTTTGAAAGAAAAAAGGGAGAGAAATAAGAGGGAAGGTATTCTACTATTCTGTTCTTGTGCATTTGATTTGTTACTGATTTTTTCTTTTATTCGCACCTGTGATTTTGTCTGTATTAAAATCATGGGTTGCATGAACTATACTAGCTAGTTAGACAGCAACAAGATCGTTGTCTTGATACCATGCTAAAATAAGGGAAACAATTGTGGGAATTTTCTGTGTATTTTTCTCCCTTGAAGGCCAAGTAACCTTGGAGTTTAAGTAAAATTATAACTCCTAATTCTATATACAGTAGGAAAATCAGAAATAGAAAATTAAACAAATTTTACAATTAATCAATAATGAAACGTCAACTCATGCGCCAACAATTCCCTATAGCAAAAGAGGAATTAAGTCACACCAATATGATTACGATCATTTTTCTTTGGAATGCTTAGGAACATTCAAATGACCTTTGTTTAATCATATTCAAAAATTTCATTATTTTACAATTATTATTTTTAATGGAAATCATTTAACAATAATGACAACACCAATGGGTGAGATGGAATCGTGTATTTTCAGTCTCTGAAACAAAACTTCCAATTTATATGACATTTTGCTCATCTTCTTAGATTTCCCCTTACCATTGTTCCACTGGTGAGTCAGGAACAAAATTCTGGCCGCCTAACACCTGACGCATGAATTTTGTAATCAATTTGTAAGATTTCTTCTTTAAAAAAAGTTTAATGCAGAATATTCTATGACATGAAATCTTAAAGATATTAAGAACGTGATGTATAGTGTTCAATTAGAGTTTAAAAAAATTGTAAACATTCATTTTCTTTGTGTATTCACGCAAAAGTAGTTAAGGATTTGTTTTTAGTTTGGCAAACTTCAATATAATCATCGGTTTGTGGCCTAAATTAATCTCATTAAAACAATGGACTTATAGGTTATTTTATAAAAATTCTTTATCTAGCTAAACTTATTTGAAAGTCTCTTGATGCACGGGGAAGTGCATGTTAAAAATCAAATCTAGAATATTCCATCACGTGAAATGACATGAAAATTGATAAGTTGTTTCAATTATCTTTTTATTAATTAGTTTCGTAACAGCTATATGTGTGGTCTTTGTAAATTCAAATGAAACATGTGAACAATTTGTCTATAGCTAAACAAACTTAACATGTGAATGACTTGTCTGTAGCTAAACAAACTTAACATGTGAACGACTTGTCTGTAGCTAAACAAACTTATTTAATCCCATCATCGGCTTTATCGCCCAAATTTATATATAAGTGCCTCCCCAAATTTCTTTCCTAGTACAAAACATAAATATTGCTCATGTATATAGGTTCTTCCTTTGTAATGGTTATCATTTTAGAACTCGGGAGCCAGTTTTCAGGTTTTAGTGGAAGGAGATGGAGAAAGAAAGAGAAGATAAAAATTGAGACACAAGTAAAATTAGTAAAAGAATATTCCATTGTAGAAATGAGTGGCATGGGAGAAATTGATGCAAGAGAGATTGCTCTTGAAATAAGGGGCTTTAAGATCCTCCTAATGGGCCTACAAGGTACATTTATTTTCTTGTTACTTGCTTCTTCTATTTTCTCAGTTATTGTCAATTTGCTGTTGGTTCATTATTAGATTCATCATGTTTGTGAGACCTTGGAAATTTTATGGTGCTTAAAAACTATTTGTAAAATTTTGGAGAAAATATTTTGGATGTGATTAAAGGAAAGTACATGTGTTTATGAGTTCGTAGTATTTTTCGAAGAATTTTTAGAAATTCGGCTGAATTTTTTCTCTCTTCTTTCCCCGTGTAGTTGGTGGTTCCGAAGAAAAAAGAAAGGGGGAAAGGATGGTTTTCAGCTGGAAACGTTTCAGCTCCTACTTAACGAGTCTCTTTCTCCTTCAAACTTCTTTCTACCATAATTTTCATTCTACAACTCCAATTCTTGCGCTGTTTTAGCCTTTAGAATCGTATGAACGAGCTCTACAAGATAAGGTAAACCACTCTTGGATTTGGTTAAGTTTCGAAAATTTCCTCTTTCTGAGTTAGTGACTGATTTGCTTTAATCTCTAGTTTCCAAGTGTGGTTTGGGACAATGGTGGCCACTAGGCAGCTCATTGAAGGTTGAGGATTACTTTGGAGCTGGAATTCTAGTACAGTGTACATTGATTTAAGCGAGATTGTGTAAGTGATTTCGGATATGTTATATGATGACATGCGAAGTACACTAAGTGAATAATCCAGTTAATTGCCAAGATGAAATAACTGTTAAGTGCGTTGACAAATTTCCTTAAAAAATAATTGCCAAGATGAAATAAATTTACTTAATTTCATTTTTACAGATGAAGCGCAAGAGCAACCCATAGAGATCAGCCATTGCTTCATCACATTGCTTCATGGAGGAGTTTATATAAAGCAACCCATGCATTCATTTGAGTACCCAAAGTGGATTAAGGACTGAGCCTCAAAAAGAAATCAAGTTCAAGGAGATTATCAAATTCCATTGTAAATCACAATATCTTAGACAGTCAATTATTATTATTATTTTTTGATACAAAGTCATATTAGTGAGGGAGAATCGAACCTAAGACCTCAAGTGTAGAAGTAAATACTCTTAACTATTTGAGCTACAAGCCCTTTGCATTTTAGACAGTAAATTATGGATATAGCTAAGACTGGAAATATAAATACTTGTGAAAAGGGTAGCAACAAATATTGGAGATTCATTTTCCCTACCTTTTTTCCACCGTAATGTAAATTCAATTTAAAACTTGAATGCTCTATGACGTTTTTATTATTATTTCCCACACATGTCCAGTCTTGATATATAATGGTTGTTGCCATGAAAAGTGCTGGTACTACAGAAAATGCTCAAAGCCCTGTTGGGTCACCTCACCTGCATCTGTTGATACTCATTTAGCTACTATCATGGCATCTTTTTGTAATTATACACTAATTAAGTGCAAAGAGTATACGATCCTCTACAAACAATATGTGGTCATGTAGAAATCACAGAATTGTGTTGTGAGATGAGAACGAATACACCCAATTACACTCAAGTTAGTTTACGACTTATGTCTTACCACATTTTAATACCAAGCAATGTCGTAAGATATAAGTCGAGAGAGGTCAACTCTTGCACTCCCTACCCCTTCCCGAAGAAAAAAGAAACACTAAAATTTGTTGAGAATGAAGCTACTTACTGAGCTCAATACAAATTGCAGATGACAATCCTGCAGATTAATGCTGAGAAGAATGAAAAAGAAAATGAAGCACTTTCCTTCAGGAAGTAGCCGTTAGCTACTTTACTTTGCATTAATTCCTACAGCTGCCTTTTACTTTCTTTCTTAGCTGTAGGTCCCTATACCCCAAAATCCGGATGTGTGTTTCTTTGACAGCTTATGCAATCACTTGAGTATGTTTCTTACTTTTGCTTTGTCTTAAATGCTTTTGTTCTTTCGACAGCATGTGCCATGTACTTGAATGCTTTTGTTTTTGCTTTGCTATGTAATTGCTTGGCTTTGTCAAAAGTAATAAGAAAGTAATCAGAGTAAGCACAATTGCTCTCGTGAAGTTTCTTCTCCTTCCCTTTCTCTCCTCTGCAAAAACTAATTTTCAAGATATCAAAATCAACATGGTATCAGAGCTCTTCGTCTGAATCCAGAGAGGGGCGTGAGCTGTGAGAGAGAGGCCTTTCCGGAAAAAATTCTCAAAAGGGATAAAGGTTGCTCTTTTATTGTTTGATTCACTGATACTCACTAGGAAAATGGTGGGATCAGGTTCTTCAGGAGGAGATTTGAGGACTCCAAAATTTGATGGTGCAAACTATGATTTTTGGGTTGTCAAAATGGAGACCATCCTCATAGCACATGATCTATGGGATGTAGTTGAGGTCGGAGTACAACCTCAGCCAGTTATTGAGAAGAAAGAAGACTCTGGAGGTGAAGGAAGTGAAGCTGAGAAAGTTCCAGTGGCAGAACCAGCTATCGCCAGAGAAGATAAGATCAAAAATGCCAAGGCATTGAGTCTCATTCAAGGAGCTTTAACTGATGAGCTCTTTCCTCGTATCAGAAATGAAAAGACTGCAAAAGGAGCTTGGGATGTCTTGAGGAGAGAGTTCAGAGGAGATAAAAAAGTAAGAGCTGTAAAACTCCAAGCTGTTAGAGCAGATTTTGAGTATATGAGAATGACTGATGGTGAAAGCTTGGATAGCTATTTGGCTAGATTTTTTGGAACTGTGAATAATCTGAAATCTCTTGGTGAAGATGTGACTGAAACAAGAATTGTGCAAAAACTTTTGATGAGTCTAAGTAGAAGATATAAGTCCATTGTGTCTATTATTGAAGAAACTCGAGATATTGATGTTCTTAGAGTTGAAGAGGTCATTGCCTCTGTCAAAGTCTATGATAAAAGGGAGGACTTGCATGATGAAAGAGATAAAGTGGCTGGAACTGAGAGAGCTTTTAGTAGCCTCAAGGTTGGAAATAACCAAGTTCATGGCACTCAAAAGGGCTCACAGAGTAGACCAAATCAAAAGTGGCAGGGACAAGACAAAAAGGGATCAAATTGGTCTCAAAATAAAGATGGCTCAAGCTGGAATAATAATGCTGGAGGAAATTGGAACAATAGTTTCAATTCTCAGAACAAGCAAGGTAGCAGCAGTCAAGGAAGTGTGAAACCACAGTGTCAAGTCTGTCAGAAGTATCATTTTGGTGTGTGTAGGCACAAAGGCAAACCTAGATGTGGAAAATGCAATAGGTTTGGTCATATTGCAAAAGATTGTGAAGGCAACAAGCAGGTGGCTAACTGTGCAAAGGAGGAAGATGTAACCACAGGTACCATGTTCTATGCTTGCCACTCAACAAGTGTGAAAAATGGAAGTGTATGGTTTGTGGACAGTGCCTGCAGCAATCACATGACTTCTCAAGAGTCTGTGTTAATAAACATTGATAGGTCCGTGACTTGCAAAGTTAAAATGGGCACTAGAGATCTTGTACAAGCAACTGGAAAAGACACTCTATTGGTTGAAACTCAGCATGGGAGAAGGTATATACATGAAGTGTTGCTTGTTCCGGGCTTGGATGAGAATCTATTGAGTGTAGGCCAAATGATGGAGCATGGTTACTATGTCCTATTTAGGGGTAACATGGCAGTTATTTTTTATGATGACAGCCTCAACAATGTTGTAGCAAAAGTGGTCATGGGAGGAAATAAATGTTTCCCTCTCTCACTAGAATCTATGACACCTACAGCAAGAAAAACATCAGTGATTGAAGACTCTTGGATCTGGCATAGAAGACTTGGACATTTGAATTTTGTTAGCATGAAAAAGATGCAGCAGATGGAAATGGTGACTGGACTACCTGTGTTAACCGAAATGAAGGATGTGTGTGAAGGTTGTGTTTCAGGAAAACATCACAGAGAGAAGTTTGACAAAGAGGGAGCATGGAGAGCAAGTTGTCCACTGGAATTAGTGCACACAGACTTGTGTGGACCAATGCAAAATGAGTCAATTGGTGGAAACAGGTACTTCATCACATTCATTGATGATTTTTCAAGAATGTGCTGGGTATACTTTCTCAGAAATAAATCTGATACCTTTAATGTGTTCAAGAAATTCAAAGCTTTTGTTGAATTGCAAAGTGGATTTAGTTTGAAAAAGCTAAGGAGTGATAGAGGTGGTGAATATACCTCACATGAGTTCCAAGAATTCTGTGCAAATATGGGAATGGAAAGGCAACTAACCATTGCCCACTCTCCTCAACAAAATGGAGTTGCTGAGAGGAGAAATAGAACAATATGTGAGATGGCAAGATCCATGATGACAGAGAAAGGAATGCCAGTGATTTTTTGGGCAGAAGCTGTAAGTACAGCTGTGTATCTCCAAAACAGGTGTTTTACAACATCTGTGTCAAGCAAAACACCATTTGAAGCATTCACAGGAAGAAAGCCAGGAATCAAGCATTTGAAGGTGTTTGGTTGTATCTGTTATACTCATGTTCCATCATCCTTGAGGCAGAAATTTGATGACAAGTCTATAAAGGGAGTTTTTATGGGATATGGAAGCTGTGAAAAGGGTTACAGGGTGTATGACCTGCAATATAAGAAGATTGTACTCTCAAGGAGTGTAATTTTCAATGAGGACAAGGCATGGAATTGGAAGAGTGATCAAGAGGAATCTGCTCCAATACCATTCAACCTTGGAGGAAATGAAACAGAAGCTGAATTTGGTGAAGAACAAACTGAAGCAACCCAGTTTGATAATGGTGGAAGCTCTCACTCAAACACTATTGTTGATGTTTCAGATGGGAATAACAGTGGAAATAACAGTCAAGCTTCTACACCTGGCTCTACTCCAGTGAAGTTGAGAACTTTGGAAGATATATATGCAAGATGTCACATGTGCATCATAGAACCAGAAAATTATCAAGAAGTAGCAAGTGATATAGCTTGGCAAGAAGCTATGAATGCAGAGTTGGAGATGATTGAAAAGAACAATACTTGGGAACTTGTTGAGAGGCCAGCCAATAAACCTGTTATAGGTGTGAAGTGGGTGTTCAAGACTAAAATTAACCTGGATGGAACTGTTCAGAAACACAAAGCTAGGCTTATAGCAAAAGGGTATGCACAGAAACCCGGAATTGACTACAATGAAACCCGAAAGATTAGATACAATTCGAACTCTTATTGCACTTGCAGCTCAAAAGGGTTGGAAATTGTTTCAGTTGGATGTTAAGTCAACATTTCTAAATGGGGTGCTTGATGAAGAAGTATATGTTGAACAGCCAGAAGGTTTCGAGGTTAAGCATGCTGGTCACAAGGTCTACAAGTTAAAGAAAGCCTTATATGGACTTAAATAGGCACCTAGGGCCTGGTACAGTGAGATTGATGCATATTTTTCCATGTGCAAGTTCAAGAGAAGCACAAGTGAAGCCACTCTGTACACAAGGTCCGATAGTGAAGGAGACTTGATCATTGTCTCAATTTATGTTGATGACATTGTCTATACTGGTAGCAGTGAGAGAATGCTTAATGAGTTCAAAAGGGAAATGATGCAGAGATATGAAATGTCAGATCTTGGACTTCTACATCACTTCTTGGGCATGGGAATACTCCAAACTAATAAAAGGGTTTTCATTCATCAAAGCAAGTATGCCAAGTCCTTGCTTGTGAAGTTTGGGCTTGAAGATTGCAAACCAGTATCCATTCCATTACCTACTGGTGAGAGACTCAAGAAAGTGGATGGGAGTGAGTTAGCTGATGAAGGGCTCTACAGAAAAATAATAGGAAGCCTACTATATTTGACTGCAACTAGGCCTGATTTGATGTATGCTGCCAGTTTGCTGTCAAGGTTCATGACTAGTCCTACAAAGAAGCATATGGGAGTTGCAAGGAGGGTTCTAAGATATGTGCAAGGAACTCTTAGCTATGGCATTGAATATGTGAGAAATCAGTCAGCAACCCTTGTTGGTTTCTGTGATGCATATTGGGCAGGCAGTGAGGATGATAGCAGGAGCACTTCCGGCTATGCATTCAGTTTTGGAAGTGGTGCATTCTCTTGGGCCTCTGTGAAACAAAATACAGTGGCACTATCAACAGTAGAAGCTGAGTATGTCTCAGCATCTGAAGCAACATCACAGACCATTTGGCTAAGATTTGTTCTTGATGATTTTGGTGAAATGCAATCTGAGGCAACACCCTTGTTCTGTGACAATATGTTAGCAATCTCAATGGCCAAGAATCCAGTTTTTCATCAAAGAACTAGGCACATAAACAGAAGGTATCATTTCATAAGAGAAGCTTTGCAAGAAGGTGTGATCAATATGCAATTCTGCAGAAGTGAAGAACAGCTCGCAGATATTTTTACTAAAGCACTGCCCAAAGACAGATTCAAGTATCTAAGGTCGAAACTTGGAGTTAAGCCAGTAAGCAGCTTAGGAGAGGCTGTTGAGAATGAAGCTACTTACTGAGCTCAATACAAATTGCAGATGACAATCCTGCAGATTAATGCCGAGAAGAATGAAAAAGAAAATGAAGCACTTTCCTTCAGGAAGTAGCCGTTAGCTACTTTACTTTGCATTAATTCCTACAGCTGCCTTTTACTTTCTTTCTTAGCTGTAGGTCCCTATACCCCAAAATCCGGATGTGTGTTTCTTTGACAGCTTATGCAATCACTTGAGTATGTTTCTTACTTTTGCTTTGTCTTAAATGCTTTTGTTCTTTCAGCAGCATGTGCCATGTACTTGAATGCTTTTGTTTTTGCTTTGCTATGTAATTGCTTGGCTTTGTCAAAAGTAATAAGAAAGTAATCAGAGTAAGCACAATTGCTCTCGTGAAGTTTCTTCTCCTTCCCTTTCTCTCCTCTGCAAAAACTAATTTTCAAGATATCAAAATCAACAAAATTCTGACTGAATGCAGGACAGGAAAAAGATGTGTCTGATGATGATGTTCCCCATGACACACATCATTTACTTATTAGTCAAATAGCATCTAGTGGTTTACGTTTAGCTTATCCCCATTTGATCGTCAAGCGAACCAGGATTTGGTTTAAGTACTTTAGTTTAAACGCATCACTTTTCCACATCTCGACTGTCAACGGATCCAAGTTTTGGATCTGGTTCCTTTTGTGAACCATAATTTTTTGTTTTCAATGGGCCAATGACAAGCCTAGCTCTCGCTATCTAGCAACAGGCCAAGCAGACACCACATGTGTTAGCTCAGGAAACCTCAACCCCCGCCAGAGATGCCATTGCATTTCGCCACGTAAACTTGCAGGTTCTTTTTGCTCCACTCATTCTGCTACATTTTGTTTCTACTGCAGAATTGGCTATACTGAAGATTGCTCAATTTGCTTTCTATAAGGATCAGTTCATATAACCGAAAATATATTTGTGTTAATTTGCTGTTTCTTATTTACTTTAAATTTTTTTCCCTTTCAAATTTAGGAACATAAGATAAGAGGTACTTAGGAGACGAGAAAAAAAAAAAAATTTCAAAGGAGCTCGAAGATCCAACGAGTTGAAGACATAGATGGCCCTCCAATCTGATGAATTTAACTTTGAAATGCAAACAAAACACTTTGAAAATTTATGAACTAGCTAGGAACTTTTCTATTGACATTTTAAACTCGCAGTACTACAATTCTAAGTTAGTTTTAGATTCTTATTAATGCATCCGGATGTGGTACTAATGACAAAATTCTAGAACATTTGAATGAATGATGATATTCTTGAATACTGGAATTTTGCTGGTGAAGCAGACTGTCACTTCCTATGTGGTAATAATTTGAGTTTCATTGTCACTAGGAAAAAGACGACTTCATATATGGAGGATCAGAGAGCAGAGAATGAACCAGAATGGGCCGATGCGGTACCATTTTTCTACCAGCCTGACAAGAGGTGTATCTACAGGGTTCCCAATAAACTCCGTAAAGTAAATGAAAGCAGCATACACTCCTCAATTAATTTCAATAGGCCCTTTCCACCATGGCAAACCAGAACTCAAGGATCTGGAGAACCATAAAAGAATATATTGTGAGAATTTTTTCACAGGTACTTTAAAGAGTAAGGAGGAACTAAAAAGTTTCATCAGAGATCGTCAAGGAAAGATTCTTAGTTGTTATGCAGGGACAATTAATCAGGGTGACAATTTCGACTTTTCGGAGGTAATTCTAGTTGATGCCCTCTTCATCATTCAGCTCTTTATGATGGATTCTGAAAACCCTGAAAATGATTATCACATCTTAAGATCACGGTGGCTGAGGAAAGCTGTAGAGCAGGACCTTGTACTGTTTGAAAATCAGCTTCCTTATTTTCTTCTTCAAGACCTGTACAACTTTGCCATGCCGGTCTCTTGTTTCTATCCCCGCAACGAAGTGCAAGCACAAGAACAGGACAATAGACAACAAAGATGTTTTGATCTTGATAAACTATGTTACTGCTTGCCTTGCTGTCGTAGAAGCCACCCCCACGATCATTCTGTGTTAACTGTTGAAGCCGCCGAATCTGTTCATCCCTTTCTCAAGCTTACCTGTGAGTTCTTCAACAGATACAGTAAAGGAAAATCTATCAGTTATGGAGTAACTATAAAACATTTCACTGATTTGGTAAGACATTTTTTGTGCCCTGCAGAAGAAATTACTTGGGTAGATACTCCTATAAAAAATATATATGACGCGAGAAAGTTGAAGGCCGCAGGGGTGAACTTTAGGCTACTTAAAGAAGTATTTTTTGTCATTAAAGGAGATGAATCCCACGATTGTAATTTCAACTTAGCATGTTTTACAAGTATGGACTTGAAGCTTACACTATTCTGTGTCAAGGATGAGACAGAATGCATCGTCCGAAATGTCATGGCGTTGGAGCAGTTTCTGTATCCAGACTCTGCTTATATTTTGCGAATATTTTTTGTTCATGGATAAACTTGTGGACACTGTGGTAAACTGATTTAGTATGTAATTGCTGGTTTACTGTTATACTTAGCTCATAGGCTAAGCTGTTTATAATAGTCAAATGGTTTGTTAAGTCTCATAGGACTTGACTGGACAGATGTCTTAATCCTACTGATAGTGTAGTTGGATGGTTGAGATTGAAGCTAGGAATTGTCTAGCTCTCTCTCTCTCTCTCTAACGGTAATAGGGGCTGTGAGTGTAAATGATATAACACTCTCACTCTCACGAAATACATTAGAGAATTACAGAGCATATTGTTCACTCACTCTCTTCTTCAAAATTCCAATTCTTCATTTTCCCATTAGCTCAGATTAACCTGTCAAACACTAACATAGCCTCAGAGCCAAGTTCGGTCTAAATTTTTGGGCGTTGTGACTGTGAGGTTGGGCTCGACTCTGTAAGCAAAAGCTCGTTGTGTGATTCTTGAGCTCAAATCAGTAATTCTAGACTAACATGTCTGGATCTGGAGGAGGAGAACTCAGGGCACCCATTTTTAATGGTGAAAATTTTGATTTCTGGCAGATCAAAATGAAAACCATCTTCCGTTCGCACGAGCTGTGGGATCTTGTGGAAAATGGGTACAAAGCTCCGACGAAGGAGGCGGAGGAGCTCACGGAGGCAGAGAGGAAGCTGATGCGTGAGAACTTGGTGAAGGACGCTAGAGCTCTGGGTATCATCCGAGGGGCTGTATCAGATCAAATTTTTCCACGAATTGCAACTCAGGAATCTGCAAAGGCTGCGTGGGATATTCTGAAACAAGAATTTGTGGGTGATAAGCAGGTAAGATCCGTGAAACTTCAGGGTCTGAGGCGTGATTTTGAATATACTCGAATGACTGATAATGAATCCTTGTCTGGATATATTGCTAAGTTGTTTGATCTGATCAACCAAATGAAGAGCTATGGTGAGGATCTGAGCAATCAACGAATTGTTCAGAAACTACTCATTAGTCTGCCTAAGTCTTATGATAGTATCGCAGCTGTGATAGAGAATACAAAAGATTTAGACACTATTGATGCTCAGGATGTTGTTGCTATTTTAAAAGGATATGAGCAGAGGCTTGATAGGCATGGTGATAATAGTGCAGAGAAGGCATTTGCTACCTTCAATGTTGGATCAAAGGCAGCACGGTCTAATGGTCACACCAGTAAGTCTCAGAAGAATGCCAAATCACACGGGCAGCAATGGGGCAACAAGGGTGATGGAGGTAATAAGCCTAATTCCTTTGTGAAAAATGAGACAGACAACACTGGAAACAATTTGCATTATGGGGAGTGTTGGGTTAAGAACAAAGTCAAGTGTCACAAGTGTGGCAAAATTGGACATATTGCAAAATATTGTCATACAAACAAAGCTGTGCAGCAGGTGAACTTTGCTAATCAAGTTGAGCAAACTGGAAATTTATTCTATGCTAATCACTCTGAACAGGACAGAAGAAGAATAGGTGATGAGTGGTATATTGACAGTGGTTGTAGCAACCACATGACATCAAGGGCTGATTTACTTGTGGATATTGATAGAAGGGTGAAGGCTAAAGTTCAGATTGGCACTGGTGCTTTGGTTGAAGTGGCAGGAAAGGGCACTTTGGTAATTGATACAATGACAGGAAGAAAGTGTATTCAGGAAGTCATGCTAGTACCTGGTCTTGCAGAGAATCTGCTCAGTGTAGGGCAAATGACTGAGCATGGCTATTTTCTTGTCTTTGGAGATCACAAGGTTGACATCTTCGATGATAGTTCCTTAAGTAACATGGTAGTGAGTGTAAAGCAAAAGGGGAACATGTGTTTTCCTTTAACTTTCAACACAATCAAGGAGGTTGCCTTGAGAACAAATGTGCAAGAATGCTCCAAGATATGGCACAAGAGGTTTGGGCACTTAAACTTTCGCAGTCTCAAGCTGCTGCAGAGCCAAGCAATGGTATTGGGGCTGCCTGAAATCCAAAATGGTGAAGTGGTGTGCCAAGGTTGTGTATTGGGGAAGGGTCACAGGGAAACATTCCCTAAGGAATCAAAGTGGAGAGCCAAGGAGCCATTATAACTAATTCACTCAGACTTGTGTGGTCCAATGCAAACAGCAAGCCTAGGTGGAAAGACATATTTTATCACATTCATAGATGATTTTTCAAGGATGTGCTGGGTTTATTTTCTGAGAAACAAGTCCGAGACATTCCATGTGTTCAAGAAATTCAAAGTAATGGTGGAGCTTCAATCTGGATACCATGTGAAGAAGTTGAGGACTGATCGGGGAGGAGAATTCATCTCAGCTGATTTTCTTCAGTTTTGTGAAAATCTGGGAATAGAAAGGCAGCTCACAATAGCTTATTCTCCACAGCAAAATGGCGTTGCGGAGAGGAAAAACAGAACCATTGTCGAAATGGCAAAGTGCATGATTCATGACAAGGAGCTTCCCTACACGCTTTGGTGTGAGGCAGTGAATACCTTTGTGTATTTGCTTAATAGAAGTCCAACCCGAGCTTTGGAGAATTGTGAGAATCCTTATTTCTTAAAAAATCAATACTTTATTTTTAAGTATTAAATTATAATTATGATTATTTTATGAAAGTTTATGTTTTATTTAAATATAAATTCAATAATTTTGATGATGCTTTTAATATTAATTTTATTTAATGGTAGTACGATTTTTGTCCTTAGTTTCATGCATTATTATTCTATTATATATATATATACATATATCTTATTAATATGTTTATATGATGCCGTATTCAATTAATATTGATGCATGCATAGCTTGTTATAGTTTATTATATTAATTATATAGGAAGCATGAGGTGGATAGCTTAAGCTGGAGGTGGCACCATTTCTTAGTTGCTTAGGGGACGTGTAAACATATAAGAATGTTGCATTGCCATCTAAGTGTTAGCTGGCTTTACTTTATCAAAGTATCATCTCAAAACCAAATGTTAGCACTTATCTCCAACCTCCAAACATATCAACCAATGATAGACTAATAGTTACCGCCTTATTTCTAGTATAAATATAGAATTGCATGTACAAATGTTTACACATCTTGAAAAGGGCATGCGTAGCTTGCTTAAGAAACGTGAAG
Source organism: Prunus salicina (assembly GCA_020226455.1). Lineage (NCBI taxonomy): Eukaryota > Viridiplantae > Streptophyta > Magnoliopsida > Rosales > Rosaceae > Prunus > Prunus salicina. The sequence continues at coordinate 15,862,939 of CM035343.1, read as the reverse complement.
ACCATTTTGGTAGAGAGAAAAAGAAAGAGAGAGAGTGTGGTAATAATATTCTTGGAGGAGTTAGAGGTCGGAGCTTGTGTTTTTCTTAACTTGGAGATTAGCTTTGGAATTAAGGTAGGGGTTTCTTGGGGGGCCTTTTTCAGAGATTGATTTAATTAAATTTTGTGAGCATTATATTATGCATGGTACTATTTGATTTACGTTCCTTGTATTGGGTGTTTACGTAATCTGAATTGCTTGAACAATGTGGGCATGATTATATATACATTGGTGATATTTAAATGATTACATTGTTTTTATGAAATATGTGAACTATATAATGTCATGGAAATTATTTGGAGTTCTTGGGTTGAGAAAATAATGGTGGAAAAAGAGGGTAATGGAAATGTTCTTTTGTGTAGTTGAGTCTAACTCTTGGCAGGTACCAGGTCTCGGGGATCCCACAGTGCACATGGTTTTTATTGGGTGATTCGAGACTGGCGAAAGGGAGTTAGACAAGATGACTAGCAAAAGGGGAATTATGGGATGATTGAAATGGGTGTTAGTTCATATAAATGGGCATTCGGGACCAAGTGGTATAAGCATGGTATGGGACGTGCAGGTCTGCTTGTCCAGTTATATGAATTAACGGGATTAGAATTGAAGAGCATCTATGCATTATTATTAATAATGTGAAATTTGGTTGCTTGATTATTTGTCACTTAATTTAATTATATCAATTTATTGTGAAAAGGTTTATGTCCCTACTGAGCTGTGGTTTTGCTCACCCCCTAATAGATTTTGCAGGTACCGAACCTGAAATCTAGAGCTTGTGATGATTTTGGCATGTCTATAGAGTGTATTATAGTTTGTGGATGAATAATGAGCTACTCTTTTAGTGAACTCTTGAGTAGTTCTAACTTGTAAAATAATGTAAAATTTTTACGGTTTCAGATATTATCGTTTCCGCGTTTCTGCTGAATATTTTATGTGAAATATTTATTTTATTTATTTAAATGTTTTCTTCACATTTTAGTTATAGTTTTTATTAAATTCTATAATTAAGGTGTGAATCACGACTTAACCCAAGATTTTGTAAATCCGAGGGTTGGGGCGTGACAAGTTGGTATCAGAGCATAGTTTTACGATTTCAGTAATTGTTTTGTTCTTCACTGACTTGTTAAAATTATTGTTTAGGATGCAACCCGATCAGAGTAATGATACATGGGGAGGGTTCCAAATGGGACCCGAAGGCCTTATCCCAATAGACGAAGAAGTATACCATAGCCGTCTACGTAACCAGGCCTATGTGGACGTCGTTAATGAAGTTGTAGAGACAGGGTATAGAAGGATGTTTTATACACCAGAAATGCAAAGACTTGTTGTTAGACATCGATTGCAGGCCAATAACATAAGGAGTCAATATCAATTAAATATTGAAGCACATTCTTACAACCAGGTGTTAGAAGATGCTGCAATTATAGCTGCTGATATGTGGCCACCACCAGGAATAGACTTACCTTATGTTCCAGAACCACAGGACTTAAACTTACCCCCTGTGCCAGACCCAGGAGATGAAGCCTATTTGGACCTTTTGGACTTTGATGCTTTATCTGCTGAATCTGTTGCGTCATCTGCCTCAGTAGTTATCATTGAACAACAAAATCCTAGTCCAACTATCATCAATATAAGTTCTGATGATGAAAATGAATATCCCGAACCCATTATCCCTCCAGTTGAAGTTATAGATATTAGTTCTGATGATGAATAGATTATCTCAGAAGTTTGACTAATAAGATAGTGTAAGTCTAACAAGCTGATTTTGGTATGTATAGTTTTTGGTAAGCAGCTTTATGAAGGTTTTAAATGGAAAGTTCCTTGTAATATAGGTTTGTAACAACTTATAAATATTTAATAAACATGTTTGGTTTTCTGTAATGTTTCTTTTTATAAATGTTAAATATATATATTCTGATTTTTATTGGCATGATTAATAGCAAGTTGCTATGGCTGAATTAATTGTCAATTTCATTTTTCATGATCTGTATTACTTCAAACAATTATTTTTTGTATCATGCCAGTATTTCTGACCTTGATATATTGAGTGATTTAACCTAAACTCAGTTATGTGCAACTCATCAGCTTACACACTAGCAATTCTTTTTACTGTATCTTATAGGTTCACATTTAACTTACAAAGACTAGCGGCAGTTTTTAGTTTTGCTAGATTCTATTAAAATCTTGTGTAAATTTCAGCTTAGTTTGGAGTTTTCTTAAAGTATAGCATGCAACATTCTCATACTTTGTATTGTGAATGTGATAAGATGCTTGTTATTATTAATACAGTCAATTCATTTTATACTTGATTACTAACAGTCATTTTTAGTTTACTTGACTCTTCAATTCACTAGTCTATTTTAATTCATACTAAATTTTGTTAGCATCAACACTTTTTATTGGTATCTGTCATTATGTGTCTTACATTGTGCATATGACAAATATGATTATTTTAATATTTAAAATATATATATATATATATTTTAATCTTATAGAATTATTTGGTGTTAAGGTTTAATTATTAAGATGGCTGGAGTAGAAGGACAAAATGAGAATGATGTGAGTGATAGTATGAGAATAATGTTAGCCATTCAAGATATGGCATCTGCTATTCGTGAGACAAATCAACAGAACCACGAACCCCATCAAGAAACTCAAGATGATCAAATAATGAGGATTCAAGGAGAATTTCGTAAGACACGACCACCTGTGTTCAAGGGTGATCCAAACCCTATGGCAGCAGAAGAATGGTTAAGACAAATGAGGAGAAGGATGAATGAACAAAGAGTTCCTGGAAACCTGAAAGTGACCATTGCTTCTACCTATTTGGAAGGACAAGCTTATCATTGGTGGGAATCTGTCTTGGCTATGCCTGATGTTGAGATTGCAACTTGGGTTGCCTTTGAGACAATGTTTCTGGAGAAATATTTTCCTGAAACTATGAAAACCATGAAGGTACGTGAGTTCACTAATCTGTATCAAGGTGATATGACTGTGGGACAATATCAAGCTAAGTTTGAAGAACTTATGCGTTTTGCTCCTTACATGATTCCTGATGAGTCTGCAAAAGCAAAGAAATTTGAAGAAGGGTTGAGACTAGAAGTCAAGGAGAAAGTAGAACTTTTTAAATTGAAAAGGTATGCTGAAGTTGTTGATCGTGCCTTAATGGCCGAACAAAGGATACCTAGTTCTAAGAGAGTTTTTGAAACTAAGAATCCTAACGGGGGACAAAATAACAAACGCCAAAGATTTTTTCCCTCTCGTTCTCGGTATCAAAATCCAAGATCATTTGAGGCAACTCAAAACTCAGGATTTTGTTATTATTGTCGGCAGATTGGACATTACCGGAGGGATTGTCCCCAGCTACAATCATATCAGATACCTGTTACTCCACAACTACAACCACAGTTTCGTGCACCACAACAACAATTTCAAGCTCCACAAACACAGTACCGTGCTCCGTACCAAGCCCCATATCAAGATTCACTGAATCAGTTTAGAGGTCCTGCTAATCAACAGACACAACGTCCAAGGGGACAACCTACACAACAAAGACCTCGGGCACCAGGAACAGCAAGGAGGTCAGAACAATTCACTCAAGGACGAGTATATGCTGTTGGACAAGTGACAGAGCCGAATGAACCTACTGTGGTGGAAGGTACATTTCTAGTTTTTAACTCGTGGGCTAGAATATTGTTTGACCCCGGTGCTACAAATTCATTCATATCCGTATCATTTGCATCTATTCTTGGAATAGAATATGAATTTATGAAATCCTCATTGATGATTGGATCTCCATTGGGTAAAAGTGTTAAAGTTAATAAGTTGTGTAAATCCTGCCCAATAGAGATATCAGATCATAAACTTGTTGTTGACCTGATGATATTGGAATTCATGGTGTATGATGTAATATTAGGGATGGACTTACTTACCCAATTTAAAGCCATTCTTGATTGCGGTAGAAAGATGGTGACTATGACTGTCAGTGAGGGGGAAACATTCAGTTTTTATGGAAATAGGAATAGTTGCAAGCCTGAATCAATCTTGGATAATAGAAATTGCAATTATTTGAGATTGATTGCTCACATGGCCAATAAGGATCTGGGTGATCCGAAACTTGAGCTTATTCCTATAGTGAAGAATTTCAGTGATATTTTCCCAGAAGATTTATCTGGATTACCCCCAGAACGTGAAGTAGAGTTTTCTATAGATATCTATCCTGGCACATCACCTATCTCTATACCTCCACATCGAATGGCACCAGCAGAGTTGAAAGAACTCAAAATACAACTTCAAGAGCTTGAAAGAAAAGGTTTCATTCGTCCTAGTACTTCACCATGGGGTTTTCCTGCACTTTTTGTAAAGAAAAGTGATCAAAGTCTGAGGATGTGTATTGACTATCGTCAACTGAATAGAATCACCATAAAGAATAAGTACCCTTTACCTAGGATTGATGACATGTTTGATCAACTGCAAGGTTCCCGATACTTCTCAAAGATTGATCTTCGCTCTGGTTATCACCAATTGCGAGTAAAAGCAGAAGATGTATCGAAAACTGCATTTCGAACGCGATATGGACATTACGAATTCCTAGTAATGCCTTTTGGGTTGACAAATGCTCCGGCAGTTTTCATGGATTTAATGAATCGAGTTTTTCGACCTTATCTGGATCAATTTGTGATTGTGTTCATTGATGATATTCTCATTTATTCATCATCTCAAGAAGAGCATGAACAACACTTGTCAATTGTTCTACAGACATTGAGAGAACACAAGTTATTTGCCAAGCTAAGTAAGTGTGAATTTTGGTTAACAGAAGTGAAATTTTTAGGACATGTTATTTCAAATGAAGGCATTGCTGTGGATCCTGCAAAAGTAGAAGCAGTGTTGAATTGGAGACAGCCGAAAAATGTTCACGAGATTCGAAGTTTTCTTGGTTTGGCTGGCTACTATAGGAAATTTATCAAGGATTTTTCTCAGATAGCTAATCCAATGACCAAATTGACACAAAAGGGAGTTAAGTTTAATTGGGATGATAAATGTGAGGAAGCATTTCAAGAGTTAAAAACTCGATTAACATCAGCTCCTGTATTAATTATACCAGAAAGAGGTATAAGTTATATAGTGTATACTGATGCATCATTGCATGGTTTAGGATGTGTTTTGATGCAATCTGACAGAGTTGTTGCTTATGCTTCTCGTCAATTGAAATCACATGAGAAAAATTACCCGACACACGATCTAGAACTGGCAGCTATTGTTCATGCATTGAAAGTATGGAGACATTATCTATATGGAGAACATTTTGAACTCTACTCAGATCATAAGAGTTTGAAGTACTTATTCACTCAGAAGGAGTTGAATTTAAGACAAAGGCGTTGGATGGAATATCTAGAAGACTATGACTTTGATTTACATTATCATCCTGGAAAAGCTAATGTGGTAGCAGATGCTTTAAGTCGAAATCCCCAAAAAGTCATAGCCAGTTTATATGATCAAAGGTGGAAGATGGTAGAATCTCTCTATGATTTTGACTTGTATGTAGGTATGCACCAAGATCATGCATATCTATGTAATTTAGTAACTCACCCCACTTTGATTGGAAAAATAATTGAGGCACAAGAATCTGATTCTATGTCTAAAGACATTCGAACTAAGATTACAACTGGAGAGACACCAGATGGATGGAATGTCCACGCAGACGGTGGACTAAGATATTTGGATAGATTGTATGTACCTGAAATTTCTGATTTGAGAAAAGAAGTTTTGAAAAAAGGACATCATTCATTCTATACAATTCATCCTGGAGGAACAAAGATGTATCATGACCTGAAACGTAACTTTTGGTGGAATGGTATGAAAAGAGATATAGAAAAATTTGTAGCAAAGTGTCTCACATGTCAGCAGGTGAAAGCTGAACATCAAAAACCGTCAGGTTCATTACAGCCTTTACCAGTACCAGAGTGGAAATGGGATCATATAACCATGGATTTTGTTACAGGTTTACCTAGGTCTCCAAAAGGACGAGATGCAATATGGGTTATAGTGGATCGTTTGACCAAATCTGCACATTTTTTACCAGTCAAAACAACAGAGTCCACTGAAAATCTTGGAAAGCTTTACGTTCGAGAGATAGTAAGATTACATGGGATTCCTGTTTCGATTGTTTCAGATAGAGATTCCAAGTTTACTTCCAAATTTTGGGGAAGTTTACAGAAAGCATTGGGTACGCAATTAAATTTTAGTACTGCTTTTCATCCCCAAACTGATGGACAATCAGAAAGAACCATTCAAATTTTAGAGGACATGTTGAGAGCATGTATTCTAGATTTTGGAGGAAGTTGGGAAGATCATTTGGTGTTGGCAGAATTCGCCTACAACAACAGTTATCAATCTAGTATTCAAATGGCACCGTATGAAGCTTTATATGGAAGACCTTGTCGGTCACCTATATGTTGGACTGAAGTAGGAGAAATTGTGTTGTTAGGACCTGATTTGGTACAAGAGACAACTGCAAAGATTAAAGTTATCAAGCAACGTCTCTTAACTGCTCAAAGTCGACAAAAGAATTACGCTGACCAAAGAAGGAAACCATTAAGCTTTTATGTGGGGGATTATGTGTTTCTTAAAGTCTCACCGCGAAGAGGAGTAAAAAGGTTTGGAAAGACTGGAAAATTAGCACCAAGGTTTATTGGACCCTTTGAAATCTTAGAAAGGATTGGTGAAGTAGCTTATAAGCTAGCATTACCGCCTCAACTTTCGAATATACATAATGTTTTCCATGTTTCTATGCTTCGGAAGTATGAGCCTGATCCAACCCATGTTCTAGATTGGGGAGAGCTCAATTTAGATGAAGAACTGTCATTTGAAGAAAGACCAATACAAATTTTGGATCACAAGGAACAAGTTTTACGTACAAAAACAATACCACTGATCAAAGTTCTTTGGTTACATGGAAATACAGAAGAAGCTACGTGGGAATTAGAAACTGAAATACGTAAGAAGTATCCAGAATTATTCTCTGATTCCAGTAAGTTCTAAATTTCGAGGACGAAATTTCTTTAAGGGGGGTAGATTGTGAGAATCCTTATTTCTTAAAAAATCAATACTTTATTTTTAAGTATTAAATTATATTATGATTATTTTATGAAAGTTTATGTTTTATTTAAATATAAATTCAAAATTTTGATGATGCTTTATTAATATAATTTTATTTATAATGGTAGTACGATTTTTGTCCTTAGTTACATGCAATTATTATTCTATATATATATAAAAACAAATCTTATAATATGTTTATATGATCCGTATCAATTAATATTGAAGATGCATGCAAGCCTTGTTATAGTTTATTAATATTAATTATATAGGAGGAAGCATGAGGTGGAAAAGCTTAAGCTGGAGGTGGCACCATTTCTTAAGTTGCTTAGGGACGGTAAACATATAGAAAGTTGCATTGCCATCCAAGTGTTAGCTGGCTTTACTTTATCAAAGTATCATCTCAAAACCAAATGTTAGCACTTAATTCCAACCTCCAAACATATCAACCAATGATAGACTAATAGTTACCGCCTTATTTCTAGTATAAATATAGAATTGCATGTACAAATGTTTACACATCTTGAAAAGGGCATGCGTAGCTTGCTTAAGAAACGTGAAGACCATTTTGGTAGAGAGAAAAAGAAAGAGAGAGAGTGTGGTAATAATATTCTTGGAGGAGTTAGAGGTCGGAGCTTGTGTTTTTCTTAACTTGGAGATTAGCTTTGGAATTAAGGTAGGGGTTTCTTGGGGGGCCTTTTTCAGAGATTGATTTAATTAAATTTTGTGAGCATTATATTATGCATGGTACTATTTGATTTACGTTCCTTGTATTGGGTGTTTACGTAATCTGAATTGCTTGAACAATGTGGGCATGATTATATATACATTGGTGATATTTAAATGATTACATTGTTTTTATGAAATATGTGAACTATATAAATGTCATGGAAATTATTTGGAGTTCTTGGGTTGAGAAAATAATGGTGGAAAAAGAGGGTAATGGAAATGTTCTTTTGTGTAGAGTCTAACTCTTGGCAGGTACCAGGTCTCGGGGATCCCACAGTGCACATGGTTTTTATTGGGTGATTCGGGACTGGCGAAAGGGAGTTAGACAAGATGACTAGCAAAAGGGGAATTATGGGATGATTGAAATGGGTGTTAGTTCATATAAATGGGCATTCGGGACCAAGTGGTATAAGCATGGTATGGGACGTGCAGGTCTGCTTGTCCAGTTATATGAATTAACGGGATTAGAATTGAAGAGCATCTATGCATTATTATTAATAATGTGAAATTTGGTTGCTTGATTATTTGTCACTTAATTTAATTATATCAATTTATTGTGAAAAGGTTTATGTCCCTACTGAGCTGTGGTTTTGCTCACCCCCTAATAGATTTTGCAGGTACCGAACCTGAAATCTAGAGCTTGTGATGATTTTGGCATGTCTATAGAGTGTATTATAGTTTGTGGATGAATAATGAGCTACTCTTTTAGTGAACTCTTGAGTAGTTCTAACTTGTAAAATAATGTAAAATTTTTACGGTTTCAGATATTATCGTTTCCGCGTTTCTGCTGAATATTTTATGTGAAATATTTATTTTATTTATTTAAATGTTTTCTTCACATTTTAGTTATAGTTTTTATTAAATTCTATAATTAAGGTGTGAATCACGACTTAACCCAAGATTTTGTAAATCCGAGGGTTGGGGCGTGACAAGAATACTACACCTTTGAATTTTGTAATTATCAATTTGTAAGATTTCTTCTTTAAAAAATATTTTAATGCAGAATATTCTATGACATGAAATCTTATAGATATTAAGAACGTGATGTAGAGTGTTCAATTAGCGTTTTTATAAAAATAAAATAAAATAAAAATAAGCATGCATTTTCTTTGTGTATTCAAGAAAAATTAGTTAAGGATTTTTTTTCAGTTCGACTAATTTCATTGAAGTTTGTCGCCAAAGTAATCTCTTTAAAACAATGGACTTGAAGGTATTTTACAAAATTTCTTTATCTATCTAATGTTATTTGAAAGCCTCTTGATGCACGGGGAAGTGCAAGTTAAAAATCAAATTTAGAATATTCGATCACGTGAAATGACATGAAAATTGATAAGTTGTTTCAGTTACCTTTTCAGTTTCGTAACAGCTATATGTGTGGTCTTTGTAAATCCAGATGAAACATGTGAACGACTTGTCTGTAGCTAAACAAATTTATTTAACCCCATCATCGGCTTTATCGCCCAAATTTATATATAAGTGCCTCCCCAAATTTCTTTCCTAGTACAAAACGTAAATATTGCTCATGTATATAGGTTCTTCCTTTTGTAATGGTTATCATTTTAGAACTCGAGAGCCCGTTTTTAGGTTTTAGTGGAAGGAGATGGAGAAAAAAAGGGAAAATAAAAATTGAGATACAAGTAAAATTAGTAAAAGAATATTCCATTGTAGAAATGAGTGGCATGGGAGAAATTGATGTGCAAGAGAGACTGCTCTTGTAATGCAGCGCAAGGTACATTTATTTGCTTGTTACTTGCTTCTTTTTTTCTCAGTTATTGTCAATTTGCTCTTGATTCATTATTAGATTTAGCATTAATGCCAAATAAAGATCATGTTTGTGAGACCTTGGAAATTTTATGGTGTTTTAAAACTATTTGTAGAATTTTGGAGAAAATATTTTGGATGTGATTAAAGGAAATTACATGTAACCATGCTTGGATTTTGTTAAGTTTCGAAATTTTCCTCTTTCTGAGTTAGTGACTGATTACGTTTTAATCTCTTGTTTCCAAGTGTGGCTTGGGAGAATGGTCATACTTGTTCGCCATACTCGCTGCTGGAATTGTAGTACAGTGTACATTGATTTAAGTGAGATTGTGTAAGTGATTTTGGATGTTATTTGATGACATGCAAATACAGTAGGTGAAGAATCTACCTACTTTGGGCTGAACCTACAGAGAACTCAGAGTAATTTTGGGTTGAAGTGGAAGTTGGGTAAGTTTCTACTTTCAAGTTTGTGGCCTTGGTAGTTGCGTGTGTTGGATAATTATGAGTTGGGTAAGTCTCTTGTTTCCAAGTGTGGTTTGGGAGAATGGTGGTCACTACTAGGCAGCTCATTGAAGGTTGAGGATTACTTTGGAGCTGTTAAGGTAAGATTTGTTTGCCATACTTGCTGCTGGAATTCTAGTACAATGTACATTGATTTAAGTGAGATTGTGTAAGTGATTTAGGATGTTATTTGATGACATGCAAATACAGTAGGTGAAGAATCTACCTTGGGCTGAACGTACAGAGAACTCAGAGTAATTTTTGGTTGAAGTGGAAGTTGGGTAAGTTTCTACTTTCAAGTTTGTGGCCTTGGTAGTTGGGTGTGTTGGATAATTATGAGTTTGTTGAAGGGATAATAGTCATTTTATCTTAAATTTGGGACTGTTTTGGTGTTTAAAGCTGATCAGAACTGAATGCCAAAGAATGAGATGGATGTTGAGAAATCTGCATTTATGCAGAAATCTGAGTATGTGTTCTGTTCTGGACAAAATGATCTAGTTCGTATTTGTGTTTTAAACTGGGTTTTTGATGGGTGAAAAATAGACAAAATGATCTATTTCAATTCAAATATGATTTCATTCAAATTGGAGTTAAATTGGATTTTTGGCAAATTTTCAAAGTTGGAATTATTCTGCAGAAAATAGAAAACTCTGCAGCCTATTCTGTTTTGGATTTAGTCTTTGTCTTGCTTCCTTAACTCGGAATTCAATGAAATTTTGATATGTTGAAGTTTTATATGTCTACTTGTGATCTGGAAATTTTTACGTCATTTTGAATCAAAATGGATTTTTAGTGATTTTCCAAAGTCAAGTTGTTCCTGCCTGATTTATTTAACAAAACTGAAGTTTCTGTTTTTAATTGAAGTCTTTGATTTCTTTTATTAGTCCAGAGCAGAACCACATGATCAGAGACTATCCTAAGAGCTAGAATTGGCCTAATGATAAACACATAATTATTACATATGTTATCCCTAAATTTATATTGTTAGTGCCTTATTTAAATTTATTATTATTATTTTTTCAGTTTTCAGTTTTTAGGTACATCTTTCACAAGTGCAGCCATCACCGGAGAAAAATAAGCAAACTCATGCTTGAGGTGTTGCTCAACCTAGAAAAGAAGAAGCAATAGTCAGCAGATATTGAAAATAAAGTTTGGAGTGCCGCACCAAGCTTTTAAGCAAGCTAATGGGTTGAACAGATGAATAAGAAAATGGGATGTAGCCAATAAAGAAGAGTCCGCAACACTATAGATGGAATTGTATAGACAAGGGCAGTTGGAAGATAATAAATAAATGTATGGATATCTGATTGTGGGCTGGCGGCAAGTGGTGAGAATTTGTCTATTCATGGCAAAATATGATGCAAAAAGAGTTCCCATTCCTATAAATACAGCGTTGCTGCAGATGTAACTATATTCTTTCCTCTTATAGTGTTAAGTTTATTCTTATTTTCAAACCTAGCTGGGGTGGCCTTTTAAGAACCTGTTTTGTTGTTGGAACTTACTGTAAATTTTGTACTCTTGTGGGTTTTGTAAATAAAAGGTTGCTTGTGAATATAACGAGTTTATTTACATTTCCGCACCGTTTTCAAAGTCTTATTTCTAACTCAAAAGCCTTACGTTCAATTGAGAAAGTGGTGTTATGATACTTAGTTTTAACATTGTAGTAACATGTGTTGTTGATAGAGCATGGCGCTGTTACATGCTCATTTTCTGAGCGTGACAATATTGATATCCAATCAATTTTAAATCCATAAGGTGTTAGTTGGATTGACTCATGTCTTTGGTTTACTTCAAAGCGGTTTTGAGTTCAAGCCTTTATGATAACCATATGTGTGAGTTTTTCCCATCTCCTAACTTCCAAGAAATGAATCTTACACAAATAAAATAAAATAAATGACTTCTGAGGTATAGATGCACTCCCACAGTTTAGCCTGTTAATTAAGTGACTAATTTCATTATAAAAAAATTCATTTTCAATCAAATAGATGAATACAAATTCACTAATTTCTTTTCTACTGAAGACATGAAAGGAGGATTCAGACCAAAATTCAGCCTCCAGCCCAAAGTCAAAATCTGAGTCTGCTAAACTCTGTAGGGAACGTGGCCACAGTGCCAGAATCCTTGTAGCATCTAAAATTTGGTGCCCCAACTTTACATTTTTTTGGTTACATTGGAGGGAATCAAATCTGGGTTTGTCCCTAATCTGAACCTGAGTAAGGAATGATCCAAAGCCTCTCAGGCACGGATTTTATAGCGAACCACAGCACCAAATTATGGAGATCTAGATCCCATTTCCTTGTTTCCACTATGTTCACGATAATGCAAATTCTGTTAATGGGGGTAACATGTCATTAAGTAACAACCCGCGGCTTCATGAAGTTTTAAGTATTGAAGCAGATGTGATAGACGAGCATTCAGCACTACATAAAACTGAGAAGAAGGCTAGAATAGATGAGGAACGTAATAGACAACCCACATATAAGAGAAAACCGATCGAGTGCCTTTGAGGAACTTAATTATTGATTAGCCCCATGAAACTTAATTGTATTCTCATTTTTCTCAATCAAACTCAATTTGTGTCACTTTACCCTCTACAACTCAATTTGTCTCACTTTACCTCATTTCCATATGTTCCGTCTAGAGTTTTGTCATTTTTAATGTCTATTGATTATTGTTTTTAGATAAAAAAAATAAATGTTTATTAATTGTTAAAAAGAAAATTAGTACATTTATGCTATATGCAATCTCAGCCATTGGATACTTTTCAATCTAACGATCATAAAAGTGTGCCATAATGTGTATAAAAAATGTGCCATAATGTGCATTGGATGTATTGGTTGAGTTAATTCTGGTTCTATTAGTGAATCTCGGGTGGGCTATGTTTTGAGGGATATTTTGGCTTGGTTTGTTTACCTACAAGTGTTTGCTGACCAACGTATTTCAAATCTTCATGCTATACTGTGATGGTTTTAGCTAGATTTGTTTCTCTTTGTTTCCTATTAGTTTTCTGGCCTGTGTTTTTGCCTGGCTTTGTTTGTACTATTCTTTACCCTTTTGGGGGGATTGCAATGAATTGAAACTTCAACCAAAATTAAAAATATATATATTAAAAAAAAAAAACCAGACGCATGAATTTTGTAATTATCAATTTGTAAGATTTCTTCTTTAAGAAATAGTCTAACGCAAAATATTCTATGACATGAAATCTTATAGATAATAAGAACGTGGCGTATAGTGTTCAATTAGCGTTTAAAAAAAAAAATTAAGCATGCATTTCCTTTGTGTATTCACGCAGAATTAGTTAAGCATTTGTTTTCAGTTCGACAAACTTCAAAATAATCTCGTTAAAACAATGGACTTAAAGGTATTTTACAAAATTTCTTTATCTAGATAAACTTATTTGAAAGCCTCTTGATGCACGGGGAAGTGCATGTTAAAAATCAAATTTAGAATATTTGATCACGTGAAATGACATGAAAATTGATAAGTTGCTTCAGTTACCTTTTCAGTTTCGTAACAGCTGTATGTGTGTTCAGATGAAACATGTGAACGACTTGTCTGTAACTAAACAAACTTATTTAACCCCCATCATCGGCTTTATTGCCCAAATTTATATATAAGTGCCTCCCCAAATTTCTTTCCCAGTACAAAACGTAAATATTGCTCATGTATATAGGTTCTTCCTTTTGTAATGGTTATCATTTTAGAACTCGAGAGCCCGTTTTTAGGTTTTAGTGGAAGGAGATGGAGAAAAAAAGGGAAAATAAAAATTGAGATACAAGTAAAATTAGTAAAAGAATATTCCATTGTAGAAATGAGTGGCATGGGAGACAGTTTCCCTGACGCAAGGTCGGGGTCGTTACGAATAGGACAAATATACAACAAGCCTTTGAAGGATGAGGTCCCAGTTCAGCTCCTACTTCACGACTCTCTTTCCAGAAACCCATTCTCTCCCTTCTTTCTCCTTCAAACTTCTTTCTACCATAATTTTCATTCTACAACTCCAATTCTTGCGCCGTTTTCGCCCTTAGGATTGCATGAACGAGCTCTACAAGATAAGGTAAACCATTCTTGGATTTGGTTAAGTTTCGAAAATTTTCTCTTTCTGAGTTAGTGACTGATTAAGCTTTAATCTCTTGTTTCCAAGTGTGGTTTGGGAGAATGGTGGTCACTACTAGGCAGCTCATTGAAGGTTGAGGATTACTTTGGAGCTGTTAAGGTAAGATTTGTTTGCCATACTTGCTGCTGGAATTCTAGTACAATGTACATTGATTTAAGTGAGATTGTGTAAGTGATTTAGGATGTTATTTGATGACATGCAAATACAGTAGGTGAAGAATCTACCTTGGGCTGAACGTACAGAGAACTCAGAGTAATTTTTGGTTGAAGTGGAAGTTGGGTAAGTTTCTACTTTCAAGTTTGTGGCCTTGGTAGTTGGGTGTGTTGGATAATTATGAGTTTGTTGAAGGGATAATAGTCATTTTATCTTAAATTTGGGACTGTTTTGGTGTTTAAAGCTGATTAGAAATGAATGCCAAAGAATGAGATGGATGTTGATGAAATCTGCATTTATGCAGAAATTTGAGTATGTGTTCTGTTCTGGACAAAATGATCTAGTTCGTATTTATGTTTTAAACTGGGTTTTTTATGGGTGAAAAATAGACATTTCAATGAGTATTAAAGGGAAAAAAAACTGGGTGTCTGGCACCAAAAAAAAAAAAAACCCCAGTTTTATTTTGTTTTTGCCTTTATACTCATCGAAATGTTGTCATTGGAAAGATAGTCAACACCCAGTTTAAAACTGGGTGTTTGGACTGGACACATTTCGATGACTATCTTTCCAATGAATCTTACACGAAAAAATAAAGGGAAAAAAATTAAAATAAATGACGTTTGAGGTATAGATGCCCACCCACAGTTTAGCCTGTTAAGTGCGCTGACTAATTTCATTATTTAAAAAAAAAATCATTTTCAATCAAATAGATGAATACAAATTCACTAATTTCTTTTCTACAGATGACATGAAAGGAGGATTCAGACCAAAATTCAGCCTCCAGCCCGAAGTCAAAATCTGCGTCTGCTAAACTCTGCAGGAAATGTGGCCACAGTGCCAGAATCCTTGTAGCATCTAAAATTTGGTGCCCCAATTTTACATTTTTTTTGTTACATTGGAGGGAATCGAACCAGGGATTGTCCTAATTCGAACCCGAGTAAGGAATAATCCAAAGCCTCTCAGGCTAAGATTTTATAGTAAGGAATTATGGAGATCCTATTTCCTTGTTTCCACTATGTTCACTATAATGCAAATTCTGTTAATAGGGTAACATGTCATTAAGTAACAACCCGCGGCTTCATGAAGTTTTAAGTATTGGAGCAGATGATAGACGAGCATTGAGCACTACATAAAACTGAGAAGAAAGGCTAGAATAGATGAGCAACGTAATAGACAACCCACAAATAAGAGAAAACCGAGTGTCTTTTGATTCAGAATTGGAAGAGCTTAATTATTGATCGGCCCCATGAAACTTAATTGTATTCTCTCATTTTTCTCAATGAAACTCAATTTGTGTCACTTTGGCTCATGAAACTCAATTTGTGCCTTACTTTACCTCATTTTTGTATGTTCCGTCTAGAGTTCGGTCATTTCCAATGTCTATTATTTTATTTTATTTTTTTTGAGGACATTTCTTATTGAGAGGGGCGATAGTATCTAAACTCACACACACTACATGGATGCTAAGACTCGAACCCAGGACCTTGTCTGAGATAGTAAATACTCCAAACCACTACACTAGTGGGTCATTTGCATTAATTAATTAATTATTGTTTTTAGATCAAAAATAAATGTTTATTAATTGTTAAAAAGAAAATTAGTACATTTATGCTATATGAAATCTCAGCCATTGGATACTTTTCAATCTAACGATCATAAAGGTGTGCCATAATGTATATCATAAAAGTGTGCCATAATTAATGTGTATAAAAAATGGGGAGTTTCACTAAAACACCCAAAATGGGGGCTGAAATTATAAAAAAAAAACCCAAACACTATTTAAACATAGAAACAGACCCAAAACTCATCATTACACACACTCAAAACCCATTTATAAACACACCCAAAAAGTTGACTTTGGGGTTGATTTTGGGTGTGTGTCTATGTGTTAGATAAAAAGTGTGATAAAGAAATTAAAAATTCACCCAACATAATCTCACTCTTATTTACAAATAAGAGTTTTTATTTTTAAATTGAGTACGACCCATTCAAGATAAAAAAAAAATATCTCTTAATTATAATCTCTTTGAAAAGAGAAAACCCTTTGATTCCAATATGAAGAATGAAATAAATAAAGGAATTTGATTTGATGTTACGGCTGCATCCAGGGAACCCTAGACTGCCTACATACCCCATTTTGGGGATCAAGCCTTTTGTAGTTCTCAAATAATTTGATTGGACTTTCAAGGAATGAATGACCCCTTGAAAGAATTTATGGTATGAGAAATATTTTATGGAATTTGGATGAATGTGGTTGGACCAGGGATTCAAATTGATTTTGTGGTTGGAAAAGTGTTTGGGACGAATTTGGTTGAAGGACACCAGGGATTCTGTTTGGACTTGCGGTTGTATTTGGATTGAATTTCCAAATTGCCTACGTATCCTTGGCGGAATCAAACCGGACGTAGTTCCTAGATGATTTGTGTAAAGGTAGGTATTTGATTTGTGGGAATTTGGTTTATATAACCAGTGATTCAAATTTGGTTGCGGTTGCGTCTATTGAGATGTTAGACTGCCTACGTACCCTTAATGGGATCAAACCGACGTAGTTCCTTGATGATTGGACCTTCAAAGGGTAAATGACCCTTTGAAAGAATTTTATGTTTGAGAAATTTGAATTTTGATTTCATTGAAATTTGCAGGGTAGATGACCCATGAGAAAACTTGGAATGGTTTTGTACCATTTTTATTGTTAATGTCCAAAGAAAATTAAAGGGCATTTTAATGAACCCATTAATTTACTCACATATGATTTTGAGGATTTAGAAAATTAATCCATTAATCACATAATTTATTTGGACCACCCATTAAACATTTTGGGATTTTGAGTGTTTAATGGGTAATTTGTTTTGATAGCCCATTATCTTCTCCGGGCCTGCGATATTTTTGACTAGCCCGTGTTTTGGACATGTGAAGAAGAGAGAAAAGAGGGAAAGAATAAAGAGGGTTGAAATAAATCCAAAACACAAACAAAATGGCTGACGTCTTTTTTTTTTTGTCTTTTGACTTTTTCCTTTTTTCTTCTTTGAATTTCTTCCCCCTTTTGAAACAAAGTGGCTGACGCCACTTTCCTTTTTTTTTTTTTCCACTCTTCTTCCCTTTGTTTTACTTGTGCTTGTGTTTTGATTGTTTGCAAACAATCAACAGAGAAGGAATCCAAGGCATGGCACGTGGCCTTTTCAAAGCCTTGCTTCTTTTCCCTTTTTTTTTCTTTGTTCATGTTTTCTTTTGGGCTAGCATCTGTCTCTTCTTTTAACCCAGCACACAAAGAAAGTGGCGTACAGCCTCTTTTCTTTTTTCCTTTGCTTTTCTTTCTGGTTGTTGCTGGGAGCAAGACACAGCCAGGCAGAGTTCTTCCTGTGTTTTGATTTCGTGGTGGGTTCGTCTGTACCATCTTCATCGGATAAGCCCTTTTTATTTGTTCTCCTGTTTGTCTCATATTGCCTTCTATCTCTTTCTTTGGTTTGTGTCTGCGTTTGTTGCCTATGAACACCTGCAAGATTTTCATCAAGTACGCTTATGAACACCTGCAAGATGCTCGTAGCACTAAATACAGTGGGATTCTGGCAGAAGCCCATCTGCATATTTTCACAATAGGGAGGTCCTTGCGAGAGCTCCTTCTTGTGTGATTTCTTGAGATTTCTCTAACAACAGAGACATGGTTTCTTCAATTATTTTTCGAGAACGATGAATTTCTTTTGTCTGCAGTAATTTCATGAGATTTCTTTGACAGAGAGGACATGGAGGAATGTTGCAGTGCACATTTCCTAAGCCTTTATGGCAGACAACAATGGAAGGGGACTTTGCTGATTCAATTCCACAGAGCTTGATATGAGAGCTATTTGTTGCTTTCATAGAGAAATTTGTTTACTGCGAAGAATGAACTTTATACCTTGCCTTTCTTCTCTGATTGCTCCTGCCCTTTCGTTTCTTCCTTTATTTTTCTGTTATTTGAAACTTTCTGCAGGACCTTGGGTATCGCTTCTTCTTGCTTCGGTATCAATTTCTGGAGCACTTTCTTGCTTCTCGGCTCCTCCCTTCTTTGCAGCCCTTTGGTTCCTCTCTGCGTTTTCTCTCCTGCCTCTGTTTCTGTCGTCCTCCTTGCAGCAGCTTTTATTTTTCCTTCCGTCCCCCTTGCCTCCTTTGGTCCCTTTTTATAGACCCAGAGGAACTGACAGAGTGGGATCAGTTAAGGCCTCACGTACTGTGTGGGTGGGAGTCACTTCCCATTACAGTCACCCCCTCAACTCCACACTTCACGTACATGAAACTGTTTCTGCTTTCAATATATATTAATATTTCCTTGTAAAAATATCAATATTAATTCATTTGGGCTTAAACCAATTTAGCAACAAGTCCACAAAACC
Organism: Prunus salicina; assembly: GCA_020226455.1. NCBI lineage: Eukaryota > Viridiplantae > Streptophyta > Magnoliopsida > Rosales > Rosaceae > Prunus > Prunus salicina. The sequence goes on along the minus strand of CM035343.1, from coordinate 15,844,174 downwards.
ATTTAGTTATGAGCCCAACTTCTTAAAACTTGGGCTAGAATTTAATTTGCTGTCAATGAATTTTTTATTTCAACACTATGTTTAAATAGTATTGGGGGTTTTTTTTTTTAAATACATATGCCTAGGATTGGGTTTTTTTTTTATAAATTTGTATAAAAAATGTGTCTCCCTCGATCCTAACCTACATATATATATATATATATATATATATATGATTGTTCAATATCCCTCTCTACCCCTTACCCACATAAAAAAAGTCGTCGTCTTTTTTTTGTCAATGTAAAAAGTCTTATAGTTATTTATATCAATTGACAGATAGGCAATACGTTTTTTTTTTTCCTTTTCCATATGGGACAGATAGGTATGCAATTATATATATCACAAGAATTGCCATGAAAAGTCAGAAGCCAGTTCAGTTAATTAGGTTTCCGTTATTTGGTCCTTGGTCAGCATTCTAGTATAGTTTTTGTTTTCAAGTCCAAAGTGTGAACTACTGAATTTTATATATTTTTGGAGAGAATTACTAGAAATTAGGAGGTACTTGGCCGCCACCCTGGCGATAGCCAATCATGTGCATGAGTGTTTTGTGGAAAACTCTCAAAATTTGAACGTGGTTAGTTTACTTAACGCCAGTCTTTGTTTAAGTTAAGTTCTTTAAAAAAAATATATTTAAAAAATAAAAAATAAAAAAACTTAAATCCCCTCTTCTTTTAGTCTTGGTTTAACGTTAATTAATTTACACTTGCATGCCGTGATCAATATAAATAGCAGAAAGATGGATTAGAAGCCTACAAGAACAAGATTGTGGTGATCGAGGAGTAGTCAAGAACTTCTGAGTTCAGCAACTGTAAGATACCTGCCGTTTCCGTTTTCAGCATAATCTAAACTTGCAGCAGGTTCTTTACTCGATCCATTGATTTTGCTGTATTTTAATTTGTTTCTATTTTCATATATGTTGAGGGTCAACCACAAAGTGATATGTGTCCTCTCTTTTTACTCAAAACAGCTTCTTCGTTTTTTTTAGTTAATTTTACGTACTGAACCACTAGCTTTTTATCAAAACATAAAAGAAAAAAAAATCTCATTGTTTTTATTTTCTCTCTTGGTAACATGATAACGTATTGAAAAAGCCTCCATGAAGAAACTATGTCTACAAATGTTGTCAATGGCAACTTTGGTTGTGGAGGGATTATTAAAGTTAGAGTTGGAAAGGGCCACAAATACTTAAAATTTTGGCTGAGAAAGGAAAATTATTATTTTTAAAATAGTTGAGAAAAATCAAAGTGAAAAAAAAACTATGGGAATTTTTTTTGCTTTCTGTTTAGGAAATGCAAAACCAGATGTAAGAGAGATATTGCTTCCTTGAATAAATTTCTTATTTATATCTTGACTTAGTTTTTTTTTTCTTTGTTTTTTTTTTGCCTTTTTGCTGCTAAAGATCATTGAGTGTTCCTAGTTAACAATCCCTCTGGGATTTTGGGATCTAGCAAGGGCCCTATTTAGCTCAAGTAGTTAAGAGCACTTACCCGTTAAATTGCTTTTTATAAACCGAATGTTGTAATTATAGATGGTTTGAATTTCTAACAATGACCAGAAAAGGATAGAAAGCAAAGGGACGAAAAGATGTCGACCGTTTGCGAGAATGTGGAGTACAGTAGTCCAAAGCAGAATAGTAAACATGAAGAGATTGCGGAGTACAATGGTCCGAAGCATAATACTAAACATGACGCCCAACATCCTCCCACCTTATACACCTCTAAGTCTCTCAATCTCAGGAAGTATGACTTTCATCTTACCATATGTTGTTTTCGGAAACTAGAGGCAGCTGCAGCCATTTTTTTTGGGGTGTATGTATCCTGTGTGCGCGTGTTTATTTGTGAGATAGTTCAAGAAAGCACTTACCATGATCTAAGTTGGAGGAAAATAGTTAGTAGGATAAATGTCCTCTACCTATATGTTCTAACTTCTTTCTTTTATCCTTATCAGGCCCAAAATTTTCTGCATGACTGGAAGCCAAAAATATCGCTTCAGGTCGCTAAGGTGCGAAAAGAACAAAAATATCGCTTGAAATATGTTCATCAACATTTTCCTCTCCAAATTTTACTTCTCCCACATGAGAAGTGCACAAGGTTATTTAAGGGAGATTTTGGAGAACCAAAATCATCACCCTGATACAGTTATGAATATAAAACAAAATAGGAACCAGCTCAATTTATCAAACAAATGCTGTAAATTTGTTAATAGAACATCTGTTACAGCTAAATGTTGGGGTTCAAGACTATCGATTCCTTTCTTACTGATTGTAGTTCCATTTTCAGAAGGACAAAGACTACGTCAGAAATCGCAAAGAAAACTGTGAATGAAGAAGAATGCCATGGCAAGGTACGAGTGTTGGACCAGCCAGACAAGTGGTGTATCTACAGGGTCCCCAGCAAACTCCGCAAAGTAAATGAAGCAGCATACACTCCTCAATTACTATCAATAGGTCCTTTCCACCATGGAAAACCAGAACTGAAGGACATGGAAACCCATAAAAAGATATATTATGAGAATTTTCTTGCACGTTGTAAGAAGAGTAAGGATGAACTAGAGCAATTTATCAAGACTCGTCAAGAAAATATTCTTTGTTGTTATGCAGGGACCATTGAGCTTGACGTAGACCCTGCAAACATAATTGTGGTTGATGCCTGCTTCATCATCGAGCTCTTTTTAACGAACTTCTACGAAACTGAAAATCATAAAAATGATTATATATTGAGATCACCATGGCTGAGGAAAGCTGTAGAGCAGGACTTGATACTGTTTGAAAATCAGCTTCCTTATTCTCTTCTTCAAGAACTATATCATGACTTTGCTGTGCCTGTCTCTCGCAGTTTCCAACCCTGCAAAGAAGTACAAGAACAGACTCATAGTACCAATGACCGCCTGTGCTGCTTGCCTTGCTCCTGGCGGATACCTTGCAATGAACATTCCATAGAAATTGACGAAGCCAAACCTGCAGATGACGAAGCCGATCCTGCTGATTATGATCCCCTGCTTGAGCTTACCTTTGAGTTCTTCAAAGATTATAATGAGGGGAAATCCATCAAGAATAGAGTAAAACCGAAACATTTCACCGATTTGGTTAGGCATTTTCTATGTCCTGACAAAGAAATGGATTGTGAACACAATAGTGCTCCTGTCAAAAATATATATGCTGCAAAGAAGCTGAGGGCATCAGGGGTGAAGTTTAGGCCACTTAAAGATGGACCCTTAATCATAAAGAAAGATGAGGCCACTAAATGTAAGTTCAACTTGGCATGTTTTAGAAATATGGACTTGAAGCTCACGCCATTTTGTGTCAAGGATGAGACAGAATGCGTTGTTCGGAACATCATGGCCTTGGAGCAGTTTTTGTACCCAGACAAACCTTATATCTGCAATTACTTTTTGCTTATGGATCAGCTGGTGGACACTGCGGATGATGTGGTTTTGCTGGTTGAGAACAAAGTTATTCTTAACATGCTAGGCAGCAACGAAGCAGTAGCCAAGCTGGTTAATAGACTTTGCGAGCAGATCATGGACGATAAATCCTGCTATTTTGATATCTGTGAACAACTTAATAAGCACTATGAGAATTTTTGGAACCGACATGTGGCAACCCTGAAACGAGTTTACTTCAAGGATCTCTGGACTGGCAGTTCAACTGTATTAGGAGTTGTTGTCCTTGTTTTCTCAGTCATTGGAACCATTAAGTCTCTCAAGTCATAAGCTTTATGCTCGTTCAACTCGTGATTCTTAATAGACAGAATGTTAATTTCAGTCATTACTTCAAGTGATGAACTGAACAAATAAGTTAGTTAGTGTTATAGATTTAACATAAAGTTCGAGTTACGAATTAGTTCTGTTATTGTTGTTAAAGACTGCAGAGCAGCTCTTGTGAATTGATTGTAATGAACATAATTTCCATTTTAGAATTAAATAAAGAAAGAGTTATGCTTTTGTTTTCATTGCACTCAGAGTTGGAAGACTTGGATCTTGAATTTTCAGCTTCAAAGCCACTTGCTGCTTTGTCTGGTCTTTACAGCAAATAGTTGTTAAGAACGTAATTGCAGATGTAAGTCTTGTGTCTCATCTTCCACAGACAACTGTATAAGCTTCAAGTCCATGTTTCTAAAACATGTTAAGTTGAACTAATAATTACAAATATTACAGACTTGATCATCCCTTTTTATGACAAAGGTTACATCTTCAATTGGCCTAAACTTCACACCTGCTGCTGCGGCCTTGAGCTTTTCCCGGGTGATATATATTTTTCAGAGGGCCACAAACTCCATTTGCTTTGCTTCAATTTTTGTACCTTGGATTGTATATAGTTCAAAATAAATTTCGTTCAAATAGTAGCTTACCCTCTTTTCAATCAACAAAAGATTGGATATACTTGGGATCCCTTTTAACATTAAGAAGAAAACTGCCGTGAAAGTTGATCTAACTCGACCTCTTATAAAATACTCTTGCTTTTTTCTAATGGCAAACCAATAGGAGTTCATTAATTACGGAAATATATGAAGGCTTTGGTACAATTTCAAGCTTCAATCAAGGCATTAACGCGCCAGGAAGGAGGATTTACAATCCACCCAGGAGCGTACAATATTTTACCATTTCAAGATGCTACATCATGAGCAACTTTATTATGCCTATGAGCAATTTCGTTAAAGATGCTCTTTTTTCATACGCTATGAATTCCAACTGGGCATCCATACGCAGACCGCTCCAGATGTTGAGAGTTAAGCTGCATACTAGTTTTGAATCAAGCTGCAGATGTTAATCCCGCAGATTAATAGTGAAGAGAATGAAGAAATCTGTTGAAAAAAGTAATGCATATTTGTGTAGATATAACTACACAATTCTAGAAAACTCAAGAAACTACAAACTAGATTATGGAACAAAACAAATATGAGAATATTCTAGATAAAGCCACATGGTTGTGGCTGAAGTAAGAGACCAAGTTAGTCAACTTGGTGATGTCGGCAATGAACTTTGGAGAATTATCTAGACAAAGCCAAACATGTGGCTGGGGTTAACTTCCCAAGTCGGTGGATTATGTCTATAAATAGACATATATGTGGTCATACAAGGTGGAGCACAAAAGCTCCAAGCTAAGAGTAAGGGAGCCAATAAGCTCCAAGCTAAGAGTGAAAGAAAAGGCCAAATAGCCAACAAAGAGAGAAGAGGCCAATAAGCCAAAAGGGACAATAAGCCTAGCAAATAGTTTCTAGTTGTTGAAGGCCAATAAGCCTACTCCTTTATAAAGCTTTGTATCCAAACTAATTATCCAAGTGTAGGGCCAAATAGCCCAAAACTAATTTAAATTAAATGTTGTGGCCAATAAGCCAACAAGCAATGAAGAAGGCCAATTAGCCTACATCATGCCTTGTACTATTCTCCTCTTCAATCTAATAAATTCACTTTGTTTCCCTTATATATCTAACAAAATCAAAGGAGCTGAAGAACTTTCCTTTCTTGGTAATAGCTGTTATCCAACGGCTAGTTTTCTTACTATTTTAGGAAACTCTACAGCTGTAATTCTTAGCTGTTTTAGTCCTTCTTGCTGTAACAATTTCTAGCCTAGGTGTAAGAATCATAGCCTCCAATTACCTTGAATGGCTGGAGATGAGTCCCTGTGTCCTAGTTTTTAGGATCTGTTTTTTGGCAGCTTGTGTCATGCATATAGTGTGATTTTGGCTCTGATGCAATATAACGAAAAAGACTGAAAACATTCTCATTCTCCCTGTGTGTTTTTTCTCTCCTCTGCATACGTTGCCTACACTGGTTTTGGTTTTTTGTAAATCAGTCACTAAAACCAGCAAGCTAAATACCAAATTCTAACATGGTATCAGAGCATTTGGTCTGATTTCAGAGAAGGGGCGTGAGCTGTGAGAAAGAGGGCTTTCCTGAAATCTCTATAAGGGATAAAGGTTGCTCTTTTATAGTGTGGTTCACTGAGACTCACATAAAAATGGTGGGTTCAGGTTCTGCAAGTGGAGATTTACGAACTCCACAGTTCAATGGTTCAAACTATGATTTTTGGTCAGTAAAAATGGAGACTATCCTCATAGCATATGACCTATGGGATGCAGGGGAGATTGGAATACAACCACAGCCGATTATTGAGCAGGAAGCAGGCTCTGAAGGCACTGGAGATGAAGAGAGTGAGGCTGAGCACATCCCAGTGGAAGCACCTACTATCTCCAGAGAAGATAAGATAAAAATGCCAAGGCTTTGAGTCTTATTCAAGGAGCACTGACAGATGAACTATTTCCTCGCATCAGAAATGAGAAGACTGCAAAAGGTGCTTGGGAAATTCTAAGAAGAGAGTTCAGAGGAGATAAAAAGGTAAGAGCTGTGAAATTACAAGCTATTAGAGCTGATTTTGAATATTTGAGAATGAATAATGTTGAATCTTTGGATGACTACTTGGCTCGATTTTTTTTTAAATTGTAAACAACCTGAAATCTCTAGGAGAAGATGTAATAGAGAAAAGGATTGTTCAAAAATTGTTGATGAGTCTAAGTAGGAGGTACAAGTCCATAGTGTCAATCATTGAAGAAACTAGAGACCTTGACACTATTAGAGTTGAAGAAATTCTTGCATCTGTCAAAGTCTATGATAAGAGAGAGGATCTACATGATGAAAGGGATAAATTGGCATGAACTAAGAAAGCTTTTAGCAATCTCAGAGTTGGAAATAATCAAGCTTCTGGAGCTAACAAAAGTTCTCAGGGAAAGCAAAATAAAAAATGGCAAGGATAGAACAAAAAGGGCTCAAATTGGTCTCAAAGTGGAAACTTTAACAACAATAGTGGCTCAAATTGAAGTAATGGCTCTGGAGGGAATTGGAACAACAGTTTCAATTCACAAAACAAGCAAGGAAATAGCAGTCAAGGTGGTGTGAAATCACAGTGCCAAGTCTGTCAAAAGTATCACTTTGGTGTGTGCAGCCACAAAGGCAAACGTAGATGTGGAAAATGCAATAGGTTTGGTCATACTACAAAGGACTGTGACAATGGTAAACAAGTTGCAAACTGTGCAAAGGAGGAAGAGGTAACCACAGGAACAATGTTCTATGCTTGCCATGCAAGTTCAATTGCATCAAGCAAGTCTGTGTGGTTTGTTGACAGTGCTTGCAGTAATCACATGACCTCTCAAGAGTCCTTGTTGATCAATCTTGACAGGTCAGTGACCTGCAAAGTGAAAAGGGGCACTGGTGACCTTGTTCAAGCCACAGGAAAAGGGACACTAGTAGTTGAGACAAGAAAAGGGAGAAGATATATAAATGAGGTGCTATTAGTCCCTGGTTTGGATGAGAATTTGTTAAGTGTAGGACAAATGATGGAGCATGGGTACTACATTCTATTTGGAGGAAACTATGCATTAATATGTGATGACAGCAACCTTGAATGTTGTTGCCAAAGTAGCAATAGCTGGAAATAGATGCTTTCCATTGTTTATGGAATCTATCTGCTCAATGGGAATGAAAGCAACAATGCAAGAAGATCCATGGGTTTGGCATAGAAGATTGGGGCATAGCCATAGAGAACCATTTGAGAATGAGAAGCCTTGGAGAGCTAAGAATCCACTTGAGTTGATACACATGGATGTATGTGGTCCAATGCAAAATGAGTCCATTGGAGGAAATAGATACTTCATCACATTCATTGATGACTATTCAAGAATGTGCTGGGTATATTTTCTCATAAACAAGTCAAGTGTGATAAGTGTGTTCAAAAAGTTCAAAGCATTTGTTGAGCTACAAAGTGGATTCAATTTAAAGAAACTAAGAAGTGATAGAGGTGGAGAATACACTTCACATGAATTCCTTGAGTATTGCAGTGATCTTGGCATGGAGAGGCAACTGACTATTGCCTACACACCTCAGCAAAATGGGATTGCTGAAAGAAGAAACAGAACTATTTGTGAAATGGCAAGATCAATGATGACTAAGAAGAAAATTCCTGTAAAGTTCTGGGCTGAAGCAGTTGGTACTGCTGTGTATCTGCAAAACAGGTGCTATACTACTTCAGTTTCAGACAAAACTCCATTTGAAGCCTTCATAGGAAGGAAACCAGGTGTAAAACACCTGAGAGTGTTTGGAAGTATCTGTTACAGTCACATTCCATCAAACCTTAGACAGAAGTTTGATGACAAAGCAAGCAAAGGAATTTTTATGGGTTATGACACCTGTGAGAAGGGTTACAGGGTCTATAATCTTCAAACTGAGAAGATTATACTCTTTAGAAGTGTTGTTTTTGATGAGAACAAATCCTGGAATTGGGAAAGCAAGCAAGATGAAACTGTTTCTGTGCCTTTCATCTTTGAAAATGGAAATTCTGAGATAGCTGAAACAGAAGAAGCCTCTCATGAAATTCACAGCATTGATTCACCAAATCTGAATCAATTAATCTCAGATGATGAACATGTCTCTGGAAGAAATGGCAGTGGCACCAGTCAAGGGTCAACTCCATGCAATACACCAGTAAAGCTGAGAAGTTTGGAGGACATTTATGCAAGATGTCACATGACCATTATTGAACCTGCAACTTATTATGAAGCTGTAGAAGACAAAGCATGGAAGGAAGCAATGGATGCTGAGATTGAAACTATTGAAAAGAATGGAACTTGGGAGCTAGTGGAAAGGCCTACAAATAAACCAGTCATAGGAGTCAAATGGGTGTTCAAAACCAAGTTGAATCTGGATGGAACAGTTCAAAAACACAAGGCTAGGCTTGTAGCTAAAAGGTATGCTCAAAAACCTAATATTGATTATAATGAAACCTTTGCCCCGGTGGCAAAGTTAGATACAATTAGAACTTTGATTGCACTTAAAGCACAAAAGGGTTGGAAGTTGTTCCAATTAGATGTTAAGTCAACCTTCTTGAATGGAGTACTTGAGGAGGAGGTTTATACTGAGCAACCAGAGGGGTTTGAAGTGAAAGCAGGAAGTATAAGGTCTATAAATTGAAAAAGGCACTCTATGGTTTGAAGCAGGCTCCCAGAGCCTGGTACAGTGAAATTGACACCTATCTAGCTAGCTGAAATTTTAAAAGAAGCACCAGTGAGGCCACCTTATATACCAAAACTGATGAAGAAGGAAAATTGATCATTGTCTCTATATATGTTGATGATATAGTTTATACTGGAAACAGTAATGCATTGCTCAGTGAGTTTAAAAGGGACATGATGCAAAAGTATGAGATGACTGATTTAGGACTCTTACATCATTTCTTGGGAATAGGAGTTGTACAAACTGATAAATGGGTGTTTATTCATCAAAGCAAGTATGCAAAGTCCTTGCTTGTGAAGTTTGGTCTCGAGAATTGTAAGTCAGTAACAATTCCTCTACCCACTGGTGAGAAACTAAAGAAAATTGATGGAAGTCAATTGGCGGATGAAGGTTTGTTTAGAAAAATTGTTGGCAGCATGTTGTACCTGACTGCAACCAAGCATGATATAATGTTTGCAGCCAGTTTGTTATCAAGATTCATGCATAGCCCTACAAAGAAACACATGGGAATTACAAAAAGGGTTCTCAAATACGTTCAAGGCACTCTCAATTATGCCATTGAATTTACAAGGGACAAGAATGCTGTTCTGATTGGTTTTTGTGACTCTGATTGGGTTGGCAGCGAAGATGACAGTAGAAGCACATCTGGATATGCATTCAGTTTTGGTAGTGGAATTTTCTCATAGGCTTCGGTCAAGCAAAACACAGTTGCATTCTCAACTGCATAAGTTGAATAAGTCTCAGCAGTTGAGGCAATAGCTCAAGCTATCTAGCTAAGGTTTGTGTTGGATGATTTTAGTGAAATGCAACCTGATGCAACACCATTGTTTTGTGACAACATGTCAGCAATATCAATGGTCAAAAATCCTATTTTCCATCAGAAAACAAGGCACATAAACCGAAGGTATCATTTCATAAGGGAAGCTTTACAAGAAGGGGTGATTGATATAAAATTCTGCAAAAGTGAAGAACAGTTGGCAGATATTTTTACAAAAGCTCTGCCCAAAGATCGATTCAATTATTTGAGGTTGAAGCTTGGAGTTAAACCAGTAAGCAGCTTAGGAGAGGCTGTTGAGAGTTAAGCTGCATACTAGTTTTGAATCAAGTTGCAGATGTTAATCCTGCTGATTAATAGTGAAGAGAATGAAGAAATCAAAGGAGCTGAAGAACTTTCCTTTCTTGGTAATAGCTGTTATCCAACGGCTAGTTTTCTTACTATTTTAGGAAACTCTACAGCTGTAATTCTTAGCTGTTTTAGTCCTTCCTACTGTAACAATTTCTAGCCTAGGTGTAAGAATCATAGCCTCCAATGACCTTGAATGGCTGGAGATGAGTCCTTGTGTCCTAGTTTTTAGGATCTGTTTTTTGGCAGCTTGTGTCATGCATATAGTGTGATTTTGACTCTGATGCAATATAATGAAAAAGACTGAAAACATTCTCATTCTCCCTGTGTGTTTTTTCTCTCCTCTGCATACGTTGCCTACACTGGTTTTGGTTTTCTGTAAATCAGTCACTAAAACCAGCAAGCTAAATACCAAATTCTAACACCAGACGTCTATGAGAAAGTTACAATGGACTCGACCTCAATCTTCAGCCAGCCCTCTCCAAACTCTACAGCTTGCCCTTTTGGATATCCAGTTTGGCGGCGTGGGATAGTATAGCTCCTCACTTACTCTTTTGGATATCCAGTGTGATTGTGCACGTACCCAAAAAAAGATTTGCTCTAAAAGCGATTCATAGAAGCCCAGATTTGTGCTAATAGTTTTTTTTTTTTGGCTGTTCTTAAAACAAAAAAAAACCTATTTGAAATTTTGAACCCAGCAAAGGTCTTTTCAGCATGTGTTCCAAATCACCGCACCGCCTATGCGATGATATATTTGTCCTTGCTTAATACAATCCGCAAAATTATTTTGTTTTCTTTTCTTTCCTTTTTCTTTTCTATCTGATCATATATATCTTCAATATTCTTTAAATGCAAATAGACAATAAAAACTCTACTCTACGTAGATGATATTGATTAGTGAAGGAATTAAACACGTCATTACATTTAAACACAAATTAAGCATCTCAACAAGTAGATTATATATAAATTTCTTAAATGCTCAACCCCCAGATTACTCATCATAACCTCAATGCCTTAACTCCCTTAATCGTTTGAGCATAAGTTGTAAGCCTCTTGACATGGGGTGCCGGAGGCACATTATGAACAATGCAGTCTTCCACAATTCTTCTGACTAGTTCCAATCCTTGAACTGGACCCATAACGGCAACCAGGTCATCCTATTTATTTACAAGCAAGTTAAAAATCATTAGAAGTCATCTTTCTCTTCCCACTCTGCCTGGGCATGTGTGAAGACCAGATAAAATAAATTTACAAATACAACCATCAAAAGTAGAAAGAAACACTAACAGATGGGCGAAGATAAATGTCACAGCTTGTCAGTTTTTTCTCCAAAAGCGATTCATAGAAGCCCATATTTGTGCTAATAGTTTTTTGTTTTGGCTGTTCTTAAAACCAAAAAAAAAAAAGAAAAAAAAAAAGAAGATGATAGTTTTCTATTTGAAATTTTGAACCCAGCAAAGGTCTTTTCAGCATGTGTCCCAAATCACCGCACCGCACCGCCATATGCGATGATATATTTGTCCTTGCTTAAAATATATATAATTTTGCGCAACGAAAGCATGTTCGTCGCGCATCCGTCGTCCAAATGTTTGCGACACGAACATGTCTCTCGTCCCCACAGAACGCGACGAAACATTTGTCGTTGCGCAAAGTTTTGTGCGATCACAAAATTATTTTCGTCGCGCTGACATTCGACACACGAAGGACTCTGCCGTCGCTCAATAGTTGGCGTGACGAAAATGTTAGGGTCGCGCAAGGGATGGCGAGACGAAATGTTTTTTGTCACGCAAGTGTTGGAGAGACGAAATGTTTTTTTGTTGCGCAAGGGTTGGCGAGACGTAAGTTTTTTTGTCACGCGATGTTTGGCGAGACGTATGCTATGTGCGACAAATGTTTCCCCATCGCTATTTTCACGTGACTAATGAACAGTATTTGTAGCGCAAACTGATCGGTGCATAATTACATATCTTGTTGTACCCTTCTAACTTATGATTTGGTATGTTTTTAAGTAAAACTTGTGCTTTTAACCTCTTTTGTGTTTGTCATTCAGTTCATTGAGCTCTAGGTAATACTTGAGACATTTGGAGTAAAATGGTGAAAACAATGTGTAAAAACTGAAGACTGAGTTACAAATTCATTTCGGACTTATCTTCTTCATCCGAACTTGGATTGGCCCATATAGCATGTGGTTGGAAAGATGAAAGCCTGAACTTCAAGATGGATAGCTTAATGTTATCAGTTGATCAAGGCAAGCCCAATCCGTGAGCCCATCAAAGTACACGTCATGCTGACTTACAGATGAGCTCATTGCTTGCATCATGCTGAGCTAAGGATGAGGTGTGGTTTCTGGTGGGATTGGTTGGTGAAGTGGAGCAGCCAAGAAACTGATATTCAATTGCAAGTGTTGATGGTGGAGGCTTAAATCAATTCAGATTCCTCTTCTCACTCTCCCTATAAATACCACATCCATTTCATTCCAAAAACATCATCTGAGCATTCAGCAATTCCTCTAGTCCAATTCCCAGCAACCACTCCATCCTTCACATCCCCATCATCTCCCAAACACAATTCCTACATTCACACCACTCTTCACCTCTGGCTGCAAGCATACATGGTGGAAGCTGTGAGGAGTTCTTCAACATCATAATTTGATCTTCACGGGTTTTTCTTACCTTCTCCATAAGAGCAAGAGAATGTTGTTGCCGATCATCTATCTCGTCTCATTGATGGTAACCATGAGAATAAGGATGTCCTACCCCTCAATGAATCTTTTCTAGATGAACAACTATTGGCCATTCATGATCAAGAACCGTGGTATGCTGATCTTGTTAATTATCTTGCTAGTGGTGTTTTGAGAGATGATTTAACTTTTCAGGAAAGAAAGAAGTTCCTTGCCAATGCCAAACATTACTTCTGGGATGATCCATATTTGTTCAAACATGGCCCCGACCAAATCATAAGGAAGTGTGTCCCAGAGAATGAGCAGCAAAGCATACTCAAGTTCAGTCATGAATTTGCATGTGAAGGTCATTTTGGTGCCAAGAAAACAGCAGCTAAGATTCTTCAATCCGGTTTCTTTTGGCCCTCTCTTTTTAAAGATGCCTTTTATTTCTGTTCTAAATGTGATAGGTGTCAAAGAATGGGAAACATAAGCCGAAGGAATATGATGCCACTGAACAACGTTTTGGTGGTGGAGCTGTTTGACATATGGGGTATAGATTTCATGGGACCTTTTCCTTCCTCTTTGGGTTATACTTACATTCTTGTTGCTGTAGATTATGTGTCCAAATGGGTGGAGGCGTTGGCTACAAGGACTAATGATCACAAGATTGTCCTAAAATTCCTGAGAGATATGATTTTCACTAGGTTTGGAACTCCCAGAGCTATCATTAGTGATGGTGGTAGCCACTTCTGCAATAAACCATTTGAAGCCTTAATGAAAAAGTACAATATCACACACAGAGTGGCGACTACATATCATCCTCAAACATCCGGACAAGTCGAGATCAGCAATAGAGAGATCAAGAACATTTTGGAGAAAACTGTCAGTCCGACTAGAAAAGATTGGGCGTTGCGACTCAATGATGCACTTTGGGCATATAGGACAGCGTATAAGACTCTCATTGGGATGAGCCCTTATAGACTCGTGTTTGGGAAAGCTTGTCACCTGCCGATGGAGCTTGAGCACAAAGCATATTGGGCAATTAAGAAGTTCAATTTTGATCTCAAGGAATCTGGGATTGTCAGAAAGTTGCAGATCAATGAATTGGAGGAGCTAAGGAATGAAGCTTATGAGAATGCCAAAATCTACAAGGAAAGGACCAAACGTTATCATGACAAGGCCATTCTCAGGAAAGAATTCAAGCCAGGTATGAAAGTTTTATTGTATGACTCACGTTTGCGTCTCTTTCCAGGTAAATTGAGATCTAGATGGCTTGGCCCGTTCAAGGTACTTCAAGTTTTTCCTCATGGAGCTGTTGAGATTGAAAACGTAAGGAACGGGACAGTTTTCAAGGTGAATGGGCAGCGGTTGAAACAATACTTGGATGACATACTGGAAACACAAGTTGTGGACTCCCTTGAGTTCACCACACCCTAACTTTTTCAATACCAGGTTATGTTGTTTTTATTTTTAGAGTATTTTTCTTTTTGTTTTTTTTTTAGGTCTAGTTTGGTTATTGCAGTGCATTTCCTGCTTTTAAACATTGAGAACAATGCTCCATTTAAGTTTGGGGGTAGGGTTTGACAATTTTGTGTTTTGTGTTAGAGCTAAGTTGTGTGAGCTTTGTTTCGCTTAGTATAATTTTGTTCAATGTCTTGCATGCCTATGAAAAAAAAAAAAAAAAAAAGAGATTTTTCATATGAGTTGACTTCTGGTAACCCCAATGAGCACCTCTGTTAAATACAGTGTCTAGGAGTTCTATAGACGACACCTTGGGTGTCTAAGAAGTTTTGGGTTTTAAGCAGGACCATTGTGACCTCTCCAAACTTCCCGGATCCCCTGGCTGTGTTTTCTGAGATTCTTAATTGGTAATCCGTGAGTCACTTGTATATTCGTGTATTTTTAAATTATTAATTTTTTCTTTCTTTCTTTTTCTTATTCGTGTATATCCGTGTATATCCCCTGGCTGTGTTTCTTTTCTATGTAAATGTTTACCTAGCCGCTTCCTCTAACCCCTGAACATCTCAACTTTTTCTTCCTCCCGAACCAAACCTTCTCCAAATTGTTGCTTATTGTAGATCTCGTCAATGGAGAAACTCCAAGAGGCCGTCGGTGGAAAGCTCAAGCAGGAGGAGTCCGAATTGAGCATGGTGAAGGTACCTAGCCCAATGGTTTTGTTGAACTCACTGCCAGCTATCCCACCAGAAGATCCTTTAGGTAAGGATACCATTGTACAACGGGTGTTTGAGGTGATTGAGGTGCTCGTGGTAGTGTTTGCCATGGATCCCTCAGCAGTTACCATAGATGCCTTTCTGTTTCAAAGAGGTAGGGTGATAGAGGAAATTGAAGACATGATTCCAAATTGGGATCTGAATTGTGGATTGGAAGAGATGCAGCTTGCAGTACTGGCACGTTGTCTAGATACTTGGAGGGAATATCTGCTAGACAGGAGGTTTGTGGCAAGAACTGTTGTGTTGAGCAGTTACATGTACTGTACAGGTAACATTCGAGACGAGTTTGGCATTTACTTAAGTATGCTTGACGAGTTTCACTTCCAATTAGTGTACATGACCACAAGGCTCCGAGACATCGTGGAACAGATGGATGAGTTGATAATAGATGGAGCCCTATATGATTCTTCTGTTTCAGACCCTTCGGAAAGTGAGTCAGAAGAAGAGCTATGGGTGAGCTCAGCCATCGATAGCATTTTGAGAAATGCTATGTTTGAAGGATGAACCGTGCAGTGCCAGGTTACTCTTAATCCCTGTTTTCTGTTTTCTTATATGCTTTCACATTGGGGGCAATGTTCAATTCAGGTCTGGGGGGGAGGTTTTCAATTTTTGTTCATTTGATTTGTGTTTTAAATTTTTGTTCATTTGATTTGTGTTTTCAATTTTTGTTCATTTGATTTGTGTTTCCAATTTTCGTTCGGTGTCGCTAATTTTTTTTTAAAGAATGTCATACAATCAATGCTATGGAGCGGCCATTTCGATTTTCATATGAGACATATTACACTTCACAAAGCGGTAGCTCTTAGAATTCTGGTGGATAAGTACCATGCTCAAATTCTTGAAGGAGAATAGTGGAGACTACCCTAGTGAGCTATTTCGAGCCTAATTGCTTTCTTGAGAGGGTTTAAAGTGTTTCTATTCTTCATCTCTACTTATTTTCTTCAATTCACTCTAAATGATCTCATTGTTCCATTTTGATTGAATACTAAGGATGATTCTCTTTGCAGATATTAGGTGCATGCTCTCACTCATGAATGAACTCATTGAAGTGATGCTAGGCTATGTGTGTATAACAATTCTCTGTGCTTTCTTTTCACCCTACCCATTTGTGTGTTCCATCAGCCCTCTTGCAGCTAAACACTTTAACCCATTTTCTTCTATCACCCTCATAATTCCCCTAACTTTGTATCTCAATCTGAGATATTTAACCTACTATAGCCATACCCTATAGCTTAGAAATATACCAAGGTGTGCCAAGATAAAGTTTGAAGCAAGGAAGTTGCTGCCACATGCCTGAATGTAAATTGGTGTGAATCTGTGCAAGTTCGATTTAAAAAAAAAAAAAATAGATCAAGTCAGCAAATAAGAAAGATAAAAAGAAGGTGTTTCGATTTGATCTAAATGTGAAATATAAGGTCTATACCAGATGATGCTATGAAGTTGCAGCCATACCATTCTAAATCAATGATACCTTGCAGATCAACGAAGAATGCAACCTTGGTGTATTCTTAAGTTAATTGTGTTCCTTCCAATTCTTTCATTTCCCCTAGCCTTAGCCGTCCATTACAACCTTGTGAAAGACCTAGCTGATCTTTGAGGATGTATTCATGGGTGCTGGTATGTATGTGTGTATCTTTATTCTTAGTATTTGATTCCCTTCATGAGATCTAACCAAATATTGTGCTTCTATTTCATATACTCATTTTGCTTGTTTGAGAGAATAAAACCATAGGTTCTGAGTGATTGAGAGCTATATGTGAGAATTAGAGTTGAAGCATGTTCTCCCTTCAAGATTTGAGTATGTTTACTTTGAAGCCGTGTGCCTTTGAGCTATAGCTTCCACTGTACACACTTATTGATCATCTATCTTGGCAACTCTATGGTGTTGGAGGTATGACTAAAATTTTCTTTCATTTTCATTAGTTGTTTTCAAAGTCAGTTTTCTAACCTTTTGTTTTGTAGAGTCAGTAAAGCGTTTGTGGGTATCGTTTCTGTTAAACCCTCAGGAGACACAACTCCTCCAACTAGGGATGCCTAGAGGTTTAAAGGCTTGTTGCATACGCTCAATGCAATCGAGTTACCTACGAAAGTGGTCTAGTTTTGTTTTTATCTTTGTTTTTATTTTGTTTTACTCGAGGACTAGTAAAATCTAGGTTTGGGGGTATTTGATCGGTGCATAATTACATATCTTGTTGTACCCTTCTAACTTATGATTTGGTATGTTTTTAAGTAAAACTTGTGCTTTTAACCTCTTTTGTGTTTGTCATTCAGTTCATTGAGCTCTAGGTAATACTTGAGACATTTGGAGTAAAATGGTGAAAACAATGTGTAAAAACTGAAGACTGAGTTACAAATTCATTTCGGACTTATCTTCTTCATCCGAACTTGGATTGGCCCATATAGCATGTGGTTGGAAAGATGAAAGCCTGAACTTCAAGATGGATAGCTTAATGTTATCAGTTGATCAAGGCAAGCCCAATCCGTGAGCCCATCAAAGTACACGTCATGCTGACTTACAGATGAGCTCATTGCTTGCATCATGCTGAGCTAAGGATGAGGTGTGGTTTCTGGTGGGATTGGTTGGTGAAGTGGAGCAGCCAAGAAACTGATATTCAATTGCAAGTGTTGATGGTGGAGGCTTAAATCAATTCAGATTCCTCTTCTCACTCTCCCTATAAATACCACATCCATTTCATTCCAAAAACATCATCTGAGCATTCAGCAATTCCTCTAGTCCAATTCCGAGCAACCACTCCATCCTTCACATCCCCATCATCTCCCAAATACAATTCCTACATTCACACCACTCTTCACCTCTGGCTGCAAGCATACATGGTGGAAGCTGTGAGGAGTTCTTCAACATCATAATTTGATCTTCACGGGTTTTTCTTACCTTCTCCATGTTTACTTTGATTCAATTGTATTCTCCATTAATGATGTGTAACTAATTACCATAACTAGGGGTTCAATGTAGCCTGTCAAGACAATTTCATGTTTTCAAGTTAATGTTACCCTTGTTGATTACTTCTAAATTCTGGTTTCATTCACTTGCTCTTATTGAATCCTTATGCATGTTTAAATAACTGGCCATTATTAACACCTGCATGTTGATTATCTAGTTCAAGTTTACATAAACATCATATGACTCTTGAACTGATTAGTGAATGAGTGAGTAATGCATTTAGGACAAACATCATGTTTAAATGTTTACTTGGTTGTATAGTGTTGGTACTCAAGCTTAATGGATTCAAATTCATAACTTAGACTAAACATCATAGCTAGGTTGTGTTTCTGAGTACTTGATTAAAACCAAACATCATATGGATAATCATACATAACACGAACTCCAGAATTGTAATCAATTTAGGTGATTGTCAACTTGTAACTTAAAATTGGATTGTCATGGTGAAGTTGAATGCCTAGTGCTTGTCTCATCGTCTTTACATTCTCTAAACATCTACTCCTGATCACTTGCTCTTTGCATTCCTTTTTAGTAGTTTTCACTCCAAACAACTCAATTCAATCTCAATTAAATTCTGTTTAGCTTATGGTTATTTGGAATCTAAGTAGTAGTATTAAGTGCTTTCATCTAAGTCTCTGTGGAACGACCTCGTACTTGCATTCCTATACTATAATTGATTCGTGCACTTGCGAGAAATAAATAGAACAAAATATGTCTAACACAAACCCTTTCTTTACGACCTTTGCGCGACGAACTGTGCGCGACAAGCTTTTTGTCGTGCATTGTTTTGCGCAACCAGAATCCTGTTTGCGCGACAAAAAATTATTTGTCGCGCAATCTGTAAAATGTAGTAGTGCTATAGGTTAAGCAATTGAATCTTGTGGTTTTTGACACTTTCACCATCCAGATTATAAAACCTAATATCTTCACCGTTCAAATGAAAATGGAGTAGAGAATTCATACGGTTGGTTTGCAATTACTAGAGAGAGAGAGAGAGAGAGAAGGAAAAAAGATGGAGGATATTTTTGGTCCCAAGAAAAAAAGAGAGAGAGAGAGAGAGAGAGGTATGCGTGAGAAAGAAGAGAGATTAGAGTACCAAGTAAAAAAGGATACTATCAAGAAAAGGGATTACGTTTCCAAGAAAAAAGGGAGGAGAGAGAAAATTATTTTATTTTATTTTATTTTTATGAGAGAGAAAATAAAATTAATGATTGTTTATTTAAAACTATTTATTATGTCAGATTTAATCTCAACCATTAAAAGTGGAGTAATTTAATGGGCCAAAAATTATGTCAAAACTTATGTCAAAAATATGATGCCACATATCCGCCCCCATATATATATACATATATATATGTGTTTATATTATTTATAATATATAAGTTTATTATAATATACATGTACATACAAATATATGTTATATATAATATATAGATTATATAAGTATGTATAGGAGCTGCTGCCTTTTTGTATTATTGGTCTGAACAATTAATGAAAGCCCTAGTTTATCTCTTCCTTGTTTTCGCTTTAATTGGTGTTTGAGATTATTTAAAGTTCCGTAAATTAAATTTTAATGAGATAGCATATTGCAGGAGAGAAGTCAAAATATATCATGGCAAACAAATCCAAACAAAAAACCTCGGATCCTTTGAACACACGTGAGATTCGTACTCCCTTCCCTATTAAAAAACGAGTTGGCTCATTAAATTATATATGGTTTTCCTAACAGAGTCACATTGATGCCGGTCTTTCATGATGAAACACAAAATTAATTGGTTAAGGTTACTTGTATATTAAATGACAGCTGCCTTTAAGCATTTAGTTAATTTCTTTGGTTTAGGGACCTGTTGCACTCTGACCTTTAAAAATAAATAAAAGGGGGCATGTTGCACCAAACCCCACAAATTTACTGGTTAGTTTACTTAACACTAGGTCTTAGTTTAAGTTTGGGTAATTGTATTAAGGGTGTGTGCATATACACCTAATAAATTTATTTATTTATTTTTAATCAATTTCCAACCTAGAACATATGGTGCAAATGTATCACCTCCATCCAAATCTGTTAAAAATTATGTTAACCCAAGGGCAATTTCATCAGTTCATTATACTTAAAAAGGCAAAAAAATTAAAATTTCTAAATAATTAAATAATAATTCACATCATCCCTTACCTTTCCCTTCTCCTTCCCTCACTCAAGGCGGCCCCTACCTCCTTCTCTACACCCCCGCACCGCACAGCCCCTCATCCTCCCTCACTACCTCTAGCTTTAGCTTGAAACCCATGGTCTTATCATTACACTCCCACCAGCTTCTCTCCATGTTACTCTCTCCTCCATGAAAACCCATCCCTCCACAACACACTCTTTTCGAACAAGAAAATATTGCTCTCACTTTCACTCTCACTTTCAACAGTAAAAACAAAGTTGCTTTGCAGACCCCTTCATTGTAAACATGCCAGAGAACACCATGAATTTGGTCTGCCATCGATGGGAAGGCTTACGGCAAGAAGGGTGTCTGAGTTTGCTGGGGTGGGGTGGGGGAGGAGGGAAGCCTTGAGTAATTTATTTTTTCCAAACTATTATTTTGGTTTTTAACTTTTTAATTAACGGGATAAAACTTTAATGGGTGTAAAAAAAATATTTCTGGGTGTCTTTAAAATTATTTAACGGAATGTGGATGGAATTGGATGGAGGTGGCACTTTCTCAATAAAAGTGAAGTTTGGGTGGTTAAATGTTAAAAAAACATTATTAAGTGGTAAATGCACACACCCTTAATAGTTCAGTGGTGTTTAAACCTTCCCTCTTCTAGATAGTGGTCAGCGGAAGCAAGACTTTGTTTGACTTGGATCAATGTAAAGGTCCCCTGTTCGATCTGGTTAGCTGAACGACGCAAGTCTCTCTCTTCATCTAACTTTCTACTCGGTGTTAAATAAGAAGCCTGCACCGTTGTGGTCGACTCAAGAACCACATCAGACAACTGGGAGATGAAACTTGCAGGTTCATTTTCTCACTCTTGGTTTCTTCTTCTTTTTCCAATTTGAAAACAAATATTCATCACAAAGCTAAAGTTTGATATAGATATGGATTTTGGATCATTATTTTTCATGTCAAGATAAAATCATTGATATTAGATAAGAGATTCGACCAAATTCAAGATGTTAACTTGGTCGGTCTTAAATCTTGAATTTATATAACAATGCCCAGAAATAGATAAAAAGCAAGGGACGAAAAAGATGGTGGTTGACGAGAATGCAGACGACAAGAGTCCAAAGCATAACCCTAACCATGAGGAAGTACATACTCCCCCCTTAAAGTGTCTTAGTCTCGGCGGCAGGTATGACTTTCATTTTACCATATGTTGTTTTGGGAAGAAGAGAAAGGTGTAGCCTTTTTTTTTTTTTTTTTTTTTTTAAAGGCGTGCATTATATATATATATATATATATATGTGTGTGTTTATAGATAACTTACCATTCTCTAGAAGCTTAACCCGTATTAATATGGTGTCATAATCCGAATAATCAATTTTTAAGTTCCTCCGTGATTCCAAAAATTTGTCAAATTTAAAAGTCACTTAACCTCTTCGTTTGGATGAAGGAAAATAAGAAAAATAACTCAAGAAGTGAAGAAAATGAATTGATATTTCTCCATCTTTATCTCTCTTGCCTTCTCTATCTCTCTTTTGAATTACCCAAACAAAAAATAAATCAATAAACAGATTAATTAAACCCAAAGAAAAAAAAAAAAAACTGTCACGAAATACAGAGAGACTAGGGAGGATGGTGGGGTGTTAAAAACCGACTATAAAAATCAGGGATTCCGGCAAGGATGGGTGAGTCAAAGTAAAACTTTCATACCCATCTACTGCCATGTCACTAATTAACAGATTTTTTGAGAGCAAATTCACGGTGAGTATGAAAATGGTAGAAAATTTAACGTTATGTACAAAAATGGGGTGGAAATAAAAAATTTGTGTAATAAAGTCTGAAAGTCAGTAAACTTCAGGATACTAAAGTGAAATACGAGTACTCAACCAATTTTGAGATAATTCAATAAAGCACTAGCTAATACTATATGATTTAAGTTGGATGACAATTCAATAGTTACTTGGATATATGTCATCTCCACTTATATGTTCTAAACTTTTTCTCTTATACTGTCAGGCACAACGTTTTCGGCAGGGCAGCTTTCAGGAGGACTGCAAGCCAAGAATATTGCTCGACGCTAAGGTACACAAGAATATAAATTTGATAAAATTACAAGTTATGACCATATAGTATAAGCATAATGATTTTGGCACTCCCAACTTCTCAAACTTTTCCAGCAAAAAGAAAAAAAAAAACTTCTCAAAATTTTCTACCCTAACACATGAGGAGTGCGTGAGGTTATTTAAGGGTGATTTTACAGTGCCAAAGCATATGAAATAAACAATAATCTATCAGAGTTGAAATACTTATGACTTATGCTAATAGAACATTTGTTACAGCTAAATGTTGTTCTAGTGCTGCCACAGAAATTAGGTTCAACGCTGTCAATTCCTTACATACTGATTGTAGTTCCATTCTCAGAAGGACAAAGACTACGTCACAAATTACTGAGAAAGCAGAAAATGAAGAAGAATGCCAGGTACGAGTCTTGGACAAGCCAGACAAGTGGTGTATCTATAGGGTTCCCAGTAAACTCCGCAAAGTAAATGAAGCAGCATACACTCCTCAATTACTATCAATTGGCCCTTTCCACCATGGCAAACCAGAACTCAAGGACATGGAGACCCATAAAAAGATATATTATGAGAATTTTCTTGCACGTTTTAAGAAGAGTGACGATGAACTAAAGCAATTCATCAAGACTCGCCAAGAAAATATTCTTCGTTGTTACGCAGGGACCATTGAGCTTAACAAAGACTTCGAAGAGATAATTGCCGTTGATGCGTGCTTCATCATTGAGCTATTTTTAATGAACTTCAACGATCCAGAAAATCATGAAAATGATTATATACTGAGATCACCATGGCTGAGGAAAGCTGTAGAGCAGGACTTGATACTGTTTGAAAATCAGCTTCCTTATTCTCTTCTTCAAGAACTATATCAGAACTTTTCTGTGCCTCCCTCTTCCAATTTCCAACCTAGGAAAGAAGTACAAGAACAGGCTGATAGACAGAGCAGTACCAATCATGACTTGCCGCACTGCTCCCCTTGCTGCCGGCATTGCTTGCCTTGCTGCTGGTGGATTCCTTCCAAGGATCATTCCATAGAGATTTTCCAAGTCGAACCTGATAATGATGATCCCCTGCTTAAGCTTACCTATGAGTTCTTCAAAGATTATAGTAGGGGAAAATCCGTCAAGAATGGAGTAAGACCGAAACATTTCACTGATTTGGTTAGGCATTTTCTATGTCCTGACAAAGAAATGGTTTTTAAACATAGTAGTACTCCAATCAAAAATATATATGCTGCAAGGAAGCTGAAGGCATCAGGGGTGAAATTTAGGCCACTTAAAGATGGCCACTTTATCATAGAAAAAGACGAGGCCACTAAATGTAAGCTCAACTTAGCGTGTTTCAGAAATATGGACTTGAAGCTTACACAATTTTGTGTCAAGGATGAGACAGAATGCGTTATTCGAAACATCATGGCCTTGGAGCAGTTTTTATACCCAAACAAGCCTTATATCTGCAATTACTTTTTGCTTATGGATCAACTTGTGGACATTGTGGAAGATGTGGATTTGCTGGTTGAGAACAAAGTTATTCTTAACATGCTAGGCAGCAATGAAGCAGTGGCGAAACTGGTTAATAGACTTTGTGAGCAGATCATGGACGATAAATCCTGCTATTTTGATATCTGTGAGCAGCTTAATAAGCACCATGAGAATTTTTGGAACCTTCATGTCGCAACTCTGAAACGAGTTTACTTCAAGGATCTGTGGACAGGCAGTTCAACTGTAGTTGGAGTTTTCGTCCTGCTTTTCTCAATCATTGGAACCATTAAGTCTCTCATGTCGTAAGCTTTAAGCTCGCTCAACTCGTGATTCTTAATAGGCAGAATGTTAATTTCAGTCATTACTTCAAGTGATGAACTGAACAAATAAGTTAGCTGGTGTTATAGATTTAACATAAAGTTCGAGTTACGAATTAGTTCTGTTATTGTTGTTAAAGACTGCAGAGCAGTTCTTGTGAATTGATTGTAATGAACATAATTTCCATTTAGAATTAAATAAAGAAAGAGTTATGCTCTTGTTTTCATTGCACTCAGAGTTGCAGACTTAGATCTTGAATCTTCAGCTTCAAAGCCACTTGCTGCTTTGTCTGGTCTTTACAGCAAATAGATGTTAAGAATGTAATTGCAGATGTCGCAGAGAATATAACTTAATCTATCTCGCGGATAAAGATAACAAAAAGGCTGGTGGTGATCCCAAAACACGAGCGAATTGGTTCAGCGCCGAGGACGCAGAGAATATCTAGTTGCAGGTGCTGACCCTTCAATAGATGGTGACGACAGTACATACTCAGAAGAGGACGAGGAAGCAGATGGCGACAGTACATACTCGGAAGATGACGACGTAGATGGCAAGGAAGCTGACGCGTAACTTTCAGTATGTTCATCATCAGGAGCTGATCTTGATTCTGGATCTGGTGCAGCCCTTTTAGATCCGACAGTATGTCTCATCGAGGGATTCACCCTGCTACTTTCACCCCCTGCCGCCGACGCAGATGTCTGTGGGGGGGGCTGACGTGGATGGTGGCATAGGGGCTGACGTGGCGATCACAGCCCCAGTGGTTGTTGTCAGTGAAGCCATGCCCATGGCAGAGGGTTCCAAGAGTATCTTAATCTCCTTATTAAGATTAGAACGTAATGACAGATAGTCGTCCAATTCTTGACCTGAACTTGACACGAACATCAATTTAGTACTATCCACAATATTCGATATTAATTGTTGACGAGTGTTTTGTCTAATCTCAGTAATGCTAGGATTAGGAGTGTCAATGTCAACAGAAGAGCGCAGGATGACATTCATCTTAAATTTCTGATTGGGTGCACGTCTGTGACTCTCTGGAGGAAAGTGTACACCCGCTGCTGCAGCAGATGATGGCTGCGCTGCCGAAGTCGAAGCCGTGGCAGTGGCTGCCTCCCCCACTGGTTCGAACTCAAAGAGCTCAATGCGTGAACTGGATGCAAGCCCTTCAATGCTCTCAATTATAAGCGAATCTTCATCGAGATATTGGCGGTTGAAGAATAGGACTTGCTGGATTGCACTTATCCGTAGTAAATTTTCAATCTGGTTCTTTATGGATGCCACATTCCCAAACTTGTTCACTTCAATAACTTCGTCATTATGCCCTTTACGCACCACAACCAACTTGTAGCACTCCCTGAAAATCATTAAGAACTGTTTGAGAAAGGTTGTCTTATTTTATTTTATAGAAAACATATATAGAATTAAACATTTATAAGACAAATGACAAATAATAAAATAATACTTAAAATTTGTTAGGATACATACCCGACTGTCTCCAGCCTTCCTCCCGTAAGTTGATTGTCGCGAACCTCGTTATCATCACTGGCTGGTACTCCCTGTCCCCAGTGGCGGATCCACATAGGCGCAAGGAGGTGCAGTTGCACCTCCTCTCGCTGGAAAACGCTTTGGAAGTGGCAGAGATTGCCCCTTCTACTCTGTTTGAAGGTGTTGGCTGCGTTAAGAATAACCTACTGCGTGAGGAAGAAGATGATGTCTAAACCCTTTCTTTTTCTTAAACGATGTCGTTGGGTTCACCTTTGGGTTTTAATAAAGTGTGCGTTTTGATTGTTATTTTAAAACCTTCTTTTGTCGTTTCCTTTTTCCAAATCTATTTCTCCCTCCTCCCAATACAATCACACGAAACCCCAAATTCTTTTTTTCTCAACCGCATGTATCTCTAGCCCTAACCCTCCTGTCAATTCAGGAATCATCCTACTCTATTTCAATTGTATAAATAATTGGATAATATTAGGTTTTGAAATTGATTATTATATTTAATTGAATATGAAGCTTTAATCAGATTCACTGATTTAGTTTCATTATATTTTATTATTTAAAAATTTTCTTCGCAAAAAGCTTACTCATCGTTGCTTTAAGGCTTACGCTTCATCTTGCGGGACCAAAGTTACTTAGCATCTACACCTACACCTTGCTTTTCAAAACTTTGGTATTATTTAAATTATAAGGGTAATTGGTTATCTGAATTAATTTTTTTTTGCTTTTAGTATTTTAAATATTGCCCCTCCCCTAAAGAATTTCTGGATCCGCCTCTGCCTGTCCCTGACCATGATCGTCGCCAACCACGTTACCATCATTGGTTGCTACTCCTTGACCGTGATTAGGATCATCGCCAACCACGTTATCATCATTGACTTCTACCTGACCCTCAACAACCGTTCTACCACCGTTTAGATCATCTATGAATAATAGATCCACATCTTCAAGTTTTTTGTAGAATGATGGTGATTCTTGTCCAGGTAAATGTGGTTGTTCATCCATTGTACGTAAAATCACAAACTATGAATGTGATGTAAGAAAGAAAAAGGAGAAAAATTGAAAAGATATGATCGAGAAGCTTGATGTGTGCATGCACTATCTTAAACCTGGAACACAATGGGGCAGAGAGGACTGTATATATAATAGCTCTGTGATAAGGTTCTTCTTTTTCCTTTTTGTTTTGGGATATATAATAGGTCCTTACTTTCCCTTTTTGATATCCCAGTTTGTTTTGGGATAGTAGGTCCTGACTTGCCCTTTTGGATATCCAGATTGGCGGCTTGGGATAGTATAGCTCCTCACTTACCGTTTTGAATATCCAGTTTGTTCTGGGATTTGATATCCCAGTTTGTTTTGGGATAGTAGCTCCTGACTTGCCCTTTCGGATATCCAGTTTGGCGGCTTGGGATAGTATAGCTCCTCACTTACTCTTTTGGGTATCCAGTGTGGTTGTGCACGTACCAAAAAAAAGATTTGCTCCAAAAGTGATTCATAGAAGCCCAGATTTGTGCTAATAGTTTTTTGTTTTGGCTGTTCTTAAAACAAAAAAAAGAAGATGACAGCTTTCTATTTGAAATTTTGAACCCAGCAAAGGTCTTTTCAGCATGTGTTCCAAATCACCGCACCGCCATATGCGATGATATATTTGTCCTTGCTTAATACAATGCGCAAAATTATTTTGTTTTGTTTTCTTTCCTTTTTCTTTTCTATTTGATCATATATATCTTCAATATTCTTTAAATGCAAATAGATAATAAAAACTCTACTCTACGTAGATGATATTGATTAGTGAAGGAATTAAACACGTCATTACATTTAAAGACAAATTAAGCATCTCAACAAGTAGATTATATATATATTTCTTAAATGCTCAACCCCCAGATTACTCATCATAACCTCAATGCCTTAACTCCCTTAATCGTTTGAGCATAAGTTGTAAGCCTCTTGACACGGGGTGCCGGAGGCACATTACGAACAATGCAGTCTTCCACAATCCTTCTGACTAGTTCCAATCCTTGAACTGGACCTATAACGGCAACCAGGTCATCCTATTCATTTACAAGCAAGTTAAAAATCATTAGAAGTCATCTTTCTCTTCCCACTCCATCTGGGCATGTAGGAAGACCGGATAAAATAAATTTACAAATACAACCATCAAAAGTAGAAAGAAACACTAACAGATGGGCGGAGATAAATGTCACAGCTTGTCAATTTTTCAAGTGCCTGCATCCCAATTACATTGTGAGAAAAAAAAAAATAGAAATGACAAGCAGAAAAAAGCGTGATCTAGAACACTTTTATTTACCTGTACCGGGAGAGTCATGAGTACTTTCTTCCTAGAAACATACTTATCCTGCACGCACACACATACACAATACAACATATTTTTTTTTTTAAAACCAACTCTAAACCTTTCTAAAGTCAAACAACAACTCTAAATGCCGTGCTATAGTACTCCTTAAATTTAAAGTCCCTGCATCATAACTAAAGAAGAATGCTTAAAAGAACAAAAATGGAAGGAAACTTAAGAAATACCTACCATCTTGATCCCAAATTTTTTGCAAGGCCCACCTATATGATACCCAGTGTAGATGAGGTGACATGGAATTCCATTCAATACTTTTACTGCCTGGATCAAAATGTTGCGCACTTAAATCAAAAGTTTAATACATAGATGAAAAGGATAGGTAAATTGGACATAAAATTTAGATTGAAAACCGTCCAACAAATATGATTGGCATGCTTGACATTGAAATCAATTGAACTTGAATAATAACTGAGAGGTTACCGATAAGAAAGAATAACAAAAGATTTGACATTGGTACCTGAAATGCAGGAACAGCTGCTGACAAAAGTCGAAGAAGATATCTAGACTTGAGAATAGCATATGGGTCCTTAGCCCTGGTTGTTGTGAATGTGATGAAATACCGATCCTAACCATGATTTTAAAAAAACAACTTAACATGTACATAACTAAAAGAACTCAATATGAACACAAAATCTTACATAGTTTGGAAAAAAAAAAAAACCACTGATCCATAGTTCATATTTACAAAAGTCAACAAATATAAAACCAACATTTATTATAACATACCACATCCAATGCACATGAAATGCCATACTCTTCTAAAGCAGATTGCAACACCGGCCAAGCTTCTTGCAAATCTGTTGCTGTGAAAAACAATGCAAAGACTCATAAGTAAGAAAGCTTATTCGTTCTATTTCATAATTATCATAGTAATAATCATTACTGGAATGAAGAAGAAAAGAAATTTCGCATAATCATATATAACTCAAACGAAATAAGAAGAGGAAAATTTCTTTAGTAAATTCATGAGAAGGAAAACAAAAAGGGAAAATAAGAAGAAAGAAAGAAAGATACTGATGCGTCTAAGAAAGGGCATGCGGAGAATGCTGTAATCAACTGGGCTATCTTTGTCAGATGCAGGGGTAGACTTGTCGATAACCATGCGGTGGACGCTTGGATCCTCCATGCCATTGACGTGGTTACTCATTGTAATTAAGCTTTCTGTTGCTAATGTTGGTTTGGGTACTTGTAGAAACCCTTGGCATAAACAGAGAGTATGTGTTGGGGACCTGTGAAAACCTTAGGCACAGATAGAGAGAGAGAATGAGGCACCGACACAGAGAGAGAAAGAGAGTGAGTTTCTTGCCTAGAAAATTGGACGCTCGCTGTTGTTTTGGGTAATTGTCGAAACCCTAGCTAAGCAGAGACACAGGCACAGAAAAAAAAACATCAGACAATGGAGAGGTTATTGCCTAGAAAATTCGGCTTTGCTTGACCCCTAAAAAAATACTATTGGGCTTGGACGAAAAGCTCTAAACCCTAAAACTCCATGAATATTATTTGAGTGCAAAAAACATAACAACATTTATACCCACCATAAAACATAACAACATTTATCGCCCATATAACATAACAACATTTATCAAAAAACATAACAAACATTTGTCGCCCATATAAGCCCTAAACCCTACTACACCACTGTGGTAGTCGACTCAAGAACCTCAACAGATAGAACTTGCAGGTTTGATTTCCTCCATATTTATTCAGTTAATTTGCAAACCTGACTTCTGTTTCTACTTACACCTTGGTCAGTGAACAACATTGCTTGCAAAAGTATTTTAATTTCGATACTCCTAGCTGTTTTCTTTTTCTTTTTTCAATTTGAAAGCAAAACTATTTTTAAAAGGTACTGTTCTTGGGCCTTGAAATAGGAAATGCAAAAACAGACGAAAGAGAGATATTGCTTCCTTGAATAAATTTCTTATTTAATTCTTGACTTACTCTTTTCTCTTTCCTTTTTTTTGCCTTTTTGCTGCTAAAGATCATCGAGTGTTCCTAGTTAACAATCCCTCTGGGATTTTGGGATATATTAAAGTGTTTTAGCCGTTGTAGAAAGTCTTGTAAAACCGTTGACGTTAGCAGTGTCGTCTTTTCTACATATTTATGACAACGGTCAGGAACCGTTGTAATATGTCACTTTCAACAACGGTTGTCAATTCTCATAAGGGATACAAGAGTGACCGTTGTAATATGACCCCTTCAACAACGGTTTTCAATGATAACTGTTGTAATATGACCCTTTCAACAACGGTTATTCTATAAACCATTATAATTTGGCACTTTCAACAACGGTTGTCAAGGGTAACCCTTGTAGTTTATCACCTTCCACAACGGTTCTTACTTAAAACTGTTGTGGTTTAACACCTTCCACAACGGTTGTTATCTAAAACCACTGTTGAAAATAGCATAGATAATGACGTTTTGGAAAACCCACAAAATTACCAAAATTCCAAAGGAATCATTCACCATGAAAATTAATATAAATTCACACTAGTAATTTATACCACAATATCAATTTACAATTAAAATTCAAAGTATGTACACTACAACAATTTTCACAATAAAAAAAATTGTGTTTATCTTGTTCCATAACTTCATCACTCTACATAATGGTCACAAAACTTGCTCACTCATGCCTAACTTCATCCATCAGCTCATGTGTTGACAAACCTGCTCCCAACAAGCCTTCAAGAATTTTAAGACTCAAGCTGCTTGAGAATAGATAGGGTGTAACAGAAGTGAAAACCATTAATGGATTATTAGAATAGATATATATATATATATATATATATATATTGTGGGCAGTTGCTTTTTCTTTCCACTGTTGTCTGTTACAAAAATCGATTATAGAATAGATTATATATTTATGTTAGCAATAACTAATAAATGATATAAGATTGTTTTCAAGTGTAAGTGCCCACAAACATGAGTTTAGCCTGTGGACTAGCCAATGTAAGGAAATTCTAACCTGAAACTTCCGTTTTCTTGAGTTGTGCAACCACCTTCACTACTTCAACTTCTTCACTCTCCTTCCTGTTAGCTTGAATTCCAGCAAACTTCTTCCTTAAGGACTCCACTTCTTCATCTTTCTGTGTCCAAGTACAAACTTTCACTAAATTAGAATCTACAAATAGGCAAGTGATGCAGAGTTTGGAATGGATACGCAGGATGCATCTCCTTCAGTTTGGTTCTATTGCATATCCTAATTTCAGAATGCAGAGTTTGGTTCTATTTGTTTTTTTCCTTTTCATGGGCTAATAATTTGGCCATGCTTCTACTCTTTGCAGTTGCTAGGGACTGGAATGGATACGCAGGATACATCTCCTTCAGTGTTGCTATTCTTTGACAAAAAGATTTATATTTAATGTTGAAGAGGTAATGAACTCAATTACATACATTTTCCCTGTGGTTTCTTTCCGTACAGATTTTCTCAAGCTAATTTTTTGGTTTAATGAAAAGATTGTGCATGCATAAAATACTCAAGCTAATTTCTTCTCCGATTTTTATGTTTTTTCTTCCTTTTTCTTCTTCTTATTTTTAAAACCATGTTTTCTTTTGTTATTTTGCAGGTGGTCTTTCTTTGCTTTGGATAGAGCGGTTTGGTTTGTGTTTTCAGTTCTGTTAAGCAAGGGGTGAGTTTCTAGGCTAAAATTTTAATTAATTGTTTTAAGTTTTGTGAATAGATCATAGGAATTAGCTGATGGCATCAATTGACAATTGGTTGGTGTTAATTTGTTGTTGTAATGATAGGTTTAGATGATTACAATATTTGAACATGTTGGTAAATCCTTTTGAGTGTTTTGGCAATTGGGTTGTTGAGATGTTCCCTGCCTATTTTCATCGCTTTATATACATTTCACACAATTTTAAAACCCGCAGCATCGCGCAGGCACCTTTTGCTAGTAAATACTAAAAAGAGAAAGAAAGACTACCATTCAATAGTACCTTACTTCATATCTTCCATAATCGCCAGATCAAACACCAGCTCAAAATAATTACACACTTTCCCGCTTAAGTGACATATTTCTATCTATACCAATCCATGACATTGGATGTGAATAGGAAACAAACTCAAATCCTTAAAATATGGAAATGTGAATAATAAAAATTTGAAAACTGCATGTTAAAGTATCAACCCCAGCTCAGCCCATTTTGAGGAGCAATCTCTACAATATTCTAAAAGCACTCGAAGTAACAACAAGGTGATATAATACCACTAGAAATATCTAGAATAAAATATATAGATCTCAATCTATGAGAAAACAATAGAAGCCCAAGTCGGTGGAGTGGCTAAGCAAGTTGGCAGATTCAAGTTTGGAGAATAGTCTAGAAACAATTATGTAGCCAATATTATGTACCCAAGGCAGTGAGCTATATCGGCTAGAACAAATATAAATAGGCACGAAGCCATGCATTAATATTGTAGAGTGAATCAAGAAGTGAAGTGTGTCAAGAAGAGTGTGAATAAGTAGAGTGAGCAATAAGCTATAGAGTTAAGTAGTCCTTGAGAAGTGTGAGTGAAGTGAGAAAGAGTGTTTGTTTGTAAGAGTTGATCTTTCCTTCGAGAGTTGTTTGTTGTAAAATTTTGTGAGTCTAATACAAGTAAATTTTTTACTTGTTTTATCTCCAACAAGTCTACATTAGAGTTGTGTACTCTAAATTTTCCTCAACACTGCAATCCCATTCCCAATAATAAACTAATGATTAAAATCATAAAAGCCCCCAATCCACCTCATTATTGTTAGTGAGATCCTAGTCTTATTAGGATATTTCTTTCTTATTCTATTAGGATTTTATTTATTTCCTTTTTGTATAGATATTATGTAATGAGGACTTTTCTTATTTCCTAGTATAACCCTACTAGGGTTTGTAACCTTGTATTATAAATACCTCCTGTTTGTGGCTAATAAAACACGGCCGTGAGAAGAGGCCACCTCTCGGCCTTGACGCCTGTTCATTAAGTGAAACGGCCGCGTTTTATCGAGGTGCCTTGCTCTCCTAAAGAAGCACGAGGCAAATACTAAGGCAGGGTCGTCTCGGCCTCTCGACTATAGCCTTATGGGCCGAGGCCGAGGATCATGTAGCACACGGCCGAAGATATTATGGTCAGAAAGTCACATGACTTATGGGCCCCATGCCCCATGCCCCATTTAATGAAGTGGTGCCTCTGTCCGTCGCAGCAAATCCACTAGGGCATGAGGCATTTAATGCATGAGGGCAGAAGGGAAGTGATTGAAGTCAGGATTTGGTAATCAGAGTGGTTAGGTACAAACTGATCAGTGCATAATTACATATCTTTTTGCACCATTCTAACTTATGATTTGGTATGTTTTTGAGTTAAACTTGTGCCTTTAATAAAGTTTTGTGTATGTTTCAGTATAATAAGGTTGAGACTCATTATATGCATTTTGAAGACAAGTTAGCTCAAAACAGTGTCTGCTATCAGTAATATTTACGGATTAACCTGTACTTGCTCAAAAAGAACCAGATAATGCGCCATACATCAATGGAAAGATACGGAAGTCTAGTTTCCGTAGCATTTTACGGTGCATGATTTGGAGTCTTCTAGAGGAAGTTATACATGATTTAGTAGCTCAAGGTCAAACATTCGGGCCTCAGTCCAGTTTCCGTGGGTCAGCTTGCAGGCCTCAGTTCAGCTACTTACACAAGTCAAATGAGGCGACACCCTTAACAGAATTTGTTCCAATGGGTGTCTAATATAACATATCCAAATTGCAGCCCCATTGGATAAGTCTGGCGCCCTCAGCATGTCAAATACAGAACCTGGTTCACAGACAAACCAGGCCTCAGTCCAGTTTTCGTGGGTCAGCTTGCAGGCCTCAGTTCAGCTACTTGCACAAGTCATATGAGGCAACACCCTTGATATAATGTGTTCCAATGGATGTCTACTATAACATATCCAAATGTCAGCCCAATTGGATAAGTCTGGAGCCCTCAGCACGTCAAACACTGAACCTGGTTCACAGACAAATCATGTGTTTAAAGCAGCCACACATGGAGGCAAAGCATGGGCAGCTGTTGATCCATGTGCTTAAAGCAACCACACATGGAGGCAAAGCTTGTGGCAGCTGCAAAGCATGAGCTGCCACACATGGGAGACAAAGCACATGGGAGACAAAGCATGAGCTGCCACACATGGGCAGCTAAGAGACCAGCCAAGGGGAGACGAATTTGAAGTCTATAAATACAGAGTTTCAGCTCATTCAAAGGAGGATATCATTCCATCATTTTACACTTTCATTATACACAAAGAGAGGGATAGTTGAGAGTCACAAAGGGAGAGAAGAGAGAA